>CM038670.1:579482257-580742887 GCA_021605145.1 Aegilops bicornis
CCGACTTGTTGGAAAGCCATATAGTAAGTCCTTCTTTCGTTCTGCGGGGCGCTACACAAGCGCACTGCTGGTTGTCAGTCCTCGAGATTCGGCCGACCGGGGCTGAGTAGCGTCAGCCGGATCTCCCCGGTGATCGTTTCTATTTGTTGGTGACAAACACGTTGTTTTCTTCTTTCTTCCGCAGAAGGCTAACGCCACCTTGCAATGCGGCAGCATGGGCGGTTTAGACCTATAGTCTTTAAGCACGCCAAGGAGGATGGAGTGCAGCATGTTGAAGCGAAGAGTCGCGTCCGATTGGCCGACACGCAGCCGGCGTAATGGGTATGAGCTCCTCCAAGAAGGCCCAAGGAGGCAGAGGGCAAGGAGACTGCCTCCTTGCCGAAGTTCGGCGAGCTAACGCCTCCTCCCGATCGACAAGGAGGCGACGCTGACTTACTGGCCCATGAGATCGAGGATATAGCTCCGATGGTGAGCTTCCGCCTCTATTTTTTCTTTTTGCGTCACGCAATACCGGCTCGAGACTGTCCGCTTTTTAATTTTTCTCTTCGCTTGGTCTCCGCAGCAGACTTCTTTCCCGGCCACTCGGACGCCGCCAACCAGGCCATCGCTTGATCGCGAAGGGCTATATGGCATGACTACGCCGAAGATCGCCACCGACGCCTCCGAACCTCTTAGCTTAACAGTATCCTCCGAAAGCATCGAGGCTCGGCTCGGCGCTTCGGTTGCTCACCGGATGCCGCTGCGGTCAAAGCATGTCGGCGCGCCAGGAGATCGCCGCTACCAGGCCGGGACATGCCGGGTGCAGCACACACCCCTCAGCCGGACTGGGCCGACCGGCCGGAGGTAGCGGCCGGGCCAGCTCTTTTGAGGCCTCGAAGGGTTTCCTTCGCCCAGCTGGAGGCGCCGTGCCTTGGAGTTCGCTAAGGCTGCAGGTACCTCGGGCTGAACTTTGGCCCAAATGGCCACGTTCGGCTACGGGAGGCTCAAAGCGGAGTTGGCGGTCGTGGAAGACGAGTATTGTCAAGCTGCTACAAGGCCAATCGCCGAAAGCAATACACCGACACTCAAAGCATTCTTTCGCCCCGTGAAAGCGGGTTGAAAATGGCGACGAGGCACCGCCGGAATGGTTTGGGCCAAACCCGGATGATAGCGACGACTCGGTGGAGGTGATCGACTCCAGCGGCGAGGAAGAAGGCGAGGCGGAGGAGGCGCCAGAGGTCGGGGCGGACAGCCAACCTCAGCTCGACCAGCGGCTTCCAAAGAATGAGCCGGCGCCTTCAATCGAGTGCTGGGCCTGGCCGCCGGGAGGCGCACCAAGCAGAGATCGACCTCAGCCGCCGCCTCCGCAATCGGCACCGCCGACCTCCAATCCTCCCGAACCTCCTTACGCCGCCTTCCTAGGCCGCCATTTTATCCTTTACTTCACCTGCCTATTAGCTCTCGATGAACTTGTTAATTTTGGTACACCCACCCATGGGTGTGTATCTTGAACTTTGTTGAAGATCGGCCAAGGAGCCTTTTGTTATGTAAATATTTTTCCAAATTCTATCTTTTTCTTTGCTTATCGCTCTATGGCTTTTTCCTTTGCCAGCCCTTTCCCTTGGTTGCCGCTCTTGTTAGTTGGGCCACTACAGCTGTCTGCCTGGGACGTGATCGAGATGTTGGGTCAAGTACTTAGCTACTTGGGGAAGGCAGAGTACTTAGTCGCTTGGAGCTTTCTAGCAAGTTAGAAGTAGAAAAGCCGGTGGACCAAATTTTCTCAACAATCGGTCGTCAGATAAAGAAAGCGTAAGCAAGCCAAGCCTTAAACTATGCACATAGCTTTGTGTCCTTAGCCATTTTTCATGTGGGCACCTTTTTCCACCCTTACTCCTTCCCATCAGACATAGTCACGCTTAAGCTCATGCCGAGCTAGCGACTTCCCGGGCAGAGATGGCTTAAGTGCCACACACTACCCGGTCCTGACTGCCATAGGAAGCATTTCATAGTACACATCGGTGGTAGCAGATCCTCAAGGCCGTAATTAGTCGGACCCGTGCCAAGCGTGATATAACATAAAATAACATCAGCATAGGCATAATTCTTATCATATATAGATAAAGAGAGGCATTCCTCGAGCTCTTTCTCAAGGGGACAAGTCTTCAGCCCGCGTACTTTAATAACAAAAGATAGCGTGGTACATAATGCATTAACTCGTAACTATCTTTTGGAGGAGATTTGCATTCCATGGCTATCAGCTCAGGTCTCCTTGCCGGAATCGCCTCCTTGCCGGAATCGTCTCTCTTGCGCTGCGTTAAAGGCCCTTCCACGGCGTCGATCAGGGTAGTAGAAGTGTCGCTGCCCAACACTTTTGCCGATGATGAAGGGGCCTTCCCATAAGGTGCTTTGAGAGCTTGTGCTGGCCGGTTGTTCGCCGGATCAGCCGGAGCACAAGGTCTCCCTCTTGGGAAGATCTCGTCGCTTCGACCTTCCGAATTAGTGAAGTATCGGCGCGGAGGTTACGCTGGGTCAGATGTTGGACCGGCTGAGTGCAAACAGCCGCTCCACTTCAAATGCCAGAGATAGATGCCGCTCGTTGTCGATGCTTCTTCCGCCTCCTCCTCGGTGTACATGGTGGACTTCGAGGGTGTCGAATTCTATATCCGCTGGGATGACCGGCTTGACCTTTGCATCAGAGACGAGGAAGAAAGGCGTGAAGCCGGTTGACTTGTTTGGAGTTGTGAAGGCAGGCTCCAGGAAGGGGACGGCTGCGCCAAGCTACGTCAATGGAGGCTGCGGCCGGTCTGAACGCTTCCGGTGAGGCTCCCGACCGGTACCGAAGGCTTGATGCTACGGACAAGATGAGGCCGCTTGCTCGCTCTACCCGCCGCTTGATCACGGATGGGCAATGGGCGCTAGAGTCCAGGCTTTGGATGCCCCTGCTATGCTGGTGCGCGAAATGGGCCAAGGCACCTTTGGCAAAGTTTCGCCATTATTCTGTGATGATGTTGTGCGGTATGCCATACCTGGATGGTGATGTTCCGGAGATGAACGCGTCACAGTTAGCTTGGACCATTCAGCTTCTTGATTGGTTTTGCTTCTATCCACTTGGTGAATTTGTCCACCATGACAAGCGGATGAGCTCATGCCGCCTCGTGACTGTTTTTTGAAATGTAGAGTCTCCATTCATGTATCCGTGCCCCAGACGGCGAAGGAGGGCGTCAACTTAATAGGGAATAGTCTTTGGAGTGCGGTTTACACCGATGTGGCTTGGAACGGAAGTTCCGGCACCCTTTTGCATTTTTGGACCAAGCCCTTGGCGTATTCTAGAGCGGCCGTGGCCGAAAAAATCATGGCGGAAAGCCTTGGCGACAAAGTGCTCTTGAAGCCGCGTGCAGGTGGCGACTCGCCTTCATGATGGATATCCTTGAGATAAAGCATCGCTGGTTTTGCCCGGCTTCCACGTTAACGTCAGCCGGTAGACACCAGTGATGCTTTGCGCCTACCACAAAGCTTCTCTGTCTGACTATGGTGTAAGGCTGCTGCCGGCATTGCACTCACCGGCCGAGACCTCATCGGTCGGCAGCTCTTGTTCACCAGGAAATTGAGGATGGCCTACAGGCCCACGATAGGTGCTATAACCTCGATGGGATCAGGACCGCGAACTTGGACGAGGGGGCGTGTTGGGTCGACAGAGGCGGTAGAGTTGGAGTCGACAACCGCTGGTCTTTGGGTCGATGAAGTCCCCAGGCCGGGATTAGTGCAGTCCTCGGGCCAAGCTCTGAAGTCCGGGCTGGCGTCGGGAAGTCCCTCAAAGTGCCGGTTTCTGAAGTCCTACGGGCGGGTGCGTGACCGCCGCGTCCCCACGAACCCCGCCTTGCCGTAATTCCCCGTGCGTTGGCTATTGGAGTTCTCAAGTCGGATCCAGACAACTGCTTCAGAGAGGAGCTGGCAACGAAGATAGAATCTGGATTCGGGCGACGGATGCTAACACACAGCCTTTTGAGGAGGCGCAAGGCAGCGACTTCGGTCCAGTATCAGCTTGGACGGGTGGAGTCGATTCTTGCCAAGCGAGTCTGCTTGCTCGTTGTCGTTCCTTGGCACATGGAGAAACTTCGCACTTCAAAATATCCAATCGAGTTGTCAGTCTGAGGAAGCGGTAGCTTCGCCATGTTTGTGTCTCTTTGGCATCCCGATGCCTTTGACGATTCTTTGGCCCTCAAGCCGAGTCACCATAACACAGGATCTGGCGGATGCCGAGCTCTTTGGCAAGCTGGAGCCCGTGAATAAGTGCCTCGTATTTGGCGACGTTGTTGGAGGCGGCGAAATGAATTTGTAACACATATTTGAGCTTGTCGCCTTTGGGAGAGGTGAGGATGATGCCGGCTCCCTAGCCGGTACGCATCTTGGAACCATCAAAATGCATCCACCAATGGGTGGAGTCCCGGAGGCGATCTTTGGGTCTCGGCCCAATCGACGAGAAGTCGGCCGCGACAGTGACTTGATGGCGGTGCGAGGCTGGTAGTAGATGGTGTAGGGGGCCAAGTCTATGGCCCATTTGGCCACTTGGCTTGAAGCATCTCGGCTTCCAATGACCTCGGCCAGTGAAGCTGTGCAGACCATGGTGATTTGGAGCTCTTCAAAATACGGCTTCAATTTCTTGGCGGCAAAGTGCACGACGTAGCACATCTTCTAGTAATGGGGGTAGTTTTGCTTGGAGGTCGATAGTACTTCACTCAAATAATATACCGGTCTCTGGACTGGTAGTGTCGACGTTCTGGGAACAGGGGTACCCAGACTTGCTTTGCCTGCGCGGCTGGCGTGGCTCAAGGTGGCCCAAAGACGGCCCATCTTCATCAACACAGCTCAAGACCCTCGCGAGGAGCCAAGCCTCATGGGCGGACGAAAGGAAGCTTCTCGTGCGGCCTCGTCGGTGGCTTCGCGAGGAGGCTGAGAGATCAAGCGAGGAGTACCTCACGAGGTGCCCATGGACGCATAAGCCATGACGCACCAAGGCGCCAGCGGTGCTACCAGCCAATAGGTGTCCTCATTCCCTCTTTGGTGCAAAGTGGGCAAGCGCAGGCGAGAGCATCAAGCAAAGGCACCCATTTTGGTGCAACAAGACCAAGACCATCGCAACAGCAGGAAGGGAGTCATCATGGAGCCCAAGCCGGCGTCACCACCAGAGCCTTTGACAGGCGAGGACCAACTTTAGTCAGGATAAGTGTACTAGATGTTCCCCTTCAAAATGGCCAATTGTTGGCGCCCTTCCCGCTCAATATTTGGGAAGAGGCCTAGGGCCTTTGCCTATAAATAGGACTAGCTACCCACAGGGTAGAGGCATCTCGGATCAAGGCAGAGAGAGAGATAGAAGCAACTGAACTCCCCCTAGCAGTTCATCGCACCAGCCAAGAACAGACCCTCGCGAGGCTGTTCTTCCTTGTATTGTTCATCATCAGCCCCAGGGGCAATCCACCACACCACAAACTAGAGTAGGGTATTACACCACAATGGTGGCCCGAACTAGTATAAACCCTCTGTCCCTTGTGTTGTTCCTTTCATAGTTTAGATCCTAGCGAGGCGGCGAGGTGCAGGTAGGTAGGGGATAAGATCTTCGCGCTCACCCCAGAGTTCAAACCTAGAGGGTCTGCCGGAACCTGAAATCCGACATTTGGCGCGCCAGCTAGGGGTGCGCCGGAATCCTCCTTCTGCCACTTCACGCCCCGTCGCATCGTCATCATCATGTCCCGGCCACAGCGGCAACTCGATCTGGCGACTGCCCGCCCGCTTATACGAGAGCTGTTCGCCTCGGGCGCACTTATGCCCCAGGCGGTTTCACGGTGCGGCAGGGCGGGCGTCATGGGCGGCGTGGCCAAGCTTAACGACTGGCTCTCATGCAGCGCCAGGCGCGGTCGGCCGGGCGAGGCCTCAACCACGCCATACACGACGCTGCACCCGACGAGAGCAAAGCGAACTCAAGGCCGCGCACTCACGGTGGCCCGAGAGCTACCGCAATGCGGGCTACCGGAAAGGCTGACGCGACGCGTCTTTGGAAGCGGGTGGCAGAGCTCCTGGCTTTCGCCAGATCGGGGCTCACCCTTACGCACCCAACTACCACCTCGTGCCCAGGCGAGCCACGCTGGAGGCTCGCCGCCCGCCCACAGCTCGAAATGGACTTCAAGGCTACCGGCCAACCAGGCCGTTAGCACCGGGCCAGCAATAGCCGCCTCGCCCCGACCAGCGAAGAAGGACTCGCCGCGATCCATGGCCCCAGTGGGCCACCGCGCTACCACCCCCAGGTGGGCGCCTCAAGCAGAACTGCATGGCACACGAAGCACTACGGTGCAGCCTTCGGGATGGCGGCCCCGGAAGAGTAAGTGCCCCACGTGATGGATCAAGGGCACGCGCAGGAGGGCGAACATGGCTCGCTCCTTTGCCCAAGCTGGGGGGACGAGGCACCAGAAGCTGAGCTCTTCCAGGAGCCCCGGGAAAGCCCCGTCGGCCGCGTTGGAAGCAGCGATTATCGGGTACCGCTAATTCCTCAGGAGCAGACATACTCTAACCATGGATCGCAGGAGGTACAGGTCGCCACAGCAGACGGCTGCCCCACTCCCGTAGTTTTCTACCCCTCAGGAGGAGGGCGCCGGGGGCTGCACGAGAGGGGCCAAGATCCGGCATCACCACCGCGGTGTTCGGAGCAAGGCGTCCTCAGGAGGTAGGCCCTCTGCCGGGGAGGTGCCTCAGGGCCTACCCCGGTAGAGGACCCTTGGTCGCCGGGGAATCATTGGCGCCCACTCTACCCCATCGGCGGCCCCTGGTTTCCGGGTCATCGCCGGTGGCACTAGAGTGTGGTGCAAGGCGGAGCCCCTCGTGCCAGCGATATGAAGCAAGGCCGGTGCACTGTGAAGAAGGCCCAAGGCTCGTGGAAGGTCGGCCCGCCCCGTGACACTCTCACATAATAAGGAGGGGGCTGCCTGCGCCTTGAGTCTCGGGTGCCGGCCTCATGCCTGGGGCTCGCTCCCACGCCCAAGTGCAGCACTTAGCTCCGAAATTTGGTGAGAAGACGTCCCAAGACTAGACTAGGTGCCTGGGACGCGACCTTTTCTCGCTTTCCTTGCTTTTCCCCTTGGCTGTCGTTTTCCCCCGTTGGATTTAAGTTGGATTTGAGCTTGCGATTTGTGTGTGTTTGGGGAAGGGGTGTTTAGTCTCGTTCGAGCAATCTCTCGCGTTCTGGTTGCCACCTTGCCTCTGCTGCCTCCCCTCGTGAGCCCCTCACGAGCCGGGCCAGGCCTAGCTTGCGTGCAGCCCAGACTGCCGTCACCACGCCCCCTCAGGAGGTTTTTCATTACAGGTTCAATGGGCTCGTTCAGGAGACACTCGAGACACCACAGCCCTCCGCAAGCTATCTCGGGGCCCACGTGAGTCGAAGGTAAACAAACCAGCCAGCCCGTCGCGAAGCCAGCCACTCGGCGCAGGCGTACATGTGATATCGCATCTACTAATACGCTGAATGCAAGTTTTTACATGAGGGGCTCCCCCTCCCAAAATGCCCCCATAACCTTCGTATGAAGTTCGAACTCTATCTCGCAGGGTAAGGAAACAGGGAACAACATGCGATCACCGGATAAATCCCCAATGCATCCTCAAGGGCACCTCCTGAATCGCCGGTGGTAGCTGGCCTCGCCATCACTCCCCGCGTTGCACAAGCGGTGGCGCTCACCACGCCGCCTTCATCATCGGTGTCGCCACGACCATGCCGTTATCGAAGCGAGGGCCCGACGAGGGCATCCATGTTGTCTTCCACCAAGGCGCCAGGTCGCCCCGGACGGCCTGGGTCAAGGCGATGGCGCGCCAAAATCGAAGTTAGGGTCCATGTTCAAGATGGTCAAGACACGAGAAAAGTTACGGCGCCCGGCGTAGGGCGCGGCTCCTCTCCTCCACCAACCCGCTGGTTTCACCGACCGCACTTCCGGCCGCGCTACCACGCCGGTGAAGAACAAGGTTGCAAAGCATAGTTGATCGTGGGGCTCGCCAACGGCTGCCTCGCAGATGCTACCCAAGGCCGCGTTCTCTCTTTCCCGAAGCGTGCAGTGAGCATGGGGCCATGCTTCAGGCTCGTGGATCCGCCCGGCCGGCGTATCTCGCCCTCATTTTGCCGCCGCGACGCGCCAGCCTTCGCCCACCCGTTGGCGAGAAGAAAGCGCCGGGCGCGAGAGGTAGTCATCAGCTCCTCCCGTGCCATGACAAAGGCGGACCGGGAAGCGTCCGCCCGCGGCATCACTTTCATCCAGCTTGGCCTCAGTGGCGGCGGTCCCGCTTCACCTCGACAGTCAACCCCGCAACTTTCCTCGAACTTCGCAATAAGGTTCAAGCGGCTGCCGCCACCCTGCGTTCCACCTCTTCCAGACACGGGCCTCCTGCGCAGCAACATCATCCTCCTTCAGGCTACCAAGCGCCTCCTCGCTCCAAACGCTCAACATCACGGGCGCGTTCGGCTGGCTTCAGCAGTCGGCCTCCTCACGCCTCTGAGCTCTGCTCGTCGATCGAAGCCCCTTCAGCCGACGCAGCGGGGTCTCTCACGCAGCTCCACCTGCTGCTCAGGAATGGCACCAGCTCTGAGTTCCCTGGCGCTTCGCCTCCGCCGCCTCACGCCCGGGTCACCTCTCGGGCCTCCTCGACGACCCGGAACGGGCTCTCCCGAGAGGCTGCCACGACGCCTTTGGCTTCTCATTGGCGAGTCACGCTGGTGGCTGCAAGGGCAACAGCCCACCTCCACCTTGCGCTCTCTTCACCAGGCGCGAGGTCCTCACCATATGCCTCAAGGCTTCGTGTGACGAAGCCTCTTCACCAAGTTGGCTCACCGCTTGACCTGCCGGAAAAACCCTTGGTGAAGGGCACGGGCGCCCCGAAATGCATCGAGCACGTCTCAAGGTCGTCATCCGCCCCAAGCAAGCGCGGGGGGCCACAAATCAGCACTCCCCCTTTGGGCAGGGGGCTGGGGGCTGGTTCCCTCGCGATGGCCGAGCTCGCCTCGCCAGAAGCCCGGCCTGGAGCCAGCCCATCCCCGAATAAAGAGCGCAGGGCCGACCTTAGCCAATCGCCATCCGCAACTAGACGAGAAGCCCAAGTCAAGCTGGCTATGCCCCGAGAAGGCTCGCAAAGGAGGGTCACGGGGTGCGCAAAGCCGCAATGTGCCACAGGATAGCTCACCTCTCCGACCGGCCTCACCACAAGGGCTCTGCTTGAGCTCGGAGTGCTCGAAGACGATGGAGAGGGCGAAGCCTGGGGGGATGGCTCCTCAGCCATCTCCGTGAGCTCGACATGAAGGGCCCTGCAGAGCAAGGATCAGCCAATGCAGCGGGAAGATCAGGAACCAGGAAAGGGGAAGGCTTACTCATCAATGGCGAAATACTTCCTGCGCTTCAGCAGGCGGCAAGGGTAGTCGTCGTCCAAGGCCTCCCTTCTCTTCCGGAGAGCCTCGAAGTCCACGCGGAAGCGGCCCAGGAGTTCAAAGGTGGGGTCGACTGCAGGACGAGGAAGAAGCATCAAGGCGACTCAGCGCCAGGCAGCATCGCCCCGACGCACGCCGGGCTTGGCCGCCTCACCAACAAGGGGTGGCCGAGGCTCCAGGGCCTGCCCATAGGGAGTCGCGGCAGGCTCAGCGCACCAGCCAAGAGTGGGCCTCAGAGCCACGCCTAGGAGTGTTTCTCAGGCGTCATCGTCCTGAGGCGGGGGCCCTCAGCCTCCGGGCCGCCCACATGCCTCCCCGCCCGCCACTCGAGGAAGGACCGCCTACAGGCGGCAGGAAGGGAGGCCACCACCACTGGGTTCTCGCGAGGCCCCATGAGGCCTGCGGGGCGCAGCCCCCATTCGTCGAAGCTGGGCATCTGATTCACAAAGTCGCCCCTGTTCGAGAAAAAGTACAGCAAAGCACCCCCTTGCCGGATGCTGCTGGGGGAAGGGTCCCCAGTCAAGAGGAAGAGCACCTTCCTCAGCGCTTCAGGCGTCAGGTCATCCTCCTGGAGCCTCATGCGATCCTCACACCCGCCGAAGGCCCACATCCGGCGGGAATGGCGCTGGAGAGGGGCAATGCGGCATAACATGAACTCCTTCACCACCTTGGGTGCCATCATGCCGAGCGCCCTCAGGAACGCGACGCGATGGCAGACGAAGACGAGCTTCGGGGCTCGTGGAGCTGCCTCTCAGCCCCAGCCTGAATTGGGGACATCGGGCGATGTTGGCTCTGAAAGCAGGGGGCTGGGCACCCCGACATCCACGTACAACCACCGCTCGTGGAACCCAGATGCGGGCAGAGGAAGGCTGAAATCAATCCTTGAATCCACCGTTTCAGGTGCGGCAATGAAGCTCACGCACCCCGAGCATTGGGTGGGGTCGACGAGGCGCAAAGAGAAGAAGTGACGCAGCAAGGCAACTGAAGGAGGGATGCCCATCATTGCCTCACGCATAAAGGCGAAACGGAAAGAAGAGTAATGGATTCAGGACCCAAATGCATCATATGGATCTCGGTAATGGGAAATCACTGGCGTTGAAGAAATCGTAAAACTGGGGAACAGTCCATACGCCATTGTGGCATCGGTGAAGTACCGGACCTCGGTGACTATTCTGTCAATAGAGAAGTGGGACGCGGGCCAGGCCGTCGTTCTCCCGCACTCATTGAAGATAGTGGCATGAGCAGAGCAGACCTTGTCCAAGCCTTCTCGGTTGAGTATGATTGACCGATCGATAGCAGGAGCCGTTATGACTGGGCGCAAGCGGTATGGCGAACGGGTTTCTTCCCTTTCCCTTCTTCGCCGGATCCATGGCGCATGTAAAGGGGAGGATTCGAGATTGGATTGGAAGCGGAGACCTGGAGCTCGAGAGGATGAAGAGTAGGAGACGGTACGAGCAATGGGTGAGGGACGCATCGTGCAACCACGGGTCCGCTTATTTGGGCGCAAAATAAGGAGGCATGGGGGAGCGAGGGGACGCCCACGCCCAATCAATCAGCCACGCTGGCGCTAAGGCCGCATGTCGTTAGTTCGCGGTGCAAGCCAGACCTTGCCCCTTCGCTTCTGCTCAGCCAAGTCCAGCGCCGCGCTTTGGGCCAGTCTGGGGCTACTATCGGCGTTCTCGGGAACGGGGTACCTGTGACTTGCACTGCATGGCTCCGCGGCATGGCTTCAACGGGTGGCCCAAAGACGGCCCATCTTCATCAACACAAGCTCAAGACCTTCGCGAGGAGCTGAAGCCTCATGGGCGGGAGCTGACGAAGCTTCTCGTGAGCACGGCTCGCTGTCAGCCGGGCTCCCGAGGAGGCGGAGAGATCAAGGTGGGTACCTCACGATGTGCCCATGACACAAGCCATGACTGACCAAGGGCGCTGGTGGGCGCCAGCCCAGCATGATGTCCTCATTCCATCTTTGGTGCAAAGGGTGCAAGCGCGGGCGAAAGCATCAGAAAAAAGGCACCCATTTCGGTGCAACAAGACCAAGACACGCTGCAACGGCAGGAAGGGAGTCATCGTGGAGCCCAAGCTGCCACTCACCAGAGCCTTTGACAAAGGCGAGGACCAACTTTAGTCAGGATAAGTGTACTAGATGTTCCCCTTCAAAATGGCCAATTGTTGGCGCCCTTCCCGCTCAATATTTGGGAAGAGGACCAGGGCCTTTGCCTGTAAATAGGACTAGCCACCCACAGGGTAGAGGCATCTCGGATCGAGGCAGAGAGAGAGATAGAAGCAACTGAACTCCCCCTAGTAGTTCATCGCACCAGCCAAGAACAGACCCTCGCGGGGCTGTTCTTCCTTTTATTGTTCATCATCAGCCCCAGGGGCAATCCACCACACCACAAACTAGAGTAGGGTATTACACCACAATGGTGGCCCGAACTAGTATAAACCCTGTGTCCCTTGTGTTGTTCATTTCATAGTTTAGATCCTAGCGAGGCGGCGAGGTGCAGGTAGGTAGGGCGTGAGATCTCCGCGTGCACCCCAGAGTTCGAACCTAGAGGGTCTGCCAGAACCCGAAATCCGACAGGTAGTGCCTTGCCTTCCTCCTTGTGCTCTACCACAATGACTGTGTTGACCACTCGGCTGGTGGCGGTGATGTAGAGGAGCATGGGCCCCTTAGGAGTCGGAGCCGCCAGGACAGGTGGAGTAGTCAACACCTTCTTGAGCTGGAGAAAAGCTTCGTCCACCTTGTCGTTCCACTCGAAAAAAGTGGTTTTCTTCATGAGCTTGTACAAGGGAAGAGCCTTCTCACCCAGCCGACTGATGAATCGGCTGATGGATGCCAAGCAGCCAGTGAACTTCTGCACATCCAACAGTCAGGTTGGTATCTCCATCCTCTCGATGGGCTTGATCTTCACAGGGTTGCACTCTATGCCGCGTTCTGAGACCAGGAATCCAAGGAGCTGGCCGGCTGGTACTCCGAAGACGCACTTCTTTGGGTTGAGCTTGATTCGAAACCGGCGCAGGTTCTCAAAGGTCTCCTTGAGGTCTTCCAGCAGCGTTCCACGCTTCTCCGTCGTCACCACCACATCGTCCACGTAAACGTGAGCGTTTCTGCCGGGTTGCTTGAGGAGGCACTTCTGCATGCAACGTTGAAACGTGGCGCCGGCATTCCTCAAGCCGAACGCCATGGTCGGCAGCGAAGGCTCCAAATGGCGTGATGAAGGCGGTCTTTCATCGGCCGAATTCAGCTTGATCTGGTGATATCCTAATACGCATCCAAAAACTCAACAGCTCGCATCCGCCGTGGGAGTCTATCACTTGGTCGATTCTTGGTAATGTAAAGGGGTCTTTGGGGCAAGCTTTGTTGAGGCCGGTGTAATCAATACACATGCGCCATCGCTTGTTGTTCTTCAAAGACGAGGACCGGGTTGGCTACCACTCGAAAGAACACTTCAATCGATGGCGGCCGCCAGCCGGCCATCTCTTCTCCAACGACTCTTCTTCTTCTTCTCCGACAAAGCGGCGCAAGGGCTACCTCGACTGGTTTGGCATCGGGTCGGACATGTAACTTGTGCTCGGCTGAACTGGCCGGGACACCGGCATGTCTTTGGGGACCATGCAAATATGTCCAGATTCTCACGGAGGAAATCGACGAGCTCGCCTTCCTATTTGTCAGTCCGAGGTTTGCACCTATGATAGCCGCACCTCTCCGGTGCTCCGGGTCCAAGGGTATCTTCTTCGCTTCTTTGGCCACTCGAACGAAAGCCTCAGCCTTCCGAGCTCCTTGGGATCGGGCGACATCTTCCGGTCAGCGCACGCCATCGCCACGACCCGGTCAAGGAGCCGCTTCTCAGCTGCAATCACTAGGGATTCGGCCAACCGACTGCTCTCGGCTGCGCAGGTAGACGACTTCTTGTAGTCGCCGGCTATAGTCAGAATCCCCTTGGAACTCGGCATCTTCATTTTGAGGTAGGCATAGTGGGGGACCGCCATGAACTTGGCCAGAGCAGGCCGACCAAGTAGTGCATGGTATGGGCTCTCAAGGTCCACCACTTCAAACCAGACTAGCTCTCGGGGGAAGTGATCTTTGTCCCCAAAGAGGACGTCTATCTGGATCTTGCCGATTGGCGAGCAGGAAAGGCCAGGAACTATGCAATGGAAAACAGTCCGGCTAGGCTGGAGCTGCCTTTGCTTGATTCCTAACTTCTCCATGGTGTCTTTGTACAGGATGTTGATGCTAGTACCGCCGTCTATCAGAACTTGGGAGAAACGAGCGGCTCGCCTATCTGTGGCAAAGGTGGCATCCAAAACTAGGGCATAGGAGCCAGGATTGGGCATCACCTCTGGGTGGTCAGCTCTACTCCAGCTAATGGGCTTCTCGGACCAATGCATGAACTCTGGGTCTCCATGCTACGCATTCATCGCTTGTTGCTTTGCAGCCGTCTGCAGGCCGATCATCGGCCACGCTGGTGAACACAACATAAGCTCCGTGCTCTTTTGGATACTCATCTTGTACGGCTCCGACTGGTCTGACCGCCGGCTACTGGGGCGGGGGAGGAGGCGGCTGCCCAGCAGGCGGGGGAGGCACGAGGTCGTCTCCCTTGGCGATCCTGGTGAGCCAATGGCACTTCCGAGTGGTGTGGTTGGACGGCTTCGCACCGCTATGGAATTTGCAAGGTGCATCCAGAGTCTGCTCATATGAGAAAGCCGGCAGTTGGGCTTGCCGCCTTCCGGGCGCTTGGGCGGAGGCTGCCCTCCCGGCCGATTCGATCAGCCGCCACCTGCCGGCTAGTGGAAGCCGGCTGCGTGGCCTTGCGCTTGTGGTCGTTCTGCTGTTGACGCCAACTGGTGTCACCAGCCGGGGTTCGGGCTGCTTGAGGGGCCACTTTGCCAGACACATTTACTTGGATTTCTGCCTTCATGGAGGAGTCGGCTATGATCTATAGCTCATCGAGGGTCTCCGGCTTCTCGCAGAGAAGCTTGTGCTTGAGGAGAGTGCCCTCTCGGCATCCGGCGGTAAAGTACTCGATGGCCTGCACCTCATGCACGCCTTTGCAAGAGTTGCAGCTTCGGCTCAGCCCAGCGGAGGTAGTCGCGAGTCGACTGCTGGGGCCTTGTATGCACAAGGAGAGTCAAGGGGCTTGGGCGGCCAGCTTATGCGGCCGGGTGAAGTTGCGGATGAAGGCGTCGGTTAAGTCGACCCAACTATTGATGCTTCGGGGCCTCAGGCTGTTTAGCCATGTCCGGGCTGTGGCTTGGAGCATGAGTGGAACGTATTTCACAACAACTCGCTTGTTGCCGTTTGCTATGCTGATGGTTGTGGAGTAGTCAACCAGCCAGTCCTCCGGCTTCACGGAGCCGGTGTATTTGGGCGTGTCTCTTGGGAGCGTGAACCCTTTGGGGAAGGGCTCGTCTCGAATGCGGGGGCCGAAACAAGGCGGACCCAATCCATATTCTTCTTCTAGCGCCAGGGACCGATGGAGACGGTCGATCCGGTGGCGGGCATCATTTTCTCTGATTCCTTCTCGGTGGACAAGGCGGTCGCCGAGTGACGGGTGATCAACAGGCGGCGGGGAAACACGCCTTTCCCTGCGAGGGGGAGGAGGCGGACGGCCGTCCCGCCGTTCCACTGCTCTTGGGCGGTCGTCTCGGTCGCGCTCTATGGTGACCTGAGTCCGGCTACCGGGCGTGCAGCCCTTGTCTCTTCCTCATGACGCCACCGGCCGGTGTCCGAGAGGTCGCGCCTTGATCTCGGCGGTAAGCGAATCGTCGTCTTGCGGTGTGGCGCCTCGGCGGCAAATGACGGCGACTCATACTTTGCTTTCGGCAAAGAAATTGCGTTGAGGACGCTGAATGCGCTCCGCCGTCTAGCGACGTTCTTCGCCCTCGAACTTGTCCAGATCTTCAGCTGTTGCCCGGGCAGCTCGAATGTTTTCCGCATGCGTGGCATAGACGGGGTGATCCTCCCCGAACAGATTGGCGATGGCCATGCCGCACTGCTGGACCGTGCCAAGGCGGCTGGGCCTAGCCGGAGCTGGCGTGTTGCCCGCAGCGCGGTCCATCTCGCGCTGGTTGGCTTCCGAGAGGCGCCTCATGCTAGCCAGCTTCTTGGCGCCTTCGACGAGCTGGATGCGGTGCTCCTCCAGCGTCTCGGCGTCGGCGTCTTCTGGGATGGGCACCGCCAAGTCTTGTAGCGCCACATCGAGAGGGTCGCGAGCACCTCCACCGGAGTGCTCGCCGTGACTGATGACCAGCACCTCCGTGACGGTGCTTCCGCCACTCCCCGCGCGTGGGAGCGGCTCGTTGTACACCACCACATTGGTGGGGAACGCGTCGAGCGACGCGGTGTCGGAGTCAACCAGCATCGGGTTGGTGGAGCCTACAGACTCCAGGTGCACAGCTGGCTCGCTGGTGACGCGCAGTTGATCGAGGAGGCCCGTGAGGAGAGCTCGTGGCTGCCTGCTCGCGTCGGACGCGGGCTCGCCGGAGAGGTGGACCTCGCCAATGAGATCAGCGAGGCAACTTGTCGCGCAGGTGACTTCCGCACCATGCACATGCAAGGCTTTGCCAGCGCAGACCTGCCCTCATGGCGGCCGGGCCGATCAAGGCCGCCAGAGGAGGAAAAGGTTCACGCCCGTCGAGCAGGTCTCCGGACGACGGTGCACCTCGCCCCATGGTGGGTGCCAAATGTTGGGGGTTGGGTGCGGCATATGCCAATGGATGGCTTATCATGGTGGGAGCGAGTAGAACGTCGCCGGTGCCCGGAAGCGGGATGAGGCGTAGACACGAACACCGACGTACTTTACCCATGTTCGGGGCTCTCCTAGGAGATAACACCCATAATCCTACTCTGCGGGGTCTCCGCATGATCACTAAGGCACAAGTGGATACACAGGTGCTCCTTGAGCTGTATGCTAGAGGTAGGAGAAGGCAATGCTAGCTCTCTCCTTCCTCTATGATCTGGTCTAGTCTAATAGGTTCGGAACCCTTTGCATGGGTGCCCTGGGGGGTTTATATAGGCCTACCACCCAGGGGTACAATGGTAATCCGGCCGGGCGTAGGGCCCGGCCGTTAGTCCCTTCGACGCTCGCTTCACCGGCTGACCGGCTGGGCCCGCCGCTGGTGGGCCTGCCGACCGGTTGGGTGCACGGGCCGACAGGCTGCATCGCCGCTCCTGTGTCTTGTCGGTAGCTGATCACTGTTGCCGTGTCTCTGATGACGCGGGCTTGGTCAGGGGGTCATGGCTACAGCTCCGCCGCCTGGCGGGCGATTACTGCAGCCACTCCCTCTCTCATCCGATTAATGGCGCGTGGGGCCCGAGGAAGGGGCGGCCGACTTTAGCCGACTTCCCTCAGGTCCGACCGGTAGGGCTTCGCCGCCTTCTCGACTCTCGCCGACTTGTGGGGCCCATCGCATCCTTGGGCCGTATGCACAGACAAAATCGTCGGTGGGGAGCAGGACTCCGCCGCTTGCGTGATGATGTCGGGGATGGTATGGCAACAAAGGCTGCGTCAAGGCGGAGATATCCGCCAAGATCACAGACTTTGGCCACGCCAGCCCTGGAAGGGGGAGGGGATGGGCTACACTGTAGCCATTCCGCGTCCCGTCCCCGCCAATGAAGGCATGGGCTTTGTTGTTGTCGCGGGCCAACTCCTCGGGGCCGGCTTCCCTAGAAGCCGCCAGGTAGGAGTCGGCTTGTCTTGACCTCGCCTCTAGGACTCGGCCGTTTATGGGTAGCCGATGTTCCTCCAGCCGGCTTCCAGAAGTCGGCCCTTCATCTTGGCGTCTTGAGGGGCGCAGTCAGCCCTGATGTCTTGAAAGGTTGTGGGCTTCGGGTTACCCTACCTGTGGCCCATTACTCCGACAAACGTCATATGGCTAACGGGAACCTTTAATGATTTTGTCAAGGAGTGGCAACAGCAGAGGTTTTATATCACTGAGCCGCGCAGCAAAGAGTGGGCCGCCTCTACCGAGTTCCGATCCGGTGCCCCCCTGCAGCTTACATCCTGGGTCAAGAAAGGCCTGGACTAGTCCTCGTCCGACGAACTGTCGGCGCTCCAGACGCGCATTGAATATATGGGAGACAAGAACATTGGGCTTGTCAATGTGGTCTAGGTGATGTTGATTCGTCGGATCCTGCCTTGTCAGCACCGGACTTACAATTTGTGGGAATTCGATCTGGCCCGACACCAAACCTTGCGGGAACTTTTCGGCTCCTCGCACAAAGACATCTGGAAGGTGCTTTTCAAGTCCAGCAAATCGTGGCCGGACTCCGCCGAAGACCGTGGGTACCAACTGTCCCGCCCGGCAAGTTCGGTGAGTTATCAAACTTTTACCCGTATAACCCAAAGGAAACACTTAATGTGTTTTGTACTATCTCCAGGGCTGGATGAAGAAGGCGCAGCGGATCCGTTGTCCGGCCCCGCTGCCCGAAGAACCAGCCATCCCACTTCTGACGAAGATGCTGGTCCCGGTGCCTTACAAGGTGCCGAAGAAGGCGGCCGATAAGGAGGCCAAAAAGACCCGGGGCGGCCTTCGTCGTCATGGTATTTCAGACACAATATCCGAAGGTTCCGATGCCCTCTCCGCCTCTGAAGAGGACAAGGAGGAGGAGGAAGATGAATCCCCTACGGGGGGAAGAAAGAAGAGGACGGCCTCCGTACACTTGGAGGCTGATCTGCCCAAAAGTGGAAGGGCTCCTCTTAGGAGGAGTTCATCGCCGCCACGACAATGCCCTAAGCATGGGATCCTGTGGCCCAGCTCGGTGAACTCAGAATCAGATACAAATCCGAGTATGTTTTAGGCGTCCGAACTCATCGTGGCTTAGTATTTTAACCCAAGCCATATTTTTGTAGTCCGTCAGGGTCTCGTGCCAAACAATCCACATCAGAGGACTTCCTGAGCTCAAATGCTATGGAGAGCGGGACACCCCAAAGGTCCCTTCCTCCAAACAGGTGCACAACACTGAGGCTTCCACCTAGAAGGACCCCGGCCCAGGAGGAAAGGAAATAACCATGAAGGCGGCGCCTGGAGGTCAAACCTCAAGGTCCGGACACATGGTGGAAAAGATTCCCCTGGGGGCTGATGGCGGGAGCGATACTGAGTTCGGCTCCCAGCCAGATGCGATTCCAGAGACCTATACGGCTCCAGGATCAATCAGGCAGCCTCTTTTGGCTGGAGGGGGAGTGCCTGTTCCATCAGCGACCTTCGCTCTATCCGTAAGTGTCGGATGCTTTGTTAGTGGCGTTGAAAGACGCCTCCATCGTTGATGAACACCGTGCCCTTATGCGTGCAGTGATTGAGAAAATTCAGTCAACTGAGAGTGGACTGAACGAAGCTTGTATCAGCCTTATGAGAGGCTTTGAGGTATGTTTTATGTGTTGTCGAAGAGTGTCATGGTATAGATAGTAGCCCCTGATACACTGTTCGGTGAAGAAACCGGACAGAGGATCAAATACATATTCGCAGGAAGACTCATTGAATGACAGTTATTGCTCTTCTGTTATAAGCAGGCATCTGTAGCGGCTGCTGCCTCCCATACTGCGGAACTCTCCAGACTGAATCAAAGTCTGGAGCGGGCCAAGGAAGAACTTGACCAGTTGAAAATGTTGTTGAGGGAAAAACAGGGTATGCACAAGTCTTGTTCGCGTTTGTTGCGAATGAATTTTCAGTATGAACTGAGTTTTATGACATTGCGCTAGGAATTGTGACCGAAGTCGAAGCCCTCAAGAAGGCTGGGCCAAAGCCGAGAAAAGGCAGCCACCGAAAGGTGCTCTTCATGAGAAACACGAGGCCAGGCTTATTAAAGCTGAACCGGAGCTACAAGAGGCCATAGGGAAATGCGAGACCTTGGAGCAAAGTTTAACGGAGAAAGAGTCGGAACTTACCAAGGCTCATCAGGACACGAGCGATGCCCGGGGGGAAACCCGAAGCGCCCTGCAGGAGATCCAAGAGGCGAGAAAGATCGAGGCTGGTAAGGCTTTTTTTTCCGTAGAATAATTATTTGGGGGGGGGGGGTGGGGGTGGACTTATGTTTCTAATTTTGAATTCGGATTTCTCAGGGGTATTTGCCGAGCTACCTTGCAGCATATCAGATGACGCTCAGTTCTACCGAGCCGAAGAAAAGATTACTGCGGATAAGCTCTTTGGGTCGCAGTATTTGGCACCGAATTATCCGGTGCCTTTTGCCGATCAACTAAAACAGCTGATTGAACTACAGAAGGTGGCAGAACTAGCCATGAAGGATTTAATTATCCGGCTATGGCCTGCTGAGCCGATCCCAACTAGCTACTTCGGGTTCGTGAAGCGGCTTATGGGTGCCTGTCCTCGACTTGACGTCATCGAACGGTCGGTCTGTATAGAGGGTGCACGGATGGCCTTCGCCCGTGCAAAGGTGCACTGGGGGAAGATGGACGCTGAAAAGCTTATGACCGAAGGACCACCAGAGGGGAAGGAGCACCGCAAGCCCGAGTTATATTATGAGAATGTCCTGAAGGGATCCTACCTTGCCGCAGAGCTATGCACATAGGACTTTATATTTCCATGAATGCAAATCATGTCGTCCTTTGTAATGTTTAAACAAGGTCGACTATATCAATTATCGCCTGTTATATGAAAGTTTACCCTCCTGTGCGGCCGTTTTATATGTTAAATCTGAGAGTTGGCCAGTCGTCGGCTTCTGCCCCCATGTATAAAGTACGGGGGTGTTCGGGATAAACCTGAGCACTCTTTATCCCAGTTTTGGGTCCTCCGAGGGAGGTGCTCAGCACAATTAACCAGGCAATCTTACTATAGGGCTTTATCACTCTCACTTAGCCACAGGAACTTTAGTATGGTCGGCGCAGCCCCTAGTGTTCGGAAGACCGTACTAGGGGCTCTATAAGCGCCTAATCGGAGAAAGAAACGATCCATCGAACGTTGCATTGGTTATGGCATTATGCGGGAGAAATCCTTAAAGATTTTATGACCTCTCGAACAGCTGACCAGCTCTCGCCGTATCACGACAGTTAGTTCTCGGCTTTCTCTACTGAGGTGCTTGTCCGGAAGAACCGGGACACAATTGCAGTAGTTCTCCCAGTGCTACCTTAGCCGATATAGCGGAACGTAAGGTACCAAAACATGGGAGCCGGGCAAACCCAACCATTGACCCAAGACATGATTCAGAGCAGATCCATATAATGCTATAAGTTCGGGGTGCCGGACTTCCATGAAGGTGTTTGGACTTTACTGCCGTGTTATGGGTAAAACGAAGCCCCTGGCATATTTTAGGGCATATCGCTGTGTACAGATGCCATTTGACAGAATGATTTCAATAAGAAATAACAGCAGGTAAACATCATATAAATCCACATGTTGTATTTGAATATTACGTCTATGCGTATGGGTACAAGTAATGTGATAAAAAAAGGAATATGATTGCGGAACCTGCTGAGACCAGGGGAGGAGGGCCGAGTGAGATCCGCAATATAGCTGGACGGTCACCGCATGAGATGTCTAAGGATTCCCTTACGCTGCTCAAGCTACGTCCGTGTAGCCCGGCCCTCCGGTCGGGCGCAAATGTGAACTCGCTAAGAAAATGTAAGAAATATTTATGTGCCGGAGGGCGCTTGAGCCACTGAGGCACGGCTCTGTCCCGCCTTCGCCGGAGTGTTTTAGTTGAGCCCTGGACGAGCTGGGCTATCCTTCCGTGAAGGAGTTCGGAGTCCCTTGACGGTATCCGGAGGCCCGGACGTCTGCTCGAGGTTCGGCTGCAAGGTGCTGCTCATTGTCTCTGCTACTAAGGCAGTTGTGTATATTGTCAGATTTCGGGTTCCGGCAGACCCTTAAGGTTCGAACTCTGGGGTGCGCGCGGGGATCCAACACTCCATCGTCTCGTACCTCACCAAATCGCAGGGACCTAAACTACTAACAAGAACAACACAAGAGACGCAAGATTTATACTGGTTCAGACCACCATCGTGGTGTAATACCCTACTCCAAAGGTGTGGTGTGGATTGCCTCTGGGGCTGATGAAGAATAAGATAGGGGAGAACAGCCTCGCGAGGGTCTGTTCTTTAGTGGGTGCGGTGAACTGCTAAGTGGTGTCCCGTCGCTCTAGCTTGAGGCTCGGGTCTCTCTCTCTCTCTCTCTCTCTCTCTCTCTCTCTCTTTGGGTGCTTCCCACTCTCTCCGATCGTCCCCCTTACTATGGTGGCTAGCTCTACTTATATAGACGAAGGCCCTGGGCCTCTTCCCAAATATTGAGTGGGAAGGGCGCCAACAATTGGCCATTTTGAAGGGGAACAGCGGGTACACTTATCCTGACTAAAGATGGTCCTCGCCGCCAAAGGCTCTGGTGATGACGCCGCTTGGGCTCCACGATGATCGCATTCCAGCCGTTGGGGCTGGTCTTGGTCTTGTTGCAATCAAACGGATGCCTTTGCTTGATGCTCTTGCTCGCGCTTGCTCCCTTTGCACCAAAGAGGAAAGGAGGACGCCAGACGGGTTGGCGCTCGACCGCGCCCTTGGTCGCCATGGCTTGCGCCATGGGCACCTCGCGAGGTAGCTCGCTTTGAACTCTCACCTCATGAGCCAGCCTGACGAGGTCAGCGCTGAGGAAGCTCTTGGTCGTCCGCCCCGCGAGGCTTGGCCCCTCGCGAGGGTCTTGAGCTTGCGTTGGTGAAGATGGGCTGTCCTGGGCCTCCTTTGAGACACGCCGCAGGCCGCAGGCAGGCAAGTCTGGGGACCCCCGTCCCAGATAGCCGACAGTAGCCCCCAGGGCCATGGTGCGCCCGACCTTGGCCGTGTA
Source organism: Aegilops bicornis (assembly GCA_021605145.1). NCBI lineage: Eukaryota > Viridiplantae > Streptophyta > Magnoliopsida > Poales > Poaceae > Aegilops > Aegilops bicornis. Next base: position 579,504,474 of record CM038670.1, read on the forward strand.
GAGAGGCGAAAGGGCAAGCGCGAAGCGTCGTGGGCCTTAACAGCCTGCGGCCTTGTGCGCCGCGTGGCGGTTGATTGGACGTGGGCGCCTCTACAACCGCGCGGGTTGATAATAGAGCGGCATCTTCCTTGCCTCCTTTACTTTCTCCAGTTTCTTGCGCCTCCTCCCTGCTTCCAAAACCTTCGATCCACTCCGCCAGGCTCCTAGCCAGTCATGGCTTCGTCAAACCCCGGCCGAGCCTGGTACTCTCCTCGCCTTTGACCGCCGAATGTGCCCGGGCGCAGCCTTGCCCTGACAAGCGTCGGTGGCGGAGGCGCAGGGCGCCAGGCCGAACGGCGGTGCTCAAGCCGCTCCTCCGCCTCGAGGGTCGGGGAGTACCTTCTACCCGTTCTTCACGGGCGCCATTATTGCTGGCCTGGCGCCTCCCTTCTCTGAGTTCTTCTTCTCCGTCCTTCGCCATTACAACATTCACGCCCTGCACCTTCATCCCAACTCCGTCCTTCTTCTGGCAATCTTCGCCTACTACTGTGAGGCCCATGTTGGGGTGAAGCCCTCGGTGGCCTTGCTGCGCCACTACTTCTTCCTCCGATTCTCCCGTGGTCCTGCTCACAAGGCGCTGAAGCCGTCAGACACGGTGGAGCCATTGCCATTTCGAACACCGGAAGCGGATTGAGGGCTTCAGGAGCAAGTGGGTCTTGGTGGATGCCGGAAGATCCACCTCGGCTGATCCCGCCCACGGAGCCAGCCGAGAGTTCCGATGGATCTGGTCCCGGCGAAGCTTCGGGATCCTCACGCCAAGCCGGTGCTTTGGAGAGGATGGATGCAGATTCGAAGTCGGACGATGCAGCGGCGGGCGTAGGCTGACCGTGCGTCGCTGCCGAGGGAGTTCTGGAGCACCAATCGGCTCCGCTTCGCCAAGATTTCGCTTCGATGTGGAGGCCTAACCCGAGCCCCTGTGGCTCTCGGCCAGCGAGGATCTGTTGACGGTCCTCCGCCCTGGTAGGGGGGCGATGTGGCGAGATCGAGGGCGCCCCCACGCCCTGTTCCTTCGCGAGGATTGGGAGCAGGTTGTAGAGGTCCATGCCACGCCTTCAATGGGGGCAGGCACCGTGCCCATGAAGCTCCGGAGGACTCTGGTGGACGTGTCCTCTTCCGACTCCGGGCGAAGAGGTGGAGGGAAGGGAGCGAGAGGGGGGTTGACTCAGGGCAGAGTCAAGGGCTCCCTCCTGCGGCGCAGGCCCCGTTCTCCGCCTCCCGAGAGTGACGACGAAGCTCGCCCCGATCCCAAGAAGGACCGGACTGGGCTGATCTCTGGTCTCGCCTGCCCCGGTCGATCCCGAGACGCGCCTCCCGCCTCCTGGTCTCCTTGAAGCCGATCCTCGCAGCCGGCTCTCGGGCTTCAAGTATGGCCGGAGGCTGCTCGAGTCCACCAGTGACGACTTGTAAGTGCTTGCTTCCTGTCTTGATTATTGTTTTGTCGACGAGATCTGATGTCCATGCTCTTCGGCCAGGCTGGCGCCCGCAGCGAAGAAGCTGAAGGGGGCTCCTGAGGCCCCATCCGTGGCGGGGCCTTTGCCCGAAAAGGAAGATGATCCCGACGCCAGCCTCCTCCTCGCCGGGCGTCCTCAGTAGGCCCGCTGAGCCTGGCTGGGCGAAGCTCAGCCTTGACCCAGAGACTTCCGAGGTGGTTTCATCGGGCGCCGCTTCCACCGTTGTCGTGGCGCTGCTGGTTCCGCCTCGAGCGCGATGGTTACGCCGCCGCCAACTCCTCCTACTCCGCCAATCGCTGTCTCTCCGACCTCCTCCCGCTGTCTGGACCTCGCTGCCGCCGAACCGGACCGGCCGGCAGATCTTCGGCGCCAACCTCGCTTGGTGGCCGGGCGCTTGAGCCGGCCTGCTGGATTCGTGCCGACGCTCGATTCGGGCGGCACTGGTCCAAAGCTTTGACTTGTGACCAGGAGAAGCGAGTTGTTCATGGCGGCGAAAGGTAGCCCGCGATGTTGCCTCGGGAGGCAGCCGATCTCGAGGTCACCGTGGAGGCCATTTGGAGGGCGGTGAAGAACTCTGCAGAACCAGCTCGCCGAGGAGGCCCGCCTCCGCCAGAGCAGGAGGAAGCCATGAAGGCTCGCGAGGCGACCATCAAGGACCGGGAGGCCAAAAGAAGCGTCGTGACCGCCTTTGACGTTACTGGGGCAGGAATCGGAGGCGAGGAAGGTCGAGCTGATGCCAAGGCGCTGGTTCTGTCAAGACCGCGTGGCCTTCATGGATATGGAGGTGAAGGCTCGTGGTCTCGCCGAGGGAGCTTTATGACAGCGGCCTGGAGAGCCCACTGGCCGGCGCAGAGGACGGCCCCGCCAAGCTGCTTCCCTTCCTGATCCGCGCTCTTGAAGACGTCTCCCTTGGTCTTGGCCCCACGGCTGAGGCTGAGGCACGTGTCTTGTATTCTGCACCACTGACGCGGATCCTCACCCACATCTATCTTCGCGATCCCAGCGTCGACATGGACAGCCTGCTGGAGCCGATGAGCAGCGAGCACGCGGCTGCCGCTGCCGAGGCCGTGAAGGGTCGCGCGGAGGCTCTGTTGGGGAAGTTCCGGGCCTTCAGCACCAAGCCGAAGCGAGGCGCCGCTGCTGCTTGCTTCACGAGGCGAGCCCACTCCGCGCTGCTCCACGACAAGTGACTCCGCATGCGGCTCCTGTCTTGCTTTTTAATTCCTCAAGCACATGTATCATGCCTCGGGGAGGTGTTTAAACTTATGCTTGGTATTGCGATAACAGTGTGGACTGTAATATTTGCTTTTGAATTCCTTGAAATTTGTGCTTCCTACTTGCTTTATGTTCTACGCCGGCAGAGCCTGGCCCCGCTCATACCTCAGCTGCCGTTAGCCCCGACCGGAAACCAGGACGGGACCAAGGAGTGAGGGGCTACGTGACAAGTTAGGCTCCTGAGTCGCGATGCTCAGGAGTCCCCCTTGGCGCACGAACAGCAAGTAGGGAGGCGAGGCGCGGGCGGACCCACCGTTCTAGGTCTGCAGAGCCTGCCTCATGCATACCTCAACCGCCGTTAGCCTTTCGAACTAAGGGGTGAGGGGCTGCGTGACCAGCTAGGCTCTGAGTCGCGATGCTCAGAGTCCCCTTGAGTCTCAAACGGCATGCGTACCTTGGCTCCGGCCATGAGTGGCGTATGGCGACAAACCAGGCCCGAGGGGCCTGGCTGGGCGGCGCGTCTGGGCGTGACTCCAGCGCAGCCCCCCAGCCCAGCCTCGCTGCACTCCCGAGGGGAGGCGCAGACGAGGCCAGCACAATCGAGCCTGGGCTCCCCGAGGTTGATGCGACCCGGAGGCCACGCCGCTTGTTCATCGCCAGCTGGAGCATAGCGCTCAAGATGCGCACGGGCATAGCCGCTCCTTGGCAGTTGTCGCCACCAACAAGGAGCATGGTGCTTCCATCGAACGTGGGAGGGGCTCCTTCTGGAGGAGCCCCGGCGTGAGCATGTACCCCACCCTGACATGTGGCTGGCACGGTAGGGCTAGACGAGGTGTATCTGGGCAACCGTGAGCCAGCGCGGGACTCACGAGGCCCTACCTCAAGGCGGTTTGGACCTGGCTCTGGGCCTTATCTTCGAGTGTGTTCATGCAAAATTGGCGGATGTCGGTGTTTCACGCCCTCGGTCCCGGCTCTCGGGCTGGTCTCTACCGTCGCTGGCAAGCGAGGTCGCGATGCCATGGACAAGACCAGAGGGTGAGGGCCGGAGAACCGGTAGGAGCCCTGAGTCGTGATGCTTAGGCACCTCCCTTTAATGCGCAAGCTAGGTTAGATGACGCAACTCTACGTCCTCGGGTCCCGGCTCTCGGGCTGGTCTCTACCGTCGCTGGCAAGCCAGGTCGCGATGCCATGGACAAGACCAGAGGGTGAGGGCCGAGAGCCGGTAGGAGCCCCGAGTCGCGATGCTTGGGCACCCCCTTTAACGCAGCTAAGTCGGGTCGACGCAGCAACTCTCGTCCCCTCGGGTCTCGGCTCTCGGGCTGGTCTCTACCGTCGCTGGCAAGCCAGGTCGCGATGCCATGGACAAGACCAGAGGGTGAGGGCCGGAGAGCCGGTAGGAGCCCTGAGTCGCGATGCTCAGGCACCCCCCATTAACGTGCAAGATTTCGCCACCCAGGAGAAGGCACCAAATAACAAGCATGGTGGAACGAGTGCATAATCCTAAGGAAAACACATGAAGGATACATGCCGCTGGGACTGGCCCGAGCGGCTTAGGGATGATGCAGCCCGAGGGGCGCCCCCAACAGGATAAGCTAAAGACATGAAATAAAAGGGATAGATGCCGCAGGGACGGACCCACGCGGCCTGGGAATAATGCGGCCTCAAGGCGCCCCAAACCGAAAAATAAAACTTAAAGATGTCACCTGGTGATGTTGGGGATGAAGGGTTGTTGATGTAGCAGACTCGATGGGCTGCGGGAGCCGATCCTCACGAGCCCCCAGGCCCGGGGGCCTCGAGAGGCTCCGGAGGTGCCGGTGGCTCCTCATGGGCCATCTCCATCTCCGCCAGGGCTGCGGCGTGCCTGACCTCTTGAGCCTCCAGGATGGTCCTCATGAGACGCTGGTGCTCAGCAGCCGCGTTTGGCAGGCCATAAGGCATGTGTACGTAGTTGTGGGGCGGACCCTCGCAACGTCCCACTCGCGAGGGCCAGAGGCGATCTTGAGATGCGGCTCGGTTGAGCCCTGGTATGTCGATGTAGACACGCAGCCCACCATCCTCGCCTGGATGGGGGGCCACAGCGGGTAGGCGGCGGCTGCCCCTCATGACCCTTGACTCATGTAACTCCTGAATGGCCTTGCTGATGAACTCTTGGGGGTTCTGTCCTCCTGGTCTTGCTCCCCGCTATGGGAAACGTGCTTCAAACACGCCTCACGTGGTGCCCAAGCGCCTCCCTCGAGACCTTGGCGAGGTCGGCGGCCCTCCAGGGGAGAGCCCCGAGCCCCGCCTCGAGGAGGGCACCGGCGCGCTTCCTATGAGATGGAAGGAGGCTCCCCTTGGCCCGGCAAGGGCCACGAGGGGCCTGTCTCTTGAAGAAGAGTCGGGCCGGTCGATGTCTTCTTCTTCTTGGGTGCCGCCTCGGGAGGCGTCCTGCTACTGTGGTCCGGGTCTTCCAGCGGTGCGGCCTGAAAAGCTCGCTCCAGGGAGCAGACTTCATCTCTCTCTTCACAGGGCACCGTGATGACCCCGCCGCTTCCTGGCATCTTGAGGATGTTGTAGCCATGGTGGGTTACAGCCATGAACTTGGCCAACGCTGGGTACCCGAGGATGGCGTTGTACGGCAAAGAATGTGGGAGACGTCAAGTCGTTGAGCTCTGTGTGGTAGTTGTCGCGGGCCCGAAGGTGACAGGAAGGCGGACCTGCCCGATCAGACCGTGGAGCCGTCGGTGACTCCGGAGAAGGGCTTGGTTGGCTGAAGCTGTCAGAAGGCACTTGAAGATTGTTGAACGTCTCCACGGACAGGACGTTGAGCCCTGGTCCGCCGTCGATGAGGGTCTTGGTGACCAGCACGTTGTTGATGATTGGGGAGCAAAGCATTGGAAGAACTCCGGATGTGGCTGCGCACTTGAGCTGATCCGCTGAGCTGAACGTGATGGCGCACGCCGACCACCTGAGAGGGTGCGTGGACTCGAGCTTGGGGAGGACTACATTCACTTCGTGGGCGAACTGCTTGAAGATGCGGTGAGAGGCTGGGGCTTGATCTACGCCCAGGATGCAGGCGATCGCACACGCTTCCTGGAAGCCCCCAGCCCCCTTATCCTGATGACGGTCTTCGATTCTCCTTGGCGGTGGCGGCAGCGGAGGGAGGCCTGCGTTCCCTTGCGGACGATCCTCACGAGGCTGATCCCTCCAACCCCCCTCGCGAGGTGGGTCTTGCCGGGTCCTCGCGAGGTTGGTCGCGCCACCCTTGGCGCTGGGCCGCGTCTTCCCGGCGTCCTGCATTCCTTCCTCCTCCTCGTCAGAGGCCCGGCTGCCGCGGCCAGGGCGTCTGCCGACCCTTCCTTCAAGCACGGCCGGAGCCCTTGACATTCATTGGTGTTGTGGGTGTGGAGGTCGTGGTACACGCAAGATCGCTGCCCTTGGAAGACTCGGGCTGATCTTCGCCTCGGTTGGTGTGCGGTTCGCCATGAGCACGGCAGCCCCTTGCGCTTCACGCCCTGCTGCCGTTGGACTTCTTCTTCTCGGGATCCACGGCAGGGCAGCTCGAGGAGGAGAGGCGCCCTCCTCAGCCTGGCGCGCACTTGGTCGCCAAGTTGAACAGCTCTGTGGAGGTGCACAGATCTTCATGCATCGCTAGCTCCTCCTTCATCTTGATGTCGCGACGCCGCCGGAGAAGGCAGAGATGATGGCCTCCTCCGTTACTCCGGGATCTTGAGGCGCTGCGTTGTTGAAGCGTTGGATGTACTTTTGCGGGGTTTCCTGGCTGCTGCTTGATCCGGCGCATGTCGCCACGGCGGTGGCCGGTCGCGAGTACCACGGAAGTTGGCGATGAAGCGGGTGCGCATCTCGCCCAGAAGAGATCGTGTCGGGCCAGATTCAGGAGCCAAAAGGGCTCCGGCCCTGAGCGCCATGGGAAACCAGTTCGCCATGACCTTTTCATCCCGTTGGTAGCCTCGATGCCTTCGTAGAGCTGAGAGGAACTTCCGAGGGTCACCGTGCCGTCAGAGCGTGGAGGCAGGTCCGGCTTGAACTTGGCGGGCTACGCGACAAGGCGCTTCGGTGGTGAAGGCGCGGCAGCCCGCCGTGGTCAGCTGGGGCCTCGGACGGCAGAGAGCTTGGTCTTGTGGGCCTCCGGCGCCGCTGGGCCGGGGCAGCGCAGGTCTTGACGTGCTGGAGCGGGAGCGCTGGCAGCTTCTTGCGGGTGAGGAACTTCTTGGCAACTCTGCTCTGTCAAGACGGGCGCTGGGCGGAACGGGTTCCGCTTTGGGGCCGCGCGCTTTTGGTGCTGTGGCGCCGTCTTGAGGAGGAGGCGGCTGAGGCGCCCGGAGTTTCATCGCCAGCTGGGCGGAAGTGTGCAATGCAGACGAGACGGCGCTGGGTCGCCTCCCGCAGCCAGACGAGCTTCAGCAGCGACGCGGTCGAGCCATTCTTCGTAGACGTCGTCGACGGGGCGGTAGCGCAGGAGCTCGTTGGCCGCGATGAGTGCAGCTCGGGCCTCCATGGCCGCGCGGGGCGCGCGCGACGAAGAACCAGCGGGGGTGAGCGAAGGTGTGGCGGTGCGGCCGTCCCGCCTCATGGACGGGTGCTGGGACGACGCTTGCTGCTCGTTCCCCGCCGAGCCGGTGGCGGCGTTGACGGCAGGTGACGGGGAACGACAAGGACGCCCGCCGACGGGAGCCGTCTGGGCGACGTGGGAGGCGAGGGCGGCTCGGCGCTCAGCGCGAGCCCAACGAGCGTCAGACATGGCTGCGGTGGTTGGGGAAGAACGAGGCGACGAAAAGCAGATTCCGGCGCACCCCTACCTGGCGCGCCAAATGTCGGATTTTGGGTTCCGGCAGACCCTTAAGGTTCGTACTCTAAGGTGCACGCGGAGATCCAACCCTCCACCGTCTCGTACCTCACCGAATCGCAGGGACCTAAACTACTAACAAGAACAGCACAAGAGACGCAAGATTTATATCGTTCGTGCCACCATCGTGGTGTAATACCCTACTCCAGTGTGTGGTGTGTGGATTGCCTCTGGGGCTGATGAAGAACAGTACAGGGGAGAACAGCCTCGCGAGGGTCTGTTCTTTAGTGGGTGCGGTGAACTGCTAAGTGGTGTCCCGTCGCTCTAGCTTGAGGCTCGGGTCTCTCTCTCTCTCTTCGGGTGCTTCCCACTCTCTCCGATCGTCCCCCTTACTATGGTGGCTAGCTCTACTTATATAGACGAAGGCCCTGGGCCTCTTCCCAAATATTCAGCGGGAAGGGCGCCAACAATTGGCCATTTTGAAGGGGAACAGCGGGTACACTTATCCTGACTAAAGTTGGTCCTCGCTTTGCCAAAGGCTCTGGTGATGGCCTGCTTGGGCTCCACGATGACTGCATTCCAGCCGCTGGGGCTGGTCTTGGTCTTGTTGCAATCAAACAGATGCCTTTGCTTGATGCTCTTGCTCGCGCTTGCTCCCTTTGCACCAAAGAGGAAATGAGGATCTGCTGGCCGGGCGCCTGATCGGGCGCCTCTTTGGTCGCCATGGCTTGCGCCATGGGCACCTCGCGAGGTACCCTGCCTTGAACTCTCCGCCTCATGAGCTGCCTGACGAGGCCGCTACCGAGGAAGCTCTTGTCGTCCCGCCTTCACAAGCTTGGCCCCTTGCGAGGGTCTTGAGCTTGCGTTGGTGAAGATGGGCTGTCCTGGGCCTCCTTTGAGCCACGCCGCAGGCCGCAGGCAGGCAAGTCTGGGGACCCCCGTTCCCAGAACGCCGACATATATGCTGGTGCCGAGGGAAAGTTCGGCCTTTCCATTAACCGTGATGACGCTGCGTGGACCGGGCATCTTGAGCTTACGGTAGGCATAATTTGGTACCGTGTTGAATCAAGCAAACACGGTTCGTCCGAGCAGTGCTTGATAATTACTGCAGAAAGGGACGATTTCGAAGTTTAACTCTTCGATACGGTAATTTTCTGGTGAACCGAAGACTACCTCGAGGGTAATGGAGCCTGTACCGCGAGCCTCCTCACCTGGTGTAATGCCTGTGAAAGTGGCTTTAGTGGGTTTGATCACCGAATGATCGATGCCCATCTTGCGCACTGTGTCTTGGTAAAGCAGATTTAAACTGCTACCGCCGTCCATAAGGACTTGAGTGAGGTGGAACCCGTATATTATTGGGTCCAGGACTAGTGCGGCTGGATTGCCCTGATTGGCGTTGACCGGACGATCCGTGCGGTTGAAGGAGACTGGCCCCAGTTTATATTGTGGGACGACAAGTTCCGTTGAGTCACCATCCCTAAGGATGGATATCCAGTCCGAGTTGATAATTTGGGTGGTATGTACCACGTTCACCGATTGAATATGCGGGGGAAATTTCTTTTGCCCTCCGGTGTTCGGTGGTCTGGGCTCTTTGTCCCTATCGTCGCTTTGAGACCCCCCTTTGTCTCTGGCGTCTGCCCTGCCGGCTTCTTTGAAGACCCAACATTCTCTTTTGGTATGGGTGGCTGGCATTTCTGGGGTGCCATGAATTTGGCATTGGTGATCGAGTATGCGGTCCAGACTGGAAGGATCCGGATTTTTATTTTTGGGTGGCCCATTCCGCTGACCGGACTTTGAGCCCCTGAACCCGGCATTAACTGCCGTGTTTTCAGCGTTTTCACCATATTTGCGGCGCTTATGTTTGTTGCGTCGTGGTTTGTGCTATCCCTGGCTTCTGATGTGCCAGGTTTTCTTGATGTATTGGTACTACGAGCCAACCAGCTATCTTCACCCGCACAAAAGTGGGTCATAAGTGTCGTGAGGGCTGCCATGGATTTTGGCTTCTCTTGGCCGAGGTGCCGGGTTAGCCATTCGTCACGGATATTATGTTTAAATGCCGCTAAGGCCTCTGCATCCGGACAATCTACTATTTGGTTCTTCTTGGTTAGGAACCAGGTCCAGAATTTCCTGGCCGATTCCCCTGGCTGCTGGATTATATGACTTAAATCGTCAGCATCCGGTGGTCGCACATAAGTGCCCTGGAAGTTCTCAAGGAAGGCATCTTCCAAATCCTCCGAACTGCCGATGGAGTCTGTTGGCAAGCTATTTAGCCAATGCCGAGCTGGTCCTTTGAGTTTTAGTGGGAGGTACTTAATGGCATGTAGATCATCACTGCGAGCCATGTGGATGTGGAGGAGGAAATCCTCGATCCATACCGCGGGGTCTGTTGTACCATCATATGATTCGATATTTACGGGTTTAAAACCCTCTGGGAATTCGTGATCCATAACTTCATCAGTGAAGCATAGGGGGTGTGCGGCGCCTCTGTGCCGGGCTATATCACGACGCAGTTCATATGAGTCTTGTCTGCCGTGTTCGGCTCGGCCGGATTTACATTTAGTGTATCCGGCGTGACGATCTTCGTCGCATATTGGTGCGCGCCCCCTTGATCCGTAGATCGATCTTGCATGTTTTGCCTTGTTTTCCAATACATCTCGTAGGTTCCGCGTGTTGCCCCGACCCTTGGTGTTTTTGTTTGTTTGGCGGTGGGGTGCGGGCTGGACTTCAGGCTGAAATGCCTCTCTGTCTCGGCAACGAGGTGGCCGATCAGCCGCATCATACGCTGGTGATGTAGGTTTCAATGCTTCCTCCTCTAGTTGAGGTAGCAACCTACGCTTTGGGTAACCCTTGGAGGGGCGTTCGAGTTTATATTCCTCGGCCGCAAGGACTTCAGTCCATCTGTCTGCTAGTAAATCCTGATAAGCTCGAAGCTGTTGTTGCTTTTTCTTCAGGCTATATGTTGTGGCTATAAGCCGGTACTTAAAGCACTCCTGCTCGATGGGATCCTCAGTCACGACAAATTCTTCATCGCCGAGGCTCACCTCGTCTTAGAAGAGAGGCATGTAATTGTCATCCTCCACTTCTTCCTCTGCCGCTTCCTCGAGAGGGTTGGCTTGTTCATCCTCCGGCCCTAAATCTTGCTGGAGGGGATTGTCGTCGTCTTCGACACTGTCCGGAGTGCTATTATCTCATGTGCCGGTATCATCGCTTTTGTTGTGGCGAGACTTAGAGCGGCGCCGCTGACGTCGGCGTTTGGGTTGCTTCCTTGAGGGGTCATCCTCCGCTTTCTTGTCGCCATTGCCTTCTTTGGGGGTATCCACCATATATATAGTATGATGAGGTGGCGGTCCAGTGCCCTGTAGGCGGTGGTTCCTGTTCGTCTCCTACATCGCCGTCCATACCGTCGATGTCTTCGGAGTCGAAGTCGAGCATGTCGGTTAAATTGTCGACAGTGGCTACTAAGTGGGTGGTGGGTGGGCAGCAAATTTCTTTGTCGTCTGCATCCCACTCTAGCCGGACATATTTCGGCCAAGTTTTTCCTAACAAGGAGAGAGACCTTAACGAGTTTAGCACATCGCTAAAGGGCAAGTGCTGGAAGATATCCGCGGAGGTGAACTCCATGATCGGTGCCCAATCGGATTCGATAGGCATGGGTGCAGGCCGTTCGGAGTCCGTGGCCGGAGATGAATCCAGTAGTTTGGCGTCACGGCTCTCGTGAGGGGTAAGGTTAGTATCCGGCTCTACCGCCGCTGAAAGTGCGGCCTCCAAGGCGGAGTCTACCCGCCCGTCCTCGGATGGCGCGATTTGCTCCGGATTGAGGGCCGGAGTGGTTGCCGGTGTGATCTTCCGAACACTTTCCGACGATAGAGCTATGTCGTGCTCGTCGTGATCGTGCGGCACACCTGGCATGGGCTCGAATCCGTCGAAGATCAAGTCTCCGTGGATGTCGGCGGTGTAATTCAAGTTTCCGAACCTGACCTGATGGCCAGGGGCATAGCTCTCGATCTGCTCCAGATGGTCAAGCGAGTTGGCCCGCAGTGCGAAGCCACCGAATACGAAGATCTGTCCTGGGAGGAAGACCTTTTCTTCTTAGGCATCCTAAGTCAGAGGTATCCTGACACCAATCAGATCTGAACCTCGGCCAGATATGATGGTTGGAACATAGTTCCAAGAGTTATAACATTGGTCTTTATATGACTCGGTAAGGTGATGTCATGCCTAGCACACCTGACCGGAGGACCTATTGTTATAATTTTCCTTTTAGCAAGGTTATCCATTCTTCCATGAGGAAATTGTAAAACTTATTCTACAAGTTGTTCCTGATGGATCCTTCGTGTATCCAAAGTCTGACTTTACTTGAAGACCATGTCAATGCTATCTTGAAGCATGCATGTGGTACGCTGAATTTCAATAAGAACATTTGTAGCACAATGCTAAATTTTATTTATCAATTATCCAAACACCGTTTTATGGGTAATGGCATGAAAATTCTCTCCCCTTTCCTAAAGGGTTTTCTATGTTATATCCCGTCATGGATATCATGCTCTGCTTGCCCTTGGGAGGAATATACCCTTAAAATATGTGTTTAAACACATTTTCCTTTCCATTGTTCTGTTTAATCTGATAATCATATTTTCCTTTCCATTGGTTGGTTTAATGTTTCTTGTGATCTATATGATCTAAGCGGTAATATTCTCCTGCTTATGTAAACACCTCGGTGTACAATTCTGTCAGCAAGACCCTGTTACTATTGTTGATGACATTCCGGTAGCCACCGATGGACGAGAACTTTGCCTATTGGTCCGCCTCGTTCAACGAGCAGGAAAATGGTTCTCTTTGTCCCTCGCCCTTGGTATCGACGTTGTTGCCGACATAATCGACAGGCTACCCTCTGACCTGCCTTTCTATCATGACCATGCAAGATGTCACTGTTCCTCCTACTTTTAACCCACATGGTGGGCCCATAACCCACAGTTTCACAGAATCGAAACTTGACTCTCTTGTACATGCTTGATTCTAAAGTATCCTTCGCACCTAACTTCGTATGTAATTCACGAGTCACCGTCCTACAGATGATCTATTCTGGTATCAGACACAATACTTATTCCCGTTGCTCTGAACCCATTTCACGCCCTGTTTCAGGCATCAAACAATTGCCTGCCTGCTCGAAACTTCCCATGATACCTCCTTGAATTGCTCTTGATATTTTCTTAAGTTTCAATGGGCCCCGCCGACTGGTTGGGTACGGGGCCGACAGGCCGTACCCGCCGCTCCCGGGTCTTGTCGGTAGCTGATCACTGTTGCCGTGTCTCTGATGACGCGGGCTTGGTCAGGGGGTCATGGCTACAGCTCCGCTGCCTGGCGGGCGATTACTGTAGCCACTCCCTGTCTCATCCGATTAATGGCGCGTGGGGCCCGAGGAAGGGGGCGGGCCGACTTCCCTCGGGTCCGACTGGTAGGGCTCTTGCCGTCTTCTGGACTCTCGCTGACTGGTGGGGCCCATCATCCTTGGGCCGTACAAACAGGCCGTCGTGGGAGCAGGACTCCGCCTGCTCGTGATGATGTCAGGGATGGTATGGCAACAGTGCCGCGCCGAGCAGAGATCTCCGCCGATGCTGCAGACTGTGGCCACGCCAGCCTCGGAAGGGGAGGGATGGGCTACACCGTAGCCATTCCCGTCTCCGTCCCCGCCAATGAGGGCATGGGCTTTGTTGTTGTCGCGGGCGACTCCTCGGTCGGCTTCCTAGAAGCCGCCTGTAGGAGTCGGCTTGTCTTGACCTCGCCTCTAGGACTCGGCCGTTTATGGGTAGCTGGCTGTTCCTCCAGCCGTCTTCCAGAAGTCGGCCCTTCATCTTGGCGTCTTGAGGGGCACAGTCAGCCCCGATGTCTTGAAAGGTTGTGGGCTTCGGGTTAGCCTACCCGTGGCCCATTACTCCGACAGTAGTCCCCAAAGCTGGTGAGGCGCCGCGGGTGATTGGTCGAGGAGCCTCAGCAGTTTCCATCTTCCAGTGTTGGAGATAGAGTTTCTTATGCCTTCCGCCAGGCCAACTGGTAGGAGTCGGACTCGCCCAATCTGACTTGTCCAAAAAAATTCGAACGCCTCGGCGAGATCCAAGTGGCGTGCTAGCTAAGCTTCTAAGCCGCCGCCCGCTTCGGGCTTGTCACGTGGCGACGAGCAGCCGGGCCAGTCTGGCCACCCACGCGCGTGACGGGACACGCCTGCCAGCGGGGCCCACCGCTACCATGCCTCGGCATGCGAGCAGATCCACTTTGGCCGAGGTGGGCGGTTCAGGTTCCCGCGGGGTTACTGCACGCAGTAACTTCGAGCGAAAAACGCAGGGGCGTGGGGTAGTGGGCGCAGTAAATCCCATGACCAACCCCTCGGCTTCGCAGCCCATAGGCCTATAAGTAGGCGAAGGAGGGGGAGCGGCGGAGCATGCACGCCCCTCCTCCTTACTACTTCCTCCTTCTTCTTCCTCTTGCCGACGCGCCTCCACGCCACGCCGAGCACCGCGGCGCTTCGTCCCCGACGAGCTCCTGTTCCACCGTCACACCTACGCTCCGGCGCGTGGGATGGCTCCGAGGTTCACGATGACCATGTCGATTTCCTCCGCAAGACGCGGCGGTTGCCCGGCAAGGACTTCGTGAGGGTTTCGCCTTGCGCCGGAGAGGGAAATCTCGCCGGCGCCGGAGGAGGGCGAGCGAGTCGTCTTCCGCTCGCACTGCCTGCGCGGCCTTGGCTTGCCGGCGAGCGGCTTCTTCCGGGCCTTCCTTGAATTCTACGGCCTCCAGCCGCACCACCTCACTCCCAACACGGTGGTGTTCTTTGTCATATCGTTACTTTGTGCGAAGGCTTCCTCGGCGTCCTCCCCACCATCGAGCTCTGGGGGGAGTTATCGGCGTCAAAACCGGCAGATCTCAGGTAGGGGGTCCCGATCTGTGCGTCAAGGCTGATTGTAACAGGAAGCAGGGGACACATATGTTTACCCAGGTTCGGGCCCTCTCGATGGAGGTAAAACCCTACTTCCTGCTTGATTAATATTGATGATATGGGTAGTACAAGAGTAGATCTACCACGAGATCGTAGAGGCTAAACCATAGGAGCTAGCCTATGATGGTATGATTGTAATTGTGATCGGCCTTCTAAGGACCAACCTCTCCGATTTATATAGACATCGTAGAGGGCTAGGGTTTACATGGAGTCGGTTACAAGAAAGGAAACACAATATCTGGATCGCCAAGCTTGCCTTCCACGCAAAGGAGAGTCCCATCCGGACACGGGCCGAAGTCTTGAGTCGTGTATCTTCACGCTTCAATAGTCCGGACGTTGTACATAGTCTGGCTGTCCGGATACCCCCTAATCCAGGACTCCCTCTGTAGCCCCTGAACCAGGCTTCAATGACGATGGGTCCGGCGCGCAGTCTTGTCTTCGGCATTGGAGGGCGGGTTCCTCCTACGAATACTCCAAGGTAATTATCGAACACTTGAACCATGTCCGGACCCACAAGATGATCTTCACATGCCACCGTAGAGAGAATGATGTTTCACAAATGCAATCTACTAACAACTTTTTAGGCAACGCGACGTGTCATTACGGCCAGGTCTTTATTCGAACCGTTTTCCCACAACCAGCCACAGCGCACATTGCGAGGCGGTTTCCTTGACACGTCCTGTCAAAGCAGAGATCGTGTCCCCTTATCACGGGATTCTCATCAATACGGGTATGGGTAATCCAACCGCACCGCTAATTGTGGCGAGCGGGAGGCAAACGAGTTCCACCAGGCAAGTGGGGAGGCGCAAAAAGCACTCACCGCCCCTATAAAGAGACAAGGCCTCTTTCTCTTTACCCACGCCTTTCTCCTTCAGCTAGCCCATTCCCCTCTTCTCGAGCCCTAACACCCAAGAACTCTTCTTTTCCACCAAAGAGAGGCTTTCCAAAGATGTCCGGATCCGGAGCAGGAGGCAGATGGATGGCCTCTACTGTCCGGGAGAAGGATATCAAGAAGCTCCGCGACGCCGGGTATCTGGCCCGGAAGATCGGCCACCGTCTCCCACCGCCGGGACAGGTCGGCCCCACTCCGGAACCTCACGAGCGAGTCGTGTTCCTTCCCCATTTTTTCCGCGGGCTTGGGTTTCCCCTGCACCCATTCGTTCGCGGAGTCATGTATTACTACGGGATTGATTTTCATGATCTTTCCCCCAACTCCTTCCTCAATATCTCGACGTTAGGTAAATGGGTAATGCGAGGCTTTTCTTCGGATCTCACCTCACTTCGGCCTATGGCTGAAGATTTTCAATGTGAAGCCCAAGGTGGTGAGTGGCGAGCACGCCGAGTGCAGCGGCGCCATGGTAAGCTTGATGCCCAAGGCCGTTTGCCCGAAGGGCGCTTTCAACGACTCCGTCAAGGAGTGGCAGCAGCAGTGGTTCTATATCACCGAACCACGCGGCAAAAAGTGGGCGGCCGCTCCAGAGTTCAGATCCGGAGCTCCGCTGCGGCTCACATCCTGGCCCGAGAAGAACCCGAACTGGTCCTCGTCCGATGAGCTGTCACTGCTCCAGACGCGCCTTCAGGGTGTGGTCCGTTTGACCCATGTAACGCCCCAGATTCGATGCGCCAGGTGTCCTTCAGTTATTCGCCGTCTTTGCCATGTCATTTGCTTGCGTGTTGCACTTTGCCATGTCATCATATGCATTTCATATCATGTCATCATGTGCAGTTCATTTTGCATACGTGTTCGTCTCATGCATCCGAGCATTTTCCCCGTTGTCCGTTTTGCAACCCGCACTCCTATGTCTCCCGGCGCCCCCTTTTACCTCTTTTCGTTGTGCGGGTATTAAATGTTCTCGGAATGGGTGAAGCTTGGCTTGCGGTCTTATTATAGTGTAGGCAGAGCGCCTGTCAAGTTTCGTCGCATTCGGAGTCCATTTGATAGCCCAACCGTCATGTATAACGGTATCGTTATCGGTACCTTCGTCGGACGTTTCGGCTTTCGAAACTGCCGCCGGACGGCACCTCTCTTCTCTCCCCTCAGTCCAGACCCTCTCGTCACAGCCCACCTGCAGCCCTCCTATAACCCCCCTCCACTCCGGACCGCCAGATCGAGATCTGAGGGTCCGAAACCCCTCCAAAACTCCCCAAACCTTAATCCCTAGGCCTCCCTGCTATAAATAGCAGCCCCCCCTTGCCATTTTTGTCACCCCCAACCTCCCTCCTTGATTTCCGTGCCTCCCCAATCATGAGCCGCCGCATCCTCCCACCTTCTCCTCTGAATCCGGCGCGCCCCAAGCCCCCTCCGCCACTTGGCGCTGTCCTATGGGCCAGCCGCCACCCGAGCCGCCGTCGGCAGCCTCCCAGGAGGTGCCAAGCGTCGCCAGGCGTGCCCCTGCCCGCTCCCGCGCCGCCTCCCGCCCTTGGGCCCGCCAGAGACCGGATCGGGCCCTGGGAAGCCTAGCAGGGCCAGGCGCCCGCCGCCGCCGCCGCCCGGCGCCCGCACCAGGAGCCCGCCATGACTGCGCCGCCCTGCGCCGCCTCCATCCCGCCGGCCACCGGAGTGGCGTCGCCGGCGACCTCGACCCTGTGCCGCTCCCATCGCGCCTCCCCTTCCCTTCCTCCCTCCATTTTCCCCTTCCTCACCCGCTTCTCTCTCTGCAGCAGCGCCGCCCCCGCATCGGATCTCCGGCGAGCTCCGCTGCCCGGTGCTCGTCGACCTCGCTCCCAAGGCGTCCGAGCTCCACCGCGCCTCCCTCCGGCCTCCTCCACGCGCCCTCGCCGCCCTTGCCGGGATCCGGCCGGATCCGGCGAGATCCGGCCCGGATCCGGCGAGATCCGGCCCGGATCCGCCTTCTCCGGCCCTCCGGCGACCTCTCCCTCCATCTCCGGCGAGATCCCGGCGATCCTCGTAAACCGTGCTCCGGGGTTGACTTTCCTCTCCTTCCTCGAATTCACTAAGTCCCCAGTTTTCTTATGTTTTATTGCATTTTCATTGCATCATATCTCGGTCATCGTAGCTCCGTTTTGTGCGTATAATATGTCAAAATGTTCGACTCGATGAGTAGATCATTTCATATAATTGTGTTATTTTCATTTGAGCTCATCTTGATGCCCGAAATGCTGTTGAAATAGTGCAATATGATGTTAGTTTCTGTTTCTTAACAGAAGATGCACTTTTGTCATTTTTGCCATGATTGATGTGTGCACCCTATGAACTTGAGTCCTACATGTGTTTTCTAATATGCCATGCCATCTTTCCAGGGGTGCTTGCCATGTATTTTTGTGTAGTGAGTGCATCAAGCTTGTTAAGTAGGGTACTTGCTGTTGCTGTTTTCCTGGCAGATTCTGTTATATTTTTATGCCATGTTAACTTGATGCTACAGAGAGGTCCATGCATATTTTGAGATACTTCAGTAAGGATGTTTTGTTCTAAATGTCTTGCTCTATCCATCCATGCCCTTGTTTGCAATTATGGAGTGCCATAGCTTGAGTCAATCGAGCTCTACTTTTGCTATAAAATGTTCCTGGCAGATTGTTTACAGGTTATTCAATTTTGCCAAGGTTGTTGTAGTTGATCCGTGTATGTTATGATGTTGTTCTTTCCATGTATAGCTTCTATGCCATGTCTTCTTGCTGTTGGTTACCTTGCCATGCCATGTATTGCTCTGTGGTGAGTGGTTCAAGCTCACCAACATGCCTACTTATCGTTGTTCCTGCCATGTTTAAATCTGTAATATAACTTGCCATGTTTACATGGGTGCCATCATATTTTCTGATCCTTTTTGGCCCATGGTCATTAAGGGACTTTTGTTCTATGCTTTGAGTAGATTCATGACAAGCCTTTGTTTGCCATGTTAAGTTCCTGTAACATGTCGTTTGATAGCTCTAAACATTGCAACCTGATGTTATTTCTCCTAAAGTCTGAAACTGTTATTATTTGCAATCTTGCCATGTCATTTTGAGCATGTTCTAGTGATTTCTGGAGATAGCTCAGTGTTCATGGTTTGTCATGCTTTACCTGTAGATCATGCCCATGCCTTTTGTTATTACGTTGAGATGCTGTAGCATGTTGTTTTGATGCTTGCAATATGCCTAGTTGCTGTTTTGGACAGATTGTTGCTAGGACTTGTATTGTGTGTATGTGTTGAACCGTTGCTCCGTTTTGAGAGTGCTCTATATGGAACTTGCTTTATTTTGCATGTAGATTCATGTTATCATGTTGCATCCTTGTTTGGAGGTGTTTGCTTGATGTTTGCATCTATTTTGCATCAATGTCATGCTTAACTTGTTTTGCTCATATCTTTTAGGCCGTAGCTCCGAATTAAATGAACTTTATATGTACCTTGACTAGAATTTCGTGTAGATCATCGTGGTGCATCTTAAATTGCTGTTTAACAACTTTACCATAAGGTTTATTCAGATCTGGACCAATTTCGAAATTTGCATATGAGGACTTACCGGAATTGTCATATGTTGTTTCCGGCCTCATTTAAACTTGCTTTGATGTGTTGCTCTTGTTTGCATCATCTCTTGCCATGAGTAGCTTCATCTAGATTTGTCACGCATCATGTTTGTTGTGCATCTTGTCATGTTCATGTGTGGTGTGTTTACCTATGTTGTGTGCTTCTTCTTATTAGTTCCTGCTATGCGTTGCGATCGTGAGGATTCGTTCGTCCACGCTTGGTTCGGCTTCATCCGCTCGTCTTCTTCATGGACTCGTTCTTCTTCCTTGGGATTTCAGGCAAGATGACCGCTACCCTGGATCTCATTACTACCATTGCTATGCTAGTTGCTTCGTTCTTTTCGCTATGCTGCGCTACCTATCACTTCTTTGCTCAAGCCATCCCATATTGCCATGTCAGCCTCTAACCTTTTGTACCCTTCCTAGCAAACCGTTGTTTGGCTATGTTACCGTTTTGCTCAGCCCCTCTTATAGCGTTGTTAGTTGCAGGTGAAGATGAAGTTTGTTCCTTGTTGGAACATGGAGATGTTGTTCCTTGCTGGAACATGTTTACTTGTTGGGATATCACAATATATCTTATGTTATTAATGCATCTATATACTTGGTAAAGGGTGGAAGGCTCGGCCTTATGCCTGGTGTTTTGTTCCACTCTTGCCGCCCTAGTTTCCGTCATATCGGTATTATGTTCCGGATTTTGCGTCCCTAACGCGGTCGGGTGATTTATGGGACCCCCTTGACAGTTCGCTTTGAATAAGACTTTTCCAGCAAGGCCCAACATTGGTTTTACCATTTGCCTCACCTATTCCCTTTTTCCCTTGGGTTTCCGGAGCCCGAGTGTCGTGGAATTGTCACGGCAGATGTCCTTAGTGTTAGGACTTAGTCGCGAGGCCAACGCATCTATGTGGTAGCTTGAGAGGGGTTGAGCGGGACGAGAGACGCGAGGTTTTACCCAGGTTCGGCCCCTCACGGTCGAGGTAAAAGCCCACGTCCTGCTTCATTGATATTGATGATGATGATCACGGTTACAAGAGTGCTCTAACTCGAGAGCTATTGTCTAAACCTAACTTGTCCAACTTGTGGAACTTGTCCCCTTTTAGAGCCCTGCCCCTCCTTATATATGTTGGAGGGCGGGTTACATGTAGAGTCCTATTAGGATTAGGACTAGTCTATCGCTAATAAAAACCGGATACAAGTCCAGGTCTTAGCTCCTTGTAAGATAATATTCATCCTGCCTTTTCCACTAAAACCGGCCCACCATTAAACGTGAAACGGTCTTATGGGTCTTGGGCCTTTTCATCTGTCTGTCCCGCACGCAGGATCACCAAGTGAGTCATAATGACCAGGTGGGTTGCTTGTAAACCGCTGTGTCAAGGCGGGTCGCCAAGAACTCGCCAAGTGTCACTGGGTCTTGAGATAATCCGCCAAGTCCGGCCGGGTTAACTTCCGGCGGTTTACCCAAGGGGTATATCCTCGACATTAGCCCCCAAGTTTAGCTTGGATTTATTCATGGTAAACTTATGCTGCAAAATAAACACAAGAACAAATTTGATGAGGTTATGCTCCGGTTAAGAATTTTTGTAAACCGGTGCACGATCATCCTTAAATCCTTGTTATTTCCTCCTTCGGGAAATCCGGGTCAACAGACCAGCTTCATAATCAATTTGCCGACATTGGCTTGTCACCGAGAAATATTGTGAAGAATAAATCCTTTGACTCAGCTCCGCCGGTTTAAGAAATACGGATCTGAAAATACTTATCCGATATTCAGCCGGTTTGAAGATGTAAAACTTGCGGTTTATCATTGCCAAAACTGCGGGTTATAAAAACTGATAATTCCGGGTTATGATTGTTGCCAACGCCCGGTTATGATTGTTGCGCATAATCGGGTCAATCTGGTTTGCTCAAGACTGAGAATTTTGAAAATATTTCTCCTTATATGCATATTACACCGTAGCCGCCAAGTCTTGAGCGGAACAAAGTTATGGTTTAAGACTTGCTTCAATATCAATACTGCCACTTTTGAAGAAATCCATGTTATTCATCCCACCACTAGTAAAAACTGAACACTCCATATTATGTAGCCCCCAAGTGTCGTGTTGTCATGCTCGCAAAGACAACTGTGGACTTGAAATTGCATTATACTCATAAAACTTCAGCCAGTGTAGCCCCCAAGGGCCGGGTCATTTATGCAATAATGAGCAGGGACTTTGTAAATATAACCATGTAGATTTGAGCAATGATGTGTAGCCCCCAAGGGCCGGCTCAGTAAGATAATATTAAGCTGGGACTTGATATATACTTCGATGAAAATAACATCATATGATGTAACCCCATCATGGGCTTGAATCCACGTCCATAAGGTTAAGAGCCTTGTGCTTTACCAAGCTGAGCGATGGACCCTTCAATATAATGGATTTAACCTGTGTACCTTGAGTTGTTTGACAGAGCAATTGGTAGCCCCAAGTGTCATGGTGCATGCTTGCGGCGACATGAGACTTGCATATTTGATGTAATCTCAACTTAAATAATGTAGCCCCCAAGTGCCGGGTTGTAAGCCCGCAGCAACTCGGGACTATTCCTTCAATTGTAGAATAAATCATATCCATTAATAATATGATAACCATTGCGCTAAAAGCGATTTTGAAAACCTCAATTATAATATTGGGTATTGATAACCATAATAAAAATCCAGCCATGTTGGCTATTAAAGATAACATAATCTGGTATGAAAAACCTTATTCATTCAATACCATAATGAAAATTCAGCCAAGTTTGGCTATTTGAATAATATAACCCAATGATTTATAAGCGCATGATTCCAATGGCGCAATCCAAATAGGTAATCTTGGCGACTTATAGTCCAAAGCCGGCCGGGTTAACAAACACCGGATAATTTCTCATCATATCTTGGCGACTTATCGTCTTAAAGCCAGGCCGGTTTAATAAATACCGGATAATTTATCATCATGCTTTATTCAACCTGTCTCTGCATACAACAAGTTTAAAGTGTCCTGGCGGTTTACCACCGGACGGGTCATAATGCCCAACATATAACCCAGGTTTATAACCAAGGCTGCACTTTAAGAATAATCAATGAAATATATCATACATGTGACATTGAATCACATCATTGGCTTACCAATTTTTTGTAGTAAGAGTGATGGCCCCAATCTTGAGTAATGATAACTCCTTTCATATTGTGTCGGTTTACGATGAAACCATACCGGGTTGTAATAACCACCGGATTAACCATATATATCTTGGCGACTTGTAGTCGACCTGCATCGGGTTAATAATCGCGGATTATAATTGGTCATGTCTTGACAATTTGTGATTGAAAGTCAAGCCGGGTTAATGAACGCCGGTTTACTCCATAATAGGATGATAATAGAAAATCAAACCGGGCAAATAGTCTCGGATTAGGATTTGACCGTGTTCCGCCAATTTGTAATTGACAGTTTGAACCGGATTAATGATGTCGGTTTGAAAACACAACAAAAGAAATAATTTAAAAGAGAACAAAATTCAAGCAAAGGCAAATATAAAACCATTGCAAATGAGGCTTTGAGCCGATCAAGAGGCATTACCATGGTCGGACACGACCAAGCCCCCAAAAGGCGTAGCTATGGTTCGAGTCGATCAGGTCCCCAAATGATGCATTGGCATTACGCCGATCAAGAGGTGTAGAGATGGTTCGGTTCGACCAAAGCCCCCAAGTGATGCTGTGGCACTAGGCCGATCAAGAGGCGTGACTATGGTTCAGACGTGACCACAAGTCCCCAAGTGATGTTGTGGCTTTTCGCCTACCAAATGGCGTTGCTATGGTTCGGACACGACCAAGGCCCCCAAGTGATATTGTGGCATTGCGCCGATCAAGAGGTGTGACTATGGTTCAGACATGACCAAGCCCCCAAGTGATCAATAATATGATAAGCCAACAAGGCATGATACCCATGTTTGAACCGCAGATCATGGCAGCAGGTCCTCTTTGGCACCTTTTAACTTTTTGCAAGAGATAAATCCTTCTTGAACCGGATTTTGAACCGGATATTGAGAGCTTCAAAGCTTTGTGGGAGACATCTTTCCCTTGAACCGGATGTTAAACCGGAATCTTCATTTTCAGCCAGAAATTTTCCGACGGCCTTTAAACTTCGAACTTGCGAGAAGTTAATTCCGTTTTGAACCGGACATTGTTAAACCGGATTTGAGAGCTAAAGAGCTTTGTGAGAGAACAGATTTCCCTTGAACCGGATTGTAAACCGGATATTTGAGAGCTTCAGTGAGACTGACTTCCCTTTAGCCGGATTCTAAACCGGAATCCTTTTCTCGACGACCGGAACTTCTTCATTGAGCCGGGTTTTGTAATTGTTATATACTTTCTAAGCCGGAAATTTTCTCGACAGCCTTTAAATTTTCATCAATATAACATAACCTCCGGACCGGGTTATCTTTCCCTCCATCATCCTCGAGGTTTTCAACTTTGTTGAAACCGCAAGATTTGCCGAGTTATGTCATCGTAGCCCCGAGTCTCAAAGGTGACTCGAGGAGTTGGCTTGAGATTCTCCATGTTTGATGATATAAACTGGCATAACTTGTATATCATTGGTGTTGATAACACGATGTGAATCCACGAAGGTTGTGATGGCTGCGGCGGGTTATAAATGATTCCGTATGAGCCGTGTCAAGAACTCGCCAATGGTTCCTTCCAACCGGGCGATCTGAAGCTAACCAAACTGTAGTGGCGGCGACTTGTGCGCCTGCCCATTGAGCCATCCGGTGTAGACGGCGGTTGATAGTATATGATAATTTGCCTCCATTTGAAAGAAACCGGGCTACCCAAGCTGTGACTTGCTCATGCAGACAGGTGCGGCCTGGTATGTTGATGTAGACCAGGCCGCAATAAATGGACGGTAGAGACGTCCACAGTATTAGAGGTGGCTCGAACAGATGAACCGGCCGCGGTGTTGTAAACTGGTGCAGACGAGCGTATCAGTCGCATGCGTGGTAAGCCGCGCAGACGGGCGAGTCAACCGCAGGCGCGGTCCCAGCGAGTCGATGTAGACTGGATGGCGGCTTGTGCGCGTCCATTCATCGGGTAATACGTTACGGACTATCACCGGCGGAATATTGTCAGCCCGTGCTCCATCCCCATGGTATAAACCACATTTATAGTGAATAATGGTCCTGTATATAAAATATACAAATCAAAGTAATTTGTCCTTTGATAGAAATAATATGTGTTGATAAAACAAATTTGAGATGGATAGCACCTGATGTTTGCAGATGGCAAACGACGTCGGATGATGAATGACCCGTTCACCGAAATAGAGGCGATGGCGTAAAGCACTGCACCGGCCGGCTCAGACGGACCCTCCGGATCGTATTTGACCCGTTTTTTTTCCAGACAATCTCTCCAATCAATCTCTTCTTATCCAACACTCCCTACTTCCCCGTTTCCTTCAAGTGGCATCGGTGCGCACGAGACCGGAAAAGCGAGGATGGCTCGCCGCCAAAGTTAGGAGGCTGGAGGTGGAGCGGCGGGCGACAGGGGGGCGCGGCCATAGGATCGATCACGGGCGTTCTCCTGGCGCTGGATGTATGCGCATGCGCGGCGGTTTGGTACACACGCATTTGCGGAGTCAGAGTAGACGCGAAGACCTCGGTGGCCACGGCGGTTTGAGACAGTGGAAGGGAAGGCCGCGGCGACTCGGATCTCGGGGCCGACCAAAGCAGAGGCGGCGGGAGGTCTCGGCGGTTTAGGGTAGAAACCATGGCAACATGGCCACAGCCGGTGAATATGGCGATGGTGACCTGGCAACACGGTAGTGAATTGAAGTAGTACGCCGGGTTGAAATCAATGTGGAAACGGGCGGTTGACGCCGTGGTAAAAGCGGGCGGTTCACGGTACCGTCTTGACCATTGCGAGGCGGTCTAGCGGCAACGGTGAAGACCACTCATCCGCAGCAGAGACTCAAGCGAAGTGGAGTACGGGCGGCGATTTATAGACGTAAACGGAATTTGAGTTCTGGCCTCATCCTTTCAAAAACTTCCGTCAACCACGCCTGCGTGACCTTCCTTGCAGGTAACCATACTAGTTTTTGGTCTCTCTCTTGACGATGTCGACTCGGTTTGGTTGCTTCAGACTTTGTCAACTCGGGCAAGAGAATCTGGTGATGCTTGTTGGCGGTTGGCAAGGTGGAGCGCTGCCATCGACCACACCGGCAGCGCCAGCTCGAGCCGCTACCGCGACACGGGAGCAGCCGGAGAAGCACAAGTCAATATGGCGGCTTAGCAACATGGGTCAGAGCAACTTGGCGCCCGACGGCTCGCGAGTGCATTGAGGTAGTCCTCGGTTGACTCGGGGTGCAGCAGCTCGAGCATAGCTCGCGGGCGAGCAGGCCGGCGACTTGAAACGGCGGCTCGCTGAGACCAGCCCGGGGGTAGTGCGAAGAGATCCGCGGCCACGGCGGAAGTGGGTTGACCCGGGGCGGCTCAATGGCGCGCTCGGCAGGGGACGAACCGGCGACTTGAAACGGCGGCTCAAGGCCTCGGCGGAGGTGGCTGTGAAACAGGGCCGACTCGAGGCGCGGGCGCAGGTCGCCTGGTGCATCCATGGCCACTGCAGCGGCGGCAGGGCGATCACGATTGCATCCTCCTCCATGTCGTTGACGGATTGACTAGTCCATGTCCGATTCCTTCTCCCAATCATTACTTTCTTTATTTGATTTTTGTCACGCTCCGTGTTACGGTGGGTGTAACAATGTTTATTGAACCCAAAAACTGATTTCTCTTCTCGTGGCGAAACTTACTAGACAACGAGCGATCTGAAGTAGATTAAACTTGTGCGGACTATTCCTTTGCTTACGCCAGCGAGTAGCTGCACTCGTTGTAATCGGTCAAAACTCTTCCGTACTTAGCGTCCTGCGGTAGTTTCGACGAGGTGAGGGAGGCCTGGAACGGAGACGACGAAGCGGTCAAGGCGCGTTTTTTCCTCCTCCGAGTCATAGTAGCTTTGGACGAATCCATCTCTGCATCTTCTAAGACCCGATCTTGTTAGGACCTTCCGGTCGTAATCTTCCTGATGGATCCAAACGGAGTTGACAAAGGAAAAAATTGATTTTGTCTCGGATGGCGTGTCCGACCATGCACTAGTACTCGAAATCCTTGGATGCGATGAAACCGTGCTTTTGCTTATATTTTTGACTTGATCGCTCGGCGGTGGATCGGGCTTTGCTTTGTTGGCGACTTGCATCCATCGACCGGGAGAATCCTTGTTGAACCAAACAAAGATCTTCACCCTTCGAGATCTTCTCTCATGATCTTGCCGAACGAATAGATGAACACCATTAATAAAAAAAAATTCTAGCAAACAATCGTCGATGCAGATCCTTCCAAGACCCGACTTTTCTTTCCTCGGAAAATTGCGAACTTCTTAAAACCCTAGGAAAGATCCCTCCAAGAACTCAACACCACCGCATGCGGGCCCCACGGTGGGCGCCTAACTGTCGTGGAATTGTCACGGCAGATGTCCTTAGTGTTAGGACTTAGTCGCGAGGCCAACGCATCTATGTGGTAGCTTGAGAGGGGTTGAGCGGGACGAGAGACGCGAGGTTTTACCCAGGTTCGGCCCCTCACGGTCGAGGTAAAAGCCTACGTCCTGCTTCATTGATATTGATGATGATGATCACGGTTACAAGAGTGCTCTAACTCGAGAGCTATTGTCTAAACCTAACTTGTCCAACTTGTGGAACTTGTCCCCTTTAGAGCCCTGTCCCTCCTTATATATGTTGGAGGGGCGGGTTACATGTAGAGTCCTATTAGGATTAGGACTAGTCTATCGCTAATCCAAACCGGATACAAGTCCAGGTCTTAGCTCCTTGTAAGATAATATTCCTCCTGCCTTTTCCTCTTAAACCGGCCCACCATTAAACGTGAACCGGTCTTCTGGGTCTTGGGCCTTGTCATCTGTCTGTCCCGCCGCCGGATCACCAGTGAGTCATAATGACCAGGTGGGTTGCTTGTAAACCGCCAGGTCAAGGCGGGTCGCCAGTAACTCGCCAAGTGTCAGCGGGGTCTTCAGATAATCTGCCAAGTCCGGCCGGGTTAACTTCCGGCCGGTTTACCCCGCGGGGTATATCCCCGACACCGAGGGTCATCTTTATTTTAGCCCCCCCGGGCCAGTGCTCCTTCGAGTGTTGGTCCGAACCGAGCAGCCTGCGGGGCCACCACGGGGCAACTCGAGGATTGGTTTTACTCGTAGCTTGACTTATCCGGTGTGCCCTGAGAACGAGGTACGTCGACTCCTATCAGGATTTGTCGGCACATCCGGGCGGCTTTCTTGGTCTTGTTTTATTCTTTGTCGAAATGTCTTGTAGCCGGATTCCGAGACTGATCGGGTCTTCCCGGGAGAAGGAATATCCTTCGTTGATCGCGAGAGCTTATCATGGGATAAGTTGGGACACCCTGCAGGTATAAACTTTCGAGAGCCGTGCCGCGGTTATGTGGCAGATGGGAATTTGTTAATGTCGGTTGTAGTAAACTTGAAGCAAACTCTTCTAAAATACACCAACCGTGTGCGTAATCGTGAGTGTCTCTTTTCGGGGTTGATCGAGAGGAGAACACGGTTTTACGGGTTATGTCGGCGTAAGTAGGAGTTCAGGATCACTTCTTGATCATTACTAGTTGGCGACCGTTCCTTTGTTTCTCTTCTCGCTCTCATTTGCGTTGGTTAGCCACCATATATGCTTAGTCGCTGCTGCAACCTCCCCACTTTACCCCTTCCTTTCCCTTTAAGTTTTGCTAGTCTTGATACCCAAGGTAATGGGATTGCTGAGTCCTCGTGGCTCACAGATTACTACACCACCAGTTGCAGGTACAGGTTATGCGATGGTCATGACGTGAGAGCGATGTTTGCTTGTATTGGAGTTCTTCTTACGCTTCTTCTTCGATCAGGGATAGGTTCCGTGTCGGCAGCCTGGCTAGCCGGTGGATGTCGTTTGAGCTTCTGTTTATGTTTCATCCGTAGTCGGATGTTGATCTTGTATATGATGTTGTTGTATTCTTGTGGCCTTTGTGCCTTATGTATGTATCCCCATCTATTATGTAATGTTGATGTAATGATATCCACGTTGCAAAAGCGTTTCAATATCTTGGGTCTATCCTTGGTGGGACCTTCGAGTTCCTTTTGGATAGGGTCGCATATTGGGCGTGACAAGTTGGTATCAGAGCCTCGACCGACCCTAGGAGCCCCCTTGATTGATCATGTAGTTTTGGCCGTTGTCGAGTCTAGAAGAAAACTATTTTTCGGAGTCTAGTTATATCGGAGAGTAGGAATTCTTTTTACTCCTCAGCCCCTTCGTCGCTCTGGTGAGGAATCTTGACGTAGGTGTTTTGAATTACTTCTCTTCCCATTCAATTTTTCTTTAGGATCACGCAGTTGGTTTTCCGATAGTTGTTTCTCAGCTCTTTTCATCCGGTGCATTTCTCGTCAAGTTGAACCGAGCCTCTTCATCTTTGCAAGTTCAATCCTCAGCTATTTTCGATCGATGTTGTTTCCCTGTCCGAAGTTGTCTTTGTTTTTCCCACCGCCCACCCTTCTTCTTGTCGGAACCGAGTCCGCTATTGAGTATCCTTCTACTGTGCGAAATCTTTGCTTTCTTTCATGATGATTTCAACCGGTGTTTTTCTCTTCAAGATATTCGTCGATTTCCCCTTCCAAGTTGCCTTTGTTTTCCCGCCCTCCCACCCTTTTTATTCCCGGAGTCTGAGTCTCTCTCGACCATCTATCTCATTCGTGCAGAGCCTCTCCAGGCTTTCGTAAATTATCTCAACCGGTGAACTCTCATCTCGTTCGTCATTCTTCATCTCTTTTTCTTTTCCGACGGATTCAATTCAAGTTTTTCGGGTTGATCATATTCATTTCCTCGGCTCGAAGTGTTCTCTTTGCTCGTTCACCTCTCGCCTTGACTTATCATTCCGAGTTCAAGACATCTCAGAGATTTATGCGTGTTTGAATTAATCCGAGGTTGTCACCTCATGCATATATCTCAACTGTTCCGGTGCATCATCCATCTGTTCAACATCCCTTTCCAACGGTGTTTTTCTCTTGATGGGCCCTAACCCACGTGTCTTTTCGAGGATCTTACGACTCTTCTAATTTTCCCGGAGCTATTCTCTAATTCTTTTCGGAGTTTGACGTAGAATGAATTTCATCAGTCAGATGCCTTTTCCAAGATCAATTTCAAACCATTTCTTTGTTGGCTCAACTTCTTAGCTTTCCATTCTTCCGGAGTATCTCATTAATTTTGGTGGTGTTTCTCGTCGTCATTTGAAGACCGTCGTAGATTTTTCTCTTAAATCTTGTCCATTCTCCCGGAGATTCGCGGTGCTAGCTCGATGTTATCCTATAATTGCTTCTAGTCATGCAAATTCTTTTCATCCATCCGGAGTATGTCAGAAGTTGATTTCCATTTCTTTTAACCGGAGGCCGTCATTCCAGAAGAATTCTTTGTCCTCACATTTCAGCTATCGTTATCCGATTATTCCGGTGCTTCGTTCAAGTGTTCTTTAATCAGCTCATGATCTCTTTGTTCTTTTGCATCTAAATTCTCTCGAGCATATTTGTTCTTCTGATTCTTCCGGGTGATTCATTCTCTGTCATCAGTCATTTTCGAATTCTTACGGTGGTTCGTTCAAGATTCTTTTCTTTGATTATCATTTTAATCCATTCGTTCTTTTCAATCCTACCGGTGGTTCATGAAGACCTTCTCAAGTTTGTGATATGTCACTTCTCAATTCTTTTCAAGAGGAATAAGTATTATGCCAAATCCATTGCTTCTCATCAATTTAATTTGATGAAGGATAAGCATACAATAAATCTTATTCTTATTTCATCCAAGTGATTAATCCCTTCCTTGAGAGTTTGTTCTGGATGAATAAATTCTAGTTCCAAGTGTTTTCATCTTTTCTTTTCCGGAGTTCAAATTTTTCTCGGCCATTTCATTGGAACATCCATCTAAATCATCGCAACGCTCATCTTATTCTTTCTTCCTTCATTCTATCTCATCATCCTTTTGTTACCGGAGTTCTTCATGGTGATTCTTCATGATTTAATTCATTCTTCAAGAGTTCATCAAGATTTTGTTGGTGGAGTTCAAGTATCTTTTCTTCTCGCATCTCGAAGTGCAATTAATTCTCCGTATTCTTTTGAAGTGGAGTTTTGCATTTCTTAGTTCTTCTCAGCCTTTCAATCTTTTCCACTTGTGGTGGTTATCACCTCATAATTTTTGGGATGTTATCCATAAGTCCACAACAATCTTATTCTTTTCGTTGGTGATTTTATCAACAACTCCGTTAAATCCTTTTTCTTCTAAGGTTGCTTTCAATTTCATTCGCGGCACAAGCTGTCATTTTCTTCTCCGTTCTTTTCATTCAACTCTTTTAATTCTTTCCGGAGGTTTTTTTCATGTCTTCATCAGGTATCATTCCATCCTCTCAAGTTCAAGTTCTATTCCTCCATGTTTTAACCGGAGCGCTGCCTAAATCCTTTCAGCCTTATTCGTTTCTTATCTTCTTCTAACCAGAGTGCTTTCAGAGTCTATCTTGTTTCCGTGAGCTTTCGATTCTCGTCATTCTCGTCGTTCGTCTCTTCTTCTCGAGTGCTTTCGATTCTTTGCCTCTTCTCTCTTCAATTCTTGTTTCACCTCATCCTTTTTCCCTTCCGTCTCGGTCCTAAGATCTCGGGACGAGATCTCTTGTTAGTGGAGGAGTATTGTAACGCCCCAGATTCGACGCGCCAGGTGTCCTTCAGTTATTCGCCGTCTTTGCCATGTCATTTGCTTGCGTGTTGCACTTTGCCATGTCATCATATGCATTTCATATCATGTCATCATGTGCATTTCATTTTGCATACGTGTTCGTCTCATGCATCCGAGCATTTTCCCGTTGTCCGCTTTTGCAATCCGCACTCCTATGTCTCCGGAGCCCCTTTACCTCTTTTCACAGCGGGTATTAAATGTTCTCGGAATGGGTGAAGCTTGGCTTGCGGTCTTATTATAGTGTAGGCAGAGCGCCTGTCAAGTTTCGTCGCATTCGGAGTCCATTTGATAGCCCAACCGTCATGTATAACGGTATCGTTATCGGTACCTTCGCTTGACGTTTGGCTCAAACTGCCGCCGGACGGCACCTCTCTTCTCTCCCCTCAGTCCAGACCCTCTCGTCACAGCCCACATGCAGCCCTCCTATAACCCCCCCTCCACTCCGGATCGCCAGATCGAGATCTGAGGGTCCGAAACCCCTCCAAAACTCCCCAAACCCTAATCCCTAGGCCTCCCTGCTATAAATAGCAGCCCCCCTTGCCATTTTTGTCACCCCCAACCTCCCTCCTTGATTTCCGTGCCTCCCCAGTCATGAGCCGCCGCATCCTCCCACCTTCTCCTCTGAATCCGGCGCGCCCCAAGCCCCCTCCGCCACTTGGCGCTGTCCTATGGGCCAGCCGCCACCCGAGCCGCCGTCGGCAGCCTCCCAGGAGGTGCCACGCGTCCCCAGCGTGCCCCCTGCCCGCTCCCCGCGCCGCCTCCCGCCTGGGCCCGCCAGACCGGATCGGGCCTTGGGAAGCCCATCGGGGCCAGGCGCCCGCGCCCGCCGCCCGGCGGCCCGCACCGAGGAGCCCGCCCGACTGCGCCGCCCTGCGCCTCGCCTCCATCCCGCCGGCCACCGGAGTGGCATCGCCGGCGACCTCGACCCCAGGCCGCTCCCATCGCGCCTCCCCTTCCCTTCCTCCCTCCGTTTTCCCCTTCCTCACCCGCTTCTCTCTCTGCAGCAGCGCCGCCCCCGCATCGGATCTCCGGCGAGCTCCGCTGCCCGGTGCTCGTCGACCTCGCTCCCGCCGGCGTCCGAGCTCCACCGCGCCTCCCTCCGGCCTCCTCCACGCGCCCTCGCCGCCCTTGCCGGGATCCGGCCGGATCCGGCGAGATCCGGCCCGGATCCGCCTTCTCCGGCCCTCCGGCGACCTCTCCCTCCATCTCCGGCGAGATCCCGGTGATCCTCGTAAACCGTGCTCCGGGGTTGACTTTCCTCTCCTTCCTCGAATTCAGAGTCCCCAGTTTTCTTATGTTTTATTGCATTTTCATCGCATCATATCTCGGTCATCGTAGCTCCGTTTTGTGCGTCTAATATGTGAAAGTGTTCGTCTCGATGAGTAGATCATTTCATATAATTGCATATTTTTCATTTGAGCTCATCTTGACGCCCGAAATGCTGTTGAAAGAGTGCTATGTGATGTTAGTTTCTGTTTCTTAACAGAACATGCACTTTTGTCATTTTTGCCATGATTGATGTATGCACCCTATGAACTTGAGTCCTACATGTGTTTTGTAATATGGCATGCCATCTTTCCAGGGGTGCTTGCCATGTATTTTTGTGAGTTGTGTAGTGAGTGCATCAAGCTTGTTAAGTAGGGTACTTGCTGTTGCTGTTTTCCTGGCAGATTCTGTTATATTTTTATGTCATGTTAACTTGATGCTACAGAGAGATGCATGCATATTTTGAGATACTTCAGTAAGGATGTTTTGTTCTACATGTCTTGCTCTATCCATCCTTGCCCTTGTTTGCAACTACGGAGTGCCATAGCTTGAGTCAATCGAGCTCTACTTTTGCTATAAAATGTTCCTGGCAGATTGTTTACAGGTTATTCAATTTTGCCAAGGTTGTTGTAGTTGATCCGTGTATGTTATGATGTTGTTCTTGCCATGTATAGCTTCTATGCCATGTATTCTTACTGTTGGTTACCTTGCCATGCCATGTATTGCTCTGTGGTGAGTGGTTCAAGCTCACCAACATGCCTACTTATCGTTGTTCCTGCCATGTTTAAATCTGTAATATAACTTGTCATGTTTACATGGGTGCCATCATATTTTCTGATACTTTTTGGCCCATGGTCATTAAGGGACTTTTGTTCTATGCTTTGAGTAGATTCATTCCATGCCTTTGTTTGCCATGTTAAGTTCCTGTAACATGTTGTTTGATAGCTCTAAACATTGCAACCTGATGTTATTTCTGCTAAAGTCTGAAACTGTTATTATTTGCAATCTTGCCATGTCATTTTGAGCATGTTCTAATGATTTCTGGAGATAGCTCAGTGTTCATGTTTTGTCATGCTTTACCTGTAGATCATGCCCATGCCTTTTGTTATTACGTTGAGATGCTGTAGCATGTTGTTTTGATACTTGCAATATGCCTAGTTGCTGTTTTGGACAGATTGTTGCTAGGACTTGTATTGTGTGTATGTGTTGAACCGCTGTCTGCTTTTGAGAGTGCTCTATATGGAACTTGCTTTATTTTGCATGTAGATTCATATTATCATGTTGCATCCTTGTTTGGAGGTGTTTGCTTGATGTTTGCATGTATTTTGCATCAATGTCATGCTTAACTTGTTTTGCTCATATCTTCTAGGCCGTAGCTCCGAATTAATTGAACTTTATATGTACCTTGACTAGAATTTCGTGTAGATCATCGTGGTGCATCTTAACTTGCTGTTTAACAACTTTACCATAAGGTTTATTCAGATCTGGACCAATTTCGAAATTTGCATATGAGGACTTACCGGAATTGTCATATGTTGTTTCCGGCCTCATTTAAACTTGCTTTGATGTGTTGCTCTTGTTTGCATCATCTCTTGCCATGAGTAGCTTCATCTAGATTTGTCACGCATCATGTTTGTTGTGCATCTTGTCATGTTCATGTGTGGTGTGTTTACCTATGTTGTGTGCTTCTTCTTGTTAGTTCTGCTATGCTATGCGATCCACGAGGATTCGCTCGTCTCACGCTTGGTTCGGCTTCATCCGTTCGTCTTCTTCATGGACTCGTTCTTCTTCCTTGCGGGATTTCAGGCAAGATGACCGCTACCCTGGATCTCATTACTACCATTGCTATGCTAGTTGCTTCGTTCTTTCGCTATGCTGCGCTACCTATCACTTGCTGCTCAAGCCATCCCATATTGCCATGTCAGCCTCTAACCTTTTGTACCCTTCCTAGCAAACCGTTGTTTGGCTATGTTACCGCTTTGCTCAGCCCCTCTTATAGCGTTGTTAGTTGCAGGTGAAGATGAAGTTTGTTCCTTGTTGGAACATGGAGATGTTGTTCCTTGTTGGAACATGTTTACTTGTTGGGATATCACAATATATCTTATATTATTAATGCATCTATATACTTGGTAAAGGGTGGAAGGCTCGGCCGTATGCCGGGTGTTGTGTTCCTCTCGTGCCGCCCTCGTGTCCGGCATATATCGGTATTATGTTCCCGGATTTTGCGTCCCTAACGCGGTCGGGTGATTTATGGGACCCCTTGACAGTTCGCTTTGAATAAGACTTTTCCAAAGAAGGCCCAACATTGGTTTTACCATTTGCCTCACCTATTCCCTTTTTCCTTGGGTTTCCGGAGCCCGAGGGTCATCTTTATTTTAGCCCCGGGCGGTGCTCCTTCGAGTGTTGGTCCGAACCGAGCATCTTGGGGCCACCACGGGCAACTCGAGGATTGGTTTTACTCGTAGCTTGACTTATCCGGTGTGCCTCGAGAACGAGGTACGTGCGACTCCTATCAGGATTTGTCGGCACATCCGGCGGCTTTGCTGGTCTTGTTTTATTCTGTCGAAATGTCTTGTAGCCGGATTCCGAGACTGATCGGGTCTTCCCGGGGAGAAGGAATATCCTTCGTTGATCGCGAGAGCTTATCATGGGCTAAGTTGGGACACCCCTGCAGGGTATAAACTTTCGAGAGCCGTGCCCGCGGTTATGTGGCAGATGGGAATTTGTTAATGTCTGGTTGTAGTAAACTTGAAGCAAACTCTTCTAAAATACACCAACCGTAGCGAATCGTGAGTGTCTCTTTTCGGGGTTGATCGAGAGGAGAACACGGTTTCTGGGTTATGTCTGATGTAAGTAGGAGTTCAGGATCACTTCTTGATCATTACTAGTTGGCGACCGTTCCTTTGTTTCTCTTCTCGCTCTCATTTGCGTTGGTTAGCCACCATATATGCTTAGTCGCTGCTGCAACCTCCCCACTTTACCCCTTCCTTTCCCTTTAAGTTTTGCTAGTCTTGATACCCATGGTAATGGGATTGCTGAGTCCTCGTGGCTCACAGATTACTACACCACCAGTTGCAGGTACAGGTTATGCGATGGTCATGACGTGAGAGCGATGTTTGCTTGTATTGGAGTTCTTCTTCTGCTTCTTCTTCGATCAGGGGATAGGTTCCAGGTCGGCAGCCTGGGCTAGCCGGGTGGATGTCGTTTGAGCTTCTGTTTATGTTTCATCCGTAGTCGGATGTTGATCTTGTGTATGATGTTGTTGTATTCTTGTGGCCTTTGTGCCTTATGTATGTATCCCCATCTATTATGTAATGTTGATGTAATGATATCCACCTTGCAAAAGCGTTTCAATATGTGGGTCTATCCTTGGTGGGACCTTCGAGTTCCTTTTGGATAGGGTCGCATATTGGGCGTGACAACCCAGCCGAGCACCAAACCCTTCGGGAGCTTTATGATTCCTCCCACAAGGATATCTGGAAGGTGCTCTTCAAGTTTGGCAAATCGTGGCCGGGCCCCGCCAAGGACCGTGGGTATCAGTTATCCCATTCTCAAAGCTCGGTAAGTCACAGTTGTAGGACCTTGAAGTATGTCTAGAGGGATTAGACTACTTGACCAATTAAAAACTTAACCTTTTCCCAATTTTTAGACTTTGGCAGATTTTAGCTATCTTTAAGCAAGTCAAGCAATCTTCACGCAATTCAAGCAAGCATGCCAAGAGTATATAGGCAACGGAAAATAAAGCATGCAGCTTGCAAGAATGTAAAGGGAAGGGTTTGGAGAATTCAAACGCAATTGGAGACACGAATGTTTTTGTCGTGGTTCCGATAGGTGGTGCTATCGTACCTCCATGTTGATGGAGACTTCAACCCACGAAGGGTAACAGCTATGTGAGTCCACGGAGGGCTCCACCCACGAAGGGTCCACGAAGAAGCAACCTTGTCTATCCCACCATGGTCACGCCCACGAAGGACTTGCCTCACTAGTGGTAGATCTTCACGAAGTAGGCGAACTCCTTGCCCTTACAAACTCCTTGGTTCAACTCCACAATCTTGTCAGAGGCTCCCAAGTGATACCTAGCCAATCTAGGAGACACCACTCTCCAAGAAGTAACAAATGGTGTGTTGATGATGAACTCCTTCCTCTTGTGCTTCAAATGATAGTCTCCCCAACACTCAACTCTCTCTCTCTCATAGGATTTGGATCTGGTGGAAAGAAGATTTGAGTGGAAAGCAACTTGGGGAAGGCTAGAGATCAAGATTCATATGGTTGGAATTAAATATATTGGCCTCAACACATGAGTAGGTGGTTCTCTCTTAGAACTGGTAAGTTGGAAGTGTAGGTTTGTTCTGATGGCTCTCTCCCCGAATGAAGAGGAGGTGGAGGGGTATATGTAGCCTCCACACAAAATCTAACCGTTACACACAATTTACCAAACTCGGTGGGACCGAATCATCAAACTCGGTCGGACCGATTTAGTAAACCTAGTGACCGTTAGGGTTTTCGGTGGGATTGACATGCAACTCGGTGAGACCGATTTGCCTATGGTTTGTGGCAGTGGCTATGACATCTGAACTCGGTGGCGCCGGATAGAAAGAATCGGTAGGGCCGAGTTTGACTTTAGATTTAGGTCATATGAGGATGTGAGAAAGTAGTGGATGGTTTTGGAGCATATCATTAAGCACATGAAGCAAAAGGCTCATTAAGCAACACCTCATCCCTCCTTGATAATATTGGCTTTTCCTATAGACTCAATGTGATCTTGGATCACTAAAATGTAAAATGTAGAGTCTTGAGATTTTGAGCTTGAGCCAATCCTTTGTCCTTGATATTTTGAGGGATCCACTTTGATCATCCATGCCATGCCATTCATTGAGCTTTCCTGAAATATTTGTCTTGGAATAGCATTAGCTCAATGAGCTATATGTTGTTATGAATTACCAAAACCACCTAGGGATAGTTGCACTTTCAATCTCCCCCTTTTTGGTAATTGATGACAACATATAGATCAAAGCTTCGACAAACGATAATAAAATTTGAAAAACATCGTCGCTTTGAGAAGTATGTGATAAGCAAGAGCTCCCCCTAAATTTGTGCACAAGGAATTAGGCTCATGGGTTACTCTTCCATGTCACATACATCTTGGTGGAGCGCTCAAAATAACAGAGATTGAATACATGCACCCATCACCAAGCAAAGTGAATGATCATATAAGGATAAGTAAGATAATATCAGCTTATGATCAAACACATGATCATCAATGTCTCACAGGTAATTGCATAGTATCTCAAACAATCAAAAAAGCAAACGAAGTTCAACCAAGAAGACAAGAGAGAACAAAAGCAAATCTCTCTCTCTCTCTCTCGAAGCCTATGATCTATACATTTTTCTCCCCCTTTGGCAACAAGTTACTAAAAAGTTCCTACAAAATGCATAAGACTATATCGTCTCTCAGGCTTGGTCTTCTGGTGGTGGTGGTGTCCGGAGAACTCCAAGAACGAAGGCTTCAGTCGATGTAGAAGGAGTTGAAGGAGTTGGTCCGGAGGTGGTGGTCTTTGGAGCTGTAGCTGGAGCTGATGAAGCGACTCTGGTGTCTTGAACTGGCTCTGCAGCTGATCTCTGAGCTCATGGCACTCTGGCAAATGCATCAATCGTTGTCCTGCCCTTCCTCTCCTGCATGTCATCCTGTAGCTGCTCCACAGCTGACTGAATCTCAGTTACTTTGACATCAAGATCATAGAATTTTTGTTCCATGATTCTTTCCAGGCTCTCCTGGTTTTGAGTTAGGGTGGACAACCCCTTCTCAATCCGCAGAGTTGATGCTATCAAGTAACCAAGCTACTCCAGCTTGTTCTTCAGAAAGTATTCAGATGCCTCTGCTTGAGTTGGCATCTTGGAAGCCTTCTCTTTCCTTGCTTTCTCCTTCTTCTCTTGCGCTTGTACTGATGATGGTTCATTCTCAGTCATGACAACTTGATTGTCCTCAAAGTCAGGATAGAGAACCATGTGTTCCTTATCCAACAGATACTTTCCTGTGCCCATCTTTGAGTTAATCAACTCCTGAATCTGTGGGGCATATCCACAGCTCCTCTTCTGGTCTGCTGCTATCCTCTTGATAGTTTCAACTATGAGGCTCATGACTTTGAATTTCTGAGGCACATCAAAAATGTGAAGCAAATTGATTGCATGCCCTCTGATCATGTTGTGGTCACCTGATTTGGGCAACAGAGTGTGCCTTAGGATCCAGCTTGATCGTAGGGCAGCCCCGACAGAAGAAAATGAACTGATCCAAACTTGAAAGACTCAAGTGCATCATCAGGTATCTCCTTGTACATCTGTGACATTGAGTTGTGTCCCATCTTCTTCTTGGCATAAATGTCCAAGTCATCTTCATTTTCCTTTGGGGCATTGATCAGACTTGCCCATTCCTCTATGGTTGACTGGTATCTCATTCCTTCTGACATCCAAACTATCCTGACATCTGGATAGAAATGTGCTGTGGAGTAGAATTGCATTATGAGCTCGTCATTCCAATTCGTGAGCTTCTGCCCAACAAAATCTGCAACTCCACAAGCACTGAAGCTGTCATACACTCCAGGATAGTGTTCTGCATTCTCTTGAATGTAGGTCCAGTCGACCCACCTCATATCACAAACTATGGGCTTCTTTTCCAATAAGATGGTCTCATAGAAGTCCTACTGCTCCTTGTTGTGAAACCTGTAATCTACAGCAGTCCTTCTCCTGGTGGCATATGGATCAGACTCTCTCCATAGCCTCAACCCTTGATCTCTCCTGATCTTCATGTTCTCAACCATAGGATGAGCATCATTGAGGTCTGGAATCTTGGGTTTGAGCTTCCTTAAGACCTGCCCTTCTTCATCTTCCTCAGCATCAACCTCAAGCATTGGGGCCTTGTTCTTCTCAGCTGCTGGTATACTCCTGGTATTCCTCTTTGGTGCACTCTTGGGCTTGGGGGCAGCTTTGGGCTTTGAAGTTGCAGCCCCTGACTTTATGGCATCACCCATCAGCTTTTGTGCCTTGGGTGCTGGCTCAGCAACCTCTTCTTCTTCCTCTTCCTCCATCATAGAAGGTTTCCCAATCACTCTGGCCATGGTCTTCTTGACCCTTTCCTTTCTTTTCTTTCCTTCAGTAGCAGCAGGTTCTTTGAGTTGGGATTCCAAAGAAGCTTCAGTGGAGACTCGGCTTTGGACATTGGTTGTCTACATGCTTGGCCTTTTGATCTTCATTCCAGTGCTTAACTGTTGTCGAGCTGTACTCCTTCTTGAGCACTTTCTTCTTGAACTGGCCTCATCCACGGCTGCCACATAATCCTCATCCTCAGACTCTGAGGTCTTCTTCTTCCTTGTCCTTGTGGCAGCCTTGGGCAAATTGCTGGGAGTGCTTCTGCTCCCATCATCTGAGCTGCTAGAGGGACTAGTGCCCTCACTCATGTGAATCTACTCTTCTGACCTGTTCTGGCTGTCACTTTGGTCTGACATGCTGCTTAAACTGACTGCTGACCCTATGAATAGTTATATATAAGGTAGAGTGGATGAGCATCACAAAATGCAGAGATTTTTGCAAAAGAATGATTCAAAAAACTTAGTTTTAGTTTTCCACAGAAAGCATTTCGGATCTACCGAGTTTTAAACTCGGTGATACCGGAGCAGTTTTTGGAACCTAAACTAGTGAACTCGGTCAGACCGAGTCACAGTTCGGTGGCACCGAGTCTTCTAGGGTTCCTCAAAGTTCTAAAATCGGTCACACCGATTTGTAATTCTCGGTCAGACCGAGACTTACTAGTGCAATGGCATTAGCCAAATCGGTGGGACCGAGTTTTTCAACTCGGTGGGTCCGAGATGGTTTCGGCGGAAACCTAACCCTAAATTTTCGAATCATACCTATTCTAAGGATTGTTTTTACTAGATAGAAGTGTTTCAATCGTGGCAAGATGCATTACGAACACAATGTCCTGAGAATCGGACAAGGATAGCACAGTGATCGAGTTCATACCCTAGTTCGGCGGTGAACTCGCTACGGCGGCAACGGCGGAGGAGAATTTCGTTGACGGTGGCGGAGAGACAGGAGGCGGCTGGCGACGAAGTCGACGATCCGTAGACCTGGTAGGCAGAGCGAGCTATGCGCGGCGAGAAGTTTCAGAGAAAGTTTTCCAAAAATTTGCCCGTGTGTATAAATAGCCCAACACTGTCGGTGTGACCGAGTTGAACTACTCGGTGGCACCGCGATGCATAACTGTTAAGAGTTACAGCAACTCGGTGTGACCGAAAAGTTAAAATCGGTTGCACCGAGATTTAAAACCTAGATCGACTTAGTAATCTCGGTATGACCGAAGTGGAGGAATCGGTCAGACCGAAAATCACAAAGAAGTTTTGGAAGTTTAAGTCTATGACTTAATCGGGGACTCCGAGTGCTCCTCGCACAGAGTGGTTCAAATCTGACTTGATCAAATTTTGTGATGTAGCATGAATAGAGTTTGAGACGAGAAAAGCATAGATAGCTAGTGAAGGTTCTTAGGCATTCTTGTCCATCCACTTGGCCAAAGAAAAAGAAACCAACCAATCAAAACAACAAGTGGATGTCCTCGAATGAGTAAAGTATGCAACCAACATGCTCATACAATAAAATGACAAATGAAAAATGTGACAAAGCATGCACAACCACTTCTAGCATCTATCAAACAATAGGCGATGACTAGGTCATCTATATATGAGTATATTGACTTAGGAGTCAAATGAGAACATTTGATCATAGGTCATACTCATCGTTTAAGCTCAAGTGGGGTTACCACTTTTACATAAAGCATTTATGTGTTCACATCATTAG
Source organism: Aegilops bicornis (assembly GCA_021605145.1). Taxonomy (NCBI): domain Eukaryota; kingdom Viridiplantae; phylum Streptophyta; class Magnoliopsida; order Poales; family Poaceae; genus Aegilops; species Aegilops bicornis. Next base: position 579,545,344 of record CM038670.1, read on the forward strand.
AATTGCTTTGACTCAATTCTTAGATTTAAGCTCCCCTAGATGTGAGATCCCCTTAGAGGGATAAACTAACCTTGGGTTGTGTCGATGATGACTTCATGTAGGTGTTGAAGATGTGGATGCTCAATGTTGATGTAGATCTTTTGGAGCAATCCTTTGGAGTGAGTTGCACTTTGAATACCTACATGGGTTAGTCCCACAAGGTACAAACAAGAATATCCATAGACATAGAGTGATGCACACACAAAATGATGTCCATGAAAACATTAGGTTACCTTGTCCCTTGCCTTACCAACATGAGGGTTTGTGACTCCTTGAACTAGTGCAAGATATGGAAGTTGATTGCACTTGTCCTTGCCATAATGATATGAGTGAAAAATGTTGGCGGAGTCACCCTCAAGAACTCTCTAGTTCTTCTTCTTCAGGATCCACATCATCTTGATGGGAATCCTCGGTGTAGTAGTTGTGCTTGATGAAGCAGAACTTGACGTAGTCTTGGGAACCCACTTGACCAAGGCCTTAGGTGCTTCTTCAAATGCATCAATCTGTTCTTGAAGCTTGTCCTTGCCTTTGTTCTTGTGGTCTTGTGGTGGAAGATCATCTTGTGCTTGTGTTCCCTTGAAGGAAGTAGGATCATACTTCTCTTGTTGAGGAACAAACTTCGTCTTGGGGTTTTGATCTTCTTCCCACTCAACTCCATTGGCATTGAACTTTCGTTCAAAACCAACACCTTGATTCTTCCGGTGCCTTCCTTGCTTCCATACAATTTCCTCAAATTGCTTACTCCCGGCAAGGCTCTTGTATACACATTTCTCTATAATTCCCTTCAATAAGCTGTTTTCTTGCTCAAGTGTAACTTGGCTAAGAGAATCATTAGTGGAATCAAGAGAACTACTAGAAGCAACAATATTGGGTTTAGCATTGTTATTGTTACACTACTAGGAAAATTGCTATAGATAGGACTGATTCAAATGGCGCACCAGGTAAGTAGTGCGCCACTACTATATACTAATGGCGCACCGGTTGCTCGTGCGCCATTAGTGTGGAAGACACTAATGGCGCACCTTGCTCACGGTGCGCCACTACTATTGATTTTTTTCCCATTTTTCCATACAAACTAATGGCGCAGGGATGGCAAAGTGCGCCATTACTAGTTAGAACTAGTAATGGCGCACGACCAAGACAGTGCGCCATTAGTATATAATTTTTTTTAACTTTTTTGCAAACCTACTAATGGTGCACTATGCCAAAGCCCAGTCGTGTTTATACCCGAAGCCAAATACAAGATCATGGCGCAAACGTCACCATGAAAAATGAGCCATGGTGCGGCTTCCCAAGTGGACCAATGCTTCTTCATTACCGACCCGCCAAAGCCCGGTCGTGTTGTCGTGAGGAGAGGCGAAAGGAAGATCATCGGAATGGATGGAGTAGCCAATGAGCAAGACTTCAACAAGTACGGCGACCAAGATCGAACATGACGACGATTTATGAAGTTGCAGCAAGACACCACAAGAAGAAGCAGGACCACCCTACCTAAAGGACGTCCGTTCCACAGAAGAACTCCATTTGCGAAAAAGAAGGGCAAGAAGATTGTGAAGAGATAGCTAGCTAATATCGATTGTATTTAAATCGTAGTCTTCATTTCTCGATTGTATTTCATGGGCACTTTTTGATATCATGAATATTTTTAAATTTCATGGGCACTTTTTGAATTCATGAGGACACTTGATCTCGATCCCCCTCCATCTCGATCTCGATTCCCTCCATCTCGATCTCGATCCCCGCACCTCCCCGCTCCACCGCCACCGATGATATTTTCAAGTAAGAAATTTGAACATATTTTTAAAAATTATTACTGTTTTTATAAAAAATATTACTGTTATGATTTAAACAAGTTTGAACATATTTAAACACAAATAAATATAAAAAACAGCATTTAAAATGCATAAAAAAATATTGTTGAGCCTGGGAATCGAACACAGGACCTCCTGGTGTGTGTGCTGCGTGCTGACCAGTCGGGCTAGTGGGTGGGTTCTGTTGTAGATAGGGTTAGGTTGTAGATATGCTTAGTGGGCTAGATTAAAACTTATGGCGCATCGAGGGTTGGTGCGCCATTAGAATAGTCATACTTATGGCGCACGACCCCAAGATGGGATCTCATGGGTACAGAAGGTTGCGGCGGTGGAAAAGTGGTTCCGTGGCTCCCCTGGATGTTTTTAGGGTATAAGAGTATATATAGGCGAAAGAAGTAGGTCGGTGGAGCTACGAGGGGCCCACGAGGGTGGGGGAACGCCTACCGCCCCTGGGCGCGCCCTCCTGCCTCGTTGTCGCCTTGTTGCGTCTCTGACTTCCACTCCAAGTCTCCTGGATTGCGATTGTTCCAAGAAAGATCCTCGCGAAGGTTTCATTCCGTTTGATATTCCTTTTCTGCGAAACACTGAAATAGGCAAAAAAAAACAACAATTTGCACTGGGCCTTTGGTTAATAGGTTAGTCCCAAAAATAATTTAAAAGAGCATATTAAAGCACATTAAACATCCAAAACAGATAATATAATAGCATGGAACAATAAAAAATTATAGATATGTTGGAGACATATCAAGCATCCCCAAGCTTAATGCATGCTCGTCCTCGAGTAGGTAAATGATAAAAACAGAATTTTTTATGTGGAATGCTACCTGGCATAATTTTCAATGCAACTCTCTTTATTGTGGCATGAATGTTTAGATCCAAAAGATTCTAGACAAAAATTTAATATTGACATAAAAATAATAATACTTCAAGCATGCTAACCAAGCAATTATGTCTTATCAAAATAACATAGGCAACGAAAGCTTATCCCTACAAAATCATATAGTTTGGCCATGCTTCATTTTCATCACACAAAATGCTCCCATCATGCACAACCCCGATGACAAGCCAAGCAATTTTTCATACTTAGCCTTTTCAAACTTTTTCAACTTTCATGCAATATATGAGTGCGAGCCATGGACATAGCACTATGGGTGGAATAGAATATGATGATGGAGGTTGTGTGAGAAGACAAAAAAGGAGAAAGTCTCACATTGACGCGGCTAATCGACGGGCTATGGAGATGCCCATCAATTTATGTCAATGCGAGGAGTAGGGATTGCCATGCAACGGATGCACTAGAGCTATAAATATATGAAAGCTCAACAAAAGAAACTAAGTGGGTCTGCATCCAACTTGCTTGCTCACGAAGACCTAGGGCATTTTGAGGAAGCCCATCATTGGAATATACAAGCCAAGTTCTATAATGGAAAATTCCCACTAGTATATGAAAGTGACAAAATAAGAGACCCTCTATCATGGAGATCATGGTGATACTTTGAAGCACAAGTGTGGAAAAAAGGATAGTAACATTGCCCCTTCTCTCTTTTTCTCTCATTTTTCTGGCTCTTCTCTTTTTTTATAGGGCCTCTTTTTTTATTTGGGCTTCTTTGGCCTCTTTTTTTCGTCCAGAGTCTCATCCCGACTTGTGGGGGAATCATAGTCTCCATCATCCTTTCCTCACATGGGACACTACTCTAATAATGAAAATCATCACACTTTATTTACTTACAACTCAAGAATTACAACTCGATACTTAGAACAAAATATGACTCTATGTGAATGCCTCCGTGGCGTGCATCGGATGTGCAATGAATCAAGAGTGACATGTATGAAAGAATTATGAAGGTGGCTTTGCCACAAATATGATGTCAACTACATGATCATGCAAAGCAATATGACAATCATGGAGCATGTCATAAGAAACGGAGCGGTGGAAAGTTGCATGGCAATATATCTCGGATTGGCTATGGAAATACCATAATTGGTAGGTATGGTGGCTGTTTTGTGGAAGATATAAGGAGGCTTATGTGTGATAGAGCGTATAATATCACGGGGTTTGGATGCACCATTGAAATTTGCACCAACTCTCGAGGTGAGAAAGGGCAATGCAGGTTACTGAAGAGGCTACCAACGATGGAAGGGTGAGAGTGCGTATAATCCATGGACTCAACATTAGTCATAAAGAACTCACATACTTATTGCAAAAGCCTACAAGTCATCAAAACCAAGCACTATGCGAATGCTCCTAGGGGGATAGATTGGTAGGAAAAGACCATCGCTCGTCCCCGACCGCCACTCATAAGGAAAGCAATCAAAGAACACCTCATGCTTCAAATTTGTCACAGAACGTTTACCATACGTGCATGCTACGGGACTTGCAAACCTCAACACAAGTATTTCTCAATTCCACAATTACCAACTAGCACGACTCTAATATTACCATCTTTATATCTCAAAACAACTATCAAATATCAAACTTCTCATAGTATTTAATGCACTCTATATGAAAGTTTTTATTATACCCATCTTGGATGCCTATCACATTAGGACTAATTTTATAGCCAAAGCAAATTACCATGCTGTTCTAAAAGACTCTCAAAATAATGTAAGTGAAGTATGAGAGAATAATTTCTATAAAATAAAACCACCACCGTGCTCTAAAAAGGTATAAGTGAAGCACTAGAGCAAAATTATCTAGCTCAAAAGATATAAGCGAAGCACATAGAGTATTCTAATAAATTCTGATTCATGTGTGTCTCTCCCAAAAGGTGTGTATAGCAAGGATGATTGTGGTAAACTAAAAATCAAAGACTCAAATCATACAAGACACTCCAAGAAAAACACATATCATGTGGTGAATAAAAATATAGCCTCAAGTAAAGTTACCGATAGATTTAAGGCGAAAGAGGGGATGCCTTCCGGGCATCCCCAAGCTTAGGCTTTGGTTGTCCTTTAATTTTACCTTGGGGTGCCTTGGGCATCCCCAATCTTATGTGCTTGCCACTCCTTATTCCAAAATCCATCAAATATTTACCCAAAAACTTGAAAACTTCACAACACAAAACTCAAACAGAAAATCTCATGAGCTCCGTTAGTATAAGAAAACAAATCACCACCTTAAGGTACTGTAATGTACTCATTCTTTATTTATGTTGGTCTTAAACCTACTGTATTCCAACTTCTCTATGGTTCACACCCCCCGATACTAGCCATAGATTCATCAAAATAAGCAAACAACACACGAAAAATAGAATATGTCAAAAACAGAACAGTCTGTAGCAATCTGTATCAAATGTATACTTCTGTAACTCCAAAAATTCTGAAATAAACATGTGGACGTGAGTAATTTGTCTATTAATCATCTGCAAAAATAATCAACCTAAAAGCACTCTCCAGTAAAAAAATGGCAGCTAATCTCGTGTGCGCTAAAGTTGCTGTTTTTTACAAAGAAGATCAAGAAGACTTCACCCAAGTCTTCCCAAAGGTTCTACTTGGCACAAACACTAATTAAAACATAAAACTACATCTAAAAAAAGCTAGATGAATTATTTATTACTAAACAGGAACGAAAAGCAAGGAACAAAAATAAAATTGGGTTGCCTCCCAACAAGCGCTATCGTTTAACGCCCTAGCTAGGCATAAAAACAAGAATAGATCTAGGTATTGTCATCTTTGGTGTGCAATCCATAAGTGGCTCTCATAATAGATTCATAAGGTAATTTAATTTTCTTCCTTGGAAAGTGTTCCATGCCTTTCCTTAATGGAATTTGGAATCTAATATTTCCTTCTTTAATATCAGTAATTGCACCAATCGTTCTAAGGAAAGGTCTACCAAGAATAATAGGACATGTAGGATTGCAATCTATATCAAAACCAATGAAATCTATGGGCACATAATTCCTATTTGCACACTAGGAACATCATTAATCCTTCCCATAGGTTTCTTAATGGTGGAATCAAGAAGATGCAAATTTAAAGAACAATCATCAAATTCACGGAAACCTAACACATCACACAAAGTTTTTGGAATTGTGGAAACACTAGCACCCAAATCACATAAGGCATAGCATTCATAATGTTTAATATTAATTTTAATAGTAGTTTCCCACTCATCATAAAGTTTTCTAGCGATAGAAACTTCTAGTTCAAGCTTTTCTTCATGGGATTGCATTAAAGCATCAACGATGTGTTTGGTAAAAGCTTTATTTTTATCATAAGCATGAGGAGAATTTAACACGGATTGCAACAAGGAAATACAATCTATCAAATAACAATTATCATAATTAAATTCCTTGAAATCCAAAATAGTGGGTTCATTGCTATGTAAAGTTTTGACCTCTTAAATCCCACTCTTACCAATTTTTGCATCAAGATCTAAAAAATCCGAATCATTGGGACGCCTTTTAACTAAAGTTGACTCATCTCTAGTCCCATCTTTATCAAGATTCATATTGTAAAACAAAGATTTAATAGGAGACACATCAATCATTTTTAGATCTTCATCACTATTATCATGAAAACTAGAAGAACACGCTTTCACAAAGCAATCTTTTTTAGCACGCATCCTAGAGATTCTTTCTTTGCACTCATCATCGGAAATTCTCATGGCTTTGAGAGACTCATTGATATCATGCTTAGGTGGGATAGATCTAAGTTTCAAAGAATCAACATCAAGAGAAATTCTATCCACGTTCCTAGCCAACTCATCAACCTTAGGCAATTTTTCTTCAAGCAAAGCATTGAAATTATTTTGTGAATTCATAAATTCTTTAACACTAGTCTCAAAATCAGAGGGCATCTTATTAAAATTCCCATAAGAGTTGTTGTAGGAATTACCATAATTATTAGAGGAATTACTAGGAAGCGGCCTAGAATTAAAATTTCCTCTATACGCGTTGTTACCAAAATTGTTCCTACCAACAAAATTCACATCCATAGATTCATTATTATTCTCACTCTAATTGGACAAAGGCATATCATTAGGATCAGAAGGAACACTCTTATTAGCAAACAATTTCATAAGTTCATCCATCTTTCCACTGAAAACATTAATCTCTTTGATAGCATGAACTTTTTACTAGTGGATCTTTGATTGTGCCATTGAGAATAATTAACCATAATATTATCTAGGAGTTTAGTAGCTTATCCTAAAGTGATTTCCATAAAAGTGCCTCCCGTGGCCGAATCTAAAAGACTTCTAGAAGAAAAATTCAATCCAGCATAAAAAGTTTGTATAATCATCCATAAATTCAAACCATATGCAGGGTAATTACGTATTATTAATTTCATTCTCTCCCAAGCTTGTGAAACATGCTCATGATCAAGTTGTTTAAATTTCATAATATCGTTTCTAAGAGAGATGATCTTAGCGGGAGGAAAATACTTAGAGATAAAAGCATCTTTGCACTTATTCCATGAATCAATACTATTTTTAGGCAAAGAAGAGAACCAAGTTTTAGCACGATCTCTAAGCTTAAAACGGAAATAGCTTCAATTTAACAATATCATTATCCACATCTTTCTTCTTTTGCATATCACACAAATCAATGAAGTTGTTTAGATGTGTAGTGGCGTCTTCACTAGGAAGGCCAGAAAATTGATCTTTCATAACAAGATTCAACAAAGCGGTATTGATTTCACAAGATTCAGCATCGGTAGTAGGAGCAATCGGAGTGCTAATAAAATCATTATTGTTGGTATAGGAAAAGTCACACAATTTAGTATTATCTTGAGCCATCGTGACAAACAATCACTCCAACACACAAGCAAACAAGAAGAAAGCGAAAAGAGGCGAACAAAAAAGGGCAAATAAAATGGCAAAGGTGAAGTGGGGGAGAGGAAAACGAGAGGGAAATGACAAATAATGTAATGCGAGGGATACGAGTTTGTGATGGGTACTTGGTATGTCTTGGCTTGAGCATAGATCTCCCCGGCAACGGCGCCAGAAATCCTTCTTGCTACCTCTTGAGCATGCGTTGGTTTTCCCATGAAAAGGAAAGGGTGATGCAGCAAAGTAGCGTAAGTATTTCCCTCAGTTTTTGAGAACCAAGGTATCAATCCAGTAGGATACTACACGCGAGTCACCTAGTACCTGCACAAACAATCAAGAACCTTGCAATCAACGCGATAAAGGGGTTGTCAATCCCTTCACGGCCAATTGCAAAAGTGAGATCTGATAAAGATAGTAAGATAAATATTTTTGGTATTTTGTTGTATAAATTGGAAAATAAAGATTGCAAAGTAAATAGTAAAATAAAATTGTAGATTGGATACTTATATGATGTAAAGTAGACCCGGGGCCATAGGTTTCACTAGTGGCTTCTCTGATGATAGCATGTATTACGGTGGGTGAACAAATTACTGCCGAGCAATTGATAGAAGAGCGCATAGTTATGATGATATCTAAGGCAATGATCATGAATATAGGCATCACGTCCATGTCAAGTAGACCGAAACGATTCTGCATCTACTACTATTACTCCACACATCGACCGCTATCCAGCATGCATCTAGAGTATTAAGTTCATAAGAACAGAGCAACGCTTTAAGCAAGATGACATGATGTAGAGGGATAAACTGAAGCAATATGATATAAACCCGATCTTTTTATCCTCGATGGCGACAATACAATACGTGTCGGTTCCCTTTCTGTCACTGGGATCGAGCACCGCAAGATTGAACCCAAAGCTAAGCACTTCTCCCATTGCAAGAAAGATCAATCTAGTAGGCCAAACTAAACCGATAATTCGAAGAGACTTGCAAAGATATCAAATCGTGCATATAAGAATTCAGAGAAGAACCAAATAATATTCATAGATAATCAAATTCATAAACCCAGAATTCATCGGATCTCGGCAAACATGTCGCAAAAGAGTATTACATGGGATAGATCTCCAAGAAAATTGAGGAGAACTTTGTATTGAGAACCAAAGAGAGAGAAGAAGCCATCTAGCTAATAACTATGGACACGAAGGTCTATGGTAAACTACTCACACATCATCAGAGAGGCTATGGTGTTGATGTAGAAGCCCTCCGTGAACGAATCCCCCTCCGGCAGATCGCCGGAAAAGGCTCCAAGATGGGATCTCACGGGTACAGAAGGTTGCGGCGGTGGAAAAGTGGTTTCATGGCTCCCCTGGATTTTTTCAGGGTATAAGAGTATATATAGGCGAAAGAAGTAGGTTGGTGGAGCTACGAGGGGCCCACAAGTGTGGCGGTGTGCCTACCCCCCTGGGCGCGCCCTCCTGCCTCGTGGACGCCTCGTTGCGTCTCTGACTTCCACTCCAAGTCTCCTGGATTGCATTTGTTCCAAGAAAGATCCTCTCGAAGGTTTCGTTCCGTTTGGATTCAGTTTTATATTCCTTTTTTGCGAAACACTGAAATAGGCAAAAAAACAGCTATTTGCACTGGGCCTTTGGTTAATAGGTTAGTCCCAAAAATAATATAAAAGAGCATATTAAAGCCCATTAAACATCCAAAACAGATAATATAATAGCATGGAACAATAAAAAATCATAGATACGTTGGAGACGTATCAACTACTCAACTTTTCAGGATCCAAGACAAACTCCAATGCCACAACAGGTTCCTTTTGCAAAACTTGTTTGTTTAACTGCTTTGCTGCTGCAACCGGTTTCTCTAATCATGTTCCGGGCTACTCAACTTTTTAGGATCCAAGAGAAATTCCAATGCCACAACAGGTACCTTTTGCAAAACTTGTTTGTTTAACTGCTTTGCTGCTGCAACCGGTTACAATGATGTTAACAACTACTATTCAGCATCCAATTGAAATTCTTTAATTCCTTGTTTGTGTAACTGGTTTGCTCTTATAACTCCCAGTTGAGATGTTTTGCTAACTTCAACTTTTCTGAATCCAGTCGGAACTTTAATGGCAAAACAGGTTAGCCCAAGATCAAAGAGCGAGGTCCCCATGGACGTTGTATCATCCCACAGCAGTGGCACCGGCCCAATCGTGCATCATGAATTGCCAACTACTGATGCTCTAGAGGCTAAAATATTGGTAGAAACAGATTCTGCTTCTGCACTTAGAGATGAAGTTTACATGTTGAGGAAGCAAACAACACAATCACAAGTAGTACTCAAGACAACCATTAAATATTTGGTGGATTTCGAAACGAAGCAAGCTGAGACTGACCGCATTGTTAAGGTCCTGAAGGAAAAAAGGAAATTAAATTCCCACTTGGTAAATCATAGGTGGGATGTTCTTTCCATCGTTGAATAACCTTTGTGTTGTTTGTTCATGTAATCGATCAAACCATTTGTTTTAGAGATCATGTAATAATTGTTTTTTAGTTTGTAATTTTTTGAGCACATGTCTGTATTAATTGATAAGACTCTGAGACATTTCATTTTGATTGCTATGCCAAACCTACAAATATGCCAATCGGGCTGAATGTGCATTCAGCAATAATAGTAGTATAGACTGACCTTAAGTGGCACGCATCGGAAAGGGCCATGATGTTGTACTAGCTTCGCTAAAAAAATATGCTCTTCTAGCAAAAAAAAAGTACAATGGCCTAGCTTATGTATGTTAGTTGATATTATTGATCCATATACTCTATAAGTGTTATATATGTGTGTTAGTTTTGTACATTATTGATTGATTGACTCGGTATTTGAATCTTGATACAACGCTTGTGTACATATCTAAATGGGAGACCACATTATGATGCTGTGACACTTGAGTTGGACATAAAGTGGTTTCAAATATTCGAATTCACCTTAAACTAGCCTATAGCTTCTGAATTCGAGTATCGGCATTTGTAAATCATATTCATATATGAAAGTGGAATACATCTTTGTCAGGCTTTTGAAGATATATAAAAACACACAGAATGATTTATAAAGATTCGTATAGGAATACAAAATGGATTCGAATTTAGTTGCGAGTGTAAACGTGGATGCTTATTGTCCCAAAATTCTAAATAAGCGGAAAAATGTCCACTCCCATGTCGGCTACCCGAAGCCAAGTGTTTGGGAGATGGAAATTACTATCTACCCTTACACGGACAATCCACCGGCCCGATTTCCACTGCTCTCAATAGGGGTAGGTTAGTAACTTCAATTAGACGTGACACGGCCGCCTCTGAGCCCATTCCAACACGATGGGCGCCAAGCATGGGCGGAAAAACACATTCGATTCAAGCTCGTCTGAAGGACCTCTGTCTCTCCCTCCATTTCCCCGCTCGTACATGGTGGGCGGCAAAACAAACTCTACTCGGCCGAAATCGATGTAGGCAAATATTTTCAATAGGGGCAGGTTTGTAACTTCACTCAGACGTGACACAACCGCCCTACATGTCAGCCCCATTCATACACCGTGGGCGCCAACCGTGGGCACCAAAACACCCTCTCCTCGCCCGAAATCGCTTTGGGAAATTTTGGCGAGATGTGAGATTACCGTCCTATCCCCAACCGACGAGACGTCCAAATTTTAAACGGGGGCTAAGTTTGTAACTTTCCCATATTTCAGACAGGCGCGTCCCAAAAACATGGTTCCCCATACCTCTCCCTCCATTTTCCCATTCATACATCGTCCGCGCTAGAACACCATCCCCACACTAGCCTCCTCCGTCCGCCACCCCATCCATCGTCGCCGTCCTCCACCCCATCCATCGCCACCGTCCTCCACCATGCCGGAGCGCCTACCAAGACCGCTTCGTCCACTGCTAGAGATGGACATTTCTCATCCACGACGACAGACCAAGAGCCTTGCATCGCGTCCTCTCGCTTTATCGGCGTCATCGTCCTATTTGCCGGGCCGCTCACACCACCTTCTCGTCCACCGCAACAGGACTTATCCCCCGATGCACCCGTCTACCGTCGCAGATCTGCTTCAACGCCACCGACAATCATCGCACCACCGATGCCTACACGGCGCCACGAGAGAGGTGGTACTTCATATCTACTCAACCTTTTCATCTCAACCAAAAAATAGATCGTAACTTGGTTACTGTACTTTCTTTTCAGCTCTTAGAGTTTAGTTCTTAGTTCGAAGGAAACAATGGATGCTAAATAGCATTTCTCTGGTTTGCAGCTTTAAATCTGCCATGGCATAGTCATAATAGGGTTTAACTGATCATGCTTAGGGTTTAATTGATCATGTTGATTCCGTGGTGGTTTCCTTAATAGAAATCGGAGGGGAACCCTCTTTTGCTAAAATAATGCTTAGGGTTTCCCCTTTTATGATCACTATACGATCAGCATACGTGCTTCGTGTCATAATAGCACTACTCCACCCATCAAGCTAAACAAGCTTAGTTATTCAAATACGAATATGATATTATTAAAACAGAGTCGTTTAATTGGTCAGCTAAATGTTCCTAATTTAGTTTCAAAAATGCATGTACGCCGCTCGGGTGTGTATCTCTATAGGGTGCCCATGGTGGGCCGCATCCCATCCTGAGATTTTGGGTCGGCCCAGGCCCCGAGTCCCTCTGCTCACAAGGCTTCCGATCTCTACTCGCTCCCGGCCGCCTGCCTCGCCGGTGACTTGCCATCCCTGGACGGCATGACTCTAGGGAGAGATGCCGGACTAACAGGAGGTTAGGAGCTGCTCGCCCAATAGCGTCATCGCTGCCCGGGCGCACCGCCGTGCCTACCTTCCCAGTCCGTTTAGGGCTCAGGCATGCAGCAGCCACTAAGCCAACCCGATTTATCCTGAGATACGCCCTCAACACTCAGCAGCCACTCCTCATCACCCGTTTTCTAATTGATTCATTACTCATTAGGCAGGACTGTCATTAGGGTTTGTTGTGTACTGAGTGCTACCTACACTTAATGGTTCAGATGTATTTCAGTAATCTCTAGTACTTGTCATTTTGGATTGTTGGTCGTAGTGGCATTGACCCAGATTACTACTGCAGGCCAGGTTTGTTGACAATTTTGCTTGTCTTTCTTACTCATTCGATATGATATCCAATTATTCACGTCGATTAGTTGCAAACAATAAGTGCTAGACCAACTTCTTGATTCAGATATTTGACGGTCTCTTACTACAGTTACAATTCTGCATACTTGTCCTAGTAAGCTCACAAGTAATGATTGATTCACTACATCTATGCTTGCCTTGTCATATTTGTTGTCAATATTATTTTAGGGTGGAACACCCTGTTTCAAAATACTGGAACCACATACATGAGTGAATAGTATTTCTCTGTGTGATCTCTTCCATCATGTGTGGGCAACGAACACTGCATTGTATAGAAAGAAAGTGTCATTTCCACCTTTTACATAGACTACGATCTTTTACATGGAAAACAGTCTGCCTACTTGCTTTGTGTCACACTACCAGCACTCCACCCTTGAAGCTAAACATTATGCCACTCATAATTCCTTAGTTTATTTGTTCAAATACGAATTTGATATGATTCAAATGTTCCTACTTCAGTTTTGAAATGTGTGTACACTGTTATAGAGACATAAGAGGTTTGTATTTACGTGTGTGGTCCAGTCGTAAGCGGTTGGGGGTGAACTTTGCATATGCAGGGGTTTATAGGGAGACACTCTTTGAGTTGAATCCGCAATGCATTCCATAGATAATCTGACTACTTTTTATGTTTTCATGAATCTCAAATACTGAACAACATCATAATGATTATGAGCTTGCACACATGAAAAGAATAAAGCAGAACAATGCCATGGCTATCAAACATGGCATTAAGGGACTGAAATCAAGTCTGGATGCAATGCAATGCAAATGCTCTCCACCTACATATTCATGCTTAGAATATGATCCTAACAGTGATTCTGAGCTAGAGGGAGTCCTAAGTCGATGTAGCTCCCTAGTGGAGGAGTCAGAGGCAGATGCCCTATATTATCACCCATCAAGGTGCTTGATCTAACTTTCCATGGTTATATTGGTCGCACATATCTTGCAACTGATGCTTTGCATTGCTTATACTTTGTTCCACTACCATTAACTTAGTTTACACATCATGTATGTGAATACGCCATGCCTATCCATTTTCAGTACATATTCCATCTTTCATCATACCATATTTATCCATTCAAATGATGTTCTTGTGTATCAGACATTCAAAAGGAAGAGGGTGATTGCCGATCGCGGAGGAGCACGAGCAAAGTAGTTGGAAAAGGTAGTGACACCTGATAAATCAAATAGCCCATTAGGTGTAGTTGCACTATCACATGACCCACAAAACACGGCCCCAACTCTAGCAGATTCTAGCCCTACTACACTGGTCATCTCTGATGCCCCAACTCAGCAGACCCCAACTGCAGCAAACAATATGATGATGCCAGCTGACATAGCACCAGCTCTATGATGCAAAACCCCCATTTCAGCAAAGAGTACACCAAATCCAGTTGCCAAATCCCTTTTTGAACTAGAGAGAGCCCCAATTGCAGCAAATAGGACCCCTGTTCCATTTCTTCCCAGTTTAGAAGACGAAGCTTATATTGTTGTCAAGAACTTTGTGCGCAACTTTCCTTCATGGAAATATTATACCGCAGACACAGAACAATTTCCAATCTTCCTCCACAACTTACGTGTAAGTAATGTACTAATGTTATTCATGGTAATTACTGCATATGTTTCTGCTGATAGAAGACACAAGATTTCATTCTTTAAATAGGCGAGGACCAAACTAGATTGTCAAGATGAGCAAGGGTTGGTTGCGCTTTTCAAGCACTCGTTGATGAAGTATCGTTCCTACCTGAGGCAAGCGCACTATGATGGCAAGCCTCTAAACAAAATTTCTGTAAAGTCTCCGGTGCTACATTTATCAGACAGTGACTTGAATAATCTTGTTACACATTGGTCTCGTCTGCAGCGTCAGGTACTATCTATGATATCACATCACAATTTGAACTACATTTTTGCATTTGCCTTAACGTCTCACTTGTACGAAAACTGTTAGCAGAAGAACATTCATTCTCAAGGGACCACAGAATCTCGCAACTATACTGCACACTGCATTGCTCTTGTGAGTACCTCTTGCCCTATATGACCATATATACTTACTTCCATAGCTGGTTGATTATGCAGCATCACTGCACATGTTAGCCTCGTTATCGTCCATTTGGTGGACATTATAATATCCATATGGACTCTTACAGAAATTTAGAATCAACCCAATGCTTTTGAAGAGGTTTAGGTCTGCAGTCCTCTTGTAAGCACTGAACGTTGTCTGTCATTGTACTTACATTAACAGCTACTCCCTCCGTCCCATAGTATAAGAACGTTTTGTACAATACACCAGTGTTCAAAACACTCTTATATTATGGGAAGAGGGATTGGTTCATTGTGTAGCATTCTGCATCTTATCTCCTTCACCCACAATTTACTAAAAAATATCAGATCTATATTTAATCTTACCAAAAAGTTGAGTACACAGACAATGCTAATGCAGAAGTGTAGCCCATTGCTCTTGTCAATAATTTTTGTCCTGTAACGCTTGTACTTCCAGGGATTGGTAGTTGATTATGTGGCATCAATCTGCATCTTATCTTCATTATCCTCTATCCCTTCCAGTATTATCATATCTATAATTACTCTCGATGGCAAAGGAACTACGCCGGTATTTCCTCGGAGAGGGAGGGATGATGTAGCACAATGACGGTAGGTATTTCCCTCAGTTATGAAACCAAGGTATCGAACCAGTAGGAGAACCAAGCAACACAACATAAATAGCACCTGCACACAAACAACAACACATCGCAACCCGACGAGTTAAAGGGGTTGTCAATCCCTTCTGGGGTACGACGCCTCAAGATAGGCAAGAGGACGTGAGATAAATTGTAGTAGATTGATAGATTGAACGCCAAATAAAATAAATAAAGATAAAATGCAGCAAGGTATTTTTGTATTTTTTGGTTTAATAGATCTGAATAAAAATGCAAAGGAAAAGTAGATAGCAAGGCAAATATATGAGGAATAAGACCCGGGGACTGTAGGTTTCACTAGTGGCTTCTCTCGAGAAAAATAGCAAACGGTTGGTAAACAAATTGCTGCTGGGCAATTGATAGAACTTCAAATAATTATGACGACATCCAGGCAATGACCATTACATAGGCATCACGTCCAAGATTGGTAGACTGACTCCTGCCTGCATCTATTACTATTACTCCACACATCAACCGCTATCCAGCATGCATCTAGTGTATTAAGTTCATGGAAAAACGGAGTAATGCAATAAGAACGATGACATGATGTAGACAAGATCCGTTTATCTATATGGCGGTAGATATAGATCTTGTCTTTTTATCCTTAGTTGCAACGATACATACGTGTTGTTTCCCTTTCTGTCATTGGGATCGAGCACCGTAAGATCGAACCCACTACCGGGCACCTCTTCCCATTGCAAGATAAATAGATCAAGTTGTCCAAACAAAACCCAAATATCGGAGAAGAAATACGAGGCTATAAGAGATCATGCATATAAGAGATCAAAGAAACTCAAATAACTTTCATGGATATAAAAAGATATGACTGACCATAAACTCGAAGTTCATCAGATCCCAACAAACACATCACAAAAGAGTTACATCATATGGATCTCCAAGAGACCATTGTATTGAGAATTCAGCGAGAGAGAGAGAGAGAGAGAGAGAGAGAAAGCCATCTAGCTACTAACTATGGACCCAAAGGTCTACAAGGAACTACTCACGCATCATCGGAGAGGCACCAATGGAAGTGGTGAACCCCTCCTTGATGGTGTCTAGATTTGATCTGGTGGTTCTGGACTCTCGGCGGTTAGATGAATATTTTGTCGATGCTTTTAGGGTTCTGGTATTTTTGGGGTATTTATAGAGCAAAGAGGTGGTCTGGGGGGCACCCGAGGTGGGCACAACCCACCAGGGCGCGCCTGGGCCTCTGACGCATACGGTGGGTTGTGCCCCCCTCTGGGCACCCCCTAGGTGCAACCAGGGCCCATTGCCTTCCTTCTGGCCCATAAAAAATCATCATGAAGTTTCGTGGCATTTGGACTCCGTTTGATATTGATTTCCTGTGATGTAAAAAACATGGAAAAAACAGCAAGTGGCACTTGGCACTATGTTTATAGGTTAGTACCAAAAAATGATATAAAATGATTATAAAACATCCAAGATTGATAATAAAATAGCATGGAACAATCAAAAATTAGAGATACATTGGAGACGTGTCACTCTCTACAAAATGTAGAGTACATGCAATGCTTATGAAGAAGATTATGTGCTGAAATTCTTGAGTTATCCTTCCCTTGACACGGAGAAGGGCATTATAATGCTGGTGTTAACTGTTAATGTAAGTCAATCCTTCTAAAGCCTTTATCCTCAACTGCTGTTTAATTTGGTCATATTCCATATCGTTAACTGCTGTTTAGTTTGCTGTTTCTATCAAAATGCATGTTCGCAACAGCCGTAAGTTCCAAGTTTTACTTGTAAATCCAAATTTCTTATCTATACCATGCACATTACTCAATACTCCCTATATGTATGCTTGTTTTTGTGGACCTATAATCCAGTGCGTGGTGAAGCAGCCCACGTTTGCACCTTGTCATCTCCTGTTTTATCTTACTGATGTGGCTGATGATATGAACAACATGACATGCACATTAACCAAAATAGATACAATGATTGTCTTTTTCCTTCATCCATGCTTGTTATGTTGACTTGGTAATCCAATAGTGTGGTGAATCTCCCCGCATTATGAACAATGCCAAATTATGCTATTGATATTTTGAACTTACTCTTTATTTTCTAATGTGAAATTGGATGGAATTGACAACACAGTTATCATCTTTGTTTATACACGTGCAAAACCTGACATCTCTCTACTTGTTTAAGGGTGATATGCCTGATGGCATGCACAAGTCTGCTGAAGGCTGTGAGAGAAACCCAACATATATTGCAGCAAAGAAGGCAAAACATCTTGAAGATAGCGAGACAACCCCAAAGTCTTGTCTTGATGAAGTGTTCAAGTTACTTGAGACTAGCAGCCAGACAAGCTCACAGAATTCGCTGTCTTAATCAGTTCGACTTCTTCAGTCCCAAGTTCTAGCAGAAAGGCATTCTGCAACTCAACTTCGACTTGAAGTCCTATCTCTAAGAAAGATTGCGGAGAACACCAATGAGAACCTCATTGCTAAATAGCTACACCTGGAAGCTACGGCCGACATGCTAGGCCGGTCTCATAGCCTTGCTCAGCAGCTTGCGCAGCAGTTCCCGCGCAAGGCTAACCTTTCTTGAACTATCTTGGAAGTGGTCTTGGATTAGTATTATTTTTTTACGCTGCAATGGTGCCCAGTTTTTGTAATCTGCTTCTTTGTTGCGCTTTATGATCACTAGTGGCGAAATTCGAGGCCCAGTGGATGTAATATACCATAAATCATTTATTGTATAGTGTAGGTTTATTCTAAGTTACTATGTCGTAATTTCTTTATTGTATAGAGTAGGTTTGTTCTTAATTCCTACTAGTTACTGCCATCATTTGCTATATGAAAAAAAATCTGATGTAGTCGATCGGGCCGAAACTTTCGCCTCTAACGGGCCTGCTTTTTAGCGGACCACAATTGGGCCGGCTAGCAACTTTCTTAGGCCTGAAAGACCATTGGGGCCTTCACACTTTGCGACAGGCCCAAAACTTACTCGGGCCTATATTCGGCCCGAATTTTAGTTGAGCCTTTAGTGGACCCAGCGCTTAGTTACGCCCATGTAGCTTTGGGCCATTAACAGACTGAATATTCTACTGGCCTATTATGGCCCAGAAGAAACCATGGGCCTTTAGCAGGCCGAAATGCATGTTGAGCCTCAATTTTCACTAGTCGTCGACAGGCCTTCAGCAGGCTGAAATGTAGACCGGGCCTTTTTTGGCCCATTTATATGATGGGCTGACTAGGCCGAAACATATCTCGGGCCTTTAAGACGCCGAAATCATAGTACATGCATCAACGGGCCTAATTATACGACAGGCCTTTAACAGGCCCAAAGTCACGTTGGGCTGAACTGTTGGCACCTTTATCACGGGCCGTTAGTGGGTCGGATGTCGCGTCGGACCATACATGGGCAGCACAGGCCATTCCCAGGCCGAAAGACACACTAGACTGAAATGGGCACATGTCTACATCGGACCTCTAATAGGCCGAAAGTCATTGGGCCGTAATTGGGCCCAAATATTGGCAAACAATTAACGGGCCAAATCTGGCTTCGGGCCGTAAATGGGCCATGTTTAAACTCGTCGTTATTGTGCTGGCCCACTAGTACCTGAGTAAGTACTACTGGCCTTTGACTGGGCCGGCCTTTTTAACCTATATGGACCTCTGTTGGGCCCTGCCACATGTCGACATATCATAGGCATGTCTCCTCCATTGGACGGACGACATCTGACCCACCGAAGAGCAGACACGTGTTTCCTCCAGCCAATGATTATTTTACACATGGAAAATCCCCATTGGTCCGGGCTGTTAACGGGTTATCAGATCCAAACCGGAACCCGATAGCTTAACGGCGACCCATTATGGTGGATGCCACGTGTCGGTTACCCTTGACGAAAGCATTTCCATGGCGCACCATTTATCATCATGGAAGTGGACACTTCCGTGATGATAATTTTGGTAATGTCATGGGGCACTTCTATGACAGCACAGGCATGACTATCTTGATTCTGTCATAAAATCGTCATGGATGTACATGCATGACAAAAAACGTGACCTACTGTGACAAACACGTATCATCACGAAAGTGTATTTTTTTTGTAGTGCTAGTTAGTGTTAAAAAAACGAAAAGGCATGTTAACTGCAACATCCTTAACAGCAACCAAATATCGTAATTCATAGTGGTATTGTTGAAACTGTTATTGATGAAATTGAATTGGACGACAAATAGTTGCATAAATAGAGCATAACATTGTGAAGAACTGAAATAAACAAATCATAAGGCTATTTCTAGCCGATCCTTTAAAAGTTAACAGACTAAAACCCTTAGCGGATATATACATATATATACTCCAGCAATTTTTGGTCGTTTCTAGTCGATCCCCTAAACTTAATGTTGTAAACTTCAATTTGATCAAGTTGAAAGCAGTTTGAAGCAAAAGTAGCATGCATTAAGAAAACATAAATAGTTTTTCATAATCGAACATAAAACATAAATTTAAACTAAACTAAACTACTTTCGGTCGAAGTGGAGGTCGAGCCAATCTTTCCTCGTCAGGTACGGTGGGCCGTGAGCCGGGTCCGGGCCGGTGCCGTCGTCGGGGTCGTTGGGGAAGACACTCCTCCACTCATCAACGTCGATCACCTCGTCCTCGCCGCCCACCTCGACGCCCTCCGCGCTGCCGTCCTAGCCGCCTTTGACCTCGTTATCGGAGGAGAGCATGATAACCTCGCCGCCCTCCGCGCTGGCAAAGATCATCTGCTCCATCTCCACGAGCTCTGGGTGGTGCCGGCGTAGCTCTTGCATGTAGGCCTTGTCAGCGGCCTCGGGTCTACTTTACATCATATAAGTATCCAATCTACAATTTTATTTTACTATTTACTTTGCAATCTTTATTTTCCAATCTATACAACAAAATACCAAAAATATTTATCTTATTATCTTTATCAGATCTCACTTTTGCAAGTGGCCGTGAAGGGATTGACAACCCCTTTATCGTGTTGATTGCAAGGTTCTTGATTGTTTGTGCAGGTACTAGGTGACTCGCGTGTAGTATCCTACTGGATTGATACCTTGGTTCTCAAAAACCGAGGGAAATACTTACGCTACTTTGCTGCATCACCCTTTCCTTTTCATGGGAAAACCAACGCATGCTCAAGAGGTAGCAAGAAGGATTTCTGGCGCCGTTGCCGGGGAGATCTATGCTCAAGCCAAGACATACCAAGTACCCATCACAAACTCGTATCCCTCGCATT
This sequence comes from Aegilops bicornis, assembly GCA_021605145.1. Classification (NCBI taxonomy): domain Eukaryota; kingdom Viridiplantae; phylum Streptophyta; class Magnoliopsida; order Poales; family Poaceae; genus Aegilops; species Aegilops bicornis. The sequence continues at coordinate 579,566,063 of CM038670.1, forward strand.
ACATTATTTGTCATTTCCTCGCTTTTCCTCTCCCCCACTTCACCTTTGCCATTTTATTCGCCCTTTTTTGTTCGCCTCTTTTCGCTTTCTTCTTGTTTGCTTGTGTGTTGGAGTGATTGTTTGTCACGATGGCTCAAGATAATACTAAATTGTGTGACTTTTCCTATACCAACAATAATGATTTTATTAGCACTCCGATTGCTCCTACTACCGATGCTGAATCTTGTGAAATCAATACCGCTTTGTTGAATCTTGTTATGAAAGATCAATTTTCTGGCCTTCCTAGTGAAGACGCCGCTACACATCTAAACAACTTCATTGATTTGTGTGATATGCAAAAGAAGAAAGATGTGGATAATGATATTGTTAAATTGAAGCTATTTCCGTTTTCGCTTAGAGATCGTGCTAAAACTTGGTTCTCTTCTTTGCCTAAAAATAGTATTGATTCATGGAATAAGTGCAAAGATGCTTTTATCTCTAAGTATTTTCCTCCCGCTAAGATCATCTCTCTTAGAAACGATATTATGAAATTAAAACAACTTGATCATGAGCATGTTTCACAAGCTTGGGAGAGAATGAAATTAATAATACGTAATTACCCTACATATGGTTTGAATTTATGGATGATTATACAAATTTTTTATGCTGGATTGAATTTTTCTTCTAGAAGTCTTTTAGATTCGGCCACGGGAGGCACTTTTATGGAAATCACTTTAGGATAAGCTACTAAACTCCTAGATAATATTATGGTTAATTATTCTCAATGGCACACCGAAAGATCCACTAGTAAAAAAGTTCATGCTATCAAAGAGATTAATGTTTTCAGTGGAAAGATGGATGAACTTATGAAATTGTTTGCTAATAAGAGTGTTTCTTCTGATCCTAATGATATGCCTTTGTCCAATTAGAGTGAGAATAATAATGAATCTATGGATGTGAATTTTGTTGGTAGGAACAATTTTGGTAACAACGCGTATAGAGGAAATTTTAATTCTAGGCCGCTTCCTAGTAATTCCTCTAATAATTATGGTAATTCCTACAACAACTCTTATGGGAATTTTAATAAGATGCCCTCTTATTTTGAGACTAGTGTTAAAGAATTTATAAATTCACAAAATAATTTCAATGCTTTGCTTGAAGAAAAATTGCCTAAGATTGATGAGTTGGCTAGGAACGTGGATAGAATTTCTCTTGATGTTGATTCTTTGAAACTTAGATCTATCCCACCTAAGCATGATATCAATGAGTCTCTCAAATCCATGAGAATTTCCGTTGATGAGTGCAAAGAAAGAATCTCTAGGATGCGTGCTAAAAAAGATTGCTTTGTGAAAGCGTGTTCTTCTAGTTTTCATGATAATAGTGATGAAGATCTAAAAATGATTGATGTGTCTCCTATTAAATCTTTGTTTTACAATATGAATCTTGATAAAGATGGGACTAGAGATGAGTCAACTTTAGTTAAAAGGCGTCCCAATGATTCGGATTTTTTAGATCTTGATGCAAAAATTGGTAAGAGTGGGATTGAAGAGGTCAAAACTTTACATAGCAATGAACCCACTATTTTGGATTTCAAGGAATTTAATTATGATAACTGTTATTTGATAGATTGTATTTCCTTGTTGCAATCCGTGTTAAATTCTCCTCATGCTTATGATAAAAATAAAGCTTTTACCAAACACATCGTTGATGCTTTAATGCAATCCCATGAAGAAAAGCTTGAACTAGAAGTTTCTATCGCTAGAAAACTTTATGATGAGTGGGAAACTACTATTAAAATTAAGATTAAACATTATGAATGCTATGCCTTATGTGATTTGGGTGCTAGTGTTTCCACAATTCCAAAAACTTTGTGTGATGTGTTAGGTTTCCGTGAATTTGATGATTGTTCTTTAAATTTGCATCTTGCGGATTCCACCATTAAGAAACCTATGGGAAGGATTAATGATGTTCCTAGTGTGCAAATAGGAATTATGTGCCCGTAGATTTCATTGGTTTTGATATAGATTGCAATCCTACATGTCCTATTATTCTTGGTAGACCTTTCCTTAGAACGATTGGTGCAATTACTGATATTAAAGAAGGAAATATTAGATTCCAAATTCCATTAAGGAAAGGCATGGAACACTTTCCAAGGAAGAAAATTAAATTACCTTATGAATCTATTATGAGAGCCACTTATGGATTGCACACCAAAGATGACAATACCTAGATCTATTCTTGTTTTTATGCCTAGCTAGGGCGTTAAACGATAGCGCTTGTTGGGAGGCAACCCAATTTTATTTTTGTTCCTTGCTTTTCGTTCCTGTTTAGTAATAAATAATTCATCTAGCTTTTTTTAGATGTACTTTTATGTTTTAGTTAGTGTTTGTGCCAAGTAGAACCTTTGGGAAGACTTGGGTGAAGTCTTTGTGATCTTGCTGTAAAAAAACAGAAATTTTAGCGCACACGAGATTAGCTGCCATTTTTTTACTGGAGAGTGCTTTTAGGTTGATTATTTTTGCAGATGATTAATAGACAAATTACTCACGTCCACATGTTTATTTCAGAATTTTTGGAGTCACAGAATTATACATTTGATACAGATTGCTACAGACTGTTCTGTTTTTGACATATTCTATTTTTCGTGTGTTGTTTGCTTATTTTGATGAATCTATGGCTAGTATCGGGGGGTGTGAACCATAGAGAAGTTGGAATACAGTAGGTTTAAGACCAACATAAATAAAGAATGAGTACATTACAGTACCTTAAGGTGGTGATTTGTTTTCTTATACTAACGGAGCTCATGAGATTTTCTGTTTGAGTTTTGTGTTGTGAAGTTTTCAAGTTTTTGGGTAAATATTTGATGGATTTTGGAATAAGGAGTGGCAAGCACATAAGATTGGGGATGCCCAAGGCACCCCAAGGTAAAATTAAAGGACAACCAAAAGCCTAAGCTTGGGGATGCCCCGGAAGGCATCCCCTCTTTCGTCTTCGTCTATCGGTAACTTTACTTGAGGCTATATTTTTATTCACCACATGATATGTGTTTTTCTTGGAGTGTCTTGTATGATTTGAGTCTTCGCTTTTTAGTTTACCACAATCATCCTTGCTATACACACCTTTTGGGAGAGACACACATGAATCAGAATTTATTAGAATACTCTATGTGCTTCGCTTATATCTTTTGAGCTAGATAATTTTGCTCTAGTGCTTCACTTTTACCTGTTTAGAGCACGGTGGGGGTGTTATTGTATAGAAATTATTCTCTCATACTTCACTTACATTATTTTGAGAGTCTTTTAGAACAGCATGGTAATTTGCTTTGGCTATAAAATTAGTCCTAATGTGATAGGCATCCAAGATGGGTATAATAACAACTTTCATATAGAGTGCATTAAATACTATGAGAAGTTTGATACTTGATAGTTGTTTTGAGATATAAAGATGGTAATATTAGAGTCGTGCTAGTTGGGTAATTGTGGAATTGAGAAATACTTGTGTTGAGGTTTGCAAGTCCCGTAGCATGCACGTATGGTAAACGTTCTGTGACAAATTTGAAGCATGAGGTGTTCTTTGATTGCTTTCCTTATGAGTGGCGGTCGGGGACGAGCGATGGTCTTTTCCTACCAATCTATCCCCCTAGGAGCATTCGCGTAGTGCTTGGTTTTGATGACTTGTAGACTTTTGCAATAAGTATGTGAGTTCTTTATGACTAATGTTGAGTCCATGGATTATACGCACTCTCACCCTTCCATCGTTGGTAGCCTCTTCGGTAACCTGCATTGCCCTTTCTCACCTCGAGAGTTGGTGCAAATTTCAATGGTGCATCCAAACCCCGTGATATTATACGCTCTATCACACATAAGCCTCCTTATATCTTCCACAAAACAGCCACCATACCTACCTATTATGGTATTTCCATAGCCAATCCGAGATATATTGCCATGCAACTTTCCACCGCTCCGTTTATTATGACATGCTCCATCATTGTCATATTGCTTTGCATGATCATGTAGTTGACATCATATTTGTGGCAAAGCCACCTTCATAATTCTTTCATACATGTCACTCTTGATTCATTGCACATCCCGCACATCACCGGAGGCATTCACATAGAGTCATATTTTGTTCTAAGTATCGAGTTGTAATTCTTGAGTTGTAAGTAAATAAAGTGTGATGATTTTCATTATTAGAGTATTGTCCCATGTGAGGAAAGGATGATGGAGACTATGATTCCCCCACAAGTCGGGATGAGACTCTGGACGAAAAAAAGAGGCCAAAGAAGCCCAAATAAAAAAAAGAGGCCCTATAAAAAAAGAGAAGAGCCAGAAAAATGAGAGAAAAAGAGAGAAGGGGCAATGTTACGATCCTTTTTTCCACACTTGTGCTTCAAAGTATCACCATGATCTCCATGATAGAGGGTCTCTTATTTTGTCACTTTCATATACTAGTGGGAATTTTCCATTATAGAACTTGGCTTGTATATTCCAATGATGGGCTTCCTCAAAATGCCCTAGGTCTTCGTGAGCAAGCAAGTTGGATGCAGACCCACTTAGTTTCTTTTGTTGAGCTTTCATATATTTATAGCTCTAGTGCATCTGTTGCATGGCAATCCCTACTCCTCGCATTGACATAAATTGATGGGCATCTCCATAGCCCGTCGATTAGCCGCGTCAATGTGAGACTTTCTCCTTTTTTGTCTTCTCACACAACCTCCATCATCATATTCTATTCCACCCATAGTGCTATGTCCATGGCTCGCACTCATATATTGCATGAAAGTTGAAAAAGTTTGAAAAGGCTAAATATGAAACAATTGCTTGGCTTGTCATCGGGGTTGTGCATGATGGGAGCATTTTGTGTGATGAAAATGAAGCATGGCCAAACTATATGATTTTGTAGGGATAAGCTTTCGTTGGCTATGTTATTTTGATAAGACATAATTGCTTGGTTAGCATGCTTGAAGTATTATTATTTTTATGTCAATATTAAATTTTTGTCTAGAATCTTTTGGATCTAAACATTCATGCCACAATAAAGAGAATTGCATTGAAAATTATGCCAGGTAGCATTCCACATCAAAAATTCTGTTTTTATCATTTACCTACTCGAGGACGAGCATGCATTAAGCTTGGGGATGCTTGATACGTCTCCAACATATCTATAATTTTTTATTGTTCCATGCTATTATATTATCTGTTTTGGATGTTTAATGTACTTTAATATGCTCTTTTAAATTATTTTTGGGACTAACCTATTAACCAAAGGCCCAGTGCAAATTGTTGTTTTTTTGCCTATTTCAGTGTTTCGCAGAAAAGGAATATCAAACGGAATGAAACCTTCATGAGGATCTTTCTTGGAACAATCGCAATCCAGAGACTTGGAGTGGAAGTCGAGACGAACGAGGCGACCACGAGGCAGAGGGCGCGCCCGTGGCGAGGGCGTGCCCCACCCTCGTGGGCCCTCGTAGCTCCACCGACCTACTTCTTTCGCCTATATATACTCTTATACCCTAAAAACATCCAGGGGAGCCACGAAACCACTTTTCCACCGCCGCAACCTTCTGTACCCGTGAGATCCCATCTTGGGGCCTTGGCGGGACTTGGCGGTAGCGGCAAGCGGCGGTGGCGGTGCTCGGCTGCGGCTGCGGCGGCAGAGGCGGTCTTCTGCTGGCGGTGGCGACGACGGCAAGCGCGGGCGGCGGCGGTGGTTGTGGTGGTGGGGGTCGCGGGGCGCGTATATAAAGGGGCGGGGGCGGCGAATTGGGGGAGGGGGCAAGGCGCGGCGGCAGGCGGCGACCTGGCTCGGTTGGGCCTTAGGCCCAGTCGGGCGTGGGAGGGTTTTTTTTAATAATTTCGCCGACAAAAAAAACCTAGAAAATAAAATAAAAACCTAAAAATGCCAAAACAAAATTTTCACCGTCTAAATAAAATATTTAGAACGAGATGAATATTTTCTTGGCCCTAAAATGCAATTTTGAAACGTGCAATTTTTCTAATTGCAAATAAAAACCAAATAAAATCAAATAAATGATTTTAACATTTTTCCTCCAATATTTCAATTGTTTTGGAGAAGTTATATTATCTCCTCTCATATATTTTTAATATGAAATATTTTTCGGAGAGAAAAATAATTAAAATCAAAATCCTCGTTTCATTATTTGATAGAAATCAAATATGAAAACCGGGAAATCCCCAACTCTCTCCGAGGGTCTTTGAGTTGCATAGGATTTCGAGGATTGCGGAACGAGAATGCAATAAAATATGATGTGTAAGAATGACCTATGTTTAACATTCCAAATTGAAAATTTGGGATGTTACACTCGTGGCGGATATCTTTATTTTCTCACCTTCACAGATGAATTAAGCAGTTATGGGTATATCTACTTAAGAAGCATAAGTCTGAAACATTTGAAAAGTTCAAAGAATTTCAGAGTGAAGTTGAAAATCATCGTAACAAGAAAATAAAGTTTCTACGATCTGATCGTGGAGGAGAATATTTGAGTTACGAGTTTGGTCTACATTTGAAACAATGCGGAATAGTTTCGCAACTCACGGCACCCGGAACACCACAGCGTAGTGGTGTGTCCGAACGTTGTAATCGTACTTTACTAGATATGGTGCGATCTATGATGTCTCTTACTAATTTACCGCTATTGTTTTGGGGTTATGCTTTAGGGACGGTCGCATTCACGTTAAATAGGGCACCATCTAAATCCGTTGAGACGACGCCTTATGAACTGTGGTTTGGCAAGAAACCAAAGTTGTCGTTTCTTGCAGTTTGGGGCTGCGATGCTTATGTGAAAAAGCTTCAACCTGATAAGCTCGAACCCAAATCGGAGAAATGTGTCTTCATAGGATACCCAAAAGAGACTGTTGGGTACACCTTCTATCACAGATCCGAAAGCAAGACATTTGTTGCTAAAAATCGATCCTTTCTAGAGAAGGAGTTTCTCTCGAAAGAAGTGAGTAGGAGGAAATTAGAACTTGATGAGGTAACTGTACCTGCTCCCTTATTGGAAAGTACTTCATCACAGAAACCGGTTTCTGTGACGCCTACACCAATTAGTGAGGAAGTTAATGATGATGATCATGGAACTTCAGATCAAGTTGTTACTGAACCTCGTAGATCAACCAGAGTAAGATCCACACCAGAGTGGTACGGTAATCCTGTTCTGGAAGTCATGTTACTAGACCATGATGAACCTACGAACTATGGAGAAGCAATGGTGAGCCCAGATTCCGCAAAATTGCTTGAGGCCATAAAATATGAGATAGGATCCATGTATGAGAACAAAGTGTGGACTTTGGTTGACTTGCCCGATGATCGGCAAGCAATTGAGAATAAATGGATCTTCAAGAAGAAGACTGACGCTGAGGGTAATGTTATCGCTACAAAGCTCGACTTGTTGCGAAAGGTTTTCGACAAGTTCAAGGGATTGACTACGATGAGACCTTCTCACCCGTAGTGATGCTTAAGTCTGTCCGAATCATGTTAGCGATTGCCGCATCTTATGATTTTGAAATTTGGCAGATGGATGTCAAAACTGCATTCCTAAATGGATTTCTGGAAGAAGAGTTGTATATGATGCAACCGGAAGGTTTTGTCGATCCAACGGGAGCTAACAAAGTGTGCAAGCTCTAGCGATCCATTTATGGACTGGTGCAAGCCTCTCGGAGTTGGAATAAACGCTTTGATAGAGTGATCAAAGCATTTGGTTTTGTACAGACTTTTGGAGAAGCCTTTATTTACAAGAAACTGAGTGGGAGCTCTGTAGCATTTCTGATATTATATGTGCATGACATATTGCTGATTGGAAATGATATAGAATTTCTGGATAGCATAAAGGGATACTTGAATAAGAGTTTTTCAATGAAAGACCTCGGTGAAGCTTCTTATATATTGGGCATTAAGATCTATAGAGATAGATCAAGACGCTTAATTGGACTTTCACAAAGCACATACCTTGACAAAGTTTTGAAGAAGTTCAAAATGGATCAAGCAAAGAAAGGGTTCTTGCCTGTGTTACAATGTGTGAAGTTGAGTAAGACTCAATGCCCGACCACTGCAGAAGATAGAGAGAAAATGAAAGATGTTCCCTATGCTTCAGCCATAGGCTCTATCATGTATGCAATGTTGTGTACTAAACCTGATGTGTGCCTTGCTATAAGTCTAGCAGGGAGGTACCAAAGTAATCTAGGAGTGCTTCACTGGACAGCGGTCAAGAACATCCTAAAATACCCGAAAAAGACTAAGGATATGTTTCTCGTTTATGGAGGTGACAAAGAGCTCATCGTAAATGGTTACGTTGATGCAAACCTCGGGTGATATCTGTGTCTCTGGAACCTCGGACTTGTTTCCGGTGATAAGTTCCGAACCATGCGCATCCGCTTATGTCGAGCTGGATCGGTCATCGATCACGGAATTCAGTGCAGTGGATATCTTCCGGCACTAGCCTCTAGGTGACGTGCTGAACTAATTAAAAAAATCATTCCTTAGCGGGGGACTCATAGCCGAACTATGTCCGGTTCGAACTGGAGGCTAATGTTGGGGAATTTCGTTTCCCACCCGCCACCCACTACATAGCCACTGTTGAGGACTTAACCGACATGCTCGATTACGGCTCCGAAGACATCGACGGTATGGACGACAATGTAGATGAGGAGCATGGCCAAAACCCGCCGTTTACTGGATGATGGACGGCCACTTCTTCGTACGACATATACATGGTAGATACACCCAAAGAGAATAGCGGCGAGGACAAGGAAAAGCCAGTCGAGAACGAGCCTCCCAAGACACAACCAAAGCGCCGGCGTCAGCGGTGCTGCTCTAAATCCTGCCGCGGCAAGGATGGCAACACCGGCACATGAGATGATCACACTCCGGACGGTGCCGAAGACAGAGAAGATCTCGATGAACAAACGGCCGAACAGGACGATCGGGAAGATGGGCAAGTTAGCCCTAACGAACAAGCCATAGACGACAACTCGAAGGGCAACACTTATCTTCCACCCTCCAAGGATGAGGTGAGCCTTGGCAACGAGGATTTCATCGTGCCCGAGGAACCTGTCGAGCAAGAACGCTTTAGGCGTCAGCTAATAGCCACTGCAAGAAGCCTGAAAAAGAAGCAGCAGCAGCTTCAAGCTGATCAAGATCTGCTCATCGATAGATGGACTGATGTCCTGGCAGCCGAAGAATACGGCCTTAAGCGCCCAGCCAAAAGTTACCCGAAGTACAAATTGCTTCCTCAGCTTGATGACGAGGTGCTGGAGCCCGTACCATCATCACGCAATGCGGCTGACCGACCACCACCCGGTCGGGATAAAGCGGGAACTCAAGCCGAACACCAGACCACCCCACCTCGCTATAAAGGCAGGGACAAAACAGCTCGGGGTTACACATATGACCTTCGGCAGGACCTGGATAGTAGAGCAGGACACAGAAGGTCGATCTAAGGATCGCGAGGACGTGCCTCGACGTGCGACGACGGCTACCTATTTGGACGTGACAAACCTAGTCACGCCCGGGCCGAAAACCGCAGACGGACTCCATCGGAGCTACATCGCGATGTGGCCCGATATAGAGGCGCCGCACACCCTCTCTGCTTCACTGACGAAGTAATGTATCATGAATTCCCAGAAGGGTTTAAACCCGTAAACATCGAATCATACGATGTAACAACCGATCCCGTGGTATGGATCGAGGATTTTATTCTCCACATCCATATGGCCCGCGGAGATGATCTTCACGCCATCAAATACCTCCCACTAAAACTCAAAGGGCTAGCTCGGCACTGGTTAAGCAGTCTGCCTAAAAATTCTATTGGCAGCTGTGAGGACTTGGAAGAAGCCTTCCTTGACAACTTCCAAGGTACATATGTCCGGCCACCAGACACCGATGACTTAAGTCACATAGTTCAACAGCCTGGAGAGTCAGCCAGGAATTTCTGGACTAGGTTCCAAACTAAAAAGAACTAGACCGTCGACTGTCCGGACGCCGAAGCCCTAGCGGCCTTTAAACATAGCATCCGTGACGAATGGCTCACCTGCCACCTCGGCCAAGAAAAGCCGAAGTCCATGGCAGCCCTCACGACACTCATGACCCGCTTTTGTGCGGGTGAGGATAGCTGGTTGGCCCGTAGCAAAAACAAAGAAAGTGAAACGGGCACCCCCGAGGTCAAAAATAGCAACGGCAAGCTCCGACGCAGCAGACACAAACGCCAAAGCAATGGTGACAACACCGATAACACGACAGTCAATGCCGGATTCAGTGGTTCCTAGTCCGGTCAGCGGAAGAAGCCATATAAAAGAAACAACCAGGGACCATCCAGCCTGGACCACATACTCGATCGTCCATGCCAGATCCATGGCACCCCAGACAATGCAGCCAATCATACCAACAGAGATTGTTGGGTTTTTAAACAGGCCGGCAAGTTAAATGCCGAGAACAAAGAAAAGGGATCATAAAGCGAGCACGATGACGAGGAGCCCCGGCAACCGAACACAGGGGGACAAAAGAAGTTTCCCCCCAAGTCAAAACAGTGAACATGATATATGCTACACACATCCCCAAGAGGGAGCGCAAGCGCGCGCTCAGGGATGTCTATGCGATAGAGCTAGTCGCCCCAAAATTTAATCCATGGTCGTCATGCACGATCACTTTTGATCGACAGGATCATCCGGCTAGTATCCGTCATGGCGGTTCAGCCGCATTGGTCCTTGACCCAATAATTGACGGATTCCACCTAACGCGAGTCCTTATGGATGGCGGCAGCAGCCTGAACCTGCTCTACCAGGATACAGTGCACAAAATGGGCATTAACCCATCACGGATCAAGCCCACAAAGACTACCTTTAAAGGAGTCATACCAGGGGTGGAGGCCCGTTGTACAGGCTCAATTACGCTAGAGGTTGTCTTCGGATCTCCGGACAACTTCCGAAGCGAAGAGCTAATCTTCGATATCGTACCTTTTCGCAGCGGCTACCACGCACTGCTCGGACGAACCGCATTCGCTCGATTCAATGCGGCCCCTCATTATTCTTACCTCAAGCTCAAGATGCCTGGACCACGCGGCGTCATAACAGTTAATGGAAATACGGAACGCTCCCTCCGTACCGAGGAGCAGACCGCTGCCTTAGCAGCAGAAGTATAGAGTGGCCTTTTCAAGAAAAGCCTTAATTCGGCGGTCGAGCCCCCGGACACTATCAAGAGGGTCCGAACTACTCTGCAGCAGGACAACCCGGCTCATCAAGAGATTGACTAGAAATTTGGCCTCTGTCCCAGTCCCGATGAAGTGGCGGCATTCGCGCCGAACGTACATAACTATGCACTCAAAATACCATGGGGACAGGCGGAGGCATAACTAGCTTGTGATCCACAATATGGCTTGACCGCTCCCGGACACATATACTTTCACTGTTTCTTTTCTCCTTTTCAGGTTTCTTCTCTAGAGGCCTTCCCTGACGACTTGATCGCAGGTCCTTTCAAATGACAAATACACCAAGCCGGCTGTCAGCTGGGACATAGAGGGGAATTTCTAAGTGGTTTCTTAAACAACCACTCTACCTGTCTCCAGGGTCCCACGGAGCTCTCCCTTGGTTGTGGCATGTCAAATAGCCTGTTGCTTATCGCACTACTTGTATCAATGCGCTTAGACGTATTAATCAAATCATAATGGAAACAGTTTGCGGCCCAAATTTTAGGGCCCTTGCTTATTGCTTTTGCTCCGTTTTTGTCTTCCTTTTTACTATTAATAAGCTTATCAGATAGCACCCGTACACTATGGTACATTTCAATTTGCCAGGGGCTTCATAGCGCCCCACACCATGGCAACAAAGTCTGAACAGTTTTTGCAGTATGGTTCGGCACCCCGAATTTAGCACTATATGCATTGGCTCTGAATCCTGTCTTTGGTCAATAGTTGGGTTGCCCGGCTCCTGTGCTTTCTACCTTATGTTCCGCTATATCGGGTAAGGTAGTAAAGGGAGCACTACTGCGATTGTGCCCTGGTTTACCCGAAGGAGCACCTCAGTAGAGAAAGCCGAAAACTGACTGTCATGATGCGGCGAGAGCCGGTCAGCTCTTCGGAGGTTTCAAATTGTTAGAGATTTTTTCCACATTACGCGAAGGATCGTTACTGTCACATCCCTAGCCTTACCTTGCACTAGGCTAGCACTTGTCTGTTGCATCATGTTTAAATTCTTTTGAAACTTGAAATGGGGATTGTTGAAACCCTAGCACCAAAAGAATTCAACTAGGTGCAATAAAAATATTTTCAATGATCCCAAATGCCCTTTAGAAAAGTTCATGATTTTTGTTAAAGGTGAAAACCTCTGCCAAAAGTCATGCACGTACTTCTAGGCCATTCTGGATTTTTGAATTAAATCTTATTGTATTTGACTTTGGGCATTTAAATACTATAAATAATTTAAATGTTCATATAATGTTGGAACTATTTTTGGGCCCTTTGAAATAATTCAGCAAGTGTCCATGAATATTTTCAGGATTTTAGGAAATGCCTTGGTATTTTTCCTAAGCTCAAAACTATAGCGAGAAAACTAGAAAATGTAAACAAATAAACGAAGAGAGAGAGAGAGAGAGACCCACCGACTTACGGCAGCCCACTGGCCCAGCCTCCAAATGGCCCAGCCCATCGGGTCAAGCGGTCGTCTTCAACCTCTGCCAGTAGGCAGAGGCGTGTCGACGTACGCGCGCCCGAGGCCTCCACCTCCTGCTTGCTTGCCGCCCTCTCCCCGACGCGCCTGGAGGCACCACGCAGCCCCCCTGGTCCCTCTCGCTCACTCCCTCGAGCTCATCCCCCTCCTCTGTTCTCTCTCTCGCACGCATCCGAAAGCGGCGGCCACCGCTGTTCGCTGCCGCCGAGTCCAGAGCCACCCCCTCACCCTTCCGCCATGTCCAGAGGCTCCGCAGCGTCTTCATCTTCGTCTCCGACGAGCCAAGCGACGCTGGACACCCCTGCAGCACCACCTACGTCGCCTTCTTCAACCTCGGACGACCGAGATCGCCGACTCTGATTCACCGGCGTCAGCGCCTCCCCGAGCCCACTGGCCTGCTCTGCGAGTTCACCGTGAGCACCGGCATCTTTCCCCTCTCTTCTACCTTCCGTCTGAGCGCCCTAACTAACTTCACCGCTGAGCCCGCGAGCACATCGCCGCCGGCCATGGCGCCGCCGCGGCCACAGCCGCTGCCGCTCGCGTCCGAGCCCATCAGCGCGCTCAGCACACTCCCAGAAGCCGAGCACACCCACCAGATCCTCCTCCCGTACGCAGTAGCGCCGAACCCGACTGCTCCCGTGCTTCGGCCGCCGCCAAACCTCGACGCCGGCATAGTTCCCGGCCACACCAGCTCCAACCAGTGGCACCACTAGATGCAGCGCACTTCCAGGAGTCGAGCAAGCCTAGCCGCGTGTCAAACCATCGCCGGAGGGCGATTTCCGAAGATCATCGTCGCGGTTTGTGTCACCGGCGGCTAAACACCGGTGGGTTGACGTGGCTACGTCATTAGCTGCTAATGACACCTCTAATCAACCACTTAAGCCACTGCAACATGGGCCCATGCGCCTGTTTAGGTTAGATTAATTTTCCTGTTTAGTCTAGATTAACATACTGGGACCCACGCGTCAGCTTTGACCACGCTGACATGGCTGTTGACTGGCCCCACATGTCATGTGACTTCGCTGACGTGGGCATTGACCGGACCCACACAGCCGGTGTCACTTTCGCCAGCCCGATCGACCGATGGACCCCAGGTCAGGTTTGACCTGGCGCCAGTTAACCTGCTGACATCAGGGTGATGTCATGCTGACGCAATATGTATTTTCTGGATTTATTTTAATTCAGGAAATTCCAGAAAATGTCCAAAACTTCTAAAAATCATAGAAATTCAACCGTAACTCCAAATGAAATAAGTTATATATGAAAAATGATCAAAAAAATCCAATCTATCCATATGCACTAGTTTCATGCATGTTTAAACAACTTAATGTTGCTGTTTAGTGCAAAACATGATAAGGCACTATTTGAATTCATAATTTGAATTTGGGGTTGAACCTTTGGTTCAAAATGACCCAAACCCAGCTGGTTGTAGTTGCATTAAACCAACACATTCATATTTCCATGTCATGATCATGCATCATATTGTGCATTGCATTGATTGTGTTTCCTTCTGTGTTGCCGGTATTTGTCCCCTCTCGGTAAACGACGTTCCGACGACGTGTTCAGGCAAGCAAAACCCCCTTGTTCATTCCGATACAATCCCACTCTCTCACTCCTGCTCTCTTTTACTGCATTAGGACAACACCGTTTCTACAGTTACATGCTGCGGTAGTTGAACCCCTTTCCTCTGCATGATCTGTCATTGCCACAGTAAATAGATGAAACACACTAGCATGAGTAGGAGTTGTTTGAGCCCTGATGTGCCTACTCATTCATGATTGTTTGTAATGCTTGCTACTGATTAGAGTTGAGTCAAGCCTGATTCATCGGGGATGAATCGGAGGTGTGTGAACATGTCCCATCTTGTTGAGAGCTAAGTGTGTGAACATGATTTGGTAAAGGTATCGGTGAGAGGCCATGTAGGAGTACATGGTGGGTTGTCTCATTGAAGCCGTCCTTAGGAACTGAGTTACGTGTTTGTGATCCATGACCGATTACTACCACGCATTGGAATGCTTAAGTGCCCCTCTCGACTTCTTAACCACCCTTGTCCTCTGTCCGGGAGTTGCAAGTAGTTTACGGTGTTTGTAGTATCTTTGGAGGCCGTGGGCGATCTTGACCCGAGGGTGGGTTGTGATGCGGTAGGCACGTGGTCGGGTATGCCGGGCGCCTGCTTGGTGTCGCGGAACCCTGTACACATCGTTCGGGGCCGTATGTGGAAACCTTGGCCGGACTCCCTGCGGATGGAACCTGAATAGGCGATAAACTGGACTAGAGACTTGAGTGTTTAGGTAGGTCGTGGCCGACACCCTCGCTGGGTTTCCGCTTGAAGGTTGCCGAGTACATGTCGTGTAAACGGCGATAAGTGGTGAGAGCGTGTGTGAAGAAGTACACCCCTGCAGGGTTATCATCATCTATTCGAATAGCCGTGTCCACGGTAAAGGACTTATGGGTTGCCTATAACAGTTCATAGACAAGTGAAAGTGGATACTCTAAAATGCGCAAGATAAGTGTGAGTGCTATGGATGGCGTTCTCGTAGGGAGACGGGAGCGGATCCATAGTGGTGTATTGAAATGGTGAATATGTGGACTCGTGCGCCACCTCAAAAGAGTTACTTGCAAATGTAGTTCAGGATAGCCACCGAGTCAAAGCTGGCTTGCTGTAGTCAAACTCCATCACCCACTTTGTTGATACCGATGCATATGTAGTTAGTTCTGATGTAAGTCTTGCTGGGTACATTTGTACTCACGTTTGCTTAATCTATGTTTTGCAGAGAGACTTCAGTCTCGCTAATAGTTCCGCATGGACTTTGATGTTTAGCATGATACCTCAGCTACGATCTTGTGCCCTCGGCAGGATCTGGTAGATAGTCAGGCTTCTCAGCCTTTTCCATTTGTAGATGTACGTACTTTCGGACATGTTAAGCTTCCGTGTGCTTTGATTTGTATGCTCACGAATGTTGGGTCATGAGACCCATGTTTGTAATATCTCGCTCCTCGGAGCCTAATGAATAAATACTTGAGTCGTAGAGTTATGTTGTGATGCCATGTTGTATTTACACATATCGAGCATATTGTGTGTATGATTGAAATGCTTGGTATGTGTGGGATCCGACAGCCTAGTTGTTTATCCTTGGTAGCCTCTCTTATGGGGAAATGTAGTCTTGTGCTTCCATGAGCCATAGTAGTCCGCTACAGCCCGGTTTACCGGAGTCCTGCTAGCCCAGCACTACTGCTCCGGAACACTTGACTGGCTGGCATGTGTTTCACTTCATTCCTGTGTCTGTCCCTTCGGGGAAATGTCAAGTGGTGACATCCGGAGTCCTGCCTAGCCTGCTACAGCCCGGGTTCCCAGAGTCCTGTTAGCCCAGTGCTACATCCCGGATTCACACGCTGCTGACCAACATGCTCGATGTGATTCATGTATGCCTGTCCCCATGGGTTAGTGCCGCTTTGGGTTCACGACTAGCCATGTCGGCCCGGGTTCTCTGTCATATGGATGCTAGCGACACTATCATATACGTGAGCCAAAAGGCGCAAACGGTCCCGGGCCATGGTAAGGCGACACCCATAGGAATACCGTGCGTGAGGCTGCAAAGTGATATGAGGTGTTACCGGCTAGATCGATGTGACTTGGAATCAGGGTCCTGACAGGTACCTACCCGATCAGGTGCTTATAGCATTCTAGTTCGGATACTAGGGGTTGCGCCCACATTTTTATTGTCAAACTCCTATGGCTAAGTGGGAGTGCTAAAGCCGCATAGTCCGATTGCCTGGTTCGTTGAGCTAAACACCTCCTTCAAGGACCAAACAATTGGGTCAAGAGTGTTTAGATTCTATCTCGAACACCCCCGTACTACCTACGTGGGGGTAGAAGCCGACGACTGGCCAACTCTCAGATTTCATACCAAACGGACGCACAGGAGGTAAAAAATTTTAAACATAACAAAAATTATATTACATAACAACTTTGTTTCATCATACATGGCAGCGACAACATGAATGTATTCATTCAAACATAATGTCTTTCACACATTGTGTCGCTACAACACGAGACCCCTCCAAGACGTCTTCAAAATATCGCTCTGGCGTGCGGTGCTCCTTGCCCTCAGGCGGCCCTTCTGTCACGAGCTTGATGGCGTCCATCTTTGCTCACCAGACCTTGACGCGGGCGAAGGCCATGCGCGCGCCCACGATGCAGACCGACCGCATGATGACGTCCAGCCGAGGACAGGCATTCACCAGCCTCTTCACGAGTCCGAAGTAAATGTCGGGTATAGCTTCGGCAGGCCACAGTCGGATTATTAAATCCTTCATGGCCAGTTCGGCCACCCTATGTAGCTCGACCAGCTGATTTAGCTGATCGGTGAAGAAAAGACGATTACCAACTGGAGTTGCCGCCTAAGTGCACAACATTTTTTTCTTTTTCTTTTTTTCCACACGACACAACTCTGGAAGTGTTTTCAACTTCCTAACTAACCTGATCTCTACAAGGACATCGATCACCGAGCCATCGACCCCCAGCCCAACCTAACCTACGCGAGAGACCCCTTAGCAACATGGATCAAGCACTCCAAGGATTCAATGGAGCACTACTCGGAAGCAAAAGCAATATGAAGAAGTGAAGACTACCCCAGATCCAAGTTTTCGTATTCTTTTCCACGCCTAGTTTGGGAATCTCAGGGACGAGATTCTTGTAAGGGGGGTAGGTATGTCACACCCTGATTTTCATGCCACTACACTTAAGTTAATAATCATGATAAAATATGGTTTAACAAAAACTTTTGAGTGTTTTGAACTTTGCTTGATTTGATTTTTGTCTGCGGTTTGCAAGTGCTCTAAAAATAAAATAAATCCTCCAACTCTTATACTTCATCCCCTTGCTCCAAACTTCTGCCCAATGACTATACCATGTGTATAGAACAGTATAGTATTTTCTTACAAAAATAAAAAATATTTAGCCAAATAGTATTTTCAAAAATTAGATTTCCAAAAACCCCTGAATTGAGATTTGCACTGCAAGTACTGGATTGGGGTGTGAAAAATCTTTCAAAAGGTATATTGGAAACCTATTAGGTATAGGACTCCCATAAACCACAAAAATATAATTTTAATAGTTATTTTCTTATTTTATTTAAAGGCTTTTTCTTAAGGCCAGAAATGGTCTTTAATAGGTTAAAATTATTTTAAAGCTTCAAAAAAATTTGAGAAAAATCAGGGAAACTCAGTGGATATATATTGTCCATATATAAGAGTTTCAACACATGTTCATGTTCAAAATATTGGTCAAATCCCTCAAAAACATTTCTAGATATTTCAAGCTTTTGAAATATTTACAAAGGAAATATTCCCCAAAAATTCCAAGAAAATTCTAGCATGTCACATATGACATGTTTGATGATCTTACCAAGTCTCATGTCATGGAAAATAGTATAACCCCATGAAATCCCCTCAAAACCATTTCTGTCTATTTTGAAGTTTGAGCAACTTTGCACTGCCAAACATGTCCAAATGCTCTCAAACTTGGCGCACATGCTCAAATGGTGTAATAATGCATCTAGACCAAATGGAACAAGTTGGAGTGAAGAATATCATGATCAAAGAGTTCTAAAACCCTTCCTGTTCAGAACCAAATTTGAACAACTTTACATTGGAAACTTTCTCCTTTTGATCTCAACTTTTGTGGACATGTTCAGAACCTCAAATGATGACACTACACTAAGTGGTGCATCAAGGAGAATAGATTTGCATGAATAAATCTTGGAAAGTCCATTTCTGTTGATTTCTAGGGTTTACCAAAGTTACATTGGCTACTTTGCCCAAATGAGCTCAAACTTGGTGGAACACCCTAATTCTGCGTGCCATTTCATCCTATTAAGTTTCATGTCAAGTGAAATTAAATTTCTTACCCAAACCACCATCAAACACCTTCTGACATAACTCAAAATCCCTGTTTAGGCCCCTTCCATTGATCTCGATGAGCTGAACTTTTTCCCACGACCTCCCCTGATACTCCTCTACCTTCTGCATGCTTCGCTGCCCCGAGAGGCAATGATGAAGGGGGATAGGGATCCACTTTTCTTCTCTGGACAGCCACTGTTCACCTCTCTCTCCACCTCCCCTCTCACCTAGTGGATCTCTAGGGCATCCAATGCCACTCCTACCTTGTTTACTCTCCCCCAAAACCCCCAGACACTAGAAGACATGCCCATGGCACTATTAAAATGCCATGGCTTGCCATGGACGCACTCTGGAGCGTGCTACAGTGCACTTCCGCACTGTAGCTTGCCCATTTCGAGGCACTCGACGACCTTGGGTGCCGGGTCTGTGTCTCCCGAGGTCGCCTCGACGTCCACGGCACGCTAGCTAGTCGGACCCCTCCTTCCCCTCTCTCCTTCTCACCCTGCTGAGCTCGCCCGATGCCGCCCAGCTCGGCCAGTGGGCGCACGAGCTCGGGGCCCTCCTGGAGCTCGCCCTGCTCTCTCTCTCCTCTCCTCTCGGCCTGGACCACGCCCATGAGCACCCCAGGCACGCACCAGGGCGCCCTTTTGGCCTCTGGCAACGCCCCGGGCCGTGGCCGTGCGCCCCGCCTACGGCACCTCCCGGCCGCGCCCGTATAAGGCCACCCCCGAGCCTTCTCTTGTCTCCAACTGCTCTCTCTCCCTCTCGCGCATCCTCTGACCGACCCACTGCTCTTCCCGTGCTCTCCTTGCACCTCCATGGCCGGAGCAGTGCCGCCGGCCGCCGCTTAAATTCGTGGGCCTCGACCTCTCTCTCTTCCCCATGAACACTCCCTCACCCTCTCATCACCACCGCCAACTCACCCCGTGCTCCATTCCCTCCTCCTCGTGCCTTCCTCGCCGTGCCGAACCCCGCCATCGCCTGTTCCCGCCGCAGCCGAGGCCTCGCTCGCTCTGGCGCTCCTCGGCGGAAATTAGGTCACCAGGTGGACGCGGCCCATCCTCCAAAGCTCCCCGGAGTTCGGGCGGTCGCCGGAGGTGGCCGGAGCCACCGGAACGGGTGCCGACAAGCGCTCGGCCCCGCCTCCTCTGCCTCCTCTGTCGCGGACGGGAGGAGGGAAACGACCCTGCGGGTGGACCCCGCAGGTCAGTGACCCCGCCAGCGGCCCCCTCCCGTTTAAGTGGAAGCGTACCAGCCTCTCCCCCGCTTCTCCGCGACGAAGACGCCCTGGCGGGCGTACGCCTCCGACTTGCCCCTGCGCTCGTGGCCGAGCCACTGGGCCGGCCCAGTTGCGCCTTGCCGTTAAATCCCGCCCAGTGCGCGCTGCCACCGCTGGAATTTGGCCCATTATGTATTTCCATTTACTTTTTCTTTTTCAGCAAGATTCAAACTTTTCCTGAGACCTCATTTCAAGTCTAAATCTGATGACTCAAATTTTCAGTGACTCCATAAAACAGTGTCTATTTAATGAGCCATAGTGAACATTTTTACACTGCCTAGTTTCACCTGGATCTAACAAATAGGTCATTTATGCTCCTAAACCAGCTTAAAAAATCCATAGAATATCCATTTGAACTCCAAATCCAGTGTAACCAATTTCTAAATGTTACTAAAATCATGCCTGACTTAATGCTCATTTTTCAACAATATATTTTTGTACACTTCTTGCAAATCCACAAATCCCTTGGTTCCATTAGATTGAAATGTTCAGAAATATCCACTGATCCAATTCCAATGAAACCACTCTGGTTATTATTCGTATAACCAGAGATGTCCTAGAAAAGTCAAATTAATATTTTTAGAGCACTTTTATTTTCTGCCTTGTTGTGTTGCTTATTATGGTTGCTTTCGACGATAGCTGACGAAGTAGACGAAATGCTCGGAGTTGGACCACAGATATTTGAAGACCTCGAAGAATTTGTTAAAACAGGCATGCAGCCCTTTGACCATGTCTATGAAACCCCTTTTTATGCATGTCATATAGCACCATATTGTTGTTGCAACAGAATCATGATGAGGTGGTAACCACTTTGATGGGTTGCCTCCGATACTTCCTTGTTGATACTTGCATTATGCATGACCCTACCTTCGTATGAGGGTTATGCCGGTGGGAGTAGATAGGATGCTATAGTAGTGGCTATGCAAATGGGTTGGGTATATGCATGGTGATGGGAGCAAGATTGTTTTCAAAAGACTTTTCGAAAACCCTGTCGGATGCCACTTATGCCCGAAGGAGATAATGAGTTGGGTAACCACTTTATGACGAAGTGGTGTACCGCGACAAGTGTGTGTGTTGTTTTCAAAACGGATTGGTTTACGTTGCGACCGTTATTCCAACCATACATGCCCAACCACTCTACCCTTATATGGGAAAGGGCATTATTGATTACCTAGGCTGATACTAGCTTGGAGCCCGCATTACTAGTGACGGGAGAGTCGTTGTTGCGCTCTCTCGGGATGGGGTCGTGCTAGGTAGGGCGGCCATGACTGTTTTCACAGGGCACCGGGCACACCGTTGGTATCCCGTGCTTGTGGTATGTGATTAATATGGGAGCGAGGCTCCACAATTTTAAGATGTGAAATGCTGGGCACGGAGGTTACTACCAATCGAGTGGACTCTATGTTATTGTCGTCTAGGAAAAGATAGTGATCGGGTGCTTACCCCGGGTACTTGAGGTACCGCAGGTCGTGGATGACACGGAAGTTCCCTGGATCTTGTGGGTAAAGTGTGCAACCTCTGCAGAGTGTAAAACTATTCGAATAGCCGTGTCCACGGTCAAGGACAGTTGGGTAACCGCTCTTGGGCTACGTCCACATATTTACAAACCAGTGTGTGTGTTTGGATAAGTGGGGAGAACTACTTGGGTCAAGTCAAAGGACTTGACATGATTGAGTTGGGTTGATGCCCACTCTATTTATGTTGATATGTGTAACATGTCCTCATGGTTACTTGAATTCTCCTGATGCATGTCTTACAAGTTGATGAACATGTCATTGCACTCAAAACTAGCTTCCTGCAAAAATTTACCTATATCATGCATTGTTGTAGCTTGTTCTCAAAACACGGGTTGCTTGCGAGTACATTCAAAGTACTCATTGGCTTGCCACTGGTTATTTTATTGGCCAGGCTTCAAAGAACAGGATATGATGAAGAATACTTCGGCGATGAACATGCGAACTAGGACGCTTTCACAGTCAGAATGCCTGTAGGGTTAAGGCAGATGCCATGGGTCCAAGTTATTAATGAAGATTTCCGCTGCGAAGTTATACTCAAGACTTGACCATAATGGTCAGAATTTATGTAAGACGGTAAGTATGGATGTAAGACTCTTGTTATTCAGCTTCTGTGTGTTCAGTGAGCATTGATCTCTGGGATCACTGTACACGTGCATTCGGTGATCACGACTTATGAGTCGGGGTCCTCGCAGAGCTGGTATCAGAGCCATCCTGACTGTAGGAAGCCTTAGTTAGCATGGTCGTTAGTTAGGGCAAAACTATTTCCAAAACTATTACCAGTTTTCAAAACTATCTATACTTCTCTTCCCTTCTGAGTTTTTCGAAAACTAAGGTATACTTTCCTTATTGATCTCTTCCTCTTCAAAACTTTTTGTCGCTAGAACCCTTATGCCCCTGACCACTGGATTCCTTGTAATCCTCGTGGATAATCTAGAAGTAAGATGCCTTGTCAGACATTCACCCACATCTTCTGAACACAAGATTGGCGACACCTCGATAAGAAGATACCAACAAAAGATACATCCTCAAGGAATGAGGACATGAATACCCAGAAGATGGTGACACCCTTGACACTGCCCCAAGATGATGCGACCTTATCCTGCAATGATCAAGGCATAGGATATGCAAGATCGTGATATACATCGCTAATAGAGTAACCCTGTCACTACCGTTGTTGTATCGGCAACCATCGATGGATGAGAACCTAGCCATTTGGTCCGCCTCACTATAGTGAGCAGGAAAACGGTTATCTTCATCCCCCGCTCTCAGTGACGATATTGTCAACAATGTATCCAAAAGATTGGACCTCTACTATGCCTTGTCAATATAATTGCATAAAGGATTACTTACCTAGTACCGTCAACGCCTTAGAAGGCAAAATGGATCGTCGTGACTAAGAAGACAAGAGAAGACCAAGTCAATGCCAGCTACGAGGAGCCACCTTCACCCCTTCACTTCAACAGGAGAGAAGTTGTTGAAGACTCTTCAGGCTCAACCTGGATCGTTTCATCGAACAATTAAAAGAAACGTAGCGACACCTGAGGAGAATCCAAAAGATTGCACGAGACACGGAGCAAAGCACGACTACTGAATTTGAGAACCCCTAGGGTAGGATGAGTCGTGTACCCCCTTGTCGGTGTACAAAAAGAGGCGTACACTTTTTGTACCCCTATAACTGTGCACGGGCAGTCTGAGCCGTGGGCACCACCGCACTGAGCAAGGCAAGGGAGGTGAGCCAAGGTAAGGCCGAAGCTCGAAAGGAAGGCGAGCAGCGCCAAGACCAAGACCAAGACCACAAAGAGCAAAGGGGACGAAGCGGACTCCCCCGGCAAGATCCTTGCCGGGAGGTGGTTTTAGAAAACCCGGCAAGACCCTTGCCATGGCAGCTCGCCCCACACCTACGGAGTGAATCACCCTTGAGTCCACTGCCCCCATGGGGTAAGGATTCGGGAGACATCCCCGTGGTGGCATGCAGATCTTTGTGAAGACATTCAAGATCAGATACACACTATAGAAGATGACGACCCTTGGTGGGATCCCAGCCAAGGAGGACCACAAGGCCCCCGGCAAGAGCCTTGCCGGGGATGACAGCAGGCGCCACGGCAAGACCCTTGCCGGGGCTACGACGAGGCCCTTGCCAAAAACACCCGTAGGGCCACCATCAGGCCCACGCCAATCAAACCTCCACCACCGTTCGCATGCAGCTGCCGACCCAACCAGTTGGCCAGGCACCTGCGTGGTGGCAAGAGGATCTTCCTGGAGACCCACCACTGCGCCACCTCAGCTGCCTGCCTACCTAAATGGCACCACGGACATCGCTGGCCAGGGCGCGTGTCAACACGAAAGGGAGCGGCGACGGACGAGAACATGGCTCTCCCCTGTCCCCGATAAAGCAAGGACACCTAAACAAGACGCATTAAAGGCGCCTTGTCATGTAATGCGAGGGATAAACTCGCATCATCAGCCCTTTCCACCTCACATGTGCCATAGTGGCAACCCCTTTCCTGTAAAAGGAGGCCCAAAGGCGACCAGGAGGGGATTCGCTTTGGAGCTCCTCACGCCCCATTGCTAGTTCAAGAACCCAGATAAACAAAACCACCAAAGCAGGAGTAGGGTTTTACGCATCCTCGCGGCCCGAACCTGGATAAGGAAACCGTGTGCTATCTGTTTGATCCGCTCTTCTCACGACCCCGCGCCCCGCGACCGTAGTAGGGATTCTTGTGATCCCATAGGTGTCGTTCCCACCGACATCTTTGGCGCGCTAGGTAGGGGGCGCAGTTGTGAGGATCGGCTTTAGCAGTTAGCCCGACACTCCTTCATCTTCGTGACCCTTGAAGAAGAAAGGAGGCCAGAAGATCGACACTTTCGGCGATCGCAAACAGAAGCTAAGTTGCACTGAACCCTTATTTGTGCTACCCTTCTTATTTGAGGTTATCCCCCCCCTGGAGATGTCACGCCTTTGTATGAGAAACCTGCACGCCAGGGGGCTCTCCCACGATCGGCAACGCCCTTGCCCTGTTTCGAGTCCGCTCAACAGCTCAAGCGGCTGCGTCGAGAATGGCAGAGTAACCTTCCGCGATCAACAACGCCCTCGATTCTGACTCGAGTCAAGCTCGGCGATTCGAGTGGCCGCGTTCGAAATGGAAAGGTGGCTCGTCCGGCAAGACGCAGCGTACCGGCAGGCCACGGGATCCGTCCCCAAAACGCCGCTAGGGGCTTCCGCGCCGGCAAGCCTACCCGATCGACATGGGGCACTCATACAAAGAGGAATCGAACGGGGAAATAACATGCATGAAATTAAGAGTACTTCAAAGTTATATTACATCACGTCATAGCTGCGGTTCTAACTAAAGATAAAATTTGTCTTGGTCAGGAACCCGCAGCGGCGAAGAAGAACGGGATGCCTAATCCCGGCGCTGGCCTTCCACCCTCTTGATTTCGTCGATGCAGTCGGTGATGGGCTTGATGCGCTCCTTGAGCACCGTGAGGTCAACACCATCCGGCAAGCTCTTCATCGAAGTCAAGGTCGATATTCCAGTGCGCCATCTTGGTGAGGACCTTGGTCACGACCCTCCAGCAAAGTCGCCGGGCCTCCTCGGCCAGAGTGGCCGTCCTGTTGGAGTGAAGATAGGCCAAGGCTCTGTGGACGCCCTCGAAGAACTGGGTCAGCTTGGCGTTGACAGTCCCGCTGCGCTCGGGGGCGTACCTCACGTTTGGCATCCCCATGGTGGCCAATTGCAAGGTGACCCTACCGGCAACGACCTCCATATGGCTGATCCACCTGTTCTCACCCACCACATATTCCTGGTCGGAGGCGGCCTCGTTTCCTCGCAGCTGCTTCTCCTCCTCAAGGCTCCTGGTCAAGGTCTCCTCCCGAGCCCTGCTCTCCGACAACATCTTCTCGAGATCCTCCAGCTTCAGCTTGAGGTCTCTGATGGAGTTCTGTGCGTCAGAGAGCTCCCCATCCTGCTGATGACTGCTCCTTGCGCCTCTACCAAGGCGCGGTTGAGCATGCTCTTCTCGCCGAACAGCTTGAGGGCCTGCTCCTTCAGCTCGTCCGTCGCTGCTCCCTTTACTACGACGTGACGCATGCGCGCAGAGCTCAGCCCCACGCATGCCGCCCACGTCACGCACGCCTCCCCACGCCGAGCCACGCGCGGGAGGCATGGGAAGCGCAGTCTTGTGAAGAGACTTATCATGGTAAAACCACCCCGCCTGCCTGCGCACCGTTTTTGGGCCTAGCCCAATGACGCGATTGCGCTTACGTGTGGCCCAGGCCCGGGGGCTCCCGTCGGTGTACAAAAAAGAGGGGTACACTTTTTGTACCCCTATAACTGTGCACGGGCAGTCTGAACCGCGGGCACCACCACACTGAGCAAGGCAAGGGAGGTGAGCCAAGGTAAGGCCAAAGCTCGAAAGGAACAGAACGACGCCAAGACCAAGACCACAAAGAGCAAAGGGGACGAAGCGGACTCCCCGGCAAGATCCTTGCCGGGAGGCGGTTTTAGCAAACCCGGCAAGACCCTAGCCGTGGCAGCTCGCCCAACACCTACGGAGCGAATCACCCTTGAGTCCACTGCCCCCATGGGGCAAGGATTTGGGAGACATCCCCGTGGTGGCATGCAGATCTTTGTGAAGACATTCAAGATCAGATACCCACTATAGAAGATGACGACCCTTGGCGGGATCCCACCCAAGGAGGACCACAAGGCCCCCGGCAAGAGCCTTGCCGAGGATGACAGCAGGCGCCACGGCAAGACCCTTGCCGGGGCTACCGCGAGGCCCTTGCCAAGAACACCCATAGGGCCACCATCAGGCCCACGCCAATCAAACCTCCACCACCATTCGCATGCAGCTGCCGACCCAACTAGTTGGGCAGGCACCTGCGTGGCGGCAAGCGGATATTCGTGGAGACCCACCACTGCGCCACCTCAGCTGCCTGCCTGCCTACATGGCACCACGGGCATCGCTGGCCAGCGGCGTGTCGACCTGAAGGGAGCGGCTGACAGACGAGACATGGCTCTCCCTGTCCCCGATAAAGCAAGGACACCTAAGCAAGACGCATTAAAGGCGCCTTGTCATGTAATGTGAGGGATAAACTCGCATCATCATGCCCTTTCCACCTCCTGTGTGCCATCGTGGCAACCCCTTTCCCTATAAAAGGAGGCCCAAAGGCGACCGGAGGGGATTCGCTTTTGGAGCTCCTCATGCCCCATTGGTAGTTCAAGAACCGAGATAAACAAACCACCAAAGCAGGAGTAGGGTTTTACGCATCCTCGCGGCCCGAACCTGGATAAGGAAACCGTGTGCCATCTGTTTGATCCGCTCTTCTCACGACCCCGCGCCCCGCGACCGTAGTAGGGATTCTTGTGATCCCATAGGTGTCGTTCCCACCGACACCCCTATGCGCAGTCGAGTCCGTATGATGGTTCGAATAGAACCACGATTGTGCGTTGCTTGTTTTTATTTGTTTGAGTTTTGATATCAGTCGCCCTTTTTGCCCTAGGCAACAAGTACGCGACTATATCACCTTCCTTGTTTTCTTTTGTTTGGCCCTTTTTGCACCTGTTTGTTTGCACTGGCACTATAGAACCCCCTTTTGGCATCCTCCTCCTCTATGCTACTTTTCCCCCTCATCTCTCTCCTCAACTGAAGGCCGACAAGACAAGATACACCAAGGGTTGTACTTTGGAACCAACTAGCACTACGGACTTTTGCTACAACCTCCTCGACCGAGTGCAACCCCGTAGAGTTATGTTTACCCCTCAAGACTGGAAACCCATCTCTATACCCTTCGAGACTTCACGAGATACCCCAGCTCGAATCCTTAACCAAGTGCTTAACCCACAGAAATTGCAAGCGGACCAGTTAAGCCTCTGTAACCTTGCATAGCACTGGGTTCATTATGGAACTAGTGGACATAGTGAATGAGCACATTGTCATCTTAAGATAGCACAAAAACTGACGATGGCATAGGAGGAACCAAATTGAGGATATAGGAATAGAGCACAGATGACTTGATGAGTTTATATCAAAGACCTTGAGGAATTATCTGAGACTCTTCGGTGGATCATAAGGCTTTCATGTTGGTAGATGAACTTGGTGGGATCAGTTAATAGAGTTGCATGACTCTCATTGCCCCTGATTAAATTGGACAATTATGATTGTAAGCTAAAATTCTTGGAAGTATAAGGATTTTAGTTAGTCAGGGGATATTGATAAGAGATAGTTCATATTACGATAACGACTTGGGGAAAAGTGTAGAAATTCTCATTGGGCATGAGATTGGATTTAAATAGGTGATCCTAGTTGAGTATAGATGATGAGTATGTCTACAGGATTCGGAGTAAATTGGATTTAGACTGGTGATCTTGATCATGATACCATGTTTCTCGATGGAAAATAAACTAGGAGATTGGAATTGATTTAAGAATCTATATAAGCTTGAGGTTGGAATTTACTTGATCATGATAATGGGAATTGGTGGACTGACTATAGTAGAGATAGCCTTTTTCCAGTATTTGTGGATTATAGGATATTAGCAGATCTTGTGGAACACCATAGAGATTGGATTTGTAGAACTACTAGATCATGTAGTGATTGGTGTAGTTAATGGGTTGTTGGAGTTGATTCATAGGAAGGAAACAAGATCTTGGAGTGGCTTACGATGTGTTTCATTAGGATAGAGATGCTTTATCTTAGACCTTGGAAGAATAGGCTGAGCACTTGGATTATCACGTTCAAGCTTAGCAGCTTGTATGTTCTATCCATGGATTTTTAGGGGTAGACATACATATGAGTTTGGGGATCGTAGACATATATGATTTTGTTAGACCTCCTCTCGGGAGTCATGAGGATATGAATGACATGAGTGATGATTGCATTTGACCTATACGAAATGATGCTTTCGGTGGTATAAGGTTATTTGTTTGAAGGACTAGGTAGAGCTATTGGCATCTCAGAAACCGTGCTTAAAGATAAGATGATAAATGTTCACTCGCACACTAGAATCCTTGAAACCCTTAAGCCCTACCAAGCCACAACATGGTCGGATCATGACCATGGGCTTTGGCTCTAGGTCAAGTAGACCCTGGCCAACACTCAACCGTGACCACCACCAATCCCCCAGCCTACTTTATGTACCCCGTGAACAAAGTCTTCATGGAGTACTTAGACAAGATAGTTGTCATCATTATTTGGTGACCTAATTGTCTACCTGAAGACGGAAGAAGAGCCGTTCAGCTGGTCAAGGAACATTTGAAGACCGCCATGCCAAGGAGAAATAACTATACCAACCACCATAGTGAACTTTCTCGTCGAAGACCAGGTGTATCTACAAGCCACTTCTCTCAAAGGAACCAAGCATTTCCATGTCAAAGGGAAGCTCACACCAAGATTTATCGCCCCTCTCCAAGATCACTGCAAGACGAAGAAAAGACGATTACCAACTGGAGTTGTCGCCTGAGTGCACAACATTTTTACTTTTTTTTTCCACACAACACAACTCTGGAAGTGTTTTCAACTTCCTAACTAACCTGTTCTCTACAAGGACATCGATCACTGAGCCATCGAACCCCAGCCCAACCTAACCTACGCGAGAGACCCCTTAGCAACCTGGATCAAGCACTCCAAGGATTCAATGGAGCACTGCTCGGAAGCAGAAGATGAAGAAGTGAAGACTACCCCACATCCACGTTTTTGTATTCTTTTCCACGCCTAGTTTGGGAATCTCAGGGATGAGATTCTTGTCACGGGGTAGGTCTGTCACACCCTGATTTTCATGCCACTACACTTAAGCTAATAATCATGATAAAATATGGTTTAACAAAATCTTCTGAGTGTTTTGAACTTTGCTTGATTTGATTTTTGTCTGCTGTTTGCAAGTGCTCTAAAAATTAAATAAATCCTCCAACTCTTATACTTCATCCCCTTGCTCCAAACTTCTGCCCAATGACCATACCATGTGTATAGAATAGTATAGTATTTTCTTACAAAAATAAAAATAATTTGGCAAAATAGTATTTTCAAAAATTAGTTTTCCAAAAACCCCTGAATTGAGATTTGCACTGCAAGTACTGGATTGGGGTGTGAAAAATCTTTCAAAAGGTATATTTGAAACCTATTAGGTATAGGACTCCCATAAACCACAAAAATATAATTTTAAAAGTTATTTTCTTATTTTATTTAAAGGCTTTTTCTTAAGGCCAGAAATGGTCTTTAATAGGTTAAAATTATTTTAAAGCTTCAAAAATATTTGAGAAAAATCAGGGAAACTCAGTGGACATATATTGTCCATATATAAGAGTTTGAACACATGGTAATGTTCAAAATATTGGTCAAATCCCTCAAAACCCCTTTCTAGATATTTAAAGCTTTTGAAATATTTACAAAGGAAATATTCCCCAAAAATTCCAAGAAAATTCTAGCATGTCACATATGACATGTTTGATGATCTTGCCAAGTCTCATGTCATGGAGAACTGTATAACCCCATGAAATCCCCTCAAAACCATTACTGTCCATTTTGAAGGTTGAGCAACTTTGCACTGCCAAACAAGTCCAAATGCTCTCAAACTTGGTGCACATGCTCAAATGGTGTAATAATGCATCTAGACCAAATGGCACAAGTTGGAGAGAAGAATATCATGATCAAATTGTTCTAAAACCCTTCCTGTTCAGAACCAAATTTGAACAACTTTACATTGGCAACTTTCTCCTTTTGATCTCAACTTTTGTGGACATGTTCAGAACCTCAAATGATGACATTAAGTGGTGCATCAAGGAGAATAGATTTGCATGACTAAATCTTGGAAAGTCCATTTCTGTTGATTTCTAGGGTTTACCAAAGTTACATTGGCTACTTTTTCCCAAATGAGCTCAAACTTGGTGGAACACCCTAATTCTGTGTGTCTTTCATCCTGTTAAGTTTCATGTCAAGTGAAATTAAATTTCTTGCCCAAACCACCATCAAACACCTTCTGACAGAAACTCAAAATCCATGTTTAGGCACCTTCCACTAATCTCCATGAGTTGAACTTTTTCCCACGGCCTCCACTGATCCTCCTCTACCTCCTGCATGCTTTGCTGCCCAAGAGGCAATGATGAAGGGGGGCAGGGATCCACTTTTCTTCCCTGGACAGCTACTGTTCACCTCTCTCTCCACCTCCCCTCTCACCTAGTGGCTCTCTAGGGCATCCAATGCCACTCCTACCTTGTTTACTCTCCCCCAAAACCCTCAGACACTAGAAGACATGCCCATGGCACTATTAAAATGCCATGGCATGCCATGGACGCGCTCTGGAGCACACTACAGTGCACTTCCGCACTGTAGCTTGCCCATTCCGAGGCACTCGACGACCTTGGGCGCCGGGTCCGTGTCTCCCGAGGACGCCTCGACGTCCACGGCACGCTAGCTAGTCGGACCCCTCCTTCCCCTCTCTCCTTCTCACCCTGCTGAGCTCGCCCGACCCCGCCCAGCTCGGCCAGTGGGCGCACGAGCTCGGGGCCCTCCTGGAGCTCGCCCTGCTCCCTCTCTCCTCTCCTCTCGACCTGGACCATGCCCACGAGCACCCTAGGCACGCACCAGAGCGCCCTTTTGGCCTCTGGAAACGCCCCAGGCAGTGGACGTGCGCCCCGCCTACGGCACCTCCCGGCCGCGCCCGTATAAGGCCACCCCCGAGCTTTCTCTTGTCTCCAACTGCTCTCTCTCCTTCTCGCGCATCCTCTAACCGACCCAATCCTCTTCCCGTGCTCTCCTTGCACCTCCATGGCCGGAGCAGTGCCGCCGGCCGCCGCTTAAATTCGTGGGCCTCGACCCCTCTCTCTTCCCCATGAACACTCCCTCACACCACCGCCAATTCACCCCGTGCTCCATCCCCTCCTCCTCGTGCCTTCCTCGTCGTGCCGAACACCGCCATCACCTATTCCCGCCGCGGCCGAGGCCTCGCTCGCTCTGGCGCTCCCCGCCCGAAATTGAGTCCCCAGGTGGACGCGGCCCATCCTCCCGAGCTCGCCGGAGTCCGGGCGGTCGCTGGTGGTGGCCGGAGCCACCGGAACGGGCGCCAACAAGCGCTTGTCCCCATCTCCTCTATCTCCTCTGTCGCGGGCGGGAGGAGCGAGACAACCCTGCGGGTGGACCCCGCAGGTCAGTGACCCCGCCAGCGGGCCCCTCCCGTTTAAGTGGTAGCGTACCAGCCTCTCCCCCACTTCTCCGCGGCGAAGACGCCTGGCGGGAGTACGCCTTCGACGTGGCCCATGTGCGTGGCGAGCATTGGGCGGCCGATTCGCCTCGCCGTTAAATCCCGCCAGGGCGCTCACTTGTTGGAATTTGGCCCATTAGGTATTTCCATTTACATTTTCTTTTTCAGCAAGATTCAAACTTTTCCAGAGACTTCATTTCAAGTCCAAATCTGATGATTCAAATTTTCAGTGACTCCTTAAATCAGTGTCTATTTAATGAGCCGTAGCGAACATTTTTACACTTCTTAGTTTCACCTGGATCTAACAAATAGGTCATTTATGCTCCTAAACCAGCTTCAAAAATCCATAGAATATTCATTTGAACTCCAAATCCAGTGTAACCAATTTCTAAATGTTTCTAAAATCATGCCTGATTTAATGGGTGCCTTTGCTCATTTTTCAAAAATATATTTCTGTACACTTCTTGCAAATCCACAAATCTTGGTTCCATCTTATTGAAATGTTCAGAAATATCCACTGATCCAATTCCAATGAAACCACTCTGGTTATTTTTCGTATAACCAGAGATGTCCTAGAGAAGTAAAATTAATATTTTTAGAGCACTTTTACTTTCTGCCTTGTTGTGTTGCTTATTATGGTTGCTTTCGACGATAGTTGACGAAGTAGACGAAATGCTCGGAGTTGGACCAGAGATATTTGAAGACCTTGAAGACTTTGTTAAAATAGGCAAGCAATCCTTTGACCATGTCTATGAAACCCCTTTTTATGCATGTCATATAGCACCATATTGTTGTTGCAATGGAATCATGATGAGGTGGTAACCACTTTGATGGTTTGCCTCTGTTACTTCCTTGTTAATACTTGCATTATGCATGACCCTACCTTCGTATGAGGGTTATGCCGGTGGGAGTAGATAGGATGCTATAGTAGTGGCTAGTGGCTACGCAAATGGGTTGGGTATGTGCATGGTGATGGGAGCAAGATTGTTTTCAAAAGACTTTTCGAAAACCCTATCGGGTGCCACTTATGCCCGAAGGAGATAATGAGTTGGTAACCACTTGATGACGAAGTGGTGTACCGAGGCAAGTGTGTGTGTTGTTTTCAAAACGGATTGGTTTAAGTTGCGGTCGCTATTCCAACCTTATATGCGCAACCACTCCAGGTAGGGCGGCCATGACTGTTTTCACAGCGCACCGGACACACCGTTGGTACCCCGTGCTTGTGGTATGTGATGAATATGGGAGCGAGGCTCCACAATTTTAAGATGTGAAATGTTGGGCACGGGGGTTACTACCAATCGAGTGGACTCTATGTTAGTGTCATCTAGGAAAAGATAGTGATCGGGTGCTTACCCCGGGTACTTGAGGTACCACAGGTCGTGGATGACACGGAAGTTCCCTGGATCTTGTGGGTAAAGTGTGCAACATCTGCAGAGTGTAAAACTATTCGAATAGCCGTGTCCACGGTCAAGGACAGTTGGGTAACCGCTCTTGGGCTACGTCCACATGTTTACAAACCAGTGTGTGTGTTTGGATAAGTGGGGAGAACTACTTGGGTCAAGTCAAAGGACTTGACATGATTGAGTTGGGTTGATGCCCACTCTATTTATGTTGATATCTGTAACATGTCCTCATGGTTACTTGAATTCTCCTGATGCATGTCTTACAAGTTGTTGAACATGTCATTGCATTCAAAATTAGCTTTCTGCAAAAATTTACCTATATCATGCATTGTTGTACCTTGTTCTCAAAACACGGGTTGCTTGCGAGTACATTCAAAGTACTCATTGGCTTGCCACTGGTTATTTTATTGGCCAGGCTTGAAAGAACAGGATATGATGAAGAATACTTCGGCGACGAACATGCGAACTAGGACGCTTTCCCAGTCAGAATGCCTGTAGGGTTAAGGCAGATGGCATGGGTCCAAGTTATCGACGAAGATTTCCGCTGCGAAGTTATACTCAACACTTGACCATAATGGTTATAATTTATGTAAGACGGTATGTATGGGTGTAAGACTCTTGTTATTCATCTTCTGTGTGTTCAGTGAGCATTGATATCTGGGGTCACTGTACACGTGCATTCGGTGATCACGACTTATGAGTCGGGGTCCCCACATTGTCAGTACTTACGATGCGACCTAGGGCTTGCTCCGGGGGTGTTGCTCCGGACTGTTGTCGACGTCCCATGCAGTGTTATCCGCAAGGGAGCCTTTCTCCTTCTTGGGCGCCTCCACCTCCAGATTTGTGGAGGCCGCCCTCTTCCTCCTCCCCCCATCAGGGGGAGGGTTGCTTTCCTCCTCCTCCTCGTCGTCATCTTCGGTGGCAGAGGAGTGAGTATTGTGTTTGGACATCGCGTCTGAAGCGCCCTTGCGGCGGGGGCCACCCCGGCCCCCCTTGGCCTTCTTCTCCGGCGGCTGATAGGGCGCCGGGACTATTCGCCAGGAGCGGGATGACTGGCTCATCGGGCAGCGGAGCCGAACATTGAATCCGCTCCGCTTTCTCCGTCCACACCTGAAAGTATAAATTAGCAAAGTTTAGTTACCCTCCTTGGACGAGCAAGTAGAGGATACACCTTGAGATGTGCAGGACTTACCTCATTGGTAGGGTAGGCAAGATCGTGCCCACGGTCCGAGTCTATGGCCGGTGGCTTCTCGTCGCCCTTGAAGAGCAGCTTCCAGGCATCTTCGTGAGTGGTTCCGAAGAGCATCACCAAGGTCTGGTGCTTCTCCGGATCAAATTCCCATAGAGGGGATGTTCGGTTTTGGCAGGGGAGAATCTGGCGGACTAGCATAACCTGGATCACGTTGACAAGCTTGATGTTTCTGTCCACCATGCTTAGGATGCGCGTTTGCAGCGCCATCAGCTCATCCAACGAAGACCAATTTGGGCCCTTCTCCGTCCAGGAGGTCAGCTGCATTGGAGCTCCGGACTTGAATTCGGAGGCCGCGGCCCAGGTGGTGTCGCGGGGCTCTGTGATATAGAACCACAGCTTCTGCCACTCCTTGACAGTCTCCACAAACGTGCCTTTGGGCCATGTGTCGTTGGGCATCTTGCTTACCATGGCTCCTCCGCACTCCGCTTGTTGACCGTCCACCACCTTTGGCTTCACATTGAAGATCTTGAGCCACAGTCCAAAGTGGGGCTGGATGCGAAGGAAAGCCTCACACACTACGATGAATGTCGAGATGTTGAGGAAGGAGTTCGGGGCAAGATCATGGAAATCTAGCCCATAATAGAACATAAGTCCTCGGACGATAGGGTGGAGTGGAAACCCTAACCCGCGGACGAGATGAGGGAGGAATACCACCCTCTCGTTGGTTTTCGGTGTGGGGACAACTTGTCCCTTGGCCGGAAGCCGGTGGGCGATCTCCTTCGCCAGATACCCGGCCTCCCGAAGCTCGGCGATGTCCTTCTCCATGACGGAGGAGGCCATCCACTTGCCTTGCCCTCCAGATCCGGACATGGTTGAGATCTTGCTCGGGGTGGAAGAAACGAGAACTTGGGCACTGTAGCTCGAGAATGGAAGGGCAGAGGAAGAAAGAAGGCGTGGGTGAAGAAGAAGAATCCTTATCCCCTTATAAAGGCAGTGAATATCGAATGCCTCCCCACTCGCCTTAAAACTCGCCTATTCCCAAGGGTTGTGCGAACGACACGGTTGGATTACCCACGCCCGTATTGATGAGAATCCCGCGATAAAGGGACACGATCTCTGCTTTGACAAGACGTGCCAATGGAAACCGCATCTCGAAACGCAGGACGGCAGATGAAAACGGTTCGAAATAATGACCACGCAGACATGATGTCATATTACAAAAAGTTGTCAGCGGATGGGACTCGTAGAATATTATACTCTCTACGGCTGTGTGTGTGGTACTTGTGTTGCAGATCCAGGACATGCTCATTGCGTCCGAAGACTATCTTGGAGTATTCGGGAAGGGGAACCCGCCTTGCAATGCCGAAGACAATCTGCGCGTCGGACATCTCGTCATTGAAGCCTGGTTCAGGGGCTACTGAGGGAGTCCTGGACTACGGGGTCCTCGGGCGTCCGGCCTGTTGGACATGGGCCGGAATAATGGGCTGTGAAGATACAAGACCAAAGACTCTCTCCCGTGTACGGAGAGGACTCTCCTTGGCGTGGAAGGAAAGCTTGGCGACCACATATGAGGATTCCTTTCTCTGTAACCGACTTTGTACAACCCTAGTCCCCTCCGGTGTCTATATAAACCGGAGGGCTTAGTCCGGAATCAGACACAGTCATACAGGCTAGACTTTTAGGGTTCTAGCCATTATGATCTCGTGGTAGATCAACTCTTGTAATACTCATATTCATCAAGATCAATCAAGCAGGAAGTAGGGTATTACCTCCATAGAGAGGGCCCGAACCTGGGTAAACATTGTGTCCCCTGGGTAAACTCTTGTAATACTCATATTTATCAAGATCAATCAAGCAAGAATGATTACTGGTACTTGTTATCGATTACCTAGGGACAAATGACTTTCTTGTTGACAAAAGCTATCCACTTCTATTACCTTGCAATTTATTCCTAGTTTTATTCTTGCAAAGTACTCATAGTTTTATTCTTGCCAAATAGTTTCATACTTGTTTCCGGTAAAGCAAATGTCAAGTGTGTGTAGAGTTGTATCGGTGGTTGATAGAACTTGAGGGAATATTTGTTCTACCTTTCGCTCCTCGTTGGTTTCGACACTCTTATTTATCGAAGAAGGTTATTGTCGGTGTCAAAACCGGCGGATCTCGGGTAGGGGGTCCCGAACTGTGCGTCTAGGCGGATGGTAACAGGAGACAAGGGACACGATGTTTTTACCCAGGTTCGGGCCCTCTTGATGGAGGTAAAACCCTACTCCTGCTTGATTAATATTGATGATAGGGGTAGTACAAGAGTAGATCTACCACGAGATCAGTGAGGCTAAATCCTAGAAGCTAGCCTATGGTATGATTGTTGTTCGTCCTACGAACTAAAACCCTCCGGTTTATATAGAGACCGGAGAGGGCTAGGGTTACACAGAGTCGGTTACAATGGGAGGAGATCTACATATCCGTATCACCAAGCTTGCCTTCCACGCCAAGGAAAAGTCCCATTCGGACACGGGACGAAGTCTTCAATCTTGTATCTTCATAGTCCAGGAGTCCGGCCAAAGGTTATAGTCCGGCTATCCGGACACCCCCTAATCCAGGACTCCCTCAGTAGCCCCCGAACCAGGCTTCAATGACGATGAGTCCGACGCGCAGATTGTCTTCGGCATTGCAAGGCGGGTTCTTCTCCAAATTCTGTGTACCTGTTGAATAGTGTCCAGCTTCTCGTGAATATTGTGCTCCTTGGCTTCCACGCCCAATAATGGCCGTCTTCCACGTGTCAAACGAATGCGAAAAGCCAGGGTATTTTTACATTTACCCCCCTAGATGCGCAAATGAGCTGCCTATAAAAGAGACGAGGATTCAGATTCGAATCACACCATCTCCCCTTCGCGAGCGTTCATCGGAGCGCATCCGACAGAAATCCATTCCATCATGACCAATCGATGCAGCTCCTCCTCTCGCCCTCCCAGCCCTCAGCCTGGAGATTGGGAGAGATGTTCCGTCCCGCACAGCGAGCTAGTGACGTTCCAAACCAAGGGATTTCTTCCCCCAGCCTTCATGGTCCCGGTTCGAGCTGGACTCGCCGCCTATAATGGCGGAAAGCAGGCGGAGAGCGTCCCCAATCCCTCCAAAAGAGAGCGGGTATGCCTTGTCCCTTATTTGATAAGAGGGCTCGGATTTCCAATTCATCCGTTTCTCCGGGGGCTCCTGGAGTTCTATGGCCTCCAGTTGCACAACCTTACGTCTGCCTCCATTTTGCATATTGCGGGCTTCGTAGCCCTTTGCGAGCTGTTTTTGGGCATCGAGGCTCATTTCGCTATTTGTGGAAGAAGCTGTTCTGCCTTGTGCCCCGTTCTCAGGAGGGGTCGATATATCAAGTGGGCGGAGCCGAACTATGGCACATCGCCGGGACCAGATATCTATCCGGAACCCCAAGGAAGGCGTTTCAAGACTGGCCTTCAGAATGGTTTTATATAGAAGATGTCCCCCTGCCGGACCCTGTGCGGATCGGCCTCCCCGAGTTCAGTAATGCTCCCTTGAAGAAGCACCTAAGCTGGCATCCACGGAGCCCTCAGAGGGAAAATGACAAGGACGTCCTTTACCTGATGAGCCGGATAAGGTTGTTAGCTCATTCCGGACTGACCATGATCGGGGTCATGGCCACATGCATTATGCGGGGGTGCAGCCGCTTGATTATAGAGGCCACCCCATGTGGGAATTCAACGGGAGGATGATGCCACCCGCTGCGATCGTAAGGGGCGGGATCGATTCTTTGCTACGATGAAGGCCTTGTCCGCATTGTACAAGGGAGAAGAGGAGGAGTTCCTCCCCGTCAATCCATAGGACGGATTTTCTATGTACAATCCTCCAAGCTGGGTAAGCGGACACTTCTTTTTGCCCATCCGTTCCATATTCCCATAGTTAAGTACCTTATCTTGTGATTTCGACGCAGGAATTGCGCCGGGCCGTGAAGGATATAAACAGCCCTTCTATCGAGTACTTTATGCCTAGCTTAACGGCTTTAAAGAAAGCGCTGCCAGGGAGACAAGCCAGAAGTTTTAGAGAGTCATTTTATTCTATCGAGTGCTTTTATAAAGTTTAAAAACAACAAAATATAGAGGGGAACTTAAAACTGCACAAAAAGAAAAGTGAAAGTGAGATAGGCGAGCACCGTGGAAGCGGGAGCATGCCTTGAACTTTGTTCATGCCCATGGAAACTTTGTGAATCTTGAATTGCAGAAATTTTCAAAAAAATAATTATCCCCTTGTACAGTTCCATTGTATTATAAAAATAATGTGCCAAGATTTGCCTTTAGGATGTTTAGATTGCTTGTTGGTATGTGCGGTGCAGAAACAGAAACTTTGGTTGTAGTGCGCAATTTTACAATTTTTTACTTGAACGTCGAAAGCTTCTAAAACTTTTTGCACAGTCTTGCTATACAAAATGTTTATTTTTCCTAATTGTTTCATAATTTTTGGAGTACCAAAAGTATGGTGAATTTTCAGATTACTACAGACTGTCCTGTTTAAGACAGATTCTATTTTTGATGCATTGTTTTGATGAAACTATCGATTCTATCAGTGGATTAAGCCATGAAAAAGTTATATTAAAGTAGCTACAATGCAAAAACAAAATATGAATTGGTTTTCAACAATACTTAGAGTAGTGATTTGCTTTATTATACTAACAGATCTTACCGAGCTTTCTGTTGAGTTTTGTGTGGATGAAGTTATCAAAGATCGAGGAGGTCTCGATATGAGGAGATGGAGGATAGGCAAGAGATCAAGCTTGGGGAATCCCAAGGCACCTCAAGTAAATATTCAATGAGACTCAAGCATCTAAGCTTGGGGATGCCCCGGAAGGCATCCCGTCTTTCTTCAACAAGTATCGGTATGTTTTCGTCTTTGTTTCGTTCACGTGATATGTGTGAATCTTGGAGCGTCTTTTGTGTTTACTTTTCATTTTTCTTTTATACACCATGCTAGTATGAGATAGTCCATGGTTGATTTATATAATTCTCATTGCACTTCACTTATATCTTTTGAGTA
Organism: Aegilops bicornis; assembly: GCA_021605145.1. Taxonomy (NCBI): domain Eukaryota; kingdom Viridiplantae; phylum Streptophyta; class Magnoliopsida; order Poales; family Poaceae; genus Aegilops; species Aegilops bicornis. Next base: position 579,605,258 of record CM038670.1, read on the forward strand.
TGGCTTTACAGAATGCTTCATGTGCTTCACTTATATCATTTGAAGTTTGGATTGCCTATTTCTATTCACATAGAAACCCGTTATTTGAAGAATGCTCTTTTGATTCACTTATATTTGGTAGAGCATGGTATTCTGTAGAAATAATTAAACTCTCATGCTTCACTTATATCTATTTAGAGAGTCAACAGGAATTGGTCAATTTCATGGTTAGTCATAAAATCCTACATAAAACTTATGGATCACTGAATATGATATGCTTGATTCCTTGCAATAGTTTTGTGATATAGAGATGGAATATGTGGAGGTACTAGTAAATGATAGTGTTTAGTAAGAATATTGGTGTTAAGGTTTGTGATTCCTGAAGCATGCACGTATAGTCTCTCGTTATGCTATGAAGTTGGAGCATGATTTATTATTGATTGTCTTCCTTATGAGTGGCGGTCGGGGACGAGCGATGGTCTTTTTCTACGAATCTACCCCCCTAGGGGCATGCGTAGTAGTACTTTGCTTTGAGGGCTAATAAACTTTTGCAATAAGTATATGAGTTCTTTATGACTAATGTGAGTCCATGGATTATACGCACTCTTACCCTTTTCGCAATTTGCTAGCCTCTACGGTATCGTGCATTGCCCTTTCTCACCTCGAGAGTCGGCGCAAACTTCGCAGGTGCAACCAAACCCCGTGATATGATACGCTCTATCACACATAAGCCTTATTATATCTTCCTCAAAATAGCCACCATACCTACCTATTATGGCTTTTCCATGGCCATTCTGAGATATATTGCCATGCAACTTCCACCGCCTCCGTTTGATGACTTGAGCATTCATTGTCATATTGCTTTGCATGATCATATAGCTGACATAGTAGTTGTGGCTCAACCACCGTTCATCATTTTTTTATACATGTTACGCTAGATCATTGCACATCATGGTACATTTCTAGTGGCATTCATATAGAGTCATACTTTGTCATAGGTATCGAGTTGTAACTTTTATTTCTTCTGAGTTATAAGTAAATAGAAGTGTGATGATCATCATTATTCATTTTTAGAGCAGTGCCCCAGTGAGAAAAGGATGATGGAGACTCTAATTCCCCCACAAGTCGGGATGAGACTCCAGACAATGTAAAAAAAAGAGAAAAAGAAAAAAAAGGAAAAAGGAGAAAGAAAAAAGAAGAAGAAGAAAACACAAAGAGAGAAGGGGCATTGTTTGTATCCTTTACCACACTTGTGCTTCAAAGGAGCACCATGTTTTTCATATGGAGAGTCTCCTATGTTGTCACTTTCATATACTTGTGGGAATTTTTCATTATAGGATTAGATGCACACCCACTTAGTTTTCATATTGAGCTTTCATACACTTATAGCTCTTAGTGCATTCGTTGCATGGCAATCCCTACTCCTCGCATTGATATCAATTGATGGGCATCTCCATAGCCCGTTGGTTAGCCGCGTCGGTGTGAGACTTTCTACTTTTTTGTCTTCTTTATATTACCCTTATCATCATACTCTATTCCACCCGTAGTGCTATATCCATGGCTTGCGCTCATGTATTGCGTGAGGGTTGAAAAAGCTAAAGCGCGTTAAAAAGTATGAACCAATTGCTCAGCTTGTCATCGGGTTTGTGCATGATAAATACTTTGTGTTAAGAAGACAGAGCATGACAAGACTATATGATTTTGTAGGGATAGCTTTCTTTAGCATTGATATTTTGAAAGACATGAATGTTTGTTGGGATGCCTGAGTATTGATGTCTTTATGTCAAATTATAGACTATTGTTTCGAATCACTTATGTCTTAATATTCATGCCATGATTAGATATATAATAAAGTTTATGCTATAGCTTTCCACATCAAAATTTATCTTTTTTATCGTTTACCTGCTCCAAGACGAGCAGGAATTAAGCTTGGGGATGCTGATACATCTCTGTCGTATCTATAATTTTTTATTGTTTCATGCCAATATTATACAACTGTCGGTGTCAAAACCGGCGGATCTCGGGTAGGGGGTCCCGAACTGTGCGTCTAAGGCGGATGGTAACATGAGACAGGGGACACGATGTTTACCCAGGTTCGGGCCCTCTCGATGGAGGTAAAACCCTACTCCTGCTTGATTAATATTGATGATATGGGTACTACAAGAGTGGATCTACCACGAGATCAGAGAGGCTAAACCCTAGAAGCTAGCCTATGGTATGATTGTTGTATATCTATCGACTAGCATGGCCTCGGTTTATATAATGCACTAGAGGCCTAGGATAACAAGAGTCCTAGCCGAATCGCCCGGTGGGGAGGAGTCCTTGTCTTGATCGCCAAGTCTTGTGGAATCTTCCTTGTATGCGGCAGCTGTCCGAATCGCCCATGAGTATCTGACCATGGGGATCCTCGGCCCAATCCAACTGGTCGGGAGACGACATGGTGAGTACCCCCTAGTCTAGGACACCGTCAGTAGCCCCCTGAACTGGTCTTCAAGTTGGGGACGCTCCTCGAATCTTCCGAACTGTTCTTCATCTTCGATCGTCGGTCTTGAAAATTGGTTCAACAAATCTGCTCATCTTCGATCTTGAGGATCGCCTAAGTGCATACGAAGAGTTTACACGTTGGGTATCCGAGGAGCCCCTTTAAGTTTATGGCCTTTATCAATGCCTCATTATTTTTATGCCATGCCTCGGGTTTGAAGTTATTCCCGGGAGGCAGTGTCCTCTTGTGTCCGAGCTCTAACACCGGACTGCATTCGAGGTATCTTTTGCAGCCGAGCACCAACGCCGGACTGCTTCCCAGCTCTATCGCCGGACTATGTATCCGAGCTCCAACGCCGGACGGTATCCGAGATCCAACGCCAGACTATGTATTCGAGCTCCAACGCCGGACAGTATCCGAGCTCCAACGTCGGACTATGTATCCGAGCTCCAACATCGGACTGTATCCGAGCTCCAACGCCGGACTATGTATCCGAGCTCCAACGCCGGACTGTATCCAAGGTGTCGTAAATCACCTTGGTTCAAAGAAGTTTGAAGGAGTTTAGCCAAGCTTAATGCTGGAAATGCCCTCTATGGAGCCATCCACTAGCGTCCGAGCTTTATGCCGAACTTCTTCCGAGGTGGTGCACCACCCCGAATGTGGGCCGATTTTTGTCAATATTTTTGATTGGTGCAATTTATTCTCTGCCGAGATACATAGCCACTAGCCCACAAGGTGTGTATCGGTCTAAAACCCGAGATGCACCTGAAGGATGAGATAAGACCGCTGATCCCACTAGCCACTGAGACTCAGGTTGATTTGCAAAATTGGCCTGAGGATCAAGTCCTAGCTCGGCAGAATACTTCGGGACACAAAAAGCGGCGTGCTCAGTCCTAGAGACTCGGGTTGGGTGCGGCCGACCAACCTGAGGATCAAAATCTCCTCGGAAACTGTATTGCACTTAAAATATTCTGCATTGAACAGGCAATGCGATGGCGCCAGACACCGGTCGGGTGGCAACACCGAATCGAGGATTGATGTGCCCCTTTAATATTTGTAAATAATAAGCCCGAAGCCAGTGGCCCCGAGCCTTAATGCGGCACGGGTGGCCGAATTAAGGATCGATATCCATAGTAAAATCACAAATTATGTGTAATGACTCAATGTATCCAAGTACTTTATGTCATTAATGCTCGGATCCGCATTGTACAAAACTTTATTGACCGACCATCGACTTCAACCTCCTCGGCCAGAAGCCAAGGAGTGTTTGTCCTACTTTATAAAGCCTTTATGAGGGCAAAGATTTACGACAAACAAGGCAATCTGGCCATACGGTTTTATAAACAAAGGTACGTAGAGAGATATGTTATATTACTATTTAACAGAAGAAATGTCTTCCAAAGAAAATAGTCCTGCTATCGGTTCCTTTCTTTGGGTTGTCATGCTAAGCATGATCATGAAAACTCAGCTCCAATGTAAGTGCAAAATATTGAGGATTTAGTTTGGGAGGCCAGTTACTAGCCCCCGGTAGTGTTCAGCGACAGTCGAGGTCAAGCCGGAAACACTTCGGCCAATGTTATGAACGGCCCGTCATTTAATATAGTAATCGGATCACTGACCAGTTTACACCTATTGTGATAGTAGGTTTTCGGCTTTCTCCACTGAGGTGCTTGACCATGCGAGCTGGAAGCACAATCGCAGTGGTTCTCCCTTTGCACCTAGCCGAACAAAGCGGAACGTAGGAGGCAAGCACGGGAGCCGGGCAACCCAACTATTGACCGAAGACACAATTCGAAACTGATGCATATATAGTAATATCCGAGAATGTTTTTGCCGAATCTCTAAAGGTGTCCGGCGTTGCACTGCAAGACTTGTGCTGAAAACACACAAATAGTTTAGAAGTGCCAAAAGCTTGGAAAACCAAAAAAAACGTCAGTAAAAACATGACGTCCGAACAAGATCAATTGTTCGGTGCCAATCTAAAAATTGGACTTTAGATAAAAAAAGTGCTTCTGTCGTGTTTTAACATGACACATCCTATCTCAACACTTCAAGCGGGTCAGCCTACGGCATTAGGCCAGTTTAGAAAACTAAACTCTAGCGGTTTTGATAGAGAAATTAGGCTCCCCGGCTAGTGACCGCACACTCATGTCGAAAAAAGGAGTGATAAATAATAATAAAAACTTTGCAACGACTAAGAAGAAAAACACTTATTATAAAACAGCTCAAATAAACATAAGGGCCCCCAAGTGACTTGGGTAAAATAATGATTGCATGTATCGAAGTACTTATATCATATCTATGTTCAACCAAACTTTAAACAAGTCTTAACCGACCGTCGGCTTCTCCCTCTTCGATCAAGGACCGAAAAGTGTTATGTACTCCATCTATCGAGAATATCGACGGTGTTTCCAATAACCAAGCAATCAGGTCATAAGGCTGTAACAGACAAAGCGTGCTCAGGGAACTTATGCTATATTGCTGATAAAGTGTAAGAAGCATCTTCGAAGAAAGTAGTACCCCCACCGATACCTTTCTTCGGTGCTCATTGTTAGTATGAGACTTGTGCAATAGATTTTTTGTACTCATGAGTTCCGTTGTGTGCCGACCATTATTGAAAATAGTAAGAGCGCTAGCTTTCAGCTTCACCCAGTCTAAGGTCTGTGACACTCCAAAAATTTTAATTTTTTTTTCAACAAAAACTTTGTTTGTTTTGAAGAAGGTCATTTAAATCCTTCCTAAAACCTCTCTCTCTCAAAAAATTTCCCCATGGCAAGGATTTCATTTCTCTTGTATCTTCTTCAACCCTGGTGTTTGGTTATTAAAAACCTTTATTTTGAGTTTCCCATCTCAAAAATATTTTTGGAATTTATTTTCTTTTAAAAAGAAGAAACCCTATGGGTTTTGGGGCTTCTTTTGTTCTGAAACCATCCATGGTTTTTACCATGCCTCATGTGGTAAATCCTCCCAAAACCCCTCCCTACACTTTGGGGCAACCCAAACATTCTGTCCCAACAAGTTCAATCCATTTTTGGATTTTGATTCATTTATTTTACTCCCCAAAACAATTCTGTCTTTTATTCTAAGCCTAGATGATTTACAAAGGAAGTACCAGTTTTCCTTTGAGTTTTGATCTCAAACCAACTCCTCTGGATAGTCCTTAGCACCCCCAACCTAGATCCATCAAGATTAGCTCTTCCTCTTTTCAAAAGTTTCAAGTTTCAACCTCTGCAAGTTTGGACCAGATTCATCATTTTTTGTGAAATTCATACTTTCCTTTCTCCAAAAATTCCACCAAAATTCAGGCAGTCCCCAGGTGCTTTGAGAGGCCACCACACCAAAGATCAGCCTCAGATAAATTTTTCTCATCCTTGAATCATTTCATCAAACACTTGACCGGCACTGTTCCTGTACACTTTCAGTAAAATTCAGAGTTTCAGAGTTGTCTTCAGTGTCGTTTTTCATCAGTGGCTTGTCATCGATCACCCGTGCACTCTGGCGCATTGCGCACGGCCGCTTCTTGTTGACCAGAGCACCGCAAGACCTCGTGGACGGACGCAGGTGTCGGTGGCGGCAAGCATCGCCGACGCCGGCAGCTTCTGCGGTGGCAGAGCCACCCGTGGCGGCCAACGGAGCCAGCGCCGGCTCGCTACGCCGTTCTGCGCCGCCCAACGCTCCCTAGCCCTCCGCGTGGCCTCATGCATGCCAGCACACACCGCAGCACCGTCACCGTGGCCCGGCAAGCATGGCGCGCATACCGCCGACGGGCCCAAGGCCGCCTGCTCGCCAAAACCACCCAAAGACGCCCAATCCAGCCAAGGTTAGATGCTAAACGGAGCCCGTGGACCTCCACGTCGATGCTCAACCCCCTAATCTCTTATATAAAGAGGTCCCAAGCTCGTTCTCGAGCACGCACCACCACTGCGCCCCACCAATACCCCGCCAAGCCACTAGGAGGGCCTCGAGGAGGTCTCCTCCCCCAACTCCGGCCGCCCCGATCCGGCTCAGCCACCAACTCGATCCACTCCGGTGAGGCCATCCCTGCCGCCCAAACCTCGTCAGTAATCTCCTCGGGAACCCAATGATCTAACCCCGGCTTCAATTTGACCTCCGCAGCCCTCCCCGACGAGATTCAACTCCACCCGAGCCGCCGTCCGCCGGAGCAAGGACCGTCGTCGACGTGGTGCTCGCTGACGACCACCACCACCACCCACCGACGGGGAAGGACACACACTGAGCACGTAGGTACTCTCCGATCCTCCCAACTCACCGTGGATCGCCGTCGGCGACCACCGCAGCTCTCGGGCGCCGAAGAGCTTTGTTCCTCCCCGTTTGAAATTTCAAAACTGACGGGTGGGACCCCTCGTCAGTATTTTTCTTTTTATTCGAATCATTTTCTGAAAACGCCTTCCGGCAGAGTACGTTTTCCTTTGCAGTTGACGGCTTTTTAGCAGAAGCGTTTTCTGTTTTTATAAGTTGGCCCCTGGAAACTTTCTGTTTCATTACAGATGAGTCCCTGGATTAAAACCCTTATAACGTTTAAACGGAAACAGATTTATGATTAATTATTTTTCTGTCATCTTTATTTTTCTGTCTAGTTTTTTGTCATATTTATTTGAAAATATTTGGAACACTTTTCTATGCACTCATGGTATTTACGTTAAGTACGTATTTTCTTATACCCTAGATACCGGAGGAGGTGACGGAACCGCAAACTTCGCCAAGCTATACTCCGACTACTCCGAACCAGGCAAGCATGTTTGAACTTTTGATATGATGAATGTTCGTTGCATGTTTTCATTAAGTAGTTTCATGGCATGTTTATGAGTATTTCGAGAAATGTTATAATACATGCAAAGTTGAGGCAAGTGAGTTCGAAAATCCATATGTTGTTGGTTATAAGTTTGCATGGCCATGTGATGGCATGAGAATGGGTAAGATGGCGGTGTTGTAGCATGCCGGTCTTAAGCCAGACCTTTTGACTTCACTTTGTCAGCGTGAATCAAGTCACGTTTCCATCCGTTTCCCTTCCCGTACTACCACATGTTTTCCACAAGGGATATGGCTTAGTAAGTTGCAAACCGCTTTCCTGGTACACACCAAATAGAGAGGCCGGGATGAGGGTTCCATGGCCCTGGATTAAAGCCCGTCATCCGGTCAGGGGGCATGGGTGTTTACGGTTGGGACCGAGAGGGGGCACCCCTTAGAGCGCGCGGATAGAAATTTGATCCCAAGCAATTCGAGGTTGTGATCTCCTGTCTCAAAGTTTTTCTTGAACGTTGTCTAGGGTGATTCCTGGCATCGTGAGGTGGGATGGGTGTGTACTGGTTAGATGTTTTTGTACCGAAATACCGTAAACGGAACTAGTCCTCGTGACTATGGAAATTCGTTGGCTGTGGATAATTAGTACAAACTCTGCAGAGTCAAAATCCTTTGAAACAATCTTATCCATGTCCGAGTACTATGTTCAACTTATCTTGTCAGTATCAGTCTCAGTGAAAAAACTCCGGTAAATTACATGAGTGTTAAGTCCGGTTAAAATGTTTATTCCTGTGGATGGACTAACCCATTTATTATTATGTGTTGAATATTTCCTATAAGTATTATATCTTGTGAATTTATCAGATATGAGTAATAAGCCCTTTCTGCGATGTCGCTCAGACGTCCGACTGTGGCACACTTGTTATTTACTTTTGATATAAGCCCTTTCTGCGATGTCGCTAAGACGTCCGACAGTGGCACACTTGTTATTTACTTTTGATATAAGCCCTTTCTGCGATGTCGCTCAGATGTCCGACTGTGGCACACTTGTTATTTACTTTTTATATAAGCCCTTTCTGCGATGTCGCTCAGACGTCCGACTGTGGCACGCTTGTTATTTACTTTTGATATAAGCCCTTTCTGCGATGTCGCTCAGACGTCCGACTGTGGCACGCTTGTTATTTACTTTCGATATAAGCCCTTTCTGCGATGTCGCTCAGACGTCCGACTGTGGCACGTATGTCGTTTACTTTTCAATATAAGCCCTTTATGTGCTGTCGCTTAGACGCCCGACTGTGGCATGATAATTTATTTTGTTTACCCTTCAAGGTGTCGCTCCAGACATCCGATCGGTTTTTAGTTATTTTGTTGGGATTTCGGGAAGACTACCGCCCGACTTACTTTTTACTTATCATGTTGTGCAAGTAATTATTATTTGAATGTGCATTGTTAATTTTTCATGACGCATTCATGCATACATTTATTATATCTTATGTTCGAACTGTCTTGCGAGTACTTTCAAAGTACTCACCTGGCTTGTTGATTTGGCCAGATGTTGATGAAGGCGATCTCATGGATGAAGAGTTCGATAGCGAGTCCGACGCCTAGAGGAGTCGGTCGGTCTCGTGGCGATCTTGGATTTGGTCATCGTATTATATCCGCTACGCTACCGAATAAATTCATCGAGCCTCACCTCGACGCTCGATGAGCTGCCAGTTTAGGAGTCATGTTATCCACTCCACTGTGATATTTCCACCACTACTTTTATCTCGAGTCATAAGCATGCCACCACGCCCTTGCGTCATGACTGCCCTTATGTACAATGTTGGCGTGTTTGTAATAATTTGTTGAGCAGCCTCAGCTCAACCCTGTAATATATTTTATGCTACTGGCCTTCTGCATCAAGTATTTGTCTACCAGTAAGGATAATTCTTCTTATACTGGGACCTAAAGATCGGTTTCTCTAAAAGTATTTTGTTGAAAATCCGGTCGTGAAAAACTTGGTACCAGAGCCAGGCTGACTATAGGAAGCCACTAGGTGCGATCGCTAATCGGTTATTAGCATAATAGAGTTATTATTTTTTTTTTTTTTGCAAATGTAGTCATTTTCTGACAGTCAGCATAAATTTATAATCTGACCATTCAGAATTTTTGCCTACTTTTGTAGATGGCTGGCAACGACTGTGAGTCACAGGTGTTCGCCAACGTGCCTGAGGGGTTGGTCAAGCTCCTCTCCTTCAACGTCCCGGTCGCGATGGGGCCATCAGTGTGCCCAGTCGTCACACTCTACCCGCACAAGATCAACGACAGTTTGACCATGCACCAGGCCGCGGTGCAATTCAAGGGAGGGCGTGTTGAGTTACGCCGCTTCCGGTTCTTGGGGAGAGCCATGCCTACAGAGAGGCATGCTATGCAGATGGCTGCCCGTGAGGCGATAGCTCGTCTCCGGAATGTTCTTCCTTCGATGAAGACTCGTCGTTACCGCTACCTTCCATGCCACGTGCCATACACCTGTCACTACTCATTCGCCTGCCCCAGAGGAGAGCGAGACGAGGCTATTGAGATGCTTGTCGAGTACCTCCGAGCTCTGGAGGCAGCCTTCGACAACCTGGTGGACGACCTTGTGGCTGCCTGCATGGACTCAGTCCATGGCTGTGCCGCCAACAGGAGGGAGCTCCTGCACACCGCACCACCGCTGACTTTCGTCTCGTCCTCGGCATCTTATTCTCCTACCATTCTCGCCACTGCTGGTCGCCTTCCTACCACTGAGGAGTTCAACCAAGTCATTGCGCCCACTCCAGTTCGTTCTGCACCACCTATTGCGCCCACTCCTGTTCGTGTTGCTCCGCCTATTGCGCCCGCTCCATCAACTCAGTGCAGCGCATCACGTCTGGAGCCTATTAGCGAGGAGGAGGTTGAGTCCCCAGCCTCACTGCGCCTCACCATCGGCAGACCAAGGGAGATCCTTACCATCTCCGACTGAGCGAGCTTAGCCGCCATGCGATGTACCGACTTGTATGATATGTTTATATGTACATAGGCTGTGAGAAGTAGCTTGTTTGCACATCATGTAGGAACTGGGAGAAGTGCACTAGCCTAAATAACAAGTCAGGTATATGTACGCATATCCTGAGTGATGTATTGCATAATTACTGCTTGCGTGTAAGATATGTAATAGTCCTTCTCCGTGCGCAATCGTTTATTCTCTTGAAAAATCTTGGAGCTTTTAAAATTTCCCATATTTATGAATTTATTGACTTTTGCGACTCATTTTCTTTTCTTATGAGTTTTACAAAATATATCCCCAGAGTGAAAAATGTCTCGTCCTTGGGACGCATCCATGCCAAATCCGCCAGAGGAAAATTATGGCACACCACCAAGCAACAATTTCACACGAGGGGCAGTCAAGTCAACAGGCGGTGAAACAGCATTTACCCAAGTATGCCGCCTTTATGAACAGAGTCAGCAACAACATCAGGAAATGATGAACCAAGTCATCAATATGGGAAATCACCATGGACAGTATCAGCAGCAATCCAAGTTGTCTGAGCTACAGAAGACGTGTCCCCCAACATTTTCTCATACTGACAAACCTCTTGAGGCCGACGTCTGGCTTCGAGACATGGAAAGAAAATTAATTATTGCACAGTGTTCAGACCGTGAGAAAGTACTATATGCATCGCACTATCTCACTAGAGCAGCTCTATCATGGTGGGAAAATTTCCTACACATGCACCTCAACGAAAATGATATAACCTGGGAGGAGTTCAAAGAAGGTTTTCGTGGGGCGCATGTTCCTAAAAGTGTTATGAAGATCAAGAAGAGAGAATTTGATGACCTCAAACAAAGGACCATGACGGTGTCAGTATACAACAGCCAGTTTACTCTGTTGTCTCGCTACGCCAACGAAGATCATATGACTGAAAGCAAGAAGATGGAAAAATTCTTGGACGGCCTGGCACCTGCGCTTAAATGCCAGCTGGTTGTGCACACTTTCCCAGATTTCAAAACACTGGTGGATAAGGCTATTACCTTGGAAAATGAGCGACGCAGCTTGGTGGATTTCCGCAAGCGAAAAAGGGACCAGACTACTCTTGCTCGCAACCACCGGAGCAAGACCGGTTTTCAGAAAAGTGGGACACACAAACCCACGACGAGTATTTCACACCCGATCAAGAATTTCCATGCAAGGGACAAGGAGTTCACATATTGCCCAGGCGTTACTTGCTACGCTTGTGGAGAAGAAGGGCACTATGCCAAGCAGTGTCCCAACCAAGGAACTCGACCCCAAAGCCGAACAACGGTGGCAATAATTCAGCGCCCAAGCGAAACAATTTCAACCCCAATAATAACCACAGGAAGGGTCATCTGAACCACGTGACCAGAGAAGAAGCACAAAATGCCCCGGATATCGTACTCGGTACGTTCCCTGTCAACACAATACCTGCCACGGTTTTGTTTGATTCTGGAGCTTCTCACTCGTTCATTTCGAAGAGATTTGCTTTGCAAAATAATTTTTCGATGCTTCCCTTGGAAAAGTCCATGATCATCAAGTCCCCTGGGATTAAGCAAGTTACTCAGAGTTACTGCCAAGGTGTGGTTATTGAGTTTGAAGGATTGAAGTTTCACGCCAACCTTATTGTATTGGAAAATAAAGGACTGGATGTCATCTTAGGGATGGATTGGTTAACCACCAACAAAGGATTTATCTGGACCGTAATTCTCACCCACCATCACGGGAAGACAATAAAAGTTTCAGCCAAAGAGAGACGGATATCTCGGCAACCGAGGTTGAACAAGGTGGACGTTTTTGAATTAAGAAAAGTTCCAGTAGTATGTGAATTTCCAGACGTATTTCCCGAAGAACTACCAGGCATGCCACTGCATCGAGAGATAGAATTCAGCATTGAGCTAGCACCCGAAACCGCTCCCATTTACAAGAAACCATACAGTATGGCACCATCCGAGTTGGTAGAATTGAAGAAGCAAATAAAAGAATTACTGGACAAAGGATATATACCAGCCAGTTCCTCACCTTGGGGTTCACCAATTTTATTTGCCAAGAAAAAGGATGGGACACTGAGATTGTGTATAGACTATCGAGCACTTAACATGGTCACAATCAAGAACAAATACCCAATGACGCGGATAAATGATTTATTTGATCAACTCGCTCAGGCCAAAGTCTTCTCAAAAATTGACTTAAGGCCGGGGTACCATCAATTAAAAGTGCGAACAGAGGATATCCCCAAGACAGCCTTCACCTCCAGATACGGACTGTACGAGTTCACAGTAATCCCGTTTGGACTAACAAACGCCCCCGCATATTTTGTTCATCTCATGAACAAAGTATTTATGAAGTTTATGGACAAGTTTGTTGTGGTATTCATCGACGATATTCTGATATACTCCAAGACACCAAAAGAGCACGCTGAACATCTCCGAATCGTACTAGGAGAACTAAGGAAACATCAATTGTACGCCAAGTTCAGCAAGTGTGAATTTTGGCTAAGACAGGTAGGTTTTCTGGGCCACGTACTAACCTAGGAAGGTATTGCCGTGAGACGGAAAAGGTCGGCCGTGCTTATGGCTGGAAACCACCAGCCAGCGTAACGGACGTACGAAGTTTCTTGGGAATGGCAGGATACTACTGGAGATTTATTGAAGGATTCTCCACCATAGCAAAGCCAATGACGCAGTTACTCAAGAAGGACAAGAAGTTCGAATGGACTGAAGCTTGCGAGAAAAGTTTCCAAGAGCTAAAAAGGAAATTGACGACAAAGCACCAAAGATTAATTGTGCCCGACATACACAAAAATTTTGAGGTGTATTGTGACGCATCCCGGAAGGGCCTCGGATGCGTATTGATGCAAGAAGGCAAGGTGGTCGCATATGTCTCCAGACAACTTCGCAAGAACGAAGAAAATTAACCTACTCATGACCTAGAGTTGGCAGCACTCATCCATGCACTCAAGGAGTGGAGACATTTCCTACTTGGAAATCGTTGCGAAATATACACAGACCGTAAGAGCCTCAAGTATATTTTCACACAACCAGAACTAAATTTACGGCAACGACGCTGGTTGGAATTAGTAAAGGATTATGATGTTGGAATCCACTACCATCCAGGAAAAGCAAATGTAGTGGCATATGCTCTAAGTCGGAACCCTAGCTCGGATAACGACAACCTACCAAACCTGAGACCTGGATTTCGACAGGAGTTTGCTAAACTCAATTTGATGGTGGTCACCAAAGGCAGTTTGTCGAATTTGGAAATACAGCCTATCCTGATAGAAAAGATTAAGGAGGCTCAGCATGGACACCCCAGCATTGAAGGCATAAAACGGAAAGTGAGTTTGGGCAAGGCCTCAGAGTTCATCATAGACGAGCAAGGAATATTGTGGTACGGAGAGAGCATTTGCGTACCAAATATCGAGGACCTTAAGCAGCAGATTTTAGCTGAAGGCCACACCGCTCCGTATTCAATTCATCCTGGAGGAACAAAAATGTACAAGGATCTTCAGGAAAAATTTTGGTGGCACGGTATGAAAAGGGACATAGCCACGTTCATTGCATGTTGTGACTCTTGTCAACGCATCAAGGCCGAGCACCAGAAGCCGGCCGGACTTTTACAACCAAATAAGATACCCGAGTGGAAATGGGACGAAATTGGAATGGATTTTATTGTTGGACTACCTCGGTCATGACGGGAATGATGCCATATGGGTCATCACAGATAAACCGACTAAGGTGGCACACTTCATCTCCGTGAAGACAACCCACACCACTCGAGAAGCTTGCCGGGCTTTACCTTTCCCGTATTGCCCGCTTGCATGGAGTCCCAAAGACAATAATATCAGACGGAGGCACTCAATTCGTCTCCCGATTTTGGGATCAATTGCAACAAGCTCTGGGAACTCAACTAGCGTTTAGTACCGCATACCACCCCCAGACCGATGGACAAACCGAACGCGTGAACCAAATTCTAGAAGACATGCTGAGGGCATGTGTCCTCACCTATGGAACCAGTTGGGAAGAAAGCTTGCCATACGCAGAGTTCGCATACAACAATAGTTACCAAGCCAGCCAGCAAATGGCACCATTTGAAGCTCAGACGGGCGAAGATGTCGTACCACTGCTAAATTGGTCGAAATCGAGACAGCCATATCTTCGCCCAAACATGCTCAAGGAGGCTGAAGATAAAGTTAAGATAATTAGGGATCGACTCAAGACAGCTCAAAGTCGACAGAAGAGTTATTACGATCAAAAACATCGGGGAGTCAGTTTTGAACCCGGTGAGTTTGTGTACCTACAAGTATCTCCTATTAGGGGCCTGCAACGATTCAAGGTTAAGGGAAAGCTAGCACCAAGATTTATCGGACCCTTCTGTATAGTGGCACGAAGAGGCACAGTAGCCTACCAGCTAGACCTACCCGAAGAATTATCCGATGTCCATGACGTGTTCCACGTCTCGCAGTTGAGGAAGTGCGTGAGCAACCCAGAGAAGCAAGTATCTCATGAAGACATTCACGTGCAACCAGACCTCACTTATTGGGAACGTCCAATGAAAATATTGGAGGAGTCTGAGAGGAGGACCCGACAGAAAACCATCAAGTTTTTCAGAGTTCAGTGGAGCAATCACACCGAGAATGAAGCAACTTGGGAAAGAGAGGATTTTCTTTGGACAGAGCACCCACACTTATTTGAGGATCAGCTGAAATCTCGGGGACGAGATTTTTCCTAAGGGGGTAGGTGTTGTGACACTCCAAAAATTTTAATTTTTGTTTTCAACAAAAACTTTGTTCGTTTTGAAGAAGGTCATTTAAATCCTTCCTAAAACCTCTCTCTCTCTCTCTCAAAACTTTTCCCCATGGCAAGGATTTCATTTCTCTTATATCTTCTTCAACCCTGGTGTTTGGTTATTAAAAACCTTTATTCTGAGTTTCCCATCTCAAAAATATTTTTGGAATTTATTTTCTTTTAAAAAGAAGAAACCCTATGGGTTTTGGGGCTTCTTTTGTTCTGAAACCATCCATGGTTTTTACCATGCCTCATGTGGTAAATCCTCCCAAAACCCCTCCCTACACTTTGGGGCAACCCAAACATTCTGTCCCAACAAGTTCAATCCATTTTTGGATTTTGATTCATTTATTTTACTCCCCAAAACAATTCTGTCTTTTATTCTAAGCCTAGATGATTTACAAAGGAAGTACCAGTTTTCCTTTGAGTTTTGATCTCAAACCAACTCCTCTGGATAGTCCTTAGCACCCCCAACCTAGATCCATCAAGATCAAGTCTTCCTATTTTCAAAATTTTCAAGTTTCAACCTCTGCAAGTTTGGACCAGATTCATCATTTTTGGTGAAATTCATACTTTCCTTTCTCCAAAAATTCCACCAAAATTCAGGCAGTCCCCAGGTGCTTTGAGAGGCCACCACACCAAAGATCAGCCTCAGATAAATTTTTCTCATCCTTGAATCATTTCATCAAACACTTGGCCTAAGCCTTGTTCTGTACACTTTCAAGAAAATTCAGAGTTTCAGAGTTATCTTCAGTGTCGTTTTTCGTCAGTGGCTTGTCATCGATCACCCGTGCACTCCGGCGCGTTGCGCGCGGCCCCTTCTCCTTGACCAGAGCACCGCACGGCCCCTTGGACAGACGCAGGTGTCGGTGGCGGTGAGCATTGCCGACGCCGGCAGCTTTCAAGGTGTGGCAGAGCCACCGTGGCGGCCAACGGTTAGCCACTGCTCGCTACGCTGCTCAAGGCCGCCTAACGCCTCCCTAGCCCTCCGCGTGGCCTCATGCATGCCAGCACACACCGCAGCACCGTCGTTGTGGCCCGGCAAGAACAGGGTGCGCCCTCTGCCGCGACAGCCCCGCGCTGCCCCGTTCTGCCGAAACCACCCAGCACGCCCAATCCAGCCAAGGTTAGATGCTAAACGGAGCCCGTGGACCTCCACGTCGATGCTCAACCCCCTAATCTCCCCGACCAAGCACTGCGCCGCCGTAACCATCGCCGGAGATCACCGTTCACGGCCACCACCTCGGATCGCCTATATAAAGTGGTCCCGAGCTCATTCTCGAGCACGCACCACCACTGGACCCCACCAGTACCCCGCCAAGCCACTAGGAGGGCCTCGAGGAGGTCTCCTCCCCCAACTCCGGTTGCCCCGATCCGCCTCGGCCACCAACTCGATCCACTCCGGCGAGGCCATCCCCGCCGCCCAAACCTCGTCATTAGTCTCCTCGGGAACCCAATGATCTAACCCCGGCTTCAATTTGACCTCCGCAGCCCTCCCCGACGAGATCCAACTCCACCCGAGCCGCCGTCCGCCGGAGCAAGGACCGTCGTTGATGTGGTGCTCGCCGACGACCACCACCACCACCCACCAACGCGGAAGGACACACTGAGCACGTAGGTACTCTCCGATCCTCCCAACTCGCCGTGGATCGCCGCCGGCGACCATCGCAACTCTCGGGCGCCGACGAGCTCTGTTCCTCCGTTTGAAATTTCAAACCCGACGGGTGGGACCCTCACAAGATTTTTCTTTTATTCGAATCGTTTTCAAAACGCCTTGGGCAGAGTACGTTTTCCTTTGCAGTTGACGGCTTTTTAGTCGAAGCGTTTTCTATTTTTATAAGTTGGCCCCTGGAAACTTTCTGTTTCATTACAGATCAGTCCCTGGATTAAAACCTTTATAACTTTTAAACAGAAACTGATTTTTGATTAATTCTTTTTCTGTCATCTTTATTTTCTGTGTAGTTTTTTGTCATATTTATTTGAAAAATATTTGGAACACTTTTCTGTGCACTCACGGTATTTACGTTAAGTACGTATTTTCTTATACCGTAGATACCGGAGGAGGTGACGGAACCGCGAACTTAGCCAAGCTAGACTCCGACTACTCCGAACCAGGCAAGCATGTTTGAACTTTTGATATGATGAATGTGTGTTGCATGTTTGCATTAAGTAGTTTCATGGCATGTTTATGAGTATTTCGAGAAATGTTATAATACATGCAAAGTTGAGGCAAGTGAGTTCGAAAATACATATGTTGTTGGTTATAAGTTTGCATGGCCATGTGATGGCATGAGAATGGGTAAGATGGCAGTGTTGTAGCATGTCAGTCTTAAGCCAGACCTTTTGACTTCAGTGTCAACGTGAATCAAGTCACGTTTCCATCTGTTTCCCTTCCCGTACTACCACATGTTTTCCACAAGGGATATGGCTTATTAAGTTGCAATCCGCTTTCCTGGTACACACCAAATAGAGAGGCCGGGATGAGGGTTCCATGGCCCTGGATTAAAGCCCGTCATCCGGTCAGGGGGCATGGGTGTTTCCAGTTGGGACCGAGAGGGGGGCACCCCTTAGAGCGCGTGTATATAAATTTGATCCCATGCTATTCGAGGTTGTGATCTCCCCGTCTCAAAGTTTTTCTTGAACGTTGTCTAGGGTGATTCCTGGCATCGTGAGGTGGGATGGGTGTGTACTGGTTAGATGTGTTTCTAGCGAAATACCGTAAGCGGAACTAGTCCTCGTGACTACGGAAATCCGCTGGCTGTGGATAATTAGTACAAACTCTGCAGAGTCAAAATCCTTTGAAACAATCTTATCCATGTCCGAGTACTATGTTCAACTTATCTTGTCAAGATGTCGGTCCTCGGTGACAAAACTCCGTAAATTACATGAGTGTTAAGTCCGGTTAAAATGTTTATTCCTGTGGATGGACTAACCCGTTTATTATTATGTGTTGAATATTTCCTATGAGTATTATATCTTGTGAATTTATCAAATATGAGTAATAAGCCCTTTCCGCGATGTCGCTCAGACGTTCGACTGTGGCACACTTGTTATTTACTTTTGATATAAGCCCTTTCTGCGATGTCACTCAGACGTCCGACTGTGGCACACTTGTTATTTACTTTTGATATAAGCCCTTTCTGCGATGTCGCTCAGACGTCCGGATCGTGGGCACACTTGTTATTTACTTTTGATATAAGCCCTTTATGCGATGTCGCTCGGACGTCCGACTGTGGCAGGCTTGTTATTTACTTTTGATATAAGCCCTTTCGGCGATGTCGCTCAGACGTCCGACTGTGGCAACCTTGTTATTTATTTTCGATATAAGCCCTTTCTGCGATGTCACTCATACGTCCGACTATGGCACGTATGTCGTTTACTTTTCAATATAAGCCCTTAATGTGGTGTCGCTTAGACGCTCGACTGCGGCATGATAATTTATTTTGTTTACCCTTTGAGGCGTCGCTCCAGACACCCGATCGGTTTTTAGTTATTTTGTTGGGATTTCGGGAAGACTACCGCCCGACTTCCTTTTTACTTATCATGTTGTGCAAGTAATTATTATTTGAATGTGCATTGTTAATTGTTCATGACGCATTCATGCATACATTTATTATATCTTATGTCTGAACTGTCTTGTGAGTACTTTCAAAGTACTCACCTGGCTTGTTGATTTGGCCAGATGTTGATGAAGGCGATCTCATGGATGAAGAGTTCGATAGCGAGTCTGACGCCTAGAGGAGTCCCAGTCAGTCTCGTGCGATCTTGGATTTAGTCACTGTATTATATCCGCTTCCGCTACCCGAGTAAATTCATCGAGCCTCACCTCGACGCTCGATGAGCTGCCAGTTTAGGAGCATGCCACCACGCCCTTGCGTCATGACTGCCCTTATGTACAATATTGGCATGTTTGTAATAATTTGTTGAGCAGCCTCAGCTCAACCCTGTAATATATTTTATGCTACCGCCTTCGCATCAAGTATTTGTCTACCAGTAAGGATAATTCTTCTTGTACTGGACCTAAAGATCGGTTTCTCAATAAGTATTTTGTTGAAAATCCGGTCGTGACAAACTTGGTACCAGAGCCAGGCTGACTATAGGAAGCCACTAGGTGCGATCGCTAATCGGTTATTAGCATAATAGAGTTATATTTTTTTGCAAATGTAGTCATTTTCTGACAGTCAGCATAAATTTATGATCTGACCATTCAGATTTTTTGCCTACTTTTGTAGATGGCTGGCAACGACTGTGAGTCACAGGTGTTCGCCAACGCGATACTGAGGGGTTCGTCAAGCTCCTCTCCTTCATCGTCCAGGTCGCGATGGGGCCATCAGTGCGCCCAGTCTTCACACTCTACCCGCAAAAGATCAACGACAGTCTGACCATGCACCAGGCCGCGGTGCAATTCAAGGGAGGGCGTGTTGAGATATGCCGCTTCCGGTTCTTGGGGAGAGCCATGCCTACGGAGAGGCATGCTATGCAGATTGCTACCCGTGAGGCGATAGCTCGTCTCCGGGATGTTCTTCCTTCGATGAAGACTCGTCGTTACCGCTACCTTCCATGCCACGTGCCATACACCTGTCACTACTCATTCGCTTGCCCCAGAGGAGAGCGAGACGAGGCTATTGAGATGCTTGTCGAGTACCTCCAACCTCTGGAGGCAGCCTTCGACAACCTGGTGGACGACCTTGTGGCTGCCCGCAGGGACTCAGTCCATGGTTGTGCCGCCAACAGGAGGGAGCTCCTGCACACCGCACCACCGCTGACTTTCGTATCGTCCTCGGCATCTTATTCTCCTACCATTCTCGCCACTGCTTGTCGCCTGCCTACCAGTGAGGAGTTCAACCAAGTCATTGCGCCCACTCTAGTTCGTTCTGCACCACCTATTGCGCCCACTCCTGTTCATGTTGCTCCACCTATGGCGCCTGCTCCATCAACTCAGCGCTGCGCATCACGTCTGGAGCCTATTAGCGAGGAGGAGGTTGAGTCCCCAGCCTCACTGCGCCTCACCCTCGGCAGGCCAAGGGAGATCCTTACCATCTCCGATCGAGCGCTTAGCCGCCATGTGATGTACCGACTTGTACGATATGTTTATATGTACATAGGTTGTGAGAAGTAGCTTATTTGCGCATCATGTAGGAACTGGGAGAAGTGCACTAGCCTAAATAACATGTCAGGTATATGTACGCATATCCTGAGTGATGTATTGTATAATTACTGCTTGCGTGTAAGATATGTTATAGTCCTTCTCCGTGTGCAATCGTTTATTCTCTTGAAAAATCTTAGAGCTTTTAAAATTTCCCGTATTTATGAATTTATTGACTTTTGCGACTCATTTTCTTTTCTGATGAGTTTTACAAAATATATCCCCAGAGTGAAAAATGTCTCGTCCTTAGACGCGCTCCATGCCAAATCCGCCAGAGGAAAATTATGGCACACCACCAAGCAACAATTTCACACAGGGGCAGTCAAGTCAACAGGGCAGTGAAACAACATTTACCCAAGTATGCCGCCTTTATGAACAGAGCCAGCAACAACATCAGGAAATGATGAACCAAGTCATCAATATGGGAAATCACCGTGGACAAGATGTAAAGAACTATCCAAGTTGTCTCGAAGCTACGAAGACCGCCCCCAACATTTTCTCATACTGACAAACCTCTTGAGGCCGATGACTGGCTTCGAGACATGGATAGAAAATTAATTATTGCACAGTGTTCAGACCGTGAGAAAGTACTATATGCAGCGCACTATCTCACTGGAGCAGCTGCATCATGGTGGGAAAATTTCCTACACATGCACCTCAACGAAAATGATATAACCTGGGAGGAGTTCAAAGAAGGTTTTCGTGGGGAGCACATTCCTAAAAGTTTTATGAAGATCAAGTAGAGAGAATTTGATGTCCTCAAACAAAGGACCATGACAGTGTCAGAATACAACAGCCAGTTTACTCTGTTGTCTCGCTACGCCAACGAAGAGCGTATGACTGAAAGCAAGAAGATGGAAAAATTCTTGGACGGCCTGGCACCCGCACTTAAATGCCAGCTGGTTGTGCACACTTTTCCCAGATTTCAAAACACTGGTGGATAAGGCTATTACCTTGGAAAATGAGCGACGCAGCTTGGAGGATTTCCGCAAGCGAAAAAGGGACCAGACTACTCTTGCTCGCAACCACCGGAGCAAGACGGATTTTCAGAAAAGTGGGACACACAAACCCACGACGAGTATTTCACACCCAATCAAGAATTTTCATGCAAGGGACAAGGAGTTCACATATCGCCCAGGCGTTACTTGCTACGCTTGTAGAGAAGAAGGGCACTATGCCAAGCAGTGTCCCAAGCCAAGGAACTCGACCCCAAAGCCCTTTCCGCGATGTCGCTCAGACGTCCGACTGTGGCACACTTGTTATTTACTTTTGATATAAGCCCTTTTTGCAATGTCGCTCAGACGTCCGACTGTGGCACACTTGTTATTTACTTTTGATATAAGCCCTTTCTGCGATGTCGCTCAGACGTCCGACTGTGGCACACTTGTTATTTACTTTTGATATAAGCCCTTTCTGCGATGTCGCTCAGACGTCCGACTGTGGCACGCTTGTTATTTACTTTTGATATAAGCCCTTTCTGCGATGTCGCTCCGACGTCCGACTATGGCACGCTTGTTATTTACTTTCGATATAAGCCCTTTCTGCGATGTCGCTCATACGTCCGACTGTGGCACGTATGTCGTTTACTTTTCAATATAAGCCCTTTATGTGGTGTCGCTTAGACGCTCGACTGCGGCATGATAATTTATTTTGTTTACCCTTCGAGGCGTCGCTCTAGACACCCGATCGGTTTTTAGTTATTTTGTTGGGATTTCGGGAAGAATACCGCCCGACTTCCTTTTTACTTATCATGTTGTGCAAGTAATTATTATTTGAATGTGCATTGTTAATTGTTCATGACGCATTCATGCATACATTTATTATATCTTATGTCTGAACTGTCTTGCGAGTACTTTCGAAGTACTCACCTGGCTTGTTGATTTGGCCAGATGTTGATGAAGGCGATCTCATGGATGAAGAGTTCGATAGCGAGTCGGACGCCTAGAGGAGTCCAAGTCAGTCTCGTGTGATCTTGGATTTAGTCACTGTATTATATCTGCTTCCGCTACCCGAACAAATTCATCGAGCCTCACCTCGACGCTCGATGAGCTGCCAGTTTAGGAGTCATGTTATCCACTCCACCGTGATATTTCCACCACTACTTTTATCTCGAGTCAGTAGCATGCCACCACGCCCTTGCGTCATGACTGCCCTTATGTACTATATTGGCGTGTTTGTAATAATTTGTTGAGCAGCCTCAGCTCAACCCTGTAATATATTTCATGCTACTGGCCTTCTGCATCAAGTATTTGTCTACCAGTAAGGATAACTCTTCTTATACTGGGACCTAAAGATCGGTTTCTCAATAAGTATTTTTTTGAAAATCCGGTCGTGACAAGGACCGGCTCGGGTGACCCGATCGTGACAATCGGAGAGGTGCTCCCTTTACTCCCTAGCCGAACAATCGGGAATGTAGGGGTAAACACAGGAGCGAGGCAACCCAGCTTGCAAATCGCTTAAGTCAATATGGTGCATATTGTGGCATAATACACGAACAAGGAACGAAGCCGTACAAGTATAATCATATGCAAGAGGAAAAGTTTCATGAAGGAAGCCCCGAATGAATTGGGTATTTGAATTTATGCGTCACAAACAAAGTTTGGACAAGGAAATTATTTACAAGCAATTTTTTCCAAAAAAGTATAATGCTTGGTCGAACCGAACACAAGTTAGAAATTAAAGCTTTGAGCATGAAAGCGACTTAGCTGGTTAATGTGTTCGGTATTGATGATGCGGTCCGAGCTTGATAGGGATAAGGTTCCATCCCCCAAGCCGGTCTCGAGGTGGCGGAGCGGAGAGCTCGACACGCCGAAGTGGTGACATGGCACGGTCAATGCAGACCGGCAGAGTGACGCCGAAGTCCCAAGATCATTTTCCTGTGCACAAAAAATGGTGCAAACCGGAGATAATAGTAATAATGATAATTAAAAAAATCGTTGCATAATAAATAATTTATGCAAAGTGAGTAATAAAAGAAATATGGCCTGGTGTCAAGTCAATGTCGATGCAGGTCGTCGGTGTAATGCAATAAAGGCGTGGCAAAGCCCGGATTTACTGTGTCGGTCGAGTTACGGATGCGGCGTCACGGACTATGTATGGAAACTGACCGAACCATCATGCGACCGTCGATAATGCGGCCACCATTGATAGACCTATGTACATATGATGGACAAACCAGAGTAATAATTCCTTGGGAAAAATTAACCCAAACAAGCAAAAAAAATACAAGGATTAATAGCACCTGGTTTATTTGTTGTAGCAATCCGAAGGAAGGTGATTCCCAAAATTGGGCCTCGATCCGCACCCATTGCACAGTCGGCTAGTGACGCCTTGAAGTGTCCGGAGTAGGTTGATGAAGAGATGGCGAAGCCCCGGTCCAGCCGAGATGTCGGCACGCCGGCGTGATGGACACCAGCTTGAAGAAGCAATAGTGCGGCCCCGCCGATGCAGCCAGGACGTGGTCGACGCCGGCTTGATGAAGCGACCGTGCGGCGATGCCGGTATGCCCGCTCCGTGTAATCTGTGGGGCGGCGATGTTGGTGATGATTTATCCTTGGCGATGCCGGACTCTTGTTCGGCTTGCCGAGATGATGATCCGAAGAATTGAGCTCGGCTCAACAAAGTGACGACGTGTCTAGCGCAGGTCGGCAGCCGTGGAGCAATATCTCCGGACTGGTTTGACACCAGCATGATGTTGAAGATCATGTTCAAAAGATCTTAAAGTTAGAGGGATGTGTTCAGGAACAAAACACAATACCCGTAAAAACTTCCTTCAAAAGGATGTTCAAATCCGTTCATAAAAAAGACGAACTCGGGTCGGATTCATTTTCACGCAGAAAACAGATCCAAAAAGTGATGCACTAATCGGAAGGTTCCCGGAATTTGCACGGTCGGATCGAGCTGAAATTTTGAGGGGTGGTAGATATAGGAATTCCGCGGCTGATCAATGGTTGGATCTTCCAAAGGAAGTCCGAGCTAGAAGCTGGACACCACGCCCTAAACTCGTCCGGATTCTCGTCCAGATTCAATGCGGCTCCGGTATATCGGAGATTGCCATAGATTCCTCCATCGGAACTCGACGAAATTTCCCAAGGTTGTTGTAGACTTAATTCTTCACAATTCCACCGAAGCATTCGTTAAAACGACACTTGAGAAGGCGGAGGCGGCGGACACAAGTCCGCTGTCCAGAAAAACAGTACGGTCGCCCGAGGGCAACGTTGACGTTGAGCCCCCGGGTTCCCTGAATGATTCCTCCATGATCTTGATAGAGATTGGAGTTGATGTTGATGAAGGCCCTCATCGGAACATGACGATCAGAGGTAGGGCGCAACCCTTGGTCGAACCAAGGTGACCAGTTGAGCTGGTGACGAAGATGCCGAAGTCGCAGTTGATCTGCAGCGAGCCATCGACCTTTTGCCGAACACACAGCCGAACTCTTAATGAAAGCACCAATGTCGGTGTCAAAACCGGCGGATCTCGGTAGGGGGTCCCGAATCGCAAGGCCTAAGGAGGATGGTAACAGGAGACAGGGGACACGATGTTTACCTGTGTTCGGGCCCTCTCGATGGAGGTAAAACCCTACTCCCGCTTGATTAATATTGATGATATGGGTAGTACAAGAGTGGATCTACCACGAGATCGTAGAGGCTAAACCCTAGAAGCTAGCCTATGGTATGATTGTTGTATATCTATCGACTAGCCCGGCCTCGGTTTATATAATGCACCGAGGCCTAGGATAACAAGAGTCCTAGCCGAACACGCCGGTGGGGAGGAGTCCTTGTCTTGATCGCCAAGTCTTGTGGAATCTTCCTTGTATGCGGCAACTGTCGGACTGGCCCATGAGTATACGACCATGGGGATCCTCGGCCCAATCCAACTGATCGGGAGACGACATGGTGAGTACCCCTAGTCCTGGACACCGTTAACAACTTTCACATATTTTTGGAAAATTTTTATATGATTTATTGGACTAACCTAATGATCCAGTGCCCAGTGCTAGTCCTATTTTTTGCTATTTTTTGTATCGCAGAAAATCCATATCAAACGAAGTCCAAATGCAATAAAATTTTACAGACAATTATTTTGGAATATATGTGATTTTTGGGAATTGAAATCACCGCAAACGGAGGCCCACACAGTCCACAAGACACCAGGGTGCGCCAGAGGAGCCAAGCGCGTGGTGGTGGGTTGTGCCCACCTCATACGTTGGTTGGAGCTCTACTTCGGGCGCAAGGAAGCTTATGTCCGGAAAAAAAATTCATGTTAAAATCTCAATGCAATCGGAGTTACGGATCTCCCGGAATATAAGAAACGGTTTAGCGGCTCCTGCCGCTCCGCCGCCTTGGAGACCATGGACCAGAGGGGGAACTCTCCTCCCATCTAGGGGGGAGGCCAAGGAATAAGAAGAAGGAGGGGGATCTCTCCCCCTCTCTCCTGGTAGCGCCGGAGTGCCGCCGGGGCAAGGATCGTGACGGCGATCTACATCAACAATCTTGCTACCGTCAACACAAACTTTCTTCCCCTCTATGCAGAAGTGTAACACCCCTTCTCCCCGCTGTAATCTCTACTCAAACATGGTGCTCAACTCCGTATATTATTTCCCAATGATCTATGTTTGAGTAGATCAGTTTTGTCCTATGGGTTAATCGTGATCTTGGTTGGTATGATTGTATATTTTATTTATGGTGCTGTCCTACGGTGCCCTCCGTCTCGCGCAAACGTGCAGGGCCCCCGCTGTAGGGTGTTGCAATATGTTCATAGTTTGCTTATTGTTAGTGTTGCGGGGGTGACAGCAGCCTAAACACGGATATGTGGGTTATGCCGTATGGGAGTAAAGAGGACTTGATACTTAATGCTACGGTTGGGTTTCACGACCTTAATGATCTTTAGTAGTTGTGAATGCTTGCTAGGGGTCCAATCATAAGTGCATATGATCCAAGTAGAGAAAGTTTGTTAGCTCATGCCTCTCCCTCATATAGAATTGCAAGAATGATTACCGGTACTTGTTATCGATTGCCTAGGGAAAAATGACTTTCTTGTAGACAAAAGCTATCCACTTTTATCACCTTGCAACTTATTCCTAGTTTTATTCTCGCAAAGTACTCATAGTTTTATTCTTGCCAAATAGTTTCATACTTGTTTTCGGTAAAGCAAACGTCAAGTGTGCGTAGAGTTGTATTGGTGGTCGATAGAACTTGAGGGAATATTTGTTGTACCTTTAGCTCCTCGTCGGGTTCGACACTCTTATTTATCGAAGAAGGCTACAATCGATCCCCTATACTTGTGGGTTATCAGTGACTATAACTTGCAAGATCGGATCATGAACATGGATATAATGATGATAACATAAACGGTTCAGATCTGAAATCATGGCACCCGGGCCCAAAGTGACAAGCATTAAGCATGGCAAAGTCATAGCAACATCAATCTCAGAACATAGTGGATACTAGGGATCAGGCCCTAACAAAACTAACTCGATTACATGATGAATCTCATCCAACTCCTCACCGACCAGCGAGCCTACGAGGAATTACTCACTCCCGGTCGGGAGCATCATGGAATTGGAAATGGAGAAGGGTTGGTGATGACGAAGATCGAAGATCCCCCTCTTCGGAGGCCCAAACAGACTCCAGATCTGGCCTCCTGATGAAGAATAGGAGAAGGTGGCCGCTCCATCTCGTGGAACGCGATAGTTATTTCTCCCTGATTTGTTTCTGAAAATATGTGATTTTATAGCGGTGGTTTCAGGGTCCGCTGGGCCACCAGGTGGGGATAACCCACCTGGTCATGCCTGGGGGGCAGGCGCACCCTGGTGGGTTGTGCCCACCCAGGTGCTCCCTCCGGTGGTTCTTGGCTCCTGAAATTCTCATTTATTGTATAAAAATCATCGCAAAGTTTCGTTCCATTTCGAGAACTCTTATTTCTGCACAAAAACAACACCATGGTAGTTTTGCTGAAAACAGCGTCAGTCCAGGGTTAGTTTCATTCAAATCATGCAAATTAGAGTCCAAAACAAGAGGAAAAACATTAGGAAAAGTAGATACGACGAAGACGTATCAACTCCCCCAAGCTTAAACCTTTGCTTGTCCTCAAGCAATTCGGTTGATAAACCGAAAGTGAAAAAAAACTTTTACGAACCCTTTTGCTCTTGTTTGCGTAAATAAGCTTAAACAGCAACCATGTTTTCAGCCAAGCTTATAACTAACCATTTCAACAATAAATCTTAAAAATTACATTAACTCATATCAATGACATAATCAGCTAGCGAGCAATAATAAGATATCTCAAACAACAACACGTTATCAAAACAACCATGATATAATATGACAATAGTGGTATCTCGCTAGCCCTTTGTGAGACCCCAAAACATAAATGCAGAGCACCTCCAAAGTTCAAGAAACGACTAAACATTGTAATTCATGGTAGAAATGATCCAGTCATGATGCACCCAACATTAGCTACACACAATGCATAAGCATGACAGCAGTGCTCTCATGTTCTGGCACTTATTTTAGAAGGTGATGACACAACATAAAAGTAAATAGATAGTCCCTTCGCAGAGGGAAGCAGTGATTTGCAGTGGTGCCAGAGCTCAAGTTTTTTAAATAGAGGTAAATGATATTTTGAGACATGCACCCTTCTTGTTTACTTCGCAACCATCAATTATCAATATCTTCCATGCTAAACACGCTAGTGGCGGTTCCCAGACGATAAAGTAAAGGTTATGACTCCATAGGAGTTTTTGTTTGATTATTTGAAAGATCAATTCTTTTTTCAGTTTGGGACTGGGAAACCCTATTACCGCCCTTTTCTCGTGCGATGGTGAGTTAGTAAACACTCATCCTGAGAATAACCTGCTTAGCATGAAAGATACCGACTACCTCATGTCGTTCCATGAATGATCCAGGCACACAAAAAGGATATTTATTTGAAGTTTTTAGAGATGGCACATTCAAATTTAATTAGGACGGCAGGGTAATACCGCTTATAGGTAGGTATGGTGGACTCATCTGGAATAACCTGGGTTCAAGGTTTTTGATGTACAAGCAGAATTCCCACTTAGTACAGGCAAAGGCTAGCAAATAGGTTGAGAACCGGCTAACTAGAGAGCAACAACGGTCATGAACATGCATTATGCATAAGTAACATTGGATACTAGCATGAGTAGGATATTAACACTATGAACATAAATATCATAGAGGCCATGTTGGTTTTGATTCAACTACATGCATGAACATGTGCCAAGTCAAGCCACTCGAACATTCAGAGGAGGATACCATATCATCATACCACATCACAATCATTTTAATGCAATGTTGACATCCAAGATAAATCATAATCCACTCCTAGCTACTTATGGATGGCATGAGAAACTATAATGTCAGGACCCCGATTCCAAGTCACATCGATCTAGCCGGTAACACCTCATATCAGTTTGCGGCCTCGCGCACGGTATTCCCACGGGTGTCGCCTTACCATGGCCCGAGACCGTTTGCGCCTTTTGGCTCACGTATATGATAGTGTCGCTAGCATCCATATGACAGAGAACCCGGGCTGACATGACTAGTTGTGAACCCAAAGCGGCACTAACCCATGGGGACAGGCATACATGAATCACATCGAGCATGTCGATTGACGGCGTGTGAATCCGGGCTGTAGCACTGGCTAACAGGACTCCGGGAACCCGGGCTATAGCAGGCTAAGCGGGACTCGGATGTCACCGCGTGACATTTCCCCAAAGGGATGAACAGAACGAAGTGAAACACATGCCGGCCAGTCAAGCGTCCTGAGCAGTAGTGCTGGGCTAGCAGGACTTCGGTGAACCGGGCTGTAGCGGACTACTATGGCTCAAGGAAGCACTACACTACATTTCCCCATAAGAGAGGCTGCCAAGGATAAACAACTAGATTGTCGGATCCCACACATACCAAGCATTTCAAACATACACACAATATGCTCGATATGTGTAAATACAACATGGCATCACAACATAACTCTACGACTCAAGTATTTATTCATTAGGCTCCGAAGAGCCAAGATATTACAAACATGGGTCTCATGACCCAACATTCAGAGCATACAAGTCAAAGCACAAGCGGAAGCTTAACATGTCTGAGTACAGACATCTACAAATGAAAAAGGCTGAGAAGCCTGACTATCTACCAGATCCTTTCGAGGGCACAAGATCATAGTTGAGGTAACAAGCTAAACGTCGAAGTCCACGCGGAACTACTAGCGAGACTGACGTCTCTGCAAAACATAAAATAAGCAAACGTGAGTACAAATGTACCCAGCAAGACTTACATCAGAACCAACTACATATGCATCATTATCAATAAAGGGGGTGGTGGAGTTTGACTGCAGCAAGCCAGCTTTGACTCGGTGGCTATCCTGATCTACGACTGCAAGTAACTCTTTTGAGGTGGCGCACACGAGTCCACATATTCACCATATCAATACACCACTATGGACCCGCTCCGTCTCCCTACGAGAGCGCCATCCATAGCACTCACACTTATCTTGCGCATTTTAGAGTATCCACTTTCACTTGTCTATGAACTGTTATAGGCAACCCAGAAGTCCTTTACCGCAGACACGGCTATTCGAATAGATGATGTTAACCCTGGAGGGGTGTACTTCTTCATACATGTTTCCATCACTTAGCGTCTGCACACATGTGCTCGGCAGACTTCAAGCGAAAGCCGACGTGGGTGTAGACCATGACCTACCTAAACACTCAAGTCTCTAGTCCAGTTTATCGCCTATTCAGGTTCCATCCGTAGGCAGTCCGGCCGAGGTTTCCACATACGGCCCCGAACGATGTGTGCAGGGTTCCCGAGATACCAAACGGGCATTCGGTACACTGGGCCACGGTGTATCTACCGCATCATAGCCCACCCCTAGGGTCAGCGCTACGCACGGCCTCCAACACATATCCTACAAACACCAGAAACTGCTTGCAACTCCTGGACAGAGGACAAGGGTGATTAAGAAGTCGAGCGGGGTCATATTTCAGGGCCCAATGCATGGTAGTAGCTGAATCATGGATCACAAACACAGAACTCAGTTCCTAAGGACGTCTTCAATGAGACAACCCACCATGTACTCCTACATGGCCTCTCACCGCTACCTTTATCAAATCGTGTTCACACACTTAGCTCTCAACAGTAGGACATGATCAAACACCTCTGATTCATCCCCAATGAATCAGACCTGACTCAACTCTAAGCAGTAGCAGGCATGAAAAACAAGCATGAATGAGTAGGCACAACAGGGCTCAAACAACTCCTACTCATGCTAGTGGGTTTCATCTATTCTTTGTGGAATGACAGTCGTCGCAGAGGATAAAGGGGTTCACTACCGCACCAAGTAACAGATGAATCATTGTTGTCCTAATGCAGTAAAAGAGAGCAGGAGGCGAGAGAGTGGGATTGTATCGGAATGAACAAGGGGTTTTGCTTGGTTCGGCACTTCCAAGATATTATAGCTCTTCATCGATGTCATCAAGCTCATCACCGAACCACGCCTATCGAGAGGGACAACACCGCAAGAATCGAGAAAGAACACAATCAATGCAATGCCACAATATAATGCATGATCATGACATGGCAATATGCTGTGATTTGAGCTAATGCATCTAGCTATGATTTAAATGAAGTTGGTTTGAATACATGATTCAAATTCCAACTCCATATATGATCATTTAAATGCCCTTTATCTGTTTTGTCCAAAACAGAGGACAAACATTGTTCAAACATGCATGAAAATGATACAGATGGATGGATTGCATTTTTCTGATAATTTTTCATATATAATTTGTTTGATTTGGAGCTACAGATTAATTTCTATGATTTTTAGAAGTTCAGAGCATTTTCTGAAATTTTATAAACCTTTCTGATTTATTTTAATTCCAGAAAATACTTCATCGACAAGATGACGTAAGGCTGAGGTCAGCAGGTCAACTAGGTCAGTCCAGGTCAAACTGACCAGTGGGTCCCGTCTGTCAGTAGTTTAGTTAAACTAGCTAAATTCAGTTAGCGCTAATCCTGGGTTAGTTAGCAGGGCGGGCCCCACTTGTCATAGACCCAAGGGTCAAACCCAGGCCCACTCGTCAACTCGGTCAACAGGTCACCTCGCCGGCGTTTAGACGCCGGCGAGGCCAGACGCGGCGGAGAAAGTGCAAATTCGCGCTCCGGCGACCAAATGGGCGGCGGAGGCCATCTACGGGGAGCTGGAGGTGTGCCGCTTCTATTGGTGGTGGTGGTTGGTCTGGAGGTGGCCGGAATCGTCACCGGTGACGACATTGGCGGCTACCGGAGCTCGGGTGAGCTCGGAGTCGTCGCTACAACGAGTGTGGAGGGGCGGGGTTAGCACCTACGTGCTCTACGCGGCGCGGTGAGCATGTTGGACACGACGCCCGGACCAAATGGTCGCCGGAGTCGTGTCGGCGGCGAGTGCAGGCGGCGGCGCAGTCGAGCGAGAGGGGCGTGGCAGCCACGGTGTGCAAGAGAGAGAACGGAGAGGGGGAGGATGATCAGAAGCTCACGTAGAACACAACGAGCAAGTCGGTGAGCTCAGGGAGGCGTCGGAGACGACGGACGGGCGCCGGCGATCTCCGGCGGCAGGGGAGGAAGAAGACGAGGTAGCCGGTGATGCGGGGCGTCCGGCGGTGCGTGGCTCGGTTGAGGAGGTCTAGGACGAAGGGGTGGAGCTGCTGGGCGCGTCGGTGAGGCGAGGGGGAGGCGGTGGCCGCGGTGGTGCTTGTCGGCGGCGACGGTGGCGCTCGGTTAGTTGGGGATGAGCGAGGGAAAGAGCAGGGGGAGAGTGAGAGGGGTCCAGGGGGTCGGGGCGACGACGTGGAGCCTGCCAGGGTCCAGGCGCGCGAAGCGGCAAGCTGCTGGTGCCGTGGCGGGCTCGCGCTCACCGGCGTCACCTCCCTGCCCGTCAAGGGACGAAGCGGTGGTCGGCATGGGCCAAAGATAAAGGCCGGAGCCACCAGTGGGCAGTTGGTGGTGCTGTGTAAGTAGCCGTGTAGGCTCTCTCTCTCGGGTTTTCCTATTTTTTTTGTTTCATTTTCTATTTTGTTCTGTTTTGTTTTGGTTTAGTAAAAATACTAAACCATTTTATAAAATCCTGAAAATAATTATGTGGCTAGAACTAAGATATACCAAACCACATAAAATGTTCCAGAATTATTGGACATATATTAATTATATATAAAATATATATCCAATGCAAATAGCTATTGAATTAATCCAAAGGCCAAAGATAATGTTTCAGTCACTCCAAAAATATTGGTTTGCATTTTACCTCATGCCAATAGTTTCACAGAATAACAGGAACATTTTCTTGGACTCAGTTGATGAGGTTTAGACATTGGTTAATTTTAGGGGTTTTATGAGGCTTTGAAAATTCCTCAATTCAAATTTCATTTGAATTTAAACATGATGCACACTTGGAAGCTGGCATAGGTCAGACCAGGATTAGGGATGTGACAACTCACCCCCACTAAACTAGAATCTCGCCCCGAGATTCAAGACGTGAGGTAAGAAGACAGAGGGGGCACAAGCTAACACGATCTTCGCGATCCAGGTTGCACTTCATAAGAACGTTGATATGATCACCATCTTTGTCTCGACGTCTTGCTTGAGAACTCCAACTAACATGACAATGAGAGGAAAGGGAAAACTCCAGAAGGATCGATCTTCTCGAAGATCAAACAACTCAGGATCACTCATCGAGTGAGACATTGAAACATCTCTTGAGCTGAGACACGAAACACATCGAGAGGGATGGAGGAACAAGCGACGGGGTTTGATTTGGTGGGCAACAATTCCACGCTTAGAAAGATGGTGGATGGTGTCAAGGTGGCAAGGAAATAACTGCCACGATCCCTTAACGGGGCACTTTGGAGAAGGTGACTCGAAGAACTATTCCCTTAAGTGGCAAAAAGAATTACTTTTGATTCAGAGATCATTGAAACTCTTTATACCAGCCTAAGGCAATTCACAACAATCGTTTGGCGGAGTACAAAGGGTTGGCATACCCGGACTAAAATGGATGATGTGGACTACCTTGATGAAGGCAACGCAAGGGATGATTTTGCTTATCATCGGAAATGGATGGGACCCATGGTTGGACCACTTTTGAAGATGACCCTAAGCAACAATTACTGAGAAGGAAAACCAAGGGGAAATGGTACAACGGCGGTGCAAGCTGAGAACAGAACGCAACTGCTGGAAATGTTCTAACCATCATATCTGCCTGAGATTCAGATCTGGTTAGTAACAGGATACTTCAGACTCACATGTCTGAAAGAAAAGTTGCAACACAAATTGATGAGATAATGTTGCGAGATTCTCGGGATATGAACTACGATAGCAAGCTCCAAAACATGAGCTGGTTCTGCTACATACATGTGGGCATGTTGTCCAAGACAAGAATAACCACATAGTAGTCTTATCATAAAACACTACCGAGTTCTGGTTGGAAACCATCATCGAGGATAGCGGAATCTTGTGCATGATCTAGAATTAGCACAACACACTCCTTTTCCTTGAGCAAATCAATCAGTGGCTTAGTGTGCTAGGAAACACATATGGATTGGAGGCGGCCAACCTATCAAACAATAGGGCACTTCGCACGTGCATGACTAACTTGGGACGATTCCAGAGGAAACAAAACAAACCTTTCTCAAATTCATGGCGGCAACTTACACCTAAAGCACATGAATTCGAGGAAGTCACTTCTTCCATCCAAGCATAGGCTTCATGAACGGAACACGAGGGCATTGCTTACAATGTTTTCAACACTAGGTTGATGTTCAACATGAATCATGGGGGGGACAAAATTCTACTGATGGTCTCAATAGCAACTCATCGGAATTTCCATATCACTGGACTTCCACCATCATGTGAACACGGTGATAGCATTGGTCAGACCCAAAAGATATAATGGTGTATACTCGAGGGATCAACCACGAGTAAGACAACACTACGAACATCGTTGGTTCTGATTTGATTTGACGATAGCCCATACTCAAATCAAGGGTTGGATAAGACAATAGCACCGGCTAACCGATCACGAGGATCAATCAACGAAGATATCATCTTTCTTCAACACACACACGTACAGAAGATATCCCTTAGAGATGAACTAAGTTAGGAAAAGCTTTATCTTCCAACTCTCCAAGTTGTTGTTTAGCTTAACCAACTAGCTCAGGGGTATCCAACATAGATTCTTGGAGAATGGCTGGTTTAGAGGAAAACCAATTTGATCACGAGCTCAACATAACAGTCAGGGGACAGCCTGGTAAGACTTCTGAGAAGATATTCGGAAAATCACGAACAACCGATATGTTACTAAGCTCGAGAACAACCTTGCTTTTCAGGGCAAGATGATATGATCAACAAAGTGAGGGATTGACACAATCCTAACTCATTGATCGAAAAGTGCACCGGAAATAAGGACTGGGTAGCACAATCTATCTTCGAATGATGATTTAATAATCAACATGCTAAGAATGAGATTATTGTCCATTAACTACCAAGCAACGAGGTTGCTAGGAGTATTGATTTCACACATCACAGTTCACTTGTCGGCATTCCGGTTACAACAACACAGGGCCGAGGAATGAATAATGATAGCAAGAAGTATCACTGTGTCAAGAATCCATAAGAGGTGGTGCAATTCTCATGACATTCTTGACATAAAGATGGTAACACTCTAGGTGGAACAGAATCAAAAGCTGGATTGGCATTTTGATCTACGGAATACAACTGCTTTGACCCAATCCTAGATATGGATGAGGCACTGGAGTTTGTTTCTCCTAGTCATTCCAGAACAGAATGGCTTGACGGACCACAAGGATAATAGGCATCGATAAACACGATCGCACACATACCCTTGACTATCAATTGATAGACGAGGGTCAGAATACAACTAAAGAGATCAACTCAAAGGAACATATAATTTTCTGAGTTGTGGATGCATAGGTTAGTATGTCGAATCAAGTTCAACAGGTTTCTTCCGGATAACCTATGCGTAAAAATAGAACTGGCGTAATCGCAATATAGAATGGAGTACTCCTCAAGAGCACCCAGGTTGTGATCTTTTGGCTCAAAGAACTTCTGCCATAAGCAGTTCATGGTATTTGGAAGAAGGAAATACCACGGACCTCGAGGACTATTGCAAGGTTACTAATATCCTAAAGGAACTAGCAAACACTACCAACAGGAGGTAAGTAGGGTGAACCTCGGGTTCAACAACCCAGGAATAGAATACCTACTACTAAATGGCATCACAGGATGCTATCGAGAATAATGGCCAGAATCATCCCACGGGGAACACAAAACATGACTAGATTACTAGATGGTCCCCGAAGACACCTAGGGTCATAATAATAACTCGAACATGTATGTCAAGGCAACGGAGTACCTCAACAGACCGATTAGTGTGCTAAATCTGGCCCCAAGGGACATCAAAATGGGAGGAAGGGATTTTGCAAATGCTTCAGATTGTATTAGAAACCTGGGATGACTCGGACAGCATAATGGCTGTAAATGCTCAAAATGATTTGAGACATCAGGAAAAATGGTGGCATAACCACTCTACAACATCATAACAAGATTCCGAGATCAACAGTTAATATACAGAAATAGTAGGAACTGAACTGAGGCTTAAAACCAACAAACTTAAAGGTCTAAGGATTAGTAACACGTCATCCTGATAGATAGATGAGAAAGCCTAGTTCTTAATCCCCGTAGAAGAGAAGAGGATGACTCAGATCAGAAGGCCATGAGGTATAAGGAGTAAAAAGAGCCTTACGTTCCCTTCCATAATCAATTCCCTTACATAACTAAAGCATTTCTAGACACAACTTCGACCAGTTTGGCTTGGTAAACCTCTGACGATCAGGCTCGATACCAAAGCTGTCGGGACCCGATTCCAAGTCACATCGATCTAGCCGGTAACACCTCATATCACTTTGCGGCATCACGCACGGTATTCCCACGGGTGTCGCCTTACCATGGCCCGGGACCATTTGCGCCTTTTGGCTCACGTATATGATAGAGTCGCTAGCATCCATATGACATAGAACCCGGGCCGACATGACTAGTGGTGAACCCAAAGCGGCACTAACCCATGGGGACAGGCATACATGAATCACATCGAGCATGTCGGTCAGCAAGGTGTGAATCCGGGTTGTAGCACTGGGCTAACAGGACTCCAGGAACCCGGGCTGTAGCAGGCTAGGCAGGACTCCGGTTGTCACCGCGTGGCATTTCCCCGAAGGGACAGAAATAGGAACGAAGTGAAACACATGTCGGCCAGTCAAGTGTCCTGAACAGTAGTGCTGGGCTAGCAGGACTTCGGTGAACCGGGCTGTAGCGGACTACTATGGCTCAAGGAAGCACTAGACTACATTTTCCCATAAGAGAGGCTGCCAAGGATAAACAACTAGATTGTCGGATCCCACACATACCAAGCATTTCAAACATACACACAATATGCTCGATATGTGTAAATACAACATGGCATCACAACATAACTCTACGACTCAAGTATTTATTCATTAGGCTCAAGAGCCAAGATATTACAAACATGGGTCTCATGACCCAACATTCGTGAGCATACAAGTCAAAGCACAAGCGGAAGCCTAACATGTCCGAGTACGTACATCTAAAAATGAAAAAGGCCGAGAAGCTCGGCTATGTACCAGATCTTGCCGAGGGCACAAGATAAATGCTGAGGTAACAAGCTAAACGTCGAAGTCCACGCGGAACTACTAGCGAGACTGACGTCTCTCTGCAAAACATAAAATAAGCAAACGTGAGTACAAATGTACCCAGCAAGACTTACATCAGAACCAACTACATATGCATCATTATCAATAAAGGGGGTGGTGGAGTTTGACTGCAACAAGCCAGCTTTGACTCGGTGGCTATCCTGAACTCATTGCAAGTAACTCTTTTGAGGTGGCGCACACGAGTCCACATATTCACCATATCAATACACCACTATGGACCCGCTCCGTCTCCCTACGAGAGCGCCATCCATAGCACTCACACTTATCTTGCACATTTTAGAGTATCCACTTTCACTTGTCTATGAACTGTTATAGGCAACCCAGAAGTCCTTTACCGCGGACACGGCTATTCGAATAGATGATGTTAACCCTGCAGGGGTGTACTTCTTCATACATGTTTCCACCACTTAGCTGCCTCAGACACGACATATGCTCGGCAGACTTCAAGCAAAAGCCGACGTGGGTGTAGACCACGACCTACCTAAACACTCAAGTCTCTAGTCAAGGTTTATCGCCTATTCAGGTTCCATCCGCAGGGAGTCCGGCCGATGTTTCCACATACGGCCCCGAACGATGTGTGCAGGGTTCCCGAGATACCAAACGGGCATTCGGTACACCGGGCCACGGTGTATCTACCGCATCATAGCCCACCCCTAGGGTCAGCGCTACGCACGGCCTCCAACACATATCCTACAAACACCAGAAACTACTTGCAACTCCTGGATACAGGACAAGGGTGATTAAGAAGTTGAGCGGGGTCATATTTCAGGGCCCAATGCATGGTAGTAGCTGAATCATGGATCACAAACACAGAACTCAGTTCCTAAGGATGGCTTCAATGAGACAACCCACCATGTACTCCTACATGGCCTCTCACCACTACCTTTACCAAATCGTGTTCACACCCTTAGCTCTTAACAGTAGGACATGATCAAACACCTCCGATTCATCCCCGATGAATTAGACCTGACTCAACTCTAAGCAGTAGCAGGCATGAAAAACAAGCATGAATGAGTAGGCACAACAGGGCTCAAACAACTCCTACTCATGCTAGTGGGTTTCATCTATTTACTGTGGAATGACAGGTCATGCAGAGGATAAAGGGGTTCAGCTACCGCAGCAAGTAACAGATGAATCGTTGTTGTCCTAATGCAGTAAAAGAGAGCAGGAGCGAGAGAGTGGGATTGTATCGGAATGAACAAGGGGGTTTTGCTTGCCTGGCACTTCTGAAGATATTATAGCTCTTCATCGGTGTCATCAAGCTCATCGCCGGAACCACGTCTATCGAGAGGGGACAACACCGGCAACTGAGAAAGAACACAATCAATGCAATGCCATAATATGATGCATGATCATGACATGGAAATATGCTGTGATTTGAGCTAATGCATCTAGCTATGATTTAAATGAAGTTGGTTTGAATACATGATTCAAATTCCAACTCCATATATGATCATTTAAATGCCCTTTATTTTTTTGTCCAAACAGAGGACAAACATTGTTCAAACATGCATGAAAATGATATGATGGATAGGTTGCATTTTTCTGATAATTTTTCATATATAATTTGTTTGATTTGGAGCTCTGATTAATTTCTATGATTTTTAGAAGTTTAGAGCATTTTCAAAATTTTATAAACCTTTACGATTTATTTTAATTCCGTAAAATACTTACTACGCCAAGATGAGATAAGGCCGAGGTCAGCAGGTCAACTGGTCGGTCCAGTCAAAGCTGACCAAGGTCCCGTCTGTCAAGATGGTTTAGTTAAACTAACTAAATTCAGTTAGCGCTAATCCTGGGTTAGTTAGCAGGGCGGGCCCCACTTGTCATAGACCCAAGGGTCAAACTGGGCCCACCTGGTCAACTCGGTCAACAGGTCAACTCGCCGGCGTTTAGCCACCGGCGAGGCCAGACGTGGCGGAGAAAGTGCAAATTCGCGCCCCGGCGACCAAATGGGCGGCGGAGGCCATCTATGGGGAGCTGGAGGTGCGCCGCTTCTATTGGTGGTGGTGGTTGGTGGGAGGTGGCGGAATCGCCGCCGGCGACGACAGCGTTGGTGGCTGCCGAGCTCGGGTGAGCTCGGGTCGTCGCCATAACGAGCATGGAGGTGCGGGGTTAGCACCTCCGCGTTTCACGCGCGATGATGAGCATGTTGGACACGACGCCCGGACCAAATGGTCGCCGGAGTCGTGTCGGCGGCGAGTGCAGGCGGCGGCGCAGTCGGGCGAGAGGGGCGTGGCGGCCATGGTGTGGAAGAGAGAGAACGGAGAGGGGGGGATGATCAAAAGCTCACGTAGAACACGACGAGCAAGTCGATGAGCTCGGGGAGGCGTCGGAGACGACGGACGGGCGCCGGCGATCTCCGGCGGCAGAGGAGGAAGAAGATGAGGTAGCCGGCGATGCGGGGAGTCCGGCGGTGCGTGGCTCGGTTGAGGAGGTCTAGGACGAAGGGGCGGAGCTGCTGGGCGCGTCGGTGAGGCGAGGGGGAGGCGGTGGCCGCGGTGGTGCTTGTCGGCGGTGACGTGGCGCTCGGTTAGTTGGGGATGAGCGAGGAAAAGAGCAGGGGGAGAGTGAGAGGGGTCCAGGGGGTCGGGGCGACGACGTGGAGCCTGCCAGGTCGGCCTTGAAGCGGCAAGCTGGTGCCGTGGCGAGCTCTCGCTGGGCGTCACCTCCTCGCCTCAAGGCGGGGACAAATTGGTCGGCATGGGCGGCCAAGATCTTTGGGCCGCCAGGTGGGCCGGTTGGTGGTGCCAGGTAAGTAGCCAGGTAGGCTCTCTCTCTGGTTTTCCTATTTTTTTGTTTCTGTTTTCTATTTTGTCCTGTTTTGTTTTGGTTTAGTAAAAATACTAAACCATTTTATAAAATCCTGAAAATAATTATGTGGCTAGAACTAAGATATACCAAACCACATAAAATGTTCCAGAATTATTGGACATATATTAATTATATATAAAATATATATCCAATGCTAATAGCTATTGAATTAATTCAAAGGCCCAAGATAATGTTTCAGTCGCTCCAAAAATATTGGTTTGCATTTTACCTCATGCCAATAGTTTCATAGAATAACAGGAACATTTTCTTGGACTCAGTTGATGAGGGTTAGACGTTGGTTATTTTTAGGGGTTTTATGAGGCTTTGAAAATTCCTCAATTCAAATTTCATTTGAACTTAAACATGATGCACACTTGGAAGCTGGCATAGGTCAGACCAGGATTAGGGATGTGACATATAATCTCTCATTGTCATTGCAAACATGTTTAATCATAATGGGTTGAATCATGGATACTAGGTTAAACATATTTACAAAAACAGAACAAGTTGAGTTCATACCCATTTCTCTCTGCCATGGCCAGTTCATCAAATATCGTCATTATTGCCTTTCACTTGCACGACCGAACGATATGAAAATAATAATAGTGCAAGAGTGTCGTGGACTAAGCTGGAATCTGCAACATTTTATTCAACAGGAGAAGACAAGGTAAAATGGGCTCTTTGTTAGATCAACAATTATGCATATGAGAGCCACTCAACATTTTCATCGTGGTCTTCTCCTTGGTACGACTCAAATAGAAAGAAAATGAATTCAGAGAAACACACTGAAATATTTTTGGAGTATTTGGTTTTCTTGAAAAAGCAAATAAAAGGGAAAAGAAAAAATGAGAAAAACCATTTACACGGGAAAGCTCCCAACAAGGAAATCTTTTTGGGTTTTCTTTTTAGTGCTACAGCTAAGTACTCTAGAAAGAAAAATCAAAAAGAAGCAGGAAATATTTTTGTAATTTCTCAAAGTTTTTCAAACACACAAGAAGAAAGCAAGAAAAAAAAATTTAACATGGATAGTAGAATGAAAAAGCGTGAACACCGACAACTGGAATGAAATGTGTGAACATGAATGTAATGTCGATGGAAATACGTACTCCCCCAAGCTTAGGCTTTTGGCCTAACTTGGTAATCAGTCTGTAGCCTGCATAGTTGTCGGGGTGATAGCTCACGGAGGCTCTCGGTGCGGATGCCTCAGCCTGCCGTGCGGCCACAACCGCCGAGTTATGAGCTCGGGCCTCGCTCTCAAGAACAAAATACCTTCCCTTGCTGTGATAATCAAAGAGAGGAGGCGCAGGCAAATATGTGTACCCACGGATTCTTTATTAAACAACAATTTATATATGAAATTATTGGGGTCACCTCTAAGGATCTTATGACATTTCGTAGCATCAAAATATAAATACTGCATGGGTAAAATAGGGTCATAGGGCAAAGGTGAAACACCCAGCTCTTGCTAAACGTGTGGCATAAATTCCACCATAGAAATTGAAGGAAATATGCCCTAGATACAATAATAAAGTTGTTATTTATATTTCCTTATATCATGATAAATGTTTATTATTCATGCTAGAATTGTATTAACCGGAAACTTAGTACATGTGTCAATACATAGACAAACACAGTGTCACTAGTATGCCTCTACTTGACTAGCTCGTTGAATCAAAGATGGTTAAGTTTCCAAGCCATTGACATGAGATGTCATTTGATTAAAGGGATCACATAATTAGAGAATGATGTGATTGACTTGACCCATTCCGTTAGCTTAGCATTTGATCGTTTAGTATATTGCTATTGCTTTCTTCATGACTTATACATGTTCCTATGACTATGAGATTATGCAACTCCCGAATACTGGAGGAACACTTGGTGTGCAACCAAACGTCACAACGTAACTAGGTGATTATAAAGGTGCTCTACAGGTGTCCCCGATGGTACTTGTTGAGTTGGCATAGATCAAGATTAGGATTTGTCACTCCGATTGTCGAAGAGGTATCTTTGGGCCCTCTCGGTAATGCACATCAATATAAGCCTTGCAAGCAATGTAACTAATGAGTTAGTTGAGGTATGATGCATTACAGAACGAGTAAAGATACTTGCCGGTAACGAGATTGAACTAGGTATTGAGATACCGACGACCGAATCTCGGGCAAGTAACATACCGATGACAAAGGGAACAATGTATGTTGTTATGCGGTTTGACCGATAAAGATCTTCGTAGAATATGTAGGAGCCAATATGAGCATCCAGGTTCCGCTGTTGGTTATTGATCGGAGACGTGTCTCGGTCATGTCTACATAGTTCTCGAACCCATAGGGTTCGCACGCTTAACGTTTGGTGATGATCGATATTACGAGTTTATGTGTTTTGATGTATCGAAGGTAGTTTGGAGTCCCGGATATGATCACGGACATGATGAGGAGTCTCGAAATGGTCGAGACATAAAGATCGATATATTGGATGAATATGTTTGGACATCAGAAGGGTTCCGAGTGAGTTCAGGCATATACCGGAGTACCGGGGGGTTACCGGAACCCCCCGGGGAGTTTAATGGACCTTATGGGCCTTAGTGGAGAGAGACAGGGGCGGCCAGGGTAGGCCGCGCGCCCCCTCCCCCTCTGGTCTGAATTGGACTAGGAAGGGGGGCGGCGCCCCCCTTTCCTTCTCCCTCTCTCCTCCTTCCTTCTCTCCTACTCCTGCTACATGGAAGGGGGGAATCCTACTCCCGGTGGGAGTAGGACTCCCCATGGGGCACGCCATAGGAGGGCCGGCCCTCCCCCTCCTCCACTCCTTTATATACGGGGGAGGGGGGCACCCCATAGACACACAAGTTGATCATTGATCTCTTAGCCGTGTGCGGTGCCCCCCTCCACCATAATCCACCTCAGTCATATCGTCGTAGTGCTTAGGCGAAGCCCTGCGCCGGTAGCTTCATCATCGCCATCATCACGCCGTCGTGCTGACGAAGCTCCCCCTCGAAGCTCTACTGGATTGTGAGTTCATGGGACGTCACCAAGGTAAACATGTGCAGATCGCGGAGGTGTCGTACGTTCAGTACTAGGATCGGTCGATCGTGAAGATGTACGACTACATCAGCCCCATTGTCATAATGCTTCTGCTTTCGGTCTACGAGGGTACGTGGACAACACTCTCCCCTCTTGTTGCTATGCATCACCATGATCTTGCGTGTGCGCACGAATTTTTTTGAAATTACTACGTTCCCCAACAGTGGCATCCGAGCCAGGTTTATGCGTAGATGTTATATGCACGAGTAGAACACAAGTGAGATGTGGGTGATACTAGTCATACTGCTTACCAGCATGTCATACTTTGATTCGGGCATGCTTGTTGGATGAAGCGGCCTGCACCGACATTACGCCAGACGCTTACGCGAGACTGGTTCTACCGACGTGCTTCGCACACAGGTGGCTGGCGGGTGTCAGTTTCTCCAACTTTAGTTGAATCGAGTGTGGCTACGCCCGGTCCTTGTTGAAGGTTAAAACAGCACATACTTGACAAAATATCGTTGTGGCATCGATGAGTAGGTAAGAACGGCTCTTGCTCAGCCCGTAGCAGCCACATAAAACTTGCAACAACAAAGTAGAATACGTCTAACTTGTTTTTGCAGGGCGTGTTGTGATGTGATATGGTCAAGACATTATGCTAAATTTTATTGTATGAGATGATCATGTTTTGTAATAGAGTTATCGGCAACTGGCTGGAGCCATATGGTTGTCGCTTTATTGTATTAAAGGCAATCGCCATGTACTTGCTTTACTTTATCACTAAGCGGTAGCGATAGTCGTAGAAGCAATAGTTGGCGAGACGACAACGATGCTACGATGGAGATCAAGGTGTCGCGCCGGTGACGATGGTGATCATGACGGTGCTTTGGAGATGGAGATCAAAGGCACAAGATGAGGATGGCCATATCATATCACTTATATTGATTGCATGTGATGTTTATCCTTTATGCATCTTATTTTTCTTAGATCGACGGTAGCATTATAAGATGATCTCTCACTAAATTTCAAGGTACAAGTGTTCTCCCTAAGTATGCACCGTTGCGAAAGTTCGTCGAGACGAGACACCACGTGATGATCGGGTGTGATAAGCTCTACGTTCACATACAACGGGCGCAAGCCAGTTTTGCACACGCAGAATACTCAGGTTAAACTTGACGAGCCTAGCATATGCAGATATGGCCTCGGAACACTGAGACCAAAAGGTCGAGCGCGAATCATATAGTAGATATGATCAACATTGTAATGTTCACCATTGAAAACAACTCCATCTCACGTGATGATCGGACATGGTTTAGTTGATTTGGATCACGTGATCACTTAGATGATTAGAGGGATGTCTATCTAAGTGCGAGTTCTTAAGTAATTTGATTAATTGAACTTTAATTTATCATGACCTTAGTACCTGATAGTATTTTGCATGTCTATGTTGTTGTAGATAGATGGCCCGTGCTGTTGTTCCGTTGAATTTTAATGCGTTCCTAGAGAAAGC
This sequence comes from Aegilops bicornis, assembly GCA_021605145.1. NCBI lineage: Eukaryota > Viridiplantae > Streptophyta > Magnoliopsida > Poales > Poaceae > Aegilops > Aegilops bicornis. The sequence continues at coordinate 579,649,571 of CM038670.1, forward strand.
TAAGTAGAAAGATGATGGTAGCGACTACACGGACTGGGTCCGTAACTTGAGGATTATCCTCATTGCTGCACAGAAGAATTACGTCCTGGAAGCACGGCTAGGTGCCAAACCCGCTGCAGGAGCAACACCAGATGTTACAAACGTCTGGCAGACAAAGCTGATGACTACTCGATAGTTCAATGTGCCATTCTTTACGGCTTAGAACCGTGACTTCAATGATGTTTTGAACGTCATGGAGCATATAAGATGTTCCAGTAGTTGAAGTTAATATTTCAAGCAAATGCCCGGATTGAGAGATATGAAGTCTCCAATAAGTTCTACAGCTGCAAGATGGAGGAGAATAGTTCTGTCAGTGAGCATATACTCAGAATGTCTGGGTATAACAATCACTTGATTCAACCGGGAGTTAATCTTCCGGATGATAGCGTCATTGATGTAATTCTTCAATCACTGCCACCAAGCTACAAGAGCTTCGTGATGAACTATAATATGCAAGGGATGGATAAGATAATTCCCGACCTCTTCGCAATGCTAAAGGCTGCGGAGGTAGAAATCAATAAGGAGCATCAAGTGTTGATGGTCAACAAGACCATTAGTTTCAAGAAAAAGGGTAAAGGGAAGAAGGCGAACTTCATGAAGAACGGCAAGCAAGTTGCTGCTCAAGTGAAGAACGGCAAGCAAGTTGCTGCTCAAGTGAAGAAGCCCAAGTCTGGACCTAAGCCTGAGACTGAGTGCTTCTACTGCAAAAGGGACTGGTCACTGGAAGCGTAACTGCCCCAAGTATTTGGCGGATAAGAAGGATGGCAAGGTGAAAAAAGGTATATGTGATATACATGTTATTGATGTGTACCTTACTAATGCTCGCAGTAGCACCTTGGTATTTGATACTAGTTATGTTGCTCATATTTAAACTCGAAATAGGGGCTACGGATTAAACAAAGATTGGCTAAGGACGAGGTGACGATGCACGTGGGAAATGGTTCCAAAGTCGATGTGATCGCGGTCGGCACGCTACCTCTACATCTACCTTCGGGATTAGTTTTAGACCTAAATAATTGTTATTTGGTGCCAGCGTTAAGCATGAACATTATATCTGGATCTTGTTTGATGCGAGACGGTTATTCATTTAAATCAAAGAATAATGGTTGTTCTATTTATATGAGTAATATCTTTTATGGTCATGAACCCTTGAAGAGTGGTCTATTTTTATTAAATGTCGATAGTAGTGATACACATATTCATAATATTGAAGCCAAAAGATGCAGAGTTGATAATGATAGTGAAACTTATTTGTGGCACTGCCGTTTGGGTCATATTGGTGTAAAGTGCATGAAGAAACTCCATTCTGATGGAGCTTTTGGAATCACTTTATTATGAATCACTTGGTACTTGCGAACCATGCCTCATGGGCAAGATGACTAAAACTCCGTTCTCCGGAACAATGGAGCGGGCAATAGATTTGTTTGAAATCATACATACTGATGTATGTGGTCCAATGAATGTTGAGGCTCATGGCGGGTATCGTTATTTTCTCACCTTCACAGATGATTTGAGTAGATATGGGTATATCTACTTGATGAAGCATAAGTCTGGAACATTTGAAAAGTTCAAAAAAATTCAGACTGAAGTGGAAAATCATCGTAACAAGAAAATAATGTTTCTACGATCTGGTCGTAGAGGAGAATATTTGAGTTACGAGTTTGGTCTTCATTTGAAACAATGCGGAATAGTTTCGCAACTCACGCCACCCGGAACACCACAGCGTAATGGTGTGTCCGAACATCGTAATTGTACTTTACTAGAATGGTGTGATCTATGATGTCTCTTACTGATTTACCGCTATCGTTTTGGGGTTATGCTTTAGAGACGGCTACATTCACGTTAAATAGGGCACCATCTAAATCCGTTGAGACGACACCTTGTGAACTGTGGTTTGGCAAGAACCCTAAGTTGTCGTTTCTTAAAGTTTGGGGCTGCGATGCTTATTTGAAAAAGCTTCAACCTCATAAGCTCGAACCCAAATCAGATAAGTGTGTCTTCATAGGATACCCAAAGGAGACTATTGGGTACACCTTCTATCACAAATCCGAAGGCAAGACATTCGTTGCTAAGAATGGATCCTTTCTAGAGAAGGAATTTCTCTCGAAAGAAGTGAGTGGGAGGAAAGTAGAACTTGATGAGGTAACTATACCTGCTCCCTTATTGAAAAGTAGTTCATCACAGAAATCGGTTCCTGTGACTCCTACACCAATTAGTGAGGAAACTAATGATGATGATCATATAACTTCAGATCAAGTTACTACCAAACCTCGTAGGTCAATCAGAGTAAGATCCGCACCAGAGTGGTGCGGTAATCCTGTTTTGGAGGTCATGTTACTTGACCATGACGAACCTACGAACTATGAGGAAGCGATGATGAGCCCAGATTCCGCAAAATGGCTTGAGGCCAAGAAATTTGAGATGGGATCCATGTATGAGAACAAAGTGTGGACTTTGGTTGACTTGCTCGATGATCGGCAGGCCATCGAGAATAAATGGATCTTCAAGAAGAAGACTGACACTGACGGTAATGTTACTGTCTACAAAGCTCGACTTGTTGCGAAAGGTTTTCGACAAGTTGAAGGAGTTGACTATGATGAGACCTTCTCACCCGTAGCGATGCTTAAGTCCATCTGAATCATGTTAGCAATTGCCGCATTTTATGATTATGAAATTTGGCAAATGGATGTAAAGACTGCACTCCTGAATGGATTTCTGGAAGAAGAGTTGTATATGATGCAACCTGAAGGTTTTATCGATCCAAAGGATGCTAACAAAGTGTGCAAACTCCAGCGATCCATTTATGGACTGGTGCAAGCATCTGGGAGTTGGAATAAACGTTTTGATAGTGTGACCAAAGCATATGGTTTTATACAGACTTTTGGAGAAGCCTGTATTTACAAGAAAGTGAGTGGGAGCTCTGTAGCATTTCTAATATTATATGTAGATGACATATTGTTGATTGGAAAAGATATAGAATTTCTGGATAGCATAAAAGGATACTTGAATAAGAGTTTTTCAATGACAGACCTCAGTGAAACTGCTTATATATTGGGCATCAAGATCTATAGAGATAGATCAAGACGCTTAATTGGACTTTATAAGCACATACCTTGATAAAGTTTTGAAGACGTTCAAAATGGATCGTGCAAAGAAAGGGTTCTTTCTGTGTTACAAGGTGTGAAGTTGAGTCAGACTCAATGCCCGACCACTGCAGAAGATAGAGAGAAAATGAAAAGTGTTCCCTATGCTTCAGCCATAGGCTCTATCATGTATGCAATGTTGTGTACCAGACCTGATGCATGCCTTGCTATTAGTTTAGCAGGGAGGTACCAAAGTAATCCAGGAGTGGATCACTGGACATCGGTCAAGAACATCCTTAAATACCTGAAAAGGACTAAGGATATGTTTCTTGTTTATGGAGGTGACAAAGAGCTCGTCGTAAATGGTTACTTGATGCAAGATTTGACACTGATCTGGATGACTCTAAGTTACAAACTGGATACGTTTTTATGATGAACGGTGGAGCTGTCAGTTGGTGCAGTTCCAAGCAAAGCGTGGTGGCGGGATCTACGTGTGAAGCGGAGTACATAGCTGCTTCGGAAGTGGCAAATGAAGGAGTCTGGACGAAGGAGTTCATCTCCGATCTAGGTGTCATACCTAGTGCATCGGGTCCAATGAAAATCTTTTGTGACAATACTGGTGCAATTGCCTTGGCAAAGGAATCCAGATTTCACAAGAGAACCAAGCACATCAAGAGACGCATCAATTCCATCCGCGATCAAGTCAAGGAGGAAGACATAGAGATTTGCAAGATACGTACGGATCTGAATGTTGCAGACCCGTTGACTAAGCCTCTGTCACGAGCAAAACATGATCAGCACCAAGACCACATGGGTGTTAGAATCATTACTGTGTAATCTAGATTATTGACTCTAGTGCAAGTGGGAGACTGGTGGAAATATTCCCTAGAGGCAATAATAAAGTTGTTATTTATATTTCCCTATATCATGATAAATGTTTATTATCCATGCTATAATTTTATTAACCGGAAACTTAGTACATGTGTGAATACATAGCAAACACAGTGTCACTAGTATGCCTCTACTTGACTAGCTCGTTGAATCAAACATGGTTAAGTTTCCTAGCCATTGACATGAGTTGTCATTTGATTAATGGGATCACATCATTAGAGAATGATGTGATTGACTTGACCCATTCCGTTAGCTTAGCATTTGATTGTTTAGTATATTGATATTGCTTTCTTCATGACTTATACATGTTCCTATGACTATGAGATTATGCAACTCGAATACCGGAGGAACACTTTGTGTGCTACCAAATGTCACAACGTAATCGGGTGATTATAAAGGTGCTCTCTGGTGTCTCCGATGGTACTTGTTGAGTTGGCATAGATCAAGATTAGGATTTGTCACTCTGATTGTCGGAGGGGTATCTTTGGGCCCTCTCGGTAATGCACATCAATATAAGCCTTGCAAGCAATGTAACTAGTGAGTTAGTTGAGGGATGATGCATTATAGAATGAGTAAAGAGACTTGCCAGTAACGAGATTGAACTAGGTATTAACATACCGACGCGAATCTCGGGCAAGTAACATATCGATTATAAAGGGAACAATGTATGTTGTTACGCGATTTGACCGATAAAGATCTTCGTAGAATATGTAGGAGCCAATATGAGCATCCAGGTTCCGCTATTGGTTATTGACCGGAGACGTGTCTCGGTCATGTCTACATAGTTCTCGAACCCGTAGGATCCGCACGCTTAACGTTTGGTGACGATCGGTATTATGAGTTTATGTGTTTTAATGTATTGAAGGTAGTTCAGAGTCTCGGATATGATCACGGACATGACGAGGGCTCTCGAAATGGTCGAGACATAAAGATCGATATATTGGATGACTATGTTTGGACATCGGAAGGGTTCCGAGTGAGTTCGGGCATATCTTAGAATCTGGGGTTACCGGAACCCCCCGGGGAGTTTAATGGGCCTTATGGGCCTTAGTGGAGAGAGAGAGGGGCGGCCAGGGCAGGCCGCGTGCCCCCTCTCCCTCTGGTCCGAATAGGACTAGGAAGGGGGGCGGCGCCCCCCCTTTCCTTTTCCCTCTCTCCTCCTTCCTTCTCTCCTACTCCTACTACATGGAAGGGGGGAATCCTAATCCCGGTGGGAGTAGGGCTCCCCATGGGGCGCGCCATAGGAGGGCCGGCCCTCCCCCTCCTCCATTCCTTTATATACAGGGGATGGGGGCACCCCGTAGACACACAAGTTGATCATTGATCTCTTAGCCGTGTGCGGTGCCCCCCTCCACCATAATCCACCTTGGTCGTACCGTCGTAGTGCTTAGGAGAAGCCCTGCGCCGATAGCTTCATCATCACCGTCATCACACCGTCGTGCTGACGAAGCTCTCCCTCGAAGCTCTAATGGATCGTGAGTTCGTGGGACGTCACCGAGCTGAACGTGTGCAGATCGCAGAGGTGTTGTACGTTCGGTACTAGGATCGGTCGATCGTGAAGACGTACGATTACATCAACCGCGCTTTCATAACGCTTCCGCTTTCGGTCTAAGAGGGTACATGGACAACACTCTCCCCTCTCGTTTCTATGCATCACCATGATCTTGCGTTTGCGTATGAATTTTTTTGAAATTACTTCGTTCCCCAACGAAAATAACCACTATTAGCATTATGTTGCAACCTGCGTGCAACAATCGCTCCAAGATTATAACTTATGTCACCGGTGAGAGCGGTGCGTATGAGGCTTAAGTCTGGAGCACAAAGTGTACTACAATCTTGTTTGCCTACTATACATTTCTCATTAAATAAAGCAAAGTACTGAATTGCGGGAAAATGAGTGCTCTTTATTCTACCTTGCGTCACTCCCCTCGTCTCACCATAGCAAAGGCTAGTCAAAACGTTTGGAACTTAGACCTTGGTGGTTCGTCAAGCGAACCCCAGAATGGGATTTTGCAGTGGTGACCAAATCTCTCTAAAGATATAGTAAATGGATTTTCATACAATTTAAATGACACCCTAGACTGACGGGGACGGAATTTAAATCCTTTGACAAATGATTCAGTGAGAGTGTGGTGTTGGTTGCACTTATCTGAAATGTAGGGACCGAGGCCGGCATTGTGAACATATTGCTCAAATTCCACCTTAATGCCCACACTCACCATATAATTGTGGCAAGGCCATAAGCATGTTTTGGTGGCGGCATATCGTATGGAACTTTCACTTGGTTCAACATAAGACCGACGAACGGAGCTGTCACTATAAGATGCCTCCGAGGATCTCCTCTTCGAAGATCTCCTTCCAAAAAGGTTCATCATATTCGCGTACAATTTTCTGAAAATTTTTGGGTGACAAAAATTTATCAACAAAACTTTACCAGATTGATTGCAACTACTCATAGGGATTTCTAGAGGCCATAGCAAGCATTCAAACTACTTAAAACTCTAAGAATTCAACATGCAAGCTCATCTACAGCAGCACCAAGTGTCGGTGGGAACGACGCCTATGGGCTCACAAGGATCCCTACTGCGGTTGCGGGGCGCGGGGTTGAGAGAAGAGCGGATCTGACAGAGAGTACGGGGTTCGTTTATCCAGGTTCGGGTCGCGAGGATGCGTAAAACACTAGTCCTGCTTTGGTGGATGTATTCTGAGTTCTTGAGCTAGCTACGGGGTATAACGAGCTCCAAAAAGCCGAATCCTTTTTCTGGTCGCCTCGGGCCTCCTTTTATAGGAAAAGGGGTCGCCACAGTGGCAAGCTGGAGGTGGAAAGGGTACAGTGCCGCGAGGTTATCCCTTGTATTAGAGGACAAGATGCATTTAATGCATCGCTTAGGTGTCCTCTTGCTTTATCGGGGACGGGAGCGAGGCCCGTCCCATTCGTCGCCGCTCCTCCTTGCTTCGACACGCGCGCTGGCCAGTGATGCATGCGGTGCCATGTAGGCGGTGCAGCAGCTGAGGTGGTGCGGTGGTGGAGCCTCCAGGAAGGGTTGCATGTTGCCACGCAGGTGCCTGCCCAGCTGGTTGGGTCGGCAGCTGCATGCGAACGACGGTGGAAACTTGGTTGGTGCAGGCCTGGCAGCGGCCCTGCTGGTGCGCCTGGCGAGGGCCTTGCGGGGTGGCCCGGCAAGGGTCTTGCAGCGGCGCGTAGGCGTCGGCGTCAAGGATCTTGCCGGGGGTCTTGTGGGTTTCTTTGGTGAGGATGATTGCCTTCCTATCCTCACTTGATCTTGACTATTCTTTGTCTTCACAAAGATCTGCATGCCACCACGGAGGTGCCTCCCGAGCCCTGTCCCAATGCGTTCGTCGAGCATTGGTGGGCTCAAGAGTCCTTGCCGGGAAAACCTGCTTCGCCCATCTGATCCTTGTGGCCTTGGTCCTTGTCGTTGATTTATTTGTCTTGTGCCTTCAGCTTCTCTACGGCCTCCCTTCCCTGCCGTGTGATGCGTGGTCGTGGAGAGCGGCTCTGACTGCCCGTGCACAAGTAAAGGTGTCAAAAGGAGAGCCCCTACTTCTGCACACCGACACCAAGAGTAGCTAATTATTCAAAATATAAACCACTAAAGCAAAAACTAATTGGACAAATAGAGGAGTCACATACCAAGTAACAATCTCCGGAAAAAGTTTCGGAAATGGAGCTTCGAGCAAAGAGATCAAAATCTGCGAGTTTGAGAGCAAGAACACGAGAGAGAGAGAGAGAGAGAGAGAGAGAGAGAGCAACGGTTATTTTTTTCTGGATGAGGGTGGTGATGTGGGATGAAGAGATAAGTGAGGGGGCCCACGTGGGGACCACACCTTCCTCTGATGTTATTTGCACCAAAAATTCTTAAATATTTAGAAAAAAATCGTATTAAATTTTTAGAGCATACTGAGAACTTTTATTTTTGGGTCATTTTTTATTGCAAGAGAAATTCAGAAAACAGACAAAACATGGCACTTTATTTTATTTAACTAATAAAAACAGAAAACAAAAGTAGGGACAGAAGCTAGTGCTTACTAAATTCATCAACTTCATACCTCTAAAAAATGATCCATTAATAAGGTTGATCAAGTCTTATTAACAACCACTTTTGATAGAGGCAAAAGTGTCCCGTCTTTCGATGAGATTGTGGCTATCGTTTTGGAGGAAGTCGACTTTGATGATCCGACTACAAACGTGCGAGTACGTCGCGCCTTAGCAATCGCTAAACCAACTCCGAGATGTTATTGACCACGCCGGAGCACGATCAACCTGACCACGAAGGTCTGTTTCCTGCAGGCAAACGAAGAACAAGCAAGAAACTAAGATTGCAATCTGGATATTGCGAATATAAGAGGAAAGCTTTATTGATCAAGGTGGGGTTCTGTGGACGCCTTTGTGCAGTCGTTGAACACAAACGAAGTACGCGAAGTTGCAGCTATGGCGAACTTTAATCTAAACAAAACCCAAAGTCTAAACGACACCCTAAGGGTTGTATATATGGAGGAAGAGCGGGGATTTCGTGGCCCTTGGAGGAGGGGTCCGAAACCAACCCTAACTCTTGTTTCCCCACACATACGGACTCTAAAAACAACATATACTTAAGTATTTCGAAAATACATGGGCCTAGCCCAATAATAAGGTGACGCAGCACCTAGAATAGCCTCTGGATGAAATTTATGAAGTGGCATCTTGTATATTTTGTCCAAGGCTTCATGCACTCCTTATGGTGGCTTCAAAGTCCTGAAATCATCACTTGTAACTCCGTTCTTGATCCCCTTACGCATGCCATCATATCCCTACTTGGTCTTGCTCCAGTGTTCATCCCTCTTATCCATGCCAGGCCCTTCATTTGTAAGCAAAACAAATGTATCCAATTTAGGCAGCATCATATTCTCATGAACATTAGAATCATTACCAAGAAACGAAAATACCTGGTAATTCAATTGGCGTGCGCGAGCTCTAGTAATTGGTCCAGTATGTATAGCAGCAGGGGCTGTGGGTGTAACAATGGTATTGATGTCCTCATCATCCTCCCCTTCTCGAAATGAAGTCGCCCTCGACGGAAGCTCATCTTCCCCACCCAAATAAGGCTTCAAATCTGCAATGTTAAAAGTGGGACTAACCCCAAAATCTGCAGGAAGCTCAAGTTTATATGCATTATCATTTATTTTCTCTAACACCTTAAAAGGACCATCAAAGACGTGGCATTAGCTTTGATTTGCGCAAATTAGGAAATCTATCCTTACGCAAATGTAACCAAACAAGATCTCCGGTGCAAACACAACATGTTTTCTACCCTTATCTCCAAAGAAGTTTATATTTAGCATTCATACGCTCAATGTTTTCCTTAGTTAACTCATGCATTTTAAAATCAATTCATCACATTCTTTAGCATCAAAATTAACCTTCTCCAAAGATGGAAGAGGCAACAAATCAATAGGTGCACGAGGTAGGAAACCATACACAATTTCAAAAGGGCACATCTTAGTAGAACAATGCAATGAACGATTATAAGCAAATTCAATATGAGGCAAGCATTCTTCCCACATTTTCTAATTATTCTTCAAAACATCCCTAAGCATAGTAGACAATGTTCTATTTACTACTTCAGTTTGTCCATCAGTTTGGGGGTGACAAGTAGTACTAAAAAGCAGTTTAGTCCCCAACTTAGCCCATAAACATCTCCAAGAGTGGCTAAGAAATTTAGTATCATGATCTGAAACAATAGTATTTGGCACACCATGCAAGCGATTAATTTCCCGAAAGAACAAATCAGCATCATCGCTTTTATGACATGGTATAAAGTGTGTCATTTTCGAAAATCTATCCACGACAACAAATATGCTATCCATCCCCTTCTTTGTTCAAGGTAAACCTAAAACAAAGTCCATAGATATATCCTCCCAAGGAACAATAGGTACAGGCAAAGGCATATATAAACCATGAGGATTGAGACGTGACTTAGCTTATTGACATGTAGTGCAGCGAGCAACAAAATGCTCAACATCCCGTCTCATCTTTGGCCAAAAGAAATGTGTAGCAAGTATATCCTCTGTCTTCTTGACGCCAAAGTGCCCCATTAATCCTCCTCCATGCGCTTCCTGCAACAACAAAAGACGAACGGAGCTAGCTAGAATGCATAGCTTGTTAGCACGAAACACAAATCCATCGTTAAAAACGAACTTGTTCCAAGTTCCCCCTTCCTTACAATTCTGCAATACATCTTTAAATTAAGCATCATGCACATATTGATCTTTGATGGTCTCCAAACCAAAAATTTAAAGTCAAGTTGTGAAAGCATAGTATAACGACGAGACAATGCATCAATAATAACATTTTCTTTACCCTTCTTGTGTTTAATGACATAAGGGAAAGTCTCAATGAATTCAATCCATTTAGCATGTCTACGATTCAGTTTTGCTTGCCTTTTAATGTGTTTCAAAGATTCATGATCAGAATGTATAACAAATTTTTTGGGCCATAAATAATGTTGCCATGTCTCTAAAGTCCAAACAAGAGCATATAATTCTTTATCATAAGTAGAATAATTCAGACTAGGCCCACTCAATTTTTCAGAAAAGTATGCAACAGGTTTGCCTTCTTGTAATAACACACCTCCTAATCCAATTCCACTAGCATCACATTCAAGCTCAAAAGTCTTATTAAAATCAGGAAGTTAGAGTAAAGGAGCATGTGTCAACTTATCTTTCAATACCGTGAAGGCTTCTTCCTATGCGGTACCCAAACAAAAGGCACATCCTTCTTTGTAAGCTCGTTGAGAGGTGCAGCAATGGTGCTGAAATCTCTCCCAAAACACCTATAGAATCCAGCGAGGCCAAGAAAACTCCTCACTTGTGTGACCGTTTTGGGCTGCGGCAAACTCTCAATAGCTTCAATCTTGGCTTTATCAACTTCAATTCCCTGTGGAGTAACAACATAACCAAGAAAAGATACTCGGTCGGTGCAAAAGGTGCACTTCCCAAGGTTACCAAACAAACGTGCATCACGTAGAGCAATAAAAACAGTACGTAAATGTTCCAAATGTTCTTCCAAAGATTTGCTATAAATCAGTATATCATCAAAATAGACTACCACAAATCGTCCAATTAAAGCACGTAAAACTTCGTTCATTAGTCTCAAAGTACTAGGTGCATTAGTTAACCCAAAAGGCATGACTAACCACTCATATAATCCAAACTTAGTTTTAAATGTTGTTTTCCATTCATCTCCCAATTTCATACGAATTTGATGGTATCCACTATGCAAATCAACTTTGGAGAATATTGTAGAGCCACTCAATTCATCAAGCATATCATCTAGCCTAGGAATAGGATGACGATAACGAATAGTAATATTATTAATGCCTCTACAATCAACGCACATACGCGACGTACCATCCTTTTTCGGCACTAAAATGATAGGAACAGCACAAGGACTAAGGGATTCGCGTATATAACCTTTGTCGAGCAGCTTTTGTACTTGACGCATAATCTCCTTCGTGTCCTCTGGATTGGTACGATATGGTGCACGGTTGGGTAATGATGCACCGGGAATTAAGTCAATTTGATGCTCAATCCCTCGAATAGGTGGTAATCCCGGTGGCACGTCTTGTGGAAAGACGTCAGCGAACTCCTGCAAAATGTTAGTGACAGCAGGAGGCAAAGAGGAAGGCACATCCTCCAATGAAAATAATGCCTCTTTGCACACAAAAGCATAGCAAACAGATTTGCTAAAATCTAGATCATCAATATTAGATTTGGTGGCAAGTAAACATGCACTTTTGAATTTAATTTTAGAAGCAACACTAGATGGTTTATTATTAGGCTTCATTTGTTGCTCAAATTATTTTGCCACAATCTGATTTTCACTCTTATTTTGCTCCTGTTTTGCTTTATTAACTCTATTAATATCATCTTTCAAAACCGACCATGAAAAACACTCAAATGCCAAAACGAACAGGTCCGGTTAAATTCCACTAAAGTAAAGTTAAAAAAGAGCGACCACTTTTTCCCCAGGCAAGTTACCTTATATTTATAACGCTTTGGTAGTCTGCTAGATTAGTCCTACTATCTTAATTAGGTTCTAATTTAGTAGTATTCTCATTTTTATTTAATAGTCTCTTATTATTTTATTATTAAATATTAAATAAAGGATAGAGCTATCCGTAAATTCAAGCAACCTTTTCGTAAATCTAAACAACCTTTTCGTAGGTGTCCCCGTTAGCTACTGACCTTTGGTCGAATTAAGTCGCCTGACACCTAGTATCCATCGTTTACGGCTAGGACTACTGGGGTCTCTAATCCCATTTGCTCCCAAGACTCACCCGTCGAGCAGAGACGAAAGTCGGCCTTAGTGATCCGACGGTGTCGAGTGGAAGGATAAAAAAATTTAAAAGCAAATTTCTCTGGGGCTGGTGTTTTTCCAAGAAATCTCTAGCCAACCTTGAGCCTCGTGAGCTACCAAACTGCTCTACTCCGCTCTGGAGTACCAGAAACTGGTGGACAAAAAAGGCTTCTTTAACCATAAATCCAAAAAAAATTCTACCTCCTTTCTTTTTCCGAACTGAGGACGGGTTTTTGGAGTTAGCTCACCCTCGCGAGATCGCGACCCTTTGTCCCGCCCAGAAGAATATGGTCCCTGGGTTCCCTTTATTGGAACTATGTTCCTTTTTATTTTTGTTTCGAATTGGTCGGGTGCTCTTTTACCTTGGAAAATTATAGAGTTACAGGAGATAAGAGATTCATATGAGGAAACATAAGTAAATGGGCTTCTGCCTGAGCTTCCAAGGGGCTCATTTAAGACTTAATCGAATGATTACCCAATAGGTAAAAAGTGCTTTTGTCGTTACCTAGTTATTTTATTAACTAAATAAAGATATTTATAAAAAAAAGTGGAATCATTTTACTTTCTATTCATATTTCATTTTATATTTCTTTGAAACAAAGATGAAACAGAACCCCTCTTTCTCTAATTTAGAATTAGAAGGAATTCCACTAACAACACGACGTAATTAACTCTTGTTCCGGTATAAATAGGAGCTATCTGCTCTTAGTAATATTTTTGTCCTTATGAACAAGAGTATACTGATTGTTTCTACCATGGTGTACAGATTTTTTATCAAATTGCCATGGTCTACCAAGTAATAAGGAACATGCTTGCATAGGTACCACATCAAAATCAACATAATCAGCATATGTAGAGATACTAAAATGCACACCTAACAAAGACGTCTTACCTTAACCTTGCCGCTGTTGTTGAACCATTGGATGTAGTAAGGATGTGGATGTGGTCTTGTGGTGAGAGATAGCTTCTCCACCATCTCCATGCTAGCCAAGTTGTTGCAGCTCCCTCCATCTATGATGATGCGAACAGAACGTTCCTTCACAACTCCCTTTGTATGTAACAAATTATGCCTCTGATTTTGCTCAGCTTGTGTAACCTACACACTCAGGACATGTTGAGCAACTGAACATTCATACCTGTCAACATCTTCAGCAGCCATGTATTGCGTCTCATGATCAGAATCATCTCCACCGTGTTCTTCATGTGTAATAAGAGCCAAAGTCTCCTCATCATAGTCCTTTGGCGGACTCATACCCACCATCCTCGGTAGCAATCATCACACGCTGAGATTTGCATTCTCTCATAAAATGTCCTCTTCCCTTACAACGACAAATAATATCACTTGTGTGCCCTGTTGATGCCATGGAAGAAGAACGATTCTGCGCAGCCCGGCAGTGTGCTCTTGGCAGATAGTGGTGGTTGTGCCTGCTTTCTTGTATCACGGCTGGAGGTGGCACCTGATGGAGGTGTTGGTGCAGTGGAAGTAGAGGATGCACATGGTGTCCATGATGAAGATCGACCTGCAGAAAAGTTAGTTCGCGCCAATGCATGTCGATCCTGCACTTCACGTTCAGCTTTACAAGCAAGATGGAATAAACGAGTGATATTATTATACTCCTTATACTCTAGAATGGTCTGAATCTCTCTATTTAATCCACCCATAAAACATGCAAGAATAGCTTCATTCTCCTCAACAATACCACATCTAATCATGCCAGTTTGTAATTCCTGATAATATTCTTTGATAGAATTTTTTCCTTGTCTCAAACGCTGCAATTTTTGAATTAATTCACGTTGATAATATGGTGGAACCCAACGAGTATGCATAGCAGTTTTCAAAGCAGCCCAAGTAGCTGGAATAGGATATAATCTACAATGTTCAGACCACCAAACACATGCAAAGCTAGTGAAAGCACAAACAGCAGTAGGAACACGTCTCTCCTCACGATATTGTAAACATGTAAATCGTTGTTCAGTTTCTAACTCCCAAGTAAGATATTATCAGGAACATATCTACCCTCAAATGGTGGAGTATTCAATTTTAGTTTAGGAAGATGGACATGATCTCGTACCTGAGGGAGAGCCCTACCATTGTGATTATTTGCATGTGGACGACCTGGTGGTTGTGGTCTTTGGTGGTTGCACGTAGTTCTGATTTTGATCAACCTCATCCTTGTAATCTCCCGCATAATCATCCTCCGCATCAGCAGCAAGAGCCATAGAAGTATCAACAGCAGCACCAATAGTTTGGCCAGGCTGAAGAAGGACACGGCTCGCTCGGCGGAGGGCTGTTTCGCGACGTGGAGGTAGTTGTTGTTGTTGCAGAGGTGCGGCAGGTGCAGCCGGTGGTGGAAGACGTGCAAGCAGTTCATTAAATCTGTTGTCGAGCTTTGTTTTGAACGTCTTCTCAAGGCCAGTGATCTTCTCCATGGCCTCTTCAAAATTGTTCAGCACATCTTGCACCTGTTCAGTCATCATTTGCTGAAACTTATCATGAAGCTCCTTGTTCGTTAAGTTCTCCCAGTCAATCTCGTCGGCTTGTGATCCTGGCATGGTTAGCAGCAATATAAACACACAAGAATATGATCCTACAGACTACTAACAAGTGGTGGTGGTGGGTGTCACAAATCCGTCAAGAAAAACTCAAATTCTTACCAGTTCTTACCCAGCAGCAGGCGGTGATCGGCAACCGTTGTAGTCAAAACTCTCAAAGCTTGGATAGAGCGATTACCAGGGAGAGTCAAACGCACAATGTAGATGTATGTGGAGCTGGGAAGACTTATAATATGGTAGCAAAAAGGGTCAGCATCAATTCAGATATGCAAAGTTGAATAAACACTCAACGACGGTTTGTGTTGGTCCTAGGCTAGACCGTGCTAGAGACGCGAGCCTAGAACACTAACAAAATCACGGCGATGCACGTAAATAAGGGAAAACCACACTGTGGGAAAAAATCGCTCTTTCTTTTTGCGCTCTTTTTTTTCTTTGCGCTCCTTTTTTTTGCGAAAAATCACTATGATGGTGAGTGTCTCAAAACTCTTCCCAGGTCAAACTGACGAGATGGGCACGAAATGTTTTTGACATTTTTTTCGGAAATCAGGGTAGCGACTACGAAAAAGTGCGACAAAAAATCACTATGATGGCGAGTGTCTCAAAACGCTCCATGCGACCTAAAAATAGGATAGGGAAAAAATATTTTTGGTCACCAAAAATTTGGCCTAAAAACTGCCAGGGGGTCTCCAGACTTTTTTTTAGACCTACTCAGGCAAGGAAACACAAAACGAAAACTAGATGGATATCGAAAACAAACCTAATATGAAAAGAACTCAGATTGGTTGTGGACAAGCAGATGTATATGTGGACTCGGATTGGTGGTGGACATGCGGATGTATATGTGGACTCGGATTGGTGGTGGACATGCAGATGTATATGTGGACTCGGATTGGTGGTGGACAGGCAGATGTATATGGCAGTGGTAAGGAATATGTTGGTGGTGGTGGTATATGGTAGGAACGATGACGATGGTGCGGCGGCGTGACAACTTGTGACCAGAACTCGAAACTCTAAGGGAAACCAGACGCTAAGACCAGCAACTTGACACGACGATGGAACCACAAATTCAACAAAGCAAATACAGAAAAGATTATGCAAAGGCTCAGATTGGTTCGGATAGGATGAACTAACCCTAAAAATATTTGGCTTTTTTCATGGACTATAGGTATGAAGAACAGACTCGATATAAACTACGAAAAACTGTAAAATCTCACCGAGCAACCTGGAAATCTGATACCACTTGATAGAGGTAAAAGTGTCCCATCTTTCGATGAGATTGTGGCTATCGTTTTGGAGGAAGTCGACTTTGACGATCCGACTACTTAACGTCTTGAGGACGTCGCGCCTTAGCAATCGCTAAACCAACTCTGAGAGGTTATTGACCACGCCGGAGCACGATCAACCTGACCACGAAGGTATGTTTCCTGCAGGAAAACGAAGAACAAGCAATAAAATAAGATTGCAATCTGGATATTGCGAATATAAGAGGAAATCTTTATTGATCAAGGTGGGGTTATGTGACGCCTTGGTCTGGTCGTTGAACACAAACGAAGTATGCGAAGTTGCAGCTATGGTGAACTTTAATCTAAACAAAACCCAAAGTCTAAACGACGCCCTAAGGGCTGTATATATGGAGGAAGAGGGGGGAATTTCGTGGCCCTTGGAGGAGGGGTCCGAAACCAACCCTAACTCTTGTTTCCCCACACATACGGACTCTAAAAACAACCTATACTTAAGTATTTCGAAAATACATGGGCCTGGCCCAATAATAAGGTGATGCAGCACCTAGAATAGCCTCTGGACGAAATTTATGAAGTGGCATCTTGTATATTTCATCCAAGGCTTCATGCACTCCTTATGGTGGCTTCAAAGTCCTGAAATCATTACTTGTAACTCCGTTCTTGATCCCCTTGCGCATGCCATCATCTCCCTGCTTGGTCTTGCTCCAGTGTTCATCCCTCTTATCCATGCCAGACCCTTCATTTGTAAGCAAAACAAATGTATCCAATTTAGGCAGCATCATATTCTCATGAACATTAGAATTATTACCAAGAAACGAAAGTACCTGGTAATTCAATTGGCGTGTGCGAGATCTAGTAATTGGTCCAGTATGTATAGCAGCAGGGGCTGTGGGTGTAACAATGGTATTAATGTCCTCATCAACTTTCGATTAGCATGAAACCAAAGAACTTCCGTAAATCACTAAGTTACGTCAACGGGGATATGAATGTCCCCAACAATAAGAATTTCATATTTACTTTTAAGAGTAGGTAGAGGTAGTTGAAAACTTCCAATAGTGATTGTCGGAGATTTTTCAATGACATTAATTGTTGGAAATATGCCCTAGAGGCAATAATAAAAGCATTATTATTATATTTCCTTGTTCATGATAATTGTCTTTTATTCATGCTATAATTGTATTATCCGGAAATCGTAATACACGTGTGAATACATAGACCTGTCGTCCCTAGTGAGCCTCTAGTTGACTAGCTCGTTGGTCGACGGATAGTCATGGTTTCGACTATGGACATCGGATGTCATTGACAAGCGGGATCACGTCATTAGGAGAATGACGTGATGGACAAGACCCAATCCTAAGCATAGCACAAAGATCGTATAGTTCGTTTTGCTAGAGCTTTTCCAATGTCAAGTATCTCTTCCTTAGACCGTGAGATCGTGTAACTCCCGGATACCGTAGGAATGCTTTGGGTGTACCAAAGCGTCACAACGTGGCTGGGTGACTATAAAGGTGCATTACAGGTATCTCCGAAAGTGTCTGTTGGGTTGACACGGATCAAGACAGGATTTGTCACTCCGTTATGGCGGAGAGGTATCACCGGGCCCACTCGGTAGTGCATCATCATAATGAGCTCAAAGTGACCAAGTGTCCGGTCACGGGATCATGCATTACTGATGCGAGTAAAGTGACTTGCGATAACGAGACTAAGCGAGGTATTGGGATACCGACGATCGAAGTCTCGGGCAAGTAACATACCGTCGATAAAGGGAATAGCATACGGGGTTGCTTGAACCGTCGACATCGTGGTTCATCCGATGACAACATCGAGGCGTGTGGGAACCAACATGGGTATCCAGATCCGCTGTTGGTTATTGACGGAGAGCGTCTCGGTCATGTCTGCATGTCTCCCGAACCCGTAGGGTCTACACATAAGGTTCGGTGGCGCTAGGGTTAATAGGAAGACAAGTATGTGATTACGAATGTTGTTCGAGTCCGGATGAGATCCCGGACGTCACGAGGAGTTCGGAATGGTCCGGAGGTAAAGATTTATATATGGAAAGTGGTTAAGCGGACTCGGAAAGTTTCGGGGCATACTGGTAATGTCTGGGGCCACCGGGAGAGTTCCGGAGGTCCACTGGAGGCCACCCCTCGGGGGCCACATGGGCTAAGTGGGAGAGGGAGCCAGCCTGGTGGGCTGGGCGCGCCTCCCACCTAGGCCCATGCTTGGCTAGGGCTTGGGGAGGGAAACCTAAAGGGGCAAGGGGCGCCCCGGCAGGGGCAAGCCACCCCTTTCCTCCTCCCCTTGGCCGCCGCCCCCCTCTAGATGCCATCTAGAGGGGGCCGCCTCTCCCTTCCTCCTATAAATAGAGGGTGGGGGAGGCTGCACACACCATTGAAGGCGCAGCCCTCCCTCCCCAACACCTCTCTTTCTCCACCTTGAGCTTGGCGAAGCCTGCCGGAGAACTGCCAGTACCAACCGCACCACGCCGTCGTGCTGCCATTGGAGTTGTCTTCCTCAACCTCTCCTTCATCCTTGCTGGATCAAGACGGAGGAGAAGCCATCGTCCCGTACGTGTGTAGAACGCGGAGGAGCTGTCCGTTCAGCACTGGGTCATCGGTGACCGGAATCACGTTGGGCACGTCATCATCATCACCACTCCCTCGAACGCTTCCGTACTCGATCTACAAGTGGTATGTAGATGCAAACTCTCTCTCTTGACTCGTTGCTTAGATGAACTCATAGATAGATCTTGGTGAAACCGTAGGAAAATTTTAATTTTCTCGCAACGCGTTCCCCAACAGTGGTATCAGAGCTAGGTCTATGCGTAGTTCTCTTTGCACGAGTAGAACACAATTTAGTTGTGGGCGTGGATCTTGTCAATTTACTTGCCGCTACTAGTCTTATCTTGCTTCCGCGGTATTGTGGGATGAAGCGGCCCGGACCAACCTTACACGTACGCTTACGTGAGACCGGTTCCACCGACTAACATGCACTAGATGCATAAGGTGGCTGGCGGGTGTCTGCCTCTCCTACTTTAGTTGGAGCGGATTCGATGAAAAGGGTCCTTATGAAGGGTAAATAGAAGTTGACAAGATCACGTTGTGGTTATTCGTAGGTAAGAAAAGCGTTCTTGCTAGAACCCAATTGCAGCCACGTAAAAGATGCAACAACAATTAGAGGACGTCTAACTTGTTTTTGCAGCAATTGACATGTGATGTGATATGGCCAAGTTGTGATGAATGATGAATGACATATTGTGATGTATGAGATCATGTTCTTGTAATAGGAATCACGACTTGCATGTCGATGAGTATGACAACCGGCTAGAGCCATAGGAGTTGTCTTTATTTTTGTATGACCTGCGTGTCATTGAAGAACGCCATGTAACTTACTTTACTTTATTGCTAAACGCGTTAGCCATAGAAGTAGAAGTAAATCGTTGGCGTGACAACTTCATGGAGGCACAATGATGGAGATCATGATGATGGAGATCATGGTGTCATGCGGTGACAAGATGATCATGGAGCCCGAAGATGGAGATCAATGGAGCTTTATGATATTGGCCATATCATGTCACTACTATATAATTGCATGTGATGTTTATTATGTTTATACATCTTGTTTACTTAGAACGACGGTAGTAAATAAGATGATCCCTTACAACAATTTCAAGAAGTGTTTCCCTAAGCGTGCACCGTTGCCAAAGTTAAATGCGTTTCTAAGCACCACGTGATGATCGGGTGTGATGGATTCTTACGTTCACATACAACGGGTGTAAGACAGATTTACACCTTGAAAACACTTAGGGTTTACTTGACGAGCCTAGCATGTACAGACATGGCCTCGGAACACGAGACCGAAAGGTCGAACACGAGTCGTATGGAAGATACGATCAACATGAGAATGTTCACCGGCGAGACTGGTCCGTCTCACGTGATGATCGGACACGGCCTAGTCGACTCGGATCGTGTAACACTTAGATGACTAGAGGGATGTCTAATCTGAGTGGGAGTTCATTGAAATAATTTGATTAGATGAACTTAATTATCATGAACTTAGTCTAAAAACTTTTGCATAATATGTCTTGTAGATCAAATGGCCAACGCTCATGTCAACTTGAACTTCAACGCGTTCCTAGAGAAAACCAAGCTGAAAGATGACGGCAGCAACTATACGGATCGGGTCCTAACACGAGATCATCCTCATAGCTGCCAGGAAACAATATGTCCTAGAAGGACCGCTAGGTGACGCTCCGTCCCAGAGAACCAAGACATTATGAATGCTTGGCAAACTCGCGATGATTACTCCCTCGTTCGATGCGGCATGCTTCTGACTTAGAACCGGGGCTCCAAAAGCGTTTTGAGCATCACGGAGCATATGAGATGTTCGAGGAGCTGAAACTTGTTTTCCAAGCTCACGCCCAGGTCGAGATATGACATCTCCGACAAGTTCTATAGTTGTAAGATGGAGGAAAACAGTTACATCGGTGAGCACATATGAAGATATGCAGGTTGCACAACCGTATGACCCGGTGAACATTAACCTCCACGATGAGGCGGTCATTGACAGAATCCTCGGTCGCTCCCACCAAGCTACAAGAGCTTTGTGATGAACTACAACATGCAGGGGATGGTAAAGACCATTCTGAAGTGTTCTCTATCTTTGAAGTCAGCAGAGGTTGAAATCAAGAAAGAACATCAAGTGTTGATGGTCAATAAGACCACTAAGTTCAAGAAGGGCAAGGGTAAGAAGAACTTCAAGAAGGACGGAAAGGAGGTTGCCGCGCCCGGTAAGCAAGTTGCCGGGAAGAAGTCAAAGAATGGACCCAAACCCGAGACTGAGAGCTATTATTGCAAGGGAGGGTCCTTTGGAAGCGGAACTGCCCCAAATACTTAGCGGACAAGAAGGCCGGCAACACCAAAGGTATATTTGATATACATGTAATTGATGTGTACTTTGCAAGTACTCGTAGTAACTCCTGGGTATTTGATACCGGTGCCGTTGCTCATATTTGTAATTCACGGTAGGAGCTGCGGAATAAGCGAAGCGGCAAAGGACGAGGTGACGATGCGCGTCGGGGAATGGTTCCAGAGTCGATGTGATCGCCGTCGACGCTACCTCTTCATTTACCTACGGGATTAGTTATGAACCTTAACAATTGTTATTTGGTGCCAAGTTTGAGCATGAATATTGTATCTGGATCTTGTTTAATGCGAGATGGCTACTCATTTAAATCCGAGAATAATGGTTGTTCTATTTATATGAGAGATATGTATTATGGTCATGCTCCGATGGTCAATGGTTTATTCCTAAGGAATCTCGTGTAGTATTACACATGTTTATAGTGTGAATACCAAAAGATGTAAAGCTGATAACGATAGTCCCACATACTTGTGTACTGCCGCCTTGGTCACATTGGTGTCAAGCGCATGAAAAAGCTCCATCTGATGGTCTTTTGGAGTCTTTAGATTATGATTCATTTGACACATGCGAACCATGCCTCATGGGCAAGATGACCAAGACTCCGTTCTCCGGAACAATGGAGCGAGCAACCAACTTGTTGGAAATCATACATACCGATGTATGCGGTCCAATGAGCGTTGAGGCTCATGGAGGGTATCGTTATGTTCTCACTCTCACAGATGACTTGAGTAGATATGGGTATGTCTACTTGATGAAACACAAGTCTGAGACCTTTGAAAAGTTCAAGGAATTTCAGAATGAAGTAGAGAATCAACGTGACCGAAAGATAAAATTCTTACGATCAGATCGTGGAGGAGAATATTTAAGTCACGAATTTGGTACACACTTAAGAAAATGTGGAATCGTTTCACAACTAACGCCGCTGGAACACCTCAACAGTAATGGTGTGTCCGAACGTCGTAATCGCACTCTATTGGATATGGTGCGGTCTATGATGTCTCTTACCGATTTACCGCTATCATTTTGGGGATACGCTCTAGAGACAGCTACATTCACTTTAAATAGGGCACCGTCTAAGTCCGTTGAGACGACACCGTATGAATTATGGTTTGGGAAGAAACCTAAGCTGTCGTTTCTAAAAGTTTGGGGATGCGATGCTTATGTCAAGAAACTTCAACCTTGAAAAGCTCGAACCCAAGTCGGAAAAATCGTCTTCATAGGATACCCTAAGGAAACCATAGGGTATACCTTCTACTTAAGATCTGAGGGCAAGATCTTTGTTGCCAAGAACGGATCCTTTACGGAAAAAGAGTTTCTCTCGAAAGAAGTAAGTGGGAGGAAAGTAGAACTCGATGAAGTACTACCTCTTGAACAGGATAGTAGTGCTACTCGGAAAGTGTTCTGTGATGCCTACACCAACTGAAGAGGAAATTCATGATGATGATCAAGGTACTTGGATCAAGTTGCTCTTGAACCGTGGGTCCACTAGGACACGTTCCGCACTTGAGTGGTACGGCAACCCTATCTTGGAAATCATGTTGTTAGACAACAATGAACCTTGAACTATGAAGAAGCGATGGCGGGCCCAGATTCCAACAAATGGCTAGAAGCCATGAAGTCCGAGATAGAATCCATGTATGAAAACAAAGTGTGGACTTTGGTGACTTGCCCGATGATCGTGGCGATAGAAAACAAATGGATCTTTAAGAAGAAGGCGAGCGCGGATGGTAATGTCACCATCTATAAAGCTCGACTTGTCGCTAAGGGTTATCGGCAAGTTCAAGGGATTGACTACGATGAGACTTTCTCTCCCGTAGCGAAGCTTAAGTCCGTCCGAATCATGTTAGCAATTGCCGCATACTATGATTATGAGATATGGCAGATGGACGTCAAAACAGCGTTCCTTAACGGATATCTTAAGGAAGAGCTGTATATGATGCAGCCGGAAGGTTTTGTCGATCCTAAGAATGCTAACAAAGTATGCAAGCTCCAGCGATCCATTTATGGGCTGGTGCAAGCATCTCGGAGTTGGAACATTCGCTTTGATGAGATGATCAAAGCGTTTGGGTTTATCTTGAGACTTATGGAGAAGCCTGCGTTTACAAGAAAGTGAGTGGGAGCTCTGTAGCATTTCTCATATTATATGTAGATGACATACTTTTGATGGGAAATGATATAGAATTCTTGGACAGCATTAAGGCCTACTTGAATAAGTGTTTTTCAATGAAGGACCTTGGAGAAGCTGCTTATATATTAGGCATCAAGATCTATAGAGATAGATCGAGACGCCTCATAGGTCTTTCACAAAGCACATACCTTGATAAGATTTTGAAGAAGTTCAAAATGGATCAGTCCAAGAAGGGGTTCTTGCCTCATTGCAAGGTGTGAGATTGAGCTCAGCTCAATGCTGACCACGGCAAAAGATAAAGAAGAGATGAGTGTCATCCCCTATGCCTCAGCCATAGGATCTATTATGTATGCCATGCTGTGTACGGACCTGATGTAAACCTTGCCGTAAGTTTGGTAGGAAGGTACCAAAGTAATCCCGGCAAGGAACACCGGACAGCGATCAAGAATATCCTGAAGTACTGAAAAGGACAAAGGACATGTTTCTCGTTTATGGAGGTGACGAAGAGCTCAAATGCGTAAAGGGTTACGTCGACGCTTAGCTTCGACACAGATCTGGATGACTCTAAGTCACAAACCCGGATACGTGTATATGTTGAATGGTGGAAGCGATGGCTGGTGCGGTACCGCAAGCAGAAGCGTCGTGGCGGGATCTACATGTGAAGCGGAGTACATGGCAGCCTCGAAGGCAGCACATGAAGCAATTTGGGTGAAAGAGTTCATCACCGACCTAGGAGTCATACCCAATGCGTCGGGGCCGATCAAACTCTTACGTGACAACACCGGAGCTATTGCCCTTGCCAAGGAGCCCAGGTTTCACAAGAAGACCGAGCACATCAAGCGTCGCTTCAACTCCATCCGTGAAAACGTTCGGGATGGAGACATAGAAATTTGTAAAGTGCATACGGATCTGAATGTCGCAGATCCGTTGACTAAACCTCTTCCATGGGCAAAACATGATCAACACGAACTCTATGGGTGTTCGATTCATCACAATGTAACTAGATTATTGACTCTAGTGCAAGTGGGAGACTGTTGGAAATATGCCCTAGAGGCAATAATAAAAGCATTATTATTATATTTCCTTGTTCATGATAATTGTCTTTTATTCATGCTATAAGCTGTATTATCCGGAAATCGTAATACACGTGTGAATACATAGATCTGTACGTCCCTAGTGAGCCTCTAGTTGACTAGCTCGTTGGTCGACGGATAGTCATGGTTTCGACTATGGACATCAGATGTCATTGACAACGGGATCACGTCATTAGGAGAATGACGTGATGGACAAGACCCAATCCTAAGCATAGCACAAAGATCGTATAGTTCGTTTTGCTAGAGCTTTTCCAATGTCAAGTATCTCTTCCTTAGACCGTGAGATCGTGTAACTCCCGGATACCGTAGGAATGCTTTGGGTGTACCAAACGTCACAACGTAATTGGGTGACTATAAAGGTGCATTACAGGTATCTCCGAAAGTGTCTGTTGGGTTGACACGGATCGAGACAGGATTTGTCACTCCGTATGACGGAGAGGTATCACTTGGGCCCACTTTCGGTAGTGAATCATCATAATGAGCTCAAACTGACCAAGTGTCCGGTCACGGGATCATGCATTACGGTACGAGTAAAGTGACTTGCCGGTAACGAGACTAAACGAGGTATTGGGATACCGACGATCGAGTCTCGGGCAAGTAACATACCGTCTGATAAAGGGAATAGCATACGGGGTTGCTTGAACCGTCGACATCGTGGTTCATCCGATGACAACATCGAGGAGCGTGTGGGAACCAACATGGGTATCCAGATCCCGCTGTTGGTTATTGACCGGAGAGCGTCTCGGTCGTATGCGCATGTCTCCCGAACCCGTAGGGTCTACACATAAGGTTCGGTGGCGCTAGGGTTAATAGGAAGACAAGTATGTGATTACCGAATGTTGTTCGGAGCCCCGGATGAGATCCCGGACGTCACGAGGAGTTAGGAATGGTCCGGAGGTAAAGATTTATATATGGAAAGTGGTTAAGCGGACTCAAAAGTTTGAGGGCATACTGGTAATGTACCGGGGCCACCGGGAGAGTTCAGGAGGTCCAGGGAGAGCCACCCCTCGGGGGGCCTATGGGCTAAGTGGGAGAGGGATCCAGCCTGGTGGCTGGGCGCGCCTCCACCTAGGCCCATGCGGCTAGGAGCTTGGGAGGAAACCCTAAAGGGGCAAAGGCGCCCCCACGGCAGGGGGCAAGCCACCCCTTTCCTCCTCCCTTGGCCGCCGCCCCCTCTAGATGCCATCTAGAGGGGGGCCTCTCCCTTCCTCCTATAAATAGAGGGGTGGGGGAGGGCTGCACACCATTGAAGGCGCAGCCCTCCCTCCCAACACCTCTCTTTCTCCACGCGAGCTTGGCGAAGCCCTGCCGGAGAACTGTCGTACCAACTGCACCACGCCGTCGTGCTGCCATTGGAGTTGTCTTCCTCAACCTCTCCTTCATCCTTGCTGGATCAAGACGGAGGAGACGCCATCGTCCCGTACGTGTGTTGAACGCGGAGGTGCTGTCCGTTCAGCACTTGGTCATCGGTGATCGGAATCACGTTGGGAACGTCTTCATCATCACCAGTCCCTCGAACGCTTCCGTACTCGATCTACAAGTGGTATGTAGATGCAAACTCTCTCTCTTGACTCGTTGCTTAGATGAACTCATAGATAGATCTTGGTGAAACCGTAGGAAAATTTTAATTTTCTGCAACGTTCCCCAACATTAATACCATTCACTTGGAATTGTTTCTTCGGATAGAGCACCATATGCTCATTACCATTGATATGAAAAGTGACCTTGCTTTTATTGCAATCAATAATAGCCCCTGCAGTATTCAAGAAAGGTCTACCAAGGATAATCGACATGTTGTCGTCCTCGGGCATCTCAAGTATAACAAAGTCAGTCAAAATAGTAACATTAGCAACAACAACAAGCACATCCTCATAGATACTTATAGGTATGGTAGTTGATTTGTCAACCATTTGCAATGATATTTCATTAGGTGTGAGTTTATTCAAATCAAGTATTTTATATAAAGAGAAAGGCATAACACTAATACCAGCTCCCAAATCACATAAATCAGTTTTCACATAATTTCTTTTGATGGAGCAAGGTATAGTTGGTATTCCCGGATCTCCAAGTTTTTTAGTTACTCCATCTTTAAAATTATAATTAGATAGCTTGGTGGAGATTTCATCTTAAGGTATTTTTCTCTTATTGGTGATGATGTCTTTCATGTACTTTGCATAAGGAGGCATTTTCAAGATATCAGTCAAGCGAGTACGCAAAAAGACTGGCCCTAACATTTCAGCAAAGCGTTCAAATTCTTCATCATCTTTATTTTTAGTTGACTTAGGTGGAAAGGGCATAGGTTTTTGAACCCACGGTTCTCTTTCTTTACCGTGTTTTCTAGCAACAAAGCCTCGTTTATCATATCTTGTATTCTTGGGTTGTGGGTTATCAAGATCAACTGCAGGTTCTATCTCAACATCATTATCTGTTTCTTTATTATTTGTTTGAGTATCTTCATGAACCTCATCATTATATTTTTGATTATCAGAAGGGGAGTGTTCACTGCCAGATTGAGTTTCAGCATTAGAGATAGAAACTTTGTTATCATTATCAGGAGGTTTTTCTACTTCAGGTTCACTAGAGGCATGCAAAGTCCTATCATTTTTCTTCTTCTTTTTCTTTTTAGAATGACTACGTGCACCAGTGTTAACTCTTTGAGATATTGTTCAATTCTTTTTGGGTGTCCCTCGGGATAAAGTGGTTCCTGAGTCATTTTACCTCCTCTAGTCATTACTCTAACAGCATGATCATTGATATTATTAGTCATTTCATCTAGCAACTCTCTTTGAGATTTAGCAACTTGTTCTAACTTGGTTTGAACCATAGAAGCATGCTTCTTCACACCTCTAACATCATTTGAGATTCTAAATAACAAGTCACTCAAGCAAGCAATCATATCAGAATTGTATTTCAATTGTTTCATAACATTTGCATTGAAGTTATCTTGTTTTCTAATATAATTTTCAAACTCATAAAGGCATGGGCTAGGGTGCATATTATGAGGATTATCATTATCATTGAATTTCATTAGAGACTTTACCTCTACCACCTTAGGTGGTGGTGGTGTATCAAGCCCATGTATTTCTTCAATAGGAGGTAAATTTTTGACATCCTCAGCTTTAATACCTTTTTCCTTCATAGATTTATTTGCCTCTTGCATATCTTTAGGGCTGAGATATAAGATACCCCTCTTCTTCAGAGTGGGTTTAAGTGGTGGTTAAGGAAGAATCCAATCATCAAAGTTTTTAAATATGTTATTCAATAATTCTTCAGCTTGCCCAATAGTTTGTTCCCTAAAAACACAACCAGCACAACTATCTAGGTAATCCCTAGAAGCATCGGTTAGTCCATTATAGAAGATATTGAGTATTTCATTTTTCTTAAGAGGATGATCAGGCAAAGCATTAAGCAATTGGAGAAGCCTCCCCCAAGCTTGTGGGAGACTCTCTTCTTCAATTTGCACAAAGTTAAATATTTCCTGTAAGGCAGGTTGTTTCTTATGAGTAGGGAAATATTTTCCAAATAAGTAATAAATCATATCCTGGGGACTACACACACAACCAGGAGCAAGAGTATTGTACCAAGCTTTAGCATCACCCTTTAATGAGAACGAAAATAATTTGAGAATATAGTAATAGTGAGTTTTCTCATCATGAGCAAAAAGGGTGGCTATGTCATTCAACTTAGAAAGATGTGCCACAACAGTTTCAGTTTCATAACCATGGAAAGGATCGGATTCAACCAAAGTAGTTAACTCTGGGTCGACAAAGAATTCATAATACTTATCATCAATAAAGATAGGTGAAGTAGCAAACTTAGGATCATATTGCATTCTAGCATTCAAGGATTTTTTTTATGCTTGCATAATAATTTCTCTAGATCATCTCTATCCTTACAAGCAAGAATATCCCTAGTTGTCTCCTCATTCATAACATAACCTTCTGATACTTTTGGAAATTCATATCTAGGAGGGCTAGTTCTAGCAGATGTTTCAAGATTTTCATTTTCAAGTTCATCATCAGTTTCAACAATATCATGCTGTCTTACTCTAGCAATTTGTTCATTAATAAATTCACCTAGTGACACATCATCATCATCAAGCAAGGGACTAGCATCATCATAAATATCACTCATAGCATAAGTAGCATCATCAACAACTTGCGACATATCAGGATTGATAGCATGTGGTGGTGTTGCACGTTTACTTATAATAGAAGGTGAAACTAAAGCAGAGCTAGATGGTTGTTCCTTACCTCCCCTCGTCTTAGAGGGAAAAATCTTAGTCTTAGCATCCTTCAGATTCTTCATAGTGATAAATTGACAATAATCCCAAGTGACCAACAAATATAGCTATGCTCCCCGGCAACGGCGCCAGAAAAAGGTCTTGTTAACCCACAAGTATATGCGATCGCAACAGTTTTCGAGGGTAGGGTATTCAACCCAAATTTATAGATTCCACACAAGGGGAGCCAAAGAATACTTGCAAGTATTAGCACCTGAGTTGTCAATTCAACCACACCTAGAGATTAATTATCTGCAGCAAAGTGATAAGTAGAAAAGTAGTGTGTGATACGTCTCCAACGTATCTATAAATTTTGATTGCTCCATGCTATATTATCTACTGTTTTGGACATTATTGGGCTTTATTATCAACTTTTATATTATTTTTGGGACTAACCTATTGACCCAGAGCCCGGTGCTAGTTCCTGTTTTTTCCCTTGTTCCAGTGTTTCGAAGAAAAGGAATATCAAACGGAGTCGAAACGGAATGAAACCAACTGGAGAAGTTATTTTTGGAAGGAAAGCTATCTGGTAACTTGGAGTGCACGTCAGGAAAGAAAAAAGGGAGCCACGAGGTAGGGGGCGCGCCCACCCCCCTAGGGCGCGCCCTCCACCCTTGTGGGCCCCTCGTGGCTCCCCTGACGTACTTCTTCCACCTATATATCTCCATATACCCTAAAAACTTCAGAGAACAGAATAGATCTGGAGTTCCGCTAAGGCAAGCCTATGTAGCCACCAAAAACCAATCGGGGCCCTGTTCCGGCACCCTGCCGGAGGGGGGAACCCTCACCGGTGGCCATCTTCATCATCCCGGCGATCTCCATGACGAAGAGGGAGTAGTTCACCCTCGGGGCCGAGGGTATGTACCAGTAGCTATGTGTTTGATCTCTCTCTCTCTCTCTCGTGTTCTTGATTTGGCACGATCTTGATGTATCGCGAGCTTTGCTATTATAGTTGGATCTTATGTTTCTTCTCCCCCTCTTCTCTCTTGTAATGGACTGAGTTTTCCCTTTGAAGTTATCTTATCGGATTGAGTCTTTAATGACTTGAGAACACTTGATGTATGTCTTGCCGTGTGTATCTGTGGTGACAATGGGATATCACGTGATTCACTTGATGTATGTTTTGGTGATCAACTTGCGGGTTCCGCCATGAACTTATGCATAGGGGTTGGCACACGTTTTCGTCTTGATTCTCCGGTACAAACTTTGGGGCACTCTTTGAGGTTCTATGTGTTGGTTGAATAGATTAATCTGAGATTGTGTGATGCATATCGTATAATCATACCCACGGGTACTTGAGGTGACATTGGAGTATCTAGGTGACATTAGGGGATTTGTGTCTTGAGGTGTTGTTCTAGTATGAACTCTAGGGCTGTTTGTGACACTTACAGGAATAGCCCAACGGATTGATTGGAAAGAATAACTTTGAGGTGCTTTTGTACCCTACCATAATCTCTTCGTTTGATCTCCACTATTAGTCACTTTGGAGTGACTCTTTGTTGCATGTTGAGGGATAGTTTTATGATCCAACTATGTTATTATTGTTGAGAGAACTTGCACTAGTGAAAGTATGAACCCTATGCCTTGTTTCCTAGCATTGCAATACCGTTTGTGCTCACTTTTACCACTTGCTACCTTGCTGTTTTTATATTTTCAGATTACAAAATCCTATATCTACCATCTATATTGCACTTGTATCACCATCTCTTCATGAACTAGTGCACCTATACAATTTACCATTGTACTGGGTGTGTTGGGGACACAAGAGACTCTTTGTTATTTGGTTGCAGGGTTGTTTGAGAGAGACCATCTTCAACCTACGCCTCCCACGGATTGATAAACCTTAGGTCATCCACTTGAGGGAAATTTGCTACTGTCCTACAAACCTCTGCACTTGGAGGTCCAACAACGTCTACAAGAAGAAGGTTGCGTAGTAGACATCAGTGTGATAGTTTTGATAATAGTAGCGACAGCAATAGTAACGTTAACAGTGATAGCAATAGTTTTGTAACAAGTGCAGCAGTAACGATAGCAGTGGTAACTTAGCAAGAACAATATAAGAGAAATTTGTAGGCATTGGATCGGTAATTTTTTGGATGATATTCATCATGTGACAGTCATAACCTAGGGCGATATGACACTAGCTCTAGTTCATAAATACAATGTAGGCATGTATTCCGTAAATAGTCATACGTGCTTATGGAAACTTGCATGACATCTTTTGTCCTACCCTCCTGTGGCAGCGGGGTCCTATTGGAAACTAAGGGATATTAAGGCCTCCTTTTAATAGAGAACCGGAACAAAGCATTAACACACGGTGAATACATGAACTCCTCAAACTATGGTCATCACCGGGAGTGGTCCCGAGTATTGTCACTTTGGGGTTGCCGGATCATAACACGTAGTAGGTGACTATAACTTGCAAGATCAGATCTAGAACATGGGTATAATGATGATAACATAAACAGTTCAGATCTGAAATCATGGCACCCGGGCCCAAAGTGACAAGCATTAAGTATGGCAAATTCATAGCAACATCAATCTCAGAACATAGTGGATACTAGGGATTAGGCCCTGACAAAACTAACTCGACTACATGATGAATCTCATCCAACTCCTCACCGACCAGCGAGCCTACGAAGGAATTACTCACTTCCGACGGGGAGCATCATGGAATTGGCGATGGAGAAGGGTTGGTGATGACGAAGATCGAAGATCCCCCTCTCCGGAGCCCTAAACGGACTCCAGATCTGGCCTCCCGATGAAGAACAGGAGACGGCTGCGGCTCCTTCTCATGGAATGCGATAATTCTTTCTCCCTGATTTTTTTCTATAAATATGTGATTTTATAGCATCAGTTTCAGGGTCTGCGGGGCCACCAGGTCGGGACAACCGACCTGGGCGCGCCTGGGGGGGGCAAGCGTGCCCTAGTGGGTTGTGCCCACCCAGGTGCCCCCGTCCTCCGGTGGTTCTTGGCTCCAAAAATTCTCATTTATTGTATAAAAAATCCTCGCAAAGTTTCGTTCCATTCCGAGAACTTTTATTTCTGCACAAAAACAACACCATGGTAGTTCTGCTGAAAACAACGTCGGTCCAGGGTTAGTTTCATTCAAATTATGCAAATTAGAGTCCAAAACAAGAGGAAAAGCGTTAGGAAAAGTAGATACGACGAAGACGTATCACGGCGCCAGAAAAGAGTCTTGATGACCCACAAGTATAGGGGATCGATTGTAGTCCTTTCGATAAGTAAGTGTGTCAAACCCAACGAGGAGCAGAAGGAAATGACAAGTGGTTTTCAGCAAGGTAATTTCTGCAAGCACTAAAATTGTCGGTAATAGGTAGTTTGATGGCAAGATAATTTGTAATGAGCAAGTAACAGTAATGGTAAATAAAGTGCAGCAAGGTAGCCCAATCCTTTTGTGGCAAAGAATAAGCAAAGCGTTCTTGAGAGCACATGGGAATTTCATCTAGTCACTTTTATCAGGTTGGTTTGATTTGCATTTGCTACTTTGATAATTTGATATGTGGGTGAACCGGTGCTTGGGTGTTGTCCTTACTTGAACAAACCTCCCACTTATGATTAACCCCCTCGCAAGCATCAGCAACTACGAGAAAAGTATTAAGATAAAATCTAACCATAGCATTAAACATTTGGATCCAAATCAGTCCCTTACAAAGTAGCGCATAAAGTAGGGTTTAAGCTTCAGTCACTCTAGCAACCCAACATCAAATAACTACTGCACAATGCATTCCCTTAGGCCCAAAGATGGTGAAGTGCCATGTAGTCGACGTTAACATGACACCACTAAGGGGATCACAACATACATATCATCAAAATATTGAACACATATCAAGTTCACATGATTACTTGCAACATGACTTCTCCCATGACCTCAAGAACAAAAGTACCTACTCATAAATGATATACATGCTCAAGATCAAAGGGGTATTAAATAGCATAATGGATTTGAACATATAATCTTCCATCAAATAAACCATATACTAATGAAGTACAAGATGTAATCAACACAATAGTCACCCATAGGTACCAATCTGAGGTTCTGGTACAAAGATTGAACACGAGAAATGAACTAGGGTTTGAGAGGAGATGGTGTTGTTGAAGATGTTGAAGGATATGGGTCTCCCAAAGATGATAGGGTTGTTGTTGATGACGATGGCTTCGATTTCCCCCTCCGGGAGGGAAGTTCCCCCGGCGGAATCGCTCCGCCAGAGGGAAAAAGTGCTCCTACCCAAGTTCTGCCTCGAGACGGCGGTGCTCCGTCCCGAAAGTCCTCTCCTTATTTTTTTTCTATGTCAAAATGACTTATATACCAGAAGATGGGCATCGGAGGTGGGTCGGGCTAGCCACCACCCACCAGGGCGCGCCTGGGGGGACTGGCGCGCCCTGGTGTCTTTTGTTCTCTGGGTGGTCCCCTCTAGTAGTTATTTGCTCGAGTATTTTTTATATATTCCAAAATAATTCTTTGTAAATTTTCAGCTCATTTGGAGATGTGCAGAATAGGTATCTCTGACATAGCTTTTTCAGGTCCAGAATTCCAACTGCCGGCATTCTCCCTCTTTATGTAAAACTTGCATATTATGAGAGAAACGGCATTAGAATTACTCCATAAAGCATTATTATACATAAAAACATTATAAATAACAGTAGGAAAACATGATGCAAAATGGACGTATCACATATGGATTCCATTCGGCCGAGAAAAAACTTACCAGCAAGCTTCTCGCTAAACTCCGTGCAGAACTCCTCAATATACGACTCCAAGGCATTCTTCTTCTCAGTCAGTTGCGCGGTCTTTTCCTCCAGCACCTGCTTCTCCTGCACAAAGGCACCGGCTTGATCTTCGCATTTCTTCTTCCATTCGGAAGATTTGCCTTTGGCAGCAGCGACGGTAGCCTTGAGGTCCTTGATCTCTTCCTCCAACTTGCCGACTGAAGCCAGCTTCTCATCGGCGCGCTTGGTCTTGGTCTTGGCTTCCTTGTGAGCCAATGCCAGGTCCTTGTCCTTGCTCTCCAGGGCCTGCTTCATGGTTTCCAAAGAAATAGAAGTCCTGAGCCTCGTTACGAGTTGGGTGTTCTCGCTACGAACATCTGTCGGAGCGGAATGACTCGGATCAAAAAGGAAGAACATGCAACTACCAAACGGAGGAAATGACTTACCTCCCAGGGCTTTCTTCTCTTTCTCCAGTCAGGCGCTCTTAAGCTTCTCAGCTTCCAGGTCCACTCGAAGGGATATCACCTCCTTCTCCATCGCAGCATAGTGGGATCCCAACTCACAACTAGAAGGAAAAGCTGGAGCGCTAACGCACGAACACCCAGTTAGGCACTACCAGGAGGAACAAGTTGGATCAGTACCAGATCCTCAAGTACCCACTGACTACCGAGTCAGTCGTGCACTACCGAGTCAGTCGTGCACTACCGAGTGGAATAAGCTGGATCAGTACCAGATCCTGAAGTACCCTTGGGCTACCCACTCGGTCATGCCCCCCACGGGAAACAAGTTTGACCAGTACCAAATTCTCAAGTACCCTCTGGTTACTGGGTCGGCCAGGCACCCCCAGGAGGAGAAAGCTTGATTAGTACTAGATCCTGAAGTACCCTCTGATATACCCTCACCTGGACAGTTTTTGAGTCAGGAGCGAAGAAGATAGAGGACAACAACTCTCGCCGATCTACTTCCATTCAGCTAACTTCCGAGTCCGCAACGAAGAAGATCCTACGTATTATCTCACGACCGCATGGGTGTTGCCGAGCGTCCCGAATGCCAAGCAATAGTTCTAAAGACCGCCATCGATTGCCCGCAATCAATGGCAGTGTCAGGGACTACACCAAGTGGGTGCACTCAGCGTGCCCCCACTGGAAAGTGACTCGTCGATGAGCTAAATAAAATTGCAAACAGCCCGAGGGCAAAACAACTACAAGTTCTAAGCCTACCACCGACTACCTCCAGTCAGCGGTAGCCTCGGAGACTACACGCAATGGGTGCACTCAGTGTGCCCCGACAGGACCGTAATCACTCGGATACGCGCCGGCTAGATCCCGAGGGAGAGCGACAAAAAAACAGAGCTTCAAAGACTCCCGCCGACTGAATCCAGCCAACGAGAACCTCGGGGAATACACCCAGTGGGTGCACTCAGAGTGCCCCCACCAGATCATGAACACCCAATGGGTGTGCCCATCACAAACCCACTGACGAAAATTCTACCACCCGCAGAAAAAGAAAAAAACTTGACTAGAAATCATACTCACAATGGTACTTAGTCGGACGTTGGTCTGCAGCGCCTCGCTGGCATCATAGGCCTCCTTCAATCGGCCGCACATCAGGCCCACCTAGATCACAGCCTCCTTGCTCGCCCCCTCTTGATCTTCAGAGACATGGTACAAGGGCAAGGAGGTAGCTAGGGCCGATGGAGACGTGGATGCAGGCCTCGGAGCCAGAACCGCCGACCGGTCACTTGGAGGAGCCGGGGTAGACCATGTGGTCGGGACCACTGCAGTCGAAAACGAACCGCCCTGGGCTAGGGGACTCGGCCCCGCAACTCTTGCAGCAGCCTTCACCGAAGAAGCATGAGCCTCTGGCGAGGCGAAGCATCCTTCATCGGCACGTCGACGCCAGACATTTTCTCCTTGATAGCCTCCGGGTTGGGCGGGTCGGTCTCTCGTCATCATCCAGCTGAATGATCTCGGGTGGAGCTACACGAATACGTGAACTAGATAAATCATTGGAGTTCAGTCAGAAAAAACCTAACCGTCCTAATCAGTCGGCGCAAAATAACTTTGGAGGTGGCAGCATCCACCGCATCAACGTCACTCGGACCAGGCTTACGAGTATGCGGGTCCGCCAAAGTCATTGAGGTGCCGTTGCTACAAGGATCAAACAACACTCGGTCAGCAACCGAATCAGTGCACAAACAAGCGAAGGATTGATGAGGACACTCAAGTCGAAGCCACAGGCACAGCCACCTTGATCCGAGGCATTGCAGCCTTGCGAGGCTTCACAGAGACTTGCTTGGGCAGGTTGGGATATTTCTCAGCCGAGCTCTCTACCTCAGTGCACTGCGAGTCTCCACCCCGAAGCAGTCGGCTGGGAAGCTCCAACGTCCTTGCCACTCGGATAGTGTTGCGCCTTCATGCGGGGTTCCTTTGGGGCCTCATAAGATGGAGATGACTCGGCTTCCTCTCCATCCTTTGAACTCTCGTCCTCGTCGCTCTCCTCTTCATCATCTTCATCATTGTCGGTGGGAAATGACACCTATGGGATCACTGGAATCCCTTCTACGGTTGCGGGGCGCGGGGATCGTGAGAAGAGCGGGACCAGCAGACAACACAAAGGGATTTTACCCAGGTTCGGGCCGCGAGGATGTGTAAAACCCTAGTCCTGCTTTGGTGGATGTATTTAGTGTTCTTGAGCTCTCGAACTAGCTCTAGGTGCTGCGAGGTTCCAAAGAGCCGAATCCTTTCTCTGTGTGCCATGGGCCTCCTTTTATAGGCGAAAGGGGTTGCCACAGTGGCACACAGGAGGTGGAAAGTGCTACAGTGTCACGAGTCTATCGCTAGTATTACAGGACAAGACGCATTTAATGCAAGGCTTAGGTGTCCCTTCGCTTTATTGGGGACGGGGGCGAGACCCGTCCCGTCCATTGCCGCTCCTCCTTGCTTCGACACGCGCCCTGGCCAGTGATGCATGCGGTGCCATGTAGGCAGGCAGGCACTGAGGTGGCGCGGTGGTGGAGCCTCCACGAAGGATTGCATGCCGCCACGCAGGTGCCTGCCTAGCTGGTTGGGTCGGCAACTGCATGCGAACAGCGGCGAAAACTTGGGTGGTGCGGGTCTGGAAGCGTCCCTGCCGGTGCGCTTGGCGAGGCCTTGTCGGGTGGCCCGGCAAGGGTCTTGTCGTGGCACGCTAGCCTCCCCGGCAAGGGTCTTGCCGTGGCACGCTGGCCTCCCCGGCAAGGGTCTTGCCGGGGGTCTTGTGGGCTTCTTCGGTGAGGATGGTTGCCTTCCTATCCTCACTTGATCTTGATTATTCTTTGTCTTCACAAATATCTGCATGCCACCACGGAGGTGCCTCCCGAGCCCTGTCCCAATGCGTCTGTTTGAGCATAGGTGGGCTCAAGGGTGGCTCGCTCGGCTGGCATGGGCGGGCTGCCCCAGCAAGGGTCTTGCCGGGGCTGCTGAGGCTGCCCCAGCAAGGGTCCTTGCTGGGGGAACCTGCTACGCCTATCTGATCTTTGTAGCCTTGGTCCTTGTTGTTGCTTCGTTTGTCCTCGTGGCTTTGGCTTCTCTCCGGATCCCCTTCCCTGCCATGTTATGCGTGGTCGTGGCAGGAGGCTCTGACTGCCCGAGCACAAGTAAAGGGGTCAAAAGCAGAGCCCCTACTTTTGTACACCGATAGGAGCCCCCGGGCCTGGGCCACACACAGGGGCAGCACGTTGTTGGGCCAGGCCCAGAATGGTGCGCGGGCAGTTGGGGCAGATTTTTACCGCGGCCACTGTTCCGTCCGCCGTGCTTCCCCACGACCCGTGTTGAATGCACGGTGTGGGGGTCGTCTTGTAGCGCATGACGGAAGCATGCTGGCGTCACCTTGTGGTGGACAGTAAAGAGGCGGCTTGCGTGTCTCTTCGGAACCGCAGGGCCGCCTCCCATTTACTGCCCTCGCTCGGGAACCGTCGTTCCACGTGTCCCACTGTGCTCGCCCCTTGCGCCACGTTCGCCGCATGCATCACGCAGAGCAAGTGAAAGGCGCACGAGACGTGGGTAGTCGCGCGCGTGCGGGTCAATTCCCACGCGCCTTCAATGGAGCGGGGAGGGCGGTCGACGGCCCTGCTTGCTGTCACTTCAAGAAGTCGGATTGGCCGAGAGGGGGCGGCCGAGCCCCGCCCCCGCCCCTTTATAAAGAGGGGAGCGGGAGGAGCGGTGCCCCTCAATCTTTCGCCACCCGGCTCTCTCCATTCATGTTTCCTTTCTTCTCCTGCCATGGCAAGGGGGCGTGGCGACGCTTCATCGGTGGCGGCGAGGGTTTCGGCAAGACAGTGCATCGCTCCTCCCCAAGAGCTCGTAGCGGCGGAGCCGACCGCTAGAGGGAGGGGGAGGGGTGAGGTCGAGGCCGTCGCGGCGCTCGAGGGAGTGGAGGACGGGGCGGCAGATCGGCCTAGCCTCCCCCAGCAGCCCCTCCTCCGATGGAGGGCCACGCCGGGGACAACCCCTGCGAATTCTTTGTCAGGCTGTGCCATCCACCGTGCCGTCGCCTTCGCCTCCCGACCCCATTTGCGTGGGAGATGGAGCTGGATCCGCCGCAAACATTGCGGCTGCACATGAGGGGTTGTGGGAACAGCGGCACATGGGTCGACGTCGAGTTCCCCGCCCCTCATGTCATGTATCTTCACCGAGGGTGGAAGACCTTCGCTCGCCTCCACAGCTTGATGGATGGGCTCGCTCTCCATTTCAAACTAATGGAGGGCGGCCTTCTCTCCATCAAAATCTTCGGGCACTTCGGGACCCGTGTGAGGTGATGTGTGGAGAGATCTTCTGATGATGAAGATGCCCCCTCGAGCAAGAGTGACGAGGAGGACAACGGCAGCGACGGCGAGGCCAGCGGGCAGCAGGATGACGGGTCCAACTAGGCGTCGGGCGCCGCTCCGGGCGCCACCGGTAACCCCATCATCCGTGTCGCTGGCTCCTTGAACTTCTCGGGGTCGTCTCCTTGGGCGGCTAGCGTTGGGAGGCTGCGAAAGAGGAAGAGGGCGGGCGGCAAGGCCGTCAAGTCGGAAATCTGTGGGCACCGACGCCTTGTCAGCGTCTTGACGTCGTGCCGCCTCGTCTTCGAGCTCTGCCTCCGGCACCGCCATCACCATCCAGCCCCTGGACGACCACCAAGATGTTCTCTTGGTGTCTTCTGCCACCCGTAGCTCGCCTAGGCGCCCCTTTTTCCCTCCTGCATTTCTTGTTCCATTTCCTGAGGAGAGGGACAAGAAAGGGATTACTGGCACCTTATCTCTTTTTAGTTTGTAAGCCTTCGGGCCTTAGTAGAATTTAAAGCTTGTAATCCCATTGCTCATGTTTTTCATTTCGTATGGACTGTACCTGTACGGGATGTTTTTTAATGGAAAAGGGATGTTTGCTGGGATTTTCGTTCGCGGGAGGAACCCACGACAAGGAGTGAACCCTTGTTATCTTCAAGACAAACGTTTTCACGCCCGGCAACAGGCCTTGCTGTTTCCCCACTTCACTCGACCTTTCTCACGCTCTTGGCGGAGGTAGGGATGAGGTCGGCTTAGGCCCCCCGTTCCTTCTCTTTGCTGCCGCGGCTATGTCACGACCGGATTTTCAACAAAATACTTATTGAGAAACCGATCTTTAGGTCCCAGTATAAGAAGAATTATCCTTACTGGTAGACAAATACTTGATGCAGAAGGCCAGTAGCATAAGATATATTACAGGGTTGAGCTGAGGCTGCTCAACAAATTATTACAAACATGCCAATATTGTACATAAGGGCAGTCATGACGCAAGGGCGTGGTGGCATGCTACTGACTGAGATAAAAGTAGTGGTGGAAATATCATAGTGGAGTGGATAACATGACTCCTAAACTGGCAGCTCATCGAGCGTCGAGGTGAGGCTCGATGAATTTATTCGGGTAGCGGAAGCGGATATAATACAGTGACCAAATCCAAGATCGCACAAGATCGATCGACTCCTCTAGGCGTCGGACTCGCTATCGAACTCTTCATCCATGAGATCGCCTTCATCAACATCTGGCCAAATCAACAAGCCAGGTGAGTACTTTGAAAGTACTCGCAAGACAGTTCGGACATAAGATATAATAAATGTATGCATGAATGCGTCATGAACAATTAACAATGCACATTCAAATAATAATTACTTGCACAACATGATAAGTAAAAAGGAAGTCGGGCGGTAGTCTTCCCGAAATCCCAACAAAATAACTAAAAAACCGATCGGGTGTCTGGAGCGACGCCACGAAGGGTAAACAAAATAAATTATCATGCCGCAGTCGGGCATCTAAGAGACACCACATAAAGGGCTTATATTGAA
Organism: Aegilops bicornis; assembly: GCA_021605145.1. NCBI lineage: Eukaryota > Viridiplantae > Streptophyta > Magnoliopsida > Poales > Poaceae > Aegilops > Aegilops bicornis. The sequence goes on from CM038670.1 coordinate 579,689,237, forward strand.
AAGTAAACGACATACGTGCCACAGTCGGACGTCTGAGCGACATCGCAGAAAGGGCTTATATCGAAAGTAAATAACAAGTGTGCCACAGTCAGACTTCTGAGCGACATTGCAGAAAGTGCTTATATCAAAAGTAAATAACAAGCGTGCCACAGTCGGACGTCTGAGCGACATTGCAGAAAGGGCTTATATCAAAAGTAAATAACAAGTTATTACCCGCGATCGGACGTCTGAGCGACATCGCAGAAAGGGCTTATATCAAAAGTAAATAACAAGTGTGCCACAGTCGGACGTCTGAGCGACATCGCTGAAAGGGCTTATATCTAAAGTAAATAACAAGTGTGCCACAGTCAGACGTCTGAGCGACATCACGGAAAGGGCTTATTACTCATATCTGATAAATTCACAAGATATAATACTCATAGGAAATATTCAACACATAATAATAAACGGGTTAGTCCATCCACAGGAATAAACATTTTAACCGGACTTAACACTCATGTAATTTACCGGAGTTTTGTCACTGAGACTGATACTGACAAGATAAGTTGAACATAGTACTCGGACATGGATAAGATTGTTTCAAAGGATTTTGACTCTGCAGAGTTTGTACTAATTATCCACAGCCAACGGATTTCCGTAGTCACGAGGACTAGTTCCGTTTACGATATTTCGGTAGAAACACATCTAACCAGTACACACCCATCCCACCTCACGATGCCAGGAATCACCCTAGACAACGTTCAAGAAAAACTTTGAGACGGGGACATCACAACCTCGAATAGCATGGGATCAAATTTATATACGCGCGCTCTAAGGGGTGCCCCCCTCTCGGTCCTAACCGGAAACACCCATGCCCCCTGACCGGATGACGGGCTTTAATCCAGGGGCATGGAACCCTCATCCCGGCCTCTCTATTTGGTGTGTACCAGGAAAGCGGTTTGCAACTTACTAAGCCATATCCCTTGTGGAAAACATGTGGTAGTACGGAAGGGAAGCGGATGGAAACGTGACTTGATTCACGTTGACACTGAAGTCAAAAGGTCTGGCTTAAGACTGGCATGCTACAACACTGCCATCTTACCCATTCTCATGCCATCACATGGCCATGCAAACTTATAACCAACAACATATGGATTTTCGAACTCACTTGCCTCAACTTTGCATGTATTATAACATTTCTCGAAATACTCATAAACATGCCATGAAACTACTTAATGCAAACATGCAACGAACATTCATCATATCAAAAGTTCAAACATGCTTGCTTGGTTCGGAGTAGTCGGAGTCTAGCTTGGCGAAGTTCGCGGTTCTGTCACCTCCTCCGGTATCTACGGTATAAGAAAATACGTACTTAACGTAAATACCGTGAGTGCACAAAAAAGTGTTCCAAATATTTTTCAAATAAATATGACAAAAAACTAGACCGAGAAATAAAGATGACAGAAAAAGAATCAATCAAAAATCAGTTTCTATTTAAAAGTTAAAAAGGTTTTAATCCAGGGACTCATTTGTAATGAAACAGAAAGTTTCCATGGGCCAACTTATAAAAACAGAAAATGCTTCGGCTAAAAAGTCGTCAACTGCAAAGGAAAACGTACTCTGCCCGAAGGCATTTTCAGAAAATGATTTGAATAAAAAGAAAAATACTGACGAGGGGTACCACCCGTCAGGTTTGAAATTTCAAACGGGGAGGAACAGAGCTCGTCGGTGCCCGAGAGCTGCGGTGGTCGCCGGCGGCGATCCACGGCGAGTTGGGAGGATCGGAGAGTACCTACATGCTCAGTGTGTCCTTCCACGTCGGTGGGTGGTGGTGGTGGTCGTCGGCGAGCACCACGTCGACGACGGTCCTTGCTCCGGCGGACGGCGGCTCGGGTGGAGTTGGATCTCGTCGGGGAGGGCTGCGGAGGTCAAATTGAAGCCGGGGTTAGATCATTGGGTTCCCGAGGAGACTACTGACGAGGTTTGGGCGGCGGGGATGGCCTCACCGGAGTGGATCGAGTTGGTGGCCGAGGCGGATCGGGGCGGCCGGAGTTGGGGGAGGAGACCTCCTCGAGGCCCTCCTAGTGGCTTGGCGGGGTACTGGTGGGGTGCAGTGGTGGTGCGTGCTCGAGAACGAGCTCGGGACCTCTTTATATAGGCGATCCGAGGCGGTGGCCGTGAACGGGGATCTCGGGCGATGGTTACGGCGGCGCAGTGCTTGGTCGGGGGGATTAGGGGGTTGAGCATCGACGTGGAGGTCCACGGGCTCTGTTTAGCATCTAACCTTGGCTGGATTGGGCGTGCTGGGTGGTTTCGGCAGAACGGGGCGGCGCGGGCCTGTTGGCGGCAGAGGGCGCGCCCTGTGCTTGCCGGGCCACGGCGACGGTGCTGTGGTGTGTGATGGCATGCATGAGGCCGCGCGGAGGGCTAGGGAGCGTTGGGTGGCGCAGAACGGCGTAGCGAGCCGGCGCTGGCTCCGATGGCCGCCACGGGTGGCTCTGCCACCGCAGAAGCTGTCAGCATCGGCGATGCTCGCCGCCACTGACACCTGTGTCCGTCCAAGAGGGTGTGCGGTGCTCTGGTCAAGGAGAAGGGGCCATGCGCAATGCGCCAGAGTGCACGGGTGATCGATGACAAGCCACTGACGAAAAACGACACTGAAGATAACTCTGAAACTCTGAATTTTACTGAAAGTGTACAGGAACAGTGCCGCCCAAGTGTTTGATGAAATGATTCAAGGATGAGAAAAATTTATCTAGGGCTGATCTTTGGTGTGGTGGCATCTCAAAGCACCTGGGGACTGCCTGAATTTTGGTGGAATTTTTGGAGAAAGGAAAGTATGAATATCACCAAAAATGATGAATCTGGTCCAAACTTGCAGAGGTTGAAACTTGAAAATTTTGAAAAGAGGAAGAGTTGATGTTGATGGATCTAGGTTGGGGGTGCTAAGGACTATCCAGAGGAGTTGGTTTGAGATCAAAACTCAAAGGAAAACTGGTACTTCCTTTGTAAATCATCTAGGCTTATAATAAAAGACAGAATTGTCTCGAGGAGTAAAATAAATGAATCAAAATCCAAAAATTGATTGAACTCGTTGGGACAGAAAGTTTGGGTTGCCCCAAAGTGTAGGGAGGGGTTTTGGGAGGATTTACCACATGAGGCATGGTAAAAACCATGGATGGTTTCAGAACAAAAGAAGCCCCAAAACCCATAGGGTTTCTTCTTTTTAAAAGAAAATAAATTCCAAAAATATTTTTGAGATGGGAAACTCAGAATAAATGGTTTTAATAACCAAACACCAGGGTTGAAGAAGATACAAGAGAAATGAAATCCTTGCCATGGGGAAAAGTTTTGAGAGAGAGAGGTTTTAGGAAGGATTTAAATGACCTTCTTCAAAACAAACAAAGTTTTTGTTGAAAACAAAAATTAAAAATTTTGGAGTGTCACAACACCTACCCCCTTAGGAAAAATCTCGTCCCCGAGATTTCAGCTGATCCTCAAATAAGTGTGGGTGCTCTGTCCGAAGAAAATCCTCTCTTTCCCAAGTTGCTTCATTCTCGGTGTGATTGCTCCACTGAACTCTGAAAAACTTGATGGTTTTCTGTCGGGTCCTCCTCTGAGACTCCTCCAATATTTTTATTGGACGTTCCCGATAAGTGAGGTCTGGTTGCACGTGAATGTCTTCATGAGATACTTGCTTCTCTGGGTTGCTCACGCACTTCCTCAACTGCGAGACATGGAACACGTCATGGACATCGGATAATTCTTCGGGTAGGTCTAGCTGGTAGGCTACTGTGCCTCTTCGTGCCACTATACAGAAGGGTCCGATAAATCTTGGTGCTAGCTTTCCCTTAACCTTGAATCGTTGCAGGCCCCTCATAGGAGATACTCGTAGGTACACAAACTCACCGGGTTCAAAACTGACTCCCCGATGTTTTTGATCGTAATAACTCTTCTGTCGACTTTGAGCTGTCTTGAGTCGATCCCTAATTATCTTAACTTTATCTTCAGCCTCCTTGAGCATGTCTGGGCCAAAGATATGGCTGTCTCCAGTTTCTGACCAATTTAGCGGGGTACGACATCTTCACGCGTACAGAGCTTCAAATGGTGCCATTTGCAGGCTGGCTTGGTAACTGTTCTTGTATGTGAACTCTGCGTATGGCAAGCTTTCTTCCCAACTGGTTCCATAGGTGAGGACACATGCCCTCAGCATGTCTTCTAGAATTTGGTTCACGCGTTCGGTTTGTCCATCAGTCTGGGGGTGGTATGCGGTACTAAACGCCAGTTGAGTTCCCAGGGCTTGTTGCAATTGATCCCAAAATCGGAGACGAATTGAGTGCCTCTCTCGATATTATTGTCTTTGGGACTCCATGCAAGCAGACGATACAGGAAAGGTAAAGCCTGGCAAGCTTCTGAGTGGTGTGGGTTGTCTTCACGGGGATGAAGTGTGCCACCTTAGTCAGTTTATCAGAGATGACCCATATGGCATTATTTCCGTGTCGTGACCGAGGTAGTCCAACAATAAAATCCATTCCAATTTCGTCCCATTTCCCCTCGGGTATCTTATTTGGTTGTAAAAGTCCGACCGGCTTCTGGTGCTCGGCCTTGATGCGTTGACAAGAGTCACAACATGCAATGAACGTGGCTATGTCCCTTTTCATACCGTGCCACCAAAAATTTTCCTGAAGATCCTTGTACATTTTTGTTCCTCCGAGATGAATTGAATACGGAGCGGTGTGGCCTTCAACTAAAATCTGCTGCTTAAGGTCCTCGATATTTGGTACGCAAAGCCTCTCTCCGTACCACAATATTCCCTGCTCGTCTATGATGAACTCTGAGGCCTTGCCCAAACTCACTTTTCGCTTTTATGCCTTCAATCTTTGGGGTGTCCATGCTGAGCCTCCTTAATCTTTTCTATCAGGATAGGCTATATTTCCAAATTCGACAAACTGCCTTTGGTGACCACCATCAAATTGAGTTTAGCAAACTCCTGTCGAAATTCAGGTCTCAGGTTTGGTAGGTTGTCGTTGTCCGAGCTAGGGTTCCGACTTAGAGCATCTGCCACTACATTTGCTTTTCCTGGATGGTAGTGGATTCCAACATCATAATCCTTTACTAATTCCAACCAGCGTCGTTGCCATAAATTTAGTTCCGGTTGTGTGAAAATATACTTGAGGCTCTTATGGTCTGTGTATATTTCGCAACGATTTCCAAGTAGGAAATGTATCCACTCCTTGAGTGCATGGATGACTGCTGCCAACTCTAGGTCATGAGTAGGGTAATTTTCTTCGTGCTTGCGAAGTTGTCTGGAGACATACGCGACCACCTTGCCTTCTTGCATCAATACGCATCTGAGGCCCTTCTGGGATGCGTCACAGTACACCTCAAAATTTTTGTGTATGTCGGGCACAATTAATACTGGTGATGTCGTCAATTTCCTTTTTATCTCTTGGAAACTTTTCTCGCAAGCTTTAGTCCATTCGAACTTCTTGTCCTTCTTGAGTAACTGCGTCATTGGCTTTGCTATGGCAGAGAATCCTTCAATAAATCTCCGGTAGTATCCTGCCATTCCCAAGAAACTTTGTACATCCGTTACGCTGCTGGTGGTTTCCAGCCAAGTACGGCCTTGACCTTTTCCGGGTCTACGGCAATACCTTCCTGGGTCAGTACGTGGCCCAGAAAACCTACCTGTCTTAGCCAAAATTAACACTTGCTGAACTTGGCGTACAATTGATGTTTCCTTAGTTCTCCTAGTACGATTCGGAGATGTTCAGCGTGCTCTTCTGGTGTCTTGGAGTATATCAGAATATCGTCGATGAATACCACAACAAACTTGTCCATAAACTTCATAAATACTTTGTTCATGAGATGAACAAAATATGCGGGGGCGTTTGTTAGTCCAAACGGCATTCTTGTGAACTCATACTGATCATGTCTGGAGGTGAAGTCTGTCTTGGGGATATCCTCTATTCGTACTTTTAATTGATGGTACCCCGACCTTAAGTCAATTTTTGAGAAGACTTTGGCCTGAGCGAGCTGATCAAATAAATCATTTATCTGCGGCATTGGGTATTTGTTCTTGATTGTGACCATGTTAAGTGCTCGATAGTCTATACACAATCTCAGTCTCCCATCCTTTTTCTTGGCAAATAAAATTGGTGAACCCCAAGGTGAGGAACTGGCTCGTATATATCCTTTGTCCAGTAATTCTTTTATTTGCTTCTTCACTACCAACTCGGATGGTGCCATTCTGTATGGTTTCTTGTAAATGGGAGCGGTTTCGGGTGCTAGCTCAATGCTGAATTCTATCTCTCGGTCTGGTGGCATGCCTGGTAGTTCTTCGGGAAATACGTCTGGAAATTCACATACTACTGGAACTTTGCTTAATTCAGAAACGTCCACCTTGTTCAACCTCGGTTGCCGAGATATCCGTCTCTCTTTGGCTGAAACTTTTATTGTCTTCCCGTGATGGTGGGTGAGAATTACGGTCCGGTTGAAGCAGTCAATAAATCCTTTGTTGGTGGTTAACCAATCCATCCCTAAGATGACATCCAGTCCTTTATTATCCAATACAATAAGGTTGGCGTGAAACTTCAATCCTTCAAACTCAATAACCACACCTTGGCAGTAACTCTGAGTAACTTGCTTAATCCCAGGGGACTTGATGATCATGGACTTTTCCAAGGGAAGCATCGAAAAATTATTTTGCAAAGCAAATCTCTTCGAAATGAACGAGTGAGAAGCTCCAGAATCAAACAAAACCGCGGCAGGTATTGTGTTGACAGGGAACGTACCGAGTACGATATCCGGGGCATTTTGTGCTTCTTCTCTGGTCACGTGGTTCAGATGACCCTTCCTGTGGTTATTATTGGGGTTGAAATTGTTTCGCTTGGGCGCTGAATTATTGGCACCGTTGTTCGGCTTTGGGATCGACCTCCTTGGCTTGGGACACTGCTTGGCATAGTGCCCTTCTTCTCCACAAGCATACCAAGTAACACCTGGGCGATATGTGAACTCCTTGTCCCTTGCATGGAAATTCTTGATTGGGTGTGAAATAGTCGTCGTGGGTTTGTGTGTCCCACTTTTCTGAAAGTCCGTCTTGCTCCGGTGGTTGCGAGCACGAGTAGTCTGGTCCCTTTTTCGCTTGCGGAAATCCTCCAAGCTGCGTCGCTCATTTTCCAAGGTAATAGCCTTATCCACCAGTGTTTTGAAATCTGGGAAAGTGTGCACAACCAGCTGGCATTTAAGCGCGGGTGCCAGGCCGTCCAAGAATTTTTTTCATCTTCTTGCTTTCAGTCATATGCTCTTCTTTGGCGTAGCGAGACAACAGAGTAAACTGGCTGTTGTATTCTGACACCGTCATGGTCCTTTGTTTGAGGTCATCAAATTCTCTCTTCTTGATCTTCATAACACTTTTAGGAATGTGCGCCTACGAAAACCTTCTTTGAACTCCTCCTGTGTTATATCATTTTCGTTGAGGTGCATGTAGGAAATTTTCCCACCATGATGCAGCTGCTCCAAAGTGAGATAGTGCGGTGCATATAGTACTTTCTCACGGTCTGAACACTATGCAATAATTAATTTTCTTTCCATGTCTCAAGCCCGTCGTCGGCCTCAAGAGGTTTCTCAAGATGAGAAAATGTTGGGGACGCGTCTTCTGTAGCTCGAGACAACTTGGATTCTGATGATACTGTCCACCGTGATTTCCCATATTGATGACTTGGTTCATCATTTCCTGATGTTGTTGCTGACTCTGTTCATAAAGGCGGCATACTTGGGTAAATGCTTGGTTTCAACGCCTGTTGACTTGACTGCCCCTGTGTGAAATTGTTGCTTGATGGTGTGCCATAATTTTCCTCTGGCGGATTTGGCATGGAGCGCGTCCAAGGACGAGACATTTTTCACTCTGGGGATATATTTTGTAAAACTCATAAGAAAAGAAAATGAGTCGCAAAAGTCAATAAATTCATAAATACGGGAAATTTTAAAAGCTCCAAGATTTTTTTTTCAAGAGAATAAACGATTGTGCACGGAGAAGGACTATTACATATCTTACACGCAAGCAGTAATTATACAATACATCACTCAGGATATGCGTACATATACCTGACATGTTATTTAGGCTAGTGCACTTCTCCCAGTTCCTACATGATGCGCAAACAAGCTACTTCTCACAGCCTATGTACATATAAACATATTGTACAAGTCGGTACATCGCATGGCGGCTAAGCGCGCTCAGTCGGAGATGGTAAGGATCTCCCTTGGCCTGTCGAGGGTGAGGCGCAGTGAGGCTGGGGACTCAACCTCCTCCTCGCTAATAGGCTCCAAACGTGATGCGCTGCGCTTAGTTGATGGAGCGGGCGCCATAGGCGGAGCAACACGAACAGGAGTGGGCGCAATAGGTGGTGCAGAACGAACTGGAGTGGGCGCAATGACTTGGTTGAACTCCTCAGTGGTAGGCAGGCTGACGGCGCAGTGGTGAGAATGGTAGGAGAATAAGATGCTGAGGGCAGGACGAAAGTCAGCGGTGGTGCGGTGTGCAGGAGCTCCCTCCTGTTGGCGGCCCAGCCATGGATCGAGTCCATGCGGCAGCCACAAGGTCGTCCACCAGGTTGTCGAAGGCTGCCTCCAGAGCTCGGAGGTACTCGACAAGCATCTCAATAGCCTCGTCTCGCTCTCCTCTGGGGAAAGCGAATGAGTAGTGACAGGTGTATGGCACGTGGCATGGAAGGTAGCGGTAACGACGAGTCTTCATCGAAGGAAGAACATCCCGGAGACAAGCTATCGCCTCACGGGCAGCCATCTGCATAGCATGCCTCTCCGTAGGCATGGCTCTCCCCAAGAACCGGAAGCGGCGTAACTCAAAACGCCCTCCCTTGAATTGCACCGCTGCTGGTGCATGGTCGACTCGTTGATCTGATCTTGCGGGTAGAGTGTGAAGACTGGCGACTGATGGCCCCATCGCGACCTGGACGATGAAGGAGAGGAGCTTGAGGAACCCCTCAGGCACGTTGGCGAACACCTGTGACTCACAGCCGTTGCCAGCCATCTACAAAAGTAGGCAAAAATTCTGAATGGTCAGATCATAAATTTGTGCTGACTGTCAGAAAATGACTACATTTGCAAAAAACAATAACTCTATTATGCTAATAACCGATTAGCGATCGCACCTAGTGGCTTCCTACAGTCAGCCTGGCTCTGGTACCAAGTTTGTCACGACCGGATTTTCAACAAAATACTTATTGAGAAACCGATCTTTAGGTCCCAAAGATAACAAGAATTATCCTTCTTGGTAGACAAATACTTGATGCAGAAGGCCCGTAGCATAAGATATATTACAGGGTTGAGCTGAGGCTGCTCAACAAATTATTACAAACATGCCAATATTGTACATAAGGGCAGTCATGACGCAAGGGCGTGGTGGCATGCTACTGACTCGAGATAAAAGTAGTGGTGGAAATATCACAGTGGAGTGGATAACATGACTCCTAAACTAGCAGCTCATCAAGCGTCGAGGTGAGGCTCGATGAATTTATTCGGGTAGCGGAAGCGGATATAATACAATGACCAAATCCAAGATCGCACGAGACTGACTGGGACTCCTCTAGGCGTCGGACTCGCTATCGAACTCTTCATCCATGAGATCGCCTTCATCAACATCCGCCAAATCAACAAGCCGTGTGAGTACTTTGAAAGTACTCGCAAGACAGTTCGGACATAAGATATAATAAATGTATGCATGAATGTGTCATGAACAATTAACAATGCACATTCAAATAATAATTACTTGCACAACATGATAAGTAAAAAGGAAGTCGGGCGGTAGTCTTCCCGAAATCCCAACAAAATAACTAAAAAACCGATCGGGTGTCTGGAGCGACGCCTCGAAGGGTAAACAAAATAAATTAGCATGCCGCAGTCGGGCGTCTAAGCGACACCACATAAAGGGCTTATATTGAAAAGTAAACGACATATGTGCCACAGTCGGACGTCTGAGCGACATCGCAGAAAGGGCTTATATCGAAAGTAAATAACAAGCGTGCCACAGTCGGACGTCTGAGCGACATCGCAGAAAGGGCTTATATCAAAAGTAAATAACAAGCATGCCACAGTCGAACGTCTTAGCGACATCGCAGAAAGGGCTTATATCAAAAGTAAATAACAAGTGTGCCACAGTTGGACGTCTGAGCGACATTGTAGAAAGGGCTTATATCAAAAGTAAATAACAAGTGTGCCACAGTCAGACGTCTGAGCGACATCGCAGAAAGGGCTTATATCAAAATTAAATAACAAGTGTGCCACAGTCGGACGTCTGTGCGACATCGCGGAAAGGGCTTATTACTCATATCTGATAAATTCACAAGATATAATACTCATAAGAAATATTCAACACATAATAATAAACGGGTTAGTCCATCCACAGGAATAAACATTTTAACCGGACTTAACACTCATGTAATTTACCGGAGTTTTGTCACCGAGATCGAGCATCGGCAAGATAAGTTGAACATAGTACTCGGACATGGATAAGATTGTTTCAAAGGATTTCGACTCTGCAGAGTTTGTACTAATTATCCACAGCCAACGGTTTCCGTAGTCACGAGGACTAGTTCCGTTACGGTATTTCGGTAGAAACACATCTAACCAATACACACCCATCCCACCTCACGATGCAGGAATCACCCTAGACAACGTTCAAGAAAAACTTTGAGACGGGAGATCACAACCTCGAATAGCATGGGATCAAATTTATATATCGCGTGCTCTAAGGGGTGCCCCTCTCGGTCCCAACCGAAACACCCATGCCCCGACCGGATTACGGGCTTTAATCCAGGCCATGGAACCCTCATCCCGCCTCTCTATTTGGTGTGTACCAGAAAGCGGTTTGCAACTTACTAAGCCATATCCCTTGTGGAAAACATGTGGTAGTACGGAAGGAAAGCGGATGGAAGCGTGACTTGATTCACGTTGACACCGAAGTCAAAAGGTCTGGCTTAAGACTGGCATGCTACAACACTGCCATCTTACCCATTCTCATGCCATCACATGGCCATGCAAACTTATAACCAACAACATATGGATTTTCGAACTCACTTGCCTCAACTTTGCATGTATTATAACATCTCTCGAAATACTCATAAACATGCCATGAAACTACTTAATGCAAACATGCAACAAACATTCATCATATCAAAAGTTCAAACATGCTTGCTTGGTTCGGAGTAGTCGGAGTCTAGCTTGGCGAAGTTCGCGGTTCCGTCACCTCCTCCGGTATCTACGGTATAAGAAAATACGTACTTAAGTAAATACAGTGAGTGCACAGAAAAGTGTTCCAGATATTTTTCGAATAAATATGATAAAAACTAGACAGAAAAATAAAGATGACAGAAAAATAATCAATCAAAAATCAGTTTCTGTTTAAAAGTTATAAAGGTTTTAATCCAGGTACTCATCTGTAATGAAACAGAAAGTTTTCAGGGGCCAACTTATAAAAACAGAAAACGCTTCGGCTAAAAAGCCGTCAACTGCAAAGGAAAATGTACTCTGCCCAAAGGCGTTTTCGGAAAACGATTCGAATAAAAAGAAATATACTGACGAGGGGTCCCACCCGTTAGGTTTGAAATTTCAAACGGGGAGGAACAGAGCTCGTCGGCGCCCGAGAGCTGCGGTGGTCGCCGGCAGCGATCCACGGTGAGTTGGGAGGATCGGAGAGTACCTACGTGCTCAGTGTGTCCTTCCGCATCGGTGGGTGGTGGTGGTGGTCGTCGGCGAGCACCACGTCGACGGCGGTCCTTGCTCCAGCGGACGGCGGCTCGGGTGGAGTTGGATCTCGTCGGGGAGGGCTGCGGAGGTCAAATTGAAGCCGGGGTTAGATCATTGGGTTCCCGAGGAGACTCTTGGACGAGGTTTGGGCGGCGGGGATGGCCTCACCGGAGTGGATCGAGTTGGTGGCCGAGGCGGATCGGGGCGGCCGGAGTTGGGGGAGGATACCTCCTCGAGGCCCTGCTAGTGGCTTGGCGGGGTACTGGTGGGGTGCAGTGGTGGTGCATGCTCGAGAACGAGCTCGGGACCTCTTTATATAGGCGATCCGAGGAGATGGCTGTGAACGGTGATCTCCGGCGATGGTTACGGCGGCACAGTGCTTGGTCGGGGAGATTAGGGGGTTGAGCATCGACGTGGAGGTCCACGGGCTCCGTTTAGATTCTAACCTTAAATTTGGATTAGGCGTCTTTGGGTGGTTTCGGCAGAACGGGCGGCCTTGGCCCGTCCATGGCAGAGGGCACGCCTGTGGCTTGCCGGGCCACAGCGACGATCTTGCGGTGTGTCTTGGCATGCATGAGGCCACGCGGAGGGCTAGGGAGCAATGGGGCGGCGCAGAACGGGCGAAGCGAGCGTGGCGCTCCGTCTGGTCGCCACGGTGGCTCTGCCACCGCAGGCTGCCGGCGTCGGTGATGCTCGCCGCCATCGACACTGCGTCCGCCCAAGAGGGCGTGGCGGTGCTCGTCAAGGAGAAGGGGCCAGGCGCAACGCGCCAGACAGCACGGTGATCGATGACAAGCCACCGAAAAAACGACATCAAGATAACTCTGAAACTCTGAATTTTACTGAAAGTGTACAGGAACAGTTTCGGCCAAGTGTTTGATGAAAGGATTCAAGGATGAGAAAAATTTATCTGGGGCTGATCTTTGGTGTGGTGGCCTCTCAAAGCACCTGGGGACTGCCTGAATTTTGGTGGAATTTTTGGAGAAAGGAAAATATGAATTTCACCAAAAATGATGAATCTGGTCCAAACTTGCAGAGGTTGAAACTTGAAAATTTTGAAAACGGGAAGAGTTGATGTTGATGGATCTAGGTTGGGGGTGCTAAGGACTATCCAGAGGAGTTGGTTTGAGATCAAAACTCAAAGGAAAACTGGTACTTCCTTTGTAAATCATCTAGGCTTAGAATAAAAGACAGAATTGTTTTGGGGAGTAAAATAATGAATCAAAATCCAAAAATGGATTGAACTTGTTCGGACAGAATGTTTGGGTTGCCCCAAAGTGTAGGGAGGGGTTTTGGGAGGATTTACCACATGAGGCATGGTAAAAACCATGGATGGTTTCAGAACAAAAGAAGCCCCAAAACCCATAGGGTTTCTTCTTTTTAAAAGAAAATAAATTCCAAAAATATTTTTGAGATGGGAAACTCAGAATAAAGGTTTTTAATAACCAAACACCGTGGTTGAAGAAGGTACAAGAGAAATGAAATCCTTGCCATGGGGAAAAGTTTTGAGAGAGAGAGGTTTTAGGAAGGATTTAAATGACCTTCTTCAAAACAAACAAAGTTTTTGTTGAAAACAAAAATTAAAATTTTTGGAGTGTCACAGGCTACGACCAAATCCAGACCTAGGGGATAATCCTTGGGTGCCGAAAAGGGGTAGCACGGTAGCTCAGAGATAGAACGGGGTTTCACGTATCCAAGTCCATAACGAAATGCATGATAGAGGATAAAGGACTTATCTGGATTTGCAGCCCCCGGCGATCTTGGCTTGCCGCGGAGCAAATCCTTGTTCTTGCAGCCCCCGGCAACTCTGGCTTGCCGGGCCCCGGGCGCCGATCTGTTCCCTTTCTTCCAAACAGCTCGGCAAGAATACTTACGTGCCCTGCGAACCAAAGAAGACAGAGAAGAACAGAGAGACGCGCACTCGACCTCTAATCTAGGGGTTAGCCGCCACTAAGCACTATCAACCCTAACCAAGGAAGAGACTCAACCTAGCATGCATGCGATAACTTAGGGCGCCGGCGCTTCGTTTATTTATGCTCAGGGTCTGCGCCTGGCTTTGTACAAAGGGTTACATGCCTTGTCGGCAAGGCTTGTACAAAAGGGTGGCTTGCGGGAGGCTCGGCAGCGCATATATGGGTAAAACTTGCGAAGATGCTCGATGTTCCAGGAGTTGCTCACTGGAATGGCATCTTCGGTCTCCAGTCGGACTGCGTCGGGCCTGGTGACTCGTGTTACCCGATAAGGGCCTTCCCACTTCGGCGTCAACTTGTTGGAATTCTTGGCCGACTGAACGTGCCGAAGAACAAGGCCGCCTTCCTCAAAGCTCCGGGCATGAACCCTGCGGCTATGGTAGCAGCGCAAGGCTTGCTGGTAACGTGATGCTCTCACGGCCGCCCGGAGACGATCTTCCTCAAGGAGCGTCGCGTCATCTTGCCGCAGTCGCTCTTGCTCAAGCTCATCATAAGCGAGCACTCAAGGTGACCCGTATATGAGTTCCGTAGGGAAAACTGCTTCTGTCCCATAAACCAGGGCAAAGGGTGTCTGGCCGGTGCCTCGATTTGGCGTCGTCCTGATCGACCAAAGAACCGCTGGCAACTCATCTATCCAGCGCCTTCCACTCTTGCGCAGCCTGTCGAAAGTCTTTGTTCTTAAGCCTCTCAGGAGTTCAGCATTTGCTCTCACCGCTTGGCCGTTGCTCTGTGGATGTGCCACGGAAACAAAACAGACCTTGCTGCCGAGATCCTCAATGTATTGCATGAAGGCATGGCTTGTGAACTGCGTGCCGTTGTCGGTGATGATCCTGTTGGGCACCACAAAATGGCACACTAGTCCCTTGAAGAACTTGATGGCTGACTGCGTTGTCACCTTCCTCACTGCCTCCACTTCTGGCCACTTTGTGAACTTGTCGATTGCGACGTACAAGTACTCAAAGCCCCCGACAGCGCGGGGGAAAGGGCCCAATATGTCGAGCCCCCAGACCGAGAAGGGCCAGGAGAGAGGGATAGTTTGAAGGGCTTGAGCTGGTTGATGGAGCTTCTTCGAATGGAACTGGCACGCTTCACACTTGGTTACTAGTGCCGTCGCATCCTGGAGGGTGGTGGGCCAGAAGAAACCTTGCCGGCAAGGGCCCTCGACCCTATGTGGGAGCCACATATGCCTCCATGTATCTCTGCCAACAGCTTTAGTCCTTCCTCCCGGGAGATGCACTTCAATTTCACCCCATTCGGTCTTCTTCTGTATAGCTCGTTATCAACGAACTCGTACAGGGCAGACCTACGGGCTACTCTTTCCGCCTCTTCCTGCTCCTCAGGAAGCTCTCCCTTCTGAAGGAATCAGACGGTGTGGTGTGCCCATGCCGAAGCCTGTGGCTCGACGACAAGGACCAAAGGCATTTCTTCTGCTACGGGCGGCCGCCACCACGGCCGCGACCTGAGGTCTTGCCGGAGTCGGTCGCCCCGCGGTAGGATCGGCATCCACGGCAACATCTTCGCCGGCGGCTCCGGGGAGCTCGGTGGGGAAGTACTTGTCGGGGCATAGCTTCCTCCGCTTGTTCTTCCCAGTCGACGGCTCAACGGATGGCTGAGTTAACTGAAGCACAAAAGTACCTGGTTCCACAGGTAGCTTGAGGGCAGCGCGCTTTGACAGGTAGTCGGCGATGTCGTTCTCCGCCCGAGGGACATGCTCCGCTTGTATACCGTCAAAGCGTTCCTCCAGTTTCCTCACCTCATCTACGTAAGCTTCCATCAACGGGCTTTGATAATCTTTGTTGATCTGCCTGACGAGCTATGAGTCGCCCCTGACGATGAGCTTTTTAACCCCGAGGTCCGCCGCGATCCTGAGACCGGCAAGCAAGCCCTCGTACTCGGCGGTGTTGTTGGTTGACATCTCCCAGGGAAAGTGCATCTGGACGACGTACTTGAGGTGCTCTCCAGTGGGTGCGACAAGCAGCACACCAGTGCCAGCGCCTTGCAGCGAGAAGGCACCATCAAAGTACATGATCCAGTTGCGACTCGTTTCCTTGCTGGGGAGAGTGGTCTCTCGTACCTCTTTGTCGGGCGTCGAGGTCCATTCTTCAACAAACTCCGCCAAGACTCTGCTCTGAATCATCGAGGTACTTTCAAACTTTAAACCGAAACTTGGAAGCTCCAGGGCCCGTTCCACGATCCTCCCCGTTGCATCTGGGTTATGCAGTATCCGTTGCATCTGGGTTATGCAGTATCCGTTGCAATGGGAGGCGGGTGACCACCGTGATCTCATGCGCTTGGAAGTAATGGCGCAACTTTCTTGAAGCCATAAGGAGGCCGAAGAGCAGCTTCTGCACACCCGAGTACCTCGACCTAGCCCCCTGCAAAAGGGAGTTGACGAAGTAAACTGGGTGCTGCACCATTTTCTTCTTATGTGCTTCTTCACCTGGTCACGTGGGTCCCATCGTACGGGCGCCGGTCTTGCCGGGGGCTCAGCCTTGCCAGGGCTGAGCCTGCCGGGGAGGGTTCTGGCCCGCCAACCGTCGACTCTGCCACTGCTGTTGTCTCCTCATCAACATCTCTCTTTGCCACCAGCACGGCGCTAACCACCTGATTCGTTGCTGCTAGATAAAGCAGCAACGGTTCTTGTGGACTGGGCGCAACCAGCACTGGGTTAGAGGAGAGGTATTTCTTGAAATCTTGCAGTGCTGCCTCGGCCTCTGGGGTCCACTCCATCGGCCCAGCTTGCTTTAAGATCTTGAAAAAAGGAAGGGCACACTCCGCGGACTTGGAGATGAACCGGCTCATGGCAGCAACGCAGCCAGTGAGCCGACGCACGTCCTTGATCCATTTGGGTGCCTCAATCTGCTCGATAGCCTTGATCTTATCTGGGTTTGCTTCAATCTGTATTTGGGACACAAAGAACCCGAGAAGCTTGCCGGACGGGATGCCGAAGACACACTTCTCAGGGTTCAATTTGAGGTTGATCTTGCGCAGGTTCAAAATGTTTCCTCCAGATCTTGCACGAGCGTTGCTTTGTCCTTGGTTTTGACCACTATGCCATCCATATAAGCTTCCATATTTCTATGTAGCTGGGGCTCAAAACCAATTTGGACTGCTCTTGCAAAGGTCGAGCCAGCACTCTTCAACCCGAAAGGCATCCGTAAAAAGCAATACGTACCACATGGGGTGATGAATGCTGTCTTTTCCTCGTCTTCCTTTGTCATGAATATCTGGTGGTATCCTGAGTAGGCGTCCAGGAACGATAAGAGGTCACACCCAGCCATGGAGTCAACAATCTAGTCAATGTGCGGCAACGGGAAAGGATCCTTTGGGCAGGCCTTATTGATGTCTGTGTAATCAATACACAGCCTCCATTTCCCATTTGCCTTGCGCACCACTACCGGATTGGCCAACCACGTTGGATGAAGTACTCCTCTCACCAAGCCTTCCGCCTCTAGCTTTCTGATTTCCTCTGTGATGAACTCCTGCCTCTCCAGAGCTTGCTTCGACCTTCGCTTGACGGGCGCGCATGAGGGCAGACAGCAAGGTGGTGCTCAATCACCTCCACAGGAACGCCGGGATGTCGGAGGCTTGCCATGCAAACACATCGACATTCGCCCACTGTGGAGGCTGACGAGTTCGCTTTCCTATTTGCCGTCGAGGGTGGAGCTTATGGTAAAAACTCCCCTGCATCGTCCTCCTTGACGGGCACCTTCTTGGTCTCCGGTGGCGTGGCTCTGGACTTCTTGCTCTTGCCGGCGGAGCTCTCGGCACGTCCTCTCACGGGAGTGCAACACCCGAAGAGGTGCGCTTGCGGAGTGGGTGCTAGGAGTCTCGCCGGTCTTCTTCCCCGGGGCTCCGTCGTGAGGCAGGTACCTTAGCGGCATTCTGCTGCTTCTTCCAGTAGAGTTGGTCAGCGCAGATCAGCGCATCTTTCTTGTCAGAGGGGACAGTGATGATGTTCATCGGCCCGGGCATCTTCAGCATGTTATAGGTGTAGTGTGAAGACGCCATGAACTTGGCAAGCGCCAGGCGACCGAGGATCCTGTTGTAAGGCAAAGGGATGTCGGCTACGTTGAAGACAATCCTCTCCGTCCTATGGTTTAACTCGCCTCCGAATGTCATGGGCAGCGTGATCTTTCCTTTGGCTGGCTCCTTCCCGGGTTAACCCCTTGGAACATACCCGTCTCCTCGAGGTCTCCATCAGGGATCTGCAGCCTTCTAACCACAACGGGCGAGATCAAGTTCAGGCCGGCCCCACCGTCAACCAACATCTTTGTCACCTTGAGGTTGCGGATTGTTGGTGAAACCAACAATGGCAAGCACCCGACCGCAGTGGTGCGGTCAGGGTGGTCCTCGGTGTCGAAGATGATGGGCGTGCTGGACCATTTCAGCGGCTTCCGTGCGTCAAACGATGGCTCCACCACTGTGATCTCACGCGCCCACTGTTTGAGTTGGCGGTGGGATGCGTGCAGCAAGGCGCCGCCATCGACGCACATGGCCTCTGTGGCTTTCTGAAACTCGTGGTCGCCGGACTCGTCGTCCTCGTCATGATCATCGTCTTCCTGCTTCTTGTCGCGGCCCCGGGCGGGCCTCTCTTGCTGACTCTCCTTGCCGCGGCGGCCTCCGTGGCCGCCCGGTTTATTTCCGGATCCTTCGGCACCGGCTGGGCCGTTCTCCGTGTCCCGCTGCTCCTACTCGGCTTTATGCGTCTCGGCGAGCAGCTCTACTCGCCGCAGTTTTGGAGATCGTGGCCCTTAGTGCGGTGGATCTTGCAAGATCGCTTGTCGGAGCTTCACGGCTTGTCGGCGGCCGCCAAGGTTCGCCAAGCGTCACCCGGCAATCTCCTTACCGGGTCGCCGCCTTTGGTCTTCTTGGTGGTACCGGTGTCGTCCGGATCCCTCAACGGCAAGCACGGCCTTGCCCTTGCGCTTCCTATTACGGCGTCGGCCTTTCTTTCTTTGGGGTGGTGGTATCGCCCGGTGGAGTCGGTTTCCGCACCGGCATCTTCGCCGGGTACTTCCTTCCTTCCTCGACGCAGGCGCGCGATCGGCGAGCGTGAAACTCGGCCACATCCTTAACCTTGTTCATCGCCAGCTCTTCACGCATCTTGTGATTGCGCAAGTTCTGATGGAACGCACTGATCACAGCGGCGGGATGAACATCAGGGATATTGTACTGCACTCGGCTGAACCTTTGGATGTACTTGCGTAGGTTTTCTCCTTCCTTCTGGGGGATGATGTGTAAATCACTCGCCTGGCCATGAGCTTGGTGACCTCTGGTAAAGGCGCAAACAAACTCATGGCATAGATCCGCCCAAGAAAAGATGGAATCCACCGGCAAGTGCATCAACCATGACATAACATTGGGCTTGAGTGCCAACAGGAACTAGTTGGCAAGCACCTTGTCATCGCGGGCCCCAGCAGCTTGCATCGCGATGGTGTAGATGCTGAGGAACTCTGACGGATGAGTCTTGATGTTGTACTTCTCGCCAACGTCGGGTTTGAACGTACGGTGGGAGGGCCACTGGAACTGCCGCAGCTCACGGGTGAAGGCCGGACAACCCACCTCGTAAGGTAGGCCACCGTAGCCTCCCGGCGCTGGGTGGTCCATAGCGGGCCCTGCCCGCCTGTCCGACTGGTGGTGTGCGTCACGTCGGCGCTCGATTGTAGTTCGAGCGTCCTCGTGAGCCCGCTCCCGAAGGACTGGGCGCTGATCGCGGTTGGTCTGTGGGTCGGACGACGCGATGGAGATATCATCACGAGTGTCGCCACGACGGGCCGACGCCTGCTACGTCTTGAGCTTGCGTTGGTTTTCCCCGAAGAGGAGAGGATGATGCAGCAGATTAGCGTAAGTATTTCACTCAGTTTTTGAGAACCAAGGTATCAATCCAGTAGGAGGCCACGCGCAAGTCCTTCGTACCTACACAAAACAAATAGCTCCTCGCAACCAACGCGAATAGGGGTTGTCAATCCCTTCACAGTCACTTACGAGAGTGAGATCTGATAGAGATGATAGATAATATTTTTGGTATTTTTGGTATAAAGATGCAAAGTAAAATAAAAAGGCAAAGTAAACAAGCAAAGCAATAATAAAGTGTAGGAAGATTAATATGATGAAAATAGACCCGGGGGCCATAGATTTCACTAGTGGCTTCTCTCAACAGCATAGGTATTTTACGGAGGGTGAACGAATTACTGTTGAGCAATTGACAGAATTGAGCATAGTTATGAGAGTATCTAGGTATGATCATGTATATAGGCATCACGTCCGAGACAAGTAGACCGACTCACCTGCATCTACTACTATTACTCCACTCATCGACCGCTATCCGGCATGCATCTAGAGTATTAAGTTAATGAAAACAGAGTAATGCCTTAAGCAAGATGACATGATGTAGAGGAATAAATTCATGCAATATGATAAATACCCCATCTTGTTATCCTCGATGGCAACAATACAATACGTGCCTTGCAACCCTTTCTGTCACTGGGCAAGGACACCACAAGATTGACCCAAAGCCATGCATTTCTCCCATTGCAAGAACTACCAATCTAGTTGGCCAAACCAAACGGATAATTCAAAGAGACTTGCAAAGATAACTCAATCATACATAAAAGAATTCAGAGAAGATTCAAATATTATTCATAGATAAGCTGGATCATAAACCCACAATTCATCGGTCTCAACAAACACACCGCAAAAAGAAGATTACATCGAATAGATCTCTATGAGAGAGGGGGAGAACATTGTATTGAGATCCAAAAGAGAGAAGAAGCCATCTAGCTACTAGCTATGGACCCGAAGGTCTAAAGTAAACTACTCACACTTCATCGGAGGCTATGGTGTTGATGTAGAAGCCCTCCGTGGTGGATGCCCCCTCGTGAGCTCGGAACAGGCCCCAAGATGGGATCTCGTGGATACAGAAAGTTGCGGTGGTGGAATTAGGTTTTTGGCTCGGTATTTGATCTATTGGGGGTACGTAGGTATATATAGGAGGTAGGAGTACGTCAGTGGAGCTTCGGGGGGCCCACGAGGCAGGGGGCGCGCCCTAGGGGGGCGCCCTCCACCCTTGTGGCCGCCTAGTGGCTTTCTTGACAGAGGGTCCAAGTCTCATGGATCTTATCTGATGAGAAAATCACGTTCCCGAAAATTTCATTCTGTTTGGACTCCGTTTGATATTTCGTTTCTTCGAAACACTGAAATAGGCAAAAAAACAGTAATTCTGGCTGGGCCTCCGGTTAGTAGGTTAGTCCCAAAAGTAATATAAAAGTGGAAAATAAAGCCCAATATAGTCCAAAACAATAGATAATATAGCATGGAGCAATCAAAAATTATAGATACGTTTGAGACGTATCAACGCCCGGGGCGGTCGGGATGGATGTGGGGAGTACACCGTGGCCGCGTCACTTCCAGCGTGGCCTCCGCTAGCAGGTGGCAGCCCCACGGAGTGACGGCCGACGGGTTCCGCCGGCCGCAGCCTGTCGTCGTTGGCGATACCGACGAGGCTCCGGACGGTGGCCCTCCATTCGTCGAGCTTCTCTGCGGCGGAGGAAAATCGAGGAGCAGCTGCGCGCTAGGGCTTCCGCCGTCGTGGGCGGCGGTGAGAGCTGGGTGGACCGCGATGCGCCTCGACTCCTAACCACGTTAGAAGGAGCCGCGTCGCGGCTCCGCAGCCGTCCGCCACCTCCATCAGTACCTCGGCATGCATGCTGGCCCTCTACTTCATGTGACGGACACACGGGACTCTTCCCAGGGCGGCGCGCAGGGTCACCAGCAAGGTGACGCTGCTCATTACGCACAACCTGAGAAGAGCGTGCCGTGGGCGCCGGTGTTGGTGCCTTGGAGATCGCCGTGCCGCCACATGGTGGGACGGCGGCACCCCTGAAGGGCCCCACGCCGCCTGCAGGGGACCCGACTCCATCTCTGGAGCCCGCGACTGGTGGCTCGCGGCCCGGCGCACGAACGACGCCGCTCGCCAGGCCCGGACCATCAGGGCGATGTGGATTTTTGCGGGCTGCGCAGCGGGTCCTCTCCGCGACTGGCCCGTTGTCGGTCCGCACCGGTACCAACCCGGCTCCGGACGAATCGATCATCGTGGTCGCCTTCTTCTTAGGAGCCATGGCGATGAAGAACAGTTAGGTCAACTGCTAGACTAGATTCTCACAACAGCGCCCCCTACCTGGCGCGCCAAAGATGTCGGTGGGAAACGACACCTATGGGATCACTCGAATCCCTTATGCGGTTGCGGGCGGGGATCGTGAGAAGAGCGGGACCAGCAGACAACACAAAGGGATTTTACCCAGGTTCGGGTCGCGAGGATGCGTAAAACCCTAGCCCTGCTTTGGTGGATGTATTTAGTGTTCTTGAGCTCTCGAACTAGCTCTAGGTGCTGCGAGGTTCCAAAGAGTCGAATCCTTTCTCTGTGTGCCATGGGCCCCCTTTTATAGGCGAAAGAGGTTGCCACAGTGGCACACAGGAGGTGGAAAGTGCTATAGTGTCGCGAGTCTATTGCTAGTATTACAGGACAAGCCGCATTTAATGCGAGGCTTAGGTGTACCTTCGCTATATTGGGGACGGGGGCAAGGCCCGTCCCGTCCGTCGCCGCCTTGCTTCGACACGCGCCCTGGCCAGCGATGCATGCGGTGCCATGTAGGCAGGCAGGCAGCTGAGGTGGCGCGGTGGTGGAGCCTCCACGAAGGATTGCATGCCACCACGCAGGTGCCTGCCCAGCTGGTTGGGTCGGCAGCTGCATGCGGACGGTGAAAACTTGGTTGGTGCGGGCCTGGCCCCGGCCCCGCCGTTGCGCTTGGCGAAGGCCTTGTCGGGTGGCCTGGCAAGGGTCTTGCTGTGGCATGTTGGCCTCCCCGGCAAGGGTCTTGCCATGGCACGCTGGCCTCCCCGGCAAGGGTCTTGCCGGGGGTCTTGTGGGCTTCTTCGGTGAGGATGGTTGCCTTCCTATCCTCACTTGATCTTGATTATTCTTTGTCTTTAAAAAGATCTGCATGCCACCACGGAGGTGCCTCCCGAGCCCTGTCCCAATGCGTCTGTTTGAGCATTGGTGGGCTCAAGGGTGCTTCCTTTCGGCTGGCGTCGTGAACTGCCCCACAAGGGTCCTTGCCGGGAACCTGCTACGCCTATCCGATCTTTCTGGCCTTGGTCCTTGTTGTTGCTTCGTTTGTCCTCGTGGCTTTGGCTTCTCTCCAGCTCCCCTTCCCTGCCATGTTATGCGTGGCCGTGGCGGAAGGCTCTGACTGCCCGTGCACAAGTAAAGGGGTCAAAAGCAGAGCCCCTACTTTTGTACAGCGACAATCATCATCATCAGACTCTTCCGAGTAGCAGCGCTCAGAGTCACTCACCATGTCTTGAGGCAACCAGACAACCACTGGGATGTTGGAGATCAAGTTTTGGAATTCCTGAAGAGCGCACACATCAAGACACCGAAATTAGATATGCAGAAAACAACATACCAGCGAGTCAATTGGGCAGAAGCACTTTACCTTGACAGTCGGCGGGAGCTCCCTGGAGTAGGTCGGCAACAGCCTGGCTCCCCGCGGGTTGTCCCGAGCACAGGTGATGGCCTTAATCTTGGCCCCCACATCCTTCTTGGTGAGCTCCTCCGGGTGCACTCGGGTGGGGTCATTAGGCCCCTCATACAGCCACATGGGGTGAGCCCTGGCCTGCAGCGGCTGAATCCGCTGACGGTGTCCTGGACTAGGGGGTACTCACCACGTCGTCTCCCGACCAGCTGGATCGGGCCGAGGACCCCCATGGAGGTTCACTTATGGGCCACTTCGGGCAGCCCATGCCACATGCAGGGAGGATTCCACATGACTTGGCGCCCAAGACAAGGACTCCTCTAAAACCTAGGCCTCTGGTGTGTTATATAAACCGAGGCCAGGCTAGTCAATAGATCATCTAATATTCATTAGAACAATCTCGTGGTAAATACATGTACTCTGTACTACACCCCATATGAATACAATCAAAAGCAGGACGTAGGGTTTTACATCCATCAAGAGGGCCCGAACCTGGGTAAAATCTCGTGCCCATGTTACCATCGCTCCAAGACGCCTAGCTTAGGACCCCTACTACGAGATATGCTGGATTTGACACCGAAATTGGTGCTTTCATTGAGAGCCTGCTGGTAGTCGCCACGGTGCGATGGGAATTCTGATCGTCTCCGATGCGATCTACGCATCGGAGCCGAGCTTTATGGTCGATGGCGGCATCTTTGCCGCCGGATCAACTGGTCAGCTTGGATGGACCGAGGACCGCGCTCCACGTCAGATCATCAAGATCAGATGGATACTTTCATCATCATCAGCTCAAATCTCAACCGAGACAATGGAAAAGTCGTCCATGGAGCCTGGGGGCTCATCGTCAACATTGCCCTTGTGCGATCGCATAGTTTTTCCTGTACAGCAGACTTGTTTTCGCTGCCACCATCTCCTTGGAAGTCTATGATATACCGGAGGCGTGTCGAGTCTGGACGGGAAACTGGACGAGTTTAGGGCGTGGTCTCCAGATCCTAGCTTGGAGGTTATTTGGAATAACCAACCGTTCATCTTCTGCGTAATTTCCATATCTACCACCTCTCAAAATTTCATCTTGACCCGACCGTTCAAACTCCGGGAACCTTCCGATTAGTGCATCACTTTTTGGATCTGTTTTCTACGCGAATACGAATCCGATCTGAGTTCATCTTTCTTCATGAAAGGGATATTGGACAACCTTTTGGAAGATTCTCTTTCTAGGGTATTGTGTTTTGTTTCCGAACACATGCGCACAAATTTTACTCCTTTTCAGAGGTAATCCTCACCGTCGCACCAGTGTCAAACCAGCCCTTGCTCGACGCCTGCCGACCTGCGCTAGACAGATCGTCGCTTCATCGAGCCGAGCCTAACCTTATTGGGTCATCATCTCGGCAAGCCAAACAAGAGTTCAGCATCGCGAAGGCTAAATCATCACCAACACCATCACCCCACGGATTGCACGGGTCAGGCGCCGACATCACCGCTTGGTCACTTCATCAATCCGGCATGGACCGCTTCACAAGTTATGACCAGCGTCCGCATGGCCGAGCCATAGCTTCTTCAAACTGATGTCTGCCATGCCGAACGGCTTCAACACCTCGTTTGGCACGGCGGTTGCAACCTCACCTTACCGACCTGCTCCGTCACCTCGGCTGGACCGGGAACTTCGTCATCTCTTCATCAACCTACTCCGGAGACTTCAGCGTCATCAGCCAACCAGCTTCGTCATGTTAGCTGGACGGGGGGCTTCGCCTCGCCACATCCCGGCCGAGCATGCACACACAATATCAAGCTAGCGCTGGCACTAGTACTATTACTAGATGCAAATCCATGAACGCTCGCGTGTGTCTCTTCAGGTTGCTACAACAAATAAACCAGTTTCCCATCGGCAATTCGGCGAACGCCGCATCGGGAGCTAGGACTGCCCTGCGAATTCAGGCTTTGCCATGCCGACGCCCCTCATCGACATTGACTTCGACGCCAGGCCACATCTCTTTAAAAAATTAATTTGCGTAAATTAATTATGCGAGGATTTTTTATATATTTATATTATTTTTTGGACTGCACTATTTTACATGTGTAGATAATCGACTTCGACTGCTTCACGCGGTCACTTCGGCAAGCCGACGTCGTCGTCCCAATCGGCATAAATCGGCTCGCGTGATCACCTTGTTGGTTGAATTGTCATACTGACATGTTTGGTTGCCTCGGGGATTTAGACATCGCTAAGAGAGCTCTACCTCATCGAGTGTTAGGCACACGGGCAATATTTCTTTTATTACTCGCTTTGCATAAATTATTAATTATGCTATGATTTTTTTTAATTTATTATTATTACTATTATCTCCGGCTTGCACTATTTTTTGTGCATAGGTAAATGCTCCGGTTGGGCAGCACTGTCACCTCGGCGTACCGACGTACCACGTCACCTCGGCTGGACCAAGGGATTCGTCATCACTTCATTAACCCATGTCGAGGACTTCGGCGTCATACTGTCGGCCTTCTCTGTCGCCTCGGTCGGGCTGGGGCTTCCACCTCGCCACATTGGTTGTGCTATGTCGCCAGTTCGGAGCGCCGAGCTCTTCGCTCCGCCACCTCGTCCCGCCGTAAGATCGGGCCGCGCATCGACACCGAGCACATTGACCAGCTAAGTCGCTTCCATGCTCTATTTTTTTCTTGTTTGGTTCAACCAAACATTATATTTGTGTTAAAAACTTAGTTTTTCAATAAACATTGTTTGTTAAAAACACTTCCTTTCCCATGTTAACTGGGGGCTCTTAAATTTGTACGAGCTGTTTTACAATAAGTGTTCTTCTTCTAAGTCGTTGCAAAGTTTTTTCTACCATTCCTTTCTCGACTCGAGTGTGTGGTCAATAGCCGGATAGCCTGTTTTCTCTCTAATGCCGCTCGATTTTAGTTTGCTAAACTGGCTTAACAAGCAGTACTCCGCATTCGGGATAGGAGGTTGCAGCTGTAGGCTGACCCGCTTGAAGTCTTGAGATCAGATGTGTCATATTAATGCACGACAGAAGCACAAAAGTAAGACCAATTTCTGGACTAGCACCAAATGACTTGATTTAGTTCGGCCGTAAAGTTTTTACTGAAGTTTTTTGTGTTTTCCAAGCCTATGGCACTTTTAAACTATTTGTGTGTTTCTAGCATAAGTCTCGCAGTGCAACGCCGGACACCTTTAGAGAGTCAGCAAAAAAACATTCCGGATATTGCTATATATGCATCGGTTTCGAATTGTGTCTTCGGTCAATAGTTGGATTGCCCAGCTCCTGTGCTTGCCTCCTATGTTCCGCTTTGTTCAGCTAGGTGTGCAAAGGGAGAACCACTGCGATTGTGCTTCCAGCTTGAATGGTTAAGCACCTCAGTGGAGAAAGCTGAAAACGGACGGACACAATGGGTGTAAACTGTTCAGCGATCCGATGACGGTGTCAAACTATAGATCGATACCGATTACCCCGTGATAAACGATGGGCCTTTCATAACATTGGCCGAAGTGTTAATGGCTAGACTTCGGTTGGTGCCGAACACTAACCGGGGGCTCGTAGCTAGCTTCCCCAGTTTAAAGCTCCTATGACTAAGTGAAAGTTATAAAGCCCGCATATCTGATTGCCTTGTTTCCGCTAACACTACCACCTCCGGGCACCGAGACGTCGGCTAAGGGTTGTCTTGTTACTACGGAAACACCCTGCGTAGCATCTACAAAGGGGTGGAAGCTGACGATGGGCCACTTTCAAATGATAAACGGTCGCAACGGAGTCAAAATAAATATATATCATCAGCATTTGTATTCATTATACAAGTGTTGCCTTCCGTAATTATCGTTATAAAGCCATAAATATGCATCAAATTTGACTTAAGATTTTGGCCAAGCTGGGTTGCCTGGCACCTATGTTTAACCCTACGTTCCCGATTGTTCGGCTAGGGGGTAAAGGGAGCACCTCTGTGATTGTTACTACCGGGTCATCCGGATTAGTACCTCAGACTAGGTGAAGCCGAAAGCTAGCTATCTTAAGAATATAATTGGTCGGCAACGACGGAAGTGAAAATTTTGGTTCATTAAGACCATAGAGTTCGGGAACTTTCCCCACACTAAATCCTCAATATTTTCCTCCCACATTGATCGGAGGTGAGGTTTCATGCTCATGATCAGCATGACAACCCAAAGAAAGGAATCGATAGCGGGACTATCTTCTTCGGACGATGTTTCTTATGTTAAAAAGTCATATACCATATCTCTCTGTGTACCTTTGTTTATAAAACCATATGGCCAGATTGCCTTGTTTGTTGTAAATCTTTTCCCTTATAAAGGCTTTATAAAGTAGGACAAACACTCCCCGGCTACTGGTCGAGGAGGCTGAAGCCAATGGTCGATTATCAAAGTTTTGTACAATGCGGACCCGGGAATTAATGATGTAGAGTACTTGGATACGTAGAATCATTACACATAATTTTTGATTTTACTCCGGATATCGACCCTCAATTCGGCCACCCGTGCCCACATTAAGGCTCAGGGGCTACTGGGCTTCGGGCTAATCATTTACTAATATTAAAGGGGCACATCGATCCCCTGATCTAGTGTTGCCACCCGACCAGTGTCTCGGGGGCTACTGCATTGCCTATTCAATACAGAAAATTCAAAGTGCTTAGTGTTCGGCTTGACCGAAATATGGGCAAACGCGTCTTTGGACAACAATAGCTACCATCTGGAACTTATTCGGCATCAAGCTCATATATTATGGCGACTTCTCAAAACCCTCTCTCAAGGGCCAGTCCGCCGATCACTATCTCCTCTAATGTGCATCTCAGATTTTAGGTCGACACACACCTTGAGGGCTACTGGCTATATATATCGTCATTAAATAAACTGCATCAATCGGAAATAAAAGCCGCAAACAATCAGCCCAAGCTCGGGGTTGTGCATCACCTCGGAAGCAGTCCGGCATAAAACTCGGCTGCGAGCGGCTAGCTCCATAGAGAAATTTTTCAGTGTTAAGCTCGGGTAACCTCCTTCAAACTTTTTCAAACATGAGGTAATCTATGACACTTCGGATACAGTCCGGCGTTGGAGCTCGAATACATTCTGGCGTTGGAGCTCGGAAGCGGTCCGGCGTTGGTGTTCGGCTGCAAAAGATACCCCGGATGCAGTCCGGCCTTGGAGCTCGGGCGCAAGAGGACACCGCCGCACGGGAACAACTTCTAACCCGAGGTGTGGCGTAAAAAATAATAAGGCATTGCTAAAGGCCAAAAACTTAAAGGGGCTCCTCGGATACCCGACATGCAAACTCTTCGGATTCACTTCGGTGGTCCTCAAGATCGAAGATAAGAAGATTTTTTGAACTAGTTTTCAAGACCGACGATCGAAGATGAAGAATAGTTCGGAAGAATCGAGGAGCATCCCCAACTTGAAGACCGGTTCAGGGGGCTACTGACGGTGTCCTGGACTAGGGGGGTACTCACCACGTCATCTCCCGACCAGCTGGATCGGGCCGAGGACCCCCATGGCGGTTCACTTATGGTCCACTTCAGGCAGCCCATGCCGCATGCAGGGAGGATTCCACAAGACTTGGCGCCCAAGACAAGGACTCCTCTAAAACATAGGCCTCTGGTGTGTTATATAAACCGAGGCCAGGCTAGTCAATGGATCATCTAATATTCATTAGAACAATCTCGTGGTAGATACATGTAATCTGTACTACACCCCATATGAATACAATCAAAAGCAGGACATAGGGTTTTACCTCCATCAAGAGGGCCCGAACCTGGGTAAAATCCCGTGTCCATGTTACCATCGCTCCAAGACGCCTAGCTTAGGACCCCTACTACGAGACCGAATTTGACACCGACATCCGCCAAGTGACAAAAGTATCCAGCAAATCCATGCCATTCACGTCGGCGCTCATGACTCCAACCAGTGCGGTGGCCAAGATGTCGACCTCCGTCTTCTCCTCCTTCGCCACCGAAAGGGACTCGTGGACCCTCACCCTCTTTGCCGAGTACGATGGGAGGCCTGACTCGTTGGGGCCGCTGGGGACATCCCTGCAATAAAACCAGGTCCCCTGCCACCCGTTGACGGAATCGAGGGAACTCATCTTCGGGAAGGCGCTCCCCCCCCCCCCCCCCGGACTTGGATGCCCAAGCCCCCGCACAGCTGGGTGACGTGGGTCTTTGATAATCCCCAAGTGCGGGGAATCATCGTAGCAATTTCCAAAGGTAGAAATGATAAGTATGGAGTGTTGAACCCACAAGGAGCTAAAGGTAAGATCAATATTCTCTCAAGCCCTATCTGCCACTGATACAACTCTACGTACACCGAATGTTTGGTTCCAACTAGAAACGAAAAATAAAACTATGTTGTGGGTATGAAGAGGATAACTTTGCATGATATCGGAGAGCTAAAACATAAAAGTAGGTGTTGTTATCATAAAGTTAGAATATATTACTAAATATTATAAATAGCGAGTGTGGAATAATGATGGATCGGTGTGCGGAATTATCCTAGGCAATTGTTAACAAGACGGGTAATCACTATTGTAATTTCATATGAGGGAGAGGTATAAGCTAACACACTTTCTCTGCTTGGATCATATGCACTTATGATTGGAACTCTAGCAAGCATCCGCAACTACTAAAGATCACTAAGGTAAAACACAACCATAGCATTAAAGCATCAAGTCCTCTTTATTCCCATACGCAACAACCCCCTTACTCGGGTT
This sequence comes from Aegilops bicornis, assembly GCA_021605145.1. Lineage (NCBI taxonomy): Eukaryota > Viridiplantae > Streptophyta > Magnoliopsida > Poales > Poaceae > Aegilops > Aegilops bicornis. Next base: position 579,719,207 of record CM038670.1, read on the forward strand.
TGTGTTTCAGTCACTCACCAACCCACTATAAGTGAATCATGAACGTGTTGCAACACCCTCTGTTGAGAATCCCTCACGCTATGCGACATGGAGGGCACCATAGGACAGCACCAAAATAAAGCATACAACTCATACCAATCTAGATCATCAATCAACCCAAAGACAAAGGATATCTACTCAAAACATCATAGGATGGCAACACATCATTGGATCATAATATGTGGCATAAAGCACCATGTTCAAGTAGGGATTACAGCGGGGTGCGGGAGAGTGGACAGCGTAAAAGAGATGAGGATCTTGATGATGATGGTGATCTTGATGAAGACGATCACATGGCGAGGATTCCCCTCTCGATAGCACTCCGGTGCCACCAAGAGAGAGGAGGAGAGGTTCTCCCCCTTGTGCTTCCTCCTCCATGGCCACCGGTGATGATGGCCCCCTCCGGCAGGGTGCCAGAGAGGGCCTAGATTGATTTATCGTGGCTACAGAGGCTTGCGGTGGCGAAACTTCTAATCTAGGTTATTTTCTGGGGGGTTTTGTATTTATAGGAATTTTTGGCATCGGTTTCACGTCAGGGGGGTCTCCGAGTCGTCCACGAGGCAGGGGCCCACGCCCAGGGGGGTGGGCGCGCCCCCCACCCTCGTGGACAGCCCGGGACTCTTCTAGCCCAACTCTTTTACTCCAGGGGCTTCTTAAATTGGCACGTCAATTGGACTCCGTTTGGTATTCCTTTTCTGTAAAACTCAAAAACAAGGAAAAAACAGAAACTGGCACTGGGCTCTAGGTTAATAGGTTAGTCCCAAAAATCATATAAATAGCATATAAATGCATATAAAACATCTAAGATGGATAATATAATAGCATGAATACTTCATAAATTATAGATACGTTGGAAACGTATCAGCATCCCCAAGCTTAATTCCTGCTCGTCCTCGAGTAGGTAAATGATAAAAGAAATAATTTATGAAGTATAGATCAATGATAATTGCAATCACCTTTTCTAGCATCATTATATGTCATAACAGTAGCTCATCTCATAAAACTTTTCATGATCAAGTAACAAGCTATTCACATGTTAAAGTATAGATCATAAACTTTCTTGAAACTAACAAACTATATTCTTAGTCATCAAAAAATTACAATTCATCTTATTTTCCGGAAGGGTCTACGTCAGTGCTTTGATTCAGCAAACTCCACATACTCAACTATCATTTAATCTTTCACAATTGCTAACACTCGCGTGATATTTATGGGTTCAAAGTTTTAATCGGACACAGAGAAAGATAGGGGCTTATAGATTCGCCTCCCAACCATTTACCTCAAGGGTAATGTCAACAATAATAGTTCATGATAAATTACATCCAATTGGATATATATATATATATATATTAGGATCTTTCCAACAAAATGTGCTTGCCAAAGGATAAAATGTAAAAAGGAAAGGTGGAGATCACCATGACTCTTGCATAAGGTAGAAGAATAAAAGTAAAAGATAGGCCCTTCGCAGAGGGAAGCAGGGGTTGTCATGTGCTTTTATGGTTGGATGCACAAAATCTTAATGCAAAAGAACGTCACTTTATATTGCCACTTGTGATATGGACCTTTTTTATGCAGTCTGTCGCTTTTATTTCTTCCACATCACAAGATCGTATAAAGCTTATTTTCTCCACATTAATAGATCATACATATTTAGAGGGAAAGTTTTATTGCATGCACCAATGACAAGTTACTTGAAGGATCTTACTCAATCCATAGGTAGGTTGATGGACTCTCATGGCAAAACTCGTTTTAAGGGATATTCGGAAGCACAAGTAGTATCTCTACTTGGTGCAAAGAATTTGGCTAGCATGAGGGGGAAAGGCAAGCTCAGCATGTTGGATAATCCATGACAATATATTTTATTTCAGACATAAGAAAACATAACACATTGCGTTGTCTTCCTTGTCCAACATCAACCTTTTAGCATGTCATATTTTAATGAGTGCTCACAATTTCAAAATATGTCCAGGATAGTATATTTATATATGAAATCTCCCTTCCTTCAATATTCTTTCATGAATTGTTCAAGTGACCAATTCTACGTTTGCTAACTTTCAATGAGTTTACTACCTATACTTATTATGTGTGAAGTCATTACTCCCCATGTTATAAGCATATGAAACATATATAAATTCAGATTTATGACATTCAATTCATTCAACTATTTACTCATAGTATATACGTGAAGCACATGAGTAAATGACAAACTACTCCAAAAGATATAAGTGAAGAACACTGAGTAGTCAAATAATTAACTAGCCATGGGAGGATTCTTTTTCATTCAATAATTCAGATCCAATGATTTTATTCAAACAGCAAGTAAAATTGAAAATACGCTCCAAGCAAAACACATATCATGTGACAAATAAAAATATATCTCCGAGTAAGGTATACCGATAGTTTTGAAGACGAAAGAGGGGATGCCTTCCGGGGCATCCCCAAGCTTAAGCGCTTGAGTCTTCCTTGAATATTACCTCGGGGTGCCTTGGTCATCCCCAAGCTTAGGGTCTTTCCACTCCTTATTCTCCTCATATCGATATCTCACCCAAAGCTTGAAAACTTCAATCACACAAAACTTAACGGAACTTCATGAGATAGGTTAGTATGATGAAGAGTAAACCATTCACTTTGGTACTATCAAAGACAAGGTTCAAAATTGTTCTCACACAATGCCTACTGTACCATACCATTTCTACAATTTATATTGAGAAATATAATCCATAGAAACTAGAAAACAAGCAAACTATGCAATGAAAACAGAATCTGTCAGCAGAACAGTCTATAATGATCTGAACAGCAACCATACTTCTGCTACTCCAAAAATTATGAAATAAATTGGTGGACTTGAGGAATTTTTCTATTAATCTTCTTCAAAAATAATCAACTCAAAATCACTCTTCTGTAAAAAAAATGGCAGCTAATCCCGTGAGCGCAAAGTTTCTGTTTTTTACAGCAAGATCACATTAACTTTCACCCAAGTCTTTCCAAAGGTCTTACTTGGAACTTTGTTGAAACAAAAGCTACAAAACATGATTACTACAGTAGCTTAATAATGTAAACACACAAAAACATTAAGGGTAAATATTGGGTTATCTCCCAACAAGCGCTTTTCTTTAGTGCCTTTTAGCTAGGCATGATGATTTCAATGATGCTCACATAAAAGAAAAAAATTGAAACATAAAGAGAGCATCATGAAGAATATGACTAGCACATTAAATCTAACCCACTTCCTATGCCTAGGGATTTTTTGATCACATAATTTATAAGAACAAGAATCAACTAGCATAGGAAGGCAAAACAAGTATAACTTCAAAAATTTAAGCACATAGAGAGGAAGCTTGATATCATTGCAACTCCTACAAGCATATATTCCTCCCTCACAATATTTTTAAGTAGCATCATGAATGAATTCATCAATATAACCATCACATAAAGCATTCTTTTCATGATCTATAAGCATAGAAATTTTTCTACTCTCCACATAAGCAAAATTCTTCTCATTCGGAATAGTGGGATCACTAATTCCTAAAGTTGACACTCTTCCAAACCCACTTTAGATGATAGTATTATTCATAATCCAAAATATATAAGTGAAGTTCCTGGGGCATTCTACAATTAATATAGACTAACCAATATCCAAGCTCAAAATATATAAGTGAAGCACACGAAGCATTCTATAAAATCATACTCAAATGATTTAAGTGAAGCACAAAGATTAATTCTATAAGATCATACTTAAAAGATATAAGTGAAGCACATGAAGTATTGTATAAATCAATGAAGTGCTATCTCATACTAGCATGGTTCTTAAGGGAAAAACAAAAACACAAAGGACACAATTCATGTGAACAAAACAAAAACCGAGGTATATCGATATTTGTTGAAGAAGAAAGATGGGATGCCAACCGGGGCATCCCCAAGCTTAGATGCTTGAGTATCCTTTGAAATATTTACTTGGGGTGCCTTGGGAATCCCCAATCTTGAACTCTTTCCTCTCTTTATTCTTCTCATATTGATAGCTCCTCGATCTTCGAACACTTGATCCACACAAAACTTTAACAAAAACTTTGTAAGATCTGTTAGTGCAATAAAGCAAACTACCACTTTAAGGTACTGTAATGAACTCATTATTTATTTATATTGGTGTTAAACCTACTGTATTCCAACTTATCTATGGTTCATACCCCCAGATACTAGCCATAGATTCATCAAAATAAGCAAACAACACGCGAAAAACAGAATCTGTCAAAAACAGGACAGTCTGTAGTAATATGAAAGTTTAGTAAACTTATGTCACTCCAAAATTATGAAATAAATTTGAAAATTTGAAAAATTTGTACAGAAGTAATGTAAAAAATGTTTCAGACCCATTTGAACTTCCAGTAAAAAAATTAAAATCGCGCGCTACAGCCAAAGTTTCTGTTTTTGTTCTGCACATAGTAAACAAGCAATCTAATCATCCTAAAACCAAATCTTGGCACATTATTTTTATAATACAATGTATATACACAAGGAGATAATTATTTATAGAGAAACTTCCATGAAAAATTCTACATTGTTTCCGTGAGCATGAAAACAAGTGCTCAAGGTCGACCCTCACTTCTTCAATGCATAACTTTCCAATCACTTATCTTTTTGAAAAACTTTTTTGGCATGAGAGGCAAGTAATAATTTTTTTTGTATTTTCATTCATTTAAAAAAAATTGTATGTTTCACCCACAACTAAACAGAAACAAAAAGGAAAAACAAATCTACTTAGTCAAGAAAGCAAACAAGCACACACAAGAATATCAACCCCACACTATTGCTCCCCGGCAACGGCGCCAGAAAAGAGCTTGATAATCCCCAAGTGCAGGGAATCATCATAGAAATTTCCAAAGGTGGAAGTGATAAGTATGGAGTGTCGAACCCACAAGGAGCTAAAGGTAAGATCAATATTCTCTCAAGCCCTATCTGCCACTGATGCGACTCTACATACACCGAATGTTTGCTTCCAACTAGAAACGAGAAATAAAACTACGTTGTGGGTATGAAGAGGATAACTTTGCATGATATCGGAGAGCTAAAACATAAAATTAGGTGCTGTTATCATAAAGTTAGAATATACTACTAAATATTATAAATAGCGAGTGTGGAATAATGATGGATCGGTGTGCGGAATTATCCTAGGCAATTGTTAACAAGACCGGTAATCACTATTGTAATTTCATATGAGGGAGAGGCATAAGCTAACATACTTTCTCTTCTTGGCTCATATGCACTTATGATTGGAACTCTAGCTAGCATCCGCAACTACTAAAGATCATTAAGGTAAAACCCAACCATAGCATTAAAGCATCAAGTCCTCTTTATTCCCATACGCAACAACCCCTTACTCGGGTTTGTGTTTCAGTCACTCACCAACCCACTATAAGCGAATCATGAACGTATTGCAACACCCTACAGTGGGAATCCCTCACGCTTGCGCAACACAGAGGGCACCATAGGACAGCACCAAAATAAAACATACAACTCATACCAATCTAGATCATCAATCAACCCAAAGACAAAGGATATCTACTCAAAACATCATAGGATGGCAACACATCATTGGATCATAATATGTGGCATAAAGCACCATGTTCAAGTAGGGATTACAACGGGGTGCAGGAGAGTGGACCGCGTAAAAGAGATGAGGATGGTGATGATGATGGTGATGTTGATGAAGACGATCACCGCGGAGATGATTCCCCTCTCGATAGCACTCCGGTGCCACCAAGAGAGAGGAGGAGAGGTTCTCCCCCTTGTGCTTCCTCCTCCATGGCCACCGGTGATGATGGCCCCCTCCGGTAGGGTGCCGGAGAGGGCCTAGATTGATTTCTCATGGCTATAGAGGCTTGCGGCGGCGGAACTTCCGATCTAGGTTATTTTCTGGGGGTTTCTGTATTTATAGGAACTTTTGGCGTTGGTATCACGTCAGGGGGGTCTCCAAGTCGTCCACAAGGCAGGGGCCCACGCCCAGGGGGTGGGCGCGCCCCCCACCCTCGTGGACATTCCGGGACTCTTCTGGACCAACTCTTTTACTCCAGGGGCTTCTTTTGGTCCATAAAAAATCATCAAAAATTGGCACATCAATTGGACTCCGTTTGGTATTCTTTTTCTGTAAAACTCAAAAACAAGGAAAAAATAGAAACTGGCACTGGGCTCTAGGTTAATAGGTTAGTCCCAAAAATCATATAAAATAGCATATAAATGCATATAAAACATCTAAGATGGATAATATAATAGCATGAATACTTCATAAATTATAGATACGTTGGAGACGTATCAGTCTTCGCGCCGGCTGATGAGTCCTTCTTGACGGACATCGACCGACAAGTGAAGATATGCTTGAAAAGACCCCAATGGGGTTGGCAGCCGAGGAAGTTCTCGCAGAGGGAAACGAAAGCCGAAAGATAGGTGATGGCATTTGGGGAAGATGGTGAAGTTGCACCCCGAAATAATCAAGAAACGCTCGGAAAAAGGGCTAGGGGCATGGATAAGCCCCACGTGATGTGGATGACGAGCAGGATGCGCTCATCCTCCTGCGTCGCCGGCTCGATCTCCCCCGCGCTCTGGCGACGCCACTCGTCGCGCAGGATGAGGCCCTCCTCTACGAGATCCTCCTGTCGCCGAGCCGTGACGTGCGACGGAATCCAATCCCCCACCGCACCTTCGGCCACCGCACCGAAGCAGGAGGAGGATGCCTTCCCTGCCTTCTTCACATTTTCCACCTTGGCCGTGGAGTCTGTCGCCATCGCTGCACGCTCGAGTGGAGAAGAGAAGTGGAGGAGCCGGAGAAGGAGAAAGGGGATCTAGGGTCCCAGCCTCTGCCTCCAAATCTTTTATACCACGGGACGAATAACGAGCGGATCCCATCTTTGTAGATCTTCGGATCGACGGCTCATGGCGGCAGGCTTCGCAGAGCAAGCACGGCACGTGGCGGATGTTGTGTGCAAAAATCGAGGAGTCATGCCCCCACTTTCCCCACTAACGCACGACGTTACCTTTCTGCACACGCACGCATAAATTCAAATCCCATGATTCCCAGGGCGAATCAATCCGATTGATTGCCCGTGATCCCTTTCCTAAAGTACACATGTCATTCCGACTAACCACTCTCAGTGGGGACCCGTGCACTCGGCCATGCTAAACACCCAACTGAAGTCTTCTTCAGGATCGTTATGTGACGAGCTTGACGCCCCTCCGCGGGTTCACTTGGCCCTCTCAATAGGCTCCAAGGCGCATGACTCGTAAACCTGGACTCGTAGAAGGCCCCCGCTGGCATTCCCCTGGGATAATGAGTGGCATCTCTTCAGAGAATCAGACCACGCGTCGGCATGGGCACTCGAGTTGTAATGGCATGCCCTCACCCGGGCCCCAAGTCTATCTCCTCCGAGAGACAAAACGAATGCCACTGGGTGTTTCTCGGCGATCAACAACACCTAGTCATCTGGGTAAACCTATAGTCCAGAATCCGTTGTGTTTTTGTCCAAGGAACAACAAGCCACGACCCGGAAACATATTATGAATGCTCTTGTAGCACTCAGATTCAACCGAAGGATCGGTTTGTTTGTTCCACGAAATACCAATCGATTCGGGGGCTAATTATGTGGTCACCTATTACAGATAGGGTCAAGGACCCATCATTTGGGACCCACATGGGGCCCATCACCATCATTGGTAGGTCCCTAGACCATGCCAGCATTCGGATGCTTACATTAGCAAGTCCACTCGGACAGCTCGACGGCACTTGGACAACCACACGTCACTCGGTTGATGGACCACCACTCGGACATAGAAGGCGGGAGGGTGTCGTGGGAGCTGCAACAGTCGAGGAATCCTAAGTCATCCTTTAACAAGAGTCAAGGCTACCGTTACTAGTAATTGTCGTAGTAGAGGCTCATCACACCTATAACTGAAGCATTCAGTGTCATGTAATGCCTCGGCGACGTGGGAGACATGGGCTGCAATGCACTCTATATAAGCCGCACCCCACTCCACCGATGCACGAGCAATCCTTGTAACCATATCCAAAAATTCAAAGCAAGCCTCAGGGTAGGGCTTTTACCTCCGCTGGGAGGGCCTGAACTCGTTAAACACCGAGTGTTACACCTGCGCCGTAGTTAGGTTCTGCCCCTTATTCATACCCCTAGTACTCATTGTCGGGATTGTAACCCTGACACTTACCTCGTGGAATGATGAGATGATTATGCAATTCTATTCTACTACTCATTTCTATCCAGATGGAAGGATTGTGTGGATGACTAAGGGAGTGAGATACCAATCAACCATCTCTGATTGGACAAGTCTTCTTGAAGTTCCCTAAGAGAAGAGAATGACATTGATGTCTATGCCAATCCCAAGATGGACCACAATTCCATGAAGAACATGTACAAGCCCATTCCTGAGAAAGATCTTGGAGTCACGAGTTAGGCTCAGTGAAGCACTTGCTGTCTGGATTGGCCACCATTAACACTATTTTGAGGCACACTATGTTGCACATATCTGGAGATGACAAGATGATTCTTGGCTACTCCAACAACCTTTTGCATCTCTTTGACACACCTCAGAAATTCAAGGTGATGAGCTTAATTGTTGAAACTATCAAGAGGACAGCTGCAGACACAAGAGGTCATGTGGTTTTGCTCTACACATTCAGTTCCTCGTCAACTCCAAAGTTGGAACAAGCACATATGTACTTGATCACGATCATCTCCCATTGTTGCCGGAATTCAAGGATAACGTAGTGGTGATGGATCCTTCTCACCCTACTTCTGCTGAGGCACATGAGAATATACATGCCGTAGCCGCAGCCAAAGCAGCCAAGGAAGCATCTGCTCCCAATGCTCCAATTGTTAACCTCAAGTCGAAGAATGATCAAATGATTTATCTGCTGGAAGCAACCATGAGGATTGAGCGAAGTTTGGCCAACCTCACCAAGAACCAGGAGAGCTTAGAGCTGGTAGTTGAAACAAATATTCATGATCTTGATGTGAAGATCACAGAGGTTCAGACCATAGTGGAGAAGCTGAGGGATGATGTCGATGTAGCTAGAGTTGTTGTAGAGGACAGTGGGGATGACAAACCTACCACTGACAGATTCCAGATAGTGCCCAGGGCAGCGAGATTTGTAGCCATGCCTGATGTAGATACTGAAGGAAATATGCCCTAGAGGCAATAATAAAGTTATTATTTATTTCCTTATATCATGATAAATGTTTATTATTCATGCTAGAATTGTATTAATAGGAAACATAACACTAGTGTGAATACATAGACAAACAGAGTGTCACTAGTATGCCTCTACTTGACTAGCTCGTTGATCAAAGATGGTTATGTTTCCTAGCCATTGACATGAGTTGTCATTTGATTAACGGGATCACGACATTAGGATAATGATATGATTGACTTGACCCATTCCATTAGCTTAGCACTTGATCGTTTAGTATTCTGTTATTGCTTTCTTCATGACTTATACATGTTCCTATGACTATGAGATTATGCAACTCCCGTTTACCGGAGGAACACTTTGTGTGCTACCAAACGTCACAACGTAAATGGGTGATTATAAAGGTGCTCTACAGGTGTCTCCAAAGGTACTTGTTGGGTTGGCGTATTTCGAGATTAGGATTTGTCACTCCGATTGTCGGAGAGGTATCTCTGGGCTCACTCGGTAATGCACATCACTATAAGCATTGCAAGCATTGTAACTAATGAGATAGTTACGGGATGATGTGTTACAGAACGAGTAAAGAGACTTGCCGGTAACGAGATTGAACTAGGTATTGAGATACCGACGATCGAATCTCGGGCAAGTAACATACCGATGACAAAGGGAACAACGTATGTTGTTATGCGGTTTGACCGATAAAGATCTTCGTAGAATATGTGGGAGCCAATATGAGCATATAGGTTCCGCTATTGGTTATTAACCAGAGACGTGTCTCGGTCATGTCTACATAGTTCTCGAACCCGTAGGGTCCGCACGCTTAAAGTTCGATGACGGTTATATTATGAGTTTATGTGTTTTGATGTACCGAAGGTAGTTCGAAGTCCCGGATGTGATCACGGACATGACGAGGAGTCTCGAAATGGTAGAGACATAAAGATCGATATATTGTACGACTATATTTGGACACCGGAATGGTTCCGGGTGAGATCGGGATAATACCGGAGCACCGGGAGGTTATCGGAACCCCCTGGGAGGTATATGGGCCTTAATGGGCCTTAGTGGGAAGGAGGGAAAGGAGCAAGGAGGGCGCCCCCAAGCCCAATCTGAATTGGGAGGGGCCGCCCCCTTTCCTTCCCCGCCCCTTCCTCTTCCTTCCCTCTCCCTCTCCAAATAGGAAAAGGAGGAATCCTACTCCCGGTGGGAGTAGGACTCCCCCCTTGGGCGCGCCTCCTCCCCTTGGTCGGCCCTCTCCTCCCTCCTTTATATACGGAGGAGGGGGGGCACCCCATAGACACAACAATTGATCTATTGGATCTCTTAGCCGTGTGCGGTGCCCCCCTCCACCATAATCCATCTCGATAATATTGTAGCGGTGCTTAGGCGAAGCCCTGCATCGGTAGAACATCATCATCGTCACCACGCCGTCATGCTGACGGAACTCTCCCTCAAAGCTCGACTGGATTGGAGTTCGAGGGACGTCATCGAGTTGAACGTGTGTAGAACTCGGAGGTGTCGTGCGCTTGGTACTTGATCGGTCGGATCGTGAAGACGTATGACTACATCAACCGCGTTGTGCTAATGCTTCCGCTTTCGGTCTACGAGGGTACATGGACACACTCTCCCCTCTCGTTGCTATGCATCACCATGATCTTGCGTGTGCGTAGGAATTTTTTTGAAATTACTACGTTCCCCAACAGTGGCATCCGAGCCAGGTTTCATGCGTAGATGTTATATGCACGAGTAGAACACAAGTGAGTTGTGGGCGATACAAGTCATATTGCTTAACAGCATTTCATACTTTGGTTCGGTGGTATTGTTGGATGAAGCAGCCTGGACCGACATTACGCGTACGCTTACGTGAGACTGGTTCTACCGACGTGCTTTGCACACAGGTGGCTGGCGGGTGTCAGTTTCTCCAACTTTAGTTGAACCGAGTGTGGCTACGCCCAGTCCTTAAGAAGGTTAAAATAGCACTAACTTGACGAACTATCGTTGTGGTTTTGATGCGTAGGTAAGAACGGTTCTTGCTCAGCCCGTAGCAGCCACGTAAAACTTGCAACAACAAAGTAGAGGACGTATAACTTGTTTTTGCAGGGCATGTTGTGATGTGATATGGTCAAGGCATGATGCTAAATTTTATTGTATGAGATGATCATGTTTTGTAACCGAGTTATCGGCAACTAGCAGGAGCCATATGGTTGTCGCTTTATTGTATGCAATGCAATCGCCCTGTAATGCTTTACTTTATCACGAAGCTGTAGCGATAGTCGTAGAAGCATAAGTTGGCGAGACGACAATGATGCTACGATGGAGATAAAGGTGTCGCGCCGGTGACGATGGTGATCATGATGGTGCTTCGGAGATGGAGATCACAAGCACAAGATGATGATGGCCATATCATATCACTTATATTGATTGCATGTGATGTTTATCTTTTATGCATCTTATCTTGCTTTGTTTGACGGTAGCATTATAAGATGATCTCTCACTAAATTTCAAGGTATAAGTGTTCTCCACGAGTATGCACCGCTATGCGAAAGTTCTTCGTCTTTGAGACACCACGTGATGATCGAGTGTGATAGGCTCTACGTTCAAATACAACGGGTGCAAAACAGTTGCACACGCGAATACTCGAGTTAAACTTGACAAGCCTAGCATATGCAGATATGGCCTCGGAACACGAGACCGAAAGGTCGGCGTGAATCATATAGTAGATATGATCAACATAGTGATGTTCACCATTGAAACTACTCCATCTCACGTGATGATCGGACATGGTTTAGTTGATTTGGATCACGTGATCACTTAGAGGATTAGAGGGATGTCTATGTAAGTGGGAGTTCTTAAGTAATATGATTAATTGAACTTAAATTTATCATGAACTTAGTACCTGATAGTATTTTGCTTGTCTATGTTGATTGTACATAGATGGCCCGTGTTGTTGTTCCATTGAATTTTAATGTGTTCCTTGAGAAAGCAAAGTTGAAAGATGATGGTAGCAATTACACGGACTGGGTCCGTAACTTGAGGATTATCCTCATTGCTGCACAGAAAAATTACGTCCTGGAAGCACCGCTAGGTGCCAAACCTGCTACAGGAGCAACACCAGGTGTTATGAACGTATGGCAGAGCAAAGCTGATGACTACTCGATAGTTCAGTGTGCCATGCTTTACGGCTTAGAACCGGGACTTCAACGATGTTTTGAACGTCATGGAGCATATGAGATGTTCCAGTAGTTGAAGTTAATATTTCAAGCAAATGCTCGTATTGAGAGATATGAAGTCTCCAATAAGTTCTACAGCTGCAAGATGGAGGAGAATAGTTCTGTCAGTGAGCATATACTCAGAATGTCTGGGTATAACAATCACTTGAATCAACTGAGAGTTAATCTTCCGCATGATAGCGTCATTAACAGAATTCTTCAATCACTACCACCAAGCTACAAGAGCTTCGTGATGAACTATAACATGCAAGGGATGGATAAGACGATTCCCGAGCTCTTCGCAATGCTAAAGGCTGCGGAGGTAGAAATCAAGAAGGAGCATCAAGTGTTGATGGTCAACAAGACCACCAGTTTCAAGGAAAAGGGCAAAGGGAAGAAGAAGGGGAACTTCGAGAAGAACAACAAACAAGTTGCTGCTCAGGAAAAGAAACCCAAGTCTGGACCTAAGCCTGAGACTGAGTGCTTCCACTTCAAACAGACTGGTCACTGGAAGCGGAACTGCCCCAAGTATTTGGCAGATAAGAAGGATGGCAAGGTGAACAAAGTTATATGTGATATACATGTTATTGATGTGTACCTTACTAATGCTCGCATGAGCACTGGGTATTTGATCTCGGGTTACATTGCTAATATTTTCAACTCGAAACATGGACTACGGATTAAGAGAAGATTGACTAAGGACGAGGTGACGATGCGCGTGGGAAATGGTTCCAAAGTCGATGTGATCGCGGTCGGCACGCTACCTCTACATCTACCTTTGGGATTAGTTTTAGACCTGAATAATTGTTATTTGGTGCCAGTGTTGAGCATGAACATTATATCTGGATCTTCTTTGATGCGAGACGGTTATTCATTTAAATCAAAGAATAATGGTTGTTCTATTTATATGAGTAATATCTTTTATGGTCATGCACCCTTGAAGAGTGGTCTATTTTTGCTGAATCTTGATAGTAGTGATACACATATTCATAATATTGAAGCCAAAAGATGCAGAGTTGATAATGATAGTGCAACTTATTTGTGGCAATCGCTGCTTAGGTAATATCTTGGTGTAAAGCGCATGAAGAAACTCCATACTGATGGACTTTTGGAACCACTTGATTATGAATCACTTGGTACTTGAGAACCGTGCCTCATGGGCAAGATGACTAAAATGCCGTTCTCCGAAACTATGGAGCGAGCAACAGATTTGTTGGAAATCATACATACAGATGTATGTGGTCCGATGAATGTTGACGCTCGCGGCGGGTATCGTTATTTTCTCACCTTTATAGATGATTTAAGCAGATACGGGTATATCTACTTAATGAAACATAAGTCTGAAACATTTGAAAAGTTCAAAGAATTTCAGAGTAAAGTTGAAAATCATCGTAACAAGAAAATAAAGTTTCTACGATCTGATCGTGGAGGAGAATATTTGAGTTCTGAGTTTGGTCTTCATTTGAAACAATGCGGAATAGTTTCGCAACTCACGCCACCAGAACACCACAACAGTAATGGTGTGTCCGAACGTCAGAATCGCATTTCTTTACTAGATATGGTGCAATCTATGATGTCTCTTACTGATTTGCCGCTATCATTTGGGTTATGCTTTAGAGACGGCTGCATTCACGTTAAATAGGGCACCATCAAAATCCGTTGAGACGACGCCTTATGACCTGTGGTTTGGCAAGAAACCAAAGTTGTCGTTTCTTAAAGTTTGGGGTTGTGATGCTTATGTGAAAAAGCTTCAACCTGATAAGCTCGAACCCAAATCGGAGAAATGTGTCTTCATAGGATACCCAAAAGAAACTGTTAGGTACACCTTCTATCACAGATCTGAAGGCAAGACTTTTGTTGCTAAGTTTGGATCCTTTCTGGAGAAGGAGTTTCTCTTGAAAGAAGTGAGTGGGAGGAAAGTAGAACTTGATGAGGTAACTGTACCTGCTCCCTTATTGGAAAATAGTTCATCACAGAAACCGGTTCCTGTGACGTCTATACCAATTAGTGAGGAAGCTAATGATGATGATCATGAAACTTCAGATCAAGTTGCTACTAAACCTCGTAGGTCAACCAGAGTAAGATCCGCACCAGAGTGGTATGGTAATCCTGTTCTGGAGGTTATGTTACTAGACCATGAAGAACCTACGAACTATGAAGAAGTGATGGTGAGCCCAGATTCCGCAAAATGGCTTGAGGCCATGAAATCTGAGATGGGATCCATGTATGAGAACAAAGTGTGGACTTTGGTTGACTTGCACGATGATCGGCAAGCCATTGAGAATAAATGGATCTTCAAGAAGAAGACTGACGCTGACGGTAATGTTACTGTCTATAAAGCTCGACTTGTTGCAAAAGGTTTTCGACAAGTTCAAGGGATTGACTACGATGAGACTTTCTCACCCCTAGAGGCAATAATAAAGTTGTTATTTATATTTCCTTATATCATGATAAATGTTTATTATTCATGCTAGAATTGTATTAACCGGAAACATAATACTTGTGTGAATACATAGACAAATAGAGTGTCACTAGTATGCCTCTACTTGACTAGCTCGTTGGTCAAAGATGGTTATGTTTCCTAACCATAGACAAAGAGTTGTCATTTGATTAACGGGATCACATCATTAGGAGAATGATGTGATTGACTTGACCCATTCCGTTAGCTTAGCACTTGATCGTTTAGTATGTTGCTATTGCTTTCTTCATGACTTATACAAGTTCCTATAACTATGAGATTATGCAACTCCCGTTTACTGGAGGAACACTTTGTGTGCTACCAAACGTCACAACGTAACTGGGTGATTCTAAAGATCTCTACAGGTGTCTCCATAGGTTCATGTTGAGTTGGCGTATTTCGAGATTAGGTTTTGTCACTCTGATTGTCGGAGAGGTATCTCTGGGCCCTCTCGGTACTGCACATCACTATAAGCCTTGCAAGCAATGTAACTAATGAGTTATTTACGGAATGATGTATTACATAACGAGTAAAGAGACTTGCCGGTAACGAGATTGAACTAGGTATTGAGATACCGACGATCGAATCTCGCGCAAGTAACATACCGATGACAAAGGGAACAATGTATGTTGTTATGCGGTTTGACCGATAAAGATCTTCGTAGAATATGTGGGAGCCAATATGAGCATCCAGGTTCCGCTATTGGTTATTGACCGGAGATGTGTCTCGGTCATGTCTACATAGTTCTCGAACCCGTAGGGTCCGCACGCTTAAAGTTCGATGATGGTTCTATTTTGAGTTTATGTGTTTTGATGTACCGAAGGTTGTTTGGAGTCCCGGATATGATCACGGACATGACGAGGAGTCTCGAAATGGCCGAGACATAAAAATCGATATACTGGACGACTATGTTTGGACACCGGAATGGTTCGGGTGAGATCGGGATATCTGAAGCAGGGAGGTTATCGGAACCCCGGGAGGTATATGGCCCTTAATGGGCTTTAGTGGAAAGGAAGGGAAAGGATCAAAGGAGGCGCCCCCAAGCCCAATCCGAATTGGGAGGGGGCCCGGCCCCCCTTTCCTTCCTCCCTCCTTCCTCTTCCTTCCCTCTCCCTCTCCAAATAGGAAAAGGAGGAATCCTACTCCCGGTGGGAGTAGTACTCCCCCCTTGGGCGCGCCTCCTCCCCTTGGCCGACCCTCTCTTCCCCCCTTTATATACGGAGGAGGGGGGCACCTCATAGACACAACAATTGATCTATTGGATCTCTTAGCCGTGTGCGGTGCCCCCCTCCACCATAATCCACCTTGATAATATTGCAGCGGTGATTAGGCGAAGCCCTGCGTCGGTAGAACATCATCATCGTCACCACGCCGTCGTGCTGACGGAACTCTCCCTCAAAGCTCTACCGATCGAGAGTTCGAGGGACGTCATCGAGTTGAGCGATGTGCGTAACTTCGGAGGTGTCGTATGCTGCATTACTTGATCGGTCGGATCGTGAAGACGACGACTACATCAACCGCGTTGTGCTAACGCTCCGCTTTCGGTCTCACGAGTGCGTGTAGCGACCCGACCGAATGGATCAAGTCTACGTGCTTAGGTGTCATCCTGGATCGGTATCTTTGACACACACGATTACTCGAAGGATTTATAACAGAGGTAAATCACATGTATAAAGTAACGTAAATACTATTACCTCAATCCAAAATATAGCGGAAGCAACAAGGTTGTGGATTCCCATCAACACCAATAGCAAAGTTGAGTATAGGAAATCGTAACCCTAACGTATCACTTACTCGCCCTCTGAAAAGCCTGCAACATGAAACGTTGCAGCCCGAAAACGGGTCAGCACATGGAATATGCTGGCAATGTAACACATAGAGAGTAATGAAGGAACAAGCCTATACTACATGCATATATGGCTGGTGGAAAAGCTCTATGGTTACAGTTTTTGCGAAAAAGCCAATTTTTCCCTATATCAAAGGAATAAATTTTAATTTAACTATCATGGTGGTTGAAACATCATTGAGAAGGTATAACCCCAACTCAATCCCAATTAAGGTATTAAACAACCCAACAATATTAATTTTTAGAGTGATGAGATACATGTGAATACTCAAGTACTAGATACTCAGAATTGTCCATAACCGGGGACACGGCTAACCATGATTAGATTGTACACTCTGCAGAGGTTTGCACTTTTCCCCACAAGACTCGATCGCCTCCGTTGGTTTCTCGCACTACATGGTGTTTGAGAAGCGGATGACCGAGACACGATCTTTCGGAAACATTAACTCTCTACTCGGATAGATCATACCAAACCTATAAAACCCACTACCTGCTGATCTACCTCTTCAAGAGCTTCACGTAACTTACTCAACTATCTTTGGAGCCCATAATAGCTTGTGGCTGCACACGGAAGTTTCTAGCATGAATAATCTCGGTTCCCTTTGAGCCTGGGTGGCGGTCCATAGGAAGATCACACGGGTACCGGGATTTCCAAAAATAAAACAGACAACCTTTGGGTTCCCAGGTGCCTCAATCCACCCAGATGTGTATTTAAGTTGCCACCTTAAAGTAAACCATTATTTAACAACCTCACATACATCGTGAATATCTCTCAAACCCAAACCACGTCTCTGAGCATAGCATGGCAATATAAGCATAACGTAGAAGTAACTCCCAAGGGTTTGAAAGTAACAGGGCAATAGGTTCCTACCTCTTCATCTACTTCCCAACCCACAAATTAATGCCATCCTAATCATGCAATGTTGGAAGGTTGAGCTAATGCATAAAAACTGGGTATGAAAAGATATGATCAAGTGTTGCTTGCCTGCAAAGTTGATGAAGATGATTCGCACTCAAAACTCTTGATAGATCTACTCGTCACACTCCGGTCAATCTATCGTAATCAAGCAATAGTAGCCACACATAAGCAATCACTCAAAAGATCAGAAAGAACGAAGAAACAATTCAGAAAACATCAAAACCAAGCAGATAACTCTTGCAACAGAAAACAATTTCTAACAGTACCAAAATTATGTGAATTTGGCCTTATCAGAAAGTTTAGGTCAAGAGCTTCGATTTGCAAAAAGAGTCAACTAAATCGGAGTTACGAAACTCAAGTTATGATCAAACGAAGTTCAAATTCAAATCTGATGTAATTCAAATTTTTAAAACTTTCAAAAACATGTTTGAGTTGGATTACTGGATAGAGGAGATCATAACGAAGAAGTGGGCGTTGGTTTCGTTGAATTTGGACTAACGAGTAAAAAGTTATAGCCGTTTGAAGATTAGGGACTAATCAGTAGAAATAACACTACGGATAGGTCCTGGCGTAAAAGTAAAATAAAAGAAAAATCTAAATAGCGAGCGTTAAATTCTTGAATGCTCAACAGTGAAAATCGTTCGCTATCGAATACTAACGGAATGACGTCCACTAATTAATCTAACTAAAAAATAAAACCGATTTTAAAAGAAAAACCAGAGGAAAAAAATAAACCGGACTGTGGAGGTATTATACCGGTTCAAGGCGTCGGTCGAGAAAACCAACATGGCGACGGTGGTTGCCGGGCGGCGAGGAGAGGGCGGCGGGTCGGACGTCCGACGGCGGGCGGCTCGGTGGCCCTCCGGCTTGGCGGAGTGGACGGAGATGCGGCGCGTGGTCGGCAGTGACGATGGTGGTGGCGGCCGGGGCGACGGAATGGAGCGGCGGCGGTGGCTGGATCTCGCCGAGGCGGCTTCATGAAGCTGCAAGAAGTGCAAGGCGGTGTGTGAAGTGCGAGGAGAGGAGAGGAGGCGGGCGCCTTTTATAGGAGGGAGGGAGACGCGGCTTGGGAAGGGCGGCGCGGAGTCCGGCCATGGGACGGCGGCGGCGGCGCTCCCGTGCGGGAGTCGGTCTCCTGCGGGAGATCGGGGACGGGCGACGGCGGCTGGGCTGGGCCGGCCCAGTTCGGCGGAGGGGAAGGTTTTTTTTTTAAATAAACATTTTCCAAACAAATAAAACAAATTAAATGAAAATATTATATGGGCATATAATATATCAAAATTTCAGAAAAAGATTTTCTACAACATGAACATTATTTTAGTTTCAAATAAAATCCACTAAATTCAAATAATTCAAGCGATTACTCTTGACCTATTTAAAACCCAATAAAATCATTTTAAAAAAAATACCAAAATGGTTTCAAATTTATTTCTCTCCATTTTTCTGATGTAGGGAATCATTTTACCCTATTTTCCATATATTTTATTTTTGGAGAAAAATAATTTGAATAAAACTCAAATAACTCCAAATTGAAAATAAATTCAAAAGAACTTTGAATTTAATTCTTTGAAGACTCCCAACTCATATTTCATATAATTTGAAGAAGTCATTTTATCTTCGCTAGTGAAAATCATTGAGTTGCATAAAGTTTCATAATTGGAAATATTTTCCAAATGGTATTCAAATATTTTCAACACCCCTTGTCATTTAAATAAATGGAAGAAGTCATGTCATCTTCTCTCCAGGGTTTCGTGATGAAAAGAATTTGAATTCCCGTAGATCATAAAAGCAAAAATGAAAGTTTGGGAAAGTCCTTTTATTCCCTCTCATTTAACTTTCAAAAAGTTTCAAACTCACTCACTTTCAGTCAATCAATCAACAATCAATCAAAACTATCTATTTGTTTATAACATTCCAAATTTTAAAATTTTTGGGATGTTACAGTACGTGGACACAGTCTCCCCTCTCGTTGCTATGCATCACCATGATCTTGCGCGTGCGTAGGAATTTTTTTGAAATTACTATGTTCCCCCACAGATACGAGGACTACTGTTTCTACCCCAGCTGCTGCTTCAGTGCCACCACCAGTCTCTACTCCACCACCCCAGCAGACATCAGCCGAAGCTTTTGCAGACGCACTTCTCTCAACGCCATCTGCGCACACCGGAGCTGTCAACAAGAGATTTTCACCTCTAGGAGCTGCCAGAGATCGTGCCTAGAGAGGCGCTTAGCTCCATACCTATTCGAGCTTTTTGGTACTTGTCGCCAAAGGGGTAGAATTTGTATAGATCATTAGGCTGAGAGAGAGAGAAAGTGTCTTGCTTTTGCTCGTTTGATTTCTCGAGTCTTTGCTGCTACTTGGTTTATGCTACTTTGTTCGTTATGTCTGTGAGATACTACATTGGTTGTTTGTGCTTGATCATACTGTGCTTCATGTTATACTCAATGCCTATCATTATCAGTATCCTTGTATTATCATTCACTTGTGCTTTTGGTGATGAGTGCTTACTATTCCAATCATATCATTTTGTGCGCTCCACCAAGTTGTATGTGACATGGAAGAGTGAACCATGATCCTAATCGATTGTGCATTTGCACTCAAACGGAAACTTTTAATAATGCACAAATTTAGGGGGAGCTCTTGCTTATCACATACTTCTCAAAGCGACAATGTATTTCATTCATTTAATCATTTGTCGAAGCTTTGATCTATATGGTGTCATCAATTACCAAAAAGGGGGAGATTGAAAGTGGAACTAATCCCCGGGTGGTTTTGCTAATTCATAACAACATATATCTCATTGAACTAATATCCATTCAAGTTAAAGATTTCAGGAATTTCAATGATTGGCATGGCAAGGACTAATGATTGTGGACCCTCAAAATGCTAAGGACATGGATTGGCAAAAGCTCAAGACTCTACATTTTTGGTTAAGTGATCCAAGATCACATTGAGTCCATAGGAAAGCCAATACTATTAAAAGGGGATGAGGTTTTGATAATGATCTGTTTGCTCAAGTACTTAGTGATATTGCTCCAAAACCCTCAGCCACTTTCTCTATCCAAATCTGTCCAAAACCCTACATTCCAACTCGGCCCCACCGAAATTTACCTATCCAGACCCACCGAGTTCATCTAGACACTGCCACGGCCAAACCCTATCAAATCAGAGTCATCGATATGGTTCTCGGTCACACCGGGATGGCTTGCCCAACTCTCTTTAACTTGTTGCAATTATTTCGGTCTCACCAAGTTTTGCAATCGGACACACCAAGATGGCTTGCTAAACCTTCTGTAACTTGTTGCAATTATTTTGGTCTCACCGAGTTTTGCAATCGGTCACACTGAGACGACTTGCCAACCTTTCTGTTGCCTTATTGCTTCACTTTGGTTCTACCGAGTTGATGCAATCGGTGCCACCGAAACGAGGCTTGCCTTTGCAATTGCACATTGGTCCCTTCGACTTGTTTCCAGTCGGTCCCACCGAGACTCCTAACATTCATATCTTTTACACAAGTCGGTGCCACCGAGATTTCTGATCAGTGCCACCGAGCTGAGTCAAAAGTGTGTAATGGTTGGATTTTGTGTGGAGACTATATATACCCCTCAATTCCCTCTTACTTTGTATGAGAGCCATCAGAATGTGCCTACATTCCACTACTCATTTTCTGAGAGAGAACCACCTACTCATGTGTTGAGATCAAGAGATTTCATTCCTACCACTTGAATCTTGATTTCTAGCCTTCCACAAGTTGCTTTCCACTCAATTACTTCTTCCATCATAGCCAAATCTGTGTGAGAGAGTTGCGTGTTGGGGGGACTATCATTTGAAGCACAAGAGAAATGAGTTCATCATCAACACACCGTCTATTACCTTTTGGAGAGTGGTGTCTCCTAGATTGATTAGGTGCCGCTTGGGAGCCTCCGACATGATGTGGAGTTGAACCAAAAAGTTTGTAAGGGAAAGGAGATCGTCTATTTTGAAGATCTACCCGAATGAGGCACGTCCTTCGTGGGCGATGGCCATGATGGGACAGACAAGGTTGCTTCTTGATGGACCCTTCGTGGGTGGAGCCCTCCGTGGACTCACGCAACCGTTACCATTTGTGGGTTAAAGTCTCCATCAACGTGGATGTACGATAGCACCACCTATCGAAACCACGCCAAAAATCTTCGTGTCCCCATTGCGTTTGCCTTCTCCAAACTCTTTCTTTACTTACATGTGCAATGTCTTACTTTCCGCTCCTATACTCTTAGATTTGCATGGGTAGGGTGTTGCTTGACTTGTCACAATTGCTAAAATTTGTCCATAACTAAAATTGAAAAAATGTTAGGTTTTATTTGGTCACCCCCCCTCCCCAACTCCCTCTAGACATACTATGCACATACCGGAGGAAAGGACGGTGCAAAGAATGGGGGAGTCGTCGGCGATATGTGATTTGTACATGTCGAATGTGCATAATGTTTTGTCTTTTATTCATGCAATTTTGTTTAAAAAATGTGTGCATGATGCTTTCGAAATGATATGAAACGTTTAATCCAAATGTGTGAACGAAAAGAAGAGAAAAGACCATTTTGTAGGCCAAGACATTGTGACTCTGATTTTGTACATATGTCTCGCACACTCCCAAATTTGATGGGAGTGTTTTGAAGAGTGCACATACGGCAACTCTGCTAGAGTTTTTGTAAGCTCCCTAGAAAGGGAACAACACTCCTAACGCTCCCGCTCCTCCCCTCTCCACCAAATTTCACGAGAAATAGCAAATATACTAAGCTAGAAATCCTTGCGAGAGTCAAAAAACAACAACAATGAAATGACAGGCTAAAAAACTCGCGAAAATTTGAATGCACCAATGAACAAATGATGGGCACACAATAGCAGGCTAACATAATATACTCCCTCCGACCCATATTAATGGTTGTTGATTTAGCACAAGCAATTATCCATAGAAACCAAATCTACTATGGGCCAAAGGCAGTCTTCAACACCGTGCTGGCTAAATCAGTCAATACCAAATCATGAACGGTATAGAGAATCAATGGGCGCACATCGCCATTTTATTCCAACATCTTAAAGCATATATTTCAGTACTACAACAGTAGATGATCAACATATCATGAACATTCTTTACATGCCTCAAAGGCTCAAATCACAACCAAAGAGTAGCTTCTATTTCCAATCAAGCATGTCTAAGAGCCACAAGATCTCAGGCTCGGACCTTGCCGCATCACAAAAATCTAGTTCAATACCAAATACCTCTATAGAGTTTGTTCCTTTATACAGGAAAAGCAAGGACATCCAGGCCCGGATGTCTGATATGAAAGGGTGTCTGGGTGAAAACCTGAGATATTCATATGCCAACGCCCGTGCTGCATTGCTGTCAATGTAATCAAAACTCGACGTGTTGATTATGCAAGTCATCTTGTTGGTGTCCTTGCGGTGGGCAAGAACAGACACGGTGATGGCTGGCCCCATTGGGACTGTCAGCTTGGGTTTGACTTCCATCATCAAAATGCAGTCTGCGGCATTCAGATGTGCAACAAGTACATCTGGTATGCCACCAGGTGTGTTCTGTAAACCTGCTCGAAGAATGCAGCCTGAAACTGCTTGAGAGAAGATTAGTGATCCCTCAAGCCACATGTCAATGTAAAACACCAGATCCTCAAAAGTGAGCTTAGGTACAGGAAGGTGCACTGTCTTCCGTGGCTTGGAGAACGTTAAATAGAGCTTTGGAAGTTTGTGTCAGAAGGAGGCTGTTTGCAGATGGAAGGCCATTTCCGTGAGCAGATGCATTTCCAGAAGTAATCATCCTTTGCAATTTCGCACCATTGGCGGCATACAAGCATGCAAAGACTAAGTCTTTACCATCCAGTAGAGGGAAAACAGCCTTCAGAACTTCACCAGGAAATCCATTTTCCATTCTCAATCACTGAAGTGAAGGAAATGGAATGCCTCTACCCTCTAGGATGGACACTTCAGCTACAAACCAAAAAGTGAACCGGAAGTGCCTATTAATAAGAGATGGTTAAACAAATACTGATCAATTCATGCCCAGTCAAAACTGAAGTAGCAAGACTACTGCTATCTTTTAACTCACTATAATCTGAATCTGCATGGATGATAAACGTAGAAGAGTATACCTAGACTAAGCAGAACATGGACCAATGGCTATTGCTAGAACATACTCCCTCCGTCCTACAAGATAAGATCGTTTTGCAAGCTAAAACAGCTTGCAAAACGATCTTACATTATGGGACGGAAGGGGTAGTCCATAAAGAAAATAGCTTCCATCTTCCAGAACAGTAATAATTTGGAAATGTGATGTCTGTTGGAGTTGGGGGTGTGAACTACACAAGAATGATAGAAGAAATAAATGATCAATTTGGTTAACAAGTAAGCTTTCAAATAATACCGGCAGTAATGGAAACTATATTTGTTTCTGAGCCACAACCAAATGATCCAACCGATTACCACGAGTAGTTGCTATGATCAAACTGATTTGACACAATACCACGATAAGCATTCACTATGGTGCCTTGAAGGGTAGATGTTCAGCTTCACAGCAAAACATGGTCCTATTTGTGTTATTGATCAATATACTTATTAAGGAACACCAAACCTCTGGAGTTCAGGAAAGCACATCCTCACAAAACAAAATGTTCCATTTTTAGGCATAGAATAATTATTTTAAATATATCCAATTTTCAGCTTTGATCTGCAATCTGGCATAAGAGCATATTTACTCGAAAGCACAAACCAAACTAAGACACCCCAACTCTTTATTGATAATGCATCATGTACATGTTGTTGATCTCCAACACATTCAGTTATCGACTTGTCGTCAATCACTCCAATCTTTCTTGAGTGAAAGCCAATGGAAAATATTTTAACTAGTACTGTACGTACTATATATACGACATGAGCACAATAACTATAGCTGTACAAGTTTATGCTAAACTGATATATGATCCCAAAACATGAAAAATGAAACCTACAATTGATTGCCCCCAACAACCAGGGAGGTAATGAAACACCTAGCGTTCGGAAGGAGAAAACATACTGCCAATTTCTCAAATATACAACAGAGAAATCGAACGTTCAACGGGATTTTACTTGTTTTGCCTACTAGCCACGGGGTCAGCGGTTGTCCGGATTCGCGGGTTATGCCGTGAACAAAAAAATAAGGGGGTGTAGAGAAAGGAAAGTAAAGGAACCCACCGTGGCTAGGAAGAACCGTCGGTAAGGCGGGCCGCCCGTAGATCTGCGGAGACCGGAGAGGATGAAGGGGCGGTCGTCGATCTGGTAGCGATGGACGACGGGGTGGCAACGTTGGAAGAGGGACGCGCAGGGGAAGAGAGGTCGCCGTTGCCGGAGAGATTCGCCCATAGACAAACACCCAGAGGAAGGAGCAGGATCGGTGCCTGGGAATGGGAGAGGAATGGGGACCCGGGGGTGCTCGGTGTCGGTCGGAGAAACCAGGGGTATCCCGAAGCCAGGCTGTCACATGTGGGTTGGGCCGTATGCGCTGATGGGTCAGATTTGTGTGTATGTAACGCGCCCGCTGCCCACACGTATCTGAAGCCCAAAAATCGAGTCGAGTCTTCCATTCGGAAGTTGGCAGGCGCGCCAGGCACTGTCATTCCTTGCTCTCGGCTGCACCCAACAAGCACCCGTTATCCTCAAAAAAAAAAATGCTGTTACTCCTGATTTTCTCCTCTATTTTTCCTCTTCAATAGATTAAAAATATATTATTGAAGATAAATAACAGATTTTAAACCTATATTATTGATAAAAAAATGTCCAGAGATTCAAAAAATGTTCTTAAGTTTTAAAAAGTTCATGAAATTTGAAAAATGTTGAGGAATTTATTTTAAAAAATGGTATCTTTTTAAAATGTCTGAATTTAAAAAATCACAAATTTAGAAATAAACACGAATTTTAAAATATTCATGAATTTATAAACAGGTAAAAGAAAGAAAACAAAAGAAAAAAGTAAACAAACAAATGAAAAAAACTCCAAAAATCAGTAGAATGGAAAAAAGCCCCGACAAACAAAAAAAAAGTCTGCTGATGCGCTGGCCCGCATGCAAGAGATGGTGGAAGAAGAACAACTACTCCCGCAGTCCCATAATATAAGAACGTTTTTGACACTACACTAGTGTCGGAAACGTTCTTATCTTATGGGACAGAGGGAGTTGTTTCTAAGTAAACATGGAATAGTGAGTTGTGGGGCGTACATCTTCACGTTTGTACGGTGCTTTGACATTAACAGTTGGAGCATCATAACAGTTCTTGTGATCATGGCAAAAGATCTCGTGACTGATCACGATCCAGCGGCATGGGCTCAGTGCTATGATGCAAACGTATCAGTATTCAGTAAGCATGCCATCCACCTTGGCTGAACCATGAAGAATTACCTCTTGTATTACATATGGATGAGACAATAAATCAATGAGGGGCATTTTCCCCAAGAAGTGTTTACTTCCTTTACGGGCATAGCCTTTAGGATCGAACCATTATAAAATGTGAAGAAACTTACATGCATCATTCCCAAAGCTGAATCAGGCTCTATGTAAATGAGCAATTGATGTCACTAATGAGCGAGTTCTGATCCAGCTAGACCACTATACACTCTGTTTTACAAAACCAATGCTGTCTCTTTAGATGTAGGTTAACTCCAGTCAATTTGTTGTATTTATGGGCCGTGTGGGGACAATAGCATATAAACTGGGCGTTCCAGCACGGGTTCATATTCACAATCTTTTTCATGCGAGTCTTTTGAAGCGCTTCCATGTTGATCCACCAGATGCGCCACCAGCATTAACGTTGATTTATCACGTTCAGATAATCCTGAGGCAAATGAAGTCTTGGGACACAATAGCAAGTGGTGTTCAGAAATTTTTGGTACAATAGAAAGAAAAGATCCAGGATTTTCAGCTCAAAGACGAGCTGCTTGAGGAGGCGGGAGGTAATGTCGTATGCGCAAAAATAGTTCCAGATATACACATTTGCAAGCAAACTCCAAAAGTGGAATAGGTTCCAATTGAGTTACCTGCTATCTTCTTCCAGTGGTTCTGAACATTTTTCATACACTTTTTGTCGGGGGTATACCCCGCGGTGTAAACCGCCAGAAGTATGACCCGCCCGGAGCTTGGCGATTCAAGGGTAATCCGCCCGGACTTGGCGGCTCATAGTAACCCGGCGGGGCGGGTCAAATGGATGACAAGGCCCAAGGCCCAGAAGGCCGGCTCATGTTAATGGTGGGCCGGTTTATGAGGAAAGCACAAGGAATATTTCTCTTATAAAGGAAGCAAGACTAGGACTCCACTTGTAATAGAGTAATCCAAATCCTACTAGGACTAGTCATGTAACCCGCCCCTTCAACTTATATAAGGAGGGACAGGGCTCCCCAAAGAGGGAGAAGCAACAAGAAACAATCTCTAGGGCTAGACACAACTAGAGGAGAGCCGGTTTACGGCGACTCCCTCATGATCATAATGAGATCTAGCCTCAAACAGCATGTAGGGTTGTTACCGGATGATGTTTCCCGGGGCCCGAAGCTGTCTAAACCCTTGTCTTGTGTTGCGTCTCTCGATTCCTCTCAACCCCTCTCAAGCTACCACATAGATGCGTTGGCCTCACGACTAAGGACATCTGACGTGTTAATTCCACGACACTTTTGCTCATCCAAATGGCCTACATGAAATTCGCTAGACAATTTTCTTCTGCAGAAGTGTGAATCATCATGTCATGTATTAGAAAATAGCATGATGTCCAAAACAGCCAGGAGGACCTAGATACATGGAGAAGTGAATGAGAAGTTGCAGTGCAAACTTGAATGGCATTCACAAAACAGACAAACATGGCCCACTCAACATCTGTTTTAAATTCAGCAAGAATTTATTACAGCACTATGCAATTAGCTAATACCCCGTCCGTCCCATAATATAAGATCTTATTACATCCAATATACTCACATATTGGATGTAATAAGATCTTATATTATGGGACGGAGGGGGTACTAATTATGCATAAATGTATAATCAACATTGTTTTTCAATAACCCAAAGAATTATGGACTATAAGTTTAAATGGGACTAAATGGATTAGGAGCATAATGCGGCATCCAAGGGAGGGAGATACCTTTGCCAATATTGGCAACATCACCTCGGATAATAAGAGGACTTTTGCCGCCACGCTCTAATGAGACGGACTATTGAAGAAGATAAATGCACAATGGATGCATAATTCAAAGACTTCTTGGCTCTTGCAACAGACCTTAACCATTTGCACCGGAAGCAGTCAGCCGGTCATTATATCTCTAAAGCTGATTCCAGAATTTATGAAAATGAGCTAATGCGGTCAATTAGTTATTTACCCTTCTATAGTCTCGGCTGTAGTTATCCCATAACTGTTAACTCACACCCAAATATCAACCGCACTCCAGCCCACACCTTTTTCCACTCCATGATTCTTCATCGTGTCCCTCAGTTTCTCTATCTCTTCCCATTTTTCAGCACTGCCATATGAATTGGACATTAAAATATAGTACCCATCATTTCCTGGGTCAGAAGCAAAAGCCTTCTTTGCAACTCTTAACCCCATCTCGAAATTGTCGTGCATTTTGCAGGCACTAAGCAATGTTCCCCATACCCCACCATCAGGTTGTATTGGCATAGCCAAAATCATATCTTCTGCTTCTTGAAGATGCCCAGATTTCCCTAGGAGATCCACTATACATGCGTAATGCTTCAGGTTAGGTTCAAGGCAGTATTCCCCATTCTGATGAACAGCTTCCTGCCCTCATCAACATACCCTGCATGGCAGCAAGCAGACAGAATGGCAAGAAAAGTGATGCTGTTAGGCTTAATAGTTCCTCTCTCCATCTCACTAAATAACTGCAGTGCTTGCTTCACATCGCCATGCATCCCATAGCCTGCTATCATCACATTCCATGTAACAACATCCCGTACGAGCATAGAATCAAAAATTCCTCTTGCAATTCCCAGCTGCCCACATTTAGTATACATGTCAACAAGTGATGTACTAATAGATACATCAGATTCCAACCCCATATCTTTCACATAAGAATGTATCAGTTCACCATGTTCGGTGCAGCCAAATTTGCACAAGCTGAAATGACAGTAATCAAGGTTGCAGAGTTTGGTTGGACACCTTCAGTGAGCATCTGATCATATAGTGACAGGGCATCATTTGAATGTCCTAGATGTGAATAGCTGGATAGGAGTGCATTCCAGGTGACAACATCCCTCCTCACTTTGGCCACACCAAATATTTTGTATGCAAGGTCAAATTTCCCACACCTTCCATACATGCCAATTAATGCATTGGCAACTGAAATTTCATCAAGCAAGCACTTGATCGAAAAACAATGAGCTGATTGACCTAACCGCAGTTTTCCTAGCCGTGAACAAGAAGAGATTGTGGAAACCAAGCTGTTGGTATCACACAAAAATTCATCATGATCTCTGCAATGCATTTCTCGGCACAACTCCAAGCATTTGACATCAAGTCCAGCTTTGCAGTATAATACAACCATCAAACTCCATGATTCTGCATCTCGTTGATGCAAAATTCCAAAAACTTTGCCTGCAGCATCTACCAACTCAAGTTTCCCGTACATTGAAATCAAAGCATTGGCAACCAACAAATTGTCTCCAAAGTTTCTCTTAATTATAGCTGCATGAAATGCCTTCCCCCTACGCACATTCCCACTGTTCCCTAACCCTGAAAGTACACAGCTAACAAGAACTTCATCTGGCTGCAGACCAGACACCTCCATCTCCTGGAACAACTCCACGGCCTCCCTATCAAGTCCTCTCCTACAATAGGCTCCAATCAAGCTAGTCCAGGTAACCACATCTTTTCTGGCAACTCCGGGAATAAAACACATGCATCCTCAGTCCTATCGCACTTTGAGTACATTGAGAAAAGCGCGGACACCACCAACACACAATCTCCAATCCCTTCCTTCACCGTGTACCCGTGCAAGCATCTCCCAGCAGACAGCTCGCCTAGCACTCCACAAGCCTCCAACCCACTCTCCATTGTCCGTGAATTTGGCCTCGCCCCGCCATCACCCGCTAGCCTAACCATCTGCACCAAGTATCTCATCCCTTCTCACACTCGTCATTCCGAACGCACCCAGAGACCACCGCGGTCCACGTGATCACGTCCCTGTCAGCCATTTCGTCGAACAGCTTCGTAGCGTCGTCAATGCGGCCACACCTGGCATACATGTACACCAGCGACGACGAGACCGCGAGGGACCCATCGCCTACCAGGAGGCCGAGCTTGACGGAGTAGGCGTGCACGGAGGAGCCGACCGGGAGGGCCGCGAGCTCGGCGGCCGCGGAGGCGGCGATGGGCGCGGTGAACCGGGACGGCCGCGCGCCAGAGGCGCACATGCGGCGGTGGGCGGAGAGCGCGGAGGCAAAGTCGGCGGCGCAATGGTGGGAGCGGAGGAGGGAGTTCCAGAGGAAGGTGTCGGGGCAAGGGGAGGCGGAGAAGGCGAGGGCAGCGAGGCCGGGGCGGCCGGAGGAGGAGTAGGCGGAGACGAGCTTGGCGGCGAAGTCGGGGCGGGAACAGAGGCCCGAGGTAGCAGCGAGAGCGTGCAGGCGGAGGAGCACGGGCAGCGGCGGGGGCGCCGAGGACGGCGAGACTAGGAAGCGGTAGAGGAGGCCCAGGCTCGTCGGGGTGAGAGGAGGGCGAGAAGGCGGCATCGGTTTGCCGTTTGCTTGTTCAAACTCGTTGATAAGTTGAAAATAGAGACTGAGCTCATCACCTGTGTTCGAACTCAATTGATTTGGCCGAACCGTTGGATTGAGCTCATCTGTTACTTCAACCTTCACTCACCATAGCTCTCTTCTGAGGGCAACTCCAACGCGCCGACGTGTCTGATCCGCGCTCCTCTGTTTGGGTATGCATTGACCAAAAACACGTGCCTGTTTTCTTGTTCGTTTGGACCCATTTTCGGCCCAAATTAGGGTTGTATTTGTGTCCTCGTGGACACACAACGACGTCCATGGTGTCCTCCTCTGACCCGTCTGTCGGTACCACAAAATGCCATTCTTCCCCACCCGCCACCCCCGGCCTCTTCACGGCCGCGTTGCCGCCTCGACTTCCTACCTCTTCTAAGACCGCTTCAAATTTCGTCGTCAGATCCATCGACGGCCCCACCGACACCGCATCCATCAACACCCACTTTTTCATCATTGTGGTCGCTTCTTGTCGCCGACGAAGTAGTACAAGGTCCGCCTACCAGGGTCGCCGCCAGCCCTTGGCATACCCCTACCTCCAAGGTCACCGTCGGAGGATGTGGCGTTCGACAGCCCTGCTGCCTCAGTCTCCGTCGACGTGCCATTCACCGGCCGCGACTTGTCCACGCATGCCGCCGTCGCGACCCGCAAGGTGTTCAGCCGTTTGCTTGGCCCGGCCGAGGCTTGTCCATGCCCGCCGATGTCTAGTAAGGTATGCATTCATTACTCTGAAGGTTCATGACGAATAGCTCAGATGAGTTTTTTACAACATCATATGTTCGTCATGCCCGAAGAATCGTCCGACAATGATGATGATGTGGTTGCTACTTTGGTTGCCAATGAGCACATCTCGAGGCAGCGAACATTGTTTAGGGGATCGATCCGGGCCCTGCTCCGGGGTTGAATCATAACAGAGAATTGTCAAGCTTTTTCGGAGATGCTTCCGAGCACGACAATTCATCCAAGCCCCCTAGGCTCCGGTGATACTGACACCTTTCAACTGAACTTCAATCCTAAGTCCTCCTTTGGTGTGACGCCCGGGTAATTGAGCTACAGTAACCCCCCTCGTAATGATGCCACGTCACCCCAGTTACTGTTGACAAATCTCGTGTTAGTTCAAAATGATTCAAATTCAAATTTGAATTAGAGGCAAACAACAAAAGTTTTTAAAATATTAAATTAAAATGTTTGAAGTGTGCAAATAAATGCTTAGGTATTTATGGTGAGGGAACCATGCTTTTATAAAAAACCTAAATACATAAAATGAATTAAAATATAAAAGAGAAATAAATAAAAGAAAAGGAAAATACAAAACAGAAAAAAAAGATAAAAGAAGAGAACTCGCCAATCCTGGGCCAGACGACCCAAAATTCAGCCCATTTATCCGGCCCTAACTACCAAATTTCACCCCTTAACCACCCACTACCCGAACCCTAACCCCTATCCACCCCACTCACGCCCACGACCCCTCTCTCTCGGTACGCCTCCTCCCTCTCCCGATCCGATCCGGGGGATCAAACCCCCAGCACCGAGGTCAGCTACCGACGCCCGACGGCGCGCTACCAATCGATGCCCGGACGTCGCTTGTTGCCGCTTCGGCGACGCTGCTGTTTCGTCAGCCTCCCCGACCTCACATCGGTGTTGCCCCGATCATTGCGCCGCCACGAACCACGCCGCCCGACTCCGTCGCCGCCGTCGTCCCCGACTCCTCCTCGACCCCGCGCTTCTTGCCCCTACAATCCCCCTGTGAGGCCCTCCTCCTCTCTCTCTCAAGATGGGCTCAAGATTTAGCCGCGGCCACCGCTGCCACCGGCGTTCCTCAAGACGCTACAAGACGCGAGCGGCCCCTACCGCCCACCGCTTAGCCTCGCATCACCTCCGACGCGCCTCGCGCATTGCACCGCCCTCACTCGCTGCTCATTTCGGCCTTCGCCCTTCGTCGCCCGCCCGCTGCCGTCGCCCGCTGCGGGCGCGCCCAAGGCCGTGGCCGTCTCGCCCGCGCCGCCTCCGGCCTCCCATGGCCTCGCAACTACCGCCGCTGGCCGCACCTTCTCCCCTCTCTCGCCGCCTATGCTCAACGCCGTCGTGCCGCGTCCACGCCTGCAGACCCGCGCACCATCCCCGCGGCGCCCTACCACCCCTCCACCGCTCGTCCATGACCTGCTCGCTCCGCGCCCGCTTCGCCGCCGACCCAGCGATGCCGTCCCGGCTTCGCAGGCCGTCGCCGCCCTCGCGACCAACTCCGGCGCCCGCGCGCCTCGGCGGTCGTCGCTCGTTCGGGTCGCCCACAGCCGAGCGCCCGCGCCGTTACCGATGGCGCCCGCCCGGTTTGGCCCTAGGGCCAATGACAGGGGGCCCGCCCCAGAACGTTTATAAAAAAAGAATTAAATATATATATATATAATTAATTAATAATAAATTAATTAATTAATTAATTAATTAACTTTAATTAACTCCGATTAAATTAACTAATTATGATTAATTAACCTAATTAACTACTGTTAATTAACTAACAGAGTATGACAAGTGGGACCCACAAGTAAGTTTGACTAAGTCAACATGACTGTTGACTACTGACTGGACCTGTTGACTGTGTTGTTGACCCAGTCAATGGCCCCATCTGTCAGTTTGACTTAGTCAATACCTGTTGACTGCTGATGTAATTAATCCAATTTCGAATTAAATTAAAGGATTAATTCAATTCCAGAAATTAGTAAATCTTTAGAAAATCCTATCTTTTAATCCGTAACTCGGATTAAATTATTTTCAACATGAAAGTTGCTCAGAACGACGAGACGAATCCGGATATGCAGCTCGTTCGTCGGCCACACATCCCTAACGTATCGAACTCGCAACTTTCCCCCTCCAGTTCATCTGTCCGAAAATGCGAAACACCGGGGATACTTTCCCGGATGTTTCCCCCCTTCATCGGTATCACCTCCCACCGCGTTAGGGCACACTTAGCACCGCGCTTTGTCATGTCATGCATCATCATACATTTGTTTGCATTGTATTTATTGTTTCTTCCCCCTCTTCTCTCGCTAGACACCGAGACCGACGTCGCTGCTACCCAATACGACTACGGTGTTGACGACCCCTCCTTCTTGCTGGAGCAATCAAGCAAGCCCCCCTTGATCACCAGATATCGCCTATTCTTCTCTATACTGCTTGCGTTAGAGTAGTGTAGCATGTTACTGCTTTCCGTTATTCCTATCCCGATGCATAGCTTTGTCCTTGCTACTATCATTGTTACCTTTACCGCAATCCTACATGCTTAGTATAGGATGCTAGTGTTCCATCTGTGGCCCTACATTCTTGTCCGAATACATTGTGCTATACTATCGGGTCGTGATCACTCGGGAGGTGATCACGGGTATATACTTATATACTATACATGATACCTGTGGTGACTAAAGACGGGTCGGCTCGTAGGAGCACCCGCGAGTGGATCTTTGTGGCGGAGCGACATGGCAGGTTGAGACCACCTAGGCGAGAGGTGGGCCTGGCCCTGGTCTGCGTTCGTGGTTACCTTGAAATAACATGCTTAACGAGTTCTTGGTATTTGCTGAGTCTGGCCATTTGGTCTATACGCACTAACCAACTACGTGGGAAAGATATGGGCACTCGGCGTCGTGGTATCAGTCGAAGCCTTCGTGACGTCAGCTAGGCTAGGTCTGCTTTCGGCTGCCCACGCAACGTGCAGGTGTGCTAAGGGCGATGGGCCCAGACCCCTGTGCGCTTAGGTTTAGACCGGCGTGCTGACCTCTCTGTTGGCCTAGGTGGGGCTGCGAAGTGTTGATCTTCCGCAGTCGAGCATGACCCGTAAAAAGTGTGTCCGGCCAAATGGGATCAAGCGTGTTGGGTTATGTGGTGCACCCTTGCGGGAAGTTAATCTATTGAATAGCCGTGATCTTGGTAGCAGACGACTTGGAGTTGTACCTTGACCTTATGACAACTAGAACCGGATACTTAATAAAACACACCCTTCCAAGTGTCGAGATACAACCCGGTGATCGCTCTCTAATGTATGACGAGGAGGGATCGTCTGGTAGGATTATGCTATGCGATGCTACTTGGAGAACTTCAACCTACTCTCTTCTACATCTTTGCGAGATGGAGGTGGCACAAGCGTGAACTTGGCTGTGATTAGCTATCCCCTCTTATTACGGCATTCTGCGATTCAGTCCACCGATATGGCCCTTTACACATATACCCATGCATATGTAGTGTAGATCCTTGCTTGCGAGTACTTTGGATGAGTACTCACAGTTGCCTTGTTCCCCCTTTTCCCCTTCCCTTCTACCTGGTTGTCACAACCAGATGTTGGAGCCAGTGAGCTACCGCCACCGGCCGACGCATTTACTCCTACTACACCGAGGTGCCTACTACTACATGCAGGGCGGCGGCGACGACCAAGAGTAGTTTAGGAGGATCCCGAGCGGAGGCTGCGCCTCTTCGATCTGTATCCCGGTTTGTGCTAGCCTTCTTAAGGCAAACTTGTTTAACTTATGTTTGTACTCGGATATTGTTGCTTCCGGCTGACTTCGTCTATGATCGAGCACTTGTATTCGAGCCCTCGAGGCCCTGGCTTGTATTATGATGCTTGTATGACTTATTTTATTTTAGAGTTGTGTTGTGATATCTTCCCGTGAGTCCTGATCTTGATCGTACTGCGTTTGCGTGTATGATTAGTGTCTGATTGAATCAGGGGCGTCACAGATTGGTATCGAGCCATTGCCTCAGAGGAATCCCCCTTTCCAACTCCTTGGCCGAAGTCGAGTCTAGACTTCACAAAATTTTACTAACATGGTTGTGCGGCCCATGGGCCCATGTCGCCATTGGGTGGTATTAGGATCTTTTACTCCTCGATACATACTCTGGGATTCTGATCTCTCTTCTATTCGGGTTAAATGATTTTCTAAAATCTAACTTTAGGTTCTCGAAAACGCTTTCTCCCGGAGAGCCCCTTCAGTCCAGATGATCGCCTTCTGCACATGAAGATTTCAAAGTTACTTTCCGATAGTCTTTTGGGACTGCCCATTGCTTTTGCAATTCCCTACCACCGAAATATCCCTAAATAAATACATACACTTGTCGTTCTTACTTAGTTCCTAGTTGCTCTTGTTATTACAAGATACCCTGAAATACTCATTGTTGTTCCGAGAATACTTATGCCTACTGCCTTGCAGTTCCTTACCACCTGAATACCCCTACGGATAATTTCTCGCACTTATCGAGTGTCCGCTCATCCCCAGTTGATTCATGTATTTCACAAAAGTCTTCAAAATGCCATTCGATCTTCCGAAAATCCCGACCGCCTATTCCTCTTGAAATTCTTCTTGCTTGCATTATGGTTAATCCCATAAGTCTCGTAGTCTTATTGGCATCCCTTGTCATTGTCATTTTGAGTCTGTTGACTCAATATGTTTGCGAATACACGCAATCATCATTGATCCTTATAAATTACCTTTCCGGCTGAGCTGCCATTCTTTTAACTGGAATTGGTTCTCGACCAATCCAATTGCCGTTGATTGTACCCTAAGGCTATTCAACTTATCCATCCCTAATCAGAGCATTGCTTCTGATCCCTTGATTTGGAAATCATAATTCCTTTGCATTTGAGATTTGAGTTAGTCAGTTGTTTCTATAATCGATCTCCTTGCATTCTTCTTCCTCTAGTTGAGTACCGATGCTCATGTCGGATCCCTTGTGGACCACGGATCCTTTGTTGGATTTTATCCGACAACGTCCTTCATATTCAATAAGCCTGTGAGCCTTTCCTCGGATACATAATGCCTTTGGTAAATTGTATCCTCTACTTTGTCAACCATGCTATGCTTTCGAGCTTGAGTTATTCGCCCCTGAAGTTTGTGGTATATGTTCCTAAGAGGCCCAGATGGGTTGAACCTATGCCTTTTCGAATCAGTGTGAACCCGGAAACTACTACGGGTCATACTCTACTGGTGTTATGTCAGATAAAATTTCAATACTACAACTAATGTCATTTTGAAATATGAGAGGTGAATGAAAGGTTATGCGTTGAACAAGTGGGAGTCGACCTTGAACCCTATGTTCATGCCCATGGACACGATGTATACCTTATCATGGAAGCTTCTCTTAAAATAATTATCCCCTTGTTATAAGTTTATCTTGTATCTGTGGACGTGGTTCCGACTGATGAAGCTATGTACCTAGGGTAGGGTCATGGACCTGTCCAAGATACCCTCCCCAAGGACATCTCTAGAAGAACCACCTTTCAATCGACTCAGAAGTGTTCCACTCGACAGACTCGAAGACACTCGACCATGAAGCCAACCACTCGATAGCCAGGAGATCTAAAGTCACTCCGCACGCTAACGGTCGGTCATTAAGTAGCTTTTATGGTCATCATAGCACTTTATTTGCGGCGTTACCAAAGAATGCCCGACCTTAATGTACCTTAAACCTGCATAGCGAGGGCGGAGGGTCCGGCGAACTCTATATAAGCCACCCTCCTTAGTGTCAAGGGTTCGCACCCTGTAATTCATACACGCATAATCCAAATGACCGCCTCCGGGCTCCGAGACGTAGGGCTATTACTTCCTCCGAGAAGGGCCTGAACTCGTAAAACTCGTGCATATACAACTACTCCATAGCTAGGATCTTGCCTCTCCATTCCTACCCCCCTACATTACTGTTAGACTTAGAACCACGACAGTTGGCGCCCACCGTGGGGCAGGTGTCTTAGCGACTTGTTGGAGAAGTTGCAATTTTTCCGATCCCCTTCATCATGGTTTCAGGCAGAGGTTTGGCTGAGGGCCACGAGATCCGTCTCGGCGCGCTCGTGTTCGTCGCTGACGACTCCGCTTGGCTTCAGGAGGCACCACTCGACGTCGACGTGATCCCCGTTCGCGGGGCAACGCACTTCCACGCGTGCATCCGTGGCGTCCTCTTGCGGCAGCCGTCGACCCAGTATCGGTCGGCTCCTATGGCGTCCTCCCTCCCTGTTGCCCGCCGGTGCAAGCATTCCGGTCGGTCGAGGCTTCAGCGGTGGGTGAGGCACGCGGTGGCACGCCAGTCGGCCATCCCTCAAGTCGCGGCGATCGAGCCCGACGAATCTCTCTATGGCATGTTCGACTGGCTCCGCAGAGACTGCATCCGAGTGCGACAACAGTGATCAAGCAGCATAGGTCCTGATGGTCGATGGACCACGCAGTCCTCCTGGCTTTCCCCGCGCCGACGGTGGCGACGGCGAAGGCGCTCCGTCGCATGCCCATGAAGAGTACCTCCCCGAGCCCCTCACCTCGCTGCAGAGGGAAGAACTTCGCCGCCGGAACATGGATGCACTTCACACTCCTATCGTTGGAGAAACCCCAGAGGCCCGTGCCTTGGAAGACGCGCGCTTGGCCAACTTGGCTGAGCGCACTCGACTGGAGAATCTCCAGCAAGTAATTGTAAGTGCATCTAGTGCCCCTTAGTGATTTTGGTGTATTGAAGACTTATAGGTTAAGGGACTAATATGTTTATGAGTGTACACAGGTCTATAAGTCTATGAGGATTTTGATATTTACAGAGAAAGTCGACCCTAAAATGAAGTTCCTCATCCAAGACTTTGGTATTCAAGACTTTCAAGACTTTGCAAGTGTAGATATTGGTGTGACGTTTAAGTCTTGGTATTCATTTGTGGTACATTAAGCTAGTTGACTTTTGTTTTCATAGTTTCGTTTTTCTCTTCTCGAGTCATAGGAAACACCGTCTTAAAGGGGGTCGAGGAAATACTAAGGAAAAATTTCCATGTGATGCTCAACTCAAAATCCTACACCTACCAATCCCTTCGAGTGAAGCCTTTGGAAATCTCATACAGTTCAGTTAAATTTCTTCAGTGATAGAGATGAAGTTCTTCCGGTCATTTGAGGAATTTGTTCTCGACCGAGGAGTTAGGAATTCGCCAAAGGCGGATTGCCTACAGTGAGGAACATGATAGCCCCGAGGAATTTGAGAGTCAAATTTCCGACCGTTGTTGTCTTCTTGGCGCCCTGTCCCAAAATATCTTATCTACCTAACGGTCATATCATTGAAGGGCATTTATGTCTTATCATGTCGGGCTGCTCCCCGTGCTATAAATAGCCGCCCCTACAACCACTAGCTGGTTGGCTGCTCGAGAAACCGACACTTGTCATTTGAGAGCAACCCATCCTCCGAGGACTTTGAGCGAAAATCATCGAAAGTGAGAACAACCCAAACCCAACCACCTACAAACCCAAAGTGATTGAGCATCAGTTTTGAGATTGATCCGGCGTGGATCCGACGCTGGTTACCTTTGACGACTGTGCTTCGTCCAGACGGTTAGGCGTCATGGTCTAGAGCATCCAAGAGGAATTGTGGATCGCCGGTGACCGAGTCTGTGAAGGTTTGGAAGTCGCTTTGAAGACTTACCACGAGTGATTGGACGAGGTCATGTGACCTTAGTTCAAGGAGAATACGGTGAGGACTTGGTGTCCTGAGCTGCGTGCTCAAGGATCGGGTGTCTGGACTGTGTGTCCTCGAAGTTTCAATACTCGGCCGCTCCAACCAGACGCATAACCGAGATGCAAATAGTTGAACCGGTCTATCAAATCTTTGTCTTCACCAACCTTACTGGTTCTATTTCCTCAACTCTTTCATTTCCTCATTACCGTGTTGAGTGATTGTTCATATCTGTGTTTGAAGACTTTGACTGAAGACTTTCTCAATTTCCTCAGTTCAATTTCTTCAGTTTGTTTGTCTTCATCTTGTGTTATCCTGTTTACGCTTTACGTACTGTGATTGTCTTCATTTCATCATGATGACCATGCCTGTATTCTGTTATGCTTACTTCTGAGTACTTATTCCGCTGCAAGTAGTTCTTCGCTTAGTAATTTCCTCACCGGCAAATTCCTCAGTGAAGAATTCATAAAAATCACTTATTCACCCCCCTCTAGTCGATATAACACACTTTCAATTGGTATCAGAGCGAGGTACTCCCTTGTTCTGTGTGATTTTGGTTTAACCACCTGGAGTTTAGTTATGTCGACCACATGTATGAATAAAGTGACATGTCCTATCTTTGACGGTCATGATTATCCCAAGTGGAAGGCCATGATGAGGAAGCGCCTCATGGCAATGAATAGCGAGCTGTGGACCGTCACTGAGATTGGTCTTACCGATCAATGCAAGAAGGCGGGCGCTGATGACATTCGCAAGTACACTCGACTTGACATTATGGCGAAGGACAACATCTGTTCCTGCCTATCCAGAGATGAATTCAAGCGCATTATGCATCTTTGCAATGCGAAGCTTATCTGGGATCGAATCTCTGACGTCTATGAAGGTCATCGAACCCGTCATGATCCTTGGTTTGAGGACTCCAAGGAATCTCTCAAAACGATGACTTTCGAACCAGAATCATCATCTTATGCATCATGTCTCATGGCAAAGGGTGACAAGGTAACTGAATGTTCCTCATCCGATTTTAGTGACGATGAATCTGATGATGATATTGAACTTAGTTATACCAAACTTGTTTGCATTGCCACTAAACAACAAACGGCTTTGGAAAAGGTTCAAAACATGCTAGACAAAAGTAATGATATGTTGGGTGAAGAAATGGATCACACTAAAGCCCCGATCGAAAATCTTGAGACTTGGTCTAGGTTTGATAGCCTTCAAGGTCATCATAACACTCTCTTGTCTGATCATGAGAAGCTTTCTTATGAATTTCTTCAAAGAAAGCAAGATCTTGAGAAGCTAAGAGTGAGTTATGAAGATCTTCAGAAGGAGCGCGATTCATTACTTGCTCAACAAATCAGCGCTTCTCAGGAAGAATTTGTTCCTCCATGCTTAAAGTGCATTGAACGTGAATCTGCTAATTCTTCACCTGAATGTTCAAATGCTTCAATTGTTACAAATTCTTCACCTGCCTCTGCTATCACTAATTCCTCATCTAAGGACATTGCTAGTATCCTTTGGCGATGCGGTTTGAAGGAATTGTACATGACGAGCATGTACAAAAGCTTCAAAGGGCATCAGACTCTTTGTGATGTGCTTAAAAAGCGAGATCCTCAACGTAAACCCTAGGAAAGAGGGTATTGCCTTTGAGAGGAAACTCAATGCTGATGGAACATATTGGAAGCCTGAGCAGTACCCCAAAACCTCATGGTTTGCTGCAAAGGGACCTCCAGTTGATCCATCTAACTTATCTGGCTTTCCATGTGAATCTCCTCATTCTTCTGATGATTCATTTGACTCCAACTATAAACTGTTCAAAAATCAGAATGGTGAAGTATTTGCTAGATATGTTGGCACTAACTGCAGGAACGGTTCTCCTATGAAGAAAACTGGGTTCCCAAGAAGTGCCTTGAAAGTCTTCAGGTGAATGTTCTCATGACACCACCTGTGAAGAATAGGAACCCCAGATCAAACTCTTCATATGGACCAAATTCTTCATATGGATCCAAGTCCTCATATGGACCAAATTCCTCACGTGGATCAAATTCCTCAAAAGGATCAAAGTCCTCATATGATTATCATCGTGCTAACAACTCTGCTTCGCAGGTAGAGCTAAGGGCTATGAATATGTGCATTACTCTTCAAACCATTATGTTCATAAGTCCTCGAAGAATTTCTCTCGCTTATTCATATGCTTACCCTAACCCTCGTGTGTGAAACGAAATGGATTGGCTTCTATGCCACCATTCTCATATGGAGCTCAGAGAGTGATGAACTCTTTGCCACCCCTTTAGATGTGGGTGGTGAAGAAAAGAACTAATTTCTTCATAGGGTCAGGTCTCCGGACATGCTTTGACGTCTCAAGAATTTGTTGGGGGCTTTGACAAAATTGCTCGAAAGGACGCAGTTAATCATGAAGAAATGAACTTTCATTTCACACGTCCTCATACTGCTATATCTGTTTTACTGCTTTATGAAATTCATCTGATGAAATTGATATCATATTCTTCACTGATGAAGTATATGAGTTTGTAAGTTGCACTAATTCATCTGCAGGATGATCAACCCAAAGCTAATGAGTGGGTCCTCGATAGTGGATGTACAAATCACATGACTGGTGACAAGAATCTATTGATGGATGCTCCCTTATCACCGTCACATCCAAGCATATCATCTTTGGCCGACAAAGGCAAAAGTCAGGTATTGGATCTAGGTAAGGTTGCGATCTCTAAGGACATACACATGGACAAGTCATGCTTGTTGAGTCCTTAGGATACAACCTCATGTCAGTCTCAATGCTTTGTGATCTTGATATGGTTGTTGTCTTTGGCAAGTATCGTTGTGTTGTGATTATGGAAGCTGACAATTCCAAAGTCTTCAAGGCTTTAGGAGAGGAGACTTGTATATTGTTGATTTCTCTACAGGACCACAACCAGCCGTGTGCCTACTTGCGAAAGCTTCGGAAGGCTATGGCATCGACGACTTTACTTGGTCACGCAGGCATGAGGAATTTGCACACGCTTGCGAAGAAGAAGCATGTCATTGGCATTGAGAATGTCAAATTCCTCAAGGATCACTTGTGTGGAGCCCGTGAAGTCGGAGAAATGACCAAGGCCAAGCATCCAAATAAGACTATCATGACCACTACTCGTCCATTCGAATTGCTTCACATGGACCTCTTTGGTCCTAATCATTACTCAACAGTCACTAATGATGCATCTCTATATGGCTTTGTTATTGTTGATGATTACTCTCGTTACACATGGGTACACATTGTCACTTACAAACATGAAGTGCATGAAGTCTTCAAACGATATTCCTCGAGGGTTTCAACCAACTTTGGTGTGAAGATCAAGCACATCAGAGTGACAATGGAACTGAGTTCAAAAATCCGGTCTTGATGACTATCTTGATGAACTTGGTATTACTCATGAGTTATCCGCCCTTATACTCCTCAAAGAAATGGCGTCGTGGAGCGCAAGAACAGAACTCTTGTTGAGATGGCTCACACTATACTTGATGAATACAAAACGCCTCGTAGTTTTTGGATTGATGCAATTGATACTGCAAGGCTACCACATCATCAACAAGAGTATATCTTCACAAATTCTTCAAGAAGACTTCCTATGAACTCCTCAACGACAAGAAACCCAATGTGAGTTATTTCAAAGTCTTGATTGCTAAATGTTGGATTAGAGATCCTCATCACAATGCTAAATTTGCACCGAAAGCACATGAAGGTTTTATGCTTGGTTATGGAAAGGACTCGCACACCTACAGAGTCTTCAACAAGGCTCTTCACAAGGTTGTTGAAACTATAGATTTGCGGTTCGATGAAACTAATGGCTCGCAAAGAGAGCACCTACCTTCTGTGATAGATGACCAGCACCTAAGGATTCTATCAAGTTCAAGGCGACCGAGGATGTCATTCCTACTGAAGAATCTGCTGAAGAATTCATTCCAGAACGCGAAGAACGTCGAGCTAATGCACCTGAAGACAATGTCAAGAAAATGGTGTCAAGAAAATGCTGATCAAGTTCCTCGACGACAACCAGCTCATCCTCGCGTTGCAAAAGAAGTGCAAGTTGAAAAGATCATCGATGACATTGAAGCACTGTGTCCTCTCACACGCTCAAAAGCTTCACATTTATCTAACTTTTGTGGGAACTATGCTTTTGTTCTATCACAGAGCCCACTAAGGTAGATGAAGCATTTCCGGAGCCCGAGTGGATTCAGGCCATGCAAGAAGAATTGCATCGATTCGAGCTCAACAATGTCTGGAACCGTCAAACGTCCAGATCCTTGCAAGCATAATATCATTGGCACAAAGTGGATCTACCGCAACAAGCAAGATGAAAATGGCCTTGTGGTGAGGAATAAGGCACGACTTGTAGCTCAAGGCTACACACAGTTGAAGGAATTGATTTCGATGATACTTTTGCACCTGTTGCTAGACTTGAGGCTATTCGCATATTACTTGCTTATGCTAACCATCATGATATCATTTTATATCAAATGGATGTGAAAAGTGCATTCCTCAATGGTAAGCTTGAGGAAGAAGTATATGTTGCTCAACCCCCAGGTTTTGAAGATCCAAAGAATCCTGACAAATCTTCAGACTCAACAAGGCCCTCGGGCGTGGTATGATACTTTGAAGGAATTCTTCGTGAAGAATGGCTTCACACCCGGTTCACTCGACCTTACTCTCTTTACTAAATCTTATGATGGTGAACTGTTTGTGTGCCAAATATACGTTGATGATATTATCTTTGGCTGTATTGACCAACGTTATAGTGATGAATTTGCCTATATGATGAGTGAAGAATATCAAATGTCTATGATGGGAGAGTTGAAATTCTTCTTAGGTCTTCAAATTAAATCACAACAAGAATGGCATATTCATATCTCGTGAGAAATACCTCAAAGATGTTACGAGGAAATTCGCATGCAAGATTGTAAAGGCATCAAAATTCCTATGCCCACAAATGGCCATCTATGCAATCGATGAAAATGGTATTGACTTCGATCACAAGGTATACCGCTCCATGATTGGTTCTTTATTGTACTTATGTGCATCTAGGCCAGATATAATGCTTAGTGTTTGCATGTGTGCCCGATTTCAAGCTACAATCAAGGAATCACACCATAAGGCTGTGAAGCATATTCTTTGATATCTAGCTCACACACCAACACTAGGATTATGGTACCCCAAGGGCTCTACTTTTGATCTCATTGGATATTCGACTACGACTATGTTGGTGACCGTGTGGACCGCAAGTCAACATCTGGTACTTGTCATTTCCTAGGACGATCTTTGGTCTGTTGGTCCTCGAAGAAACAAAACTGCGTATCACTGTCTACTGCGGAAGCTGAGTACATTGCCGCTGGTTCTTGCTGTGCTCAATTGTTGTGGATGAATCAAACTCTCAAGGACTACGGCATCAACGTGAAGAATATGCCTCTCTACTGTGACAATGAGAGTGCCATCAATATTGCTCACAACCCAGTTCAGCACTCGAAGACAAAGCACATTCAGATTCGTCATCATTCTCTTCGCGATCATGTGTTGAAGGGCGAC
The DNA here is from genome assembly GCA_021605145.1 of Aegilops bicornis. Taxonomy (NCBI): domain Eukaryota; kingdom Viridiplantae; phylum Streptophyta; class Magnoliopsida; order Poales; family Poaceae; genus Aegilops; species Aegilops bicornis. The sequence goes on from CM038670.1 coordinate 579,763,668, forward strand.
ATCTTTATTGATCATGTGAAGATCGAAGAACAGCTAGCCGATATCTTCACAAAGCCCTTGGATGAGAAGAGATTTAGCAAGTTGCGTGTGAGATAAATATCTTAGAATCTTGAATGTTCTTTGAAAAGGACACACATCGACACTTATGCAAAATTGATGACTTAGATGTGCAACACATGAAGAAACGTTTTCTTCAATCAATGAAGAATAACACTCTAAGTGTGAAGAAATTAATGAAGAATTTGATTCTCGTAACCCTACGACAATTGTACGCGGTGTCTGAAATCATCATTCTTATACGTTGGTCACGCCACCACCAAAGTTGAAAATCTTCAATTTGAGTTTTTCCTCGCTTTTGAAATTCTTCGCTTTTCAAATTCTTCAACTTTGCAAAATCTTCACTGTTTTCGCTGCTTTTCTTCATTGGCTATATATATATATATATATATATATATATATATATATATATATATATATATATATATATATGGGTTTATGTCCTCTACAGCATTCACTTATGGCTATTTCTTCAAGTTGCATTTTCTGCTAAGTGAATGTGATCGGACCCTTCCCCCTCTATGCTATACTCAACCCAATCTATTCAAATTATTCATGTGCGTTCTATTTGAAACTCGTTCAAAATCTTCACTGTGTCCTTGTCAGCTGAAGAAATCGCGAACGGAACTTTTAACTTATCTTATCCAAATTTTCGGCTATGCCTCTCAAACCGTTCCGTATCCCACGATAGACTTATCTATTCACCCACGATCTAACACGATCTCCACTTTTTAGTACGTGGGTGACACATGTCAAGCGAATGAGAAGGGTCAGGGGCACGTTCGTCCTAAATCTTCGGGCGAACAATTATTCACTGCGACTATAAATCCCCCCTCCCCTTCCTCACTTCCGTTACTCCGCACGACCGCTATCTCTCTCGCTCGAGCTTCTCACACCCTAAGCGCCGCCGCTTACTCCATCATCGCCCGGTGAGGAAGAGCTTCCTTGCCTCGACCTCATCGTCGTCATTTCGCGCCCGGCGCGGAAATCTTCACTCCGCCGCCAGTGAGCTGTCTTCCTCCGCCGAAGTTAGGGCGTGGAAGATCTGAATCGACGAGCTTCAAATCTACACTTCTCGATTCGTCGTTTTCTTCATCCAGGGTAATTAAAAGTTACTTTTACTGCCCTCTTTGATTCAAATTTTCTCTACAAAATCTTCAAAGGTGTTTTATTCTTAAAATCCTCACACACAAAACACCTCACTAGTCATCTGTTCTTGATTCGTTTCTCTAAGCGTCATTTTTCTTCAAGATTCCTCAATTGTGTGGATCCTCGATCTATACAACTCTGGAACCTAAGACAAAGAACGCTTAGTGAAATTCTTCAAGGCTCATCTGGTCAAATTCCTCAAACTTGTTCTTTTGAAAAACCTTACGAGAACGCATATGACCTCTCCAAATTCCTCGCAACTATACTTTGTTCACAGGTACTCATGTCCGCTGCTGAATCACTAGGTTCTCATCAACTTAACTCATTTGCAGCTTCCTCGAAGAAAAGTTGCATATTTCTTCAGAGAATTCGATTGTTCAAATTCCTCAACTGAAGAATATGGAAGACGGTAAGAAGCCACAGAAAAGGAGGAAAGAGGCCTGAGGTCATGACTGCGTTTGAAATACCCGAGGACATCTATGCTGACTATTGCACACCTGATGAAGCTAAGTTCGGAAAGGAGAACAAAAATCAGCGCAAGGTGCGCATACAGAGGATTGAAAGGAGATGGGCAAGAGAATGGAGGGAGTATGTATGTTACTCCAAAGTATATGAAGAAATTCGCTCTAAATCCTCCATGCCCAAGAGCTCCATTGGCACCTGGACAAGAAGCTGACCCCACCAGCATCAAGCGTGGTGAGGATTTTCCTCAAGAATGGGCCAAGCGCCAAGCCAAGTTAGCGAGACAAGCCAAAGAAGCAGTGAGGAAATTCAATGAAGACTCTCACATCTGCTGCCAATCGAGGCCTCTGTCAAGCCTAGGAAATCAATGGCAAAGAAGCCCGTGCACAAGCCAAGTGCTTCACCAACAATGCCCTCACGGCCAAATTCCTCAGCAATGCCCTCACGGCCAGAATCTTCAAAGCCCTCACGGCCAGTTCCTCATGCTGCTCCTGCTCCTCCAAAATCCTCAGCTCCTCCTCCAAAGTCCTCAGCTGCTCCGGCAAAGTCCTCAGCACGTGTGCATCTGGTCACGTGCCAAAGGACTGCAGGCATCTCTATTGCCTCTGGTGTCTCAGTGAGTTCCTCTGCTGCACCAAATTCTTCATCAGGCCCCACACTGCTGAAGACAAAGGCAATGGCTGGTCGAGGTCCTCGGCCAAGTCCAAAGAAGAAACAGGTTGCCTTCCAAGTGCCATCTGACGATGAAGCTGATGATGATGAACTTGCAGAAATCATCAGAGATGCATAAGAAAGGGCCGCTAGAGCCAAAGGCACACCTGTGCCACTACTTTTGGATCCAAGGGCGATCCTCGATTACATTGATCTATGGCACAAGGATCCAGACACCCCCATGCCTGATTTTCATTTGACTCCTGGCCAAAGTCACATGCTGACCCATTTCATCACTGAAGAGAAATGGAAATTTGAGAAGGCTAGGCAGATCAAGAAGGCTCAGTTCAGGAACGAGAAGTTCCTGAGGAAAAATGTTGTCAAAATGACAACTGATGAACTCCTCAAGATCCAGTCTGAAATCAAAGCCCTCAGCGATGACTTCGATGCTTATTATGCTGATTGGCAAGGAGCCAAAGTCAGATTTGTCAACCTGACTAAGAAGTTCACCAATGTTGCAGCTCCAACGCAACAAGAAGTTCCTCAGGCTGGAGCCTCTGCTCAGCCTACTGAAGAACATGCCAGCACCGCTGATGATTTTCAACTTCTTTGAAGAAAATGCTAGTTCGGGGCTGATGACTCCATTCCGGCCCGGCTGAAGAAATTGCCAGGGCATCCACTAGTGGTGCGCCTGAAGAAACTAAAGAAGTCAGGGCAACTGCATCAGTTGCGCCTGAGGAAATTCAAACAGATTCCTCAGCTCCTCTTGCGCCTACACCAACTCCAATCCTTCCATTTGCATCAGATGTGAAGAAGACCAAGGCTGCAGAGCGAGCTGAAGTGAGGAAAAGGAAAGCATCAGCTGCTTCAGAATCTTCAGCTCCAAAGAAGATGAAGCCTATGACAAGCTTGTTTGAAAATCCGATTGATGATGTTCCGATTTCCACCATGCCATCAAAGGACCTTGTTCCTTTTGGTGAAGAATATGTGATCCCTAGCGGATCTGATGAAGAAAATCATTCTCCGCTTCGCCGTCAGAGCAGATTGATGAAGAAATTGAAGTGGATGCGATCCCTTCTACACCTGTTGTATCCTCACCAATGCCTCAGTTCACAGCTGAAGAGGCTGGCGTTGAAGAAATTGAAGATGAAGACGTGGATATTGGATGCACTATGCCTGTGATGAATGATGACTTTTGGGAAAGTCAGCATCCCAATTCTCCACTCTTCACCCCAATACAACAAATACCTCAGTCCCCGCACCAACCGTTCAACTGGGCTCAAGAAACTCATCCCACCTCGCCCTGTGCATGAAGAAATTCCAGCCACTAGTCTTTGAAGAACCTGCCGCTGCTGATCCTTTGAACACGCAGACTGCAAATGAAGAGGAACCAGAAAATCCTCAGCATGAAGAACCTGAGATTGCGATTCCTGAGGTAGTGATGCAACTCACTGACACTCCTCTGCCAAAACCAAAGGATCCTTTCTCGCACAAGCAAAAGTTCAAGGCTGAAGACTTCTTTGGCGAGCACGTTTTCTTCACCGATTACAACCCTTATGATTCTCGCCGCATAAGGAAGAGGCGTTTACGGACTGCTAGTCAAGCCAACTTTTATTCCTCTGTGCTATTCGACAAAGACAAAGTCTTCGATCATGCACACATTCCTCACGTGGACATGGAATCTCTGCCAGGCTTCGAGCCAGTCCTCAGTGTTCTTCACGATGCTAGATTGCTGAATTTCTGCACTGACATTTGTGATTGGAATGAAGAACGCATTCTTCAATTCTATGCGACGCTGCACATCACAGGAAATTCTGAAGATGTGAACTCATGGGTGCTGGACTGGATGTCAGAAAATACTCACTACAAGGCACCAAAGAATCGAATTGCTTCGTGCCCTCCCACTCGATCCTCCCCTTGATGGTGCTCGTTGCATCTACAACGAACTGAACTTACAAATCATTACATGCAAGTCTTGATGAAGCCTTTGAAGTTCGGGCAGGCCCTCGAACCAAATTCCTCGTCAAAGAATTATTGTATGTGCCTCGGACTGTCTATCGCATTCTGATGAAGACAATGAGTCCTATCAAAGGCCACGACTCAAATGATGAAGAAGTCGTTGGCATCATGAAGAATATGCTTTTCAATATCATTCATGGCGTCCCCGTCAACTTCCATGATTTCTTCATGAGGACTCTGGTGAATATGCTATGTCACCATTTGAGCTGAAGCCTTATGCACCATGGATTATGAGGTTCATCAGGACAAGGTCTTCACTCAATTACAAGGCTGATACTCTGAACCACTGCAGCTACTTGCCTCCATTTGAAGTCCTCAAGCGGACATTTTCCTCGGTGATGACAAAGGCAAGGCAAGCGATGTGATAGATGAAGGCATTCGTCCATTGGATGGTCAATTTCGCAAGGCTGCATCCTACTCCACCAATGATGACTCGCCACACATGACTCTTGCCGCCAACACCTCCGCCAAGCAAAATCCTCAAGCCACGGCACCTGTGGTGATGACCGATCGTGAGTTACTCCTCGGTCTTCATCGAAAGTTGATCGCAATCATAAATGGGTCAAACGTCGGTTTGGTTCAATTCTTCACAACATGACCTCAACACACAATGCAGTGAAGAAAAACCAATACTACCTCCATGAAACCTTCAACCGTGCACTGGCTGTTCTATCTCATGTCTACAGCAGAAGATCTCAAGAAAATGGGTCTCAAGGAAGAATTTGACCGGTGCGCACCTCCACCAAGAAATTCAAGAAGGTCAAGGTTCCTTCCTTGGTGGCCAGCTCCTATTCTTCATCGCGCGACAATCGGCGAAAATGAAGACTTGGGCGACATCGCGGGCAGCCCTACTACGACAACCGACCCGACAACACCGGGCGCCTCCTCCATCAACTTGATATTCTTCAAGGGCGCTTAGTCCTCGGTTCGATCCTTTTGGTCATTCAATGACAAAGGGGAGAAATTTGAGTTAGTCTTCAAGCGGGTCTATTATATGGGCGTTTTTACGCTAAGTTACAACTCTCGCTCTTCCGAAACTTTTATTGGATCGAGTTGTAATCTTAAACCCGATGGTGCTCGATACTTTTGATGCGTTCCTCTGCATGCTTATTCTTTGTTATATGTTAATACACGCATGCTGAATTACATCAGTCACCATATTTCATCATGCATTTCAAATTCTTCATATTATATGTCAAATGCGTGTATGAATTACAAGATATAGGGGGAGATCTTGATGATTCAAATCTTCAAATGTGCATTGCCTCAAAAGCAAATTCCTCACTATGCACATCTTCAGGGGGAGTTCTTCTATATCTTGCAATCAAATTCCTCAATATCGATTTACACTTCATATGTTTATCCCCGTTGAAAACTTAAACTATATTGTCATCAATCACCAAAAAGGGGGAGATTGTAAGTGCATCTAGTGCCCCTTAGTGATTTTGGTGTATGTCTATAAGTCTATGAGGAGTTTGATATTTACAGAGAAAGTCGACCCCTAAAAATGAAGTTCTTCATCTGAAGAATTTGGTATTCTGAAGACTTTCTGAAGACTTTGAAAGTGAAGAAATTGGTGTGACCTTGAAGACTTGGTATTCATTTGAGGAACATGAAGCGTGAAGACTTTTGTTTTCGTAGTTTCGTTTTTCTTTTCTTGAGTCATAGGAAAAACCGTATTGTTAAAGGGGTCTAGGAAATACTAAGGAAAAATTTCCATGTGATGATCAACTCAAAATCCTAAACCTACCAATCACTTCGAGTGAAGCCTTTGGAAATCTCATACGATTCAGTCAATTTCTTCAAAGGATGAGACGAAGTTCTTCCGGTCGCCGAGGAATTTGTTCGACCGAGGTGTTAGGAATTCGCCAAGGTCGGATTGCCTACACAAGTGAGGAACATGATAACCCCGAGGAATTTGAGAGTCAAATTTCCGACCATTCTGTGCAAGGCCACCGTCCCAAAATATCTTATCTACCTAACGGTCATATCATTGAAGGGCATTTATGTATTATCATGTTGGGCTGCTCCCTAGGCTATAAATAGCCGACCCCTACAACCACTAGCTGGTTGGCTGCTCTGAGAGAAACTGACACTTGTCATTTGAGAGCAACCCATCCTCCGAGGACTTTGAGCAAAAATCATCGAGTGAGGAAAAACCCAAACCCGAACACCTACAAACCCAAAGTGATTGAGCATCATCAAGAGATTGATCCTGCGTGGATCCGACGCTTGTTACCTTTGAAGACTGTGCTTCTTCCAGACGGTTAGGCGTCATGGTCTAGAGCATCCAAGAGGAATTGTGGATCGCCGAGTGACCGAAGTCTGTGAAGGTTTGGAAGTCGTCTAAAGACTTACCACGAGTGATTGGACGAGTTCTATGTGACCTTAGTTCAAGGAGAATATGGTGAGGACTTGGTGTCCTGAGCTGCGTGCTTTCGATCGGGTGTCCGGACTGTGTCCTCGAGTTTAAATACTCAGCCGCTCCAACCAGACGTACAACTGAGACAAGAGTTGGAACTGGTCTACCAAATCATTGTCTTCACCAACCTTACTGGTTCTATTTCCTCAACTCTTTCATTTCCTCATTACCATGTTGAGTGATTGTTCATATCTGTGTTTGAAGACTTTGACTGAAGACTTTCTCAATTTCCTCAGTTCAATTTCTTCAGTCTGTTTGTCTTCCTCTTGTGTTATCTTGTTTACGCTTTCTGTACTCTGTGCGTGTCTTCATTTCATCATGATGACCATGCCTGTATTTTGTTATGCTTACTTCTGAGTACTTATTCTGCTGCAAGTAGTTCTTCACTTAGGAATTTCCTCACCGGCAAATTCCTCAGTGAAGAATTCATAAAAATCGCCTATTCACCCCCCTCTAGTCGATGTAACGCACTTTTAGTACTCGACGAACGAGCGCGACAACGGGTCTCAGCATCCAGTCGATGTTAGCTCTTTTAGCCACCGACTCAGGTATATCGAACTCCGGTTCAAAATTTAGCAGCTGCGGCCCGTATAGCAGAGTCGATTCAGCCTTCCCAGTCCGAGGCTGGTAGAGGCTTGTTGCAGATCAGAGCATTACTCCGGGCAGCAGGAGACCAGAATTCAGCTGTATCACAGTCACGGAATAGGATCCACGGCAAATCCGTTGTTGCAGATACAGTCCAGTCGGCTCACAGCCCAAGATCGCCCCCGAGGCGTGAGGGGCGTGGAGACCGGCGAGATCAGTATAGGAACCGTTAGTAGTATGATCAGCGACTCGATCGCGATGATCGACTTCGAGTGCCCACCCCTCCCCCAAGGAGTGGACCATACGTGCCTCGACAGCAGAATGACAGACGCCCTCACAATGCTGGGCGAAGGATTCCAGTCGACCCTAGAGAACCAAGCTTTGATGTGAGATCCATTCTCGTTCATGGTTTGGTCGACAAGAACAGAGCTCACCGAGGAGGTCATGACAGAGATGTACCCACCAGCAGCAGAGTGCACGTCTCAGGACCAGAGTGCTTCAGCAGAGCCATCAGGTCCGCAGTGATTCCTCCCAACTTCAGGTTGGCGCTGAGTCAAGAAGTTCACCGGTGAGTCCAAACACGATACTTGGCTTGAGGACTACCGAGTGGCTGTTCAGATTGGCGGCGGTAATGATGAAGTGGCCATGAAACACCTGCCTCTTATGTTGGAGGGCTCGGCCAGAGCGTGGCTGAACCAGTTAGCACCCAGCAGCATTTACACTTGGGAAGATCTTTCCCAAGTGTTTGTCAGAACATTTGAAGGAACCTGCAAGCGACCAGCAGGGTTGATATAATTGCAATCTTGCGTGCAGAAGACAAATGAAACTTTGAGGGATTACATCCAGAGATGGATCACGTTGCATCACACAGTGGAGAACGTGTCGAATCACCAGGCAGTTTGTGCATTCAAGGAAGGCGTTAAGTACAGAGAACTGAATTTGAAATTCGGTTGAACCGGAGACATGTCTCTGAGTCGAATGATGGAGATTGCCACCAAGTATGCTAATGGTGAAGAAGAGGATCGGCTCCGGAGTGGCAAGCACAAGTCAGTCGCTCATGAAACCGGAGGAGGAAATTCGATCGAAGCGAAGCGGAAAGCCGAGCCACCGCTTCCTCGGAGAAGCCTTGGCCGTGACTCAAGGAAAGCTTAAGGGGAAGCCCAAAGGGCATTGGAACCCCAAGAAAGTGAAGGATCAAGACGGAAATGATGTATTAGACTTGCCATGCCACATTCACACAAATAAAGATGAAGAGGGTAAACTCATTTACCCAAAGCAAAGAGCCTTTGCTGCTTTACATTGCAGCCACGGGACAAGTTGTCAGTACAGTACTTACGATCGAGCGGGAAGAAGAAGGAAAAGCCTTTAAAGTTCATCGCCCAGTATATTATGTTTCTGAAGTTTTAATTCCGTCAAAGCAAAGATATCCTCATTATCAGAAGCTTGTATATGGGATTTATATGACCACGAAGAAGTTTGCACATTACTTCTCTGACCATTCCATTACAGTCGTCAGTGACGCTCCATTGTCAGAGATTCAGCACAACAGAGATGCAACTGGTCGAGTGGCAAAATGGGCAATTGAACTCCTTCCCTTAGATATCAAGTTTGAGGCAAAGAATGTCATCAAGTCCCAAGCAATAGCAGATTTCGTCGCCTAGTGGATTGAACAACAACTGCCGACTCAAGTTCACTCGAAGCACTGGACCATGTTCTTTGATGGTTCCAACATGCTGAATGGTTCCGGTGCTGGGGTAGTGTTAGTTTCCCCCCGAGGAGATAAGCTCAGATATGTTCTTCAAATTCACTTTGATTCCTCCAACAACAAAGCAGAATATGAAGCACTTTTGTATGGGTTGCGTATGGCCATTTCACTTGGCGTCCGTCGCCTCATGGTCTATCGTGACTCAGATTTGGTGGTTAATCAAGTGATGAAGGAGTGGTACATCAGAAGTCCGGCCATGACTGGTGTCAGGACCCCGATTCCAAGTCACATTGACCTAGCCGGTAACACCTCATATCACTTTGCGGCCTCACGCACGGTATTCCCACGGGTGTCGTCTTACCATGGACCGGGACCGTTTTCGCCTTTTGGCTCACGTATATGATAGTGTCGCTAGCATCCACATGACAGAGAACCCGGCCGACATGGCTAGTCGTGAACCCAAAGCGGCGCTTAACCCATGGGGACAGGCATACATGAATCACATCGAGCATGTCGGTCATCAGCGTATGAATCCGGGCTGTAGCCTTTGGACTAACGGACTCCGGTAACCCGGGCTGTAGCAGTTAGGCAGGACTCGAATATCACCGCGTGACATTTCCCGAAGGAACGGACATAGGAACGAAGTGAAACACATGTCGGCCCGATCAAGTGTCCAAAGCGGTAGTCTGGGCTAGCGAGGACTCGGTGAACCGGTCATGGCGGACTACTATCGCCAGGAAGCACTAGACTACATTTCCCCATATGAGAGGCTGCCAAGGATAAACAGCTAGATTGTCGGATCCCACACATACCAAGCATTTCAAACATACACACAATATGCTCAATATGTGTAAATACAACATGGCATCACAACATAACTCTACGACTCAATATTTATTCATTAGACTCCGAGGAGCGAGATATTACAAACATGGGTCTCATGACCCAACATACAGAGCATACAAGCAACAAGCACAAGCGGAATCTTAACATGTCTGAGTACAGACATCTACAAATGAAAAAGGCTGAGAAGCTCGACTATCTACCAGATCTCCGCCGAGGGCACAAGATCGTAAATGAGGTAACAAGCTAAATGTCGAGTCCACAGCTGAACTACTAGCAAGACCGACGTCTCTCGCAAAACATAAAATAAGCAAACATGAGTACAAATGTACTCAAAGAAGACTTACATCGTAACTAACTACATATGCATCATTATCAACAAAGGGGTGGTGGAGTTTGACCGCAGCAAGCCAGCTTTGACTCGGTGGCTATCCTGAACTACATCGCAAGTAACTCTTTGGTGGCATACACGAGTCCACATATTCACCATATCAATACACCACTATGGACCCGCTCCTGCCTCCCTACGAGAACGCCATCCATAGCACTCACGCTTATCTTGCGCATTTTAGAGTATCCACTTTCACTTGTCTATGAACCGATATAGGCAACCCAGAAGTCCTTTTCATGGACACGGCTATTGAATAGATCATTTATAACCTGCAGGGTGTACTTCCTCACACACGCTCACCACTTACCGCGTTTACACGACATGTACTCGGCAACCTTCAAGCGGAAGCCCAACGTGGGTGTCGGCCACGACCTACCTAAACACTCAAGTTCCTAGTCTAGATTTATCGCCTATTCGGGTTCCATCCGCAGGGAGTCCGGCCGAGGTTTCCACTAACGGACCCGAACGATGTGTGCAGGGTTCCCGAGACACCAAACGGGTGAATCGGTACTCCGGGCCACGGTGTATCTACCACATCATAGCCCACCCCTAGGGTCAGCGCTATGCACGACCTCCAACACATATCCTACAAACACCAGAAACTAATTGCAACTCCTGGACAGAGAACAAGGGTGGTTAAGAAGCCGAGAGGGTCCATTGGTTTCGGGCCCAATGCGTGGTAGTAACTGTTTCACGGATCACAAACATAGAACTCAGTTCCTGAGGACGGCTTCAATGATACAACCCACCATGTACTCCTACATGGCCTCTCACCTTTACCTTTACCAAAACGTGTTCACACACTTAGCTCTCAACAGTAGGACATGTTCACACACCTCCGATTCATTCCCGATGAATCAGACCTGACTCAACTCTAAGCAGTAGCAGGCATGACAAACAAGCATGAATGAGTAGGCACAACAGGGCTCAAACAACTCCTACTCATACTAGTGGGTTTCATCTATTTACTGTGGAATGACAGGTCATGTAGAGGATAAAGGGGTTCAGCTACCGCAGCAAGTAACAGATGATTCGTTGTTGTCCTAATGCGGTAAAAGAGAGCAGGAGCGAGAGAGTGGGATTGTATCGGAATGAACAAGGGGGTTTTGCTTGCCTGGCACTTCTGAAGATAATATAGTTCTTCATCGGTGCCATTGAACACGTCGTCGATGACGTCGCTCACCGAGAGGGGTCAACACCGGCAAACAAGGAAGAACACAATCAATGCAATGCACAATATTATGCATGATCATGACATGGCAATATGATGTGGTTTAAGCTAATGCAACTAGCAGCAGATTAAATGCAGTTGGTTTGAACCCTAGGTTCAAATTCAAACTCCATACGTGGATATTCAAATGCCATTATTTGTTTTGCCCAATTCAGCAAATATAAGTTGTTCTAACATGCATGAAAGCAGTACAGATGAATAGATTGGATTTTTCTGATCATTTTTCATATATAATTTATCTCATTCTGAGCTACGGTTGAATTTATATGATTTTTAGAAGTTTAGGACATTTTCTGGATTTTCCTAAAAACAATAAATCCAGAAAATGATTTACTGCATCAGCCTGACATCAATGTGACGTCAGCAGGTCAACAAAGCCGGGTCCAGGTCAAACCTGACCAGTGGGGCCCACTAGTTAGTGACTCAATTAACTAACAGGGTTAATTAGGATTAACTAATCAAATTAAAATGGCGCTGGGCCCACTGTCAGTGTCAGAAGTGGGGTGATTAGTCCTAAACTAAACGAGTCAGGGGCGGGGCCCACATGTATTGACCCTGTGGAGGTCAAACCTCGGTCGAACGGTCAAACTCGGCCAAGGCTAGGACGCCGGCGAGGCCAGACGCGGCGGAGGGCTGCGGGATTGCGTCTCCGGCGACCAAACCAACGGCGGAGGCCATCTACGTGACGAGGAGGCTCAGCCGCATCGACTAGTGCCATTGGTTTCGCCGGAGGTGGCCTAGAACGACGGCGGTGTCCACTTGGGCGGCGGCCGGAGTTCGACGGGGAGGGGAGAAGGAGCTACGGTGCACGGCAGGGGCCGGTGTTGGTTGTGTTCGGCTCCTGGGAGCTCGGTGAGCACGGAGGCACGCTCAAAAACCAAGGGCGATCGTGGGCCACGTCAGCGACATGGCACGGCGGCGGCAAGCTCGGCCGTGGTTGGAGGACGGGCTAGGGACGGGAATGGAGGGGCGAGCAGGGGGGAGGAGCAGGAGCTCACAGGGATGCGGCAGGGTAGGTCAGCGGCCTCGGAGACGCTCTGGACGAGGCGGATCGACGGGGTCGATCTCCGGGCACCGGAGATGAAGACGACGATGCTCCGGTTGACTGGGGCATCCTCTGGTCGCGTGCGTCGGGTGTGTGGCTCCACGGGTTCGTGGCGGAGCTTAGGGACGCGGAGAGAGAGCGAGGGAGTGGCTGCGGCCGTGGTGGAGCTTGTCGGTGGTGGCGGCTCCGTTCGGGTCCGAGGTGCGGAGCGAGAGGGAGAGCAGGAGGGAAGGGGATGAGCACGGGAGGAAGTCGAGAGAGGCCTGAGGGGGTGTGTGGCATCCGTAGCGGCGTTGGGGAGGCAGCAGGCAGGCAGGAGGTGACCTTGGCGAAGGCCGGGCACGTTGCTTCTCCTCTGGCAGGAGGAAGAAGACAGCCGCTTCTGGCTGGGCTGTTGGCTGGGCTGCCGGTGGCCGCAGTAAGTGGCCTGTAAGCGTTCTCTCTCTCTCTTCTAAATTGTTTCTGTTTTTCTATTTCTTTTCTGTTTTTGATTTAGTAATAATACTAAACCACTTTTAGAACTCCTGAGAAAATTTGTGGGCACTTTTAAAATGTTTACTAACAGCCCTCAAATGTTTTCAGAATTATTGAAGCATTTAAAATATTTATAGCCATTAAATGCTCCAATTCAAATACTTATGATTTAATCCAAAAACCTGAAATGACCTCGGGAAAATATGCACCAATTTTTGTCGTGGGGTTTTCACCAGTTTCAAAAATTATGGACTTTTCACAAGTCACTTTGGGTTTATTGGAAGTGATTTTATTTGAGCCTATTTGAATTCATTTGGTGCTAGGGTTTGGTCAGTCCCCATTTCAAGTTTAATTGAAAATTAAAATGATGCATGGATGCAATGCCACTAATTACAAGAAGATTTCTAGGGCTGTGACAACTCACCCCCACTAAACAAGAATCTCGTCCCGAGATTCAAGACGTGAGGTAAGAAGACAGAGGGGGTACAAGACTAACACAATCTTCTCGATCCAGATTACACTTCATAGGAACGTTGACACCATCACCATCTTTGTCTCGACGTCTTGTCTTGAGAACTACATCCAACATGACAACGAGAAGAAAAGGGGGAATTTAGAAGAATCGATCTTCTTGAGGTTCGAACAATTTAGGATCATCTTAATGATCCAAGATCAACTCATGGAATGAGACATAAAAACATCTCTGGAGCGGAGAGGTAAGACATGCATCAGTAGGGACGGAGGAAACAATTTTACGAGGGTTTCAAAATAGCGAGGGAAGTTGCCATGATTCCAAAACGGGGCACCTCAGGGGAGGTGACGCGAAGAACTATTCCCTTAAGTGGCAAAAATAATTACTTTTGATTCAGAGATCATTGAAACTCTTCATACCAGCCTAAGGCAATTCGCAACGATCGTTTGGCGGAGTGCAAAGGAATGGCATACCCGAACTAGAATGGATGATGTGGACTACCTTGTTGAAGACAACGCAATGGATGATTTTTGCTTATCATCGGAGGTGGAGGGAACCCATGGTAAGTCCACTTTTGAAGATGACATTGGACAACAACTACCGAGAAGGGCAGCCCATGGAGGATTGGCACAATGGCGGTGCAAGCTGGGAACAAGATGCAACTGTTGGGAATGTTCCAACCATCATATCTGCCTGAGATTCAGATCTGATTGGTAACAGGATACTTCAGACTCAGCATGTCTGAAAAGAAAGTTTGCAACACAAATCGACGAGATGACGTTGCGAGATTCTCGGGATATGAACTACGACAGCAAGCTCCAAAACATGAGCTGGTTCTGCTACATACATGTGAGCATGTTGTCCAAGACAAGGATGACCACATAGTAGTCTTATCATAAAACACTACCGAGTTCAGGTGGGGAACCATCATCGAGGATATCGAAGTCTTTACGCAAGTCCATGGATTAGGTCCCAAGCATAGACTTCTTTTCCTTGAACAAGTCAATCAGTGGCTTGGTGTGCTAGGAATACATATAGAATGAAGGTTGCAAGTCTCCAGACCACAGAATACTTCGCACATATGCATGACTGAATTGGGATGATTACAGAGGAGGCAAAAACAATCTTTCTCAAATTCATGGCGGCAACTTACACCTAATGCACGTGAATTAGAGGAAGTCACTTCTTCCATCCAAGCATAAACTTCATGACGGAACACGAGGGCATTGCTTACAAAGTTTCCAACACTAAGTTGATGTTCAACATGAATCATGGGGGAGACAAAATGCTGCTGATGGGCTCAACGGCAACTCATCGGAATTTCCATATCACTGGACTTCCACCATCATGTGAACACGGTAATAGCATTGGTCAGACCCAAAAGATATAATGGTTTATGCTCGAGGGATCAACCACGAGTAAGACAAAACTACGAACATCGTTGGTTCTGATTTGATTTGACGATAGCCCATACTCAAATCAAGGGTTGGATAAGACAATAGCACCGACAACTGATCACGAGGATCAATCAACGAAAATATCATCTCTCTTCAACACCCACACAAACACAAAGATATCACTCGTAAAGAACCAAATTCGCAAAGCTTTTATCTTCCAACTCTCCAAGTTGTTGTTTAGCTTAACCAACTAGCTCAGGGGTAACCAACACAGATTCTTGGAGAATGGGTGGTTTGGAGGAAAACCAACATGATCACGAACTCAACATAGCGGTCAGGTGACAACCTGGTGATACTTCCGAAAAGATAATCGGAATATCACAAACCACCGGTATATTACTAGGCTCGAGAACAATCTTGCTTTCAGGGCAAGATGATATGATCAAAAGAGTGATGAATTGACACAATCCTAACTCATTGGTTGAAAAGTGCACCGGGAATAAGGACTAGGTAGCACGATCAACCTTAGGATGATGATTCAATAACCAACATGCTAAGGATGAAATTATTGTCCTTTAACTACCAAGCAACGGAGTTGCTAGGAGTATAGATTTCACACATCACGATTCACTTATCGGCATTCCGGTTGCGACAACACAAAACCGAGGAATGAATAATGATGGCGAGAAGTATCACTATGTCAAGAGTACCTAGGATAGTGTGCAATTCCCATGACATTCTTGATATAAAGATGGTAATACTTCAGGGTAGAACAGAATCAAAAGCTGGATTGGCATTTTGATCTGCGGAATACAACTGCTTTGACCCAATCCTCAAAATGGACAAGGTACTAGAGTTTGTTTCTCCAAGTCATTCTGGGTAGAATGGCTTGACGGACCACAAGAGTAATAGGCATCGATAAACGAATGCACGCATACCCTTGACTATCAATTGATAGACGGGGGTCAGAATACAACTAAGGAGGAACAACTCGAGGAACACATAACTTTCTGAGTTGTGGATGCGTAGGTTAGTATGTCGAATCAAGTTCAACAGGTTTCTTTCGGATAACCCATGCAGAAAGGTAGAACTGGCAGAGTCGCAATATATGATGGAGTACTCCTCAAGAGCACCCTGGTTGTGATCTTTTGGCTCAAAAGAACTTCTGCCATAAGCAGTTCATGGTATTTGGAAGAAGGAAATACCACGGACCTCGAGGACTATTGCAAGGTTACTAATATCCTAAAGGGACTAGCAAACATTATCAACATGAAGTAAGTAGGGTGAATCTTGGGTCAAGAACCCAGGGATAGAATACCTACTAATAAATGGCATCACGGGATGCTTTCGAGAATAATGGCCAGAATCATCACACTGGGAACACAAAACACGGCTATATTGCTAGGTGATACTCTAAGACACCTAGGGTCATAATAATAACTCCAACATATATGTCGAGGCAACAGAGTATCTCAACATACTAATTTGTGTGATTAATCTGGCCCAAATGAACATTAGAAATGGAGAGAAGGGATTTGCAAACGCATAAGACTATTTAGAGACCTGGGATGACTCGGACAGCATAACGGTTGTAAATGCTCAAAATGATTTGAGACATCCTGCAAAAATGGTGGCATAACCACTCGATCGTCACAATATCAAGATTCTTAGACCAGCTATGAACATACGGAAGTAGTAAAAACTGAACTGGGATTTGGAACTATCAATTCTATAAGTCTATGGCTTAGTAACACGTCATCCTGATAGATAGATGAGAAGCCTAGTTCTTAATCCTCAGAGAAGAGAAGAGGATGACTCGCATCGAAGGCCATGAGATATAAGGAGTAAAAAGAGCCTTACGTTCCCTTCCACAATCAATTCCCTTACATAACTAAAGCATTTCTAGACACAACTTCGACCAGTTTGGCTTGGTAATCCTACAGGCAGTCAGGATTTGATACCAACGCTGTCAGGACCCCGATTCCAAGTCACATTGACCTAGCCGGTAACACCTCATATCACTTTGCAGCCTCGCACACGGTATTCCCACGGGTGTCGTCTTACCATGGCCCGGGACCGTTTGTGCCTTTTGGCTCACGTATATGATAGTGTCGCTAGCATCCACATGACAGAGAACCCGGGCCGACATGGCTAGTCGTGAACCCAAAGCGGTGCTAACCCATGGGGACAGCATACATGAATCACATCGAGCATGTCGGTCATCAACGTATGAATCGGGCTGTAGCACTGGGCTAACAGGACTCCGTAACACGGGCTGTATGAGGCTAGGCAGGACTCCGGATATCACCGCGTGACATTTCAAGGGACGGACATAGGAACGAAGTGAAACACATGCCGGCCAATCAAGTGTCCAAAGCAGTAGTGCTTTGGGCTAAGCAGACTCCGGTGAACCGGTCAGAAGGACTACTATCGCTCAGAAGCACTAGACTACATTTCCCCATATGAGAGGCTGCCAAGGATAAACAGCTAGATTGTCGGATCCCACACATACCAAGCATTTCAAACATACACACAATATGCTCAATATGTGTAAATACAACATGGCATCACAACATAACTCTATGACTCAATATTTATTCATTAGGCTCCGAGGAGTGAGATATTACAAACATGGGTCCCATGACCCAACATACAGAGCATACAAGCAACAAGCACAAGCGGAAGCTTAACATGTCTGAGTACAGACATCTACAAATGAAAAAGGCCGAGAAGCCCGACTATCTACCAGATCTCCGCCGAGGGCACAAGATCGTAGCCGAGGTAACAAGCTAAACGCCTGAGTCCACGCTGAACTACTAGCGAGACCGACGCCTCTCTGCAAAACATAAAATAAGCAAACATGAGTACAAATGTACTCAGCAAGACTTACATCGAACTACCTACATATGCATCATTATCAACAAAGGGGTGGTGGAGTTTGACTGCAGCAAGCCAGCTTTGACTCGGTGGCTATCCTGAACTACATCGCAAGTAACTCTTTTGAGGTGGCATACGAGTCCACATATTCACCATATCAATACACCACTATGGACCCGCCTCCTGTCTCCCTACGAGAACGCCATCCATAGCACTCACGCTTATCTTGCGCATTTTAGAGTATCCACTTTCACTTGTCTATGAACCGATATAGGCAACCCGTAAGTCCTTTTCCGCGGACTGACTATTCGAATAGATCATTTATAACCCTGCAGGGTGTATCTTGCTCACACACGCTCTCACCACTTACCGCGTTGCCATACGACATGTACTCGGCAACCTTCAAGCGGAAGCCCAACGTGGGTGTCGGCCACAGCCTACCTAAACACTCAAGTTCCTAGTCTAGATTTATCGCCTATTCGGGTTCCATCCGCAGGGAGTCCGGCCGAGGTTTCCACTAACGGCCCCGAATGATGTGTGCAGGGTTCCCGAGACACCAAACAGGCGAATCGGTACACTGGCCACGGTGTATCTACCGCATCATAGCCCACCCCTAGGGTCAGCGCTACGCACGGCCTCCAACACATATCCTACAAACACCAGAAACTAATTGCAACTCCTGGACAGAGAACAAGGGTGGTTAAGAAGCCGAGAGGGTCCATTGTTTTCAGGCCCAATGCGTGGTAGTAACTGTTCAATGGATCACAAACACAGAACTTAGTTCCTGAGGACGACTTCAATGAGACAACCCACCATGTACTCCTACATGGCCTCTCACCGTTACCTTTACCAAAATGTGTTCACACACTTAGCTCTCAACAGTAGGACATGTTCACACACCTCCGATTCATTCCCGATGAATCAGACCTGACTCAACTCTAAGCAGTAGCAGGCATGACAAACAAGCATGAATGAGTAGGCACAACAGGGCTCAAACAACTCCTACTCATACTAGTGGGTTTCATCTATTTACTGTGGAATGACAGGTCATGCAGAGGATAAAGGGGTTCAGCTACCGTAGCAAGTAACAGATGATTCGTTGTTGTCCTAATGCAGCAAAAGAGAGAAGGAGCGAGAGAGTGGGATTGTATCGGAATGAACAAGGGGGGTTTTGCTTGCCTGGCACTTCTGAAGATAATATAGTTCTTCATCGGTGCCATTGAACACGTCGTCGGTACGTCGTCTACCGAGAGGGGTCAACACCGGCAAACAAGGAAGAACACAATCAATGCAATGCACAATATGATGCATGATCATGACATGGCAATATGATGTGGTTTGAGCTAATGCAAATAGCAGCAGATTAAATGAAGTTGGTTTGAACCCTAGGTTCAAATTCAAACTCCATATGTGGATATTCAAATGCCATTATTTGTTTTGCCCAATTCAGCAACGATAAGTTGTTCTAACATGCATGAAAACAGTACATATGGATAGATTGGATTTTTCTGATCATTTTTCATATATAATTTATCTCATTCTGAGCTACGGTTGAATTTATATGATTTTTAGAAGTTTAGGACATTTTCTGGATTTTCCTAAAAACAATAAATCCAAAAAATGATTTATCGCTGGCCACCGACATCAGTGTGACGTCAACAGGTCAACGGCCGGTCCAGTCAAACCTGACCAGTGGGGCCCACCGGTCGATGACTCAATTAACTAATGTGGTTAATTAGGATTAACTAATCAAATTAACAGGCGCTGGGCCCACTGTCAGTGTCTGAAGTGGGGTGATTAGTCCTAAACTAAACGGGTCAGGGGCGGGGCCCACATGTATTGACCCCAGGGAGGTCAAACCCCGGGTCGAACGGTCAAACTCGCCGGCGTTGTGACGCCAGCGAGGCCAGACGCGGCGGAGGGCTGCGGGATTGCGTCTCCGGCGGCCAAACCAACGGCATAGGCCATCTACGTGACGAGGAGGCTCGGCCGCATCGACTAGTGCCATTGGTTTCGCCGGAGGTGTCCTAGAACGACGGCGGCGTCCACTTGGGCGGCGGCCGGAGTTTGGCGGGGAGGGGAGAAGGAGCAACGGTGCACGGCAGGGGCCGGTGTTGGTCGTGTTCGGCTCGGGAGCTCGGTGAGCACGGAGGCACGCTCAAAAAGCGGGCGGGCGATCGTGGCCACGCAGCGACATGGCACGGCGGCGGCAAGCTCGGCCGTGGTCGGAGGACGGGGCTAGGGGACGGGAATGGAGGGGCGAGCAGGGGGGAGGAGCAGGAGCTCACAGGGATGCGGTAGGGTAGGTCAGCAGCCTCGGAGACGCTCTGGACGAGGCGGATCGACGGGGTCGATCTCCGGGCACCGGAGATGAAGACGACGATGCTCCCGTCGACTGGGGCATCCTCTGGTCGCGTGCGTCGGGTGTGTGGCTCCACGGGTTCGTGGCGGAGCTTAGGGATGCGAAGAGAGAGCGAGGGAGTGGTTGCGGCCGTGGTGGAGCTCGTCGGTGGCCGCGGCTCCGTTCGGGTCCGAGGTGCGGAGCGAGAGGGGGAGCAAGAGGGAAGGGGATGAGCACGGGAGGAAGTCGAGAGAGGCCTGAGGGGGTGTGTGGCATCCGTGAGCTTGGCTTGGGGAGGCGTGAGGCAGGCAGGAGGTGGCGCTGGCTGGCGTCAGACGCTTGTGACTTCTCCTCCTGGCAGGAGGAAGAAGACAGCGCTGCCCCTGGTGGGCTGGGCCTGTTAGCTGGGCTGCCAGCTGGGCCGGCCAGGTAAGTGGCCCAGGTAAGCGTTCTCTCTCTCTCTTCTAAATTGTTTCTGTTTTTCTATTTCTTTTCTGTTTTTGATTTAGTAATAATACTAAACCACTTTTAAAACTCCTAAGAAAATTTGTGGGCACTTTTAAAATGTTTACTAACAGCCCTCAAATGTTTTCACAATTATTGAAGCATTTAAAATATTTATAGCCATTAAATGCTCCAATTCAAATACTTATGATTTAATCCAAAAACCTGAAATGACCTAGGGAAATATGCACCAATTTTTGTCGTGGGGTTTTCACCGCTTTCAAAAATTATGGACTTTTCCTCAAGTCACTTTGGGTTTATTGGAAGTGATTTTATTTGAGCCTATTTGAATTCATTTGGTGCTAGGGTTTGGTCAGTCCCCATTTCAAGTTTAATTGAAAATGAAAATGATGCATGGATGCAATGCCACTAATTACAAGAAGATTTCTAGGGCTGTGACAACTGGTTACTGCAATGAAGTGAGAAAGCTAGAGAAGAAATTCGAGGGGTTAGAGCTTCATCATATACCCCGACTGAAAAATCAAGCAGCTGATGATTTGGCAAAAATAGGTTCCAAGAGAGAAGCCATTCCCAGCAATGTGTTTTTGGAACGCATCCACACACTATCAGTTCAAGAGGATCCTTTCACCGAAGAAGCTCCGCAACCAAAAAGTGCCACAGATCCGACTGAAGTTGAGGTTCCAGCAGTGGTCGACTTGATCATGGAAGTCTTGGTCATCACTCCTGACTGGACGGTGCCGTACATCGCGTACATCCTAAGGAAAGAACACCCAGAGAATGAAGAAGAGGCTCGACAGATCGTTCGTCGATCCAACTGTGATAAAGGGACAGTTATACAGGGAAAGCGCGACTGGAGTCGGTCAGAAGTGTATAACGCCAGAAGAAGGTCAAATAATTCTTGACGATATCCACTCGGGGACCTGTGCTCATCATGCGTCCTCTCGGACCATTGTGGCTAAAGCAGACCGAGCGGGATTTGACTGGCCAAGAGCAAATGAAATGGCGAAAGAGATAGTCGACAAATGTGAAGGATGTGAGTTCTACTCCAATATGTCACACAAACCCGCGTCAGCCTTGAAGACCATTCCACTCGTCTGGCCCTTTGCTGTTTGGGGATTGGATATGATTGGACCACTGAGAACTGGCAGGAGCGGCTTCACTCACGTGCTAGTGGCAGTCGACAAGTTTAGTAAATGGATTGAAGCTAAGCCTATCAAGAATCTCGATGCTTGCACTGCTATCAGTTTCATCAGAGAGTTGATATTCAGATATGGAGTTCCGCATAGCATCATCACTGATAATGGGTCAAACTTCGATTTCGACAAGTTCAGAGCCTTTGCGCCTCTCAAGGCACGCGAGTCGACTACGCTTGATCGCTCACCCGATCGAATGGACAAGCGGAAAGAGCAAACCGCCTAATTCTCAAAGGATCGAAACCCCGATCGATGCGCGATCTCAAGCACGCAAAGAAGCGCATGGGTCGATGAACTTCCATCAGTTCTTTGGGGATTGAGGACCACACCTAATCGGTCAATTGGACGAACCCCATTCTTTCTGGTCTATGGAGCTGAAGCAGTTCTGACGAGTGACTTGCTTCACAATGCACCCTGAGTCGAGCTCTACTCTGAAGATGAAGCAGAACAAGCCCGGCAGGATGCATTTGACCTCCTAGAAGAGGAAAGAGAGATGGCCCTGATCCGATCGACTATCTATCAGCAAGACCCGCGTCGATTCCATGCCAGAAGTGTGAAGAGTCGAGCCTTCCAAGAAGGAGACTTGGTCCTCCGAGTAGATCAACAGAAACCACACAAGCTCGCTCCCACTTGGGAAGGCCCCTTCATCGTCACGTCACCAGAGTTCTCCACAATGGAGCGTACCATCTTTACAATGTCGATCGCCAGATTGATGAGCCACGAGCTTGGAATGTGGAGCTGCTCCGCCCCTTTTATACTTAAGTACTCACTCCGATGAATAAGAAATACCTCTGTAGTTTATTTATCAAAGACAAGAGTGTTATAATTTTCCCAGTGATTGTTGTTGCTTTTGTAAGAAACCCCCCAGTGGGTAGCTTAGCTGCGAATCCGTTTCGCCTAAGTTTGTAAAAAAATTCCTACCGAGTGACGAGCAAGCCTCTCACTCGGAGGCTTAGCTGCGAATCCGTTTCGCCTAAGTACTTGAAAATCTTACCGAGTGGTGAGCCAGCTGTTGGAAATATGCCCTAGAGGCAATAATAAAAGGATTATTATTATATTTCCTTGTTCATGATAATTTTCTTTTATTCATGCTATAATTGTATTATCCGGAAATCATAATACACGTGTGAATAAATAGACCACAATATGTCCCTAGTGAGCCTCTAGTTGACTAGCTCGTTGATCAATAGATAGTCATGGTTTCACGACTATGGACATTGGATGTCGTTCATAACGGGATCACATCATTAGGAGAATGATGTGATGGACAAGACCCAATCCTAAGCATAGCACAAGATCGTGTAGTTCGCTTTTGCTAGAGCTTTTCCAATGTCAAGTATCTCTTCCTTAGACCATGAGATCGTGTAACTCCGGATACCGTAGGAGTGCTTTGGGTGTACCAAACGTCACAACGTAATCGGGTGACTATAAAGGTACACTACTGGTATCTCCGAAAGTGTATGTTGGGTTTAAACTGATCGTTACTGGTATTTGTCACTCCGTATAACGGAGAGGTATCACTATGCCCACTCGGTATTGCATCATCATAATGAGCTCAAAGTGACCAAGTGTCCGGTCACGGGATCATGCATTACGGCACGAGTAAAGTGACTTGCCGTAACGAGACTGAACGAGGTATTGGGATACCGACGATCGAAGTCTCGGGCAAGTAACATACCGTCGACAAAGGGAATAGTATACGGGTTGCTTGAATCCTCGACATCGTGGTTCATCCGATGAGATCATCGAGGAGTATGTGGGAGCCAACATGGGTATCCAGATCCCGCTGTTGGTTATTGACCGAAGAGCCGTCTCGGTCATGTCTACATGTCTCCCGAAGCCGTAGGGTCTACACACTTAAGGTTCGGTGATGCTGGGGTTATTAGGAAGACTTGTATGTGATTATAGAATGTTGTTCGGAGTCCCGGATGAGATCCCGGATGTCACGAGGAGTTCCGGAATAGTCCGTAGGTAAAGATTTATATGGGAAGTCATCATACGGTCACCGGAAAAGTTCGGGGGCATATCGGTATTGTACCGGGGCCACCGGAGGGGTTTCGGGGGTCCACCGGGAGGGGCCATCTCTCTCGGAGGGCCTTATGGGCTGTATGAGGAAGGGATCCAGCCCAAAGTGGGCTGGGGCGCCATTCCCCCCTAGGGCCCATGCGCCTAGGGTTGGGGGAAACCCTGAGGGGGGGCGCCCCCCTTGCTTGGGGGGCAAGCCCTCCCTTAACGCCGCCCCTCTAGATCCCATCTAGAGGGGCCGGCCCCCCTTCTCCCTTACCCTATATATAGAGGGTCGAGGGGAGGGTTGCAACACACATCAAGGCTCAGCCCCTCCCCTCCCCATCACCTCTCCTCCTCCGTTGAGTGATTGGCGAAGCCTCGCCGAGATCGCCTCTCCACCATCACCACGCCGTCGTCTGCTGCCGGAGCCATCTTCCTCAACCTCTCCTTCCCTTGCTGGATCAAGAAGGAGGAGACGCCATCCGCCTCAGACGTGTGTTGAACGCGGAGGTGCCGTCTGCTCGGCGCTAGGATCTCCGGTGATAGGATCACGACGAGAACGACTATTTCAACCCCGTTCTTTTTGAACGCTTCCGCCATGCGATCTACAACGTGGTTTGTAGATGCAATCTCTCTCCCATGACTCGTTGCTTAGATGAACTCATAGATGGATCTTGGTGAAACCGTAGGAAAAAATTTATTTTCTGCAACGTTCCCCAACAGTGGCATCAGAGCTAGGTCTATGCGTAGTTCTCTATTGCACGAGTAGAACACAATTTTGTTGTGGGCGTAGATCTTGTCAACTTGCTTGCCGCTACTAGTCTTATCTTGCTTCAGCGGTATTGTGGGATGAAGCGGCCCGGACCAACCTTACACGACGCTTACGTGAGACCGGTTCCACCGATCGACATGCACTAGTTGCATAAGGTGGCTGGCGGTGTCTGTCTCTCCCACTTTAGTTGGAGCGGATTCGATGAAAAGGGTCCTTATGAAGGGTAAATAGAAGTTGACAAAATCACGTTGTGGTTATTCCTAGGTAAGAAAACGTTCTTGCTAGAACCCAATTGCAGCCACGTAAAAGATGCAACAACAATTAGAGGACGTCTAACTTGTTTTTGCGGCAATTGTCATGTGATGTGATATGGCCGAAGTTGTGATGAATGATGAATGATATATTGTGATGTATGATATCATGTTCTTGTAATAGGAATCACGACTTGCATGTCGATGAGTATGACAACTGGCAGGAGCCATAGGAGTTGTCTTTATTTTTGTATGACCTGCGTGTCATTGAAGAACGCCATGTAAAATTACTTTACTTTATTGCTAAACACGTTAGCCATAGAAGTAGAAGTAGTCGTTGGTGTGACAACTTCATGAAGACACGATGATGGAGATCATGATGATGGAGATCATGGTGTCATGCCGGTGACAAAGATGATCATGGAGCCCCGAAGATGGAGATCGAAGGAGCTATATGATATTGGCCATATCATGTCACTACTATATATAATTGCATGTGATGTTTATTATGTTTATGCATCTTGTTTACTTAGAACAACGGTAGTAAATAAGATGATCCCTTATAATAATTTCAAGAAAGTGTTCCCCCTAACTGTGCACCGTTGCTAAAGTTCGTCTGCTTCAAGCACCACGTGATGATCGGGTGTGATAGATCCTTACATTCACATACAACGGGTGTAAGACAGATTTACACATGCGTAACACTTAGGGTTAACTTGACGAGCCTAGCATGTACGCATGGCCTCGGAACACAAGAGACCGAAAGGTCGAACACGAGTCGTATGGAAGATACTATCAACATGGAGATGTTCACCGACGATGACTAGTCCGTCTCACGTGATGATCGGACACGGCCTAGTCGACTCGGATCGTGTAACACTTAGATGACTAGAGGGATGTCGATCTGAGTGGGAGTTCATTAAATAATTTGATTAGATGAACTTAATTATCATGAACTTAGTCTAAAACTTTTGCAAAATATGTCTTGTAGATCAAATGGCCAACGCTCATGTCAACATGAACTTCAACGCTGCTCCTAGAGAAAACCAAGCTGAAAGATGATGGCAGCAACTATTCAAACTGGGTCCTAACACGAGGATCATCCTCATAGTAGCCAAGAAACAATATGTCCTAGAAGCACCGCTAGGTGATGCAATCTATCCCAGAGAACCAAGACATTATGAATGCTTGGCAGTCTCGTCTTGATGATTACTCCCTCGCTCAAAGGCGGCATGCTTTACAGCTTAGAACCGGGCTCCAAAAGCGTTTTGAGCAACACGGAGCATATGAGATGTTCGAGGAGCTGAAAATGGTTTTCCAAGCTCATGCCCGGTCGAGAGATATGAAGTCTCCGACAAGTTCTATAGTTGTAAGATGGAGGAAAACAGTTACATCGGTGAGCACATACTCAAAATGTCCAGGGTTGCACAACCACTTTGTCCCACTGGACATTAACCTCCTGGACGAGGCGGTCATTGACAGAATCCTTCACCGCTCCCACCAAACTACAAGAGCTTTGTGATGAACTACAATATGCGTGGGATGGTGAAGACCATTCCCGAAGTATTCTCAATCTTGAAGTCACAGAGGTTGAAATCAAGAAAGAACATCAAGTGTTGATGGTCAATAAAACCACTAAGTTCAAGAAGGGCAAGGGTAAGAAAAACTTCAAGAAGGACGGCAAGGATGTTGCCGCGCCCGGTAAGCAAGTTGCCGGGAAGAAGTCAAAGAATGGACCCAAGCCTGAGATAGAGTGCTTTTATTGCAAAGGGAAGGGCCACTGGAAGCGGAACTGCCCCAAATACTTAGCGGACAAGAAGGCCGGCAACACTAAAGGTATATTTGATATACATGTAATTGATGTGTACCTTACCAAGACTCGTAGTAACTCCCGGTATTTGATACCGTGCCGTTGCTCATATTTGTAACTCACGGCAGAGCTGCGGAATAAACGGAGGCTGGCGAAGGGCGAGGTGACGATGCGTCGGGAATGGTTCCAAGGTCGATGTGATTGCCGTCGGCACGCTGCCTCTACATTTACCTACGGGATTAGTTTTAAACCTCAATAATTGTTATTTAGTGCCAAGTTTGAGCATGAACATTGTTTCAGGATCTCGTTTAATGCAAGATGGCTACTCATTTAAATCCGAGAATAATGGTTGTTCTATTTATATGAGAGATATGTTTTATGGTCATGCTCCAATGGTCAATGGTTTATTATTAATGAATCTCGAACGTAATATTACACATATTCATAGTGTGAATACCAAAAGATGTAAAGTTGATAACGATAGTCCCACATACTTGTGGCACTACCGCCTTGGTCACATTGGTGTCAAGCGCATGAAGAAGCTCCATTCTGATGGACTCTTAGAGTCTCTCGATTATGAATCATTTGACACATGCGAGCCATGCCTCATGGGCAAAATGACCAAGACTCCATTCTCCGGGACAATGGAGCGAGCAACCAACTTATTGGAAATCATACATATCGATGTGTGCGGTCCAATGAGCGTTGAGGCTCGCGGAGGATATCGTTATGTTCTCACTTTCACAGACGACTTAAGTAGATATGGGTATGTATACTTGATGAAACACAAGTCTGAGACCTTTGAAAAGTTCAAGGAATTTCAGAATGAGGTAGAGAATCAACGTGACCGAAAAATAAAGTTCTTACGATCAATCATGGAGGAGAATATTTAAGTCACGAATTTGGTACACACTTAAGGAAATGTGGAATCGTTTCACAACTCACGCCACTGGAACACCTCAACAGTAATGGTGTGTCCGAACGTCGTAATCGCACTCTATTGGATATGGTGCGATCTATGATGTCTCTTACAGATTTACCGCTATCATTTTGGGAATACGCTCTAGAGACAGCTACATTCACTTTAAATAGGGCTCCGTCTAAATCCATTGAGACGACACTATATGAATTATGGTTTGGGAAGAAACCTAAGCTGTCGTTTCTAAAAGTTTGGGGATGCGATGCTTATGTCAAGAAACTTCAACCTGAAAAGCTCGAACCCAAGTCGAAAAAATGCGTCTTCATAGGATACCCTAAGGAAACCATTGGGTATACCTTCTACCTTAGATCCGAAGGCAAGATCTTTGTTGCCAAGAACGGATCCTTTCTTGAAAAAGAGTTTCTCTCGAAAGGAGTAAGTGGGAGGAAAGTAGAACTCGATGAAGTACTACCTCTTGAACCGGAAAGTAGTGCAGCTTAGGAAAATGTTCTTGTGGTTCCTACCCCTACTGGAGAGGAAATTAATGATGATGATCAAGGTACTTTGGATCAAGTTGCTACTGAACTTCGTAGGTCCACAAGGACACGTTCCACACCAGAGTGGTATGGCAACCACATCCCGGAAATCATGTTGTTAGACAACGGTGAACCTTCGAACTATGAAGAAGCGATGGCGGGCCCGATTCCAACAAATGGCTTGAAGCCATGCAATCCGAGATAGGATCCATGTATGAAAACAAAGTATGGACTTTGACAGACTTGCCCGATGATCGGCGAGCGATAGAAAACAAATGGATCTTTAAGAAGAAGACGGACGCAGATGGTAATGTCACCATCTATAAAGCTCGACTTGTCGCTAAGGGTTATCGGAAGTTCAAGGAATTGACTATGATGAGACTTTCTCTCCCGTAGCGAAGCTTAAGTCCGTCCAAATCATGTTAGCAATTGCCGCATACTATGATTATGAGATATGGCAGATGGACGTCAAAACAGCATTCCTTAACGGTTATCTTAAGGAAGAGCTGTATATGATGCAGCCGGAAGGTTTTGTCGATCCTAAGAATGCTAACAAAGTATGCAAGCTCCAAATGATCCATTTATGGGCTGGTGCAAGCATATCGGAGTTAGAACATTCGATTTTATGAGATGATCAAAGCGTTTGGGTTTATGCAGACTTATGGATAAGCCTGCGTTTACAAGAAAGTGAGTGGGAGCTCTGTAGCATTTCTCATATTATATGTCGATGACATACTTTTGATGGGAAATGATATAGAACCCTTGGACAGCATTAAGGCCTACTTGAATAAAAGTTTTCAATGAAGGACCTTGGAGAAGCTGCTTACATATTAGGCATCAAGATCTATAGGGATAGATCGAGACGCCTCATAGGTCTTTCACAAAGCACATACCTTGATAAGATTTTGAAGAAGTTCAAAATGGATCAGTCCAAGAAAGGGTTCTTGCTTGTACTGCAAGGTGTGAGATTGAGCTCGGCTCAATGTACGACCACGGCAAAAGATAAAGAAGAGATGAGCGTCATCCCCTATGCATCGGCCATAGGATCTATTATGTATGCCATGATGTGTACCAGACCTGATGTAAACCTTGTCGTAAGTTTGGTAGGAAGGTACCAAAGTAATCCCGGCAAGGAACACTGGACAGCGGTCAAGAATATCCTGAAGTACCGAAAAGGACAAAGGACATGTTTCGCTTATGGAGGTAACGAAGAACTCGTCGTAAAGGGTTACGTTGATGCTAGCTTCGACACAGATCCGGATGACTCTAAGTCTCAAACCGGATACGTATATATATTGAATGGTGGAGCAAGAGCTGGTGCAAATGCAAGCAGAGCGTCGTGGCGGGATCTACATGTGAAGCGGAGTACATGGCAGCCTCGGAGGCAGCACATGAAGCAATATGGGTGAAGTAGTTCATCACCGACCTAGGAGTCATACCCAATGCGTCGGGGCCGATCAAACTCTTCTGTGACAACACTAGAGCTATTGCACTTGCCAAAGAGCCCAGGTTTCACAAGAAGACCAGGCACATCAAGTTGCCGCTTCAACTCCATCCGTGAAAATGTTCAAGATGGAGACATAGAAATTTGCAAAGTGCATACGGATCCGAATGTCGCAGATCCGTTGACTAAACCTCTTCCACGAGCAAAACATGATCAACACCGTAACTCTATGGGTGTTAGGTTCATCACAATGTAACTAGATTATTGACTCTAGTGCAAGTGGGATACTTGTTGGAAATATGCCCTAGAGGCAATAATAAAAGGATTATTATTAAATTTCCTTGTTCATGATAATTGTCTTTTATTCATGCTATAATTGTATTATCCGTAAATCGTAATACACGTGTGAATACATAGACCACAATATGTCCCTAGTGAGACTCTAGTTGACTAGCTCTTTGATCAATAGATAGTCATGGTTTCACGACTATGGACATTGGATGTCGTTGATAATGGGATCACATCATTAGGAGAATGATGTGATGGACAAGACCCAATCCTAAGCATAGCACAAGATCGTGTAGTTCGTTTTGCTAGAGCTTTTCCAATGTCAAGTATCTCTTCCTTAGACCATGAGATCGTGTAACTCCGGATACCGTAGGAGTGCTTTGGGTGTACCAAATGTCACAACGTAATCGGGTGACTATAAAGGTACACTAAGGTGTATCTCCGAAAGTGTACATTGGGTTGACACGGATCGAGATCGATTTGTCACTCCGTATAACGGAGAGGTATCACCGGGCCCACTCGGTAGTGCATAATCATAATGAGCTCAAATTGACCAAGTGTCTGGTCACGGGATCATGCATTACGGTACGAGTAAAGTGACTTGCCGGTAACGAGACTGAACGAGGTATTGGGATACCGACGATCGATTCTCGGGCAAGTAACATACCGTCTGACTAAGGGAATAGTATACGGGGTTGCTTGAATACTCGACATCGTGGTTCATCCGATGAGATCATCGAGGAGTATGTGGGAGCCAACATGGGTATCCAGATCCCGCTGTTGGTTATTGACCGGAGAGCCGTCTCGGTCATGTCTACATGTCTCCCGAACCCGTAGGGTCTACACACTTAAGGTCTTGGACGCTTAGGGTTATTAGGAAGACTTGTATGTGATTACCGAATGTTGTTCGGAGTCCGGATGAGATCCTGACGTCACGAGGAGTTCGGAATAGTCCGGAGGTAAAGATTTATATATGGTAAGTCATCATACGGTCACCGGAAAGGTTCGGGGCATATCGGTATTGTACCGGGGCCACCGGGAGGGGTTCCGGGGTCCACCGGAGGGGCCACCTCTGGGAGGGCCTTATGGGCTGTATGAGGAAGGGATCCAGCCCAAAGTGGGCTGGGGCACCACTCCCCTAGGGCCCATGCGCCTAGGGTTGGGGGAAACCCCGAGGGGCGCCCCTTGCTTGGGGGCAAGCCCTCCCTGCCCCCTCTAGATCCCATCTAGAGGGACGGCCCCTTCTCCCTTCCCTATAAATAGAGGGGCGAGGGAGGCTGCAACACACTTCAAGGCGCAGCCCCTCCCTCCCCAACACCTCTCCTCCTCCGCTGAGTGCTTGGCGAAGCCTCTGCCGAATCTTGCCTCTCCACCATCATCACGCCGTCGTCGCTGCTGGAGCCATCTTCCTCAACCTCTCCTTCCCCTTGCTGGATCAAGAAGGAGGAGACGCCATCCGCTCCGCACGTGTGTTGAACGCGGAGGTGCCGTCTGCTCGGGCGCTTAGGATCTCCGGTGATAGGATCACGACGAGAACGACTACTTCAACCCCGTTCTTTTGAACGCTTCCGCTCGTGATCTACAAAGTGGTATGTAGATGCAATCTCTCTCCCATGACTCGTTGCTTAGATGAACTCATAGATGGATCTTGGTGAAACCGTAGGAAAATTTTTATTTTCTGCAACGTTCCCCAACACCAGCCTCCCACTCGGGGGCTTAGCTGCAGTCCAAGTACTCGCCTAAGTTTAAAAAATCCTACCGAGTGGTGAGCCAGCCTCCCACTCGGGGGCTTAGCTGCAGTACAAGTACTCGCCTAAGTTTAAAAAATCCTACCGAGTGGTGAGCCAGCCTCCCACTCGGTGGCTTAGCTGCAGTCCAAGTACTCGCCTAAGTTTAAAAAATCCTACCGAGTGGTGAGCCAGCCTCCCACTCGGGGGCTTAGCTGCAGTCCAAGTACTCGCCTAAGTTTAAAAATCCTACCGAGTGGTGAGCCAGCCTCCCACTCGGGGGCTTAGCTGCAGTCCAAGTACTCGCCTAAGTTTAAAAAATCCTACCGAGTGGTGAGCCAGCCTCCCACTCGGGGGCTTAGCTGCAGTCCAAGTACTCGCCTAAGTTTAAAAAATCCTACCAAGTGACGAGCAATCCTCTCACTCGGGGGCTTAGCTGCAGTCCAGTACTCGCCTAAGTTTAAAAAATCCTACCGAGTGGTGAGCCAGCCTCCCACTCAGGGGCTTAGCTGCAGTCCAGTACTCGCCTAAGTTTAAAAAATCCTACCGAGTGGTGAGCCAGCCTCCCACTCGGGGGCTTAGCTGCAGTCCAAGTGCTCGCCTAAGTTTAAAAAATCCTACCGAGTGGTGAGCCATCCTCCCACTCGGGGGCTTAGCTGCAGTCCAAGTACTCGCCTAAGTTTAAAAAATCCTACCGAGTGGTGAGCCAGCCTCCCACTCGGGGGCTTAGCTGCAGTCCAAGTACTCGCCTAAGTTTAAAAAATCCTACCAAGTGACGAGCAATCCTCTCACTCGGAGGCTTAGCTGCAGTCAAGTACTCGCCTAAGTTCCTACCGAGTGAAGAGCTCCTATCACTCGGGGGCTTAGTTGCAGTCCGAGTACTCGCCTAAGTTTGAGAAATCCTACCGAGTGACGAGCAATCCTCTCACTCGGAGGCTTAGCTGCAGTCCAGTACTTGCCTAAGTTTGAGAAATCCTACCGAGTGACAAGCAATCCTCTCACTCGGAGGCTTAGCTGCAGTCCAGTACTCGCCTAAGTTTGAGAAATCCTACCGAGTGAAGAGCAATCCTCTCACTGGGGGCTTTAGCTAATGAAAGTACTCGCCTAAGTTTGAGAAATCCTACCGAGTGACGAGCAATCCTTTCACTCGGAGGCTTAGATTGTTGGGGAACGTTGCAGAAAATTAAAAATTTTACTACGGTTTCACCAAGATCCATCTATGAGTTCATCTAAGCAATGAGTCATGGGAGAGAGATTGCATCTACATACCACTTGTAGATCGCGTGCGGAAGCACTCACTAGAACGTGGATGATGGAGTCGCATCGCCGTGATCCAAATCACCGATGACCGAGTGCCGAGCGGACGGCATCTCCACGTTCAACACACGCACGGAGCGGATGACGCCTCCTCCTTCTTGATCCAGCAAGGGGAGGAGAGGTTGAAGAAGATGGCTCCAGCAGCAAAGACGACGGCGTGGTGGTGGTGGAGCAGCAAGATTCTCGCAGGCTTCGCCAAGCTTCGTGGACGGAGGAGGAAGAGGTGTAGCAGGGAGGAGGCGCCAGAACTTTAGGGTGCGGCTGCCCCTCCCTCCCTTTATATAGGCCCCTGTGGGGGCGCCCGGCCCTGGAGATCCAATCTCCCAAGGGCGGCGGCCAAGGGGTGGAGTGCCCCCAAGGCAAGTGCCCCCACCCTAGGGTTTCAACCCTAGGCTAGGGGTGGGCCAAGGGGGGCGCACCAGCCCACTATGGGCTGGTTCCCCTCCCCACTTCAGCCCATGGGGCCCTCTGGGATGGGTGGCCCCTCCCGGTGGACCCTCGGGACCCTTCCGGTGGTCCCGGTACAATGCCGGGTGACCCCGAAACTTTCCCGATGGCCGAATCAACACTTCCTATATATAATTCTTTACCTCCGGACCATTACGGAACTCCTCGTGACGTCTGGGATCTCATCCGGGACTCCGAACAACATTCGGTTTACTGCATACTCATATTCATACAACCCTAGCGTCACCGAACCTTAAGTGTGTAGACCCTACGGGTTCGGGAGACACGTAGACATGACCGAGACGGCTCTCGGGCAATAACCAACAGCAGGATCTAGATACCCATGTTGGCTCCCACATGCTCCTCGATGATCTCATCAGATGAACCACGATGTCGAGGATTCAAACAACCCCGTATACAATTCCCTTTGTCAATCGGTATGTTACTTGCCCGAGATTCGATCGTCGGTATCCCAATACCTCGCTCAATCTCAAGCACGGCAAGTCACTTTACTGCATCCGTAACGCATGATCCCGTGACCGGACACTTGGTCACTTTGAGCTCATTATGATGATGCACTACCGAGTGGGCCCAAAGTGATACCTCTACGTAACACGGAGTGACAAATCTCAGTCTCGATCCGTGTCAACCCAATGACACTTTCGGAGATACCGTAGTGTACCTTTATAGTCACCCGATTACGTTGTGACGTTTGGTACACCCAAAGCACTCCTACGGTATCCGGGAGTTACACGATCTCATGGTCTAAGGAAGAGATACTTGACATTGGAAAAGCTCTAGCAAAACGAACTACACGATCTTGTGCTATGCTTAGGATTGGGTCTTGTCCATCACATCATTCTCCTAATGATGTGATCCGTTATCATTGACATCCAATGTCCATAGTCGAAACCATGACTATCTATTGATCAACGAGCTAGTCAACTAGAGGCTCACTAGGGACATATTATGGTCTATGTATTCACACGTGTATTACGATTTCCGGATAATACAATTATAGCATGATAAAAGACAATTATCATGAACAAGGAAATATAATAATAATCCTTTTATTATTGCCTCTAGGGCATATTTCCAACATAGATGCAGTCCAGTACTCGCCTAAGTTCGAAAACATACCGATTCGCAAGGACGACGAGGTGCAGGTCGACTGCTACCTTCTCCTTCGGATCTGCACCACAAGTACAACGTGTGCTCCCTCCCGATCTGCAAGGACGACGAGGTGCAGGTCGAGTGCTACCTTCTCCTTCGGAGCTGCGCCACAAGTACAACGTGTGCTCCATCTCGATCCGCAAGGACGACGAGGTGCAGGTCGACTGCTACCTTTTCCTTCGGAGCTACGCCACAAGTACAACATGCGCTCCATTCCGATCCGCAAGGACGACGAGGTGCAGGTCGACTGCTACCTTCTCCTTCGGAGCTGCGCCACAAGTACAACGTGTGCTCCATCTCGATCCGCAAGGACGACGAGGTGCAGGTCGACTGCTACCTTCTCCTGTGGAGCTACGCCACAAATACAACGTGTCCTCCATCCCTTTCTGCAAGGGCAATGATGCGCAGGTTGACTGAATCTTCCACCTCAGAGCTGCATCTCAAACACAAAGACTATTCCGAGGGAAGAGCAAAGTCCACTCGAAGGCAAATGCAAGCATATTCAGAAGTAAAACAAGTTCAGATAAATCTTAAAGGTTCCAAACCGCAGATCAAAGTACTCGGGCTCTCAGCCCAAAGGAGTTTAGTGGTTACAAAATCCACTCGGCATTCCGAGGCAAATTTAAGGTGATGCATAAGAGTTCGTTCACTCCGCGGGAGGAGGACTGGCAGGCTCAACGAACTCGTCCAGGTCGACACCATCGGCGATCCGAGTGGCAGCAGCAATGAAAGTCTCCATAAAGGATCGGAAATCATGCTTCTTAGTGTTGGCAACCTTGATTGCTGCCAGCTTATCTTCTCGTGCCTCTTTACAGTGGACACGAACCAAAGACAGAGCCACATCAGCACCGCACCAAGCAGAAGACTTCTTACACTCCTACACTCGACCAGGGATCTCGTTAAGTCGAGTCATCAGGGACTCGAGGTCGTTCTGGAGTGTTGCCCCTGGCCAAAGTGATGTGTAGATCCGCGACGTGGCGACTTTCAGTCGTGCCAAGTAGTCAACAACGCCGTCAATGCAGGATTCCAGTCGGAGCAGGTTCATAGCAGTTTCGTCCTTCACGGGAGAATTGATAGGGTCCAAATTTGGTTCGATTCGCCCAGTCTCCTCCTAGAAGTCTCTGCAAAGCTCTGCATGCGCAGTCCAAGGATGAGTCAATATTCATATGCTGAGTCGACAAAGATGAACCAGTCGGAATGGGATATGTACCTTCAAGCTTGATGAATAACTTCTTGGCGAGGCTCCTCAGATAGCTTTCCAGGTCATCCCTCCTGCGAGCAATGCCTTCCATCTTCTCGTTCAAGTTAACCTTGTCCTTCTTCAAGCGGGTTACCTCCTTGTTGGCTTCGTCCAGAGCAGATTTCATCTTCGCGTTCTCCTCCTCTAGTTTGCCGACTGAAGCCACATGCTCAGCCAGAGCAGTTTGGTCGTCGGCCTTCTTTTGTGCAGCAGCCAGATCGTGATCCTTCTTTACCAGAGCCTGGTTCAGTTTTTCTGAAAAGAAATAACGCTCAGTTCAGAAAGAGCAGAATGAAATCCGGGTCTAAGACAAAACAGTCGACAAAGCTTCCTTACCATTGGCGTCATCTTTGGCCTTCTGCAGCTCTGACTTGGCCAACTCCAGGTCAAGGTTGAGTTGAATTTGCTGCTTTTCCAAGTCGGCAAAGCGAGCTCCAAGGTCACAAGATTTCTGCAATCAAAGAGGATGGGTTATTTTACAGAGAAAAATGACAAAGACAATAAATACTAAGACTACGGTCGACTGCCCGCAGTCCACCATAGTCTCCGGGACTACACCCAGTGGGTGCACTTAGCGTGCCCCCACTGGTTCAGTTAACACTCGGCGAGACCTTTTTGGCGCGAGTATATATATAAAAAAAGAGAAGAAAGACAGCAACAAACAAGCTCTTCAGACCATAGCCGATCGCCAAGAATGACCACGATCTCGGGACTACACCGGTGGGTGCACTTAGCGTGCCCCCACTGGTTCGATTACACTCGACATGGCCAGAAAGGCACCGAGTGACGGAATTAAAATGTTAAGACTACGATCGCCTGCATGATCCACCGTAGCCTCGGGGACTACACCCAGTGGGTGCAGTCAGCATGCCCCCACTAGTCCAAAACTTCAATAACAAAAATTCAGCTCAAAGTATGGATTTGCTTAGTGACAAGTCGAAGCATCCACTGGGTGCACAGATGCAAAGATCCTTGGAAAGAGAGTTTTCAGGTACCATATCCTAACAGAGCAAGCCAAGAAAATCAGTGGACGTGCTGCTAACCTGAACATTGCTTTGGAGAGCCGAGCTGGCATCATCGGCGGCCTGACTGACATCTCGCACCATCTTCATCTTCTCCATCATAATACCTGCTTGGCGTATGGCTTCCTTGGCAGCATTCACTTCATCCTCTGGGACGTGATGGGTGGCAAAAACTGAAGGTGGATCGGCAGGAGCTTGAGCAGTCGATGAAGAAGGCAGAGCACTCGACAGTGGTACGACAAAGGTAACAGAATCCCAATTGGCATCACTAGCGTCCTGAACGACTGGTTCAGCTATCGGCGTCGATTGTGGCACCTTGTCTGCAGGAGTTTTCCTGTTTTTCCTCGTCAAAGGCCTCTCGGGCTCTTCATCGTCATCGTCGGGGAGGTCAATAATGTTGGGAGCTGTTCAAAGATCAGTCGCCAAAATTACATCACCCAGTGGTATATATTACAGTTGAGTCGACCAAATAAAGACAAAACAACAGAAATCGTACCCAGATTGGAGGTGACTGCATCCTCCATCGCCTCATCTTCATCCCTGTAAGCTGAAGTCCCGGAAGTAGCAGCTCTGCTAGTTCCAAAGTTCATCTGGTCAAATCAAGGAAAAATAAACAGATGTAACGCCGAGTGAATACAAAGGGAGACACTCACGCAGAGCGGGGATGACAATCTTAATCTTCGCAACGCCTTCCGAGGCCTTTGCATTACAATTTGGGCTGCTTTGACGCTTTTTTCACGGAGCCGGTGAGGACGTCCCGAGGGCGCTTTGAAGATGGGGCCGGTCTGAGCAATCGCTTGTTCACGGGCGCTCGGCCGGTCTTGGTCGAGCTTGGATCGCCTCTCCCTGCGAGGAGGTGACTCGACTTCTTCTTCGTCACTTGAGTCGTCACTTTCCTCGCTCTCCTCTCCGTCAGAATGCCAGCCGCCGCCGCTCGCCTCCCCTTCCGGGTCTTGCTCTTGGTCCCCGTTGGGCATTGAGTACATTTCTATAAGAGCCTGGCAGAAAAACAAGCAGAACAAAAGTCAATCGACGGAGCATAAATAGCTGCATGGTCAAAATTACAGTCGGAAACTCAGAGTTGAACCTTGTCCGGTACGTGGGACTGGTCGAGTGGAGGAATTCTCCTGGCTCCCCTAGGGTTGTCTTTGTTCCCAGTGATGCTCGTCAGCCATCCCTCCAGCATGGCATCCTCGACCTCCTCCGGGTGGATCCGAGTGGTGTCTTCAGTGCCTGAATACATCCACATCGGATGCTCTCGAGGTTGAAGTGGTTGGATGCGTTGCCGAAGGAAGACCTCCAAGAGATCCATACCAGTCACCCCGTCACGGATAAGCTGGACAACACGTTCGACCAGTATCTTAACCTGCGCCTTCTCTTCCGGGGTCACCTTCAAAGAGGAGGGCTTCCTCACTCGGTCCATGGAAAAAGGAGGGGTCCGTTGATCGCTCAAGGCGTCGGGCTGGTCTTTGCAGTAAAACCAGGTCGACTGCCATCCACAGACTGAGTCGGGTAGGATCATGGCTGGAAAAGAACTTTTCCCTCTCATCTGAACCCCAAGACCCCCACACATCTGAATCATTGTGTTCTCTCATCACTCGGTTTGGCCTTTTTCACCGTCTGAGAGCGACAGGTGAAAATGTGCTTGAAAAGGCCCCAATGAGGCCGACAGCCCAAGAAATTCTCGCACAAAGACATGAAAGCAATGAGATATACGATTGTGTTGGGTGTGAAGTGGTGGAGTTGTGCCCCAAAGAAATTCAGAAATCCCCGAAAGAAAGGGTGAGGGGGCAAGGAAAACCCACGGTCGACATGGGTGGCCAAGAGAACGCACTCACCCTCCCGAGGCTGTGGCTCCGACTCCTTCCCCAGAAGCCGCGCCGATCCGTGGGGGATCAGTACTCCATTGGCCAGGTCGTCGAGGTCTTCTTGACGGATCTTCGAGCGGATCCAGACGCCCTGGATCCAGCCCTGCGGCAGGCCAGCCCTCAATGAAGATCCGCCCCGACTGGTCGTCTTCCCCTTCGCCTTCGCCGTCGCTTTCTTCGCCCGCTCCAGGGCTGCCGTCTTCTCTTTCCCCATCGCCGGCGAGCAGACGCCTGAGCAGCGGCTTGGAGACGAAAGCGAGCACGGCGGATAAGTCCGAGGAAGAGAGGAGGAAATGAGAACGCACTATTCAAAAACCCCGGTCCGGCGCCTTATATGAGGTTACTTCTGAGTGACTGACTTGTAGGCCCGGGTGATCCTGTCAAATCCCGCAACAGTCGCGCGCGCGATACGTGGCGAAAAAGGTGGCACGGAGATTGAGGCGTCCCTGCCTTATCGCATCCGATTACTGCGGCCTCCTCCGCCTCGCGCGCTTCCCGAAATTCGAACCCCGCGAAATCCGCGAGCTGCAGAACAACTTGTCAGACAGAAGATCTCCTCCGCTCTGTCACTCGGAGCTCTTCAAGTAGAGAAACTCACTCGACGGAAACAAAGAATGGATCAAGGCGACTGAAAAAGAAGTTGGTATCGTCACCTAGGTTCATTGATCCAGAGCAAGATATACTCATAACACGAAAAATGGGTCGGAAGTGTGTTCAACTCCTTCCTCATTCAAACCTCGATCCATTCGGGGGCTAATGATGAAGCTATGTACCTAGGGTAGGGTCATGGACCTGTCCAAGATACCCTCCCCAAGGACATCTCTAGAAGAACCACCTTTCAATCAACTCAGAAGTGTTCCACTCGACAGACTCGAAGACACTCGACCATGAAGCCAACCACTCGACAGCCAGGAGATCTAAAGTCACTCCGCACGCTAACGGTCGGTCATTAAGTAGCTTTTATGGTCATCATAGCACTTTATTTGCGGTGTTACCAGTAACGCCCGACCTTAATGTACCTTAGACCCTGCATAACTGAGGGCCGGAGGGGTCTGGCGAACTCTATATAAGCCACCCCCCTCCTCAGTGTCAAGGGTTCGCACTTCGTAATTCATACACGCATAATCCAGTCGACCG
Source organism: Aegilops bicornis (assembly GCA_021605145.1). Lineage (NCBI taxonomy): Eukaryota > Viridiplantae > Streptophyta > Magnoliopsida > Poales > Poaceae > Aegilops > Aegilops bicornis. The sequence goes on from CM038670.1 coordinate 579,803,405, forward strand.
CCTCCGGGCTCCGAGACGTAGGGCTATTACTTCCTCCAAGAAGGGCCTGAACTCGTAAAACTCATGCGTATACAACTACTCCTTAGCTAGGATCTTGCCTCTCCATTCCTACCCCCCTACATTACTGTCAGACTTAGAACCACGACACTGACCATGTTTCTCCTTGATTCCATTTCTCGTGCAAGTTTGAGCACTTGTCTTCTGCAGAGCATTACCCTAGTCCAACCTATACTTTGATCTGTTGTCGAGTATTACCCCCTGGTATCTCAAGGTTATCATGGAACTGCATAACTTCTTAAGAGCTCTTCATCAAGTGCTACAATTCTCATTTATTCCAATTTTTCATGGGCCCCGAGTTATTAAACACTCAAGGACATCGATAACTAAATCGAGTCTGCATCGTGATTAAACAACTCTTAGTAATCTTCTTTGCTTACGAGTTTGTACTCGATCACGTCATCCCTAGCCTGATCAGCTATATCATTAACGTGTTGATTTTAACCGTGCTACCTGGTCCTTATCCCAGGAGCACAACTTTCGACGATTGAGCTAAGCTTACGTCGATTTCCTTGTCTTATCACTCCATCTTGAACAACAAACTTGATCTCGAGTTTGTGTCCTACTCGTGGTTCCAATAACCTTTCGCTTCATCATTCATTTGACTTGATGTCATCGTTGATCGATTACATCTTCGTGAAATCTCTCGACAAATGTGTCGTGATCATCATCAGTATTCCGAGCTTTTCCAAGATATCAATTGAATTCATGATGAGAAATACCATCCTTGCCTCGATGATTTTTCTTGTCATTGACCACTTTATTGCCTTCCCTCCAACACGAACTTGTTCTTGTTCTGTGTTATTCCTTGAGTTCCTTGCTATCCAGCCTGAGTTCTTCTTTACCTTGGAGTATTACCATCTTTTATGTCAGGAATGTCTTGAGATTGCTCCACCTCTTGAGGATTCTTGGTATAGTGATGCTTCTCCCCATCATCATTCTTTCTTGGTCCCCGTGTTGGTTCTAACCGGGGTACCAACAAGTGAACGGTGTTGTTTGGGTTATGCTCTTCTAGCAACCCTATTGCTTTGAAATTAATGATCGATAGTTCATTCTTAGCCTATCGGTTATTGAATCACCAGTCTAAACATTGATCGTGCAACCCAGCCCATATTTCGGGTGCACCTTTCAACCAATGTTTAACTGTGTATGTTTTCCTCCAGCATACCTCATTATATCATTTGATCTGACAAATGCTATCTCCTTGTTCACATAGTTGTGGAAATCCATCCTTTTTGGAAATGTCAATGGATTGTCGCTGAGTCAATCAGCCACCTCCTCACCTCTCCTTGATTAAATGATGAACTTGTGTGTCGGAACTCGCTCCATAGTTCATTTCCCGAGAATCTTACATTGTCATCTCATAAATTGTGTTGCACCTTTTCTTCTTAGGTATCCTGCCACCAATCAGATCTAAATCTCGGTCAGATGTGATTGTTGGAACATATTTTATAGAGTTATAGCATTGGTCCTCATATGACCCAAAGAAGGTGATGTCATGCCTAGCATACCTGGCCGGAGGACCTAGTGTTCTGATTTCCTTTTTAGCAAGGATAACCATTCTTCCATGAGGAAATTGTAAGACTTATTCTATAAGTTGTTCTGATTTAATCCTTTGTGTATCCAAAGTCTGATCTTTGCTTGAAGACCATGCCAATGCTATCTGTAAGCATGACTGTGGTACTCAAACATCAACAAGAGCATTGGAAGCGCAATGCTAAGTTTTCTTTACCCAAACACCGTTGTATGGGTAATGTCATGAAATTTCTCTCCCCTTACCTAAAGGGTTTTCTACATTATATCCTGCCACGGATATCATGCTCTGCTTGTCCTTGGGAAGGTTATATCCCTGAAATATGTGTTTAAACACATTTTCCTTTCCATTGTTCTGTTTAATATGATAATCATATTTTACTTTCCATTGGTTGTTTGAACCTTTCTTGTGATCTATATGATCTAAGCAGCAATATTCTACTGCTTATGTAAACTCCTCGGTGTACAATTCTGTCAGCAAGAACCTGTTACTATTGTTGATGACATTCCGGTAGCCACCGATGGACGAGAACTTTGCCTATGGTCCGCCTCGTCCTAACGAGTAGGAAAATGGTTCTCTTCATCCCTCGCCCTTGGTACCTACGTTGTTGCCGACATAATCGACAAGCTACCCTCTGACATGCCTTGCTTGCATGATCACGCAAGACGTCTCCGCCCTTCCTACTTTTAACCCACATGGTGGGCCCATAACCCACAGTTCCACATGATCGAAACCTGACTCTCCTGTACACCCCCTGTTTCCAAAGTTATTTCTCACGCTTGGCTTCGTATGTAATTCACGAGCCACCATCCAAAGATCACCCCTTCTGGTATGAAACACAATACTTATTCCCGTTGCTCTGAACCCCTTCCCCACTCTGTTTCAGGCATCGAACGGTTGCCTGCCCGCTTGAAACTTCTCATGACACCTCTTTATTTTGCTCTTGATATTTTCTTAAGTTTCAATTCGAGAGTTACTTTCCGCCACCTTCCCCGATGTTATCTACCACATAGTCAACCTTGCAGAGGTCCATTCTCCCAGAATACCACCTTATTCTTTCGTAAGTACGATGGAGTTCCCGAAGAAAGGATGCTGACTTCATCATGATGCCCTGAAGTAGAAAAATGAAGACATCAACGACAGGGATCAACTTCTTCGCGAAGAGCAAGCCATGATGAGAAGACCCGCTAGATTCGTAACCAAAACCATCCCCCCTTCACTACCTCTTAAATCTCGGGACAAGATTTCTTTTAGTGGAGGAGAATTGTGACGCCCGGGTAATTGAGCTACAGAAACCCCCCTCGTGATGATGCCACGTCACCCCAGTTACTGTTGACAAATCTCCCGTTAGTTCAAAATGATTCGAATTCAAATTTGAATTAGAGGCAAACAACAAAAGTTTTTAAAATATTAAACTAAAATGTTCGAAGTGTGCAAATAAATGCTTAGGTATTTATGGTGAGGGAACCATGCTTTTATAAAAAACCTAAATACATAAAATGAATTAAAATAGAAAAGAGAAATAAATAAAAGAAAAGGAAAATACAAAACAAAAAACAAAAAGATAAAAGAAGAGAACCCCCCTGGCCAACTCGGCCAGACGACCCAGCCGGCCAGCCTATCTGGCCCTAACCGGCCCAGCCCCACTCCCTTAACCACCCACTACGACCGAACCCTAACCCCTATCCACCCCACTCGCTGCCCACGACCCCCTCTCTCTCGGTCGCTCCTCTCCCCCTCTCCCGATCCGATCCGGGGATCGAACCCTAACGCCCGAGGCCGCTGCTCGACATCACTTCGACGGCCCGCCACACCGGTGCTGCCTGACGTTGCTTGCCATTGCCCGCCGACGTCGTTGCTCGTCGCCTCCCCGACCCCGTCGCTGGTGCCGTCCCGGACCGCCGTCGCCGCTCGCCGGAATCACACCGCCACGACTCCGTCGCCGCCCGTCGTCCCCGACTCCTCCTCGACCCCTGCTGCCCTTGCCCTACAATCCCCCTGTGAGGCCCCCTCCTCCTCTCTCCCCCGCACGCGCCCGCACCGGCCGCGCTCACCGCGGCCACCCGGCGTTCCCCCATCGCGTACGCGAGCGGTCGCGCCCTCGTCCAGCCGCTAGCCTCGTGCATCACCTCCGCACGCGCCTACGTGCATTGCATTGGCCCTCGATGCGCTCCGGCTCATTGCCTCGCCCTTCGTCGCTTTCGCCCGCTGCCGTCGCCCGCTGCGGGCCGCACCCAAGGCCGTGGCCGTCTCCGCCCGTGCCCGCCTCCGGCCTCCCATGGCCTCGCAACTACCGCCTCGGTCCGCCGCTGCTGGCCGCACCTCTCCCCCTCTCCCTGCCCGCCTATGCTCAACGCGCCGTCATGCCGCGTCCACACCTGCAGACCCGCGCACCATCCCCGCGGCGCCCTACCGCCCCTCCACGCCGGCTATGTCCATGACCTGCCTTTCACAGCTCCGCGGCCGCTTCGCCGCCGACCCTTGATCGCCGTCTAGCTTCGCGCCGGCCGTGACGCCCAGCGCCTCGGCGGCGTCGTCGCTGTTTGCGGGTTCGCCCACAGGCGCCCCGCGCCCGTTACCGATGGCGCGCCATACTGGTTTTGGCCCTTGGGCCAATGATAGGGGGGCCCACCCCAGAACGTTTATAAAAAAGAATTAAAATATATATAATTAATAATAAAAACAATCAATTAATTAATTAACTTAATTAACTCTGATTAAGTTAACTAATTATGATTAATTAACCTAATGACTAATTAACCTAATTAACTACTGTTAATTAACTAACATAGTATGACAAATGGGACCCACGCGTAAGTTCGACTAAGTCAACAGGATCGTGGATCGCCGATCGACTCGGCTGAACTTTGTTGCCGACCAGTCAATGGCCCCATCTGTCCGCTTTGACTTAGTCAATCCTCGTTGATCGCTGATGTCAACATGACATCATGCTGATGTCATTAATCCAATTTCGAATTAAATTAAAGGATTGATTAAATTCCAGAAATTAGTAAATCTTTAGAAAATCCTATCTTTTAATCCGTAACTCGGATTAAATTATTTTCAACATGAAAGTTGCTCAGAACGACGAGACGAATCCGGATACGCAGCCCGTTCGTCCGCCACACATCCCTAACCTATCGAACTTGCAACTTTCCCCCTCCAGTTCATCTGTCCGAAAATGCGAAACACCGGGGATACTTTCCCGGATGTTTCCCCCCTTCATCGGTACCACCTCCCACCGCGTTAGGGCACACTTAGCACCGCGCTTTGTCATGTCATGCATCATCATGCATTTGTTTGCATTGTATTTATTGTTTCTTCCCCCTCTTCTCTCGCTAGACACCGAGACCGATGCCGCTGCTACCCAGTATGACTATGGTGTTGACGACCCCTCCTTCTTGCCAGAGCAATCAGGCAAGCCCCCCTTGATCACCGTGATATCGCCTATTCTTCTCTATCGCTTGCATTAGAGTAGCATAGCATGTTACCGCTTCCGTTATTCCTATCCCGATGCATAGCTTTGTCCTTGCTACTACTGTTGTTACCTTTACCTGCAATCCTACATGCTTAGTATAGGATGCTAGTGTTCCATCTGTGGCCCTACATTCTTGTCCATCTGCCGTGCTATACTATCGGGTCGTGATCACTCGGGAGGTGATCACGGGTATATACTTATATACTATACATGATACATATGGTGACTAAAGACGGGTCGGCTCGTAGGAGCACCCGCGAGTGGATCTTTGTGGCGGAGGCGGCAGGCGAGTTGAGACCACCTAGGCGAGAGGTGGGCCTGGCTCGTCGGCGTTCATGTTACCTTGAAATAACACGCTTAACGAGTTCTTGGTATTTGATCCGAGTCCGCCATTTGGTCTATACGCACTAACCAACTACGTGGGAAAGATATGGGCACTTTCGGCGTCGTGGTATCATTTGAAGCCTTCGTGGCGTCGGCTGGCCCGGCGCCGGATTGGACTGGAACGCTGCTAGGCTAGGTCTGCTTCGGCCACGCATAGCGTCTTGAGGTGTGCTAAGGCGATGGGCCCAGACCCTGGCGCTTAGGTTTGAACCGGCGTGCTGACCTCTCTGTTGGCCTAGGTGGGGCTGCGGCGTGTTGATCTTCCACGGCCGGGCATGACCCGAAAAAGTGTGTCCGCCAAATGGGATCAAGCGTGTTGGGTTATGTGGTGCACCCTGCAGGAAGTTAATCTATTGAATAGCCGTGATCTTGGTAACAGGACGATTTGGAGTTGTACCTTGACCTTATGACAACTAGAACCGGATACTTAATAAAACACACCCTTCCAAGTGCCAGATACAACCCGGTGATCGCTCTCTAACAGGGCGACGAGGAGGGGATCGCCGGGTAGGATTATGCTATGCGATGCTACTTGGAGAACTTCAATCTACTCTCTTCTACATGCTGCTGTTTCTTGCCTTTTTTAGTGTTTCGAAGAAACAGAATATCAAACGGAGTCCAAACGGAATGAAACCTTTGGAATCGTGATTTTCTTACCGAACGTGATCCAGGAGACTTGGAACCTATGGCAAGGAACAAAGGAGGCGGTCACGAGGGTGCCCCCCCCCCCTAGGGCGTGCCCCCCTGCCTCGTGGGCCCCCAGTTGCTCCACCGACGTACTCCTTCCTCCTATATATACCTACGCACTTCAAACGATCGTAACAAGAGCCAAAACCTAATTCCACCGCCGCAACTTCCTGTATCCACGAGATCCCATCTTGGGGCCTGTTAGGAGCTCACGAGGGGGCATCCACCACAGAGGGCTTCTACATCAACACCATAGCCTCTCCGATGAAGTGTGAGTAGTTTACTTCAGACCTTCGGCTCCATAGCTAGTAGCTAGATGGCTTCTTCTCTCTTTTTGGATCTCAATACAATGTTCTCCCTCTCTCTCATGGAGATCTATTCGATGTAATCTTCTTTTTGCGGTGTGTTTGTTGAGACCGATGAATTGTGGGTTTATGATCCAGCCTATCTATGAATAATATTTGAATCTTCTCTGGATTCTTTTATGTATGATTGAGTTATCTTTGCAAGTCTCTTCGAATTATCCGTTTGGTTTGGACAACTAGATTGGTAGTTCCTGCAATGGGAGAAGTGCATGGCTTTGGGTTCAATCTTGCGGTGTCCTTACCCAAAGGATGTAAAGGGTTGCAAGGCACGTATTGTATTGTTGCCATCGAGGATAACAAGATGGGGTATTTATCATATTGCATGAATTTATTCCTCTACATCATGTCATCTTGCTTAAGGCGTTACTCTGTTTTTAACTTAATACTCTAGATGCATGCTGGATAGCGGTCGATGAGTGGAGTAATAGTAGTAGATGCAGAATCGTTTTGATCTATTTGTCACGGACGTGATGCCTATATACATGATCATACATAGATATACTCATAACTATGCTCAATTCTGTCAATTGCTCAACAGTAATTTGTTCGCCCACCGTAGAATACTTATGCTCTTGAGAGAAGCCACTAGTGAAACCTATGGCCCCCGGGTCTATTCTCATCATATCAATCTCCATCACTTTTATACTTGCTTTGTTTTTACTTTGCTTTTTACTTTTTACTTTGCATCTATATACCAAAAATACCAAAAATATTATCTCTATCAGATCTCACTCTCGTAAGTGATCGTGAAGGGATTGACAACCCCTAATCGCGTTGGTTGCGAGTAGCTATCGTTTTGTGTAGGTACGAGGGACTTGTGCGTGGCCTCCTACTGGATTGATACCTTGGTTCTCAAAAACTGAGGGAAATACTTACGCTACTGTGTTGCATCATCCTCTCCTCTTCGGGGAAAACCAAGGCAAGCTCGAGACGTAGCAAGAAGGATTTCTGGCGCCGTTCTTGGGGAGTCTCATAAAAGTCAACATACCAAGTACCCATCACAATCCCTATATCTCGCATTACATTATTTGCCATTTGCCTCTCGTTTTCCTCTCCCCACTTCACCCTTGAAGTTTTATTAAGCCCTCTCTTTCGTTTGCCTTGATGTCTTACTTGGCTCGTTTGCTCGTTTGGTTGAAATAGTTGAGTATTTATTCCTAAACAAAGAAGCCAATATCTATGGATCCTCATCCGCTTGCCAATCTTTTTAAGAGATCCAATTATGATGAACCAATTCCTAGTGATTTGGATGCACTAGATTATCTTTATAAGGTTTTGCCTGAAATCCGTAAATCTGGAAATTGTGATGAAGTGCTTTATGAAGTGATTCACGGTAGATATTTGAATAAAAAGCATGATTGCAATGATTTTATTATAAATTCTCTTGATGTCAATTATGCTAATAATATGCAAAACCCTAAGCTTGGGGATGCTAGTTTTGCTATGTCTACTACTTGTTGCAATAGTCATGATTGGGGAGATTCTTCTGATGATCTTGAAAATTTATTTAAGCCCCATGATGAATATAAGATTGATAATAGTGTTTGCAATAATATTGAAAATGGGTTTGGAAGAGTGTCAACTTTAGATCCCACATATTTGGATAACATTCAATCTTATGAATTTTTTTATAAAAGTGGGCTTGGAGAAACCATGACTTTAGTTAATGATAATCCCACTATTTTGGAAAAGTGTCAACTTCACATGCATGTGGATCGTGTTGAGAATATGTTATGTGATAGCTATATTGTTGAAATTTCTTATGATCCTACATGTAATTATTATGAGAGAGGAAAATATGGTTATAGAAATTTTCATGTTACTAAATTACCTCTCGTTATGTTGAGATTGCTATTGTTCCTTTCCGCTTCCTTGCATATGCTAGTTTTTGCTTGCTACGATAATTTGTTCGCCTATAATATGCCTATGCATAGGAAGGATGTTAGACTTAAGTGTGTTTGTCACATGTTTTATGATGCTCTCTTTGTGCCTCAATTCTTGTCTTTCTTGTGAGCATCATTGAAATCTCAATGCCTAGCTAAAAAGGCTTTAAAGAAAAGCGCTTGTTGGGAGACAACCCAATATTTCTCATTGCTGCTTAGTAATAAATAATCCATCTAGCCTCTGTTTAGATGTGGTTTTATCTTTTAATTAGTGTTTACGCCAAGTTAAACCTATTGGATCTTCTTGGATGATAGTTATTTGATTTTGTTGTAATTTCCATAAACTTTGCGCTCAGTGCCCGAATTGTTAAAAATCACCAGAACGTGATAAAATACTGATTCCAATTTCTGCTGATCAATAAACAAATTTTCCAGGTCTTCTAATTTTGGTAGATTTTTTGGAGTTCCAGAAGTTTACGTTAGTTACAGATTACTACAGACTGTTATTTTGACAGATTCTGTTTTGTGTGTGTTGTTTGCTTATTTTGATGAATCTATGGCTAGTAAAATAGTTTATAATCCATAGAGAAGTTGGAATACAGTAGGTTTAACACCAATATAAATAAAGAATGAGTTCATTACAGTACCTTAAAGTAGTCTTTTGTTTTCTTTCTCTAACGGAGCTCACGAGATTTCTATTGAGTTTTGTGTTGTGAAGTTTTCAAGTTTTGGGTGAATCTTTTGATGGATTATGGAACAAGGAGTGGCAAGAGCCTAAGCTTGGGGGTGCCCATGGCACCCCAAGATAATCTAAGGACACCAAAAGTCAAAGCTTGGGGATGCCGGAAGGCATCCCTCTTTAAATCCACTTCCATCGGTAATTTACTTGGAGCTATATTTTTATTCACCACATGATAAGTGTTTTGCTTGGAGCGTCTTGTATTATTTGCGTCTTTGCTTATTAGTTTACCACAATCATACTTTCTGTACACACCTTTTGAGAGAGCCATACATGAATTGGAATTTGATAGAATACTCTATGTGCTTCACTTATATCTTTTGAGCTTGATAGTTTTGCTCATAGTGCTTCACTTATATCTTTTGAGCGTGATTATATTTGCTCTAGTGCTTCAGTTAGATATTTTAGAGCATGGTGGTGGATTTGTTTCAAAGAAACTTGATCTCTCATGCTTCACTTAGATTATTTTGAGAGTCGTTAATAGCATGGTAATTTGCTTAATGTTAATATACTTGGTATTCAAGATATGTGAAACTTTATTTTGAGTGCGTTGAATACTAAGATAAGTTTGGTGCTTGATAATTGTTTTGAGATATGAAGATGGTGATATTAGAGTCATGCTAGTTGAGTAGTTGTGAATTTAAAGAATACTTGTGTTGGAGTTTGTGATTTCCGTAGCATGCACATATGGTGAACCGTTATGTGATGAACTCGGAGCATGATTTATTTATTGATTGTCTTCCTTATGAGTGGCGGTCGGGGACGAGAGATGGTCTTTTCCTACCAATCTATCCCCCTAGGAGCATGCGCGTAATACTTTGCTTTGATAACTTCTAGATTTTTGCAATAAGTATATGAGTTCTTTATGACCAATGTTGAGTCCATGGATTATACACACTTTTTCCTATCCTTCCACCGTTGCTAGCCTCTCTAATACCGCGCACCTTTCGCCGGTATCATACACCCACCATATACCTTCCTCAAAACAGCCACCATACCTACCTATCATGGCATTTCCATAGCCATTCCGAGATATATTGCCATGCAACTTTCCACCGTTCCGTTTATTATGACACGCTCCATCATTGTCATATTGCTAGCATGATCATGTAGTTGACATCGTATTTGTGGCAAAGCCACCGTTCATAATTCTTTCATACATGTCACTCATGTTTCATTGCATATCCCGTACACCGGAGGCATTCATAGAGAGTCATATTTTGTTCTAAGTATCGATTTGTAATTGTTGAGTTGTAAGAAAATAAAAGTGTGATGATCATCATTATTAGAGCATTGTCCCAGTGAGGAAAGGATGATGGAGACTATTATTCCCCCACAAGTCGGGATGAGACTCCGGACGAAAAAAAGAGGCCATAAAAAAAGGCCCAAATAAAACAATGAGAGAAAAAGAGAGAAGGGACAATGTTACTATCCTTTTACCACACTTGTGCTTCAAAGTAGCACCATGATCTTCATGATAGAGAGTCTCTCATTTTGTCACTTTCATATACTAGTGGGAATTTTTCATTATAGAACTTGGCTTGTATATTCCAATTATGGGCTTCCTCAAATGCCCTGGGTCTTCATGAGCAAGCGAGTTGGATGCACACCCACTTAGTTTCTTTTGTTGAGCTTTCATATACTTATAGCTCTAGTGCATCTGTTGCATGGCAATCCCTACTCACTCACATTGATATCTATTGATGGGCATCTCCATAGCCCGTTGATACGCCTAGTTGATGTGAGACTATCTTCCCTCTTTTTGTCTTCTCCACAACCACCATTCTATTCCACCTATAGTGCTATATCCATGGCTCACGCTCATGTATTGCGTGAAGATTGAAAAAGTTTTGAAAATGTTAAGGTATCAAACAATTGCTTGGCTTGTCATCTGGGTTGTGCATGATTTAAATACTTTGTGTGGGGAAGATGGAGCATAGCCAGACTATATGATTTTGTAGGGATAACTTTCTTTGGCCATGTTATTTTGAGAAGAAATAATTGCTTAGTTAGTATGCTTGAAGTATTATTATTTTTATGTCAATATGGACTTTTGTCTTGAATCTTTCGGATCTGAATATTCATACCATGATTAAGGAGATTTACATTGAAATTATGCCAAAGTATCACTCCACATCAAAAATTCTCTTTTTATCATTTACCTACTCGAGGACGAGCAGGAATTAAGCTTGGGGATGCCTGATACGTTTCCAACGTATCTATAATTTTTGATTGCTCCATGCTACTTTATCTATTGTTTTGGACTATAATGGGCTTTATTTTCCACTTTTATATTACTTTTGGGACTAACCTATTAACCGGAGGCCCAGCCCAGAATTGCTGTTTCTTGCCTTTTTCAGTGTTTTGAAAAAACAGAATATCAAGCGGAGTCCAAACGGAATGAAACCTTCGGAAACGTGATTTTCTCACCGAACGTGATCCAGGAGACTTGGACCCTATGGCAAGGAACAACGGAGGCAGTCACGAGGGTGGGGGGCGCCCTAGGGCGCCTCGTGGGCCCCCAGTTGCTCCACCGACGTACTCCTTCCTCCTATATATACCTACGTACCCCCAAACTATCAGAACAGGAGCCAAAAAACCTAATTCCACCGCCGCAACTTCCTGTATCCACGAGATCCCATCTTGGGGCACATTAGGAGCTCACGAGGGGGCATCCACCACAGAGGGCTTCTACATCAACACCATAGCCTTTCCGATGAAGTGTGAGTAGTTTATTTCAGACCTCCGGGTCCATAGCTAGTAGCTAGATGACTTCTTCTCTCTTTTTGGATCTCAATACAATGTTCTCCCCCTCTCTCGTGGAGATCTATCCGATGTAATCTTCTTTTTGCGGTGTGTTTGTTGAGACCGATGAATTGTGGGTTTATGATCCAGCTTATCTATGAATAATATTTGAATCTTCTCTGAATTCTTTTATGTATGATTGAGTTATCTTTGCAAGTCTCTTGAATTATCCGTTTGGTTTGGCCAACTAGATTGGTAGTTCTTGCAATGGGAGAAGTGCATGGCTTTGGGTTCAATCTTGCGGTGTCCTTACCCAAAGGATGTGAGAAAGGGTTGCAAGGCACGTATTGTATTGTTGCCATCGAGGATAACAAGATGGGGTATTTATCATATTGCATGAATTTATTCCTCTACATCATGTCATCTTGCTTAAGGCGTTACTCTGTTTTTAACTTAATACTCTAGATGCATGCTGGATAGCGGTTGATGAGTGGAGTAATAGTAGTAGATGCAAAATCGTTTCGATCTACTTGTCATGGACGTGATGCCTATATACATGATCATACCTAGATATACTCATAACTATGCTCAATTCTGTCAATTGCTCAACAGTAATTTGTTCGCCCACCGTAGAATACTTATGTTCTTGAGAGAAGCCACTAGTGAAACCTATGGCCCCCGGGTCTATTCTCATCATATCAATCTCCATCACTTTTATACTTGCTTTGTTTTTACTTTGCTTTTTACTTTTTACTTTGCATCTATATACCAAAAATACCAAAAATATTATCTCTATCAGATCTCACTCTCGTAAGTGATCGTGAAGGGATTGACAACCCCTAATCGCGTTGGTTGCGAGTAGCTATCGTTTTGTGCAGGTACGAGGGACTTGTGTGTGACCTCCTACTGAATTGATACCTTGGTTCTCAAAAATTGAGGGAAATACTTATGCTACTTTGCCGCATCATCCTCTCCTCTTCGGGGAAAACCAACGCAAGCTCAAGACGTAGCAGCCGCTGACGACGACCAGGAGTAGTTTAGGAGGATCCCAGGCAGGAGGCCTGCGCCTCTTTCGATCTGTATCCCAGTTTGTGCTAGCCTTCTTAAGGCAAACTTGATTAACTTATGTCTGTACTCAGATATTGTTGCTTCCGCTGACTCGTCTATGATCGAGCACTTGTATTCGATCCCTCGAGGCCCCTGGCTTGTATTATGATGCTTGTATGACTTATTTTATTTTAGAGTTGTGTTGTGATATCTTCCCGTGAGTCCCTGATCTTGATCGTACACGTTTGCGTGTATGATTGAATCGGGGGCGTCACATTTGGATAGAAGATTTTTTTTTTAATTCTAGAGGATAGAAATTTTGTAGAACAAACTCCTTTGAAGCCATTTTCTTAACATGATGCAATCGAAGTCGCTCACATACACAAAACATATACATTACTCCTATGAGCATCTCCGAGAGACTGAGCTAGCATAGCATCTTGAGATTTTATGAAGTCACCACAGGCGCCTCACAGTCGACGAGAATGTCTCCTCCCACTGAACGGACATCGTCGATAACTTGAAATAAATTCAGGAATAATGCAAGCACCGTCTAGGACTTGAATCCTAATAGGCTAGGGATACCAGTGTTCTCCTAACAATCCTATCATAGGTTGGTTCATCCTTTCGAGCCATTTTGGTTTGTATGAGTGATTCCTATTTCTACGTAGGATAGAAACCAATCTTTCTAAAAAAATATTAGCCTAGAACAAATGAAAAAGTTTATATCCTATGAATCAAGTGACTTCTCTTTTCCTATAGAAATTAACATACATGTTATCTAATTTTCTACAACTTTTCCATTCCCATGAACCAAAGGAGGCCCAAACTATAATTCATCCCCACACCTTGTCGTCGCCTCTTCTCGCTTGATCCAGGGTCATCTCCGCCATACCGGCAATATCCATGTGTTGTCACCGCCTCTGGCTCCGCTTTAGTTCACCTCCGTCGGTGCAGCCATGTTGCCTCCGCTCGATGAGTTTGATAACAACAAAATCTGACAATTAAACAACCTACTATAGCTTGGACAAACACTTTCTGCAATCTGAATAATACAGGGAGGGGGGCTATTTTCTTAATAATATTTTGTATTAGTTTTATTTATGGCCGCATAGCGGAGATATCCCAAAAGAATTTAACCATAGAAAAATAACACGAGTGGCAGAAAACAATAAGTATTGTGAACTACTGAAATTTGGTATCAACATGTTACATAGTTAAACGGAAATAGTAACTGGCGAACGTTCGTCATGGAGAAACTGCCAGTGAACGCCCTAGCTGCCATATGATCTTGATCTTACGGTGTGGTTTGGACCTTTTTACACTCAAAATTAGACAAATGCCATGGCAATTTTGCAAAAAGGCCACCCGGTTCTCCAAATGCATCAAAAACTGCTGGACAAACGTTCGTAAATGCCATGTCCCGTGGCGAACATTCGCCAGATATGCCCACCCTAGTTAAAGGCGTAGCGAGCGGCCCGGGAGGAAACCCTAATCACCGTCGCCGCCAGCGGACGCCGCCGGGCAAAGCCCGTGCGCGCGTCGGCGGCGGCGGGGTCCCTCCCTTTTTCCTCAAGGCTCGCAGGCTGCACGGGACGCCCTTCCTCTTGGGTCAGGCGACTCGGCTGTGACGCGCATCAGGCCAGTGTCGGCGTGGCCCGGCGGTGCTGGGTGGTGAGGGGCGCTGCTTGGATGACGCGGCCTGGCGTGGTTCGGCCGGATCTGGCGCCCACGGCCGGCGGCGCTCGGAGTTGGTGTGGGGCGCTGCTCGGGGGAGGCGTGGTCTGGCGCTGGCCGGCATCCTTGGGGTGCTCACAGCAGGGAGTGCGTCGGTCGTCTCTGGATCGTTGCGTGGAGCGTAGCAGGATGGATTGTGTAGGTGGTGCACCGGCACTGGCGGTGGCGGTGGTGCAAGCACAACCATGGCGGCGGCGGCGCTGCGAGGCCTTGCCAGGAAGGGTCTTGGCGGGCAGCGGGCGGTCGGCTGCTGCCGTGTGAGGCGTGCGGCGATGCCTCGACGGTGTGGGTGCCGGAGTGTGGTCGGAGGTGTGGGTCGGGTCCATTTTGGTGGCAGTCCCCTGGCGCGGGTGAAGGCCACCATGGCGGAGCTGGCTTTGCACCGCTCGGTGGTTGCTGCGGCTCCTAGTCGATGCTCAAGGTGATGGCTTTGGGCGTGTTCCCTCGGCAGTGAGGGAGGCTTCGATGGCAAGTTGTTGCGGTGACGACGATGTGAAGCATCTGTTCGGGACTGGCCGGGATCTTGAAGACGTGGAGATGTGCAATGTTACAGATGAAAATCTTGTTCGGTTGTGGCCGGACTGGCGTTGATGGTACCTGCGGGTGTCATGCACCTTCCTGGAGGCTTCGCCGAGTGCAACGCCATCTTCCTCGCGACCTCGTATCGACAGCTGTCTCCGGGGCGAAAGCCTTGATTCATAGGATCGGCATGATGGCAACGTCCTCGAGGTTGTTACTCTGTTGGGAGCATTGTGCTAGGAGACTCGAGGTCCCATGATGCGCTCCTCCGGTGTTCACCGCTGCCCAGATCTTTCTCCTCCGGCGTCATGTGCGGTCGTCGCTGGCTAATCCAAGGAAGCTGGAGTTGCTGTTCTTCAGAGGTCTTCAATGTCGGCCGAGACGTGGCGAGGGGCTCGGTGTTGGGTAGGCTTTTTGTGTCGTAGCTGTGTGGTTATGTTTGGTTGTCCTTGTACGAACCGGGTGTGGAGTTAGTCACCTTCGTTGTTCGCAGCAAGTGGTAGACGTTGTTGTATGTCTTATTTCTCTCCTTCTATAAAGTTAAGGTACGTAATTTGCATACCTTTGAAAAAAAAGTTAAAGGCGTAAATCTGCAGTTTATATAGACTTCATATCTTTCATCATATTAAAAAATTATATCATCATTTTTCACAAACTTTGCATGGAAGCCCTCATTCTCTTTTTTATGGGACCTCATCAGAGGGTGGAGAGTTCCCCCAATTGCACTAAAAGAAGAGTTCATCCAGTTCATGAGGGAAACTGGATCCAAAAACCATACACATCTTGATTAATTAAGGAAAGCCAAGAAAAAATCAAATACAAACACAAAAGAAACGAGAACTAGAGCTAGCTGAAGGGGTTTAAACATCGTCTAAGCCTGAACTGGCGCTGAGCCCCAAAACAAGAGCGCGAAGGCCCAAAACCACCAGACGCAGCTCGCAGCATATGTCCAGCCAAAGCGACCACCATACTCGCGAAGATATCTCAAACACCCCGAGACTCTCAACCGCCATGTATCGAAGCAACATGAACTAGCATTTAGCAGTGACCCCCTTTGATTTACGGAAGCTTGGAAGCCCCCATTCTCACGTTGTAGGTCCAAGAGTTTATATAGACATAAAAATTTCCCACCCGAGGTTTACAAGAGAGCCTCAGAAATGCACCACATGAACTCTCACCAAAAGAACATAAACAGATATAACCAAGCGGACAGCTTGGTAAAGCTACCAACAACAAATTGCAATGAAATGACATAAACAGATATAACGAAAGCAGAAGAACGTAATGCCGTTTTTTACTTTAGCAAGTTTTTGACCAACCACATCTGTCACAGGCTCAATGACACGCTATCATAATGAAGTTTGCCACATAATGGCTTATTGCGAAAGCACTGTACAGAGGTCCCAGCCAGGATAGAACTCGCCTTTTCAGTGAACGAGGCTCCATTCTCATGACATGAATGCCTCATCTCAAGTCATCTACAGCTTGGATGGGCGCTGGTACCATCCGTATAGCTCATCTTTGCAGTACCTGGTGACTTGCTTCACGCTCAAGTAGTTCTCGAGGCCCCTGAAAGCAAAACAGCAAAGACAGTTCAGAGGATACTTTCAGGGGCAGTGCAGTTTGAGAACCATAGCGCTCATGAAGTAACTCACCATTCTCCTAGCTCCCGGCCAAAACCACTCCGCTTGTTCCCTCCCCACGGAGCTTGAACCAGGGTCGGTTGCGAGCAGTTTATCCAAACAATGCCTGAGTGAATAACCTGCAGGTGTGGGATTGTATGTTTACCTATCAGCTCACCGAATATTTTGAATACTTCGATGGCATCACACGCTACAAATTTCGGGCGTGCTTGAATCTACCTTTGCAATGCGCTCACACCTCTCTAGATCATCAGAGATCACACCACCAGCCAAGCCATAGCTGAAAACAAAATGGTAGAGAAGTCAAGGAACGATATAAGCACGGGCTTTTTTTTTCAGGCTTGCGCAAATCAGGTGACTCACTGGGTATCATTTGCAAGCTCTACAGCTTCGCTCTCTGTCTTGAATACTTTGACACAGATGACTGGTCCAAAGACTTCCTCTCTCCAAATTTGCATTGATGTGCTAACGTCTGTTATAATTGTAGGTTCAATAAAGAACCCTTTTCCGAGATGCTGCCATTTCACAAACGTAGCTTGGATGAATAACCGAGAGACGAGAGCATGTAATGTAATGACCAATGCTTACCTTTGGTCGGTCACCACCATGCAAAATTGTAGCACCTTCACTTCTTGCTGTCGAGATGAACTTCTTAATCTTTTCATACTGAAATAAGAAAAAAAAATGGCTCTCTATTGTAAGGGAACTCTAGGGTGGTTGCAAAAGCATAACTGGATATACAAGCTAAATACTCCCTCCGTCCCAAAATAAGTGAAGTTGAGTCGCTTATTTTGGGACGGACAAAAGTTAATAATTTATTGCATTGCAGGTCATCCCCGTTATCTCGAAGAGGGATTATCTGTTTTAAGTTCAATTTCACACCAAAGTGTGAACAGGTTTACCAAAATGTACATATTTGCATCCAAGCTACAAAAGTGCAATACGCTCCATTTGAGTTACCTGCCCTTTACTGATGACTGAACCCAGCCTGCAACCTTCTTCCAGTGGGTCTGAGATTTTATGTTCTTTGCCCATTCAACTAGTCTATCTAAAAATCGCTCTGCAATTTTCTCCTGTGAAAGAGTGATCTTCATGTCATCTATTAGAAAATGGCCTGATTTTCCAAATAAAATAAAATCCAGGAGAGCATACATACATGGAGAAGTAGACGAGAAGTTGCACTGCAAACTTGACCACTATTGAAAAAACAACCAAACATGGCCCATTCAACAGCTGTTTCAAATTCAGCAAGACTTCAGCACACCAATCCACAAATTAGCTAAGACTACGTATCAATGGAATATGTAAAATTGGCAATTGTTCTTCCATAACCCAGAGATTATGGACTGAGTTAAAGTGGAAAAAATGGATTAGGAACATAGTGCAATATCCATGAGAGGAAGATACCTTTGTCAATGTCAGCAACATCATCAAAGATAACAAGAGGACTTTTGCCACCAAGCTCTAATGAAACAGGCTGTTCAAGAAGATAATACACAACAGTATCAGAATAAAGGAAACATAGATGCCTAATTCACAGATTACTTGCATCGGCTTTTTAGCCGAAGCACAGAACATCACAAGTTATAGCAACTGAAATATATAGAGAACACACCTTAACCATTTGGGCAGCAGCGGTCATTATCGTCTTACCAGTTGCGGTACTTCCTGTAAAAGCAATCTACAGAAAGGATCGAAAGATAATTTTAGAAGCTTGAAGACTGAGGGTGATCATATAAGATTACAACTTGGTATATCCATGAGCATATGACAATTCATATTCAAAGAATAGGTCTGACCTTATCCACATGGGGATGTGAAGCTATTGGAGCACCAGCATCAGGGCCCAGACCAGTAATTATGTTCAGAACTCCTGAAGGCAGTCCTATCTCTTCACATATTGCGGCGAGCTCTAAGCAAGTTCTGTTTTTGAAAAAAAAAGAGTCATGGATACATAATAATTCGAAGGACTGAACTTAACTAAAAGGCATCGGGCCTTACAGAGAAGCCAGCTCAGATGGTTTTAACACAGCTGTACACCCGGCAGCCAGGGCAGGTGCAACCTTCCAAGTAGCCATCAACAGAGGATAGTTCCTTCATTTGCACAAGAGAAAGCAAAGTAATTAGAAGTTTAGAACTATTAACTTCAAAGATACCGAGTTATCAAATTCAGCAGGCAACCAATGCAAAATTATCTTAATTCGATTGTTAATCAATGACCTGTTGTTTCCATTTAAAAAGTAAAACAAATGACCAGTGGTTTAGCCTGTACTCGTATAAGATTTAATATTCAATACCATGGAAGAAGAGAAGATCTGCCATGAACTATAAGACCTTGGAATCTCAAGGATAACAGCTTAAGAAGTCTTAAGAAGAGAAAATGACAAGTGAACCTATAAAAAAAATGCTATGATATCCGCATATAGTGTGGATCAAAATCCAAGAGAAATGGTTGCAATATATACCAGGGAGTGATGAGTCCAACAACCCCGATGGGTTCTTTAAGAACATAGGTCTTGAATTCTTCCATGGGCAGAGAGATTGGCGCATGTTGTTTACCATCTAAGGCTTCAGCCAGACCAGCATAGAACTCAAAGCATGCAGCAACATCGTCCTAAGATAGGACGGAAAATCATCAAACAAAACATGGAGCGTCTTTAGGTACACTAAACATTATAACGTGAATAATTGAAAATACCATGTCCGCAACTGCTTCGTCCTTGGGCTTTCCAGAATCAACTGTCTCCAGCAATGCCAGATACGATATCTTTTCTTTAATCTGCACCAGCATCCAATATTTCAAGAAAATTACTGGCAGTAACAAACATACTAATTAACAGACAAACATCCACTATTCAAAGCAGTGACAATAGGAAACTCTCGTGCTAACAAAAATTCCAGCTCTCTGTCTTCCATTTTGATGCAGCAAGACAGCACAAATTTGGTAAATCTTACGCATGCTACATGTATATATGAAATTGATGCCAAATGCAAAGATCTATATGTAGAGTGCCTTCACCTTTAAATTGGTGCAGTCCAACAGTTTCAAAATTGGTTTCAGTATAACAGAAACACCATGTTCTGAATGAACAAACCTATCATCTTGCCAGCTTCCACTCCTTAGAGGCTTTTGTATCGGAGTATGACAGACTAACATGCCAAAATTAAGAACAATTTTCTGTTGGATATGATGCTGTGAGACTATCTCCTACCATACTTGCAACATATGTAAAAAAAACAGTCATGTAGTTTACAATAAAAAGAGTAACAAATCTGATAATTTTCAACAACCAGCCAAATGTCCAGCGTGATTGTGCAAAGTGTAGTAATGTATAGTGTGTGAAGTTTAAATCTCAGCAGGATTTGCTGTTTCCCAAGAGAAGTAGGGTGCCATCCCTCAGTATCTTGATTGGATGCTGAATTTGAATTCCTACTTTGAAAACAGACTGAAGTTGGTACATTTAATTCATCGTAATGGAACATCTTCGCAAACCACATGATACAGAGGATTAGTGGAGCCATCAACCAGGTATGCACCCTCCACCTCTGGATTATTCGGAA
This sequence comes from Aegilops bicornis, assembly GCA_021605145.1. Taxonomy (NCBI): domain Eukaryota; kingdom Viridiplantae; phylum Streptophyta; class Magnoliopsida; order Poales; family Poaceae; genus Aegilops; species Aegilops bicornis. The sequence goes on from CM038670.1 coordinate 579,823,784, forward strand.
CTTTTTTGGGGGCAAACTTCTTTTCGGAACATATTTGTAAGTTGCAAGTTATTGATAACCAACTACCAAACCTAAGGCTTTTATGAAATGATCCATCAACCAAGGAAGGATCTGATGTTTTTTCTAACTAGCGACAGTTTCTAGCACTTATAGAGCTCATTTGATGCAATAAAGATGTATAATCCGACTAGATCAAACTTTTCTAGTACAAGATATGTGCAGCACTAAGGGCATCCTGTCCTGCAGCCCCCAAGACCAGCTTCACTCACATGGCGATGAGATAATGGTAACTCCGCAACTCTGTGTATGCATCTAACTTTTGTGAGAACATGTATACATCTAACTTGAGGGAGATTAAACTGGCCTCATATTCAGAAAAACATAAGAGATCGGCACCTTAGCGGCGATCGCGTTCAGATACTTGGCCCGCGTCGCCCCGGAAGCGCGCGCCCAGCGGCTCCCGCCATCGAGCAAGAACGCAGACCGAGCCGCCGCGACGGCGAGCTCGACGTCCTCCGCGGTGGCTGCCGGGATGTCACCTTCACGGATCACCAACCACACAGCAAAGCAGAAGCTGACTTCAGTAAGGTACTGATACAACATAATACTAGTAGCACCCGGCACATGGAAAAGATGTGGCGGAAGGGCAGAGTGAGGGGCGGCGAAACGAACCGATGGTGCCCTCGGTGGCCGGGTTGATGACGGGGATGCGGCGGCCCAGGGTGGGCTCGCGCCACCCGCCGCCGATGAAGAGGCCGCGGCGCGGGATCGCTGGGGGCGCGGCCATGGCTACTCTGCTTCGGCGAGGCGGATGGCCGTGCTGGGCGGTGGTGCCGTGCCGTAGTAGGAGGTGAGTAGGAGTATGGGTGGCGGAGCGAGGTCTCGTGCTGTGCTGCGGTGGCTCCTGCTGCTTTTGCCTTTAGGTGGGGGCGAGCGAGCACGTTTTCTCGTGATCCCGGCGATCTCAGCCGGCCCCGCAAGCCGGAAGTGTTGGCCGCGTCGCCATCCTCCACGCCTCCGCCCCCGAATTAACTAGTGCGCGATCATCCGGGAGGGGTCTCTTTTCCTCTCCACGATCCACCGCGACGTGACCAAGTTGTCGCACGCGCGCGTCGTGTACTCGCGTGGCGCGGAAGGCACACACGTACTATGTGCTTTGCTCGTGCTGGGTGGGCGTGGGTGTGGCGCCGTCACTGCCAGCGCCACCTACCATTCAGGATTAGTTGCCTTTTACAGCGCGGCACAGACCACATGCGGATCGTCGTTCCAAGCCAGATCAAGGCACTGCTGCAAAAGATTCTCATATTGATTTTGATGTTTAAAGTATTTTGGGTACCCAAAAAATTCGAGTTCAAGCGCGGGCATGCACGCACGGGAGCTGCTCGTCTTGTTGTTAGTTCAAAGTTCTAAATAAACTCGTTCATGTGCAGCAGGGTTTGAGATTTTGTTCCCTTCTCCGTGTCACACAGCGCCAGATGTTCGATGCCATGGGAATGATCGAGTCCCACATCCCGGGGAAGGGAGGGTAACATGGCGAGAGGAGATCGATGCAAAGGGTGCGTTCAACGTCACCGGATCACCTTTTCCTGAGCATTCTTTATCTTCTTGATAGGAACGTTGGGTTCTTTTTAAATTGTTTAGAAACAAAACTCACACGACTGATTTTCATTTCAAATTGCTCGGTATTCTTAGGGCTTCAATTCCCATAACTCTAAAAACACGGAATTAGAAAAACCATAAGATTAAAATGTCATCTCTCTCTCTCTCTCTCTCTCTCTTTGAGAATCACCGGGGGAGAAGTCTCTCCACCTGAATATATTACTCAAAGTGATCATTATATCGGGAGAGTGATCCAGTTTATAAACAAAATTAGATCAAAAATCTAAACAAGTTGACCCGTTTATAAGGAAAATCGGACCAAAAACCGCACAAGTAACAAGATTACAAGAAGAAGAGAAGAAGACGACACCCAATATAAGGCAAAAACGCTAGCACATTTAAAGGACCATCATCACGAATGACACGAGTAGTTGCGGGGTGTCGTGCAGGGATCACAATGCCTAGACTTTGAGAGCAACCTGACGCACCGCACTGCGTGCCTATCGAATTCCACGACACAACTCAGGAGTGTCCATAATCAACGAGTGTGAAAACACGAACCCTGAGCCCCGCCACGGAAAATCAAAACGATGAGCAGGGTTGGGAGGCATCTTGCACCATCAAATAGCAAAGACGGACTAAGAAATCACCAAGAGCACGACGCTCGCCGCAACACATCGGCCATCATGGGAGGGTCTTGAGCATGTATAGCGAGACACCTTCACGAGTGGGAAACAGATGGCTGCCATGCGCGCCAAAGGCGCTGCCACCGAACCCCAAAGAACACCACCAAACAACCGCCGCCGACTCCAAGCCAGTCGCACCACCACCACCACTGGTCCCTCCGGCTGTTCTCTACTCCAAAAATGATGCCCACAAGTGGGGAACGACGCAATGCACCGCCATCATCCGATCCGAGAGAGACGGATCTGAGGTTTCCCTCAGAGAAAGAGACGGTAAGGGAGAGGAGCACATCACCACAACAACGTCTTCAAGAAGACAACGACGCCCGCGGACGCCGCCACTACCGGTTTTGACCATAGACAGCGACGACCGCGGTTGCCACTCCATCCAGTCGACCACCGCAGGGGACGACGGCTCCGCTGGGACGCAACCCGGAGAACGAGGAAGTGAACCTCCAGTCAATACAAAACTTGTGATCACTTCTAACGAAAAATCCTCACGATGGAGGAAGAACCGTCACCTAAGGCCATTTCCAGTGATGGTAACCTTCACTAGCTGATGCCCACCTAGGGCAGTCCCCTCTGAATCTTAAGTGACGGTTCGTTCTGGTTTTAGGTGATGCGGGTTGAGCGTTACAAGGCATGTGCATATTCGATGACAGTTTGTTGTGTCACAGAAAATGTTTGAACACATTAGTGAAAAAAAAATCAACAACAAAAAAAAGGTCGTGGGTTTCAGATCCGTGATCTTGGGTTTTCTCGGCCAGGGTAGATTTTGAACATATTTAAGTCAAATCTATTTTGGATATCTATTGATATCCTTAAATCAAAATTGAGTGATTATTTTTCCTACGTGCTTAACACTTGAAAGGATCGATATGGTTGACTAGAGGGGGGGGTTGAATAGGCAACTAACAATTTTTAGCTTTTCTTTACCAAATTAAACTTAGCATCAAGATAGGTTATCTAGATGTGCAACTAGGTGAGCAACCTATATGATGCAACAACAACAAGCACACGAGCAAGCAAGTGATACAACACAATATAAGCTTGCACAAGTAAAGGTGAGAAATAACCAAGAGTGGAACCGGTGGAGACGAGTATGTGTTACCGAAGTTCCTTCCCTTTGAGAGGAAGTACGTCTACATTAGAGCGGTGTGGAGGCACAATGCTCCCCAAGAAGCCAGTAGGGCCACCGTATTCTCCTCACGCCCTCACACAAATGCGAGAAGCCGTGATTCCACTATTGGTGCCCTTGAAGGCGGCAACCGAACCTTTACAAACAAGGTTGGGGCTCTCTCCACAACCAAATTGGAGGCTCCCAACGAAATCACGAAGCTTCACCACAATGAAATGTGGCTCCGAGGTGACCTCAACCGTCTAGGGTGCTCAAACACCCAAGAGTAACAAAATCCACACAAGAAAGTATGGGGGAATCAAATATCCTTTGGTGGAAGTGTAGATCTAGGTCTCCTCCTTCAATCCCTAACAAATCAACAAGTTTGAATGGCTAGAGAGAGAGACCGGGCAAGAAAGTTTGAAGGGCATTAATGGTGGAGAGAGAGAGGAAATAGGTAAAGAGGGTAGGTGGAAGAACCCCCTTTATATAGGAAACCCTAAGATACAACCGTTATAGCAGTTTTTACACTGTAGTGGTACAACCGCTCCTCTCCCCGGTACAACCGGGAATCACAGTTTAGCTGCTGAAACCCTAACGAGCGGTACAACCGGACGCCGGGGCGGTAGTACCGGTTACTGGACATAACCAGACCAACCGCACATGTCCGCTCAACAACCGCTTTGGAACAGAGAGGAGTCACCCCCATGGGCGGTGGTTGAGCGCTAGTGCTCCAGAACAACCGCCCGCTCCTGATGCACGGGGTGGCTAAGCGCCAAGCGGTACAACCGCTTGGACCTCCGGTAGTACCGGTATGCAGAGCACAAGCGGGACAACTGGGCCACCACCGCCCAAGTACCGCCCCACCACAAAAGCAAGTCCGGTGGTTGGGCGGTACCCAGCCGGTACTGAAGGAAATATGCCCTAGAGGCAATAATAAAGTTATTATTTATTTCCTTATTTCATGATAAATGTTTATTGTTCATGCTAGAATTGTATTAACCGGAAACATAATACATGTGTGAATACATAGACAAACAGAGTGTCACTAGTATGCCTCTACTAGACTAGCTTGTTAATCAAAGATGGTTATGTTTCCTAACCATAGACAAAGGAGTTGTCATTTTATTAACAAGGTCACATCATTGGTTGAATGATCTGATTGACATGACCCATTCCATTAGCTTAGCACCCGATCGTTTAGTATGTTGCTATTGCTTTTATCCATGACTTATGCATGTTCCTATAACTATGAGAATATGCAACTCTCATTTACCGGAGGAACACTTTGGGTACTACCAAACGTCACAACGAATCGGGTGATTATAAAGGAGTACTACAGGTGTCTCCAAAGGCAGATGTTGGGTTGGCGATTTCGAGATTAGGATTTGTCACTCCGATTGTCGGAGAGGTATCTCTGGGCCTCTCGGTAATACACATCACTAAGCCTTGCAAGCATTACAACTAATGAGTTAGCTGTGAGATGATGTATTACGGAACGAGTAAAGAGACTTGCCAAGAACGAGATTGAACTAGGTATTGGATACCGACGATCGAATCTCGGGCAAGTAACATACCGATGACAAAGGGAACAACGTATGTTGTTATGCGGTTTGACCGATAAAGATCTTCGTAGAATATGTAGGAGCCAATATGGGCATCCAGGTCCCGCTATTGGTTATTGACCGAGAATAGTTCTAGGTCATGTCTACATAGTTCTCGAACCCGTAGGGTCCGCACGCTTAAGGTTTTGATGACAGTTATATTATGAGTTTACATGTTTTGATGTACCGAAGGAGTTCGGAGTCCCGGATGAGATCGAGGACATGACGAGGAGTCTCGAAATGGTCGAGACGTAAAGATTCATATATTGGATGATATGTTTAGGCCAAGGGGTCAAGCCCATGAGGCTTTAGGTTGGTGCAAAGGAGTTTTATGCGGAAGCTGGGGCCAAACGCCGGAGACCTGGCGTCTGCCTGGGCTAGACGCCGAGGCCCATGGCGTCTGGGCCAGACGCCAAGGTTTGTGGCGTTTGGTCCCGGAGTCCGAGTGGGACTCTTGCCTTTCGGCAAAACCGACTTTGAGGAGGCTTTTGCTCCAAGTTTCGACCCCGGGCTCAACATATAAATAGAGGGGCAGGGCTAGCACCAAAGACACAACAATTGATCTCTTGGATCTCTTAGCCGTGTGCGGTGCCCCTCCACTATATTCTACCTCGGTCATATCGTAGCGGTGCTTAGGCGAAGCCTGCGTCGATAGAACATCAAGATCGCCACCACGCCGTCGTCTTGTGGAACTCTCTCTCCCGGTGCTTTCTTTGGATCAGAGCTCGAGGAGCGCCACCGAGCTGAACGTGTGCCAAGAACTTCGAGGCGCCGGAGTAACGCTGGGATCGGTTGGATCGCGAGGAGAACGTCGACTACTTCCTCTACGTTGTGATCGCTTCCGCTTCGGTCTCACGAGGGTACGTAGACAACACTCTCCCTCTCGTTGCTATGCATCACCATGATCTTGCGTGTGCGTAGGAAATTTTTGAAATTACTACGTTCCCCCAACAGTGGCATCCGAGCCTAGGTTTTTATGGTTTGATGTTTTGCACGAGTAGAACACAAATGAGTTGTGGGCGATACAAGTCATACCGCCTACCAAAGATGTCATACTTTGGTTCAGCGGTATTGTGAGATGAAGCGGCCCGGACCGACATTACGCCAGACGCTTACGCGAGACTGGTTTCACTGCTACGAGCACTCGTGCTTAAAGGTGGCTGGCGGGTGTCTGTCTCTCTCACTTTAGTTGAACTGAGTGTGGCTACGCCCGGTCCTTGAGAAGGTTAAACGGAGTCTAATTGACGAAGTATCGTTGTGGTCTTGATGCGTAGGTGAGATTGGTTCTTACTTAAGCCCATAGCAGCCACGTAAAATTTGCAACAACAAAGTAGAGGACGTCTAACTTGTTTTGCAGGGCATGTTGTGATGTGATATGGTCAAGACGTGATGCTACATTTTATTGTATGAGATGATCATGTTTTGTAACCGAAGTTATCGGCAATCGGTCGGAGCCATATGGTTGTCGCTTTATTGTATGAAATGCAACGCATCTGTAATTGCTTTACTTTATCACGCAGCGGTAGCGATAGTCGTAGAAGCAATAGATGGCGTAAACGACAACGATGCTACGATGGAGATCAAGGTGTCGCGCCGGTGACGATGGTGATCACGACGGTGCTTGAGATGGAGATCACAAGCACAAGATGATGATGGCCATATCATATCACTTATATTGATTGCATGTGATGTTTATCCTTTATGCATCTTATTTTGCTTTGATTGACGGTAGCATTTTAAGATGATCTCTCACTAAAATTATCAAGTAGTGTTCTCCACAGTATGCACCGTTGCCAAAGTTCGTCTTGAGACACCACGTGATGATCGGGTGTGATAAGCTCTCACGTCCATCTACAACGGGTGCAAGCCAGTTTTGCACGTGCAGAATACTCAGGTTATACTTGACGAGCCTAGCATATGCAGATATGGCCTCGGAACACGGAGACCGAAAGGTCGGCGTGAATCATATAGTAGATATGATCAACATAAGATGTTCACCATTGAAAACTACTCCATCTCACGTGATGATCGGTTATGGTTTAGTTGATTTGGATCACGTGATCACTTAGATGACTAGAGAGATGTCTATCTAAGTGGGAGTTCTTAAGTAATATGATTAATTGAACTTTAATTTATCATGAACTTAGTCCTGGTAGTATTTTGCAAATTATGTTGTAGATCAATAGCTCGCGTTGTTGCTTCCCTATGTTTTTTTATATGTGTTCCTAGAGAAAATTGTATTGAAAAATGTTAGTAGCAATGATGCGGATTGGATCCGTGATCCGAGGTTTATCCTCATTGCTGCCTGAAGAATTATGTCCTTAATGCACCGCTAGGTGACGGACCTATTGCGAGGAGCAAATGCGCAGGCGTTATGAACGTTTGGCTAGCTCAATATGATGACTACTTGATAGTTTAGTGCACCATACTTAACGGCTTAGAATCGGGACTTCAAAGACGTTTTGAACGTCATGGACCATATGAGATGTTCCAGGAATTGAAGTTAATATTTCAAGCAAATACCCGAGTTGAGAGATATGAAATCTCCAACAAGTTCTATAGCTAAAAGATGGAAGAGAATCGCTCAACTAGTGAGCATGTTCTCAGATTGTCCGGTACTTCAATCGCTTGAATCAAGTGGGAGTTAATCTTCCAGATAAGATAGTGATTGATGTAATTCTCTAGTCACCAACACTAAGTTACTAGAACTTCGTGATGAACTATAGTATGCAAGGGATGACGAAAAACGATTCCCGAGCTCTTCGTGATGTTGAAATCGACGAAGGTAGAAATCAAGAAAGAGCATCAAGTGTTGATGTTTGACAAGACCACTAGTCTCAAGGAAAAGGAAAAGGGAAGAAGGGGAACTTCAAGAAGAACGGCAAGCAAGTTGTCGCTCGAGTGAAGAAACCCAAGTCCGGACCTAAGCACGAGACTAAGTGCTTTTGCTGCAATGGAACTGGTCACTAGAAGCGGAACTACCCCAAGTATTTGGCGGATAAGAAGGATGGCAAAGTGAACAAAGGTATATTTGAGATCTGATTATTGATGTGTATTTTACTAGTGTTCGTAGCAACCCCTCGGTATTTGATACTGGTTCAGTTGCTAAGAGTAGTAACTTGAAACGGGAGTTGCAGAATGAACAGAAACTAGTTGAAGGGGAAGTGAAGATGAATGTTGGAAGCAGTTCCAAGATTGATATGATCATCATCGCACACTCCCTATACTTTCGGGATTAGTATGGAACCTAAATAAGTGTTATTTGGTGTTGAGCATAAGTATGATTTGATCATGTTTATTGCAATACGGTTATTCATTTAAGTAAGAGAATAAATTGTTGTTACATTACATGAATAAAACCTTATATGGTTACACACCCAATGAAAATGATTCATTGGATCTCGATCATAGTGATACACATATTCATAATATTGAAACCAAAAGATGCAAAGTTAATAATGATAGTGCAACTTATTTGTGGCTTGCCGTTTAGGTCATATTGGTGTAAAGCGCATGAAGAAAACTCCATGTCGATGGACTTTTGGAATCACTTGATTATGAATCATTTGATGCTTGCGAACCGTGCCGTTTGGGCAAGATGACTAAAACTCCGTTCTCGGAACAATGGAACAAACTCTTGACTTATTGGAAATAATACATACCGATGTATGCGATCCAATGAGTGTTGATGCTCGTGGCAAGTATCGTTATTTTCGACTTTCACAAGATGATTTGAGCAGATATGGGTATATCTACTTGATGAAACATAAATCTGAAATAGTTGAAAGGTTCAAAGAATTTCAGAGTGAAGTGGAAAAATCATCGTAACAAGAAAATAAAGTTTCTGCGATCTAATCGCAAAGGCGAATAATTGAGTTACGAGTTTGGTCTTCAATTAAAATAATGTGGAATAGTTTCACAGCTCACGCCACCTGGAACACCACAATGTTATGGTGTGTCCGAACATCATAACCGTACTTTATTGGATATGGTGCAACTATGATGTTTCTTACCGATTTACTGTTATAGTTTTGGGGCTATGCATTAGAGACAGCTGCATTCACGTTAAAAAGGGCACCATCAAAATCCGTTGAGACGACACCGTATGAACTGTGGTTTGGCAAGAAACCAAAGTTGTTGTTTCTTGAAGTTTGGAGTTGCAATGCTTATGTGAAAAAGTTTCATCCTGATAAGCTCGAACCCAAATCGGAGAAATGCGTCTTCATAGGATACCCAAAATGTTGGGTACACCTTCTATCACAGATCCGAAAGGCAAGACATTCAAGGTTAAGAATGGATCCTTTCTAGAGAAGGAGTTTCTCCCGAAAGAAGTGAGTGGGAGGAAAGTAGAACTTGATGAGGTAATTGTACCTTCTCCCTTATTGGAAAGTATTTTATCACTTAAATCAGTTCCTGTGACTTCTACACCAATTAGTGAGGAAGCTAATGATGATGATCATGTAACTTCAGATCAAGTTACTACCGAACCTCGTAGGTCAACCAGAGTGAGATCCGCACGAGTGGTACGGTAATCCCATTACGGAGGTCGAGGTTACTTGACCATGACGAACCTCGAACTATGAGGAAGCGATGATGAGCCCAGATTCCGCAAAATGGTTTGAGGCCATGAAATCTGAGATATGATCCATGTATGAGAACAAAGTATGGACTTTGATGGATTTGCCCGATGATCGGCAAACCATAGAAAATAAATGGATCTTCAAGAGGAAGACGGACGCTGATAGTAGTGTTCCTGTCTACAAAGCTAGAATTGTCGCAAAAGGTTTTCGACAAGTTCAAGATGTTGACTACGATGAGAGTTTCTCACTCGTATCTATGCTTAAGTCTGTCCGAATCATGTTAGCAATTGCCGCATTTTATGAAATCGGCAAATGGATAAACAAAACTGCATTCCTTAATGGATTTATTAAAGAAGAGTTGTATATGATGCAACGAGAAGGTTTTGTAAATCCTAAAGGTGCTAACAAAATATGCAAGCTCCGGTGATCCATCTATGGACTGGTGCAAGCATCTCAGAGTTGGAATACATGCTTTGATAAGTTGATCATAGCATATAGTTTTATACAGACTTGCGGTGAAGCCTGTAATTACTAGAAAGTGAGTGGGAGCACTACAAAGATTTCGATAAGTATATGTGAATGACATATTGTAGATCGGAAATAATGTAGAATTATTACGCAAAGCATAAAGGAGTGTTTGAAAGGAGTTTTTCAAAGAAAGACCTCGGTGAAGCTGCTTACATATTGAGCATCAAGATCTATAGAGATAGATCAAGACGCTTGATAAGTTTTTTTCAATGAGTACATACCTTGACAAGATTTTGAAGTAGTTCAAAATGGAACAGTCAAAGAAAGAGTTCTTGCCTGTGTTACAAGGTGTGAAATTGAGTGAGACTCAAAACCCGACCACGGCAGAAGATAGAAAGAGAATGAAAGTCATTCCCTATGCCTTGGCCATAGGTTCTATAAAGTATGCCATGCTGTGTACCAGATCTATTGTATACCCTACAATCGAAGTTTGGCAAGGAGTACAATAGTGATCTAGGAGTAGATCATCGGACAACGGTCAAAATTATCCTTAGTGGAATAAGGATATGTTTCTCGATTATGGAAGTGACAAAAGGTTAGGCCGTAAAGGGTTACGTCGATGCAAGTTTTGACACCGATCTGGATGACTCTAAGTCTCGATCTAGATACATATTGAAAGTGGGAGCAATTAGCTAGAGTAGCTCCGTGCGAGCATTGTAGACATAGAAAATTGCAAAATACATAACGGATCTGAATATGAAAGACCCGTTGACTAAGATTCTCTCACAAGCAAAAACATGATCACACCTTAGTACTCTTTGGGTGTTAATCACATAGCGATGTGAACTAGATTACTGAATCTAGTAAACCCTTTGGGTGTTGGTCACATGGCGATGTGAACTATGGGTGTTAATCACATGATGATGTGAACTATCGATGTTAATCACATGGTGATGTGATCTAGATTATTGACTCTAGTGCAAGTGGGAGACTTAAGGAAATATGCCCTAGAGGCAATAATAAAGTTATTATTTATTTCCTTATTTCATGATAAATGTTTATTGTTCATGCTAGAATTGTATTAACTGGAAACATAATACATGTGTGAATACATAGACAAACAGTGTCACTAGTATGCCTCTACTAGACTAGCTTGTTAATCAAAGATGGTTATGTTTCCTAACCATAGACAAAGGAGTTGTCATTTGATTAACAAGGTCACATCATTGGTTGAATGATCTGATTGACATGACCCATTCCATTAGCTTAGCACCCGATCGCTTAGTATGTTGCTATTGCTTTTATCCATGACTTATGCATGTTCCTATAACTATGAGAATATGCAACTCCGTTTACCGGAGGAACACTTTGGTACTACCAAACGTCACAACGTGAATCGGGTGATTATAAAGGAGTACTACAGGTGTCTCCAAAGGCAGATGTTGGGTTGGCGGATTTCGAGATTAGGATTTGTCACTCCGATTGTCGGAGAGGTATCTCTGGGCCCTCTCGGTAATACACATCACTAAGCCTTGCAAGCATTACAACTAATGATTTAGCTGTGAGATGATGTATTACGAACGAGTAAAGAGACTTGCCAAGAATTGAGATTGAACTAGGTATTGGATACCGACGATCGAATCTCGGGCAAGTAACATACCGATGACAAAGGGAACAACGTATGTTGTTATGCGGTTTGACCGATAAAGATCTTCGTAGAATATGTAGGAGCCAATATGGGCATCCAGGTCCCGCTTATTGGTTATTGACCGAGAATAGTTCTAGGTCATGTCTACATAGTTCTCGAACCCGTAGGGTCCGCACGCAAGGTTTCGGCGATGCTTATATTATGAGTTTACATGTTTTGATGTACCGAAGGAGTTCGGAGTCCGGATGAGATCGAGGACATGACGAGGAGTCTCGAAATGGTCGAGACGTAAAGATTCATATATTGGATGATATGTTTAGGCTAAGGGGTCAAGCCCATGAGGCTTTAGGTTGGTGCAAAAGGAGTTTTATGGAGGCCGAGGGCCAAACGCCGGAGACCTGGCGTGCGGCCTGGGCTAGACGCCGAGGCCCATGGCGTCTGGGCCGACGCCAAGGTTTGTGGCGTTTGGTCCTGGAGTCCGAGTGGGACTCTTGCCTTTCGGGCAAAACCGACTTTGAGGGGGCTTTTGCTCCAAGTTTCGACCCCGGGGCTCAACATATAAATAGAGGGGCAGGGCTAGCACCAAAGACACAACAATTGATCTCTTGGATCTCTTAGCCGTGTGCGGTGCCCCCTCCACTATATTCCACCTCGGTCATATCGTAGCGGTGCTTAGGCGAAGCCCTGCGTCGATGGTAGAACATCAAGATCGTCACCACGCCGTCGTCTTGTGGAACTCTCTCTCCCGGTGCTTTGCCGGATCAGAGCTCGAGGAGCGCCACCGAGCTGAGCGTGTGCCAAGAACTGGAGGCGCCGAGTAACGGCTTGGGATCGGTTGGATCATGAGGAGAACATACGACTACTTCCTCTACGTTGTGATCGCTTCGCTTGGTCTCACGAGTGCGTGAGACAACACTCTCCCCTCTCGTTGCTATGCATCACCATGATCTTGCGTGTGCGTAGGAAATTTTTTGAAATTACTACGTTCCCCAACAGGTACAACCGCCCAAAGCACCACACCAGTGTTTACCAAGTGGAATTGCGGTACTACCACCCTGGGGCGGCGGTACAACCGCTTGGGAGAAACCTGGGATGTGCAACCCCAGGGTATCACCCCAGGGGCGGTGGTTGAGCCGGTACAACAGGCCAGCGGTACAACCACCCAGCTGGGCGGTACAACCGCTGAGGAGAGACTGCTATACCAGAAGGAGCTAAAAGGAGCCTCTCTCTGCACGGAACGGAAGGTGAAGGTGGGTGACAAGAAGAGTGTACGTGCAATGATTCACCCCACGCCTTCCGATGTGGATTCCCTCTTGATAGTACGGGTTTCAGAGGACCAAGGAAATAAACACGCAGAAAACATCGTCTTCGATCTTTTCCTTCCAGAGAGAATGCCAAATTTATGCGAACCTGAAGAGCTAAACACACGATTAGACCACAAGGAAAGTTGTCATCATCACCCAAAACACAAAGACGGTAAATGTCCTAACAATCTCCCGCTTTTTAGTGGATGATGACAACAACAAGATTTGCATAAGATGTCTAGAAAATATAGGCGGGCTCCCCCTAGATGTGTGCGCTATTTTGAATTTTCTTTTGGAATGCGAAGTCACACATTAGGATCATAGCTCCCCCTAGATTTTATAGACCCACCAATCCTACTAAACCGAGAAAGATACACAAAGGATAAACATAAGCGGTAGATAGATGGAGAAAGCATGTCTCACACCATGCCAGACGAGTTTCACATCACAGGGACCACAACGAAAGGAAGCACAAGTTCAACTCAAGTTCAACGCTCAACTCGACAGAGAAACACACCCCAAGCAACTCCCATGCAAATCCCGAAACCTACTAGGACTCTCTCCCCCTTTGGAATCAATGCACCAAAATGGAAAAGAGCGATGCTAATGCCCCAGAGCTCAGTAGATCTCGTCTGAACCCTCGGTCTCATCTGAATCATGATCTTCGGATTCTGCATCTTCTTCCATGGTATCATCAACCGCATCAAACATGGAGGTAGCCGGATGACCCGACGCTTCAGCCTCATCATCACTCCAGGTGCTGTGCGTACAGATCCAGCGGTCCTCTGGAGTGATGCTCTTCTCAGATCCACTCTTCACAGTCATGTTGAGGTGTTTCATCATGGCAATCTGACGGCGCCTAGCAAGCTTCTCATTCAATGGGCATCATACATCCTCTTCTGAATGTCAGTCTGGAGGCAGAAGGTCTTCTTCACTTTAGCAGTGAGCTTGGTCACCCAGGAGGGCTTGGCACTAGGCTCCATATCAAAGTCCTCATCATCGGAGGTGGCATACACATCCTCTGGGTCATCGGCAGGAAATCTGGGCTGAGCATGCTTCTTCTTCTTAAGTTGCTTGACCTCATGCACGGTGAGGTTATCAGGGGAGGTGAGGAGCTCTTCGGGATGGCGAACAGCCCAAACAGAGTTCAGAAAGCACATGACAAATAGAGCATAGATGGGAACCTTTCTGTAGATGAACATGTTGTACATCTCCTGCCACAGCCAGTTGGACACATCAAAAGTAGCACCAGTCCCCACTTTGGTCTTCATAGCAACAAGCAAGTCAACAAGATACCCATAGATCTCATCCTGATTCCCAACCTTGGGCAGAAGCATGACACGTCTCCAACGTATCTATAATTTATGAAGTATTCATGCTATTATATTATCCTTCTAGGATGTTTTTATATGCATTTTTATGCTATTTTATATGATTTTTGGGACTAACTTATTAACCTAGAGCCCAGTGCCAGTTTCTGTTTTTTCCTTGTTTTTAAGTTTTGCAGAAAAGGAAAACCAAACGGAGTCCAATTGATGTGCCAATTTTTGATGATTTTTTCTGGACCAAAAGAAGCCCCCAGAGTAAAAGAGTTGGGTCAGGAGAGTCCCGGGCTGCCCACGAGGGTGGAGGGCGCGCCCACCCCCCTGGGCATGGGCCCCTGCCTCGTGGACAACCCATAGACCCCCCTGACGTGAGACCTACGCCAAAAAATCCTATAAATACTGAAACCTCCAGAAAATAGAATAGATCGGGAGTTCCGCCGCCGCAAGCCTCTGTAGCCACCGAAAACCAATCTAGACCCGTTTCGACACCCTGCCGGAGGGGGGTCCCTCACCGGTGGCCATCTTCATCATCCCAGCGCTCTCCATGACGAGGAGGGAGTAGTTCACCCTCGGGGCTGAGGGTATGTACCAACAGCTATGTGTTTGATCTCTCTCTCTCTCTCTCTCTCTCTCTCTCTCGTGTTCTTGATTTGGCACGATCTTGATGTATCATGAGCTTTGCTATTATAGTTGGATCTTATGATGTTTCTCCCCCTCTACTCTCTTGTAATGGATTGAGTTCCCTTTGAAGTTATCTTATCGGATTGAGTCTTTAAGGATTTGAGAACACTTAATGTATGTCTTGTCGTGCTTATCTGTGGTGACAATGGGATATCACGTGATCCACTTGATGTATGTTTTGGTGATCAACTTGCGGGTTCCGCCCATGAACCTATGCATAGGGGTTGGCACACGTTTTCGTCTTGACTCTTCGGTAGAAACTTTGGGGCACTATTTGAAGTACTTTGTGTTGGTTAGAATAGATGAATCTGAGTTTGTGTGATGCATATCGTATAATCATACCCACGGATACTTGAGGTGACATTGGAGTATCTAGGTGACATTAGGGTTTTGGTTGATTTGTGTCTTAAGGTGTTATTCTAGTACGAACTCTATGATAGATCGAACGGAAAGAATAGCTTCATGTTATTTTAGTACGGACTCTTGAATAGATCGATCAGAAAGGATAAGTTTGAGGTGGTTTCTTACCCTACAATAATCTCTTCGTTTGTTCTCCGCTCTTAGTGACTTTGGAGTGACTCTTTGTTGCATGTTGAGGGATAGTTATATGATCCAATTATGTTATTATTGTTGAGAGAACTTGCAGTAGTGAAAGTATGAACCCTAGGCCTTGTTTCCTAGCATTGCAATATCGTTTGTGCTCACTTTTATCATTAGTTACCTTGCTGTTTTTATATTTTCAGATTACAAAAACCTATATCTACCATCCATATTGCACTTGTATCACCATCTCTTCGCCGAACTAGTGCACCTATACAATTTACCATTGTATTGGGTGTGTTGGGGACACAAGAGACTCTTTGTTATTTGGTTGCAGGGTTGTTTGAGAGAGACCATCTTCATCCTACGCCTCCCACAGATTGATAAACCTTAGCTCATCCACTTGAGGGAAATTTGCTACTGTCCTACAAACCTCTGCACTTGGAGGCCCAGCCCAACAACGTCTACAAGAAGAAGGTTGCGTAGTAGACATCAAGCTCTTTTCTGGCTCCGTTGCCGGGGAGGCTAGGTAAGCGGCACTCACACCCCGTCAACCAAGCTCTTTTCTGGCGCCATTGCCGGGGAGGTGAGTGCATGAAGGTATATCTTTAGATCTTGCAATCGAATCTTTTATTTTCTTGTTTTATCACTAGTTTAGTCTATAAAATAAAACTACAAAAAAATGGAATTGAGTTTGCCTCATACACTTCATCTTTTTAATATCTTTCATGAGTATGATGGAAAGGAAAATTGTGCCAAAGTGTTAGAAGAAGAATGCATTAAAATGTTTGGCACTAAATCTTGATGAGCATGATTGCAATGTTGTTAGTATGAACTCCTTGAATATCCATAGTACTAATGATGATTGCACTAGTTATGATGAAAATGTCTACTATAAACATGTCAATTTTTGTGGAGTGCATTGGGTTTGCAAGTACACACCTAATAGGGAAGATAGATATTGCAAGAGGCATACACATTTAGAAACTAAATTTTTGCAAGAAAGGCTAAATGTTAGTGCTGAAAATTTAAAATATCTTAGCCATACTTGTGAACTTTGCAATGAACATGGTCATTTAAATATCAAATGCAAATTGTTTCATGATCGAATCGTGTCCAAAAATTGTGATGACTTGATTTCCCTTGCACATCATGATGAACTTAGTCTACTTTTGGGTTATGAAGAATTGAAACGTCAAACTAAGTTTATTCCAGAATATAACCTCGTGAAATTCCTCGATATTGATCTAGAAGAAATTTATATGTATTGTGCGGTGAATTGCATTGAAAATCCTTATATTGCCAATTACATAAAGAAAAGAAAACAAATAGAAGATGAAGAGAATACTAACGAAAGGGAAGAGACTTTCCAATATTCTCCTATTATTTCTTATGATGAATCAGGTAACGAGGAGGAGCTTTCTATTCAACCAATCTCATCAATAAGGAGCTCAAAAAAGAGGATTAAAACCACACATGATGTGAACAAGAAAAAGAAAAAATGGAGAAGCAAAGGTAAAAAGGTATCCCTCCCACTATTGGTGCTCCTACTATTGCTCCTACTACTCATTGTGATGATGATAATTGCTATACTATTGGTGCTATCCATACTATTAATGATGAGAGTGATTATGCTTATGATATGAAAAGGCCCAAGCTTGGGGATGCTATGTTTGATGAAGATGATGTTTTTGAGAATATATTTGCTGCAATTAATGTTTGTCCCAAGCTTGGGGATGCTACGTTTAATGAAGATGATATTTTTAGTCTCCCAAGTTTTGATATGCAAATTTATAGTGATGATGGCATGCCTCCTACCTATGATGATTATAGTGATGAAAGTGGGTTTGGAAGAGTGTAACCTTTAGGAAGTAATGATCCCACTATTTTGGAGGATGTTGAATCTTATAATATTTGTGAAAGTGGATTTGGAGAGGTCGTGACTTTATTTAGTGATGAGTCCACTATCTTGGAAGAGGTTTCAATCGATTATGATGAGAACAAAGTTGCTACTTATGATGATTATTGTGATGAAACTTATGCTATAAAAAGTAGTGATGATTATATTTATAAAACTTTTCATGATTATGATTACCTTTTTTCTGAACATTACTCTTTTAATGTGGAAACAATTTATAGTATTCAAGTCTCTTATGATACTCCCACTATTCTGAATGAGAAGAATTTTGCTTATGTGGAGAGTAATAAAATTCCTATGCTTGTAGATCATGGAAATAATGCTTTAGGTGCTGGTTATATTGTTGAATTCAATCATGATGCTACTGAAAATTATTATGAGGGAGGAACATGTGCTTGTAGGAATTGCAATAATATCAAGTTTCCTCTCTATGTGCTTAAAGTTTTAAAGTTATGCTTGTTTTGCCTTCCTATGCTAGTTGATTATTGTTCCCATAAGTTGTTTGCTCACAAAATCCCTATGCATAGGAAGTGGGTTAGACTTAAATGTGCTAGTTATATTCTTCATGATGCTCTCTTTATGTTTCATTTCTTATGTTTTGTGTGAGCATCATTGAAATCATCATGCCTAGTGTGACGCCCTCGATTCAATCGTACACTAATCATGCACGCAAATGTGTACGATCAAGATCAAGGACTCACGGGAAGATATCACAACACAACTCTAGACACAAATTAAAAATAATACAAGCTTTATATTACAAGCCAGGGGCCTCGAGGGCTCGAATACATAAGCTCAAATACACAAGAGTCAGCGGAAGCAACAATATCTGAGTACAAACATGAGTTAAACAAGTTTGCCTTAAGAAGGCTAGCACAAAAGCAACATCGATCAAAAAGGCAAGGCCTCCTGCCTGGGAGCCTCCTAACTACTCCTGGTCGTCGGCAGTCTCCACGTAGTAGTAGGCATCAACGGTGGCATCTGGCTCCTGGGCTCCGACATCTGGTTGCATCAACCGGAAAGAAGAAGAAAGGGGGAAAAGGGGGAGCAAAGCAACCGTGAGTACTCATCCAAAGTACTCGCAAGTAAGGATCTACACTACATATGCATCAGTATCAATGAAATGGACTTTATATGTGGACTGAACTGCAGAATGCCAGAAGAGAAGGGGAAAGCCTAGCCTATCAAAGACTAGCATCTTCTGGGAACCACCATCTTGCAGCAACAGGAGGGAGTAGAGTAGCATAATGTAAAGTAGTAGTACTGTTATCAACCTCGGCCGGAGATCCTTTCTCGACTCCCTGCGAGAAAGAAATCCCAGAGCCATACTATCCAGTTATCATCACAAACCATTTCTCATCACCATCCAATCCTCATCACAAGTATCTAGTTCTAGTTGTATCGACCGGGATACAACTCCAAGTGTCCGTTACCGTAGGACAGGCCATCGATAGATGTTTTCTTCCCTGCAGGGGTGCACCAACTTACCCACCACACTCAATTAACTCCGGCCGGACAAACTTTCCTGGGTCATGCCCGACCTCGGCCAAACAATACGCCGCAACCCGACCTAGGCTTAATAGAGAGGTCAGCACGCCAGACTAAACCTATGCCCCCAGGGGTCATGGGCCATCTCCCCGGGAACTCCTGCATGTTGCATGGGTGGCCGGTGAGCAGACCTAGCTACCTTCCTAAACAGGCAGGAGCTTACCAGTCCAACCCGGCGTGCGCCGCTCAGTCGTTAACGTCTATTAAGCTTCGGCTGATGTATACGACACAGAACGCCCATACTATGCCCACGTGATGGTTAGTGCTATCAGGCCAGAGGCCCCTTGGATCAAATATCCAAATCGTAGTGGATTAGGAGCGCGCGGTAACAAGCAGAGACTCACGAAAGATGTGACCCCATTGCCTCGTCTCGAGGACTTGCGGCAAGGGCTAGGAACGCCCGGCCACGCCTCGTAATTATCTCGCGGGCACCCTCTAGGTCAACCCGACTCCACATCACTCGCAATTAAGCTCGTGGGGGTACCCCTCGAGGTCGACCAATCTTTAGTAACATGGTTCAGTGTAAAGTCATAGTGACCATAGTAACTGTGTGTCTAAACATCAAGGGGAAAACCCGAGGAATCACCCCCAGTGAATTCCACTCTATGTAATCATCAAGGTGAACGTATGAGGAATCACCCCCGAGGTTCACACTTGAGGGGTTGCACGACAAATTCGTATCGGAAGTGGTTAAGGAGGAATCACCCTCGATGACCACGACCGAATAGCTACACTACAGGGTTAACATCAGAAGTACTGATGAGGTCTCACCCTTGGTACTCGATAGTAACCCAGTAGTGTTGAGCAACTAAGGGGAAGTGATGTGCGGTGTCGGGACCTGGCCTTCGATCCCGTTGATCGGGTCTTCGGTGATGAAGCAGGGGCAACAAGGACAAGGTGGGGTCACTGATAGATCACTATCCAACCTATACTAAGCAGTTTAGGATAAGCAGGTAGGTAACAATAAGCAGGTTACAAAAGCAGGCTATGCATCAGAATAGGAGCAATCAATTACATTAGAAAAATCTAATGCAAGCATGAGAGAATGGAATGGGCGATATCGGTATGATCAAAAGGGGGGGCTTGCCTGGTTGCTCTGGCAAGGAGGGGTCGTCGTCGATGTAGTCGATCACAGGGGCAGCATCGGTCTCGGGGTCTACCAAAGAAAAGAGGGGGAAGAAACAGTAAATATAAAGCAACATAGCATCATAAAGCATAACGTGGCAATATGCTGTGTCGGGTGTGAACTAACGTATGGCTACACGATATAGGTGAAGGGGGAATTCAACCGGGAATGAATTCCCGGTTCCGGACCTGTATCAAACAGATGACCGGAGGGGGAATGTTCCATGTTCAGCATGCTAGGGGCATGTGACAGATGAACGCACCGCATATTCGGATTCGTTGGATTTTTCTGAGCAACTTTCATGTAGAAAACATTTTCATCCGAGTTACGGTTTATTTTCTATGAATTTTCAAAGATTAAAGTATTTTCTGGAATTATTAACATTAACAGAAAAGGAATTGTGACATCAACATGACATAGGTGTGACGTCAGCAGTCAACAATCCGGTTGACTGGTCAAAGCTGACCAGTGGGGCCACCGGGACCCACATGTCAGCCTTTGTTGGCTTAACAGTGGATTAACTAAACTAACAGGGTCAATCAGGGGAGTGGGCCCCGGGCCTCAGTGAGTGTTTTAGGTTAAACTAATCATTTTTATTTATAAAACATTATTAGACTAATATAACAGAGGGGGGCCCACGTGTCAGTGGCTGGGGGCTGCCCCGTTCAGCACGGTTGACTGGTCAAACCAGTCAACGGGGGTCAGCGGGTCCACTGGGGCCACCGGCACGGGCAGGCGGTGCCACGTGCCACCGGCATCGCCGGAGACGCTGCCGAGCTAACCCTGGCGACCATTCCGACGGCGGAGCAAACGGGAGAGCGGCAGGATTCGTCCACAGGGGGTCTCCGGGGCTGGGGCTAGGCACGTTCGAACAGGGAGTGAGCGGCGCAGCTGCTGGTGGTGGTGGTTTCACCGGAGTTGGCTAGAGCGGCGCCAGCTACGAGCAGAGGCGAGAGCGCGTACGAGTGCTCGACGGAGACGGCGCTACGGCGTGAAGCAGCTTGAACGGGAGGGCTAGGCATGCTCTATGCAGCGCGGCGAGCACGTTGGGCACTAGCCCGTGACCAAAAGGTCACCGGAGTCTCGCCGGCAACGAGATCCGCGGCGATGCATTCGGGCGCTCGCCGGGGATAGGGCTAGGGGGCACGAGAGGGTGAGAGGAAGGGCTCTCCGGGCTATGGCTCGATGCTGTGTGCGCCCTGGAGCACTAGTGGCTCGCTGAAGTGCGGGAGCAGACGGCATGGCCGTGGCGGGCGGAGCTCGGTAACGTGATGGAGCGGCTACGGCTAGGCAGAGGGACAAGGGAGAGCGGGGAGAGGAGGGCGAGCTCATAGTGGAGTCGTAGGGAGTGGCATCGAGCTCGGGGACGGCGTGAGGTAGCCGGAATCGAAGATGATGGCGGCGGTGCCCGAGGAAGAAGAAGAAGACGGGACGATGATATAGTGGCTCCCGTCCCCAACGGCTAGTTGTAGAGGACGTAGTCGACGACGGCGGTGCTCGGGAACACGTTGGCGAGGCGCGGCATGGACGGTGGCCACGTCGACGGCGATCGGTGGCGATGAAGCTCAAGGCGGTGAGCTTCGAGGATCGAGCGATAGGAGAGGGGAGAGGTGGATCTGGGGGAGGAGAGGCGCAAGTGGGAGTCGGGAGAGAGGATCGAGGCGACGCGGAGGGAGGGGATCCTTATCCCCTCGTCAGCGAGGCGCGAGGCGACGAGCGGGTTCGACGGCGACCACGGGCGCAGGTCGGTCGAACAGGAGAAGGGGGAAGGCGACCGGTGAGGGGGAGTGGGCCGGCTGGGGTGGGCCGACGGCCAGCTGGGCCGTTTGGCCCAGCGGAAAGGATTAGTTTCTTTTTGTCTTTGTTTTTACCTTCTCTTTTTCTTTTTAAAATAAAATGGAGAGAGGAAAAGATTTATTTGAGCATCCAAAGGATTTAGGGAAAATATGGGACTTGGCCCATTAATTCCTCCACATTTTTAGGTATTGCCACAAATAGTTTGGAGGCAAGAGGAACTGACTAGGAATTTTGGAAATTGGGATTGGCACATTTAAATGTTGCTGGGACACTAATTAATTTCCAGGGGGAATTTGGGAACTCCAAGGATTTTGGTTTTAACATGAAAAATACTTAGAGAATATTTGTCATATTGTGAACTATTTTGATTGCATGAAAGAAGAAGCATATATTTGACATGCAATTTGAATTTGAATTTGAAGCAGATTTTGAACAAGTGGCATTTTGGCATGATGATCATGATGACATGACCTTTATTAGGGGGAGATTACTCTAGTGTGATGCTGGGGATGTTACAAGTCTCCTCCACTACAAGAAATCTCGTCCCGAGATTTATGTGGGGAAGTAAAGAGTAACTTCGGGATAACTGACCCTTATAGGGTTAATTGTCTGGTGAACAAAGTAGGGAGTGTGACAGAAGTATCTCTCGAGTTGAAATTTAAGAAAACATCGAGAGCAAAATATGAAGGTACAATAAGAAGTTTCAAGCGAATGGTCAAACGATTGATACCTGAACAGAGCGTGAGGAGGGGGTTCAGAGCATCGGGAACAGATCATCTCTCGAAAGGTGGCTCGTGACATGATACGAAGCCAAATGCAAGAATATTTCGGAATCAAAGATATACAAGAGAGTCAGGTTCCGATCCTGTGGAACTGTGGGTTATGAGCCCACCATGTGGGTTAAAAGTAGAAAGGGGGCCGATAGCAAGGCATGTCTGATGATAGACTGTCAGTTATGTTGCCAACAATGTTGGTACCAAGGGCGAGGGACGAAGAGAACTATTTCCCTGCTCGTTGAACGAGGCAGACCAATAGGCAAAGTTCTCGTCCATCGGTGGTTACCGGAATGTCAACAGCAATGATAACAAGGTCTTACTAAAAAATTGTACACCGAGGTGTTTACATAAGCAGGGAACTATTACTGCTTAGATCATATAGATCACAAGAATAGGTTAAACAACACAATGGAAATGAAGATGTGGTTATTAGTTTAACCAGACCAATGGAAAGGAAAAGGTGCTTATACAAAAGTATTAGAGTATATGCTTCCCAAGAACAAACAGAGCATGATATACATGACAGGACATCAAGTACTTATCCATTTAGTTAATGGGGCAAGGAGAATCATGATGTTTACCCATACAGTGGTGTTTGGATAATTGATCAAGAAACATTTAGCATTGCGCCTCCAATGTTCTTAATGATGTTTGGAGTAACACAGTCATACTTTTGGATAGCATTGACATGGTCATCAGGTAAAGGTCGGACCTTGGGAACACAAGGGATCCATCCAAATTTTTGGAACATCTCATGTTATTTGAACAGGGAAAAGATGGGGAGGTGGCCGATGTTTCAGTAGCAATCCATCGACATGTTAAAAATGATGTATTTCCAAAGTTTATATGAACAAGTTTTGTGTTGTGGGGGAGACAAGAATGTTGTCGATGGTAACACAAATCATCAAGGGGCAAGGATGATATTTCTCATCATGAATTCGATTGATATCTTGGGAGAGTTTAGAAAGTTGATGATGATAACAACACATTTGTCGAGGGATTTCAGGAAGATGTAATTGATCGTGAAGACATCAAGTCAATGGAATGATGAAGTGAAAGGTTATTGGAACCACGAGTACGACACAAACTGAAAAGCAAGCTTGCTATTCATGGCGAAATGGTATGACGAGGAAGATCGACATAAGCTTAGCTCGTCGTCGAAAATTCTACTCCGGGAAGGACCAGGTAGCACAGTTAAAATTTAGCACGATAATGATATAGCTGGCCACGCTAGGAATGACTTGAAGGATTATTAAACTCGTAAGCAATGAAAATTACTTAGAGTTATTGAATTAGAGTGTGGAATCGATTCTCTTATCGGTGTTCTCGAGTGACTAATAACTCTGAACCCGGGGGGAATTTGAAATCAATGAGAAGTAATACTAGATGAATACTCATAGGAAGCAACTGAGTTCTTTAATATTCTCGAGATACTGGAGGGTAATACTAGAAGGAAGATCAAAATAGAGGTTGCAGAGTTGCATTGATCTGCAGAAGACAAGTGCATGAACTTGTCCGAGAAATGGAATCAAAGGGGAACAATCATGGTCAGAACCACGGTTGCAAAAGACCAAACATAGGTACCAGAAGAACTCATAACAAGGGGATTATTATTATCACAAGAAGCCTCCATGATAAGTTCCACATCGGGTCCATGGGCATGAACACAAAGTTCAAGGTCGACTCCCACTTCTTCAATGCATAACCTTCCATTCACTTCTCGCTTTCGAAGAGATCGTAGTGCAGAAGATTTATCTGGCAAAGTACCAGAAGAGTAAGACTCACATCTCTTTTGAGTTCACACGGAAGGCATAGGTTCAACCCGTAGGGGTATCTTAGGCGAAGAGTAAGACTCACATCTCTTTCGTCTTCGTTCATCGGTAACTTTACTTGGAGCTATATTTTTATTCACCACATGATATGTGTTTTGCTTGGAGCGTCATTTTCTTTTCTTTAGCTTTGCTTGCTGTATGAATAAAATACCAAGATCTGAAATTCTTAAATGAGAGAGAGTCTTCACAAAGCTACATAATTATTTAACTACTCATTGATCTTCACTCATATCTTTTTGGAGTAGTTTGTCATTTACTCGTGTGCTTCACTTATATCCTATGAGTAAATAGTCGAATGATTTGAATGTCATAAATCTGAAATTATATATGTTTCATATGTTTATCCCATGGGGAGTAATGCCTTCACATATAAGAAGTAGAGGTGGTAAATTTATTGAAGGTTAGCAAACATTGTATTGGTCACTTGAACAATTCATGAAATAATATTGAAGGAAGAGAGGTTTCACGTATAAATATACTATCTTGGACATCTTCTATGATTGTGAGCCCCATTAATTATTTTCAAACCTGAGCAAATTAGTTGAAGTTGGACAAGGAAGACAACATAATGAGTTATGCTTGGGTATATTTGTATAGAAGTTATATTGTTATGGATCCTATAACATGTGGTGCTTGCTATTTAGAATCCCTTGCTAGCCAAAATATCTGTACTAAGCGAGAATACTGCTTGTGCATCCAAATTCCTTGAACCAAGTTTATTCCATGAGTGTCCACCATATCTACCTATATGCGGTATTTATCTGCCGTTCCAAGTAAATTTGCATGTGCCAAACTCTAAACCTTCAAATAATAATCTGTTTTGTATGCCCGAATCGCTCATGTAGCGACTAGGGGCTGTCAGTATCTTCCATGCTAGGTGGGTTATTCTCAAGATGAGTGGACTTCGCTCATCATTCACGAGAAAATGGCTGGTAACTGGGATGCCCAGTCCTATGATCAAAAGATCAAAAAGAAATTCGCAAATAATTTAAACAAAACTCCCCCGGGAATGTTGATAGTTAGACGACACCCGTTGTTTCGGACAAGCCGTGGAGTGTGAATGTTGGTGGAGGGGGAGTAAAAAATTTATCTTTCTGCGTGGGAACCGCCTATAATGTATCTAGTATGGAAGATATTGGGAACTCTTGGTCGTTATGTTGACAATGAAAGCATACCTCTCAAAACATATTTTCATCTCTGTTTTTGCTTCGAGCTCTGGCACCTCTGCAAATCCCTGCTTCCCTCTGCGAAGGGCCTATCTTTTACTTTTATGCAAGAGTCAGTAGTATTCCTTCTCATTCCAACCTACTCTCTAGTTGGCAAGCATCATGTGATGGAAAGATCTAAGCATATATGGCCATTCAAAAATTTTGAGCATGAATTATTATTGTTGACATTACCCTTGAGGTAAAAGGTTGGGAGGCGAAACATTAAGCCCCTATCTTTCTCTGTGTTCGATGAATACTATTTGTTCTAAAAATATGCTTTGAGTGGTAGCAATCATGGAAGACTAAATGATAGTTGAGTATGTGAAGTTTGCGGAATCAAAGCTCTGACATAGATTCTTCCTGAAAATAAGATGAATTGTAATTGTATGATGACTAATAACACTGTTTGTTAGTTTTCAAGAAAGTTTATGATCTATACTTTAACATGTGAATAGATTGATACTTGATCAAGCAAAGTTTAATGAAATGAGCTATAGTTATGACAAATAATGATGCTAGAAAAGGTGATTGAAATTATCATATATCAAACTTGTGCACTGCTAGCATTCACACTTCATAAATTCGTTCTTTTATCATTTACCTACTCGAGGACGAGCAGGAATTAAGCTTGGGGATCTTGATACGTCTCCAACGTATCTATAATTTATGAAAGTATTCATGCTATTATATTATCGTTCTAGGATGTTTTATATGCATTCATATGCTGTTTTATATGCTTTTTGGGACTAACATATTAACCTAGAGCCCAGTGCCAGTTTCTATTTTTTCCTTGTTTTGAAGTTTTGTAGAAAAGGAAAACCAAACGGAGTCCAATTGACGTGCGAATTTTTGATGATTTTTTCTGGACCAAAAGAAGCCCCCGGAGTAAAAGATTTGGGTCAGGAGAGTCCTGGGCTGCCCACGAGGGTGGGGGCATGCCCACCGCCCTGGGCGTGGGCCCCTACCTCGTGGACAACCCGGAGACCCCCCCTGACGTGAGACCTACGCCAAAAATCCTATAAATACTGAAACCTCCAGAAAATAGAATAGATCAGGAGTTCCGCCGCCGCAAGCCTCTGTAGCCACCGAAAACCAATCTAGACCCGTTCCGGCACCCTGTCAGAGGGGGGGATCCCTCACCGGTGGCCATCTTCATCATCCCGACGCTCTCCATGACGAGGAGGGAGTAGTTCACCCTCGGGGCTGAGGGTATGTACCAGTAGCTATATGTTTGATCTCTCTCTCTCTCTCTCTCTCTCTCTCGTGTTCTTGATTTGGCACGATCTTGATGTATCGCGAGCTTTGCTATTATAGTTGGATCTTATGATGTTTCTCCCCCTCTACTCTCTTGTAATGGATTGAGTTTTCCCTATGAAGTTATCTTATCGGATTGAGTCTTTAAGGATTTGAGCACTTGATGTATGTCTTGCTGTGCTTATCTGTGGTGACAATGGGATATCACGTGATCCACTTGATGTATGTTTTGGTGATCAACTTGCGGGTTCCGCCCATGAACCTATGCATAGGGGTTGGCACACGTTTTCGTCTTGACTCTCCGGTAGAAACTTTGGGGCACTCTTTGAAGTACTTTGTGTTTGTTAAAATAGATGAATCTGAGATTGTGTGATGCATATCGTATAATCATACCCACGGATACTTGAGGTGACATTGAAGTATCTAGGTGACATTAGGGTTTTGGTTGATTTGTGTCTTAAGGTGTTATTCTAGTATGAACTCTATGATAGATCGAACGGAAAGAATAGCTTCATGTTATTTTACTAAGGACTCTTGAATAGATCGATCAGAAAGGATAACTTTGAGGTGGTTTCGTACCCTACAATAATCTCTTCGTTTGTTCTCCGCTCTTAGTGACTTTGTAGTGACTCTTTGTTGCATGTTGAGGGATAATTATATGATCCAATTATGTTATTATTGTTGAGAGAACTTGCACTTGTGAAAGTATGAACCCTGGGCCTTGTTTCCTAGCATTGCAATATCGTTTGTGCTCACTTTTATCATTAGTTACCTTGCTGTTTTTACATTTTTAGATTACAAAAACCTATATCTACCATCCATATTGCACTTGTATCACCATCTCTTCGCCGAACTAGTGCACCTATACAATTTATCGTTGTATTGGGTGTGTTGGGGACACAAGAGACTCTTTGTTATTTGGTTGCAGGGTTGTTTGAGAGAGACCATCTTCATCCTACGCCTCACACGGATTGATAAACCTTAGGTCATCCAATTGAGGGAAATTTGCTACTGTCCTACAAACCTCTGCACTTGGAGGCCCAACAACGTCTACAAGAAGAAGGTTGCGTAGTAGACATCAAAGCACATTGCGAAATACGCGATGCATGATGTCATAAACCTTCTGAAGATCCTTAGACTCACCAATAATGACTCGTCGCCTACTGTATAGAGGAGCAAGCTTCTCCTTAGGCATGGAATGGGGATTGTCGTGAGGACGAATACCACCATTCCCTTCGAGACCGGTATCCTCATAGCCAAGTGCATTGCAGAAAGCCCTCCAGGGCACATGGAAGAACTCATCACGGCACATGAGCGAGAGTGTGCTCATCATCTTCACCAAAGTGGATTGTTGCATAGAACTGATGGATAAGCTGAACATCAAAGTCGCAATGATGGAGACATATAAGCTTGACCAAATCAAACTCCTCGCAAAGGGCCAAGGCCTCCCCAAAGTACTCCATGTTGCTCCTCCAATGGTCAAGGTCAATGGTCTATTGCTTGGTGTACCGATTCTTGTTGTGCTCGAAAAGCTCATGAACAATCATCTCTTGCATCTCATTCCAGAAGTGAACATATGTCCAACGAGGAGCGATAGGGACGGTGTATGGATTCTTATTCCGGAAGGCATCCCACTCCTTGGCCTTCCATTTGTGCAAAGGCATGGCCACACGTTTCTTGGCAGCGGCAGACTTCTCACGACGGGTTGGCTTGGTCGGAATCACAACCTCCTCCTCCCCATCGGACTCAATAGGGCGTTGGAGTCTTTGAGCTCGTTTCTTGGTCTTGGTACGAGGGGCAGAACGAGAACTAGAGCCACCTGCAAACACACATGAGAGGAAACACGAGATACCCAGCAAAGATGAGAGGATTGCACACAAGAGCAGGGGAATATAATGCTTGTGAATCAGAGAAGGTAAAACAATGCTATGTGGTTCAGAAATCCTGGTTGTACCGGTTCTACAGACGGTAGAACTGCTCAAGCGGTTGTACCGCCCATAGGGGTGGTAGAACCGCTGGAAACGAGCAGAGCCACCGAGTGAAGAACAACTGCCTATGGGATTCGAAACAACCTAGCAATATTCTAAGTTCTAAGAGAGCACAAACACTAGCACGAGCACATATAGATTTCTTCCGCCCAATAGTTTGAACAAAAATGTGGGATATATATCAAGCAATGCCCTAAGGGAACAAGGGATGAACCCTAGAGTGAAGGAGTGGGGCATTACCGGCATCCATGGGAAGAGATCGAGAGGGAGGGGGGCCTCCACGGAGAGGATTGATACGTCTCCAACGTATCTATAATTTTTGATTGCTCCATGCTATATTATCTACTGTTTTAGGCAATATTGGGCTTTATTTTCCACTTTTATATTACTTTTGGGACTAACCTATTAACCGGAGGCCCAACCCAAATTTGCTGTTTTATGCCTATTTCAGTGTTTCGAGGAAAAAGAATATCAAACGGAGTCAAAACGGAACGAAATCAACTAGAGAAGTTATTTTTGGAAGGAAAGCCACCCAATGGACTTGGAGTGCATGTTAGGAAAGAAGGGAGGTGCTCACGAGGGTGGGGGGCGTGCCCCCCTGCCTCGTGCCCCCCCTTCGGTCCACCGACGTACTCCTTTCACCCATATATACCTACGTATCATAAAACTTCCAGAACAGAAGATAGATCGGGAGTTCCGCCGCCGCAAGCCTCTGTAGCCACCAAAAACCTCTCGGAAGCCCGTTCCGGCACCCTGCCGGAGGGGGAACCCATCACCGGTGGCCATCTTCATCATCTTGGCGCTCTCCATGACGAGGAGGGAGTAGTTCACCCTTGGGGCTAAGGGTATGTACCAGTAGCTATGTGTTTGATCTCTCTCTGTCGGGGAGGCTGATCGTACCCACGGACACCTATGGGGCCGGCGGACCAGGCCCCTTTGTGGTTCGGAGGGGGGCGGAGAACACACGAAGAGCGGATCGAGGCGAGGCACACGAGCAGTTTACCCAGCTTTGGAGCTCTCCGGAGAGATAAAACCCCTACTGCTGCTTGTTTGATGTATTCTGTTCTTGCTTCCCGATGAGGTGAAACTTCCTCGAGCGGTGCCTGGTCCATAGTCTTATCTCCTCCTCCCCGGTTAACTTGTGCGCGAGGGAGCCTTCCTTTCTTTGAGAAAAGAGAAAGAAAAGGAAATAAAGTTATGGAGCCTAGCGGCTCGATTTTGCTTACCGGGTGTGGTTGCTGCATAAAGTGTTAGCCAAAACATGCAATAAAATGATGAAAGCATGAAGTTGACAAGTTGCGCGCAACACATGAGCTTTACTGATGCACGGGGTCTGCGCCCGGCTTTGTACAAAGGATTACATGGAACAGCGGCAAGACTTGTACAAAAGGTGGTTGCCGGAACGGGTTCCGACAACCGCGCCCTATGGGTAAAGCTTACGAAGATGCTCAATGTTCCAGGAGTTGCTCACCGGAATGCCATCTTCGGTCTCAAGGCGGACAGCTTGAGCCTAGTGACTCGTTTCACCCGATAAGGGCCCTCCCACTTCAAGGCGTCAACTTGTTTGAATTCTTGGCGGACTGAACGCTACCAAGAACAAGGTCGCCTTCCTCGAGACTTCGGCACTAACTCTGCGGCTATGGTATCGACGCAAAGCTTGTCGGTAGCGAGCAGCTCGCATAGCGGCTCGAAGGCGATCCTCCTCAAGGAGCAGCGTCATCTTGTCGCAGCTGCTCTTGCTCAAGCTCATCATAAGCGAGCACTCGAGGCGATCCGTATACGAGTTCCATGGGGAGAACTGCCTCTGCTCCGTAGACTAGAGCAAAAGGTGTCTGGCCGGTGGCTCGATTTGGCGTCGTCCTGATCGACCAAAGAACCACCGGCAGCTCCTCGATCCAGTTTCTTCCGCACTTGTGCAGCCTGTCGAAAGTTCTGGTCTTGAGCCCGCGCGCACTTCCACATTGCCCTCTCTGCTTGACCGTTGCTTCTCGGGTGAGCCACGGAAGCAAAGCGGACCTTGGCGCCAAGATCTTGGACGCATCGCATGAAGGTGCGACTTCAGAAATTGTGTGCCGTTGTCGGTGATGATCCTGTTAGGGATTCCAAAGCGGCAAACAATCGACCAAGAACTTGATCGCCGTTGTCTGTCACCTTCCTCCTCGCTTCCACTTCCGCCACTTTATGAACTTGTCGATGGCGACGTACAAGTACTCAAAGCCCCGACAGCTCGGGGAAGGGGCCGAGGATGTCGAGCCCAGACCGAAAAATGGCGGGATAAAGGGATCCTCTGGAGAGCTTGAGCTGGCTGGTGTATCTGTTTGGAATGGAACCGCACGCTTCACACTTGGTTACTTGTGCAGTTGCATCACGGAGGGCTGTCGGCCAAAAGAAACCTTGCCGGAAAGCTTTGCGGCAAGTGCTCTTGCGCCAATGTGGTGACCACATATGCCTCCGTGTATCTCGCCATGAGCTTACATCCATCTTCCCCAGGAATACACTTCAATTTCACACCGTTGAGTCTTCTTACATAAAGTATGCTATCGATAAACTGATACATACTCATTGCCGGGCTACTCTTTCCGCTTCTTCTTGCTCTTCGGGAAGTTCTCGTCTGAAGGAAATGGACAATCTGCTGCGCCCATCTTTGGAGCTTGCGGCTCGACAACAAGGACTAA
Organism: Aegilops bicornis; assembly: GCA_021605145.1. Taxonomy (NCBI): domain Eukaryota; kingdom Viridiplantae; phylum Streptophyta; class Magnoliopsida; order Poales; family Poaceae; genus Aegilops; species Aegilops bicornis. The sequence continues at coordinate 579,855,455 of CM038670.1, forward strand.
AGGCACATCTGCTGCTGCGGGAACATCAGCTTCCACGGCAAGAACCTGTGGCCCTGCCGGAGCTTGATGTTCCCCGGCAAGCTTGTCGGAGCAAGACTTGTCGGAGCGCCCGCTTCAACAAAACAAACCACAGGGCTGTCGGAGCAGACTGCCCTCAAAGCCTGTTGGTGTTGATCTTGGGGACATTTGCAACGACGGCTTCGGGAAGCTCTGTCGGAAAGTAGTCACCAGAGGTCAACTTCCTCTTTTTGCTTTGTCCAGTTGATGGTGTTACGGTTGGCTGAGTCAGCTTGAGCACGAAAATCCCTGGTTCCACATGCAACTTAAGTGCGGCGCACTTTGACATGTCGTCAGCAATATCATTCTGAGCTCTTGGAACATGTTCCATTTGCAGGCCATCAAAGTGCTCTTCTAGCTTCCTCACTTCATCAACGTAGGCTTCCATCAACGGACTTTGGTAATCTTTGTTCACTTGGCGGACGACAAGTTGCGAGTCACCCCTGACAATAAGCTTTTTGATCCCAAGGTCCACTGCGATCCACGAGACCGGCAAGCAAACCTTCATACTCTGCGGTATTGTTTGTCGCTTGCTCCTTGGGAAAGTGCATCCGGACTACGTACTTGAGGTGCTCTCCGGTGGGTGCGATAAGCAAGACGCCGACACCGGGCGCCTTGCAGCGAGAAGGCACCATCAAAGTACATCAGCCACTCTTTGCACTGCTTCCTTGACGGGAATGCTCGTCTCGGAATCTCTTCATCCGGTGTTGGCGTCCATTCTGCTATGAATTCTGCCAACGCCTCGCTTTGGATAGTTGATGTGCTTTCAAACTTGAGACCAAAGCTTGACAGCTCCAACGCCCACTCGACAATCCCGCCTGCTGCTTACGGATTCTGCGGTATCCTCTTCATTGAAAGCGAGTGACAACTGTGATTTCATGTGCTTGGAAGTAATGGCGCAGCTTTCTCGAGGCCATGAGGAGGCCGAAAGCAATTTACGCACACCAGAGTACCTTGACCTAGCCCCTGCAGGAGGGAGCCGACAAAGTAGATGGCGCTGCACCATCCTTTTACGCATCTGGTCATGTGTCTGCTGGATTCGTCCTTGTCGGGACCAGAGCTTGTCGTGAAACCCCACGCTTGTCGCTGGATGTGCTTGCCGTGGTTCTTTGGCTCGTCATCCGCCTCCCTCTCCGCTACTAACGCAGTACTAACCACTTGATTGGTTGCCGCTATATATAGCAGCAACTTCTCTTGTGGCTTAGGTGCGACAAGTGTTGGAGTGGAGGACAGGTATCTCTTTAAGTCCTACAGCGCAGCCTCCGCTTGAGTCCATTTCATTGGACCTGCCTTTTTCAAAATCTTGAAAAATGGCGGTAGGCGCTCAACAGACCTAGAAATAAACCCGCTGAGAGCAGCCACGCAACCGGCAAGTCTTCGTACATCCTTGACGCGCTTTGGTGCTTCAATCTGCTCAATGGCCTTGATCTTGTCAGGATTAGCTTCAATCCCTCGTTGAGACACGAAAAACCCGAGAAGCTTGCCGGAAGGGACTCCAAACACGCACTTCTCGGGGTTGAGCTTGAGGTTGATCTTGCGCAGATTTGCAAAGGTCTCGTCCAAATCTTGAACCAGAGTTGCTTTGTTCTTGCTTTTGACCACTATGTCATCCATGTAGGCTTCTACATTTCTGTGCATTTGCGGCTCAAAAGCGTCATGGACTACCCTTGCAAATGTTGAACCAGCATTCTTCAAACCGAAAGGCATCCGTATGGAAAGTATGTGCCACATGGTGTGATGAATGCGGTCTTCTCCTCATCTTCTTCAGCCATGAAGATCCGATGGTATCCTGAGTATGCATCAAGAAACGAAAGCAAATCACATCCAGCCGTGGAGTCAACAATCTGGTCAATGCGCGGCAAGGGAAATGGATCTTTGGGACAAGCTTTATTAACATCCGTGAAGTCAATACAAAGTCTCCATTTTCCGTTTGCTTTACGCACGACTTCTGGATTGGCCAACCACGTAGGATGGAGCACTCCTCGACAAGGCCTGCTGCTTCCGGTTTCTTGATCTCTTCGCTATGAATTCTTGGCGCCCACCGCTTGCTTCGACTTTTTGCTTGACGGGCGCGATGAGGACAAGCGGCCAGCGGTGCTCAATCACTTTCACAGGAACACGGGATGTCAGACGGTTGCCATGCAAACACGTCGACATTCGCCGCAGGAAAGCAACGAGCGCGCCTTCCTATTTAGGGAGTCGAGAGGCACCGATGGTAAAGGTACCACCAGTGCCGTCCTCCTTGGCGAGCACCTTCTTGGTCTTTGGCGGAGCTACCATCTTCTTGCACTTGCGGTGGTGCTGGATGGTGCGTCCTCGACGGTAGCGCAGCGCTCCAAAGAGGTGCGCTTGCCGGAGTGAGCATCAGAGCCCTTGCCGGACTTGGACTTTGTCTTCTTCCCCCGGGAGCTTCAGCGGCAAGTGTTTGGCAATCTGTCGCGGCTGCTGCATCCCGGTAGATCTTGTCGGCACAGATAAGGGCATCCTTCTTGTCGCCATGGACGGAGATGACGCTTATCGGGCCTGGCATCTTGAGTAGGTTGTAGGCGTAGTGAGAGGCTGCCATGAACTTGGCGAGTCTTTGGACGCCAAGTATCCCATTGTAAGGCAACGGAAATCGGCAACGTCGAATGTGACCCTCTCGGTCCTAAAGTTCAGCTCGCTGCCAAATGTTATCGGCAACGTAATCTTCCCTTCGGCTTGCTCCTTCCGGATTGATTCCTTGGAAAGTGCGGTCTCTTCGAGCTCATTGTCAGGATTTGAAGCTTACGGAGCACCACGGAGGAGATCAGATTCAAGCCGGCCCGCCGTCAACTAACATTTTGGTGACCTTGAGGTTGCGGATGGTTGGTGAGACCAACATCGGCAAGCACCCGACCGCATGATTATGCGATCGGGGTGGTCCTCAATATCAAAAATGATAGGCGTCTTGGACCACTTGAGAGGCTTGCGTGACTCTACGGATGGTTCCGCTGCATTGACCTCCGCATCCATTGCTTGAGCTGGCGGTGGGAGGTATGCAGGGAAGCACCTCCGTCAACGCAGAGGACCTCTGTGGCTTTCTGAAACTCCTGCTCATCAGCGTCGTCGTCTTCCATATCTTCGTCGTCGTCATCATCTTCATCCTTGTCGCATCCGCGGGGAGGTCTGTCTCCTTGCCGCTGCTTGGCCTTGCCGCGGCGTCCTCCTTGGCCGGGACGTTTCTTGCTCGCTCCTCCAGCACCTTCCTGGGCCTTCTCCTTGTCACGCCGCTCGTACTCAGCTCTCTGCTGTTCGACAAACTGCTCGACCTTCTTGCAGCTCTGGAGGTCATGGCCCTTGGTGCGGTGGATCTTGTAGTACTGCTTGCCGGAGCTGTCCTGCTTGTCGGCGGCCGCCACCGACTGGTGGTTGGCGTCAGCGGCAACCTCCTTGCCGGAGCCACCAGCCTTGGCGTTCTTGTCGCCACCTCCATTGCCGGACTGCTCAACAGCTAGCACTTCTCTACCTTTCTTCTTCCTGCCTCGCCGCCCGACCCTTCTTTGCCGGGCGGTGTCCTCACTGTCGAGATCCTGCTTCCGCATTCTCTCATGGGAGTCTCCTCCCTTCCTCGGTAGCGTGCACACTTGTCGGCCAGGCGTACAGCTCAGCGACGTCCTTGACTTTGCACATCGCCATCTCCTCCTCATCCTGCGGTTCCGCACATTACGATGAAATGCGCTGATCACCGGCGGGGTGGACGTCTGGGATGTTGTAGTGCACACGGCTGAATCTCTGAATGAACTTGCGCAGGGACTCTCCTTCCTTCTCGGGCGGCAGATGAAGGTCACTCTCTTGGCCATGAGGCTTGTGGCCACTGTGAAGGCGCCAACAAACCGATGGCACAGATTCGCCCAAGAGGATATGGAGCTGTCCGGCAAGTGCATGAGCCAAGATCTGACGTTGGGCTTGAGCACGGCGGGAAGTAGTTGGCGAGGATCTTGTCGTCATGTCCCCGCAGCCTGCACCGCGATGGTGTAGATCTTTGAGGAACTCCGACGGATGCGTCCTGCCATCATACTTCTCCAAGACGTCTGGTTTGAAGTTTTTCCGCTGGGCCACTGGACTTGCCGCAGCTCACGAGTGAACGCAGGGCAACCTACGCGTCTGACGGCAAGTCACTGGCTCCTCCGGTCGCGCATGTCAACAGAAGGCCCAGTAGCGCTTGTCGGATGACGTCGGCGCCGCTTCTCTTCGGGCGCTCGATGCGAGTTCAAGCGTCCTCTTGTTGTCGCTCGTGAAGAACTTGGCGCTGATCGCGGCAAGCTCGCGGATCCGACGACGCGGTGGAGTCGCTGTCGAGGTGGATCGGGTGAGTCGGCGATCTTGGCCTTCGTGGCGGAGAGTGCACGGTGGTTGCTGTTGGGGAACGTAGCAGAAATTCAAAATTTTCCTACGTATCACCAAGATCTATCTATGGAGAAACTAGCAACGAGGGGAGGAGAGTGCATCTACATACCCTTGTAGATCGTTAAGCGGAAGCGTTCATGAGAACGGGGTTGAAGGAGTCGATTCGTCGTGATCCAAATCACCGGAGATCCGAAAGTGCGAGCAGACGGCACCTCCGCGTTCAACACACGTACAGCCGGTGACGTCTCCCACGCCTTGATCCAGCAAGGAGAGAGGGAGAGGTTGAGGAAGACTCCATCCAGCAGCAACAACGGCATGGTGGTGATGGAGGAGCGTGGCAATCCCGCAGGCTTCGCCAAGCACCAAGGGAGAGGAGGAGGAGAAGAACTTGGGAGAGAGGAGGGGCTGCACCAAAGGCAAAAGGTTTGTTTGAGAGGCCCTCCTACCCCACTATATATAGGGATCCCAAGGGGTGCGCCAGCCCCTAGGAGATCCAATCTCCAAGGGGCGGCGGCAGGAGGAGTCCTTCCCCAAGGCACCTAGGAGGTGCCTTCCCTTATGGGAATCTTCCTTTAGGGTTTCCCTTCACCCTAGGCGCATGGGCCCTAGGGAAGTGGCGCCCAGCCCACTTTGGGCTGGATCCTTCTCACCTCAGCCCATGGGACCCTCCGGATAGGTGGCCCCACCAGTGGACCCGGGACCCTTCCGGTGGTCGTACAATACCGATGACCGAAACTTGTCCCGATGGTCAAAACAAGACTTCCTATATATAAATCTTTACCTCCGGACCATTCCGGAACTCCTCGCGACGTCCGGGATCTCATCCGGACTCAACAACATTCGGTAAACACATACAAGCTTCCTTTATAACCCTAGCGTCATCAAACCTTAAGTGTGTAGACCCTACGGGTTCGGGAGACATGTAGACATGACCGAGACGTTCTCCGGTCAATAACCAACAGCGGGATCTGGATACCCATGTTGGCTCCCACATGTTCCACGATGATCTCATCGGATGAACCACGATGTCAAGGACTCAATCGATCCCGTATACAATTCCCTTTGTCTAGCGGTATTGTACTTGCCCGAGATTCGATCGTCGGTATCCCGATACCTTGTTCAATCTCGTTTCCGGCAAGTCTCTTTACTCGTTCCGTAACACATCATCTCGTGATCAACCCCTTGGTCACATTGTGCACATTATGATGATGTCCTACCGAGTGGGCCCAGAGATACCTCTCCGTTAACCGGAATGACAAATTGATCTCGATTCGTGCCAACCCAATAGACACTTTCGGAGATACAGTAGTGCACCTTTATAGTCACCCGATTACGTTGTGACGCTTTGGTACACCCAAAGCATTCCTACGGTATCCGGAGTTGCACAATCTCATGGTCTAAGGAAATGATACTTGACATTAGAAAAGCTTTAGCATACGAACTACGATCTTTGTGCTAGGCTTAGGATTGGGTCTTGTCCATCACATCATTCTACTAATGATGTGATCCGTTATCAGTGACATCCAATGTCCATGGTTAGGAAACCGTAACCATCTATTGATCAACGAGCTAGCCAATAGAGGCTTGCTAGGGACATGGTGTTGTCTATGTATCCACACATGTATTTGAGTTTCCTATCAATACAATTATAGCATGGATAATAAACGATTATCATGAACAAGGAAATATAATAATAATAACTAATTTATTATTGCCTCTAGGGCATATTTCCATGATCTCCCACTTGCACTAGAGTCAATAATCTAGTTCACATCATCATGTGATTAACAACGATATGTCACATCGCCATGTGACTAACACCCAAAGAGTTTACTAGTTTACGTAAACTAGTTCACATCATCATGTGATTTAGACTCAATGAGTTACGAGGTTTGATCATGTTTTGCTTGTGAGAGAGGTTTTAGTCAACGGGTTTTTAGTCAACGGGTGCGAACCTTTCAGATCCGTGTGTGCTTTGCAAATTTCTAGGTCATATTATAAATGCTGCTTCCACGCTCCACTTGAAGCTATTCCAAATGGTTGCTCCACTATACGTATCCGGTTTGCTACTCGAGTCGGTCGGATAGGTGTTAAAGCTTGCATCGACGTAACGCTTTACGCCGAACTCTTTATCACCTCCATAATCGAGAAACATGTCCTTATTTACTCCAAGGACAATTTTGACGCTGTCCAATGATCCATTCTGGATCATTCTTGTACCCCTTTGACTGACTCATGGCATGGCACACTTCGGTGCGGTACACAAAGATAGCATCTTGTAGAGCCTATGTCTAAGGCATAGGGGACGATCTTCGCCCTTTCTCTACGTTTCCGCCGTGGTCGAGCTTTAAGTCTTAACTTCATACCTTACATCTCGTGCAAGAACTCCTTCTTTGATCGATCCATCTTGAACACCTTCAAGATCATGTCAAGGTACATGCTCATTTGAAAGTATTATTAAACATTTTGATCTATCTTATAGATCTTTGATGCTTATTGTTCAAGTAGCCTAATCCAGGTTTTCTATTGAAAAACACCTTTCAAATAACCATGTATGCTTTCCAGAAATTCTACATCATTTCTGATCAACAATATGTCAACAACATATACTCATCAGAAATTCTATAGTGCTCCCACTCACTTCTTTGGAAATACAAGTTTCTCATAAACTTTGTATAAACCCAAAATCTTTGATCATCCTATCAAAGTGCATATTCCAACTCCGAGATGCTTACTCCGGTCCTTAGAAGGATCATTGAGCCGAGCATAACTTTTAGCATCCTTAGGATCGACAAAAACTTTCTGATTGTATCACATACAACCTTTCCTTACAAAACTGGTAAGGAAACTCGTTTTGACATCCATCTGCCAGATTTCATAAATGCAGCTAATGCTAACATGATTCCGACGGACTTAAGCATTGCTACGGATGAGAAAATCTCATCGTAGTCAACTCCTTGAACTTGTGTAAAACTCTTCGCCACAAGTCGAGCTTCATAGACGGTGACATTACCGTCCACGTCTGTCTTCTTCTTAAAGATCCATTTATTTCAATGGCTTGCCGATCATTGGGCAAGTCCACCAAAGTCCATGCTTTGTTATGATACATGGATCCTATCTCGGATTTCATGGCTTCTAACCATTTATCGGAATTTGGGCCCACCATTGCTTCTCCATAGCTCGTGGGTTCATTGTTGTCTAGCAACATGACCTTCAAGACAGGATTGCGTACCACTCAAGTAAATGCGCATCCTTGTCACCCTACGAGGTAGGTCGGTGACTTGATCCGAAACTTCATGATCACTATCATAAGCTTCTACTTCAATTGGTGTAGGTGCCACGGAACAACTTCCTGTGCCTTGCTACACACTAGTTGAAGTGATGGTTCAATAACCTCATCAAGTCTCCACCATCCTCCCACTCAACTTTTCGAGACGAACTTTTTCTCGAGAAAGGACCCGATTCAAGAAACAATCCCTATTGCTTTCGGGTCTGAATTAGGAGGTATACCCAACTGTTTTGGGTGTCCTATGAAGATGCATTTTATCCGTTTTGGGTTCGAGCTTATCAACCTGAAACTTTTTTTCACATAAGCGTCGTGGCCCCAAACCTTTAAGAAATGACAGCTTAGGTTTCTCTAAACCATAGTTCATACGGTGTCATCTCAACGGAGTAACGTGGTGCCCTATTAAAGTGAGTGCGGTTGTCTCTAATGCCTAACCAATGAAAGATAGTGGTAGTCGATAAGAGACATCATGGTATGCACCATATCCAATAGGGTGCAACTATGATGTTCGGACACACCATCACACTATGGTGTTCGAGGCGGTATTAATTGTGAAACAATTTGCACAATGTCTTAATTGTGTGCCAAAACTCGTAACCCAGATATTCATCTCTATGATCATATCATAGACATTCTATCCTCTTGTCACGAAGATCTTAAACTTCATTCTGAAAGTACTTGAACCATTCAATAATTCAGATTTGTGTTTCATCAAGTAAATATACTCAACATCTACTCGAATCATTTGTGAAGTCGAACATAACGATATTCCTTTGCATGCCTCAAAGACTCATTGGACTGCACATATCAAAATGTGTTGCTTCCAACAAGTTGCTATCTTGTTCCATCTTACTGAAACCGAGGCTTTTCAGTCATCTTGCCCATGTGGTATGTTTTGCATATCTCAAGTGATTCAAAATCAAGTGAGTCCAAACGATCCATCAACATGGAGCTTCTTCATGCGTTTTATACCAATGTGACTCAAATGACAGTGCCACAAGCAGGTGGTACTATCATTACTATCTTATATCTTTTGGCATGAAAATGTGTATCACTACGATCGAGATTCAATAAACCATTTATTTAGGTGCAAGACCATCGAAGGTATTATTCAAATAAATAGAGTAACCATTATTCTCCTTAAATGAATAACCGTATTGCGATAGACATAATCCAATCATGTCTATGCTCAACGCAAACACCAAATGCAATTATTTAGGTTTATAACCAATCTCGTTGGTAGAGGGAGCGTGCGATGCTTGATCACATCGAAATTGGAAACATTTCCAACACATATCGTCAGCTCTCCTTTAGCTAGTCTCCGTTTATGCCGTAGCTTTTATTTCGAGTTACTAACACTTAGCAACCGAACCGGTATCTAATACCCTGGTGCTACTAGGAGTACTAGTAAAATACACAATAACTTAATGTATATCAAATATACTTCTATTGACCTTGCCAGCCTTCTCATCTACCAAGTATCTAGGGTGGTTCCGCTCGATGGCTGTTCCCTTATTACGAAGCACTTAGTCTCGGGTTTGGGTTTAACCTTGGGTTTCTTCCTTTGGAGCAACAATCGATTTGCCGTTTCATGAAGTGTCCCTTCTTGCCCTTGCCCTTCTTGAAACTAGTGGTTTCACCAACCATCAACAATTGATGCTCCTTCTTGATTTCTACATTCGCGGTGTCGAACATTGCGAATGGCTCAAGGATCATCATATCTATCCACGATATGTTATAGTTCATCACGAAGCTTCTAGCAGCTTGGTGGCAATGACTTTTGAGAAACATCACTATCTCTTCTGATAGATCAACTCACTATAGTTTGAAGTTATTGTTGAACTCTTACTATCTGAGCACATTCTCTACGATTGAGCTTTTCTCTGTTAGTTTGCAGGATTGAGAAAATCGTCGGAGGTCTTATACCTCTTGACGTGGGCACGAACCTGAAATCCCAATTTCAGCCATCGAAACATCTCACATGTTCATGACGTTTCAAAACGTCTTTGGTGCCTCAACTCTAAACCGTTTAACCGAACTATCACGTAGTTATCAAAGCGTGTATGTCCGATGTTCGCAACATCCACAAACGACGTTTGGGGTTCAAAGACACCGAGTTGTGCATTAAGGACATAAGCTTTCTACTATCCGCATAATCGCTACTTTCAACTTTCAACTATATTTTCTCTAGGAACATATCTAAACAGTGGAACTAAAGCGCGAGCTACGACATAATTTGCAAAAGATCTTTTGACTATGTTCAAGATAATTAAGTTCATCTTATGAACTCCCACTCGAGATAGACATCCCTCCGGTCATCTAAGTGATTACATGATCCGAGTCAACTAAGCCGTGTCCGATCATCACGTGAGACGGACTAGTCGACTTCGGTGAACATCTTCATGTTGATCGTATCTACTATCGACTCATGCTCGACCTTCGGTCTCTGTGTTCCCGAGGCCATGTCTGTACATGCTAGGCTCGTCAAGTTAACCCCAAGTGTTTTTGCTGTGTAAATCTGTCTTACACCCGTTGTATGTGAACGTAAGAATCCATCACACCCGATCATCACGTGGTGCTTAGAAGCGACGAACTGTAGCAACGGTGCACGATTAGGGAGAACACTTCTTGAAATTTGTGTAAGGGATCATCTTATTTACTACCGTCGTTCTAAGTAAACAAGATGCATAAACATAATAAACATCACATGCAATTATATAGTAGTGACATGATATGGCCAATATCATATTGCTCCTTTTGATCTCCATCTTCGGGGCTCCATGATCATCATTGTCACCGGCATGACACCATGATCTCCATCATCATGATCTCCATCATCGTGTCTCCATGAAGTTGTCTCACCAACTTATTACTTCTACTACTAAGGCTACCGGTTAGCAATAAAGTAAAGTAATTACATGGCGTTGTTCAGTGACACGCAGGTCATACAATAAATAAAGACAACTCCTATGGCTCCTGCCGGTTGTCATACTCATCGACATGCAAGTCGTGAATCCTATTACAAGAACATGATCAATCTCATACATCACATATCATTCATCATATTCTTCTTGGCCATATCACATCACATAGCATACCCTGCAAAAACAAGTTAGGCGTCCTCTAATTGTTGTTTGCATGTTTTACGTGGCTGCTTTGGGTTTCTAGCAAGAACGTTTCTTACCTCATAAAACCACAACGTGATATGCCAATTGCTATTTACCCTTCATAAGGACCCTTTTCATCGAATCCGTTCCGACTAAAGTGGGAGATCGGCACCCGCTAGCCACCTTATGCACCAAGTGCATGTCGGTCGGTGGAACACATCTCACGTAAAATGCGTGTAAGGTCGGTCCGGGCCGCTTCATCCCACAATACCGTCGAAACAAGATTGGACTAGTAACGGTAAGCATATTGAACAACATCAACGCCCACAACTACTTTGTGTTCTACTCGTGCAAAGAATCTACGCAATAGACCTAGCTCATGATGCCACTTTGTTGGGGAGCGTGGCAGAAATTCAAAATTTTCCTCGTATCACCAAGATCTATCTATGGAGAAACTAGCAACGAGGGAGGAGAGTGCATCTACATACCCTTGTAGATCGTTAAGCGGAAGCGTTCATGAGAACGGGGTTGAAGGAGTCGTGCTCGTCGTGATCCAAATCACCGGAGATCCGAGTGCCGAGCAGACGGCACCTCCGCGTTCAACACACGTACAGCCCGGTGACGTCTCCCACGCCTTGATCCAGCAAGGAGAGAGGGAGAGGTTGAGGAAGACTCCATCCAGCAGCGGCACAACAGCATGGTGGTGATGGAGGAGCGTGGCAATCCCGCAGGGCTTCGCCAAGCACCAAGGGAGAGGAGGAGGAGAAGAACTTGGGAGAGAGGGAGGGGCTGCACCAAAGGCAAAAGGTTTGTTTGAGAGGCCCTCCTACCCCAATTTAAATCGGGATCCCCAGGGTGGGTGCGCCAGCCCCTTGGTTTTCCAATCTCCAAGGGGGGGGCGGCCAGGGGAGAGTCCTTCCCCAAGGCACCTAGGAGGTGCCTTCCCTTATGGGAATCTTCCTTTAGGGTTTCCCCTTCACCCTAGGCGCATGGGCCCTAGGGAAGTGGCGCCCCAGCCCACTTTGGGCTGGATCCCTTCTCACCTCAGCCCATGGGACCCTCCGGGATAGGTGGCCCCACAGGTGGACCCCGGGACCCTTCCGGTGGTCCCTACAATACCGATGACCGAAACTTGTCCCGATGGCGAAACAAGACTTCCTATATATAAATCTTTACCTCCGGACCATTCCGGAACTTCTCGCGACGTCCAGGGATCTCATCCAGGACTCGAACAACATTCGTAAACACATACAAGCTTCCTTTATAACCCTAGCGTCGCCAGACCTTAAGTGTGTAGACCCTACGGGTTCGGGAGACATGTAGACATGACCGAGACGTTCTCGGTCAATAACCAACAGCGGGATCTGGATACCCATGTTGGCTCCCACATGTTCCACGATGATCTCATCGGATGAACCACGATGTCAAGGACTCAATCGATCCCGTATACAATTCCCTTTGTCTAGCGGTATTGTACTTGCCCGAGATTCGATCGTCGGTATCCCGATACCTTGTTCAATCTCGTTTCCGGCAAGTCTCTTTACTCGTTCCGTAACACATCATCCCGTGATCAACCCCTTGGTCACATTGTGCACATTATGATGATGTCCTACCGAGTGGGCCCAGAGATACCTCTCCGTTAACCGGAGTGACAAATCGATCTCGATTCGTACAACCCAATAGACACTTTCGGAGATACCTGTAGTGCACCTTTATAGTCACCCGATTACGTTGTGACGTTTGGTACACCCAAAGCATTCCTACGGTATCCGGGAGTTGCACAATCTCATGGTCTAAGGAAATGATACTTGACATTAGAAAAGCTTTAGCATACGAACTACGATCTTTGTGCTAGGCTTAGGATTGGGTCTTGTCCATCACATCATTCTACTAATGATGTGATCCCGTTATCAATGACATCCAATGTCCATGGTTAGGAAACCGTAACCATCTATTGATCAACGAGCTAGCCAATAGAGGCTTGCTAGGGACATGGTGTTGTCTATGTATCCACACATGTATTTGAGTTTCCTATCAATACAATTATAGCATGGATAATAAACGATTATCATGAACAAGGAAATATAATAATAATAACTAATTTATTATTGCCTCTAGGACATATTTCCAACAGTTGCACCTCCGACAGTCTCGTCGCCACCGGCTCGTGCCTTGTCGTCTCGCCGCGGCAACGATGGCGTTGGTTGCCGCGGAGCGTCGCCGTTAGCAAAGCCGATGAGGCTCTGGATAGTGGCCCTCCACTCGTCGACCTTGTCGGCCGTTGGAGGGTAGTCGAGAGCAGCTGAGCTCTCGCGTAGCTTCCTGCTTTGGAGTAGTGGGTGGCATTGGTGAACGGTGCGAGGAGCGGGATATGCTCGGACTTCTAACTACGTTAGAAGGAGCAGGACCCGTCCGGCGACCGTATCTCACTCGTGCCCGGCATGTTGGCGCGCGCATGCTGGTCTTGAGGGTCTCGATCCAACGAGCGTATGGCATTGTGAACGCCATAGCGTTGTTGGTCCCGCATCTCTGAGATGGGCGCGGGGATCTTGTGACGCCGAGGTTTGCGGGGCCTTGTCCTTGGACTTGGCAACGTCGCGAACACCTTCGTCGGTGCCCGTTCCTCCGCCAGCGTCTGCCCCACCACCCGTTTGCTACGGTGAGGGTGGGTACGACGCGGACGGCTCTACTGCCGCCGAAGTCTTCTTCTTCGGTGGCATGTTGAGGAAGATGTTGAGGACGCTGCTCGTGTGAACGTCGGATCAGATTCACACGGCCTCGACGCCCCTACTGGCGCGCCAAAGATGTCTCGGGAGGCTGATCGTACCACGGACACCTATGGGGCGGCGGACCAGGCCCCTTTGTGGTTCGGAGGGGGCGGAGATCGCACGAAGAGCGGATCGAGGCGAGGCACACGCAGCAGTTTACCCAACCGGAGCTCTCCGGAGATAAAACTCCTCTGCTGCTTGTTTGATGTATTACATTTCTTGCTAGGGAGCGATGAGAGCTACAAAACCTAAGCGTGGGTGTATCTGGTCTCGAGTGAGTCGAATGAACCGAGCAGAACCGAACCCCTCTCGTTGCACATGGGCCTCCTTTTATATGCTCAAGGGTCTCCGACGGTGGCAACATAGATGAGGGTACAAATGTAAAACAGGAGTTGGTACACCTACTCGAGCGATTATACGATGCAAAATACCTAACTCGGCGGCAAGGGACAAAAGCAATAAATGCCCGTCGATTGTCGCCCAAACAAAGGCAACAGAGACCGTCCAGTGCGCCTCCGCCGCCACGATGGCAAGCTTGTCGGCGCCGCTTATCGCTGCTCTCCGCTGGCTGCCTGACCTCTCGACACGCAGCGCATGGAACGGTCCCATGGCGACACGTCATTGGATGAGCTGGAGCGGAGATGGAGAGAGTTTGCATGCGCGGCAAGCGCCTTTGCCGCGGCGAATCCTTGTCGCGTCCGGAGGCTTGTCGGCGCTCGAGCCTTCCGGAAGCTCCTCTTGCCGGGCCTTGTCTTCTGCATGCCTTGAGTGGCCTTCCGACAAGCTCCTCTTGCCGGGGCCTTGTCTTCTTAATCAAATACTTTGTTCTTGAATGGCTCCAAAGGAGCCACGGAGGATCTTGGCGGTGACGAGGCAAACCCTGCTGGTGTCTGCAACTGTCCGTGTGCAGTCACGGGATACTAGGGTACCCCTACTCTAGTACACCGACACTCTCTCTCTCTCTCTCTCTCTCTCTCTCTCTCTCTCGTGTTCTCTCTCGTGTTCTCTCTCGTGTTCCCTCTATGGCACGATCTTGATGTATCCCGAGCTTTGCTATTGTAGTTGGATCTTATGATGTTTCTCCCCCTCTACTCTCTTGTAATGAATTGAGTTTCCCCTTTGAAGTTATCTTATCGGATTGAGTCTTTTATGAGAACACTTGATGTATGTCTTGCCGTGCTTATCCGTGGTGAAAATCGGATATCATGTGCCACTTGATGTATGTTTTGGTGACCAACTTGCGGGTTCCGCCCATGAACCTATGCATAGGGGTTGGCACACGTTCTTGATTCTCCGGTAGAAACTTTGGGGAACTCTTTGAAGTACTTTTATGTTGGTTGGATAAATCTGACATTGTGTGATGCATATCGTATAATCATGCCCACGGATACTTGAGGTGACAATGGAGTATCTAGGTGACATTAGGGTTTTGGTTGATTTGTATCTTAAGGTGTTATTCTAGTACGAACTACGGGGCTGTTTGTGACACTTATAGGAATAGCCCAATGGATTGATTGGAAAGAATAACTTTGAGGTGGTTTCGTACCTACCATTATCTCTACGTTTGTTCTCCGCTATTAGTGACTTTGGAGTGACTCTTTGTTGCATGTTGAGGGATAGTTATGTGATCCAATTATGTTATTATTGTTGAGAGAACTTGCACTAGTGAAAGTATGAACCCTAGGCCTTGTTTCCTAGCATTGCAATACCGTTTACGCTCACTTTTACCACTTGTTACCTTGCTGTTTTTATTATTTCAGATTACAAATACCTTTAATTACCACCCATATTGCACTTGTATCACCATCTCTTCGCTGAACTAGTGCACCTATACAATTTACCATTGTATTGGGTGTGTTGGGGACACAAGAGACTCTTTGTTATTTGGTTGGAGGGTTGTTTGAGAGAGACCATCTTCATCCTACGCCTCCCACAGATTGATAAACCTTAGGTCATCCACTTGAGGGAAATTTGCTACTGTCCTACAAACCTGTGCACTTGCAGGCCCAACAACGTCTACAAGGAGAAGGTTGCATAGTAGACATCAAGTTCTTTTCTGGCGCCGTTGCCGGGGAGGTGAGTGCTTGAAGGTATATCTTTAGATCTTGCAATCGAATCTTTTTGTTTCTTGTTTTATCACTAGTTTAGTTTATAAAACAAAACTACAAAAAAATGGAGTTAAGTTTGTCTCATACGCTTCGTCTTTTTAATATCTTTCGTGAGTATGATGGGAAGGAAAATTGTGCCAAAGTGTTAGAAGAAGAATGCATTAAAATATTTGGCACTAAATATTTGAATGATGAGCATGATTGCAATGTTGTTAGTATGAATTCCTTGAATATCCATGATGCTAATGATATGCAAAGCCACAAGCTTGGGGAAGCTATGTTTGATGAAGATGATATTTTTTGTTCCCCAAGCTTTGATGAGCAAATTTACTATGAGGAAAGCATGCCTCCTATCTATGATGATTATTGTGATGAAACCTATGCTATAAAGAATAATGATAACAATGAAACTTGTCATCTTGATCTTAATTTTCAATCACATGATAGTTATTTTGTTGAGTTTACTCCCACTATTCTGAATGAGAAGAATTTTGCTTATGTGGAGAGTAGTAAATATTCTATGCTTGTAGATCATGAAAATAATGCTTTAGGTGCTGGTTATATTGTTGAATTCATTCATGATGCTACTGAAAATTATTATGAGGGAGGAACATATGCTTGTAGGAATTGCAATAATATCAAGTTTCCTCTCTATGTGCTTAAATTTTTGAAGTTATGCTTGTTTTGTCTTCCTATGCTTTGTAACATCCCAAATTTCCCATTTGGAATGTTTTACAATTATAGCTAAGCATCTATGCATTTTTGTTTGAATTGAGTGACATTTGAAGTTTTTCAGAGGCTTTTGAGTTTGTTGGAACTTGAATTCAAATTGGCAGTTGAATTTACTTCAAAACAATGCCTGACAAATACTTGAGAAAAAGTATGAGAGGAGTAAACATGACACTCCAAAAATGTCAGATGAAAAATGTTGCCAAAAAAGTTTGAATTCAAATCTGATTTTATTTGGAATTTCTAGAAAATGTTTTTTTAAGTTTGAGTTTTGCCCCTGGAAAAATGTTCAAATTGTAGGATAAATTCCCCTGATCATTTTGATATATATATGTCCTATATAAAAAAAAATATTCCCCCCTCTCCCTAATTCAAAAAAAAGGAAAGAGAAAACCCTAGGCGCCAGCCAGCTAACTGCCCAGCCGGAGCAGCCCACCAGGCAGCCTTACCAGCCGGCTCGCACCGAGCCGCCACAATAACCCCTCCCCTCGGTCACCCGACCAAACCCTCCTCCCTCTCTCACGACGCCCCACCCTTCTCTTTCCCTCACGCCAAAGACAACCGCCACATCACGGAATCCCGGAGATCCCGGGATCGTCTCCCCGATTCGCCCCCTGCTCCAAGCCGACCCCCCCCCTATAAATACCGACCCCCTCACCCTGTTCGGCCCCTCCCCGGTCCCCGAAACCCTCTCCCCTCGCCGCAATCGCTCGCCGGAGCCGAGCGCCCCCGCCGCGCCATTGTCGCCCCACCGAGCTCCTCCAACCCCCCAAGCTCCAAAGACTCCATCCCCGACCTCCCCTCGCTCGTCCGCACATGGGACGTCTCCGCCGTCGTCCCGACCACCGAACCACCGGCTGCGTCGCCGCGAGCCGCCGTCGCCCGTCGCCGTCGTCGCCACCGCGGTAAGCCGCCGGAAACCCCCACCACCGTCCGATCTAAAATCTAGGGTTTAGATTAGACTAGCGAAGGGGTATGTTTTATTTAAAAAAAACCGGTTTAGTTACGGTTTATTTTGGTTTAGTTAGCGGTTTAGTTAGACCGGCCCGATCGGTTTATTTTCTGTTAACCGCGGGCACGCTTTAGTTATTTAACGCCTGAGCGTTAGATAGGCCCGCTAGCGCCAGTTTTTCTTTTAGTTGTATTTTTTTCGTTTCTGTTTTTAACAGAATAGTTCCAGTTTTGTAAAATCCATATCTTTTAGGTTACTTACTATCTTTAGTTTATTCTTTTTTTGTTAGTTTGCAAATTTGTTGTAGTTTCTGTAGAAAATATGTTTGGCCATGTTTAAATTATTAGAAATTGTTTTGTTTGAGTTTTAGACAGAGTAGTATTTCTGCTATAAAATGAGTTAGGATTATTTTATTTTAGTGATTCTTTTTGTCACTGCTTTGTTTTGACCTTGCCTAACAGTAGGAGTTTATTTGGTTATTTTAGATTTAATAAAAAAATAGTTTTAGTCAAAATCATGTGTTTCTTGTTTATTTAACTAGCTACTGTTTTCCTATTGTTTTATTTAGTAAATAATTTTATTTTACCTGTGTTATAGTTTATTTTAGATTAGTTTCTGTAGTTTTAGAACTTGAACTTTTATTTACAGTAGAATAAAATTTTTATTTTATTTTTCCTTGCTAGGATTGTTATAGGCATAATAGGAGTTCTATAATAGCTTTTGATGTGATTCTTTTTGCTCCTAGTTTGTATGATGTTTTCCCTTCTGTTAGTTAGCAAAACCCATGCTTAGGTTCTGTTAAGAAAAGTTTTAGTTGTGTAAAACGATTTCTTAGTTGTTGCTTGATGTGGTGAAAACCTTGATTTGTTTTCTCCGAGTTTTCTTTGGATTTTGGTTTGAGTGCTTGGGTGTTTTACTTCCAACTTGCTATATTGTGCCATACTTATTTGTGCTATTGTTTGATTCGATAGAATTTTCGGAGTGCGAAGCCTGCTATCACGAGTCCCTAGCTTTCGAAGACCGTCAGCCAGGCAAGTCATTTGATCATGTTTTCTTTTACAATACCTATGATTTTATTGCATTAGAATTATACCTCCCCACCATGCATGCAGTAGGAGAATTTTAGGTTATGTTCTTGAGTAGTATCATGAGGTAGGATGAAACCAATTCCCCTTGTTACCATGGCGGGGAATGAAGTAGTTTATTTTGCTATGCTCGTAGAAGCGGGGTTGGTTGAGTGATTCATAAGGGAGATGTGAGAGTCAAGATGATGACAACCCCATGACTTCAAGCTCAAGATGGACTTTAAAATTCACTCTTTGGGTGGAGGACGGTTGTGACGGCACCCTGGAGAAACCAGTGGCTGGCCGGGATGCATGGAGAAGCGCCATGACATCTTGCGGAAAGCTTCACCCAGCCACAAAGAGACGGATGGATACCCCATTGACCGGAAGCTTACCTGTGCAGCCGCAAGCCATTATGGGCTCTGGCTTGGTCGACCCTAGGTGTGACTCTGGCCGGACGGTGCTACGAGATGTAGAAGAATGGTAGGATTGGATGGGCACCGGCAGTGGCCCAGAGGAACTCTTCGGAAGACCCTGTTTCGTTCGTCCCGTCTTCAAACACCAGGAAGTGCGAAGACTTAAGGGAGGGAACGATTCTTGCGGGTAAAGTGCGCAAACCTCTGCAGAGTGAAGATCTAATCGGTTAGCCGTGTCCCCGGTTACGGACAATTTGAGCCTCTGGAACTTGGAGTATTTCGGATATCTCAACACCGAACTTAAAAAAAATTAATTGAGGGGTTTATTTAATAATTGGGAATGAGACATTGGTTGGCGGAACCATCTCAATAACTACCAACATTTTGTAGTATTTGCAAACAAGTCCTTGTTGTAGGGAAAAAGCGGCTTTTTAGCAAAACAATGAAACTTAGAGCCCCACACCAAATTGCATATAGTGTTAGTAATTTTATTGTTGTTCTCTCTTTGACTTGCCGGCATATTCAAAATGCTGACCTACACGGCTGCAACGTCTTATGTTGCGAGAGGAGTTTTCCGATCAGGAGTGAGGCTACGATCCACGCTTGGCGATTGCCCTATGGAGTCGGATGGACTCGCTATTCGCTCACGCTTCCGCAGCTTTATTTAGTTTATTTCTCATGAGTTGGCCTTGACGAATTTATTCTATTGTAATAAAGACTCGATATGAGAATCGTGTAATAAATTCAGGTGTGATTGAACTTTGAATTTCATCAATGTACTGTGTGTGCCAGCATGATCTTGGGATGGTACAGTTACACAGAGACTTGACCGATTTTGGGTCGGGTCGCTACATGCTTGTTGATTCTTGTTCCCATAAGTTGTTTGCTCACAAAATCCCTATGCATAGGAAGCGCGTTAGACTTAAATTTGCTAGTCATATTCTTCATGATGCTCTCTTTATGTTTCAATTCGTATCTCTTACGTGAGCATCATTGAAATCATCATGCCTAGCTAGGGGCGTTAAACGTTAGCGCTTGTTGGGAGGCAACCCAATTTTATTTTAATTTCTTGCTTTTTGGTTCTGTTTAGGAATAAATAATCCATCTAGCCTCTGTTTAGATGTGGTTTTGTGTTCTAATTAGTGTTTGTGCCAAGTAGAACCTTTGGGAAGACTTGGGTGAAGTCTTTATGATCATGCTGTAAAAAACAGAAACTTTAGCGCTCACGAGATTAGCTTCAACTTTTTACTGGAGAGTGATATTTAGTTGATTCTTTTTGCAGATGATTACTAGACAAATTCATCAGGTCCACCAGTTTATTTTAGAATTTTTGGAGTTCCAGAAGTTTGCGTTAGTTACAGATTACTACAGACTGTTCTGTTTTTGACAGATTCTGTTTCTCGTGTGTTGTTTGCTTATTTTGATGACTCTATGGCTAGTAAAATAGTTTATAAACCATAGAGAAGTTGGAATACAGTAGGTTTAACACCAATATAAATAAATAATGAGTTCATTACAGTACCTTGAAGTGGTGTTTTGTTTTCTTTCGCTAACGGAGCTCACGAGTTTTCTCGTTAAGTTTTGTGTTGTGAAGTTTTCAAGTTTTGGGTAAAGATTCGATGGATTATGAAACAAGGAGTGGCAAGAGCCTAAGCTTGGGGATGCCCAAGGCACCCCAAGGTAATATTCAAGGACAACCAAGAGACTAAGCTTGGGGATGCCCCGAAAGGCATCCCCTCTTTCGTCTTCGTTCATCGGTAACTTTACTTGGAGCTATATTTTTATTCACCACATGATATGTGTTTTGCTTGGAGCATCATTTTAATTTATTTATATTTTCTTTATGTTAGTTAGAATAAAGTTTTGCATCTTTAGTTTCAATAAAAAAGTCAAGGATAGCCTTTGCCATGCTTATTTTGCTACTATACATGTTGCTGTTTGAAAACAGAAAGTTTACCGCTGTTGCAAAAATTCCCTAGAAAAGTCAAAGAGTGGTATAATTTTGAATTATTTTGCATATTGAGCTCTTATAAATTTATTACAGTGGGAATTTTAGTTCATAATTTTTGGAGTCAGGGAAGTATTGATACTCTTGCATTCTTTACAGACTGTACTGTTTTGGCAGATTGCTGTTATGTTTGCATTGTTTGCATATGTTTGCTTGTTTAATGATTCTATTTAAGTATAGGAGTATTAAAATGCAGAGACATTTAGTATGCAATGTTGAATAATAATTTTAGTGATTTGTTACAGTAGAAAATGATAAGGTGTTGCATTGGTTTATACTAACCTATCTCACGAGTTCTTGTTGAGTTTGTTGTGAATGAAGCTTTTGATAAAAAGAGAAACCATGATATGAGAGGAATTAATGAGACACAAAAGTTCAAGCTTGGGGATGCCCAAGGCACCCCAAGATAATATTTAAAGAAGTCTCAAGCATCTAAGCTTGGGGATGCCCCGTAGGCATCCCACCTTTCTTCTTCAACAACTATCGGTTAGTATCGGTTGAGCCTAAGTTTTTGCTTCTTCACATGAGTTGTGCTATCCTTGCATTGTCATTTTATTTTGTTTTGCTTTTTGATTGGATACAATACCAAGATCTGAAATTATTAAATGGGAGAGCCTTCACATAGTTGTATAATTATTCGACTACTCATTGATCTTCACTTATATCTTTTAGAGCATGGTGGTAGTTTTATTTTGAAGAAATAGATGAACTCTCATATTTCACTTATATTATTTTGAGAGTCTTAAATAGCATGTTAATTTGCTTAAATAATCCTAATATTCTAAGCATACAAGATTTGTAATAATTCTTATGAGTGTGTTGAATACTAAGAAAAGTTTGATGCTTGATAATTGTTTTGAGATATGGAGGTAGTGATATTAAAGTCATGCTAGTTGGGTGATTATGAATTCAAAGAATGCTTGTTTTGAAGTTAGCAAATCCCGTAGCATGCACGTAAGGTAAAAGTTGTGTAACAAATTTGAAACATGAAGTGTACCTGGCTTGTGCATCCTTATGAGTGGCGGTCGGGGACGAGCGATGGTCTTTTCGTACCAATCTATCCCCCTAGGAGCATGCGCGTAGTACTTGGTTTTTGATGACTTCTAAATTTTTGCAATAAGTATATGATTTCTTTTGACTAATGTTGAATCCATGGATTATATGCACTTTTACCTTTCCGCCATTGCTAGCCTCTTCGGTATCGTGCATTGCCCTTTCTCACCTTGAGAGTTGGTGCAAACTTCGCCGGTGCAGCCAAACCCCGTGATATGATACGCTCTATCACACATAAACCTCCTTATATCTTCCTCAAAACAGCCACCATACCTACCTATTATGGCATTTCCATAGCCATTCCGAGATATATTGCCATGCAACTTTCCACCGTTCTGCTCATCATCATCATGACATACATTACTTTTGTCATATTGCCATTGCATGATCATGTAGTTGACATCGTATTTGTGGCAAAGCCACCATGCATTGTTTTTCATACATGTCACTCTTGATTCATTGCACCATCCCAAAGACACATGGGAGGCATTCATATAGAGTCATATCTTGTTCTAGTTTCGAGGTTGTAATCCTTATGTTGTAATCAATAGAAGTGTGATGATCATCATTATTAGAGCATTGCCCAAAAAAAGAGAAAGGCCAAAAGAAAAAAGAAACGCCCAAAACAAAGGGCAATGCTACTTTCTCTTTTTCCACACTTGTGCTTAAAAGTAGCACCTTGTTCTTCATGTAGTGAGTCTCATATATTGTGCTTCAAAGTAGCACCATGTTTTTCATATAGTGAGTCTCATAAGTTGTGTTTTTTTATACTAGTGGGAATTTTTCGTTATAGAACTTGGCTTGTATATTCCTACAATGGGCTTCCTCAAATGCCCTAGGTCTTCATGAGCAAGCAAGTTGGATGCACACCCACTAGTTTTCTTTTGTTGAGCATTCATAGCTCTAGTGCATCCGTTGCATGGCAATCCCTACTCCTCATGTTGACATCAATTGGTGGGCATCTCCATAGCCCGTTGATTATCCTCGTCAATGTGAGACTTTCTCCTTTTTTGTCTTCTCCACACAATCCCCATCATCATATTCTATTCCACCCATAGTGCTATATCCATGGCTCACGCTCATGTATTGCATGAAGGTTGAAAAAGTTTGAGATTATTGAAGTATGAAACAATTGCTTGTCTTGTCATCGGGGGTATAGAAGTTGGGAACATCTTTGTGTGACAAAAATGAAGCATAGCCTAACTATATGATTTTGTAGGGATGAACTTTCTTTTGCCATGCTATTTTGAGAAGACATGATTACTTTGATTAGTATGCTTGAAGTATTACTATTTCTTTTATCGATATGAACTTTTATTTTGTATTCATTCGGATCTGAATATTCATATCACAAGTAAGAAGAATTACACTGAAATTATGCCAACTAGCATTCCACATCAAAAATTATCTTTCTTATCATTTACCTACTCGAGGACGAGCAGGAATTAAGCTTGGGGATGCTTGATACGTCTCCAACGTATCTATAATTTTTGATTGGTCCATGCTATATTATCTACTGTTTTAGGCAATATTGGGCTTTATTTTCCACTTTTATATTACTTTTGGGACTAACCTATTAACCGGAGGCCCAGCCTGATTCTTTGTTTTATGCCTATTTCAGTGTTTCGAGGAAAAGGAATATCAAACGGAGTCAAAACAGAATGAAATCAACTGGAGAAGTTATTTTTGGAAGGAAAGCCACTCGATGGACTTGGAGTGCACGTCAGGAAAGAAGGGAGGTGCTCACGATGGTGGGGGGCGCGCCCCCCTGCCTCGTGCCCCCCCCCCCTTCAGTCCACCGACGTACTCCTTTCACCCATATATACTCACGTATCCTAAAACTTCCAGAACAGAAGTTAGATCGGGAGTTCCGCCGCCGCAAGCCTCTCAGAGCCACCAAAACCTCTCGGAGCCCGTTCCGGCACTCACGGAGGGGGGAACCCATAACCGGTGAACATCTTCATCATCCCGGCGCTCTCCATGACGAGGAGGGAGTAGTTCAACCTCGGGGCTGAGGGTATGTACCAGTAGCTATGTGTTTGATCTCTCTCTCTCTCGTGTTCCCTCTAAGGCACGATCTTGATGTATCCCGAGCTTTGCTATTGTAGTTGGATCTTATGATGTTTCTCCCCCTCTACTCTCTTGTGATGAATTGAGTTTCCCCTTTGAAGTTATCTTATCGGATTGAGTCTTTTATGAGAACACTTGATGTATGTCTTGCCGTGCTTATCCGTGGTGACAATGTGATATCATGTGCCACTTGATGTATGTTTTGGTGACCAACTTGCGGGTTCCGCCCATGAACCTATGCATAGGGGTTGGCACACGTTCTTGATTCTCCGGTAGAAACTTTGGGGCACTCTTTGAAGTACTTTTATGTTGGTTGGATAAATCTGAGATTGTGTGAAGCATATCGTATAATCATGCCCACGGATACTTGAGGTGACAATGGAGTATCTAGGTGACATTAGGGTTTTGGTTGATTTGTATCTTAAGGTGTTATTCTAGTACGAACTCTGGGGCTGTTTGTGACACTTATAGGAATAGCCCAACGGATTGATTGGAAAGAATAACTTTGAGGTGGTTTCGTACCCTACCATAATCTCTACGTTTGTTCTCCTCTATAAGTGACTTTGGAGTGACTCTTTGTTGCATGTTGAGGGATAGTTATGTGATCCAATTATGTTATTATTGTTGAGAGAACTTGCACTAGTGAAAGTATGAACCATAGGCCTTGTTTCCTAGCATTGCAATACCGTTTATGCTCACTTTTACCACTTGTTACCTTGCTGTTTTTATTATTTCAGATTACAAATACCTTTATCTACCATCCATATTGCACTTGTATCACCATCTCTTCGCCGAACTAGTGCACCTATACAATTTACCATTTATTGGGTGTGTTGGGGACACAAGAGACTCTTCGTTATTTGGTTGCAGGGTTGTTTATGAGAGACCATCTTCATCCTACGCCTCCCACGGATTGATAAACCTTAGGTCATCCACTTGAGGGAAATTTGCTACCGTCCTACAAACCTGTGCACTTGTAGGCCCAACAACGTCTACAAGGAGAAGGTTGCGTAGTAGACATCAAGCTCTTTTAAGCGCCCGTTGCCGGGGAGGTGAGTGCTTGAAGGTATATCTTTAGATCTTGCAATCGAATCTTTTTGTTTCTTGTTTTATCACTACTTTAGTTTATAAAAGAAAACTACAAAAAATAGAGTTAAGTTTGTCTCATACGCTTCGTATTTTTAATATTTTTCGTGAGTATGATGGGAAGGAAAATTGTGCCAAAGTGTTAGAAGAAGAATGCATTAAAATATTTGGCACTAAATATTTGAATGATGAGCATGATTGCAATGTTGTTAGTATGGATTCCTACGCACACGCAAGATCATGGTGATGCATAGCAACGAGAGGGGAGAGTGTGTCCACGTACCCTCTTAGACTAAAATCGGAAGCGTCAGCACAGCGCGGTTGATGTAGCCGTACGTCTTTACGATCCGACCGATCAAGTACCGAACGCACGGCACCTACGAGTTCAGCACACGTTCAACTCGATGACGTCCCTCGAACTCCGATCCAGCCGAGCTTTGAGGGAGAGTTCCATCAGCACGACGGCGTGGTGACGATGATGATGTTCTACCGATGTAGGGCTTCGCCTAAGCACCGCTACGATATTATCGAGGTGGATTATGGTGGAGGGGGGCACCGCACACGGCTAAGAGATCCAAGGGATCAATTGTTGTCTATGGGGTGCCCCCCCTCCATATATAAAGGGGGGAGGAGGAGAGGCGGCGCCCAAGGGGGCAATCCTACTCCAAGTAGGTTTGCCGCTTTCCTATTCCAAGTAGGAGAAGGGGGAAGGAGGTGGTGGAGAGAAGGAAGGAGAAGGGGGCCCGCCGCCCCCTTCCCTTTCCCAATTCGGATTGGCGCAAGGGGGGCCGCGCGCCACCTCGTGGCCTCCCTCTCTCCTTTCCACTAAGGCCCATAAGGCCCAATAGCTTCCCGAGGGTGGGGGGGGGGGTTCCGGTAACCCCCGGTACTCCGATAAATGTCCGAAACCTCCCGGAACCATTCAGGTGTCCAAACATAGTCGTCCAATATATCAATCTTTACGTCTTGACCATTTCGAGACTCCTCTTCATGTCCATGATCACATCCGAGACTCTGAACTACCTTCGGTACATCAAAACATATAAACTCATAACATAACTGTCATCAAACTTTAAGCGTGCGGACCCTACGGGTTCGAAAACTATGTAGACATGACCGAGACACGTAACCGGTCAATAACCAATAGCGGAACCTGGATGCTCATATTGGCTCCCACATATTCTACGAAGATCTTTATTGGCCAAACCGCATAACAACATATCTTGTTCCCTTTGTCATCGGTATGTTACTTGCGAGATTGAACGTCGGTATCTCAATACCTAGTTCAATCTCGTTCACGAACAAGTCTCTTTACTCGTTTCGTAATACATCATCCATAACTAACTCATTAGTTGCAATGCTTTAAAGGCTTAAGTGATGTGCATTATCGAGTGGGCCTAGAGATGCCTCTCCGACAATCGGAGTGACAAATCCT
Source organism: Aegilops bicornis (assembly GCA_021605145.1). NCBI lineage: Eukaryota > Viridiplantae > Streptophyta > Magnoliopsida > Poales > Poaceae > Aegilops > Aegilops bicornis. The sequence continues at coordinate 579,881,962 of CM038670.1, forward strand.
AATCTCGAAATACGCCAACCCAACAAGTACCTTCGGAGACACCTGTAGAGAACCTTTATAATCACCCAGTTACGTTGTGACGTTTTGTAGCACACAGGTGTTCCTCCGGTAAATGGGAGTTGCATAATCTCATAGTCATAGGAACATGTATAAGTCATGAAGAAAGCAGTAGCAACATACTAAACGATCAAGTGCTAAGCTAACGGAATGGGTCAAGTCAATCACATCATTCTCCTAATGATGTGACCCCGTTAATCAAATGACAACTCTTTGTCTATGGCTAGGAAACATAACCATCTTTGATCAACGAGCTAGTCAAGTAGAGGCATACTAGTGACACTTTGTTTGTCTATGTATTCACACATGTATCATGTTTCCGGTTAATACAATTCTAGCATGAATAATAAACATTTATCATGATATAAGTAAATAAATAATAACTTTATTATTGCCTCTACGGCATATTTCCTTCAGTCTCCCACTTGCACTAGAGTCAATATTCTAGATTACACAGTAATGATTCTAACACCCATGGAGCCTTGGTGCTGATCATGTGTTGCTCGTGGAAGAGGCTTAGTCAGCGGTGCGCAACATTCAGATCCGTATGTATCTTGCAAATCTCTATGTCGCCCACGGACTTGATCCGGATGGAGTTGAAGCGTCTCTTGATGTGCTTGGTTCTCTTGTGAAATCTGGATTCCTTTGCCAAAGCAATTGCACCAGTATTGTCACAAAAGATTTTCATTAGACGCGATGCACTAGGTATGACACCTAGATCGGATATGAATTCCTTCATCCAGACTCCTTAATTTGCTGCTTCCGAAGCAACTATGTACTCCGCTTCACATGTAGACCCCGCCGTGACGCTTTGTTTAGAACTGCATCAACTGACAGCTCCACCGTTCAATAAAAACATGTATCCGGTTTGCGATTTAGAATCGTCCGGATCAGTGTCAAAGCTTGCATCGACGTAACCATTTACTACGAGTTGTTTGTCACCTCGATAAACGAGAAACATATCCTTAGTCCTTTTCAGGCATTTCAGGATGTTCTTGACCGCTGTCTAGTGATCCACTCCTGGATTACTTTGGTACCTCCCTGCTAAACTAATAGCGGGACACACATCAGTGCAGTACACAGCATTGCATACATGATAGAGCCTATGGCTGAAGCATAGGGAACATCTTTCATTTTCTCTCTATCTTCTGCAGTGGTCGGGTATTGAGTCTTACTCAACTTCACACCTTGTAACACATGCAAGAACCCTTTATTTGCTTGATCCATTTTGAAATTCTTCAAAACTTTGTCAAGGTATGTGCTTTGTGAAAGTCCAATTAAGCGTCTCGATCTATCTCTATAGATCTTGATGCCCAATATATAAGAAGCTTCACCGAGGTCCTTCATTGAAAAACTCTTATTCAAATATCCTTTTATGCTATCCAGAAATTATATATCATTTCCAATCAACAATATGTCATCCACATATAATATCAGAAATGCTACAGAGCTCCCACTCACTTTCTTGTATATACAGGATTCCCCGAAAGTCTGTATAAAACCATATGCTTTGATCACACAATCAAAACGTTTATTCCAACTCCGAGAGGCTTGCACCAGTCCATAAATAGATCGCTGGAGCTTGCACACTTTGTTAGCTCCCTTTGGATCGACAAAACCTTCCGGTTGCATCATATACAACTCTTGTTCCAGAAACGGGAATGCAATTTTGACATACATTTGCCAAATTTAATAATCATAAAATGCGGAAATTGCTAACATGATTCAGACAAACTTAAGCATCGCTACAGGTGATAAGGTCTCATCGTAGTCAATCCCTTGAACTTGTCGAAAACCTTTTGCAACAAGTCGAGCTTTATAGACAGTAACATTACCGTCATCGTCAATCTTCTTCTTGAAGATCCATTTATTCTCGATGGCTTGCCGATCATCGGGCAAGTCAACCAAAGTCCATACTTTGTTCTCATACATGAATCCCATCTCAGATTTCATGGCCTCAAGCCATTTTGCGGAATCTAGGCTCACCATCGCTTCTTCATAGTTTGTAGGTTCGTCATGGTCTAGTAACATAACCTCCAGAATAGGATTACCGTACCACTCTGGTGCGGATCTTACTCGGGTTGACCTACAAGGTTCAGTAACAACTTGATCTGAAGTTTCATGATCATCATCATTAACTTCCTCACTAATTGGTGTAGACGTCACAGGAACCGGTTTACGTGATGAACTATTTTACAATAAGGGAGGCGAGTCTTGTTACCTCATCAAGTTCTACTTTCCTCCCACTCACTTCTTTCGAGAGAAACTCCTTCTCTAGAAAGGATCCATTCTTCATAACAAATGTCTTGCCTTCGGATCTGTGATAGAAGGTGTACCCAACAATTTCCTTTGGGTATCCTATGAAGACACATTTCTCCGATTTGGGTTCGAGCTTATCAGGTTGAAGCTTTTTCACATAAGCATCGCAGCCCCAAACTTTAAGAAATGACAACTTTGGTTTCTTGCCAAACCACAGTTCATAAGGCGTCGTCTCAACGGATTTTGATGGTGCCCTATTTAACGTGAATGCGGGCGTCTCTAAAGCATAACCCCAAAACGATAGCGGTAAATCAGTAAGAGACATCACAGATCGCACCATATCTAGTAAAGTACGATTACGACGCTCGGACACACCATTACGCTGAGGTGTTCCGGGTGGCGTGAGTTGCGAAACTATTCCGCATTGTTTCAAATGTAAACCAAACTCGTAACTCAAATATTCTCCTCCATGATCAGATCAGATCGTAGAAACTTTACTTTCTTGTTACGATGATTTTCAACTTCACTCTGAAATTCTTTGAACTTTTTAAATGTTCCAGACTTATGTTTCATGAAGTAGATATACCCATATCTGCTTAAATCATCTTTGAAGGTGAGAAAATAACAATACCCACCGCGAGCCTCAACATTCATTGGACCACATACATCAGTATGTATGATCTCCAATAAATCAGTTGCTCGCTCCATAGTTCCGGAGAACGACGTTTTAGTCATCTTGCCCATGAGGCATGGTTCGCAAGTACCAAGTGATTCATAATCAAGTGATTCCAAAAGTCCATCGGTATGGAGTTTCTTCATGCTCTTTACACCAATATGACCAAAAATAAATTGCACTATAATTATCAACTCTGCATCTTTTGGCTTCAACATTATGAATATGTGTATCACTACTATCGAGATTCATCAAAATAGACCACTCTTCAAGGGTGCACGACCATAAAAGATATTACTCATATAAATAGAACAACCATTATTCTCAGATTTAAATGAATAACCGTCTCGCATCAAACAAGATCCAGGTATAATATTCATGCTCAACGCTGGCACCAAATAACAATTATTTAGGTCTAAAACTAATCCCGAAGGTAGATGTAGAGGTAGCGTGCCGACGGCGATCACATCGACTTTGGAACCATTTCCCACGCGCATCGTCACCTTGTTCTTAGCCAGTGTTAAGCAATCATAGTCCCTGTTTTGAGTTGCAAATATTAGCAATGAACCCGTTATCAAATACCAGGTGCTCTGCGAGCTCGGTAAGGTACACATCAATAACATGTATATCACATATACCTTTGTTCACCTTGCCATCCTTCTTATCCGCCAAATACTTGGGGCAGTTCCGCTTCCGATGACTGGTCGCTTGCGATGAGAAGAACTCGTTCTCAGGCTTAGGTCCAGACTTGGGTTTCTTCTCTTGAGCAGCAACTTGTTTGTTGTTCTTCTTGAAGTTCCCTTCTTCTTCGCTTTGCCCTTTTTCTTGAAACTGATGGTCTTATTGACCATCAACACTTGATGCTCCTTCTTGATTTCTACCTCCGCAGCCTTTAGCATTGCGAAGAGGCCGGGAATCGTCTTATCCATCCCTTGCATATTATAGTTCATCACAAAGCTCTTGTAGCTTGGTGGCAGTGATTGAAGAATTCTGTCAATGATGCTATAATCCGGAAGATTAACTCCCAGTTGAATCAAGTGATTGTTATACCTAGACATTCTGAGTATATGCTCACCGATGTAACTATTCTCCTCCATCTTGCAACTGTAGAACTTATTGGAGACTTCATATCTCCCAATCCGGGCATTTGCTTGAAATATTAACTTCGACTCCTGGAACATCTCATATGCTCCATGACGTTCAAAACATCGTTGAAGTCCCGATTCTAAGCCGTAAAGCATGGCACATCGAACTATCGAGTAGTCATCGACTTTGCTCGCCAGACGTTCATAACATCTGGTGTTGCTCCTCTGAAGAGTTTGGCACCTAGCGGTGCTTCCGGGACGTAATTCTTACGTGCAGCAATGAGGATAATCCTCAAATTACGGACCCGATCCGTGTAATTGCTACCATCATCTTTCAACTTTGCTTTCTCAAGGAACGCATTAAAATTCAACGGAACAACAGCACGAGCCATCTATCTACAACAAACATAGACATGCAAAATACAATCAGGTACTAAGTTCATGATAAATTTAAGTTCAATTAATCATATTACTTAAGAACTCCCACTTAGATAGACAACCCTCTAATCATCTAAGTGATCACGTGATCCAAATCAACTAAACCATAACCGATCATCACGTGAAATCGAGTAGTTTTCAATGGTGAACATCACTATGTTGATCATATCTACTATATGATTCACGCTCGACCTTTCGGTCTCAGTGTTCCGAAGCCATATCTGCATATGCTAGGCTCGTCAAGTTTAACCTGAGTATTCTTCATGTGCAAAACTGGCTTGCACCCGTTGTAGATGGACATAGAGCTTATCACACCCGATCATCACGTGGTGTCTGGGCACGCATTTAACTTTGGCAACGGTGAATACTGTGGAGAACACTTTTATCTTGAAATTTATTGAGAGATCATCTTATAATGCTACCGTCAATCAAAGCAAAATAAGATGCATAAAGATAAACATCACATGCAATCAATATAAGTGATATGATATGGCCATCATCATCTTGTGCTTGTGATCTCCATCTTGAAGCAATCATGATCACCATCGTCACCGGCGCGACACCTTGATCTCCATCGTAGCATCGTTGTCGTCTTGCCATCTATTGCTTCTATGACTATCGCTACCGCTTAGTGATAAAGAAAAGCAATTACAGGGCGATTGCATTGCATACAATAAAGCGACAACCATATGGCTCCTGCCAGTTGCCGATAACTCGGTTAAGAAACATGATCATCTCATACAATAAAATATAGCATCATGTCTTGACCATATCACATCACAACATGCCCTGCAAAAACAAGTTAGACGTCCTCTACTTTGTTGTTGCAACTTTTACGTGGCTGCTACGAGCTGAGCAAGAACCGTTCTTACCTACGCATCAAAATCACAACGATAGTTCATCAAGTTAGTGTTGTTTTAACCTTCTCAAGGACCGGGTGTCGGTGTCAAAACCGGCGGATCTCGGGTAGGGGGTTCCGAACTGTGCGTCTAGGCGGATGGTAACAGGAGACAAGGGACACGATGTTTTACCCAGGTTCGGGCCCTCTTGATGGAGGTAAAACCTCACGTCTGCTTGATTAATATTGATGATGTGTGTTACAAGAGTGGATCTACCACGAGATCAAAGAGGCTAAACCCGAAGCTAGCCTATGGTATGATTGTTGTATATTGTATGTCATCGACTAGCGACCTGGTTTATATAATGCACCGAGGCCTAGGATAACAAGAGTCCTAGCCGAATCACGCCGGTGGGGAGGAGTCCTTGTCTTGATCACCAAGTCTTGTGGAATCTTCCTTGTATGCGGCACCTGTCCGGACTGGCCCATGAGTATGCGGCCCTGGGGGTCCTCGGCCCAATCTAACCGATTGGGGAACGACGTGGTGAGTACCCCCTAGTCCAGGACACCGTCACCGGGCGTGGCCACACTCGGTTCAACTAAAGTTGGAGAAACTGACACCCGCCAGCCACCTGTGTGCAAAGCACGTCGGTAGAACCAGTATCACGTAAGCGTATGCGTAATGTCGGTTCGGGCCGCTTCATCCAACAATACCACCGAACCAAAGTGTAACATGCAGGTAAGTAGTATGTCTTGTATCGCCCACAACTCACTTGTGTTCTACTCGTGCATATAACATCAACGCATAAAACCTGGCTCGGATGCCACTGTTGGGGAGCGTAGTAATTTCAAAATTTTCCTACGCACACGCAAGATCATGGTGATGCATAGCAACGAGAGAGGAAAGTGTGTCCACGTACCCTCGTAGACTGAAAGCGGAAGCGTTAGCACAACGCGGTTGATGTAGTCGTACATCTTCATGATCCGACCGATCAAGTACCGAATGCACGGCACCTCCGAGTTCAGCACACGTTCAACTCGATGACGCCCCTCGAACTCCGATCCAGACGAGCTTTGAGGGAGAGTTTCGTCAGCACGACGACATGGTGATGATGATGATGTTCTACCGACGCAGGGCTTCGCCTAAGCACTGCTACGATATTATAGAGGTGAATTATGGTGGAGGGGGGCACCGCACACGGCTAAGAGATCCAAGGGATCAATTGTTGTCTATGGGGTGCCCCCCTCCTCCGTATATAAAGGGGGGGAGGAGGAGAGGGCCGGCCTAGGGGAGAGGCGCGCCCAAGGGGGGCAATCATACTCCAAGTAGGTTTGCCCCCCTCCTTTCCTATTCCAAGTTGGAGAAGGGGGAAGGAGGAGGTGGAGAGAAGGAAGGAGAAGGGGGGCCGCCGCCCCCTTCCCTTTCCCAATTCGGATTGGGGCAAGGGGGGCCGCGCGCCACCTCCTGGCCTCCCTCTCTCCTTTCCACTAAGGCCCATAAGGCCCAATAGCTTCCGGGGGGGTGGGTTCCGGTAACCCCCGGTACTCCGATAAATGTCCGAAACCTCCCGGAACCATTCCGGTATCCAAACATAGTCGTCCAATATATCGATCTTTATGTCTCGACCATTTCGAGACTCCTCGTCATGTCAGTGATCACATCCGGGACTCCGAACTACCTTCAACACATCAAAACATATAAACTCATAATATAACTGTCATCGAACTTTAAGCGTGCGGACTGTATCCGAGCTCCAACGCCGGACTATGTATCCGAGCTCCAACGCTGGACTATGTATCCGAGCTCCAACGCCGGACTGTATCCGAGGTGTCGTAAATCACCTTGGTTCAAAGAAGTTTGAAGGAGTTTAGGCGAGCTTAATGCCGGAAATGCCCTCTATGGAGCCAGCCACTAGCGCCCGGGCTTTATGCCGGACTGCTTCCGAGGTGGTGCACCACCCCAAATGTGGGCCGATTTTTATCAATATTTTTGATTGATGCAATTTATTCTCTGCCGAGATACATGTCCAGTAGCCCTCAAGGTGTGTATCGGTCTAAAACCCGAGATGCCCATGAAGGATGACATAAGACCGCTGATCTCCGTAGCTGCTGAGACTCAAAGTTGATTTGCAAAATCGGTCCGAGGATCAAGTCCTAGCTCGACAGAATACTTCAGAGGACACAAAAGCGGCGTGTTTCGGTCCTCGAGACTCAGGTTGGAGTGCGGCCGACCAACCCGAGGATCAAAATCTCCTCGAAATCGTATCGCACTTAAAATTTTACGCATAGAAGAAGCAATGCATTAGCCCCGAGACACCGGGTCGGGTGGCAACACCGCATCAGGGGATTGATGTGCCTTTAATATTTGTAAATAATAAGCCCGAAGCCCAAGTAGTTCCCGAGCCTTAATGCGGGCACGGGTGGCCGAATTAAGGATCAATATCCATAGTAAAATCACAAATTATGTGTAATGACTCAATGTATCTAAGTACTTTATGTCATTAATGCTCGGATCTGCATTGTACAAAACTTTGTTGACCGACCATCGGCTTCAACCTCCTCGGCCAGTAGCCGAAGAGTGTTTGTCCTACTTTATAAAGCCTTTATGAGGGCAAAGATTTACGACAAACAAGGCAATCTGGCCATACGGTTTTATAAACAAAGATGCAGTGATGAGATATGTTATATTACTATTTAACAGAAGAAATGTCTTCCAAAGATAATAGTCCCGCTATCGGTTCCTTTCTTTGGGTTGTCATGCTAAGCATGATCATGAAACCTCAGCTCCAATGTAAGAGCAAAATAGTGAGGATTTAGTTTGGGAGGCCCGTTACTAGCCCCCGATAGTGTTCGGGGACAGTCGAGGTCAAGCCGGAAACACTTCGGCCAATTTTATGAATGGCCCGTTATTTAATATAGTCATCGGATCGCTGACCAGTTTACACCTATTGTGACAGTCAGTTTTCGGCTTTCTCCACTGAGGTGCTTGACCATGCGAGCTAGAAGTACAATCGCAGTGGTTCTCCCTTTGCACACCTAGCCGAACAAAGCGGAACGTAGGAGGCAAGCCTGGAGCCAGCAACCCAACTATTGACCAAGACACAATTCAAATCGATGCATATATAGCAATATCCGAGAATGTTTTTGCCGAATCTCTAAAGGTGTCCGGCGTTGCACTGCGAGACTTGTGCTCAAAACACACAAATAGTTAAAAAGTGCCAAAAGCTTGGAAAACCAAAAAAAACGTTAGTAAAAACATGACGTCCGAACAAGATCAAGTGTTCGGTGCCAATCCGAAAATTGGACTTTAGAGAAAAAAAAGAAGAAAAAAAAAGTGCTTCTGCCGTGCTTTAACATGACACATCCTATCTCAAGACTTCAAGCGGGTCAGCCTACGGCTTCAGTCTCCCATCCCGAAGGCGGAGTACTTCTCATTAGGCGATTCGTAAAACTAAACTCTACCGGTTTTGAGAGAGAAATTAGGCTCCCCGGCTAGTGACCGCACACTCGTGTCGAGAAAAGGAGTGATAAATAATAATAAAAAACTCTGCAACGACTAAGAAGAAAAACACTTATTATAAAACGGCTCAAATAAACATAAGAGCCCCCAAATGACTTGGGTAAAAGTTGACTATATAATGTAAGGTGACGTGTAGAATGCCTTCTAGCCGGATTGTAGATCGTTTGTCGTAGCGGACCATTTCGCTTCAACCTCTGGACCCAATAGTCCGGAGTGTGTCCGAATACTCTCGCGGTTATAAAAACCGGGCATGCGTGGAGACCAAAGCGTAGGGGTCATTAGTGCTTTATCGACAAGTTCCCAACTAGTTATGTTATATTACATGGTTAGTAAGAAACATCTTCCAGGAGAATAGTTCCGTTAGGGGTTCCTTTCCACAGGAGGCATGCCCTAAAGTGCATGTCCGGACTGCGAAAAGAGCGTAAAAACATCCGGGGCAGGTAAATAAGTAGGTAAGAAATCATCTTTTAGTTCACCAACCGAGTATTCCCTTAAGAACGCTTAGCTTTTCGGCTTCACCTAGTCTCGAGGTACACATCCGGTGACCCGCAAGAATAATCGCAGAGGTGCTCCCTTTACCACCTAGCCGAACAATCGAGAACGTAGGGGTAAGCACAGAGCCGAGCAACCCAGCTTGGCCAAAACTTAAGTCATATCGATGCATATAATGGTGAATAAAAGGTACATGCGAAAGTGTGACACATGTGTTGGGCATAAAGCCGAATTAATAAGCTTCATTAAAGAAGCCCTGTGTATAATGAGCTGGTAGCGCGTCAGTGTAATGTCGAACAAAGTTTCGACAAGGAAAATTTTTACAAGCAACTTTTTTCCAAAAAAGTATAATGCTTGGTCCAACCGAACACAAGTTAGAAATTTAAAACTTTGAGCATGAAGGCAACTTAGCTGGTTAATGTGTTCGGTATTGACGATGCGGTCCGAGCTTAATGCAGGACAAGGTTCCATCCCCCAAGCCGGTCCCGAGGTGGCGGAGCAAAGAGCTCGGCACTGTGACGTGGTGACATAGCACGGTCAATGCAGGACGGCAGAGTGATGCCGAAGTCCCTGGCATGGGGTAATGAAGTGTTGACAAAGCCCCCCATCTAGCCGAGGTGACGTCAAAGGATATAGTCTGGCTGGATCATTTTCCTGTGCACAAAAAATAGAACAAACCAGAGATAATAGTAATAAAAAAATCGTTGCATAATAAATAATTTATGCAAAGTGAGTAATAAAAGAGAAATATGGCCTGGCGCCGAAGTCAATGTCGATGCAGGCGTCGGCGTAATGCAATAAAGGCGTGGCAAAGCCTGGATTCACAGGTTGGTCCGAGTTCCGGATGCGGCGTTCGCCGGACTATGTACGGAAACTAACCGAACCATCATGCGACCGTCGATAATGCGGCCACCATTTGATAGACCTGTGTACATATGATGGACAAACCAGAGTAATAATTCCTTTGGAAAAATTAACCCAAACAAGCAAAAAACATACTAGGATTAATAGCACCTGGTTTATTTGTTGTATCAATCCGAAGGAAGGTGATTCCCAAAATTGGGACTCGATCCGCGCACCCATTGCCTGGTCGGCTAGTGATGCCGAAGTGTCCGGAGTAGGTTGATGAAGAGATGGTGAAGCCCCCGGTCCGGCCGAGATGATGAAGTAGGTCGGCGTGATGGACACCAGCTTGAAGAAGCAATAGTGCGGCCCTGCCGATGCAGGTCGTGACGTGGTCGATGCCGGTATGCCCGCTCCGTGTAGTCCGTGGGGCGGCGATGTTGGTGATAATTTATCCTTCGCGATGCCGGATTCTTGTTCGGCTTGCCGAGATGATGATCCGAAGAAGTTGAGCTCGGCTCAACAAAGTGACGACGCGTCTAGCGCAGGTCGGCAGCCGTGGAGCAATATTGCCGGACTGGTTTGACACCAGCATGATGTTGAAGATCATGTTCAAAAGATCTTAAAGTTAGTGGGATGTGTTCGGAAACAAAACACAATACCCCATACAAAACTTCCTTCAAAAAGGATGTCCGAAATCCCGTTCATAAAAAAGACGAACTCGGGTCGGATTCGTTTTCGCGCAGAAAACAGATCCGAAAAAGTGATGCACTAATCGGAAGGTTCCCGGAGTTTGGACGGTCGGATCGAGCTGAAATTTTGAGGGGTGGTAGATATAGTAATTCCGCAGCCGATCAACGGTTGGATCTTCCAAAGGAAGTCCGAGCTAGAAGCTGGACACCACGCCCTAAACTCGTCCGGATTCTCGTCCAGATTCAATGCGGCTCCGGTATATCGGAGATTGCCAGAGATTCCTCCATCGGAACTCGGCGAAATTTTCCAGGGTTGTTGTAGACCCAATTCCGCACTATTTCACCGAAGGAATCGTCGAACCGAAGCTCGAGGGGGCGGTGACGGTGGATACAAGTTCGCTGTCCAGGAAAACAGCACGGTCGCCCGAGGGAATTGTTGACGTTGAGCCCCCGGGCTCACTGGATGATTCCTCCATGATCTTGATAGAGATCGGAGCTGATGTTGATGAAGGCCCTCATCCGAACATGACGATCGGAGATACGGCGCAGTCCTTGGTCGAACCAAGGTGACCAGTTGAGCTGGTGACGAATATGCCGAAGTCGCAGTTGATCTGCGGGCGAGCCATCGACCTTTTGCCGAACACACAGAGAACTCTCAATGAAAGCACCAATGTCGGAGTCAAAACCGGCGGATCTCGGGTAGGGGGTCCCGAACTGTGCGTCTAGGCGGATGGTAACAGGAGACAAGGGACACGATGTTTTACCCAGGTTCGGGCCCTCTTGATGGAGGTAAAACCCTACGTCCTGCTTGATTAATATTGATAATGTGTGTTACAAGAGTGGATCTATCACGAGATCAAAGAGGCTAAACCCTAGAAGCTAGCCTATGGTATGATTGTTGTATATTGTATATCTGTCGACTAGCCTGACCCTGGTTTATATAATGCACCAGAGGCCTAGGATAACAAGAGTCCTAGCCGAATACGCCGGTGGGGGAGGAGTCCTTCTCTTGATCACCAAGTCTTGTGGAATCTTCCTTGTATGCGGCACCTGTGCAGACTGGCCCATGAGTATGCGGCCCTGGGGGTCCTCGCCTAATCTAACCGATTGGGGGACGACATGGTGAGTACCCCCTAGTCCAGGACACCGTCACCGGGCGTGGCCACACTCGGTTCAACTAAAGTTGGAGAAACTGACACCCGCCAGCCACCTGTGTGCAAAGCACGTCGGTAGAACCAGTATCACGTAAGCGTATGCGTAATGTCGGTTCGGGCCGCTTCATCCAACAATACCACCGAACCAAAGTATGACATGCAGGTAAGTAGTATGTCTTGTATCGCCCACAACTCACTTGTGTTCTACTTGTGCATATAACATCAACGCATAAAACCTGGCTCGGATGCCACTGTTGGGGAGCGTAGTAATTTCAAAATTTTCCTACGCACACGCAAGATCATGGTGATGCATAGCAACGAGAGAGGAAAGTGTGTCCACATACCCTCGTAGACCGAAAGCGGAAGCGTTAGCACAACGCGGTTGATGTAGTCGTACATCTTCATGATCCGACCGATCAAGTACCGAATGCACGGCACCTCCGAGTTCAGCACACGTTCAACTCGATGACGTCCCTCGAACTCCGATCCAGACGAGCTTTGAGGGAGAGTTTCGTCAGCACGACGGCATGGTGACGATGATGATGTCCTACCGACGCAGGGCTTCGCCTAAACACCGCTACGATATTATAGAGGTGAATTATGGTGGAGGGGGGCACCGCACACGGCTAAGAGATCCAAGGGATCAATTTTTGTCTATGGGGTGCCCCCCTCCTCCGTATATAAAGTGGGGAGGAGGAGAGGGCCGGCCTAGGGGAGAGGCGCGCCCAAGGGGGGGCAATCGTACTCCAAGTAGGTTTGCCCCCCCCCACCCTTTCCTATTCCAAGTTGGAGAAGGGGGAAGGAGGAGGTGGAGAGAAGGAAGGAGAAGGGGGGCCGCCGCCCCCTTCCCTTTCCCAATTCGGATTGTGGCAAGGGGGGGCGCGCGCCACCTTCTGGCCTCCCTCTCTCCTTTTCACTAAGGCCCATAAGGCCTAATAGCTTCCGGGGGGGTCCGGTAACCCCCGGTACTCCGATAAATGTCCGAAACCTCCCGGAACCATTCCGGTATCCAAACATAGTCGTCCAATATATCGATCTTTATGTCTCGACCATTTCGAGACTCCTCATCATGTCCGTGATCACATCCGGGACTCCGAACTACCTTCAACACATCAAAACATATAAACTCATAATATAACGGTCATCGAACTTTAAGCGTGCGGACCCTACGGGTTCGAGAACTATGTAGACATGACCGAGACACGTCTCCGGTCAATAACCAATAGTGGAACCTGGATGCTCATATTGTCTCCCACATATTCTACGAAGATCTTTATTGGTCAAACCGCATAACAACATACGTTGTTCCCTTTGTCATCGGTATGTTACTTGCCCGAGATTCGATCGTCGGTATCTCAATACCTAGTTCAATCTCGTTACGGGCAAGTCTCTTTACTCGTTCCGTAATACATTGATACGTCTCCGTCGTATCTACTTTTCCAAACACTTTTGCCCTTGTTTTGGACTCTAACTTGCATGATTTGAATGGAACTAACCCGGACTGACGTTGTTTTCAGCAGAATTGCCATGGTGTTATTTATGTGCGTAAACAAAAGTTCTCACGAATGACACGAAACTCCACGGAACTTATTTTTGGAAAGTATTAAAAATACTAGAAGAAGAATCCACGTCAGGGGGCCTCCACCTACCGACGAGGGTGGGGGGCGCGCCCCCCTGCCTCGTGGGCCCCCTGTTGCTCCATCGACCTCAACTCCAACTCCATATATTCGTGTTCGGGGAGAAAAAATCAGAGAGAAAGATTCATCACGTTTTACGATACGGAGCCGCCGCCAAGCCCTAAACTCTCTCGGGAGGGCTGATCTGGAGTCCGTTCAGGGCTCCGGAGAGGGGAATCCGTCGCCGTCGTCATCATCAACCATCCTGCATCACCAATTTCATGATGCTCACCGCCGTGCGTGAGTAATTCCATTGTAAGCTTGTTGGACGGTGATGGGTTTGATGAGATTTATCATGTAATCGAGTTAGTTTTGTTAGGGTTTGATCCCTATTATCCACTATGTTCTGAGATTGACGTTGCTATGACTTTGCTATGCTTAATGCTTGTCACTAGGGCCCGAGTGCCATGATTTCAGATCTGAACCTATCATGTTTTCATGAATATATGTGTGTTCTTGATCCTATCTTGCAAGTCTATAGTCACCTACTATGTGTTATGATCCGGCAACCACAAGTGACAATAATCGGGACCACTCCGGTGATGATCGTAGTTTGAGGAATTCATGTATTCACTATGTGTTAATGCTTTGGTCGGTACTCTATTAAAAGGAGGCCTTAATATCCCTTAGTTTCCGCTAGGACCCGCTGCCACGGGAGGGTAGGACAAAAGATGTCATGCAAGTTCTTTTCCATAAGCACGTATGACTATATTCGGAATACATGCCTACATTACATTGATGAATTGGAGCTAGTTCCGTGTCACCCTATGTTATGACTGTTACATGATGCACCGCATCCGGCATAATTATCCATCATCGATGCAATGCCTACGAGCTTTTCACATATTGTATCCCGCTTATTTACTTCTCCGTTGCTACTGTTACAATTACTACAAAACCCAAAATTGTTACTTTTGCTACCGTTACCGTTACTATCATATTACTTTACTACTAAATACTTTGCTGCAGATACTAAGTTATCCAGGTGTGGTTGAATTGACAACTCAACTACGAATACTTGAGAATATTCTTTGGCTCCCCTTGTGTCGAATCAATAAATTTGGGTTGAATACTCTACCCTCGAAAACTGTTGTGATCCCCTATACTTGTGGGTTATCAAGACTATTTTAAAGGCGCCGTTGCCGGGAGCATAGCTCTATTCTTTGAGTCACTTGGTATTTATATCTTACGGTCACTATGAAGAACTTGAAAGACGAAAAACAAAAATTTATCCCTCAGCTACGAGGGAGGTAAGGAAGCGCCATCTAGCTCCGCGCTTGATTCACCTTCTGCTTTGAGCAAGCTTGCGACACACCTAAACTCGCTACGCTATTAATTCTGATATGTCGCATGTTATTGATGATGCCACTTCTGTTATGCATGATGCTTATGATGAAACTACTTCTATGCTTGATACTACTGTGCCACTTGGTGCATTTCTTGATGAACAACTTCCTAGGGCTAGAGAGATTGAAATTATTGATAATATTGATGAAAGTGATGATGAAGGCTCTCTCCCCAATTAATATGAATTACCTATTGTTCCTGAGGGTTAAGTTTTGGAGGAAGAAGCTGCTAGAGCTATTTTAGCTTGCAATGATAGATATGATCTTAAGAAGTTATTAGCTAAATGGAAGCAGCAATCTCTTAAAGCTAGAATGAAACCTGACCCTGCTTTTGCTACTTCACCTATACGTATTCTTGATAAGGATTATGAATTCTCTGTTGATCTGATATAATTACTTTGGTTGAATCTGATCCTTTTTATGGCTATGAATCTGAAACTGTTGTGGCACATCTTACTAAATTAAATGATATAGCCACCCTGTTCACTAATGATGAGAGAACCCGCTACTTATATATCCTTCAAATATTTCCGTTCTCATTAAAGGGTGATGCTAAGATATGGTTTAATTCTCTTGATTCTGGTTGTGTGCGTAGTCCCCAGGATATGATTTATTACTTCTCTGCTAAATATTTCCCTGCTCATAAGAAACAAGCTGCTTTAAGGGATATATACAACTTTGTTCAAATAGAAGAAGAGAGTCTCCCACAAGCTTGGGGGAGGCTTCTCCAATTACTTAATGCTTTGCCTAGTCATCCTCTTAAGAAAAATGAAATACTTGATATCTTTTATAATGGACTAACGATGCTTCCAGAGATTACTTGATAGTTGTGCTGGTTCTGTTTTCAGGGAAAGAACACTGGATGAAGTTGAAATTCTATTGAATAATATGTTGACAAATGAAAATAATTGGACACTTCCTAAGCCAATTCCCGGGCCTATTCCTAAACCAACTCCGAAGAAGAGGGGTGTTTTATTCCTCAGTCCTGAAGATATGCAAGAGGCAAAGAAATCTATGAAAGAAAAGGGTATTAAAGCTGAAGATGTTAAGAATTTACCTCCTATTGAAGAAATACATGGTCTTAATTTACACTTTGTTGAAGAAACATATGATCTTAATTCATCACCTATTGAAGAAACTCATGGTCTTGATAACCCGACACAGGTAGTAAAGGTAAATTCTCTTTATAGATTTGATGAAGGTGATATTCCCCAATATAAGTTTGCTAGACAATGCTTAGATGAGTTTGACAACTTTATTGTTAATCAAGAAAACTTCAATGCTTATACTGGTAGATAGTTGAAATATAATTCCGATACGCTTGCACACTTGGGTGATTATATGTCTAGAGTTAAAGGTGAACTTAAACTCATTAGTAAACATGCTTCTATGGTTACCACTCAAGTAGAACAAGTAACTAAAGCTCAAAATGATTTGCTCAATGAATTGAATAGTAAGAATAATGGCTATGCTGTTAGAGTGGCTACTAGAACTGGTAAAATGACTCAGGAACCTTTGTATCCTAAAGGCCATCCTAAGAGAATCGAGCAAGATTCTCAGAGAAATAATATAGATCCACCTAGCCCTTCTAAAAAGAAGAAAAAGAAAAATGATAGGACTTTGCATGCTTCTAGTGAAACTATTGTAGACACACCTGAGAATCCAAACGATATTTCTATCTCTAATGCTGAAACACAATCTGGTAATGAACATGAACCTAGTGACAATGTTAATGATGATGTTCATGTTGATGCTCAACCTAGTAATGACAATGATGTAGAAATTGAACCTGCTGTTGATCTTGATAACCCACAATCAAAGAATCAACGTTATGATAAGAGAGACGTTGTTGCTAGGAAGCACGGTAAAGAAAGGGAGCCATGGGTTCGTAAACCCATGCCTTTTCCTCCCAAACCATCCAAGAAAAAGGATGATGAGGATTTTGAGCGCTTTGCTGAAATGATTAGACCTATATTTTTGAGTATGCGATTAACTGATATGCTCAAAATGAATCCTTATGCTAAGTACATGAAAGAAATTGTCACTAATAAAAGAAAGATACTGGAAGCTGAAATTTTCACCATGCTTGCTAATTATACTTTTAAGGGTGGAATACCTAAGAAACTTGGAGATCCAGGAGTACCAACTATACCATGCTCCATTAAGAGAAATTATGTTAAAACTGCTTTGTGTGATCTTGGAGCCGGTGTTAGTGTTATGCCTCTCTCTTTATATCGTAGACTTGATTTGAATAAGTTGACACCTACTGAAATATCTTTGCAAATGGCTGATAAATCAACTGCTATACCTGTCGGGTATTTGTGAGGATGTGCCTGTTGTGGTTGCAAACGTTACTATTTTAACGAACTTTGTTATTATTGATATTCCCGAGGACGATAGTATGTCTATTATT
Source organism: Aegilops bicornis (assembly GCA_021605145.1). Classification (NCBI taxonomy): domain Eukaryota; kingdom Viridiplantae; phylum Streptophyta; class Magnoliopsida; order Poales; family Poaceae; genus Aegilops; species Aegilops bicornis. The sequence goes on from CM038670.1 coordinate 579,899,448, forward strand.
CTTGGAAGAACTTTTTTGAATACTGCAGGGGCTGTTATTGATTGCAACAAAGGCAATGTCACTTTTCATGTTAATGGTAATGAGCATACGGTACACTTTCCGAGGAAACAACCTCAAGTCCACAGTATCAACTCTATTGGAAAAATTCCATTATTTATTATTGGAGGTTTTGAATTTCCTCTTCCTACTGTCAAAAGGAGATATGATATTCTTATTATTGGGGATGTGCATATCCCCGTTGAGGTAAAATAGTGTCATTCGAAATTTCTCCGGTTCCATGTTATTCAGAATGAGTTTGTTAACAACACTTGATCAACCTTGTTAGTGGATTCCTTTTGATGAGCATGAGATGGATGAAACTAGAAGGCACAACCTTACATGTACCCTCCTTTTACCTTACATTATTTAGTTGAAATAAAGCAAAATAGTACTTTCCTGTCTGTTTTACGAATTATCCGTGCAATATAAAAATACCCCGGAAATAAAAGTTCTCCAAATGCCCTGAAATTGAAATATGATTTTTTCTGGAATATTTGAGAATATTTGGCACTGAGAACATAGCAGGGGGAGCAAGCACCTGGCCACGAGGGTCCAGGGGGCGCCCACCCCTACAGGGCGCGCCCTCGTGCCTCGTGGGCCCACGGTGGCTCCCCTCCACTTAGTCCTGCACCCACACACTTCTTCTTCCTCCCAAAAAAATCACCATCCAGCCCAAGCACGAGTTCTAGCTCATTTTGCTGCGATTTTCGATCTCCTTTCTCAAAGCACCTCTCAGAAAACTGCTTTGGGGGATTGTTCCTTGGTATGTGACTCCTCTAATGGTCTAATTAGTTTTTGTTCTAGTGCTTTATTCTTTGCGAATTTGTGCTGCCTAGGTGACCATGTTCTTGAGCTTGCATGTCAAATTTATATGGTTCTAAGTAGTTCTAATGCATGATATAGGCTTTAGGCACTTGTAGGAGTAGTTGCTATCAATTTTGTTGAGCTTGGTTCACTTTTATTTGAAGTTACTAAAAATTTTAGAAATTTTTCAGAGGAAGAAATATGCTTAGGAAAATGTACCAAGGTGGTTCTTCAAGGAAGCAAGGACCCAGGCTTGCAATGCATGATGCTGACAATGAGCCACCAAGGAACGCCCCAGTGCGGCCTTGTGAATGGCCTTCAGAGGACTTCAGGGATCGAGCGGGAATTAAGGAAGAATTATCGCATATTTGCGTAACGCTGATCTTGTGAGCTTGAGAGGTAAAAGTGCCCCAGTACCTCTATCTCACTAGTTCCTTTGTGAGGAGGTTTGAATATTCATCTTCACGTAATTCTCAAACTGTCCTGTTTGATCTTTATGAAAATTCTTATACCATGGACTTAGAGGATTTTACCACCGCTTGCAAACTTCCACAATGGGGTAGTGCTAGTGAACCTCGCAAATCTGAATTTAGAGATTTTCTTGCTAGTATAACTGTGGGGGAATCTAGAGATATAGCACAAGCTACCATAGGGAGCATTCATTTTCCTGCTATACATTAGTTTGCTCTCTTTATAGGTAGGTGCATAAATGGTAAAGATGAAGCATGTCATATGTGTGTCCCTGACCTCGGTATTCTTAGGAGTGCTGTGTTAGGAGACAAATCTTATAATTTGGGAGCCATTGTTGCACGTAGGTTGCATAATAATAGATTTAATGGAGATTTCTTTGGTGGAATTTATGCAACCCGTTTAGCTAATTTTCTAGGTGTAACCATATGTGAGGATGATATTGAATTGCCTCCTACTTATCTAGACTATAATGCCATGGTCCATCATCATTTTCTTGAGAGGAACGAGCAGTCCCTCCAGTATTGCTTAATCTTTGACAGACGTCATGCTGTCCATATTACTCTCCCTGCTCCTGCCTTCTTTGATTATCAGGCAAAAGGAAGACATTTTATTACCAGAGAGGAGGCAGATGAGTACGAGAGGAGGGCGGAGGCAGCTCGCCGTCACGCTGCAGCTCAGGAGGCAATAGCCGGTGCATCCCAAAGTCTGACCCGGTTACAACTATGGATATCCGCCAAAGCCATCCGTGGCAATAAACCAACTTAGGCCAAAAGCCTAAGCTTGGGGAGTACGATTTCTCACCGACATTACATTCATGTTCACACACTCATTGCCAGTTGTCGGTGCTCATACTTTTTCACTGTAATATCCATGCTAGTTTATTTTCTTTTTCTCTCTTTCTTCTTGTGTGTTTGAAAAACCTTAAGAAAAACCAAAAAAAATAGTAATAGCTTTTAGTTAATTTACTTTTTTGGTGTAGTAGTAATAATTAAAAAGAAAACCCAAAAATATTTCCCGTTCTTCTTTTGCTTGTTGGGAGCTTTCCCGTGTAAATAGTTTTATTTCTTTTCTTTTCTTTGGGGGTCGATAGGAGAAGACCATGATTAAATTGTTGAAGTGACTCTTATATGCATTATTATTGATTTAACCAAGAGCCCATATTGCCTTGTCTTCTCCTGTTTATTGAATGCTCGTAGATTCCAGCTTAGTCCAATGCACATGCACTATTATTATTATTCACATCGTTCGATCGTGCAAGTGAAAGGCAATTATGATGATATATGATCGACTGATTGAGATGGGAGAAGCTAGTATGAACTCGACATCTCTTGTTTTTATAAATATGATTAGTTCATCGCTCCTGATTCAGCCTATTATGAATAAACATGTTTGCAATGACAATTAGAGACTATAGTTGCTCGTGTCATGCGTGATTAGCTATGAGTTATAATGGTTTACCTTGCGTGCCAACATGCTATTAAAATGATTGTGATGTGGTATGATGGGGTGGTATCCTCCTTTTAATGATTTAAGTGAATCGACTTGGCACATGTTGACACATGTAGTTGAAACAAATCAACATAGCCTTCACGATATTTATGTTCATGGTGGATTATATCCTACTCATGCTTGCACTCAATGTTTATTAATTTTAATGCATGTTCATGACTGTTGTTGATCTCTAGTTGGTCGCTTCCCGCCTTTTTGCTAGCCTTCACTTGTACTAAGAGGGAATACTGCTTGTGCATCCAATCCCTTAAACCCCAAAGTTATTCTATATGAGTCCACTATACCTTCCTATATGCGGTATCTACATGCCGTTCCAAGTAAATTTGTATGTGCCAAACTCTAAACCTTCAAATGAAATTCTGTTTTGTATGCTCGAATAGCTCATGTATCAACTAGGGTTGTCTGTATCTTCCATGCTAGGCGGGTTATTCTCAAGAGGAGTGGACTCCGCTCCTCACTCATGAGAAAATGGCTGGTCACCGGATGCCCAAATTCCCATGCTTTATGCAAATCAAATAAAAATAATTGCAAACAAAACTCCCCCTGGGATTGTTGTTAGTTGGAGGCACTCGTTCTTTCGAGCAAGCCATGGATTGATGCTTGTTGGTGGAGGGGGAGTATAAACTTTACCATTCTGTTTGGGAACCGCCTATAATGTGTGTAGCATGGAAGATATCGCCATCTCTTGGTTGTTATGTTGACAATGAAAGTATGCCTCTCGAAATATTATTTATCTCTGCTTTAAAATCGAGCTCTTGCACCTCTACAAATCCCTGCTTCCCTCTGCGAAGGGCCTATCTATTTACTTTTATGTTGAGTCATCACCCTCTTATTAAAAAGCACCAGCTGGAGAGCACAGCTGTCATTTGCATCCATTACTATTAATTTATATTGGGTATGACTATGATTGGATCTCTTTTACCATGAATTACAATGTCTAGTCAATCCTTGATCTTTAAAGGTGCTCTGCATTTATGTTTTGCGGTCTCAGAAAGGGCTAGCGAGGTACCATCCTGTTATATCATATTATGATTGTTTTGAGAAAGTGTTGTCATCCGAGATTTATTATTATTGCTCGCTAGTTGATTATGCCATTGATATGAGTAAACATGAGACCTAAGAGTTATTGTGAATGTGGTTAGTCACAATCTTTGCAGAAAACTTGAATGCTGGCTATACATATTTACAACAACAAGAGCAAACAGAGTTTGTAAAAGTTTTACTTTATCACTTTCAGTTTATCAACTGAATTGCTTGAGGACAAGCAAAGGTTTAAGCTTGGGGGAGTTGATACGTCTCTGTCGTATCTACTTTTCCAAACACTTTTGCCCTTGTTTTGGACTCTAACTTACATGATTTGAATGGAACTAACCGGACCGACGCTGTTTTCTGCAGAATTGCCATGGTGTTATTTATGTGCAGAAACAAAAGTTCTCGGAATGGCCTGAAACTCCACGGAACTTATTTTTGGGAAATATTAAAAATACTGGAAGAAGAATCCACGTTAGGGGGGCCTCCACCTGTCCACGAGGGTGGGGGCGTGCCTGCCCCCCTGGGCACGCCCCTGCCTCATGGGCCCCTTGTTGCTCCACCGACCTCAACTCCAACTCCATATATTCGTGTTCAGGGAGAAAAAAATCAGAGAAAAAGATACATCACGTTTTACGATACGGAGCCGCCGCCAAGCCATAAAATCTCTCGGGAGGGCTGATATGGAGTCCGTTCGGGGCTCCGGAGAGGGGAATCCATCGCCGTCGTCATCATCAACCATCCTCCATCACCAATTCCATGATGCTCACCGCCGTGCGTGAGTAATTCCATCGTACGCTTGCTGGACGGTGATGGGTCGGATGAGATTTATCATGTAATCGAGTTAGTTTTGTTAGGGTTTGATCCCTAGTATCCACTATGTTCTGAGATTGATGTTGCTATGACTTTGCTATGCTTAATGCTTGTCACTAGGGCCTGAGTGCCATGATTTCAGATCTGAATCTGTCGGTGGGAAACGACACCTATGGGATCACTGGAATCCCTTCTGCGGTTGCGGGGCACGGGGATCGTGAGAAGAGCGGGATTAGTAGACAACACAAAGGGATTTTACCCAGGCTCGGGCCGCGAGGATGGTAAAACCCTAGTCCTGCTTTGGTGGATGTATTCTGAGTTCTTGAGCTAGCTACGGGGTGTAGTGAGCTCCAAAAAGCCTAATCCTTCTCCTGGTCGCCTCGGGCCTCCTTTTACAGGAAAAGGGGTCGCCACAGTGGCAAGCAGGAGGTGAAAAGTGCTACAGCATTGTGAGCTTATCGCTGTTGTTACAGGACAAAGCGCATTTAATGCGAGGCTTAGGCGTCCCTTCACTTTATCGGGGACAGGAGCGAGGCCCGTCCCATCCATCGCCGCTCCTCCTTGCTTTGACACGCGCCCTGGCCAGCGATGCATGCGGCGCCATGTAGGTAGGCAGGCAGCTGAGGTGGCGCGGTGGTGGAGCCTCCAGGAAGGGTTGCATGTCGCCATGCAGGTGCCTGCCCAGCTGGTTGGGTCGGCAGCTGCATGCGAACGGCGGCGGAGACTTGGCTGGTGCGGGCTGGCAAAGGCTCGCTGGTGCGCGCTCGAGTGGCCTTGCCAGTGGCCCGACAAGGGTCTTGCCACGGCCAGAGATGCCCCGGCAAGGATCTTGCCGGGGGTCTTGTGGGTTTCTTTGGTGAGGATGGTTGCCCTCCCATCCTCACTTGATCTTGATTATTCTTTGTCTTCACAAAGATCTGCATGACACCACGGAAGTGCCTTCCGAGCCCTGTCCCAATGCGTCTGTTGAGCGTTGGTGGGCTCAAGGGTGGCTCGCTCGGCTGGCGTGGGCGAGCTGCCCCGGCAAGGGTCCTTGCCGGGAAAACCTGCTTCGCCCATCCGATCCTTGTGGCCTTTGGCCTTGGCGTTGCTTTATTTGTCTTGTGCCTTCGGCTTCCCTTTCCTACTCTGTTATGCGTGGTCGTGGCGGGCGGCTCCGACTGCCCGTGCACAAGTAAAGTGGTCAAAAGGAGAGCCCCTACTTTTGTACACCGACAGGAGCCCCCGGGCCTGGGCCACACATAAGTGTGACACGTTGTTGGGCCAGGCCCAGAATGGTGCGCGGGCAGGAGGGGCGGATTTTACTGCGGTAACTGGTCCGGCCGCTGCGCTTCTCCACGGCCCACGCTGAACGCGTGATGTGGGGGTCATGCGCGTGCGCATGACGGAAGCATGCTGGCGCCACCTCGCGGGGGACAGCAAAGAGGCGGATTGCGTGTCTCTTTGAGACTGCAGGGCTGCCTCCCATTTACTGCCCCCACTTGGGAACCATCACTCCACGCGTCCTACTACGCCTGCCCCTTGTGCCACGTTTGCCGCATGCATAATGCAGAGCAAATGACAGGTGCGTGGGACATGGGAAGTCGTGCGCGCGCGTGGGTCGATTCCCAAGCGCCTTCAATGGAGCGGGGAGGGCGGTCGACGGCCTCGCTCGCCGTCACTTCAGCGGGCCGGATTGGTCGAGAGGGGGCGGCCGAGTCTCGCCCCCACCCCTTTATAAAGAGGGGAGCGGGAGGAACGGTGCCTCTCAACCCTCCGCCATTTGCCTCTCCCCATTCTTGTTTCTTCCTTCTGCCATGGCGAGGGGACGTGGTGATGCTTCATCGGTGGCGGCGAGGCTTTCGGCCAGACAACGCGTCGCTCCTCCCCAAGAGCCCGTAGCGGCGGAGCCGGCCACCAGAGGAAGCGGGAGGGGGCGAGGTCGAGGCCGTCGTGGTGCTCGAGGGAGAGGAGGACGTGGCGGCAGATCAGCCTCGCCTCCGCCAGAAGCCCCTCCTCCAATGGAGGGCCACGCCGGGGACAACCCTTGCGAATTCTTTGTCAGGCTGCGCCGGCCACCACGCCATCGCCTTCGCCTCCCGACTCCATTCGCGCGGGAGATGGAGCTGGATCCGCCGCAGGCGTTGCGGCTGCACATGAGGGGTTGCGGGAACAGCGGCACATGGGCCAACGTCGAGTTCCCTGCCCCTCACGTCATGTATCTTCATCGGGGGTGGAAGACCTTCGCTCGTCTACACAGCTTTACGGATGGGCTCACTCTCCATTTTAAACTAATGGAGGGTGGCCTCCTCTCCGTCATGATCTTCCGGCACTTCGAGACTCGCGTAAGGGGCTGCGTGGAGAGCTCTTCTGACGATGAAGATTCCTCCTTGAGCGAGAGTGGCGAGGAAGACAGCGGGGAGATAGCGGGGACGAGTCCGACTAGGCGTCGGACGCCCTGCGCCTGGGCGGGTGCGGCAGCAGCAGCATCTGCACCTGGCCGCTCCTCCGGCAGAGGTTTGCCGGGGGCGGGGCCAGCTCCTTGAACTTCCCGGGGCCGTCTCCTTGGGCGGCTGGCGTCGGGAGGCTGCGGAAGAGGAAGAGGGCGGGCGACAAGGCCGTCAACTCGGAGTACGCGGGCACCGGCGCCTTCATCGCGTATTGCCGGTCCTGCCGCCTCGTCTTCCAGCTCCTCTCCCGGCACCGTCATCACCGGCCCGCCCATGGGCGGCCACCGAGGTGTTCTCTTAGTGCTTTCTGCTGCTCATAGCTCGCCTAGGCGCCCCTGTCGCCCTTTCGCCTCCTTGACCTACCTCCTGAGGAGAGGGACAAGAAAAGGATTACGGGTATCTTATCTCTTTTTTAGTCTGTAAGCCTGCGGGCCTTAGTACAATTTAAATCTTGTAATCACCTTGCTCATGTTTTTCATTTCGTACGAACTGTACCTGTACGGGATGTTTTTTAATGAAAAAGGGATGTTTGCCGGGATTTTCTTTCGCGGGTGGAACCCACGACAAGGAATGAATCCTCGTTATCCTTAAGATAAACATTTTTTTGCCCAGCAACAAACCTTGCCGCCCCCCCACTTCGCTCGACCTTTCTCACGCCCTTGGCGGAGGCAGGGATGAGGTGGGCCTAGGCTCCTTGTTTTATTTCCTTGCTGCCGCGACTACGACCAAATTCGGTCCCAGGAGACGAGTCCTAGGGGCCAGAATGAGGAGAGCATGGTAGCCTAAGGATAAAACGAGGTTTCACATCCCTCAGTCCATAACGAAACACATGATAAGGGATAGAGAACTTATCTGAATCTGCAGCCCCCGGCAACCTTGGCTTGCCGGGTGTGGATCTTTGCCCTTGTAGCCCCCCGACAGTATTGGCTTGCCGGGACCCGTACGCCGGTTTGTCCCCTTTCTTCCAAAGCAGCTCGGCAAGGATATTCATGTGTCCTGCGAACCAAAGAAGATAGAGAAGAACAGAGAGACGCGCACTCGACCTCTAAGCTAGGGGTTAGCCGCTGCTAAGCACTATCAACCCTAACCAAGGACGAGACTCAACCTAGCATGCATGCTATAACTTAGGCGCCCGGTAACCGTTTATTTATGCTCGTGTTCTGCGCTGGCTTTGTACAAAAGGTTACATGCCTTGCCGGCAAGGCTTGTACAAAGGGTAGCTTGTCGGGAGGCCGGCAAGCTGCGCCTTTATGGGTAAAACTTGCGGAGATGCTCGATGTTCCGTGAGTTGCTCACCGGAATGGCATCTTCGGTCTCGGCCGGACTGCGCCGGCCTCGGTGACTCGTGTTACCCGATAAGGGCCTTCCCACTGCGGGCGTCAACTTGTTGGAATTCTTGGCCGATTGAACGTGCCAAAGAACAAGGTCGCCTTCCTCAAAGCTCGGGCATGAACCTTGCGGCTATGATAGCGGCGCAAGGCTTCTTGGTAGCGTCTTTGCTCTCACACCGCCCGAGACGATCTTCCTCAAGGAGTGTCGCGTCATCTTGCCGCAATCTCTCTTGCTCAAGCTCATCATAAGCGAGCACTCGAGGTGACCCGTATATGAGTTCCGTGGGGAGAACTGCTTCTGCCCCGTAAACCAGGGCAAAGGGTGTCTGGCCTGTGGCTCGATTTGTCGTCGTTCTGATCGACCAAAGAACCGCCGGCAACTCGTTAATCCAGTGCCTTCCAATGTTGCGTAGCATGTTGAAAGTCTTCGTTCTTAAGCCTCGCAGGACTTCAGCATTTGCTCTCTCCGCTTGGCAGTTGCTCCGTGGATGTGCCACGGAAGCAAAACAGGCCTTGCTGCCGAGATCCTCAATGTATTGCATGAAGGCATGGCTTGTGAACTGCATGCCTTTGTTGGTGATGATCCTGTTGGGCACCCCAAAACGGCACACTAGTCCCTTGAAGAACTTGATGGCTGACTGCGTTGTCACCTTCCTCACTGCTTCCACCTCTGGCCACTTTGTGTAACTTGTTGATTGCGACGTACAAGTACTCAAAGCCCCCGACATCACGGGGGAAAGGGCCCAATATGTCGAGCCCCCAGACCGAGAAGGGCCAGGAGAGAGGGATAGTTTGAAGGGCTTGAGCTGGTTGATGGAGCTTCTTTGAATGGAACTGGCACGCTTCACAATTGGTTACTAGTGCCGTTACATCCTAGAGGGCGGTGGGCCAGAAGAAACCTTGCCGGAAAGCCTTGCCGGCAAGGGCCCTCGACCCTATGTGGGAGCCACATATGCCTCCATGTATCTCTGCCAACAGCTTTAGTCCTTCCTCCCGGGAGATACACTTCATTTTCACCCCATTCGGTCTTCTCCTATACAGTTCGTTATCAACGAACTGGTAGAGGGCAGACCGGCGGGCTACACTTTCCGCCTCTTCCTGTTCCTCAGGAAGCTCTCCTTTCTGAAGGAATCGGGCGGTGTGTTGTGCCCATGCCGGAGCCTGTGGCTCGACGACAAGGACCAAAGGCATTTCTTCTGCTACGGAGCGGCCGCCTCCATGGCCATGACCTGAGGTCCTGCCGGAGTTGGTCGCCCCGTGGCAGGAACGGCATCCACGGCAACATCTTTGCCGGCGGCTCCGGGGAGCTCAGTGGGGAAGTACTTGCCGGGGCCTAGCTTCCTCCGCGGAGGGAGGAAAGTCGAGGAGCAGTTGCGCACGCGCTAGGGCTTCCGCTGGCGCGGGTGGCGGCGAAAGCTGGGTGGACCGCGAGGCGCCTCGACTCCTAACCACGTTAGAAGGAGCTGCGTCGCGGCTCCGCAACCGTTCGCCACCTCCATCAGCACCTCGGCGCGCATGCTGGCCCTCTCTTTCATGTGATGGACGCACGAGACTCTTCCCAGGGCGGCGCGCAGGGTCACCGGCAGGGTGACGCTGCTCATCACGCACAACCTGAGAGGAGCGCGCCGTGGGCGCCGGTGTTGGCGTCTTGGAGATCGCCGTGCCGCCGCCTGGCGGGACGGCGGCACCCCTGGAGGGCCCCGCGCCGCCTGCGGGGGGCCCAACTCCGTCTCTAGAGCCCGTGATTGGTGGCTCGTCGCCCGGCGCGTGAATAACGCCGCTCGCCAGGCCCGGACCATCAGGGCGATGTGGATGTTCGCGGGGCGCGCCACGGGTCCTCTCCGCGACTGGCCCGCTGCCGGTCCGCGCCGGTACCAACCCGGTTCCGAACGAACCGATCGCCGTGGTCGCCTTCTTCTTAAGAGCCATGGCGATGAAGAATAGCTAGGTCAACTGCTAGATCAGATTCTCACAATTGTGCAGCCCCTATCTGGCGCGCCAAAGATGTCGGTGGGAAACGACGCCTATGGGATCACCGGAATCCCTTCTACGATTGCGGGGCGCGGGGATCGTGAGAAGAGCAGGACTAGTAGACAACACAAATGGATTTTACCAAGGTTCGGGCCGCGAGGATGCGTAAAACCCTAGTCCTGCTTTGGTGGATGTATTCTGAGTTCTTGAGCTAGCTACGGGGTGTAACGAGCTCCAAAAAGCTGAATCCTTCTCCTGGTCGCCTCGGGCCTCCTTTTATAGGAAAAGGGGTCGCCACAGTGGCAAGCAGGAGGTGGAAAGTGCTACAGTGTTGTGAGCTTATCGCTTTTGTTACACGACAAAGCGCATTTAATGTGAGGCTTAGGTGTCCCTTCACTTTATCGGGGATGGGAGCGAGGCCCGTCCCATCCGTCGCCGCTCCTTCTTGCTTTGACATGCGCCCTGGCCAGCGATGCATGCGGCTCCATGTAGGCAGGCAGGCAACTGAGCTGGCGCGGTGGTGGAGCCTCCAGGAAGGGTTGCATGTCGCCACACAGGTGCCTGCCCAGCTGGTTGGGTCGGCAGCTGCATGCGAACGGTGGCGGAGACATGGCTAGTGCGGGCCTGGCAGTGGCCCTGCTGGTGCGCCTGGCGAGGGCCTTGCCGGGTGGCCTGGCAAGGGTCTTGCCGCGGCGCGTAGGCGTCCCCGGCAAGGATCTTGCCGGGGGTATTGTGGGTTTCTTTGATGAGGATGGTTGCCCTCCCATCCTCACTTGATCTTGATTATTCTTTGAATTCACAAAGATCTGCATGCCACCATGGAAGTGCCTCCCGAGCCCTGTCCCAATGCGTCTGTTGAGCGTTGGTGGGCTCAAGGGTGGCTCGCTCGGCTGGCGTGGGCGAGCTGCCCCGGCAAGGGTCTTGCCGGGCGCTGAGGCTGCTTGACAAGGGTCCTTGCCGGGAAAACCTGCTTCGCCCATCCGATCCTTGTGGCCTTTGGCCTTGCCGTTGCTTTATTTGTCTTGTGCCTTCGGCTTCCCTCCGGCTTCCCTTTCCTACTCTGTTATGCGTGGTCGTGGCGGGCGGCTCCGACTGCCCATGCACAAGTAAAGGGGTCAAAAGGAGAGCCCCTACATTTGTACACCGACAGAACCTATTATGTTTTCATGAATATATGTGTGTTCTTGATCCTATCTTGCAAGTCTATAGTCACCTACTATGTGTTATGATCTGGCAACCCCGAAGTGACAATAGTCGGGACCACTCCCGGTGATGACCGTAGTTTGAGGAGTTCATCTATTCAATATGTGTTAATGCTTTGGTCCGGTACTCTATTAAAAGGAGGCCTTAATATCCCTTAGTTTCCGCTAGGACCCTGCTGCCACGGGAGGGTAGGACAAAAGATGTCATGCAAGTTCTTTTCCATAAGCACGTATGACTATATTCGGAATACATGCCTACATTACATTGATGAATTGGAGCTAGTTCTGTGTCACCCTATGTTATGACTGTTACATGATGCACCGCATCCAGCATAATTCTACATCACTGATCCAATGCCTACGAGCATTTCACATATTGTTTTCCGCTTATTTACTTTTCTGTTGCTACTCTTACAATTACTACAAAACCCAAAAAAATTACTTTTGCTAACGTTACCGTTACTATCATACTACTTTGCTACTAAATACTTTGCTGCAGATACTAAGTTATCCAGGTGTGGTTGAATTGACAACTCAACTGCGAATACTTGAGAATATTCTTTGGCTCCCCTTGTGTCGAATCAATAAATTTGGGTTGAATACTCTACCATCGAAAACTGTTGCGATCCCCTATACTTGTGGGTTATCATACATCATCCGGCAACTAACTCATTAGTTGCAATGCTTGCAAGGCTTAAGTGATGTGCATTACCGAGTGGGCCCAGAGATACCTCTCCGACAATCAGAGTGACAAATCCTAATCTTGAAATACGCCAACCCAACAAGTACCTTCGGAGACACCAGAGAGCACCTTTATAATAACCCGATTCACGTTGCCAGGACGTTTGGTAGCACACAATGTGTTCCTCCGGTAAACGGGAGTTCCATAATCTCATAGTCATAGGAACATGTATAAGTCATGAACAAAGCAATAGCAACATACTGAACGATCAAGTGCTAAGCTAACGGAATGGGTCAAGTCAATCACATCATTCTCCTAATGATGTGATCCCGTTAATCAAATGACAACTCTATGTATATGGCTAGGAAACATAACCATCTTTGACCAACGAGCTAGTCAAGTAGAGGCATACTAGTGACTCTCTGTTTGTCTATGTATTCACACATGTATCATGTTTCCGGTTAATACAATTCTAGCTTGAATAATAAACATTTATCATGATATAAGGAAATAAATAATAACTTTATTATTGCCTCTAGGGCATATTTCCTTCACGTACCAGCGGTAGCTGGCGGTACTTCTGTTGCCTGGAAGGCAGCGGTAGTACCGCCTGGGACCGAGCGGTAGTACTGGCGAGGAGCACGACCTGGGAGCCAGTGGTGGAACCGCCTAGACCACCCTGGTAGTACCCCTAGGTCGGCACAACCGAGTGTCCCAGTGGTTGAACCGCCAGAGCCACCGGTTGTACCGCCGAGTCAACATCACCCATACCATGATCAAGGTGTGTGCAATTGGAATAGAAGGTTATTAGATGGGGAAAGGCTTGGGATGGAGAAAATACACTAAAATAGGGTGTGGTGATCTCTATGAGTGCAAGAAGCAAGCAAAGAAAACCACTACTTGGAGATCACAACACCTAGGTCCTAACAAAAATCTAGCAAGAGCGAATAAGAACCAAAGAGACCAACCCTTTTTAGAGGAGAAAGGGGTGGTGGCCGAGGCCACCTATGTTTGAGTGTGAAGGTATGGCACCGCGAAGATTGTAACCTTGGGCCCATGAACAAAACTCATCTTTGAAGCACAAGTACCATAAAAAATGGCTAATGTGAAAGGCTTGATCGATTTATGCATAATGGGGGGAGGGAGAGTTCATTGAGAGAACAACACTCCCCCTATGTTCATGCCTACACCTAAACAAGATAACAATATGAGTGTGGTGGGGTGTGCAAAGGTTCAAGACACATTGCTCAAATCAATGATATTTAGCTCAAGCCTTAACTCGCAGAATCTTGCTTCATCCAAAGGCTTCGTGAAAATATCTGCAAGGTTATCATGCGTGTTGACATAGTTGAGCTCAATCTCCCCTCACCTAATGTTATCCCGGGTGTAGTGATACAAAATCTCAATATGCTTCGTCTTGAAGTGTTGTACCGGGTTGAGAGAAATCTTGATGGCACTTTCATTGTCACACCAAAGAGGCACTTTGTCACAACTAACACCATAATCCTTTATAGTTTGCCTCATCCATAGAAGTTGAGCACAACAACTACCGGCGGCCACATACTCAGCCTCAGTGGAGGAGAGAGACACACAACTTTGCTTCTTTTAAGACCAACTCACCGAGGAGAAACCAAGAAATTTGCACCCTCCGGAAGTTGACTTCCTATCCACTTTGTCTCCCGCCCAATCCGAGTCCGAAAAGCCCACAAGGTTGAAGTTTGCTCCTCTTGGGTACCATAAACCAAAGTTTGGGGTATGAGCCAAATATTGAAAGATTCGCTTGACCGCCACATAGTGTCTTTCCTTAGGTGCGGCTTGAAACCGTGCACAAATTCCCACACTCAACATGATATTCGGTCTAGATGCACAAAAGTAAAGCAAGGAGCCAATCATAGAACAATATACCTTTTGATCCACTGCTTTACCATTGGGACCTATGTCAAGTTGGCATTTGACGGGCATTGGAGTAGAAGCCGGCTTGACATCACTTAGATTGAATCTCTTGAGCATGTCTTGAGTGTATTTGGCTTGGTTGATGAAGGTTCCTTCTCTTCTTTGTTTAATTTTGAACCCGAGGAAGAACTTCAACTCTCCCATCATGGACATCTTGAACTTCGAGGTCATGAAAGCGGCAAACTCCTCATTGAAAGCTTTGTTAGGAGAACCAAAGATAATATCATCAACATATAGTTGGCATACAAACAACTCCTCTTTGACCTTCTTAGTAAAAAGAGTGGGGTCGATTTTCCCAATTTCAAACCCACGATCCTGCAACAACTCGGTAAGGTGCTCATACCATGCACGTGGGGCTTGTTTAAGGCCATAGAGTGCCTTATCGAGTTGGTACACATGATTGGGGAACTCGGGATCCTCAAACCCGGGGGTTGTTTTACATACACCAACTCATTGATAGGACCATTAAGAAAAGCACTCTTCACATCCATTTGTTGCAACTTGAAGTTATGATGAGAAGCATAAGCAATCAACAAATGAATAGATTCAAGGCGAGCAACGGGAGCAAAGTTTTCACCATAGTCGATACCCTCGACTTGGGAGTAGCCTTGTGCTACCAAATGAGCCTTGTTGCGAACGATAATCCCATGAGCATCTTGCTTGTTCTTGAATATCCAATTGGTACAATAACATTATGGTTCTCCTTTGGCCTTGGCACCAATATCCACACCTTGTTGTGCTCAAATTTGTTGAGTTCTTCATGCATGGCATTGAGCCAATCCGGATCCTTGAGAGCCTCATAGACCGTTTGGGGTTCAACACAAGAAACAAACGCGTGATGTTCACAATAGTTTGCTAATTGTCTACGAGTGCTTACCCCTTTCTTAAGCTTCCAAGCACACTCTTCATGAGATGATCTTTGGTAGTGAGCTTGGACGCAATCTTGGCGGCACGACGCTCCAATTCCTCCTCAAGAGAGAGTTGAGGAGTGGTAACTTAATCATATTGAGCATCGGCTTGAGCTTGTTCTTGATCTTGATCTTGAACTTGCTCGGTGGTAAGAACTTTATCTTGGGCATCACTTGGTGGTTCACACCATCTTGAGGTTGATCTTGCCCTTGATCTGAAGGAAATATGCCCTAGAGGCAATAATAAAGTTATTATTTTATTTCCTTATATCATGATAAATGTTTATTATTCATTCTATAATTGTGTTAATTGGAAACTTAGTACATGTGTGAATACATAGACAAACAAAGTGTCCCTAGTATGCCTCTACTTGACTAGCTCGTTAATCAAAAATGGTTAAGTTTTCTGACCATAGACATGTGTTGTCCTTTGATGAACGGGATCACATCATTAGAGAATGATGTGATGGACAAAACCCATCAGTTAGCTTAGCATAATGATCCTTAAGTTTTATTGCTATTGCTTTCTTCATGACTTATACATGTTCCTCTGACTATGAGATTATGCAACTCCCGAATACTTGAGGAACACCTTGTGTGCTACCAAATGTCACAACATAACTGGGTGATTATAAAGATGCTCTAAAGGTGTCTCCGAAGGTGTTTGTTGGGTTGGCATAGATCAAGATTAGGATTTGTCACTCCGTGTATCGGAGAGGTATCTCTGGGCCCTCTCGGTAATGCACATCACTATAAGCCTTGCAAGCAATGTGACTAATGAGTTAGTTGCGGGATGATGCATTACGGAACGAGTAAAGAGACTTGCGGTAACGAGATTGAACTAGGTATGATGATACCGACGATCGAATCTCGGGCAAGTAACATACCGATGACAAAGGGAATAACGTATGTTGTTATGCGGTTTGACCAATAAAGATCTTCGTAGAATGTGTAGGAGCCAATATGAGCATCCAGGTTCCGCTATTGGTTATTGACCGGAGATGTGTCTCGGTCATGTCTACATAGTTCTAGAACCCGTAGGGTCCGCACGCTTAACGTTCGATGACGATTTGTATTATGAGTTATGTGATTTGATGACCGAAGTTTGTTCGGAGTCACGGATGAGATCACGGACATGATGAGGAGTCTCGAAATGGTCGAGAGGTAAAGATTCATATATTGGAAGGCTGTATTCGGACATCGAAATGGTTCCGAATGATTCGGGTATTTTTTGGAGTACCGGAGAGTTACGTGAATTCGCCGGGGGAAGTTAATGGGCCTTATTGGGCTTTAGTGGAGAGAAGGAAGAAGGGCCACAAAGTGGCGTGCGCCTCCCCCCTGCCCAAATCGAATTGGACAAGGGGTGGGGGCGCGGCCCCCCCTTTCCTTCTCCCTCTCCCTCCTTTCCTTCTTTCCTACTCCAAAAAGGAAAGGGAATCCTACTAGGACTTGGGAGTCCTAATAGGACTCCTTACACTTGGCGCGCCCCTAGGAGGGCCGGCCTCTCTCCCTCCCTCCTTTATATACGTGGGCAGGGGGCACCCCAAAGGCACTCCAAGATTTGTCTTAGCCGTGTGCGGTGCCCCCCTCCACAGTTACACACCTCGGTCATATCGTCGTAGTGCTTAGGCAAAGCCCTACGCCGGTAACATCATCATCACCGTCACCACACCGTCAGGCCGTGTGTAACTCTCCCTCGTCCTCAATTGGATCAAGAGATCAAGGAACGTCATCGTGCTGAACGTGTGCTGAACACGGAGGTGCCGTACGTTCCGTACTTGGATCGGTTGGATCGCGAAGACGTTCGACTGCATCAACCACGTTACTAAACGCTTCCCCTTTTGGTCTACGAGGGTACGTGGACACAGTCTTCTGTCTCATTGCTATGCATCTCCTAGATAGATCTTGCGTGATCGTAGGAAAAAAAATTGAAATACTGCGTTCCCCAACATGATCTTGTTCATTTGGTTGAGGGCCTTCACTTTGTTCTTCGGAAGCGTGTGGGTCTTGGGTTGGTGATGGTTCGACTTGATTGGTACATTGTCCTTCTCCTTCGGCCACAAGGGGTTCCTCAATGGGTAGGATATGACCAACACCCATTCTTCTTATGGCTTGGGGAGGAATTTCATCACCTACATCACAAGTACCACTTTGCTCCACTTGGGAGCCGTGGTACCTCTTGAGCACTGCGTTGGTTTTCCCTTGAAAATGAAAGGGTGATGCAGCAAAGTAGCGTAAGTATTTCCCTTAGTTTTGAGAACCAAGGTATCAATCCAGTAGGAGGCCACGCTCAAGTCCCTCATTCCTACACAAACAAATAAGAACCTTGCAATCAACGCAATAAAGGGGTTGTCAATCCCTTCACGACCACTTGCAAAAGTGAGATCTGATAGAGATGATAAGATAATATTTTTGGTATTTTTATGATAAAGACTAAAAGTAAAGATTGCAAAATAAACAAAGATAGAAATAGCTTGTTGACGGAAGATTAATATGATGGAGAATAGACCCGGGGCCCATAGGTTTCACTAGTGGCTTCTCTCAAGATAGCATAAGTATTACGGTGGGTGAACAAATTACTGTCGAGCAATTGATAGAACTGAGCATAGTTATGAGAATATCTAGGTATGATAATGTATATAGGCATCGCGTCTGCGTGACAAGTAGACCGACTCACCTGCATCTACTACTATTACTCCACACATCAACTGCTATCCAAAGATGCATCTAGAGTATTAAGTTCATAAGAACGGAGTAACGCTTTAAGCAAGATGACATGATGTAGAGGGATAAACTCATGCAATATGATATAAACCCCATCTTTTTATCCTCGATGGCAACAATACAATACGTGTCCTTTCCCCTACTATCACTGGGATCGAGCACCGCAAGATTGAATCCAAAGCTAAGCACTTCTCCCATTGCAAGAAAGATCAATCTACTAGGCCAAACTAAACTGATAATTCGAAGAGACTTGCAAAGATAACCAATCATACATAAAAGAATTTAGAGGAGATTCAAATATTGTTCATAGATAATCTTGATCATAAACCCACAATTCATCGGATCTTGACAAACACACTGCAAAAAGAGTTACATCAAATAGATCTCCAAGAGAATCGAGGAGAACTTTGTATTGAGATCCAAAGAGAGAGAAGAAGCCATCTAGCTAATAAATATGGACCCGAAGGTCTGAGGTAAACTACTCACACATCATCAGAGATGCTATGGTGTTGATGTAGATTCCCTCCGTGATCAATGCCCCCTCCGGCGGAGCACCGAAAAAGGCCCCAAGATGGGATCTCACGGGTACAGAAGGTTGCGGTGCTGGAATTAGGGTTTTGGCTCCGTATCTAATGTTTCCAGGGTATATGAGTATATATAGGCGAAAGAGGTCGGTCAGGAGAGCTACGAGGGGCCCACGAGGGTGGGGGGCTGATACGTCTCCAACGTATCTATAATTTATGAAGTATTCATGCTATTATATTATCTGTTTTGGATGTTTATGGGCTTTACTAAACACTTTTATATTATTTTTGGGACTAACCTATTAACCAAAGGCCCAGCCCAAATTGCTGTTTTCTTGCCTATTTCAGTGTTTCGAAGAAAAGGAATATCAAACGGATTCCAAACGGAATGAAACCTTCGGGAAGTTATTTTTGGAACAGAAGCAATCCAGGAGACTTGGAGTAGAAGTCAGGGAAGCTTCGAAGAAGCCACAAGGCAGGAAGGTGCGCCCTACCCCCTGGGCGCGCCCCCACCCTCGTGGGCCCCTCGTGGCTCCCCTGACAGACTTCTTTCTCCTATATATGTCCATATACCCTAAAAACATCGGGGAGCAGAATAGATCGGGAGTTCCGCCGCCGCAAGCCACTGTAGCCACCAAAAACCAATCGGGACCCTGTTCCGGCACCCTGCCGGAGGGGGGATCCCTCATCGGTGGCCTTCTTCATCATCCCGGTGCTCTCCATGACGAGGAGGGAGTAGTTCACCATCGGGGATGAGGGTATGTACCAGTAGCTATGTGTTTGATCTCTCTCTCTCTCTCTCTCTCTCTCTCGTGTTCTTGAGGTGGTATTATCTTGATGTATCGCGAGCTTTGCTATTATAGTTTGATCTTATGATGTTTCTCCCCCTCTACTCTCTTGTAATGGATTGAGTTTTCCCTTTGAAGTTATCTTACCGGATTGAGTCTTTAAGGATTTGAGAACACTTGATGTATGTCTTGCATGTGCTAATCTGTGGTGACAATGGGATATCACGTGATCTACTTGATGTATGTTTTGGTGATCAACTTGCGGGTTCCGTGACCTCGTGAACTTATGTATAGGGGTTGGCACGTTTCGTCTTGACTCTCGGTAGAAACTTTGGGGCACTCTTTGAAGTTCTTTGTGTTGGTTGAATAGATGAATCTGAGATTGTGTGATGCATATCGTTATAACCATACCCACGGATACTTGTGGTGACATTGGAGTATCTAGGTGACATTAGGGTTTTGGTTGATTTGTGTCTTAAGGTGTTATTCTAGTACGAACTCTAGGATAGATCGAACGGAAAGGATAGCTTCATGCTATTTTACTACAGACTCTTGAATAGATCGATCAGAAAGGATAACTTTGAGGTGGTTTCGTACCCTACCATAATCTCTTCGTTGGATCTCCGCTATTAGTAACTTTGGAGTGACTCTTTGTTGCATGTTGAGGGATAGTTATATGATCCAATTATGTTATTATTGTTGAGAGAACTTGCACAAGTGAAAGTATGAACCCTAGGCCTTGTTTCCTAGCATTGCAATACCGTTTACGCTCACTTTTACCACTTGCTACCTTGCTGTTTTTATATTTTCATATTACAAAAACCTATATCTACTATCCATATTGCACTTGCATCACCATATCTTCGACGAACTAGTGCACCTATACAATTTACCATTGTATTGGGTGTGTTGGGGACACAAGAGACTCTTTGCTATTTGGTTGCAGGGTTGTTTGAGAGAGACCATCTTCAACCTACTCCTCCCACGGATTGATAAACCTTAGGTCATCCACTTGAGGGAAATTTGCTACTGTCCTACAAACCTCTGCACTTGGAGGGCCAACAACGTCTACAAGAAGAAGGTTGTGTAGTAGACATCAAGCTCTTTTCTGGCGTCGTGCCGGGGAGGTGAGTGCTTGAAGGTATATCTTTAGATCTTGCAATTGAATCTTTTTATTTCTTGTTTTATCACTAGTTTAGTCTATAAAAGAAAACTACAAAAAAATGGAATTGAGGGTGACTCATATGCTTCATCTTTTTAATGTCTTTCGTGGAAATGATGGGAAGGAAAATTCTGCTCAAGTACTAGATGAAGAATTACATAGAATGCTTGGCATAAAATATGTGAATGATGAGCATGATTGCAATGTTGTTAGTATGAATTCTTTAAATACCCATGATGCTAATGATATGCAAAGCCACAAGATGATATGTTTAGTCCCCCAAGTTTTGATGAGAATATTTATTATGATGAAAGCATGCCTCCTTTTTATGATGATTATATTTATGAAAGTGGATTTGAAGAGGTCATGACTTTATTTAGTGATGAATCCACTATTTCGGAAGAGGTTCCAATTGATTATGAGAACAAAGTTGCTATCTATGATGATTATTGTGATGACTTATATGCTATCAAGAATAAAGATAACCATGAAACTTGTCATCATGATTTTAATTTTCAATTGGATTATGCTTCACATGATAGTTATTTTGTTGAGTTTGCTCCCACTACTATTGATGATAATAAATTTGCTTATGTGGAGAGTAATAAATTTTCTATGCTTGTAGATCATGAAAAGAATGCTTTATGTGCTGGTTATATGGTTGAATTCATTCATGATGCTACTGAAAATTATTATGAGAGAGGATCATATGCTTCTACACATTGCAATAATATCAAGTTTCCTCTCTATGTGTTGCAAATCTTGAAGTTATGCTTGTTTTGCCTTACTACGCTAGTTGATTATTGTTCCCATGAGTTGTTTGCTCACAAAATCCCTATGCATAGTAAGTGGGTTAGACTTAAATGTGCTTTCCATGTGTTTCATGATGCTCTCTTTATGTTTCAATTCTTATCTTTTATGAGAGCATCATTGAAATCATCATGCCTAGCTAGGGGCGTTAAACGTTAGCGCTTGTTGGGAGGCAACCCAATTTTATTTTTGTCCTTTACTTTTTGCTCCTGCTTAGCAATAAATAATCTATCTATCCTCTGGTTAGATGTGGTTTTATGTATTAATTAGTGTTTGTGCCAAGTAGAACCTTTGGGAAGACTTGGGTGAAGTCTTTATGATCATGCTGTAAAAAACAGAAATTTTAGCACTCACGAGATTAGCTGCCATGTTTTACTGGAGAGTGATTTTAGGTTGATTATTTTTGCAGATGATTAATAGATAAATTCCTCACGTCCACCAATTTATTTCAGAATTTATAGAGTTCCAGAAGTATACGTTTGATACAGATTACTACAGACTATTCTGTTTTTGACAGATTCTGTTTTTCGTGTGTTGTTTGCTTATTTTGATGAATCTATGAGTAGTATCGGAGGGTATGAACCATAGAGAAGTTGGAATACAGTAGATATTACACCAATATGAATTTAGAATGAGTTCAAAACAGTACCTAAGTGGTGATTTATTTTCTTATACTAACGGAGCTTCTGAGTTTTCTGTTAAGTTTTGTGTTGTGAAGTTTTCAAGTTTTGGGTAAAGGTTCGATGGACTATGGAATAAGGAGTGGCAAGAGCCTAAGCTTGGGGATGCCCAAGGCACCCCAAGGTAATATTCAAGTATAACCAAGAGCCTAAGCTTGGGGATGCCCCGGATGGCATCCCCTCTTTAAATCTTCGTTCATCGGTAACTTTACTTGGAGCTATATTTTTATTCACCACATAATATGTGTTTTGCTTGGAGCGTCAATTTATTTTGTTAGTATTTGCTTTATGTTATCTAGAACAATGTTTTGCATCTTTTATTTCAATAAAAGTGGCATTGATAGCCTTTACTATGCTTATTTTACAAGTCTACATGTTGCTGTTTGAAAACAGAAAGTTTACCGCTGTTGCAAAAATTCCCTAGAAAAGTCAGAATGTGATAAAATGTTGAAACCTTTTGCATAGTAAGCTCTGATAAATTTACTACAGTGGGAATTTTCTTTCATAATATTTTGATCTAGGGAAGTATGGATCTTGCTGCATTCTTTACAGACTGTCCTGTTTAGGCAGATTGCTGTTATGTTTGCATTGTTTGCATATGTTTGCTTCTTTAATGATTCTATTTGAGGATAGGACTATTAAATATGCGGAGGCATTTAGTATGCAATGTTGAATAATTATTCTAGTGATTTGCTACAGTAGAGTATGATAAGGTTTTTGCATTGGTTTATACTAACTTATCTCACGAGTCCTTGTTGAGTTTTGTGTGGATGAAACTTTTGAGATTTAGGGAGACCGTGATATGAGAGGAATTAAGGAGACACAAAAACTCAAGCTTGGGGATGCCCAAGGCATCCCAAGATAATATTTCAAGAAGTCTCAAGCGTCTAAGCTTGGGGATGCCCCGGTTGGCATCCCACCTTTCTTCTTCGACAACTATCGGTTAGTATTGGTTGATCCTAAGTTTTTGCTTCTTCACGTGATGTTTGCTATTCTTAGAATGTCATTTTATTTTGTTTTGCTTGTTGTTTGAATAAAATATCAAGATCTGAAAATCTTAAATGAGAGATAGTCTTCACATAGCTACATAATTATTTAACTACTCATTGATCTTCAATTATATCTTTTTGGAGTAGTTTGTCATTTACTCGTGTGCTTCACTTATATCCTGTGAGTAAATAGTTGAATGATTTGAATATCATAAATCTGAAATTATATATGTTTCATATGATTATCCCATGGGGAGTAATGACTTCACATATAAGAAGTAGAGGTGGTAAATTTATTGAAGGTTAGCAAACATTGTATTGGTCACTTGAACAATTCATGAAAGAATATTGAGGGAAGAGAGATTTCACATATAAATATACTATCTTGGACATCTTTTGTAATTGTGAGCGCTCATTAAAATATGTCATGTTAAAAGGTCGATGTTGGACAAGGAAGACAACATAATGGGTTATGTTTTCTTATATCCGAAATAAAGTATATTGTCATGGATCATCCAACATGCTGAGCTTGACTTCCCCCTCATGCTAGCTAAATTCTTTACACCAAGTTGAGATACTACTTATGCTTCCAAACATCCCTTAAACCAATATTGCCATGAGAGTCCACCATACCTACCTATGGATTGAGTAATATCCTTCAAGTAAGTTGTCATCGGTGCATGCAATAAAAATTGCTCTCTAAATATGTATGATCTATTAGTGTGGAGAAAATAAGCTTTGTACGATCTTGTGATGTGGAAGCAATAAAAGCGACGGACTGCATAATAAAGGTCCCTATCACAAGTGGCAATATAAAGTGACGTTCTTTTGCATTAAGATTTTTTGCATCCAACTATAAAAGCGCATGACAACCTCTGCTTCCCTCTGCGAAGGGCCTATCTTTTATTCTTGTCTTATACATTATGCAAGAGTCATGGTGATATTCACCTTTCCTTTTTACATTTTATCCTTTGGAAAGCACATTGTGTTGGAAAGATTCTGATATATATATATCCAATTGGATGTAAGGCATCATGAACTATTATTGTTGACATTACCCTTGAGGTAAAAGGTTGGGAGGCTAATCTATAAGCCCCTATCTTTCTACGTAATACGATTAAAACTTTGAACCCATAAATATCGCGTGAGTGTTAGCAATTATGAAAGACTAAATGATAGTTGAGTATGTGAAGTTTGCTGAATCAAAGCTCTAACATAGACTCTTCCTGAAAATAATATGAATTGTAATTGTTTGATGACTAATGACACGGTTTGTTAGTTTTAAAGAAAGTTTATGATCTATACTTTAACATGTGAATAGCTTGTTAATTGATCATGAGAAGTCCTATGAGTTGAGCTACTGTTATGATATAAAATGCTAGAAAAGGTGATTGAAATTATCATTGATCAAACTTGTGCACCTGCTAGCATTCACACTTCATAAATTCTTTCTTTTATCAATTACCTACTCGAGGACGAGCAGGAAGTAAGCTTCAGGATGCTGATACGTCTCCAACGTTTCTATAATTTATGAAGTATTCATGCTATTATATTATTTGTTTTCGATGTTTATGGGCTTTACTAAACACTTTTATATTATTTTTGGGACTAACCTATTAACCGGAGGCCCAGCCCAAATTGTTGTTTTCTTGCCTATTTCAGTGTTTCAAAGAAAAGGAATATCAAACGGAGTCCAAACGGAATGAAACCTTTGGGAGAGTTATTTTTGGAACGGAAGCAATCCAGGAGACTCAGAGTAGAAGTCAGGGAAGCTTCGAGGAAGCCACGAGGCAGGGAGGCGCGCCCCCCACCCTCATGGGCCCCTCATGGCTCCCCTGACCGACTTCTTTTGCCTATATATGTCCATATACCCTAAAAACATCGGGGAGCAGAATAGATCGGGAGTTCCGCTGCCGCAAGCCTCTGTAGCCACCAAAAACCAATCGGGACCCTGTTCCGGCACCCTTCCAGAGGGGGGATCCCTCACCGGTGGCCATCTTCATCATCCCATCGCTGTCCATGACGAGGAGGGAGTAGTTCACCCTCAGGGCTGAGGGTATGTACTAGTAGCCATGTGTTTGATCTCTCTCTCTCTCGTGTTCTTGAGGTGGTACGATCTTGATGTATGACGAGCTTTGCTATTATAGTTGGATCTTATGATGTTTCTCCCCCTCTGCTCTCTTGTAATGGATTGAGTTTTCCCTTTGAAGTTATCTTATCGGATTGAGTCTTTAAGGATTTGAGAACACTTGATGTATGTCTTGCATGTGCTTATCTGTGGTGACAATGGGATATCACGTGATCTACTTGATGTATGTTTTGGTGATCAACTTGAGGGTTCCGTGACCTCGTGAACTTATGCATAGGGGTTGGCACACGTTTTCGTCTTGACTCTCCGGTAGAAACTTTGGGGCACTCTTTGAAGTTCTTTGTGTTGGTTGAATAGATGAATATGAGATTGTGTGATGCATATCGTATAACCATACCCACGGATACTTGTGGTGACATTGGAGTATCTAGGTGAAATTAGGGTTTTGGTTGATTTGTGTCTTAAGGTGTTATTCTAGTATGAACTCTAGGATAGATCGAACGGAAAGGATAGCTTCGTGCTATTTTACTACGGACTCTTGAATAGATCGATCAGAAAGGATAACTCTGAGGTGGTTTCGTACCCTACCATAATCTCTTCGTTGGTTCTCCGCTATTAGTAACTTTGGAGTGACTCTTTGTTGCATGCTGAGGGATCGTTATATGATCCAATTATGTTATTATTGTTGAGAGAACTTGCACTAGTGAAAGTATGAACCCTAGGCCTTGTTTCCTAGCATTGCAATACCGTTTACGCTCACTTTTACCACTTGCTACCTTGCTGTTTTTATATTTTCAGATTACAAAAACCTATATCTATTAGCCATATTGCACTTGTATCACCATCTCTTCGCCGAACTAGTGCACCTATCCAATTTACCATTGTATTGGGTGTGTTGGAGACACAAGAGACTCTTTGCTATTTGGTTGCAGGGTTGTTTGAGAGAGACCATCTTCAACCTATGCCTCCCACGGATTGATAAACCTTAGGTCATCCACTTGAGGGAAATTTGCTACTGTCCTACAAACCTCTGCACTTGGAGGCCCAACAACGTCTATAAGAAGAAGGTTGTGTAGTAGACATCATGGGCGCGCCTGTTACGCCTCCAACGTATCTATAATTTTTGATTGCTCCATGCTACTTTATCTATTTTTTGGACTATAATGGGCTTTATTTTCCACTTTTATATTATTTTTGGGACTAACCTATTAACCGGAGGCCCAGCCCAGAATTGTTGTTTTTTGCCTATTTCCGTGTTTCGAAGAAACGGAATATCAAACGGAGTCCAAACGGAATGAAACCTTCGGGAACGTGATCTTCTCACCGAACGTGATCGAGGAGACTTGGACCCTACTCCAAGGAATGCCAGAGGCGGTCACGAGGGTGGGGGGCGCGCCCTCCCCCCTGGGCGCGCCCCCCTGCCTCGTGGGCCCTCTGATGCTCCACCGACGTGCTCCTTCCTCCTATATATACCTACGTACCCCCAACAGATCAGAGACGGAGCCAAAAACCTAATTCCACCGTCGTACCTTCCTATATCCATGAGATCCCATCTTGGGGCCTGTTCCGGAGCTCCGCCGGAGGGGGCATCCACCACGGAGGGCTTCTACATCATCACCATAGCCTCTCCGATGAAGTGTGAGTAGTTTACTTCAGACCTTCGGGTCCATAGCTAGTAGCCAGATGGCTTCTTCTCTCTTTATGGATCTCAATACAATGTTCTCCCCCTCTCTCGAGGAGATCTATTCGATGTAATCTTCTTTTGCGGTGTGTTTGTTGAGACCGATGAATTGTGGGTTTATGATCCAGCTTATCTATGGAAAATATTTGATTCTTCTCTGAATTCTTTTATGTATGATTAAATTATCTTTGCAAGTCTCTTCGAATTATCCGTTTGGTTCCAACTAGATTGGTAGTTCTTGCAATGGGAGAAGTGCTTAGCTTTGGGTTCAATCTTGTGGTGTCCTTACCTAGTGATAGAAGGGGTTGCAAGGCACGTATTGTATTGTTGCCATCGAGGATAACAAGATGGGGTATTTATCATATTGCATGAATTTATTCCTCTACATCATGTCATCTTGCTTAAGGCGTTACTGCTTTTTAACTTAATACTCTAGATGCATGCTGGATAGCGGTCGATGAGTGGAGTAATAGTAGTAGATGCAGAATCGTTTCGGTCTACTTGTCACGGACGTGATGCCTATATACATGATCATTGCCTGGATAACCTCATAACTATTCTCAATTCTGTCAATTGCTCAACGGTAATTTGTTCACCCACCGTAGAATATTTATGCTCTTGAGAGAAGCCACTAGTGAAACCTATGGCCCCGGGTCTATTCTCATCATATTAATCTCCATCACTTTATTTACTTGCTTTGCTTTTACTTTTCACTTTGCATCTTTATACCAAAAATACCAAAAATATTATCTCTATCAGATCTCACTCTCGTAAGTGACCGTGAAGGGATTGACAACCCCTAATCGCGTTGGTTGCGAGTAGCTATCGTTTTGTGCAGGTACGAGGGACTTGCGCGTGGCCTCCTACTGGATTGATACCTTCGTTCTCAAAAACTGAGGGAAATACTTACGCTACTGTGATGCATCATCCCCTCCTCTTCGGGGAAAACCAACGCAAGCTCGAGACGTAGCAAGAAGGATTTCTGGCGCCGTTGCCGGGGAGGCTTACACAAAAAGTCAACATACCAAGTACCCATCACAATCCCTATCTCTCGCATTACATTATTTGCCATTTGTCTCTCGTTTTCCTCTCCCCCACTTCACCCTTGCCGTTTTATTCGCCCTCTCTTTCCCAATCTCCTCCTCTTTTTCCCTTTGCTTTTTGTTTGCTTGTGTGTTAGTTTGCTTGCTTGTCATCATGACTAGTCTCATATCTTCTTCGTTATCTCCCGAGAATGAAGTTCAAAATTTTAAGCAAAGGGAGGGAGAAAATCTAAAAGATGCTTGGTATAGAATTTGCAATGCTCAAAATAGATCTACCAGGAAGCAATCTAATTCAGTTCTTCTTCGTAATTTTTACGTAGGTGCTAATCCTTGGTATAGATATATCCTTGATACCATTACCGGAGGGAATTTCTTGGGCAGCCATACTTTTGATTCTTATAATGCTTTAATAGATTTATTTGGCTCACCTCCTCTTTTGGTTAATGGAACTATGTTAACTTTGGAGCATGTTATGCAAAGGCTTGAAATTATTGAAAACAAAGTTGCTACCATTGAATCCATTGAAAATCTAGAAAAAAGATCCATAATCAAATTACTCAATATGGATCTAAGGTAGGAATGACTTTGAAAAATATTAAGGAGAAGGAACCCATGGTTAATGAGAAAATAAATCTAGACTCTACTCGAATCGATAAACTTGAGGGTATCATTACCAACTTGGGAACCGCCTTTTCTTCCGTAAAGAATACTCCTAGTCCTCCCACTAAAATTGCCAAGTTTATGTATGTTCCTAAAAATAAGGGTGAATCATCTAGTAAGGAAAATGCGGATCTTAAATCTATAAGTATTCATCCTAATCTTTTTACTATCATTAAGGAACCATTTGCTACGAATGAATTTTTCGATCTTGTGCCTAAAAGTTTGATAATTACTGGAAAGAAAGAAAATTCTAAAGGAGGAAGATGCCTCATTAAATAATTGCCTACCAAAGATGGCAATACTTAGATCTATCCTTGTTTTTATGCCTAGCTAGGGGCGTTAAACGATAGCGCTTGTTGGGAGGCAACCCAATTTTATTTTGTGTTTTTTGTTTTGGTTCTATTGAGGAATAAATAATAAATAAAGACTCTGTTTAGAGGAGGTATTATCTTTTAATTAGTGTTTGTGCCAAGTTGAACCTATTGGATCTTCTTGGATGATAGTTATTTGATCTTGCTGTAATTTCCAGAATCTTTGTGCTCAGTGCACGAATTGTTAAAAATCACCAGAACGTGATAAAATACTGATTCCAATTGCTTTCTGAACAATAAACAAATTGTCCAGGTCGTCTAATTTTGGTAGAAGTTTTTCGGTTCCAGAAGTTTGCGTTAGTTACAGATTACTACAGACTGTTCTATTTTTGACAGATTCTGTTTTGCGTGTGTTGTTTGCTTATTTTGATGAATCTATGGCTAGTAAAATAATTTATGAACCATAGTAAAGTTGGAATACAATAGGTTTAACACCAATATAAATAAAGAATGAGTTCATTACAGTACCTTAAAGTAGTCTTTTGTTTTCTTTCTCTAACAGAGCTCACGAGATTTCTATTGAGTTTTGTGTTGTGAAGTTTTCAAGTTTTGGGTGAATTCTTTTGATGGATTATGGAACAAGGAGTGGCAAGAGCCTAAGCTTGGGGATGCCCATGGCACCCCCAAGATAATCCAAGGACACCAAAAGTCAAAGCTTGTGTAGCGACCAGACCTCAAACAGTCTGATCTCTGTGCTCAAGTGTCCTCCCTGGATCGGTAATGCTGACACCACATAGTACTCGAAGGATTTATAACAGAGTAGAAATCACACACTTATTACATCGAATGTCTCAAGAGAGAACTTAACAAAATAAATATGGCTTAAGGCCATCTAATAACGATAACAGCGGAAGGCTTGGAAGAATAAGCGAGTCCATCAACTCCAACGGCATCACTGAGTATATAACATAGACCTAAGCTCCTTACTCGTCAAATGCGAAAAGTCCGCAACATGAAACGCTGCAGTTCAAAACGGGTCAGCACATGGAATATGCTGGCAAAGTAACACATAGAGAATAATGAAAGAGTAAGCCTATACTACATGCATATATGGCTGGTGGAAAGCTCTATGGTTACAATTTTTTCCTAAAGCAAATTTTTCCCTACCGCAAAGAAATAAATTTATGTAACTATCATTGTGGTTGTTGAACATTGAGAATGGTTGACAGCATCCTCAATCCCAATTAAAAGTACTCATTAACAACCCAACAATATTATTTAGAGTAACATGATGAGATTCACATGATAATCCAAGTACTAGATACTCAAGATGTCCATGACCGGGGACACGGCTAACCATGATTAGTTTATACACTCTGCAGAGGTTTGTGCACTTTTCCCCACAAGACTCGATCTCCTCCGTTTGATTTCTCGCACTACATGGTGTTTGAGAAACGGATGACCGAGACATAGTCTTTCGTAAACGCTAGCACCTTACATGTGGGTAGACCGTACCAACCTACAACCCCTACATCAGCTAGTCTACCCGTAAGAGTTCGCACAACTTAGTCAACTATGCTAGAGCCCGTAGTAGCATGTGGCTGCACACGGAAGTTTCTAGCATGAATAATCTCATGATCCCTTTGAGCCTGGGTGGCGGTCCGAAGAAAAAAAACAGGCAAGTCCTGATAGAAACCAGGTGCCTCAATCCACCCAGATGTGTGTTTAAGTTGCCACCTAAAATAAACCATTAATTAACAATCTCACATCTGTCATGGATTCACTCACCCAATCCAAGTCTACTAGCATAGCATGACATAATAAGCAAACGTAGAAGTAACTCCCAAAGTTTGAATATAAATCAGGTAATAGGTACTACCTCATCTACTTCCCATCCCACAATTTAATTAGATCCTAATCATGCAATGTTTGAGGATTGATCTAATGCAATAAAACTGGGTAGTAGAAAAGAGTATGATCAAAGTGTTACTTGCCTTGCTGATCCATGAAACCTAGAGACTCAAGTAATAGGCGGCGACTCGGTATTCTATCGCAGACAAACAAACAAGCATACAATAAGTACTCATCTAATGCACAGGTAAAACTCAGACAAAAGATCTAACCAGAAAGTTCAACTTAAGAACTCCGGTTTTGCAAAAAGAATCAAATCTGGATCTAAGTCAAATTTTACAGTGGCAAAAACTTGTTTAAGTTGGTTATTCGGAAAGAGGGTTTCGAGACGAAACTCCAGGCGCTTGAATCGCCTGATTCCGATAAACGAGCGAAAAGTTATACTAAAACGAAAATCGGATCAGGAATCGCGATCAGAAAAATCGTGGATTAAATCCGAGAAAAAGAAAAACGACGAACAGGTTAACGAACGGATGTTCGTTAACTAAAACTAATCTGACGAACACGTTCATTAAAACGAACGAACGAGCGAACGCTCGCTATTTAACCGAACCGAAAATAAAAAAACCGATGAAAAACTAAAAAAACCGATTTGTTTTTATAAAAAAACCGCCGCGGAAAACGAGGCGGCAGCGAACCTCGGGCGGTGGGTCACAATGGCCACGGCAATGGCGGCGTCGGCGGCGCGGCGGCTAGGGCGGCGGCTAGGTTAGGTTAGGGTTTGGCGCGGTGGCGGCGGTGGGGTCAGGCGGCGGCTCAAGGGCGGGGTTGATGGGTCGGTATGGCGGTATATAAAGGCTGCCGGGCGGAGTCCTTCAGTACGCGATAAAGGCGGTTCGTTTTTTTTAATAATTTCGCGCAGAAAAACAAACGAAAGAAATACTAAACGGACTCCAAAAATCCCGAAATTAAATTTCCCGGCTTATAAAATCAAGACGGACTAGATGAACATTTATTTGGGGCCTAAATGAAATTTTGAAAAACGCACATTTTTCCTAAATTCAAATAAAATGGCGAAAAACTCCAAAATAAAATCTTATTTGATTTTATTATCAAATCCTCATTATTTCTTTATTTTGGGAAATTCATTTTATTCCCTCTCTCATATTTTTGTAATAGAAATAATTGAAGATAAAATAATTAAAATCAAATGATCCTATTTTCAAAATTTGAGAAAACTCAAATATGAAAATAACGAAATCCCCAACTCTCTCCGTGGGTCCTTGAGTTGTGTAGAATTTCTAGGATCGAGCCAAAAATGCAACAAAAATATGATATGCAACGATGCTCTATGTATAACATTCCAAATTGAAAATTTGGGATGTTACAAACCTACCCCCTTAAGACGAATCTCGCCCTCGAGATTCGGGTTGGCTAGAAAATAGGTGAGGGTGGTCCTTAGGCAGATCTTCCTCTCGCTCCCGTGTGGCTTCATCCTCGGTGTGGTGGCTCCTTGAACTTTGCAAAACTTAAGGACCTTCTTTGCGGGTGACTCGGTGGCAAACTCGAGAATCTCGATCGGTTTCTCCTCATAGGTCAAATCGTTATTCAACTGAATCGCCTCTAGTGGCACAATATCTCTCAGTGGTATATCCGCCATCCCTGCGTGACACTTATTCAACTGAGAAACATGAAACACATCATGAACACCTGACAATCCTTCGGGTAATTTCAACTTGTATGCAACTTCTCCCATGCGCTCCAAAACTTTGTATGGTCCCACAAAACGTGGCGCTAATTTTCCTTTAACACCAAAACGCTTAACTCCTCGAAGCGGAGATACTCGAAGATAAACTCTGTCTCCGGCTTCATATTCTGTCTCCTTGCATTTTGAATCTGCATAGCTCTTCTGTCTTGACTGGGCTACCTTGAGCCTATCGCGAATCAACTTTACTTTCCATTCAGACTCCTTAATAAAATCCGGTCCAAACAACTGGCGGTTTCCAACTTCATCCCACAGTAACGGGGTTCTGCACCTCCTTCCGTACAAGGCTTCGAAAGGTGCCATCTTCAAACTGGTTTGGTAGCTGTTGTTATAAGAAAACTCCGCATAGGGCAAGTTGTCATCCCAACTTGATCCATAATCCAAAGCACATGCTCTCAGCATATCCTCTAAGCTCTGGTTGACTCTCTCTGTTTGTCCATCTGTCTGTGGATGAAAAGTTGTGCTAAACTCGGTCTGGTTCCCAAAGTTTCGTGCAAATCGCCTGCTGTAACTTTGAGGTGAATTGGGTTCCTCTATCTGATACGATACTCCTCGGAACTCCATGCAAGCATACAATCCTTGTCATGTATATCTTAGCCAATTTGGCAATCGCTGTAGGTAGTCTTTATCGAATGAAATGGGCTACCTTCACAAACGATCGACTACAACCCAAATCGAGTCATAGCTCGAACGGGTCCCGGCAATCCTGATGAAATCCATGCCTATTTTATCCCACTTCCATTCGGGTATAGGCAATGGTTGTAATAATCCTGGCCGCTTCGATGTTTTGCTTTCACTTTCGACACACATCACAAACTGCTACATACTCGCGATATCTTTCTTCATTCCGTCCACCGAAAGTATCCTTCAAATCCAAATACATCTTGGTATTTCTGGGGTGGATCGAATACGGCGAATCATGTGCCTCTTGCGAAATCAACTTCCGAATCTCTGGATCACTTGGTACGTGAACGCGGTCCTCAAACCATAAGGTATCGTGCTCATCCTCACGAAATCCCTTTGCTTTTCCCTTGCTCATCTTCTCCTTAATAGAAGCAACTTCCTTATCTGTCCTTTGAGCTTCTCTGATTTTGTCCATCAAAGTAGATTGAATCTCCAACGCTGCTACATAGCCTCACGGAACTATTTCCAAACATAGCTCCCGAAATTCCTCGGCTAATTCTTTTGGTAAACCTCCGGTCATTAGGATGTTAACATGACTCTTACGGCTCAACGTGTTCCGCTACCACGTTAGCCTTTCCGGGTGGTAATGCAATCTCATATCATAATCCTTGATGAGCTCCAACCATCTTCTCTCGAGATTTAACTCCTTCTGCGTGAAGATGTACTTCAAACTCTTGTGACCCGTATACACCTCACAATGATTTCCAATGAGGAAATGTCTCCATGTTTTCAATGCATGCACTACGGCTGCTAACTCCAAATCATGCGTGGCATAGTTTAATTCGTGGGGTTTCAGCTGTCGTGAAGCATACGAAACAACTCTTCCCTCCTGCATAAGCACTGCTCCAAGTCCTCGACGTGAAGCGTCACAATAAACTTCATAATCCTTGCTTTGGTCTGGCAGGATTAATACTGGTGAGGTAACCAAACGCTTCTTCAACTCTTGGAAGCTAGCCACACACTTCTCAGTCCAAATAAACTTGGTATCCTTCTTCAATAATTCCGTCATGGGCTTCGCAATCCTCGAGAAATTCTCAATGAATCTCCGGTAGTATCCTGTGAGTCCAAGGAACTCCGGATCTCTCCGACTATTGTTGGCGCTTCCCAGTTTGTCACCGTGGCAACTTTAGTGGGGTCTACTGCTATACCTTCTCCGGATATAACATGTCCGAGAAATCCAACTTCCTTCAACCAAAACTCACACTTGCTGAACTTGGTATACAACTGATGTTCTCTGAGCTTCTCGAGTACCAAACACAAATGCTCCTTATGTTCTTCTTCATTCTTTGAGTAGACCAAGATATCATCAATGAATACCACGACGAACTTATCCAAAAATTCCATAAACACCTTGTTCATCATGTTCATAAAATAGGATAGGGCGTTAGCCAGACCAAATGACATAACAGTATACTCATACAGCCCGTACCTGGTGGTAAAAGCCGTCTTGGGTATATCCTGCTCCCGAATCTTCAACTAATGGTATCCTGATCGCAAATCGATCTTGGAAAATACTTTAGATCCTTGCAATTGGTCAAACAAGTCGTTGATCATCGGCAACGGGTATTTGTTCTTAATGGTCACTTCATTCAATCCTCGATAATCAACAACCATTCTTAAAGGTCCATCCTTCTTCTCCACTAGAAGTACTGGTGATCCCCAAGGCAAAGAACTTGGGCGAATAAAACCTTTATCCAGTAACTCCTTAATCTGCTTCTTAATTTCCTCCAAATCTTGGGCTGGCATCCTATACGGTCTCTTAGATATCGGCCCAAAGGTGCTGGCAAGAGTTCACCAGAAATTCAATGTCTCTGTCCGTGGCATGCTCGCAACTCTTCCTAAACACGTCCGGGTAATCCCTTACCACTGGTACTTCCTCCTGCGCAACTCCTGTTAAGGAATTTACATGTGCTCTCCTCGGCTCATGCCGTGATACATACTTGATTCTCCTTCCTTCTGGGGTGGTAAGCAAAATCGACTTACTGGCGCAATCAATATTTCCTCCGTACTTTGATAACCCATCCATTCCTAATATCACATCCAATCCTTGGGATTCCAAAACTATTAGGTCCGAGGGAAATACATAGTTTCCAATCCTTAATGGCAGTCGATCGCACCATATACTTGCCATATATTCTCGCTCCCGTGAGGTTACTAGCATGGGTGACCTAAGGGCTTGGGTTGGTAATTTATACTTATCCACAAATCCCTTGATATGTATGAATGCGATGCACCGGTATCAAAAGAACAACCGCAAAGAAATGTCTTAACCAAAAACTTACCTATTCTGCGTCTGGCTGAGCTTCAACCTCCTCCACGGTAACGTGGTTTACTTGTCCCCTGTTGAAAGGGTTCGACTTCTTTCCTGAGCTTCCATTGCCATTACCATTTTGGCCTTCTGGACAATCATTTGCATAGTGCCCAGTCTTACGGCACTTAAAACAGGTGATATGGCTCAGGTCTACCTTGGATGGTGTTGACGGGGTGGTGCAGTTTTGTCCATTGCTTCCTCCATTCCCGTTACTGTTCTTGGTGCCATTATGGTTGTGCGAGCTACCTCCTCCGTGAGTATGCTGAAATTGTCCTCCTGGCTTTGGGGTAAAGCGAAGTTTCTGCTGAGCTCCTGAGTTATACTTCCCCTGTCCATACTTTCTCTTGCGATTGTCAATCTGCTGCTTCCCTTCAATCATAAGAGCACGGTCTACTAACTCCCGGTAGTTATTGAAGGTGGCTACCATCAATCGCATGCTCAGCTCATCATTCAGTCCTTCTAGAAACTTCTCGCTTAGTGCGTCCGTAGTAACGTCATCCGGGGCATAACGTGCTAGCTTACTAAAGTCATCCACATATCGCCAACTGTCTGGTCCTCCTTGGCGCAAGTTGCGAAACTCACGCTTCTTCATGGCCATAGCTCCTGCAGAAACATGGGCGTCTGAGAAAGCTTCTTGAAATCGATCCCATGTGGCGGTGTCTGTGGTAAGTGGCTGTAAAATTCTCCCACCATGTCTGCGGGTCCTTCAAGCTGATGTGCGTAAATTTCACCTTTTCCCCATCATCGTACATCCTGCAGTGGTCAACTCCCTCCCTACTTTGCGGAGCCAATCATCTGCAACAATCGGCTCGGTGCATCGGAAAACACCGCGGATTCAGCCTTAAGAAACGGGTCAAATGGTCAACGGTGGTGGTGGCGGTGGGTTGTTGTTGTTGTTGTTGTTGCCTTGGTTTTGTACCAATGTTTGAATCAAGGCATTCGCTTTCTGAATCAATCGAGAGTGATCTCCGGCGGGAGAACAAATCCGGGGTCGTGTCTCGGAGGCATCTGAGGGTTTATAGAAAAGACGAGAGTTAAGAATAGAATGAGGTCTAGGGAGAAAACACTACCCATATGCATATGAGACAAAACACACAATATCACTCCAATCAATTCAAACAAGGGCATACAACGGTCTATCTATCATTACAAAGTGCTGGAACTAAAACTAATTTTTAATGGGGAATCTACTATCGTTATGGTGGTCAACTAGAAAACTGCGCCCGATGAAGACTCCATGATATCCACTCCACCTTCATCTTCAAATCATCATCACTAGGATCGGAATCGGTGTCGTCGATGATGATGTAGTTCTCTGACAGTGCAATCTTCATCTTCTCCTCCGGTGCTGAATTTCCCATGAGTTCTTCAATCTTCTCCTTAAGATCGCCATTTTGTCTCACTAGAGCTACAATCTCCTCCATGTAGTCCTTGCGAGTGGCCTTCAGTTCTCCTTCTAGTTCGATAATATTGGCTTTTGCTGTGTTCAACTCCATCATGTTCACAAGACATCCGGTTCTCTGGCGCCGAATGTGCTGATTTAACTCCTGGATGAAAGCTGCAATGGACCGATCCTTCTTAGTGCCAACTATCTCCCATTGTTCATCTCGGCGCCCGCAAATCTGGTAGATAGTATCCTTGAGGTCTTCTTTGTAAACTTCTCCAATGCGTCCCATGGTTATGTGAGCTGCCAGGCTCTTTCCTGCACTCCAAGTTGGTGCATTAAAAACACACTCTATGGGCTCCGTGGATGGCAAACGTCCATCCGGAACTTGAGCTTGAATCTTCCAGCGCTCCTCTTCGGGTAAGGTGGAATTGTAGGTCCCAGTGAAGCTTGGTATTCCGATGTTCAGGTACTTAGTGACTTCCTGCAGGTGTCGTCCGAAGGGTGTATCTTCATCCGGCTGGGTGAACTTGATCCTTGCTTCCGTCATCCTAAAAGAGTAGAAAAGATGAGGAGTTAGAAATGAGAAGAGAGTAGTGATCTAGGGCTTTATCTTAATGGTCGTGTCCTATAATCAGTGTGTGGTCTGATACCATCTTTGTAGCGACCAGACCTCAAACAGTCTGATCTCTGTGCTCAAGTGTCATCCTTGGATCAGTAATGCTGACACCACACAGTACTCGAAGGATTTATAACAGAGTAGCAATCACACACTTATTACATCGAATGTCTCAAGAGAGAACTTAACAAAATAAATATGGCTTAAGGCCATCTAATAACGATAACAATGGAAGGCTTGGAAGAATAAGCAAGTCCATCAACTCCAACGGCATCACCGAGTATAGAACCACGACCTAAGCTCCTTACTGTCGTAAATGCGAAAAGTCTGCAACATGAAACGTTGCAGCCCGAAAATGGGTCAAGACATGGAATATGCCGCAAAGTAACACATAGAGAATAATGAAAGAGTAAGCCTATACTACATGCATATATGGATGGTGGAAAGCTCTATGGTTACAATTTTGCGTAAAGCAAATTTTTCCCTACCGCAAAGCGAATAAATTTATTTAACTATCATGGTGGTTGTTGAACATTGAGAATGGTTGACAGCATCCTCAATCCCAATTAAAAGTACTCATTAACAACCCAACAATATTATTTAGAGTAACATGATGAGATTCACATGATAATCCAAGTACTAGATACTCAAGATGTCCATGAACGGGGACACGGCTAACCATGATTAGTTTATACACTCTGCAGAGGTTTGTGCACTTTTCCCCACAAGACTCGATCTCCTCCGTTTGATTTCTCGCACTACATGGTGTTTGAGAAACGGATGACCGAGACATAGTCTTTCAGAAACGCTAGCACCTTACATGTGGGTAGACCGTACCAACCTACAACCCCTACATCAGCTAGTCTACCCGTAAGAGTTCGCACAACTTAGTCAACTATGCTAGAGCCCATAGTAGCATGTGGCTGCACACGGAAGTTTCTAGCATGAATAATCTCATGATCCCTTTGAGCCCGGGTGGCGGTCCAAGAAAAAAGCAGGCAAGTCTGATAGAAACCAGGTGCCTCAATCCACCCAGATGTGTGTTTAAGTTGCCACCTTAAATAAACCATTAATTAACAATCTCACATCATCATGGATTCACTCACCCAATCCACGTCTACTAGCATAGCATGACATAATAAGCAAACGTAGAAGTAACTCCCAAAGTTTGAATATAAATCAGGTAATAGGTACTACCTCATCTACTTCCCATCCCACAATTTAATTAGATCCTAATCATGCAATGTTTGAGGATTGATCTAATGCAATAAAACTGGGTAGTAGAAAAGAGTATGATCAAAGTGTTACTTGCCTTGCTGATGATCCACAAAACCTAGAGACTCGAAGTAACAGGCGGCGCACTCCGGGTATTCTATCGCAGACAAACAAACAAGCATACAATAAGTACTCATCTAATGCACAGCTAAAACTCAGACAAAAGATCTAACCAGAAAGTTCAACTTAAGAACTCCGGTTTTGCAAAAAGAATCAAATCAAACGAAGCAACAAAAGTCAAACGACGAAAGAAAACAGCTCCGTTTTACTAATCTGGATCTAAGTCAAATTTTACAGTGGCAAAAACTTGTTTAAGTTGGTTATTCGGAAAGAGGGTTTCGAGACGAGACTCCAGGCGCTTGAATCGCCTGATTCCGATAAACGAGCGAAAAGTTATACTAAAACGAAAATCGGATCAGGAATCGCGATCAGAAAAATCGCGGATTAAATCCGAGAAAAAGAAATACGACGAACAGGTTAACGAACGGACGTTCGTTAACTAAAACTAATCTCACGAACACGTTCGTGAACGAGTGAACGCTCGCTATTTAACCGAACCGGAAATAAAAAACCGACGAAAAACTAAAAAAAACGATCGGTTTTTTATAAAAAAAAGCCGGCACGGAAAACGAGGCGGCAGCGAACCTCGGGCGGCGGGTCACGGCGGCGGCGGGCGGCGGCTCCGTCGAGGCGGCGGCTAGGGTTAGGGTTAGGGTTTGGCGCGGTGGCGGCGGTGGGCTGGGCCATGACTCGGGCGGGGTTGATGGGTCAAATGAGGCGGGCGGGCGGTATATAAAAGGCTGCCGGTGAGTCCCGCTGCACGCCCGGTAAGGCGGTTCGTTTTTTTTAATAATTTCCCGCAGAAAAACAAACGAAAGAAATACTAAACGGACTCCAAAAATCCCGAAATAAATTCCCCGGCTTATAAAATCAAGCCGGACTAGATAAACATTTATTTGGGGCCTAAATGAAATTTTGAAAAACGCACATTTTTCCTAAATTCAAATAAAATGGCGAAAAACTCCAAAATAAAATCTTATTTGATTTTATTATTAAATCCTCATTATTTCTTTATTTTGGGAAAGTCATTTTATTCCGTCTCTCATATTTTTGTAATAGAAATAATTGAAGAGAAAATAATTAAAATCAAATGATCCTATTTCCAAAATTTGAGAAAACTCAAATATGAAAATAACGAAATCCCCAACTCTCTCCGTGGGTCCTTGAGTTGTGTAGAATTTCTAGGATCGAGCCAAAAATGCAACAAAAATATGATATGCAACGATGCTCTATGTATAACATTCCAAATTGAAAATTTGGGATGTTACAGCTTGGGGATGCCCCGGAAGGCATCCCCTCTTTCGTCTACTTCCATCGGTAATTTACTTGGAGCTATATTTTTATTCACCAACATGATATGTGTTTTGCTTGGAGCGTCTTGTATTATTTGAGTCTTTGCTTGTTAAGTTACCACAATCATCCTTGCTGTACACACCTTTTGAGAGAGCCATATATGAATTAGAATTTGATAGAATACTCTATGTGCTTCACTTATATCTTTTGAGCTTGATAGTTTTTGCTCATAGTGCTTCACTTATATCTTTTGAGCTTGATAATTTTTGCTCTAGTGCTTCACTTAGATCTTTTAGAGCACGGTGGTGGATTTGTTTTAAAGAAACTTGATCTCTCATGCTTCACTTAGATTATTTTGAGAGTCGTTAATAGCATGGTAATTTGCTTAATGTCAATATACTTGGTGTTCAAGATATGTGAAACTTTCTTTTGAGTGTGTTGAATACTAAGATAAGTTTTATGCTTGTCAATTGTTTTGAGATATGGAGGTAATAATATCAAAGTCGTGCTAGTTGAGTAGTTGTGAATTTAAGAAATGCTTGTGTTGAAGTTAGTAAATCCCGTAGCATGCACGTATGGTTAAAGTTGTGTATCAAATTTGAAGCATGAAGTGTACCTGGCTTGTGCATCCTTATGAGTGGCGGTCGGGGACGAGCGATGGTCTTTTCCTACCAATCTATCCCCCTAGGAGCATGCACGTAGTAATTGATTTTTGATGACTTCTAAATTTTTGCAATAAGTATATGAGTTCTTTTGACTAATGTTGAGTCCATGGATTATACGCACTCTTACCTTTCCGCCATTGCTAGCCTCTTCGGTACCGTGCATTGCCCTTTCTCACATTGAGAGTTGGCGCAAACTTCGCCGGTGCATCCAAACCCCATGATACGATATGCTCTATCACACATAAACCTCCCTATATCTTCCTCAAAACAGCCACCATACCTACCTATTATGGCATTTCCATAGCCATTCCGAGATATATTGCCATGCAACTTCCACCATCATCATCATGACATACATTACTTTTGTCATATTTCCATTGCATGATCATGTAGTTGACATCGTATTTGTGGCAAAGCCACCATGCATTATTTTCATACATGTCACTCTTGATTCATTGCACCATCCCGGTACACCGCCGGAGGCATTCATATAGAGTCATACCTTGTTCTAGTTTCGAGTTGTAGTCCTCATGTTGTAATCTATAGAAGTGTGATGATCATCATTATTAGAGCATTGTCCAAATAAAAAAAAGAGAGAAAGGCCAAATAAAAAAAGGAAGGCCCAAAAAAAAATAAAAAAATAAAAGAAAAGAAAAGGGCATTGCTACTATCTCTTTTTCCACACTTGTGCTTCAAAGTAGCACCATGTTCTTCATGTAATGAGTCCCATATTTTGTGCTTCAAAGTAGCACCTCGTTCTTCATGTAGTGAGTCTCATATATTATGCTTCAAAGTAGCACCATGTTTTTCATATAGTGAGTCTCATAAGTTGTCCTTTTTATACTAGTGGGAATTTTTCGTTATAGAACTTGGCTTGTATATTCCTACGATGGGCTTCCTCAAATGCCATAGGTCTTCATGAGCAAGCAAGTTGGATGCACACCCACTAGTTTTCTTTTGTTGATCATTCATAGCTTTAGTGCATCCGTTGCATGGCAATCCCTACTCCTCATGTTGACATCAATTGATGGGCATCTCCATAGCCCGTTGATTATCCTCGTCAATGTGAGACTTTCTCCTTTTTTGTCTTCTCCACACAATCCCCATCATATTATTCTATTCCACCCATAGTGCTATATCCATGGCTCACGCTCATGTATTGCGTGAAGGTCGAAAAAGTTTGAGATTATTTAAGTATGAAACAATTGCTTGGCTTGTCATCGGGGGTATAGAAGTTGGGAACATATTTGTTTGACAAAAATGAAGCATATCCTAACTTTATGATTTTGTAGGGATGAACTTTCTTTGGCCATGTTATTTTGAGATGACATAATTATTTTGATTAGTATTCTCGAAGTATTATTATTTTTATGTCAATATGAACTTTTGTCTTGAATCTTTCGGATCTGAATATTCATATCACAATTAAGAAGATTTACATTGATATTATGCCAAAGTATCACTCCGCATCAAAAATTCTCTTTTTATCATTTACCTACTCGAGGACGAGCAAGAATTAAGCTTGGGGATGCCTGATACGTCTCCAACGTATCTATAATTTTTGATTGCTCCATGCTACTTTATCTATTGTTTTGGACTATAATGGGCTTTATTTTCTACTTTTATATTATTTTTTGGGACTACCCTATTAACCGGAGGCCCAGCCGAATTGCTGTTTTTTTTGCCTATTTCAGTGTTTCAAGAAACGGAATATCAAACGGAGTCCAAACGGAATGAAACCTTCGAACGTGATCTTCTCACGAACGTGATCCAGGAGACTTGGACCCTACTCCAAGGAGTGCGAGGCGGTCACGAGGTGGGGCGCGCCCTCCCCACAGGCGCGCCCACGCCTCGTGGGCCCCTGACGCCCACCGACGTACTCCTTCCTCCTATATATACCCACGCATTTCAATGCATCGAGACGGAGCCAAAAACCTAATTCCATCGCCGTACCTTCCTGTATCCACGAGATCCCATCTTGGGGCCTGTTTCGGAGCTCCGCTGGAGGGGGCATCCACCATGGAGGGCTTCTACATCATCACCATAGCCTCTCCGATGAAGTGTGAGTAGTTTACTTCAGACCTTCGGGTCCATAGCTAGTAGCTAGATGGCTTCTTCTCTCTTTTTGGATCTCAATACAATGTTCTCCCCTCTCTCGTGGAGATCTATTCGATGTAATCTTCTTTTTGCGGTGTGTTTGTTGAGATCGATGAATTGTGGGTTTATGATCCAGCTTATCTATGGAAAATATTTGATTCTTCTCTGAATTCTTTTATGTATGATTAAATTATCTTTGCAAGTCTCTTCGAATTATCCGTTTGGTTTGGCCAACTAGATTGGTAGTTCTTGCAATGGGAGAAGTGCTTAGCTTTGGGTTCAATCTTGTGGTGTCCTTACCTAGTGATGAAGGGGTTGCAAGGCACGTATTGTATTGTTGCCATCGAGGATAACAAGATGGGGTATTTATCATATTGCATGAATTTATTCCTCTACATCATGTCATCTTGCTTAAGGCGTTACTCTGTTTTTAACTTAATACTCTAGATGCATGCTGGATAGCGGTCGATGAGTGGAGTAATAGTAGTAGATGCAGAATCGTTTCGGTCTACTTGTCACGGACGTGATGCCTATATACATGATCATTGCCTGGATAACCTCATAACTATGCTCAATTCTGTCAATTGCTCAATAGTAATTTGGTCACCCATCGTAGAATATTTATGCTCTTGAGAGAAGCCACTAGTGAAACCTATGGCTCCCGGGTCTATTCTCATCATATTAATCTCCATCACTTTATTTACTTGCTTTGCTTTTACTTTTCACTTTGCATCTTTATACCAAAAATACCAAAAATATTATCTCTATCAGTTCTCACTCTCGTAAGTGACCGTGAAGGGATTGACAACCCCTAATCGCGTTGGTTGCGAGTAGCTATCGTTTTGTGCAGGTACGAGGGACTTGCGCGTGGCCTCCTTCTTGATTGATACCTTGGTTCTCAAAAACTGAGGGAAATACTTACACTACTGTGCTGCATCATCCCCTCCTCTTCGGGGAAAACCAACGCAAGCTCGAGACGTAGCAAGAGCGCCTAGGGGGGTAGGCGCGCCTCCCTGCCTCGTGGCCTCCTCGTTGATTGCTTGACGTCCACTCCAAGTCCTCTGGATCACGTTTGTTCCGAAAATCACGTTCCCAAAGGTTTCATTCTGTTTGGACTCCGTTTGATATCCTTTTCCTTCGAAACACTGAAATAGGCAAAAAACAGCAATTTGGGCTAGGCCTCCGGTTAATAGGTTAGTCCCAAGAATAATATAAAAGTGTATAATAAAGCCCATTAAACATCCAAAACAGAATATATATTAGCAATGAACAATAAAAAATTATAGATACGTTGGAGACGTATCAAGCATCCCCAAGCTTAATTCCTGCTCGTCCTCGAGTAGGTAAATGATAAAAACAGAATTTTTGACGTGGAATGCTACTTAGCATATTCTTCAATGTATTTCTCTCTATTGTGGCATGAATGTTTAGATCCAAAAGATTCAAGATAAAAGTTTAATATTAACATGAAAATAATAATAGTTCAAGCATACTAACAAAGCAATCATGTCTTCTCAAAATAACATGGCCAAAGAAAGTTATCCCTACAAAATCATATAGTCTGGGTATGCTCTATCTTCACCACACAAAGTATTTAAATCATGCACAACCCCGATGACAAGCCAAGCAATTGTTTCATACTTTTGATGTTCTCAAACTTTTTCGATCTTCACGCAATATATGAGCGTGAGCCATGGACATAGCACTATAGGTGGAATAGAATGGTGGTTGTGGAGAAGACAAAAAGGAGAAGATAGTCTCACATAAACTAGGCGTATCAATGGGCTATGGAGATGCCCATCAATATATATCAATGTGAGTGAGTAGGGATTGCCATGCAACGGATGCACTAGAGCTATAAGTGTATGAAAGCTCAACAAAAGAAACTAAGTGGGTGTGCATCCAACTCGCTTGCTCATGAAGACCTAGGGCATTTTGAGGAAGCCCATCATTGGAATATACAAGCCAAGTTCTATAATGTAAAATTCCCACTAGTATATGCAAATGACAACATAGAAGACTCTCTATCATGAAGATCATGGTGCTACTTTGAAGCACAAGTGTGGAAAAAGGATAGTAGCATTGTCCCTTCTCTCTTTTTCTCTTGTTATTTTTTTATTTGGGCCTTTTCTTTCTTTCTTTTGGCCTCTTTTTTTCTTTCTTTTTTCTTTTTCTCCCGGAGTCTCATCCCGACTTATGGGGGAATCATAGTCTCCATCATCCTTTCCTCACATGGGACAATGCTCTATAATGATGATCATCACACTTTTATTACTTACAGCTCAAGAATTACAACTCAATACTTAGAACAAAATATGACTCTATGTGAATGCCTCCGGTGTCTTAGGGATATGCAATGAATCAAGAGTGACATGTATGAAAGAATT
This sequence comes from Aegilops bicornis, assembly GCA_021605145.1. Classification (NCBI taxonomy): domain Eukaryota; kingdom Viridiplantae; phylum Streptophyta; class Magnoliopsida; order Poales; family Poaceae; genus Aegilops; species Aegilops bicornis. Next base: position 579,944,441 of record CM038670.1, read on the forward strand.
ATGAAGGTGGCTTTGCCACAAATACGATGTCAACTACATGATCATGCAAAGCAATATGACAATGATGAAGCGTGTCATAATAAATGGAATGGTGGTAAGTTGCATGGCAATATATCTTGGAATGGCTATGGAAATGCCATAATAGGTAGGTATGGTGGCTGTTTTGAGGAAGGTATATGATGGGTATGATACCGGCGAAAGGTGCGCGGTATAGAGAGGCTAGCAATGGTGGAAGGATGAGAGTGCGTATAATCCATGGACTCAACATTAGTTATAAAGAACTCACATACTTACTGCAAAAATCTATTAGTTATCGAAACGAAGTACTACGCGCATGCTCCTAGGGGGATAGATTGGTAGGAAAAGACCATCGTCATTCCCCGACCGCCACTCATAAGGAAGACAATCAATAAATAAATCATGCTCCGACTTCATCACATAACAGTTCACCATACGTGCATGCTACGGGAATCACAAACTTTAGAACAAGTATTTCTCAAATTCACAACTACTCAACTAGCATGACTCTAATATCACCATCTTCATATTTCAAAACAATTATCAAGTATCAAACTTCTCTTAGTATTCAATGCACTTTATAGTTTTTATCTTGGGTTCCTATCATATTAGGACTAATTTTACGCGCATGATCCTAGGGGGATAGATTGGTAGGAAAAGACCATCGCTCGTCCCCGACCGCCACTCATAAGGAAGACAATCAATAAATAAATCATGCTCCGACTTCATCACATAACGGTTCGCCATACGTGCATGCTACAGGAATCACAAACTTTAGAACAAGTATTTCTCAAATTCACAGCTACTCAACTAGCATGACTCTAATATCACCATCTTCATATTTCAAAACAATTATCAAGTATATAGCTCAAAAAATATAAGTGAAGCAGTATTCTAACAAATTCCGAATCATGTGTGTCCCTCTCAAAAGGTGTGTATAGCGAGGATGATTGTAAAAAACTAAAAAGCAAAGACTCAAATCATACAAGACGCTCCAAGCAAAACACATATCATGTGGTGAATAAAAATATAGCTCCAAGTAAAGTTACCAATAGATGAAGACGAAAGAGGGGATGCCTTCCGGGGCATCCCCAAGCTTAAGCTTTTGGTTATCCTTGAATTTTACCTTGGGTTTCCATGGGCATCCCCAAGCTTAGGCTCTTGCCAATCCTTGTTCCATCCCATCAAATCTTTACCCAAAACTTGAAAACTTCACAACACAAAACTTAACAGAAAATCTCGTGAGCTCCGTTAGCGAAAGAAAACAAAACACCACTTTAAGGTACTGTAATGAACTCATTCTTTATTTATATTGGTGTTAAACTTACTGTATTCCAACTTTTCTATGGTTCATAAACTCCATTACTAGCCATAGATTCATTAAAATAAGCAAACAACACGTGAAAAACAGAATCTGTCAAAAACAGAATAGCCTTTAGTAATCTGTAACTAACGCAAACTTCTGAAACTCTAAAAATTATACCAAAATAGGAAGACCTAGATAATTTATTTATTTATCCGCTGCAATTGTAATCAGTATTATATCACGTTCTGGTAATTTTTAACAATTATTTTCATGAACAGAAAATTTCTGGAATTTTCAGCAAGATCAAATAACTATCATCCAAGATGATCCTATAGGTTTAACTTGGCACAAACACTAATTAAAACACAAAACCACATCTAAACATAAGCTAGATGTATTATTTATTCCTAAACAGAACCAAAAAGCAAAAAAAAACTAAAAATAAAATTGGATTGCCTCCCAACAAGCTCTATCATTTAACGCCCCTAGCTAGGCATAAAAGCGAGGATAGATCTAAGTATTGCCATCTTTGGTAGGCAATCCATAGGTGGCTCTCATAATAGATTCATATGGTAATTTAATTTTCTTTCTAGGGAAGTGTTCCATGCCTTTCCTTAACGGAAATTGGAATCTAATATTCCCTTCCTTCATATCAATGATTGCACCAATCGTTCTAAGGAAAGGTCTAACAAGAATAATAGGACATGAAGGATTGCAATCTATATCAAGAACAATGAAATCAACGGGCACATAATTCCTATTTGCAACAATAATAACATCATTAATTCTCCCCGTAGGTTTCTTAATGGTGGAATCCGCGAGGTGCAAGTTTAAAGAACAATCATCAAATTCACGGAAACCTAGCAAATCACACAATTTTTTGGAATCGTGGAAACACTAGCACCCAAATCACACAAAGCATAGCATTCATGATCGTTAATTTTAATTTTAATTATAGGTTCCCATTCATCATAAAGTTTTCTAGGGATCGAAACTTCCAACTCAAGTTTTTTTCATAAGATTGCATCAAAGCATCAACGATATGTTTAGTAAAAGCTTTATTTTGACTATAAGCATGAGGAGAATTTAGCACGGATTGCAACAAGGAAATACAATCTATCAAAGAGCAATTATCATAATTAAATTCCTTGAAATCCAAGATAGTGGGTTCATTGCTATCTAAAGTTTTAACCTCTTCAATCCCACTTTTACCAATTTTATCATCAAGACCTAAAAATTCCGAATTTTCGGGACGCCTTCTAACCAAAGTTGACTCATCTCTAGTCCCATCATCATCAAGATTCATATTGAAAAACAAGGATTTAATAGGGGACACATCAATAACTTTTAGATCTTCATCTTTATTCTCATAAAAATTAGAAGAACACGCCTTCACAAAGCAATCTTTCTTAGCACGCATCCTAGCGGTTCTTTCCTTGCACTCATCAATGGAAATTCTCATGGCTTTGAGAGACTCATTGATATCATGCTTAGGTGGAATAGATCTAAGTTTCAAAGAATCAACATCAAGAGAAATTCTATCCACGTTCCTAGCCAATTCATCAATCTTAGACTGTTTTTCTTCAAGCAAAGCATTGAAATTCTTTTGAGAAATCATAAATTCTTTAACACTAGTCTCAAAATCAGAGGGTATCTTATTAAAATTTCCATAAGAGTTTTTGTAGGAATTACCATAATTATTAGAGGAATTACTAGGATACGACCTAGGATTAAAGTTTCTTCTATAAGCATTGTTACCAAAATTATTCCTACCAACAAAATTCACATCCATAGATTCATTATTATTCTCAATCAAGGTAGACAAAGGCATATCATTAGGATCAGAAGCAACACTTTTATTAGAAAACAATTTCATAAGTTCATCCATCTTTCCACTCAAAACATTATTTTCTTTAATTGCATGCACCTTTTTACTAGTGGATCTTTCAGTGTGCCATTGAGAATAATTAACCATAATATTATCTAGGAGTTTAGTAGCTTCTCCTAAAGTGATTTTCATAAAAGTGCCTCCCGCGGCCGAATCTAAAAGATTTCTAGAAGCAAAATTCAATCCGACATAATTTTTTGTATAATCATCCACAAATTCAAACCATGAGTAGGGCAATTACGTATCATTAATTTCATCCTCTCCCAAGCTTGTGCAACATGTTCATGATCAAGTTGCTTAAAATTCATAATATCATTTCTAAGAGAGATGATCTTAGCGGGAGGGAAATACTTAGAGATAAAAGCATCTTTGCACTTATTCCAAGAATCAATTTTATTTTTAGGCAAAGACGAAAACCAAGTTTTAGCGCGATCTCTAAGCGAAAAAGGAAATAGCTTCAATTTAACAATATCATTATCCACATCTTACTTCTTTTGCATATCACACAAATCAACAAATCTATTTAGATGGGTAGCGGCATCTTCACTAGGAAGGCCGGCGAATTGATCTTTCATGACAAGATTCAACAAAGCAGCATTAATTTCACAAGATTCAGCTTCGGTAAGAGGAGCAATCGGAGTACTAAGAAAATCATTGTTGTTGGTATTGGCAAAGTCACACAATTTAGTATTATCTTGAGCCATCGTGACAAGCAAGCAATCCAACACACAAGCGAACAAGAAACAAGCGAAAAAGGCGAACGGAAAGAGAGGGCGAATAAAACGGCAAGGGTGAAGCGGGGGAGAGGAAAACGAGAGGCAAATGGCAAATAATGTAATGTGAGGGATAAGAGTTTGTGATGGGTACTTGGTATGTTGACTTGTGCGTAGACTCCCCGGCAATGGCGCCAGAAATCCTTCTTGCTACCTCTTGAGCACTGCGTTGGTTTTCCCTTGAAGAGGAAAGGGTGATGCAGCAAAGTAGCGTAAGTATTTCCTTCAGTTTTGAGAACCAAGGTATCAATCCAGTAGGAGGCCACGCTCAAGTCCCTTGTACCTACACAAACAAATAAGAACCTTGCAACCAACGCGATAAAGGGGTTGTCAATCCCTTCACGGCCACTTGCAAAAGTGAGATCCGATAGAGATGATAAGATGATATTTTTTGTATTTTTATGATAAAGACTAAAAGTAAAGATTGCAAAATAAACAAAGATAGAAATAGCTTGTTGACGGAAGATTAATATGATGGAAAATAGATCCGGGGGCCATAGGTTTCACTAGTGGCTTCTCACAAGATAGCATAAGTATTACGGTGGGTGAACAAATTACTATCGAGCAATTGATAGAATTGAGCATAGTTATGAGAATATCTAGGTATGATCATGTATATAGGCATCACGTCCGTGACAAGTAGACCGACTCCTGCCTGCATCTACTACTGTTAATCCACATCGAACGCTATCCGGCATGCATCTAGAGTATTAAGTTCATAAGAACGGAGTAACGCTTTAAGCAAGATGACATGATGTAGAGGGATAAACTCATGCAATATGATATAAACCCCATCTTTTTATCCTCGATGGAAACAATACAATACGTGTCCTTTCCCCTACTGTCACTGGGATCGAGCACCGCAATATTGAGCCCAAAGCTAAGCACTTCTCCCATTGCAAGAAAGATCAATCTAGTAGGCCAAACCAAACTGATAATTCAAAGGGACTTGCAAAGATAACCAATCATACATAAAAGAATTCAGAGGAGATTCAAATATTGTTCATAGATAATCTTGATCATAAACCCACAATTCATCAGATCTCGACAAATACACCACAAAAAGAGTTACATCAAATAGATCTCTAAGAGAATCGAGGAGAACTTTGTATTGAGATCCAAAGAGAGAGAAGAAGGCATCTAGCTAACAACTATGGACCCGAAGGCCTGAGGTAAACTACTCACACATCATCAGAGAGGCTATGGTGTTGATGTAGAAGCCCTCCGTGATCAATGCCCCCTCCGGCGGAGCGGAAAAGGCCCCAAGATGGGATCTCACGGGTACAGAAGGTTGCGGCGGTGGAATTAGGGTTTTGGCTCCGTATCTGATGTTTCCAGGGTATATGAGTATATATAGGCGAAAGAGGTCGTTCATGAGAGCTACGAGGGGCCCATGAGGGTGGGGGCGCGCCCAGGGGGCAGGCGTGTCTCCCTGCCTCGTGGCCTCCTCGTTGATTGCTTGACGTCCACTCCAAGTCCTCTGGATCATGTTTGTCCCGAAAATCACGTTCCCGAAGGTTTCATTCCGTTTGGACTCCATTTGATATGCTTTTCCTTTGAAACACTGAAATAGGCAAAAAAACAACAATTTGGGCTGGGCCCGGTTAATAGGTTAATCCCAAAAATAATATAAAAGTGTATAATAAAGCCCATTAAACATCCAAAACATAATATATATTAGCATGGAACAATCAAAAATTGTAAATACGTTGGTGACGTATCAAGCCGTTATTCTCATCAAACTCCACGTTACACGTCTCCTCAGTGAGTCCGGTGGACTTGTTGAGGACACGGTAAGCATGAGAGTTTGTAGCATAACCAACAAATATGCCCTCATGAGCTCTAGCCTCAAATTTAGACAAACGAACACCTTTCTTGAGAATGAAACACTTACACCCGAACACCCGGATGTACTTGAGGTTTGGCTTGTTGCCAGTGAGTATCTCATATGGAGTCTTGTTCAAGCCTTCGCGGAGATAGAGCCGATTGGATGCATGACAAGCGGTGTTGATGGATTCGGCCCAAAAGTTGTATGGAGACTTGAACTCCGCCATCATGGTCCTTGCTGCATCCATCAACGTCCGGTTCTTCCTCTCCGCTACACCATTTTGTTGAGGGGTGTATGGTGCGGAATATTGATGCTTGATCCCCTCATCACTAAGAAACTCATCCAAGGTGTAGTTCTTGAACTTGGTGCCATTGTCACTTCTTATCGTCAAGATCTTTGCATTGTGTTGACGTTGAGCTTCATTTGCAAAGTCGGTGACGGTTTGTTGGGTATCACTCTTCCTCTCGAAGAAATATACCCAAGTGTATCTTGAATAATCATCCACAATAACCAAGCAATACTTTCTACCCCAAGACTATCAAAGGATTGAGGCCCAAAGAGATCCATGTGAAGGAGCTCCAAGGGCCTCTTCGAGTAGATGATAGTCATGGGTGGGTGAGCCTTCTCATGTAGCTTTCCTTCGATACAAGCACTACAAGCATGATCTTTGGCAAAACTAACATTTGTTAGTCCACGGACATGGTCCCCCTTGAGAAGACTTTGCAAAGATCTCATATTGACATGGGCTAAACGGCGATGCTAAAGCCATCCCACGTCAACTTTAGCCATTAGGCATGTCGCGGTCTTAGTGGGTCGCTCCGAAAAGTTAATCACATATAGACCGTTCTCGACATGCCCAACAAAGGCTACTTTAAGAGTCTTGCTCCACAAGAGGGCCACGGTATAAATATCAAAGAAAGTGGCAAAGCCCATGAGTGCAAGTTGATGAACGGAAAGTAATTTGTATGCAAAGGACTCAACAAGCATGACTTTCTCGATCGTGAGATCATGAGAAATGACAACCTTGCCAAGACCCAATACCTTAGAAGATGAGGCATCACCCCACTCGACATTGGTGGGCACAGATGAAACCTTGTGCATGTCCACCACCAAGTTCTTGCCTCCGGTCATATGATTTGTGGCTCCACTATCGAACAACCATGATCCCCCACCGGAAGCAAACACCTACAAGAGATCAATGCTTGGTTTTAGGTACCCACTTTGTAATGGGTCCTTTGATGTTAGTAACAAGGGTCTTAGGAACCCAAATAGATTATTCAATGTACTCATAAGGAGAACCAACAAATTTGGCATAAACATGCCCATCACTAGCACGACATAACACATAAGAAGGGTTAAAGTCGCCTACTTTGTTGGAAGGGGTGGCATTTCCCTTCTTGACACCACCACCCTTCACATTGTTATTCCTCTCCTTAGATACACCCTCTCCCTCCTTCACAGAGGTTTGCTTGAGAGGAGGAGGTCGTTTGGCCTTGTCATTCTTCTTCTTATTCTTGGACTTGGGTGCAAACCCAATTCCCTCCTTGCCCACAACTTCCTTTTGATTGCTCAAAAGGTCGTTGAGGTTCTTCTCACCTTGTATGCAAGACACAAGGCCTTTCTCAAGTTGCTCCTTCAACTTGGCATTCTCCTCCACAAGATGCACATGCTCACAACACGGGTTAGTAGCATTTGCATTATCAATTAAAACCATATGAGGAAATGTGGCTTTCTCCTTGGTTATCTTCACTTGGAGTTGATCATGAGACTCTTTGAGGCTAGCATGAGAACTCTTCAAGGCCTTGTGAGCCTTGTCAAGTATATCAAACTCCTCCTTGAGTCTAGCAAGGTCAACCCCAAGTTTGGCTTCTCGAAATTAAGAACACGAGATACAACAAGAGTATGATCAAGATCTTTCTTTAATTTAGCATGATCATCGTTGTGTGACTCCTCAAGAGTCAAATGATGACCGCGCTCTTCCTCAAGTGTATTAGAAATATCGGATATCTCATCAGCATAATCACGACTATGCCCTTCCATCTTAGGGATGGTTTCTTCGTGAGCCTCGATCATGTCATTGGCTTCACCAAGTTGTTCCAAGAGAGCAACAAAGTGCTTCTTGGATTTACCCTTGAGCTTACTCATAAAAGACTCAAATTCATTTTCTTCCTCCTCCAACCCCTCACTTTCATCATTGCAAGCCATCAAGGAAGGATTAGTAGTGATGGTAGTTTTCATGTTGGGGGTAACCTTGTTGGTGGCTTTAGCCATGAGGCACTTGGCGGTGATGTTCTCGTTGGGTGAATCGTAGCGGGACACCCGTGGAGTTGTTGCAATGGCAACACAGGCCATGGCAACCGTCTCACCATCTTCATCATCCTCCTCCTCCTCCTCAATGTACTCTTCTTGTGCCACCAACCCCTTGGGAGGAGTCTTCTTGGTGAAGTTGTTCTTGTTGGGGAAGGACTTGTCCTTGTCTTTTCGGATAAACTTGCCACCATTGTCTTCCCTCTTCTCGTACGGGCACTCCGCAACAAAGTGGCTCACATTGTCACAATTATAGCATGTCCTCACAAATTGCTTGCTCTTGGCGCCACTTGAGTTGTTCTTGTTGAAGTTGGACCTTGAGTTCTTCTTGCTCCAAAATAGTTGTGAAGCGAGAGCCATGTGCTCATGATAAGCATATTTGGTATCTTCGGGACAACACTCTTCTCCTTCTTCACCCTCTTCTTCCACACTAGCCTTGGCCTTCAAAGCAAGGTCGGGCTTCTTTGCTCGTTGAGAATGCAACACCGCATTGTTGGCGGTCTTGTCCAAGATTCTCATTGCAACAAACTCATCCAACACTTCACTTGAGGACAAGGCGTGAAAGTTTGGCCTTTGACGGATGATCGAGGACATGGCCTTATGGTAAGGCATCATGGCCTTGAGAAACTTGCGCTTGATCCATTTGTCATTCGTATCCTTACTCCCATGATCTCGGAGTGAGACGGCGAGAGTGGTTAATCTCCGGTAAAGCTCTCGAGGTTCTTCATCTTCATTCATTGCAAACTCATCGGCTTCATCTTGCACCACCTCAAAGTTTGAGCGTTGAATGCTTGCGCTTCCCTTGTAAATGAAAACAACATGTTGCCATGCTTCCTTGGCCACGGTGAAAGGTCGGAGGTGCGTAATATCTTCGGGTGGAATTGCTTCTTTGAGAATGAAGTGAGCAGACTCGTTGAATTGATGATCTGTGGCTTCTCTAGGAGTGAAGTTGCTTGGGTCGTGCGGGTAGAAACCTTGCTCAATAATTCTCCAAAGATTAGTAGAACTATGATTTAAATGACGTTTAAAGCGATAGACCCAAGAGGCAAAATCCTCATTTTCACAAGCTTAGGAGGAGGACCAACATGATTCATATGCGTGGAGGGAACCGGTCCTCCATAAGTAAGAGGAGGTTCAACATGGGCAAATATGCCATGCCCACTTCTACCACTAGTCAAAGGAACTTTATCACTAGTATCTTCCTCCTTATCGGAGTTAGCATCCCTCACCTTGTTAGTGGGATCGACCACTTCCAAAGGTGCAGTGGATAATTTAAGACCATCAAGAAAATTCTTAAGCATGCCTCTGACCTCGGCCCTCATGGAGGTTTTCAATGTGTCTGAGGCCACATTGAACTCCTCACGAGAGACCGAGGATCCCCTTGACCCGCAGACAAAGTAGGATTCGCACCGGGGTGCTCCTCCACCTCGTCTGTGGTGTCAACCATACTCTTCGGACGACAAAGTCCTTAATAAAGAGATGTGGCTCTGATACCAATTGAAAGGATCGATATGGTTGACTAGGGGGGTGAATAGGCAACTAACAATTTTTAGCTTTTCTTTACCAAATTAAACTTAGCATCAAGATAGGTTGTCTAGATGTTCAACTAGGTGAGCAACCTATATGATGCAACAACAACAAACAAATAAGCAAGCAAGAGAGACAACACAATATAAGCTTGCACAAGTAAAGGTGAGAATAACCAAGAGTTGAATCGGTGGAGACGAGGATGTGTTACCGAAGTTGCTTCCCTTTGAGAGGAAGTATGTCTCCCTTGGAGAGGTGTGGAGGCACAATGCTCCCTAAGAAGCCACTAGGGCCACCGTATTCTCCTCAGGCCCTAACACAATGCGAGAAGCCATGATTCCACTATTGGTGCCCTTGAAGGCGGCAACCGAACCTTTACAAACAAGGTTGGGGCTCTCTCCACAACCGAATTGGAGGCTCCCAACGAAACCACGGAGCTTCACCACAATGGAATGTGGCTCCAAGGTGACCTCAACCGTCTAGGGTGCTCAAACACCGAAGAGTAACAAAATCCACATAAGAAAGTATGGGGGGATCAAATATCCTTTGGTGGAAGTGTAGATCTAGGTCTCCTCCTTCAATCCCTAGCAAATCAATAAGTTTGAGTGTCTAGAGAGAGAGAGAGAGATCAGGCAAGAAATCTTGAAGGGCATTAATGGTGGAGAGAGAGAGGCAAGAGGTAAAGAGGGTAGGTGGAAGAACCCCCTTTATATAGGAAACCCTAAGATCCAACCGTTATAGCAGTTTTTACACTTCAGCGCTACAACCGCTCCTCTCCCCGGTACAACCGGGAATCACGGTTCAGCTGCTGAAACCCTAACGGGCGGTACAACCGGATGCCAGGGCGGTAGTACCGGTTACTAGACATAGACGGACCAACCGCACCTGTACCGCTCAACAACCGCTTTGGAACAGAGAGGAGTCACCCCCATGGGCGGTGGTTGAGCGGTAGTGCTCCGGAACAACCGCCCGCTCCTGATGCACGGGGTGGCTAAGTCCCAAGCGATACAACCTCTTGGACCTTCGGTAGTACCGGTATGCAGAGCACAACTGGGACAACCGGACCACCACCGCCCAAGTACCGCCCACCACAGAAGCAAGTCCGGTGGTTGGGCGGTACCCAGCCGGTACAACCGCCCAAAGCACCACGCCAATGTTTACTAAGTGGAATTTTGGTACTATCATACAGGCGTGGTACAACCGCTTGGGAGAAACCTGGGATGTGCAACCCCAGGGTATCACCCCTGGGGCGGTGGTTGGGCCGGTACAACAGGCCAGCAGTACAACCGCCCAGCTGGGCGCTACGACCGCTGAGGAGAGACTGCTAGACCAGAAGGAGAAAAAAGGAGCCTCTCTCTGCACGGAACGGAAGGTGAAGGTGGGTGACAAGAAGTGTGTACGTGCAATGATTCACCCCACGCCTTCTGATGTGGATTCCCTCTTGATAGTACGGGTTTCCTACGACCAAGGAAATAAACACGCACAAAACACCGTCTTCGATCTTTTCCTTCCAGAGAGAATGCCAAATTTGTGCGAACCTGAAGAGCTAAACACACGATTAGACCACAAGGAAAGTTGTCTGTCATCACCCAAAACACAGACGGGAAATGTCCTAACAACACTTATACTGTCAATCAACATGTTTGCTTGGTTGCCTTTTCAATTTTAAGCATTTCAACTTTCAATTTGAACCTTGAAACACATTTATCAATGATATGATTCTTTTTATTAACTACTTTCTGGCGCTTCTATGCCAAGTATTTATGAAATCCTTCCATACTAGTTTTGAATTAAGATCATTTATGCATGACTTAGTTGCTTTAAATTATAAAAGTTGCGCATTACATCCATTCACACAAGACATAAGTAATGTCATTATCATACATAAATTGATGATTGACACTCATGAAACGACATATTCATACGATAATCAAGCATGCAGGGAAAATATGAACAAAGAAGTATATATACCATTACAAGTTCTTAACACTGCCTAAATAGTGTACCCCGATACCAAAGGGATCACCAAGTCTGGTAGAAGTACTACAAAAGGACATCATGTCTTACCAATACTTAATTGGTTTAACCATGCAATAAACATGTGTCGAACATCACTACGAACGGTAGTTTAAAACATGACCAACAAGGTGGAGTCTCATGAGGTAGAACAACATGACAATAGAACTACTCTTTCTTGTTCATCAGCCATGAAAGCGAGGAATTGGAAAGGCACTGCATATCCATAGTGGAGCACGAAGATCATCATATCTCCAATTTTCATTGTGTACACTTCAAGTAGTTTCTTCCACCCATTAAGGATGATCCGTCCATCATCTGTTGGTGAAGTCGAGTACGTACTGGATTTGATATTGATGCTAGGGTGGAGAATAATGGTTAGTTCACCATTTGCATTTATCATGTTAGTCGCAATATGATTTGAGAATTTCTAGTGCAACAACACAATTGGAACATAGTAAGCAATCTATTTAATTACCATGAATATGTGAACAAACCGAAACTACATACAATTATAACAATGAGCTTGTTGTCAATGCCGGTCTTGTTGAAAGTGTGCAGTAGTTTCACGTATGAATGATCTCTTGGTCTAGCTTTATAATTGTCTAGAAGCATCCAAATTTGACCGACATAAGGTCAGAGGTTAGTCAAAAATGTTTTAAATGTAAACAAAAAATATACATTGTGTATGAAAATAATATTGATCGAAACATTTATTTAAAAAAAAAGTTAATCATGTATTTGAAAAATGTTAAACATGTATTAAAAAATGTTTTCAACATATACAGAAAATATACAATATACAATGTGTAACAAAAATGTAGACGTGTGTTGAAAAAAATAGAAAAGAAAAGAACATAAAGAAAAAAGAAAGAAAACCATAGAGGAAAAGAAGAAAAATAAAAACAAGAAGACCATTGCAAAAAAATAAAAATAAACAATGAAAAAACCCAGAAGAAAACCCAAGAAAGAAACAGAACACCATAGAAAACAAAGAAAGAAAAGTATTTTTTTAGTGAGAACCGAGAAAAAAGCAAAGAAAACCAATGAAAAACGAAGGAAAAAATAAGATAGAGAAAACCATAGTAAACCCAAGAAGAAGAAACAAAAGAGATCAAAGAAAAAACAAAAGACAAAAGACAAAGAAAGAAAAAGAAAAATGGAACGGATGAACGCGCATGTTACTCGGCCTCTCCATACGTGTCGTCGCTACAGGGCTCTGCTGACGAGATGGATGCTACACTCACTATAAGCGAGCTATTGGCATTCAAGCGCCCATGTCTCACTTATAGCGAGACATATGTCCACCTTGCCTAAAGCGAGCGCAAGGTTGCACGGAAGCACCTACACACGCAAAAAAAAAATCTTTCTTTTTGTCACATATCTGTTTTCTTTTTTCCTTTTTACTTTTATTTATGCTTCCTAATATTCTATATATATATATATATATATATATAATTTCAAAAAATTTAATGTACAATGTGTCTGAAGAACGTTAAATGTGTATATAAAAATATTTCCAATCTATATAATGTACAATGTGCGTAGAAAAAGTAGACATAAAAATATAAGTTTTCAAAAAATGTTAATCATTTATTTAAAAAAATTTAAACTATATAAAATGACCCTGATGTATTCAAAAAGTGTACAATGTGTATGAAAAATAGACATCAAAATATATATTATAATTTTTTTAATAATGTATTAAATATTAAATATGTATACAAATGTATAAGATGTATAAGTAAAATGTATGATGTGTACGAAAAAAAGTAGACACCAAAATGTATATTTGAAAAAAATATTTGTCATATATATGAAAAAATGTTTTAGATGTATAAAAAATTACAATTTGTATGAAAACAATAAATGTCGAAGCATTTATTCGGAAGAAAATGTTAACCATGTATTAAAAATTATTTTGACCTATATGAAAAATATACAATGTGTAACAAAGATGTAGACATGTGTTGGAAAAAGTAAAAAAATGGAAAGAAAAACAGAGAAAGACAACAGAAAGGCCAACTCAAGCCCTGCGAAATCCAACAATGCGACTCTCTTAGTTGAATCCTTCACACTCTACTAAAAAAGAGTTGTTGCTCACAAAATACTTAAAAAAAAGTTGAATCCTTCACACTATTTAGCGTTGCAAAGTTTAATACATTACAGCTCTTAATACATACTAGAAGATGTCTCCGAGTATCACAGAGTAGATGTTTCTTAGAAACTTCATTATAAGTTCTTAGTTGTGAAACTCGTTTTGTAATGTTTCGAATCTATGATCTGAAGCATTGTCCTTATAATTTTTGTCAAGTTTGAATAAAGTTACATGTCATTTGAAAAAAAAATTACAATTTGAAAAAAAAAATGCAAACACACAAGCAAGCGAGTGAACACGATGGCAACGGACGCTAGCTGCGAGTCGACTGAGCACTAGACGCAACCATTTTTCTTTTCCAAAAAACTCAAAGCGGAAAACGTCAGAGACACAAACAGCAGTGTACGTACGCCGCAAACCCAAACGCTGCCAAGTAGTTGTACGCAGCAGTAGCACACGCTTCCTAGCGCCCTACGCGTCCATCTCTTTCACTTTCACGGTCCCATTGACAACGTCCTCCAGCCGCTGCCTGGCCTCTCAAGCCTCAAGGCAGCCCCACGGTCGCCGCGTCCGGCCTGGTGCGTTTGTACTGGTGCCGGCTAGCGAACACCAAGAACACCGCGAAGTTTGCCAACCCGAGCACCGCCAGCATCCAGTAGAAGAGGTCCAGCCTCCCGTCGTCCAGGTGACCGCGTATCCACGCGCCCCGCGTGACGGCGTCGACGGCGAGCACGAGGAGGCTGCTCAGGAAGAACCCCATGGCCAGCGTCGCCAGGAACAGGCCCGTGCTCATGGACTTCATCCGCTCGGGCGCCTCCCGGATGAAGAACTCCAGCTGCCCCACGTACGCGAACGCCTCGCCGGCGCCCACCAGGAAGAACTGCGGCACCAGCCAGAGCGCGCTCACGGCGACGCCGCCGCTGCCGTTCGAGGCGTCCCTGCGTTTCTTCTCGACGAGCGCGGAGACGGCCATGCCGAGCGTGGCGAGGAGGAGCCCCGCGGCCACGCGCTGGAGGGAGGTGAGTCCCTGCTGGCGCCGCGTCAGGCGGGCCGCCAGAGGGACCAGGAGGCGCTCGTTGAGCGCGGTGAAGAGCAGCACGGAGAGGAAGAGGAAGACGGAGAGCGAGCCCGCCGGGACGACGAAGCGGCCGCCGGCCCGGCGGTCCATCTGCTCGGCCTGCTGGATGGAGAAGGTGGTCATCTGGGAGTAGATGGTCCAGAAGAGTATGCACGTGGACCACATGGGGAGAAGCTTCACCACCATCTTCACCTCCTCCACCTCCGTCACCGTCACCGCCGTCGCCAGATCGGCCTCCACGATGGCCGCTTTGTCCAGACACCTGTTCATACAGAGAAAAAGAATGGTCCACAGTTTGTCACCGCGAACTTGCGTATATCCTGGCTAGTACATAGCATGTGCAATAATGCAGATCGTTTCACCACGCAACTCGACCTATGGCTCCTTTTGTCCACGATCTGCAAGACATGGACAGTGTGCATGCATTGTACCATGCCGGCAGTGCTCTAGCAATGCCTCGGAAATTGGCCACCGAAATGTCACCAAAGAAGCGAACACAACACGCACTAGTGGCGCCGTCCGTTTGGAGGTGGATTTGCATGGCATGTTGGCCTAGCTCCTTCGGTGTCCACTCCAAGTGCCTGGCTGCAAGCAAAAGTTCTGCATGGCTTTGTTGCGTTTGTATAGCACATGATCCTGACCTTTTGGACGCCATTCGTCCAAGATGTGATATCACGCCGGATCACCACCCTCATCAGACCGATCTGGCACGTCGTAAAGTAGTTAACTGGTTTTGGCTTTTGGACAAAGGGCGTGTCACGCTAAGATGCGTTGTGTCTGCACGTAGGCAGTTCTGCATGGTTGCTTAAAAAATGCTTCAAAAAAAAGTTCACGTAAAAGATGCACTAGTTTCTTGGATTGGTTCCTGGTACAGTACATGTGCCATGTTGGTTCCCGTTTTTTCCAGCCAAGGTTTTACAATGTATCCGCAATAGCTTCTCTTGTTCATTAATTTTAGTTGTTTTTCTTTTCTGAGGAAAAATTAAGTTGCTTTCTTAGCCACTTACCGGATGAAAAGCACACTATTAGTTCAATTTCCTTATTTTTATTAGACGCCTTTCATGAATAGCTACGTGCATCAAACCCTCTGTCACATTTCATCCAGTAGAATCCAAAAACAGAGCACGTCTCATGCATACAAGTGTAGTACGTGATTTTTTTTTTGAGAGGCGTGACCACGTGAATCTGGTGATAGAAGTTGAAGAAAACCAAATGACGCCTGAGTTGGTGTTTTATCTAGTTAGCGCAAAGGGACACAACCAGGCTCAAGGAGAGGAGTGATGGTCTACGGATCTAGATATATATTTTTATTTTTGTTATATTTTACCTTAACAGTTGACGAATAAACCAAATGTTTCCGGGAGCTTTCATTAGTTAGTTATAACAGAAAAAAAAGTTCATTAGTCACTTCTTATATGCACCGTCCAATCTTCAACCAACCGCTCAAAATAGATCAAGTATTTTCATACTCTTCCTTCTTTCTCTGTTCTTCCTCCGTATGTCCCCCACTCAAACTGCCGGCCTTCACCATCTGCATGCACCACCTCGTCGCACCGCCCTCCCCTCAACCCACCCCCACAACCATTGCTGGCTGCCGCCCCGGCCATCCTTCTAAGCCCTGCACCAATGAACAACACCGGCGAACCCCCGTGCACCCCGCACCTGTAAGATAGATGGTGAGGCTACTTCTCCGGCGAACCTGCACGTTCATGTTCCTAAGATAGATAATGGGGCTACTTCTCCGGCTTTACGCCTTCCATCTCTCGCTCGGTTAGAAGAAATAAAAGTGATCGACGCCAACAAATTTTTCAGGAAGTTTAGCAAAACCCGAAGTTTTCTCAAAAAGAAGAGAGAGAGAGATGAGTAATACCTAAGCCTGTCCGTGTGTGGCACCTTGGCCTCGCGAAAGCCGTGGAGCTCGCTGGCATCAGCCGGGCACGGCAGCCTCCGGTTCCGCCACGCGCCCCATAGCACCCGACCGATCACCGCGAGCGGGCTCCCCTGCGGCCTGCGGTATCGGTACCTCGGCGCGCCGGCGGCAAACACCGCCACCGCAGCGGCCATTGCGGCGGCCGCCACGCCGTACCCCCAGGCGCGGCCGAGGTTGTCCTGCACGTACACCAGCACGGTGACCGCGAAGAGAGAGCCGAGGCTGATGCAGAAGTAGAAGCGGTTGAAGAAGTAGAGCATGGCCCGCTCCTCCCGCGGGTCGCGCCCGTCGAACTGGTCCGTCCCGAACCCGGACACGTTCGCCTTCAGCCCGCCCCCGCCGGCCGCGATCGTGTACAGCGCCGCGTACAGCATCCCGAGCTGCCCGGCGCTCGCCGGCACGCACCCGGCCGCGCGGGACCGAGCCTCGCCGCCAGCCGCCGCGGCGCACCGTGGGGGGCGCATCCCTGGCACCGCCGTGCTTGCCGCCAGCATGCTCACGCCCTAAAATAATCGATGGAACAGTAGTGCAATATTAGACGCGCGTGCCACGTACGTACATACATGCGCAATGATGGCGGCTATGTTGGTGTGCTGCTTACGACGGCGGTGATGGTTGCCGAGACGGCGATGGTGCGGTAGCGGCCGAACTTGGCGTCGGCGATGAAGCCGCCGAGGAGGGCGAGGAGGTTGAGCGTGCCCATGAAGTTGGTGACGATGTTGGCCGACTTGGCGCTGGAGAGGTGCATGTCGCCGGTGAGGTACGTCACCAGGTTCATCGAGATGCCCATCACGCACACCCGCTCCGCCAGCTCCGTGACTGAGACGGCAAAAACCGCATAATAACGATGAGCAAGAACATTGCATCGCTGCAACTTCAACGGGATCACTGCTCCCACGTACACCGGTACACGACTAGTATATATACGTACCTAGGATGAGGCCGGCTCCGAACCATCCGCCGACGCGGGACTTGTCCACCGGCCTGCCCTTGAAATCCACCACCAGACCTTCGCAGCCGCCATTGTCGTCGAATCCACCGGTAGAAACCTGCGCGCGCCCACGTACCGTTACAATAACACCGAGACCAACCCGATCACCACATCGCGACGCACGAACAGCAGCAAAATCGTCATATAGCGGTGTTATTCTGACTTGAGAGTGCCGTACCATGTTGATTCTTGCGATCAGGCGAGGACGAGGGAGCCAATCGAACAGAGAACGGAGAGTGGCGCCGCTGTGTCGTGAGGTTGGAGGTAGGGGATTTTATAGCAGGAGGAAGAGGGGTGCTGTGGGAGATTTCCATGCATTTCTCTTTTTTTCTTCTTCTTCTTCTAGTTTTAGCTCCTTTTGCTCTACTTTACTCGCGTTTTTCGATGGGCAAGCCAAAGTACCTTCGAAGATCCTAATTAGGGTTACTGTCTTCATAAATAACTGTGGTTAATCACTTCCTCGGAGGCGTGTCCTTGACATCTGATCGGATCAGATGACAGTGATGTGTCCACGACATCACTTCCTCTTTGGAGGCGTCATCTTAGAGATCTAAATGACGTCTACCGTTGCTACACGTGTGGTTGGAGGAGGTGTGTTCGGTGGTCATGTTCGGGTTGGGGTCGACGGTGGTGTGTGTTGTGCCTGGCAGAAGCACTGCTTCGTGTTGTAGAGCGATCATCCCTATCACATCTTTCTGTCTGTGTTTGGCGGTGTTCTCTTGGGGTTCGACGGCTGTGCCTTTGATGTCGCAGTGTTGCCTATTGCTACCCGTCATGATGAACTCTCTCTCTCTCTCTCTCTCTCTCTCTCTCTCTATAACTCAGTGATCTCTTCTTCTCGCCATGTGAGCTTCTTACAACACTCTATTCACCCTCTACTTGGGTGCTTTGCTCTCGCCAACATGTGGTTTTGCATGTCCCCTATTTACGCTCCGCCAAGGACCAGCCTCGGTAAAGATATTTTCTTCCGAGGCCCCTCCACGAGCATGTCATTCCTCCGCTACTTCCCACCAACCCCTTGAGGTGGTGAATTGGCATTCTCTCTGTACATGCTCGCTGAGCCAGAGTCTTCCTCTCCGTTGTTCTCACCTCGCCACTAGCAAGACCACCCTAATGTTGTGCATTGGATAGTTCACAACTAGCAAGGATGCAATTCCCTGGTGGTGGAACCCTGTGTTATCCTATATTAGTGGTTTCGACGTTGCTATGTTGGCGTGCTCTCTCGGGGTTGTCGGTGTCAAAACCGGCGGATCTCGTAGTAGGGGTCCTAAGCTAGGCGTCTTGGAGCGATGATAACATGGACACATGATTTTACCCAGGTTCGGGCTCTCTCAAGGAGATAATACCCTGCTTTTGATTGTATTGATACGAGGATAGTACATAGTACAGGTATCTACCATGAGATTGTACTAATGAATATGAGATTGTCTATTGACTAGCCTGGCCTCGGTTTATATATGCACCGTAGGCCTAGGGATTAGAGGAGTCCTTGTCTTGTGCGCCAAGTCTTGTGGAATCCTCCTTGTATATGTCATCGGCTGTGCGAACTGGCCCAATAGTGAACCACCCTGGGGGTCCTCGGCCCAATCCACCTGGTCGGGAGACGACGTGGTGAGTACCCCCTAGTCTAGGACACCGTCAGTAGCCCCCTGAACCGGTCTTCAAGTTGGGGACGCTCCTCGGTTCTTCCGAATTGTTCTTCATCTTCAGCCGTCGGTCTTGAAAACTGGTTCAACAAATCTTCCCTTCTCCGATCTTGAGTATCGCCGAGGTGTATCCAAAGAGTTCATACGTCGGGTATCCGAGGAGTATTTTAAGTTCCCGACCTTTATCAATGCCTTGTTATTTTTTACGCCACACCTCATGTTCGAAGTGTTTCCCGTGCGGCAGTGTCCTCTTGCATCCGAGCTCCAACGCCGGACTGCAACCGACGTATCTTTTGCAGCCGAGCACCAACGCCGGAATGCTTCCAAGCTCCAACGCCGGACTACATCTGATGTGTCATAGATTACCTCGGTCTTGAAAAAGTTAAAGGGGTTCAACCGAGCTTAATGCCGGAAATGCCCTCTATGGAGCCAGCTACTTGCATCCGAGATTTATGCCGGACTGCTTCCGAGGTGGTGCACCACCTCGACCATTGGCTGATTTTTGTGAATTTAATTCCGATTTGTGCAATGTATTCTCTGCCGAGATATATAGCCAGTAGCCCTCAAGGCGTATGTCCGTTGAATGTCCGGCATGCACCTGAAGGATAGCATAAAATCGTTGATCCCAGTAGCCCCTGAGACTCAGGTCGATTCACAAAATCAGCCTGAGGATCAACTCCTAGCTCTGCAGCATACTTAGGAATAGAAACGCGGTGTAATATACTGGAGGAAATAGTGATCGACAGACGGCTCCTTGAGAGAGGGTCTTGAGAAGTTGTCGTAATATACTAGCTTGATGCCGGATAGGTCCAGATGGTACGTATTGTTGTTCGAAGACGCGTTTGCCCATAGCTCGGTCAAGCCAAACACTGGTCATTATGAATGTTCTGCATTGAATAGGCAATGCTGTAGCCCCCGAACCACTGGTCGGGTGGCAACACCAGATCAGGGGATCGATGTGCCCCTTTAATATTTGTAAATGATGAGCGCGAAGCCCAGTAGTCCCCGAGCCATAATGTGGGCACAGGTGGCCGAATTAAGGATCGATATCCGTTTGACATAAAATTTTGTTGTGTTTAACACAAACTTCTCAGAAAAAGAATAAATATCTCATAAAGGAGTTAGAGCTAACGAAAGTTGAGCTCGCCAAGGTCGGCCTCAAGGGGCTTAATAGATAGGAAATCAATGCCAATAGGGAACTATTAGAGCGTTATGTTGATACGTCTCCATCGTATCTACTTTTCCAAACACTTTTGCCCTTGTTTTGGACTCTAACTTGCATGATTTGAATGGAACTAACCCGGACGGACGCTGTTTTCAGCAGAATTGCCATGGTGTTATTTTTGTGCAGAAATAAAAGTTCTCGGAATGACCTGAAACCTCACGGAGAATATTTTTGGAATTAATAAAAAATACTGGTGAAAGAATCAAGGCCAGGGGCCCCACACCCTGTCCACGAGGGTGGGGGCACGCCTACCCCCCTGGGCGTGCCCCCTACCTCGTGGGCCCCCTGGAACTCCACCGACCTCAACTCCAACTCCATATATTCATGTTCGGGGAGAAAAAAAACAAAGAGAAGGATTCATCGCGTTTTACGACACAGAGCCATCGCCAAGCCCTAATCTCTCTGGGGAGGGCTGATCTGGAGTCCGTTCGGGGCTTTGGAGAGGGGAATCCGTCGCCGTCGTCATCATCAACCTTCCTCCATCACCAATTTCATGATGCTCACCGTCGTGCGTGAGTAATTCCATCGTAGGCTTGCTGGACGGTGATGGGTTGGATGAGATTTACCATGTAATCGAGTTAGTTTTGTTAGGGTTTGATCCCTAATATCCACTATGTTCTGAGATTGATGTTGCTATTACTTTGCTATGATTAATGCTTGTCACTAGGGCCCGAGTGCCATGATTTCAGATCTGAACCTATTATGTTCTCATGAATATATGTGAGTTCTTGATCCTATCTTGCAAGTCTATAGTCACCTATTATGTGTTATGATCCGCTAACTTGAAGTGACAATAATCGGGATACTTACCGGTGATGACCGTAGTTTGAGGAGTTCATGTATTCACTAAGTGTTAATGCTTTGGTCCGGTACTCTATTAAAAGGAGGCCTTAATATCCCTTAGTTTCCACTAAGACCCCGCTGCCACGGGAGGGTAGGACAAAAGATGTCATGCAAGTTCTTTTCCATAAGCACGTATGACTATATTCGGAATACATGCCTACATTACATTGATGAACTGGAGCTAGTTCTGTGTCACCCTATGTTATAACTATTGCATGAGGAATCGCATCCGGCATAATTCTCCATCACTGATCAAATGTCTACGAGCTTTTTCACATATTGCTCTTTGCTTAGTTACTTTACCATTGCCACTGTTACGATTACTACAAAACTGCTACTGTTACTTTTGCTACCGTTGCCGTTACTTCCATACTACTTTGCTACTAAATACTTTGCTGCAGATATTAAGTTATCCAGGTGTTGTTGAATTGACAACTCAACTGCTAATACTTAAGAATATTCTTTGGCTTCCCTTGTGTCGAATCAATAAATTTGGGTTGAATACTCTACCCTTGAAAACTGTTGCGATCCACTATACTTGTGGGTTATGAAGACTATTTTCTGGCGCCGTTGCCGGGGAGCATAGCTCTATTCTTTGGGTCACTTGGGATTTATATCTGCTGGTCACTATGAGGAACTTGAAAGACGAAAAAACCAAAATTTATCCCTCAACTATGAGGGGAGGTAAGGAACTGCCATGTTGCTCTGCACTTGATTCACCTTTTGTTTTGAGTAGGCTTGCGACACCTAAACCTGCTTCTGCTATTAATTCTGATATGTCGCATGTTATTGATGATGCCACTTCTGCTATGCATGATGCTTATGATGAAACTACTTCTATGCTTGATAATACTGTGCCACTAGGTGAATTTCTAGACGAACAACTTACTAGGGCTAGAGAGAATGAAATTATTGGAACTGATAATATTGATGAAAGTGGTGATGAAGATTCTCCCCCTAGATATGAATTGCCTGTTGTGCCTGAGGGTTATGTTATGGATGAAGAAACTGCTAGAGACTTTCTTGCTTGCAATGATAGATATGATCTTAAGAAACTGTTAGTTAAGTTGAAAGAAAAATCTTTGAATGCTAGAATGAAATATGACCCTGCTTTTGCTACTTCACCTATTTGTATTTCCGATAAGGATTATGATTTCTATGTTGACCCTGATATAATTACTTTGGCTGAATCTAATCCTTTTTATGGCTATGAATCTGAAACTATTGTGGCACATCTTACTAAATTAAATGATATAGCCACCCTATTCACTAATGATGAGAAAACTCGTTACTACTATATCCTTAAATTATTTCCGTTCTCATTAAAGGGTGATGCTAAAACATGGTTTAATTCTCTTGATCCTGGTTGTGTGCGTAGTCCCTAGGATATGATTTATTACTTCTCTGCTAAATATTTCCCCGCTCATAAGAAACAAGCTGCCTTAAGGGAAATATATAATTATGTGAAAATTGAAGAAGAGAGTCTCCCACAAGCTTGGGGGAGGCTTCTCCAATTACTTAATGCTTTGCCTGATCATCCTCTCAAGAAAAATGAAATACTTGATACCTTTTATAATGGACTAACCGATGCTTTCAAAGACCACCTGGATAGTTGTGCTGGTTGTGTTTTCAGGGAAAGGACTGTTGATCAAGCTGAATTGCTATTGAATAATATGCTGAGTAATGAAAATAATTGGAGAATTCCTGAACCAACTCCTAAGCCAACTCCGAAGAAAAGGGGTATTCTCTTTCTCAGTCCTGAAGATATGCAAGAGGCAAAGAAATATATGAAATAAAAGGGTATTAAAGCTGAAGATGTTAAGAATTTACCACCTATTGAAGAAATACATGGTCTCGGTAACCCGACACAGGTAGTAAAGGTAAATTCTCTCTATAGATTTGATGAAGGTGATATCGCTTGTTATAAGTCTGCTAGCCAATGCTTAGATGAGTTTGATAATTTTATTGTTAAACAAGAAAACTTCAATGCTTATGTTGGTAGACAATTGAAATGTAATGCTTATATGATTGAGCACTTGAGTGATTATATGTCTAGAGTTAAAGGTGAACTTAAACTCATTATTAAACATGCTTCTATGGTTACCACTCAAGTATAACAAGTGCTTAAAGCTCAAAATGATTTGCTCAATGAATTAAATAATAAGAAAAATGATAATGCTATTAGAGTTGTGACTAGAGGGGGTAAAATGACTCAGGAACCTTTGTATCCTGAGGGCCACCCTAAGAGAATTGAGCAAGATTCTCAGAGAACTAATGTTGATGCACGTAGTCCTTCTAAGAAGAAGAAAAAGAAAAATGATAGGACTTTGCATGCTTCTAGTGAACTTGTTGTTGACACACCTGAGAATCCCAATGATATTTCTATTTACGATCTTTGAAACACAATCTGGTAATGAACATGAACCTAGTGATAATGTTAATGATGATGTTCATGTTGATGCTCAACCTAGTAATAACAATGATGTAGAGATTGAACCTGTTGTTGATCTTGATAACCCATAATCAAAGAATCAATGTTATGATAAGAGAGACTTCGTTGCTAGGAAGCACGGTAAATAAAGAGAACCTTGGGTTCAGAAACCCATGCCCTTTCCTCCTAAACCATCCAAGAAAAAGGATGATGAGGATTTTGAGCGCTTTGCTGAAATGATTAGACCTATCTTTTTGCATATGTGTTTGACTGATATGCTTAAAATGAATCCTTATGCTAAGTATATGAAAGACATTGTTACAAATAAAAGAAAGATACCGGAAGCTGAAATTTCCACCATGCTTGCTAATTATACTTTTAAAGGTGGAATACCTAAGAAACTAGGAGATCCAGGAGTACCAACTATACCATGCTCCATTAAAAGAAACTATGTTACAACTGCTTTATGTGATCTAGGATCCGGTGTTAGTGTTATGCCTCTCTCTTTATATCGTAGACTTGATTTGAATAAGTTGACACCTACTGAAATATCTTTGCAAATGGCCGATAAATCAACTGCTATACCTGTCGGTATTTGTGAGGATGTGCCTGTTGTGGTCGCAAATGTTACTATTTTAATGAACTTTGTTATTCTTGATATTCCCGGGGACGATAGTATGTCGATTATCCTTGGTAGACATTTTTTGAATACTGCAGGGGCTGTTATTGATTGCAACAAAGGCAATGTCACTTTTCATGTTAATGGTAACGAGCATACGATACACTTTCTGAGGAAACAACCTCAAGTCCACAGTATCAATTCTATTAAAAAAATTCCATCAATTATTATTAGAGGTTTTGAATTTCCTCTTCCTACTGTCAAGAAGAAATATGATATTCTTATTGTTGGGGATGTGCATATCCCCGTTGAGGTAACCTAGTGCTGTTAAAAAATTCTCCGGTTTCATGCGATTCGGAATGAGTTTGTTAACAAGACTTGATCAACCTTGTTAGTGGATTCCTTTTGATGAGCATGAGATGGATGAAGTTAGAAAGCACAACTCTCTGTACCCTCCTTTTACTTTCATTATTTAGATTAAATAAAGCAAAAATAGTATTTTTTATGCATTTCGAATTATCCGTGCAATAAAAAAATACCCCGAAACTAAAAGTTCTCCAAATGCCCCGAAATGGAAATATGATTGTTTTCTAGAATATGTAAGAATATTTGGCAATGAGAACACATCGTGGGAGCAAGACTGGCCACGAGGTCAGGCGCGCCCACCCGTGGCGCGCCGCCTCGTGGGCCCCTGGTGGCCCCCCTCCACTTATTCCAACACCCACACACTCCTTCTTCCTCCAGAAAAAATCACCAACCAGCTCAAGCACGAGTTCTAGCTCATCTTGCTGCCATTTTCGATCTCCTTGCTCAAAGTTCCACTCACAAAACTGCTTTGGGGGATTGTTCTTTGGTATGTGACTCCTCCAATGGTCCAATTAGTTTTTGTTCTAGTGCTTTATTCATTGCAATTTTTGCTGCTTAGGTGACCCTGTTCTTGAGCTTGCATGTCAAATTTATATGGTCTCAAGTAGTTCTAATGCATGATATAGTCTCTAGGCACTCGTGGGAGTAGTTGCTACCAATTTTGTTGAGTTTGGTTCACTTTTATTTTGAGTTACTAAAATTTTCAGAATTTTTTCAGAGGAAGAAATATGTTTAGGAAAATGTACCAAGGTGGTTCTTCAAGGAAGCAAGAACCCAAGCCCGCAATACGTGAGCCGGACCATGAACTACCAAGAGAAGCTCAAGTGCGGCCTTGTGAATGGCCGTCAAAAGATTTCATGGTCCAAGAAGAAATTAAGGAGGAATTTGACGCATATGTGCGTAATGCTGAACTCGAGGGCTTCATACTAGATAAGTGCCCTCCGTATTATTACCTAACTGATTCCTTTGTGAGAAGGTTCAAATTTACATCTTCACGCAATTCTCACACTGTCCTATTTGATCTCTATGGCAAATCTTATACCATGGACTTAGTAGATTTTAATACTGCTTGTAAACTCCTGCAATGGGGTAGTTCTAGTGAACCTCGCAAATCTAAGTTTAAAGATTTCCTTGCTAGTATTACCGTGGGGGAATCTAGAGAAATAACACAAGCTACCATAGGGAGCATTCACTTTCCTGCTATACATTATTTTGCTCTCTTTATAGGTAGATGCATTAACGGCAAGGACGATGCTTGTCACAAGTGTGTTCCTGATCTTAGTGTTCTCAAGAGTGTTGTATTAGGAGATAAACAATGTAACTTGGGGGCCATTGTTGCACGTAGGTTGCATAATAACAGTACTAATGGAGATTTGTTCGGTGGAATTTACGCAACCCGTTTAGCTAATTTTCTTGAGATACCCATACATGAAAATGATATGGAACTGCCTCCTGCTTATTTAGATTATAATGCTATGGTTCGTCATCAGTTTGTTGAGAGGAACAAACAGTTCCTCCAGTACCGACTAATCTTTGACAAGCGTCGCATTGTCCATTTTGCTCTCCCTGCTCTTGGTTTCTTTGACTTTCAGGCAAAAAGGAGATATATTATAACCAGGGAGGAGGCGAACGAGTATGAGAGGAGGACGGAGGCAGCTCGCGTCCAAGCTGCAACTCATGAGGCAATAGTTGCTGCATCTCAGTACGACCCCAGCTACAACTTTGATCCATGGGCATAGACCAACTTAGGCCAAAAGCCTAAGCTTGGGGGAGTACGCATTCCTCACTGATATTACATTCATTTTCACACACTCATTCTAGTTGTCGATGCTCATACTTTTTCATTGTAATATCCATGCTAGTTTTTTTTTCCTTTTTCTCGCTTTTTTCTTGTGTGTTTGAATAACCTTAAGAAAAACCAAAAAAAAAATTAGTTGTAGCTTTTAGCTAGTTTACTCTCCATGCCTATAGTAGTAATAATTGAAAGAAAACCCAAAAAGATTTCTCGTTCTTCTTTTGCTTGTTGGGAGCTTTCCCGTGTAAATAGTTTTATTTCTTTTCTTTTCTTTGGGGGTCGAGAGGAGAAGACCATAATGAAAATGTTGAAGTGGCTCTTATATGCATTATTGTCGATTTAACAAAGAGCCCATATTACCTTATCTTCTCCCTTGCATTGAATGCTTGCAGATTCCAGCTTAGTCCAATGCACGTGCACTATTATTATTATCCACACCGTTCGGTCATGCAAGTGAAAGGCAATAATGACGATATATGATGGACTGATTGAGATGAGAGAAGCTGGTATGAACTCGACCTCTCTTGTTTTTGTAAATATGATTAGTTCATCGTTCCTGATTCAGCCTATTATGAATGAAACATGTTTACAATGACAATTAGAGATTATAGTTGCTTATGCCATGCTTAATTTGCTAGGAGTTTATAATGGTTTACCTTGCGTGCCAACATGCTATTAAAATGGTTGTGATGTGGTATGATAGGGTGGTATCCTCCTTTGAATGATTCGAGTGACTTGACTTGGCACATGTTCACACATGTAGTTGAAACAAAATCAACATAGCCTCCACGATATTTATGTTCATGGTGGATTATATCCTACTCATGCTTGCACTCAATGTTTATTAATTTTAATGCATGTTCATGACTGTTGTCGCTCTCTAGTTGGTCGCTTCCCAGTCTTTTTCTAGCCTTCATTTGTACTAAGCGGGAATACTTCTTGTGCATCCACATCCATAAACCCCAAAGTTATTCCATATGAGTCCACCATACCTTCCTATATGTGGTATCTACCTGCCGTTCCAAGTAAATTTGTATGTGCCAAACTCTAAACCTTCAAATGAAATTCTGTTTTGCATGCTCGAATAGCTCATGTATCAACTAGGGATGTCTGTATCTTCCATGCTAGGCGAGTTATTCTCAAGAGGAGTGGACTCCGCTCCTCACTCACGAGAAAATGGCTGGTCACCGGGATGCCCAGTCCTATGCTCAAATCAAATCAAAATAATTGCAAACAAAACTCCCCCAGGACTGTTGTTAGTTGGAGGCACCCGTTCTTTCGGGCCAGCCATGGATTGATGCTTGTTGGTGGTGGGGGAGTATAAACTTTACCATTCTGTTTGGGAACCGCCTATAATGTGTGTAGCATGGAAGATGTCGAGATCTCTCGATTGTTATGTTGATAATGAAAGTATGCTGCTCAAAATATTATTTATCTCTATTTCAAAATCGAGCTCTGGCACCTCTACAAATCCCTGCTTCCCTCTGCGAAGGGCCTATCTATTTACTTTCATGTTGAGTCATCATCCTCTTATTAAAAAGCACCAGTTGGAGAGCACCGCTATCATTTGCATCCATTACTATTAATTTATATTGAGTATGACTATGACTGGATCTCTTTTACCATGAATTACAATGTTTAGTCAGTCCTTGATCTTCAGAGGTGCTCTGCATTTATATTTTGCGGTCTTAGAAAGGGCTAGCGAGATACCATCTTGTTATATCATATTATGATTGTTTTGAGAAAGTGTTGTCATCCAAGATTTATTATTATTTCTCGCTAGTTGATTATGCCATTGGTATGAGTAAACATGAGACCTAAGTGTTATTGTGAATATGGTTAGTTCATAATCTTTGCTGAAAACTTGAATGCTGGCTTTACATATTTACAACAACAAGATCAAACAGAGTTTGTAAAAGTTTTTCTTTATCACTTTCAGTTTGTCAACTGAATTGCTTGAGGACAAGCAAAGTTTAAGCTTGGGGGAGTTGATATGTCTCCATCACATCTACTTTTCCAAACACTTTTGCCCTTGTTTTGGACTCTAACGTGCATGATTTGAATGGAACTAACCCGAACTGACGCTGTTTTCAGCAGAATTGCCATGGTGTTATTTTTGTGCAGAAATAAAAGTTCTCAGAATGACCTGAAACTTCACGAAGAATATTTTTGGAATTAGTAAAAACTACTGGTGAAATAATCAAGGACAGGGGCCCACACCCTGTCCACGAGGGTGGGGGGCGCGCCTACCCCCTGGGCGCGCCCCCTGCCTCGTGGCCCCCCTGGAACTCCACCGACTTCAACTCCAACTCCATATATTCACGTTCGGGGAGAAAAAAAATCAGAGAGAAGGATTCATCGCGTTTTACGATACAAAGCCGCCGCCAAACCCTAATCTCTCTCGGTAGGGCTGATCTGGAGTCCGCCGGGGCTCCGGAGAGGGGAATCCGTCGCCGTCATCATCATCAACCTTCCTCCATCACCAATTTCATGATGCTCACCGCCGTGCGTGAGTAATTCCATCATAGGCTTGCTGAACGATGATGGGTTGGATGAGATTTACCATGTAATCGAGTTAGTTTTGTTAGAGTTTGATCCCTAGTATCCACCATGTTCTGAGATTTATGTTGCTATGACTTTGCTATGCTTAATGCTTGTCACCAGGGCCCGTGTGCCATGATTTCATATCTGAACCTATTATGTTTTCATGAATATATGTGAGTTCTTGATCCTATCTTGCAAGTCTATAGTCACCTATTATGTGTTATGATCCGTTAACCCCGAAGTGACAATAATCAGGATACTTACCGGTGATGACCGTAGTTTGAGGAGTTCATGTATTCACTAAGTGTTAATGCTTTGGATCGGTACTCTATTAAAAGGAGGCCTTAATATCCCTTATTTTCCAATAGGACCCCACGGGAGGGTAGGACAAAAGATGTCATGCAAGTTCTTTTTCCATAAGCACGTATGACTATATTCGGAATACATGCCTACGTTACATTGATGAACTGGAGCTAGTTCTTGTGTCACCCTATGTTATAACTATTGCATGAGGAATCACATCCGGCATAATTCTCCATCACTGATCCAATGCATACGAGCTTTTTCACATATTGCTCTTTGCTTAGTTACTTTACCGTTGCCACTGTTACAATTACTACAAAACTGCTACTGTTACTTTTGCTACCGTTACCGTTACTTCCATACTACTTTGCTACTAAATACTTTGCTGCAGATATTAACTTATCCAGGTGTGGTTGAATTGACAACTCAACTGCTAATACTTGAGAATATTCTTTGGCTCCCCTTGTGTCGAATCAATAAATTTGGGTTGAATACTCTACCCTCAAAAACCGTTGCGATCCCCTATACTTGTGGATTATCATATGTCAGCTGCTCGGTTGTCTCAAAGAGACTATGCCATTGACTCTTTAAAAGATTGGCTGCGAAAAAAATTGACTTTTGCTCACAATTTATGTGTAATGATTCTATGTACCCAAGTACTTTACATCATTAATGCTCGGATCCACATTATACAAAACTTTGTTGACCGACCATCGGCTTCAACATCCTCAGCCAGTAGCCAGGGAGTGTTTGTCCCACTTTATAAAGCATGTATGAGGGCAAAGATTTATGACAAACGAGGCAATCCGGCCATATGGTTTTATAAACAAAGGTATGCAGAGAGATATGTTATATTACTATTTAACGTAAGAAACATATTCCAAAGAAAATAGTTCCGCTATCGGTTCCTTTCTTTGGGTTCTCATGCTAACCATGATCATGAAACCTCATCTTCGATCAATGTGGGAGGAAAATATTGAGGATTTAGTTAGGGGAAAGTTCCCGAACTCTGTGGTCCATGATGAACCAGAATTTTCACTTCCATCAATGTCGACCAATTATATTCTTTAAGATGGCTAGCTTTCGGCTTCATCCAGTCTAAGGTACTAATCCGGATGACCCGGTAGTAACAATCACATATGTGCTCCCTTTACCGCCTAGCCGAACAATCAGGAATGTAGGGGTAAGCATAGGAGCCAGGCAACCCAGCTTGGCCAAAATCTGAAGTCAAATTGATGCATATTTATGGCTTTATTACAATAATTATGGAAGGCAAATTCTCCATTAAGACTGTTTATAATCTCAAAGTGGCCCATCGTCGGCTTCCACCCTTTGTAGATACTACATGTATGCGTTCAGTACTAACAAGACAACCCTTAGCCGACGCCTCGGCGCCCGGAAGCCGTGTTAGCAAAAACGAGGCAATCGATATGCGTGCTTTATAAATTTCCCTTAGTCATAGGAGCTTAAAGTTGGGAGGCGGTTGCTAGCCCGGTTAGTGTTCAGCGTCCGAGGTTCAGCCATTAACACTTCGCCTAATGTTATGAAAGGCCCATCGTTTAACACAGAGTAATCACTATCGATCAATAGTTGGACACCGTCATCGGTTCACTGAACAGACGCCCATTGTGACAGTCAGTTTTCATCTTTCTCCACTGAGGCGCTTAACCATTCGAGCTGGAAGCACAATCGCAGTGGTTCTCCCTTTGCACACCTAGCCGAACAAAGCGAAACATAGGAGGTAAGCACAGGAGCCGGGCAACCCAATTATTGACCGAAGACACAATTTGAAACCGATGTATATAAAGCAATATCCGAGAATATTTTGCCGAGGACTCCATAAATTACCTTGGCTTTTGGTAGGTTCGGTTCTAGTTGCAGCCCCTTGTTGATATTGCCGAATCTGTAAAGGTGTCCGACGCTGCACTACGAGACTTATGCTGGAAACACACAAATAGGTTGAAAGTGCCATAAGCTCAGAAAACTAAAAAAGCTTTAGTAAAAACTTCACATCCGAACTAAGTCAAGTTTTTTGGTGCCAATCCAAAAATTGGTATTAAAATTAGTTTGTGCTTCCGTCGTGCTTTAACATGATACATCCGATCTCCAAACTTCAAGCGGGCCAGCCTTCGGCTTCAACCTCCTATCCCGAAGGCAGAGTGTTTCTCAGGCCAGTTTAGCGAACTAAACGCGAGCGGCTTTAGAGAGAAACCAGGCTATCCGGCTATTGACTACACACTCGCTTCAAAAAAAGGAGTAGTAGAAAAAGACTTTGCAACGATTAAGAAGAGAACACATTTACTATAAAATGACTTATATAAATTTAAGAGCCCCGGGTAACCTCGCTCAAGGAAGTTGTTTTTAACAAACAAAGTTTTTGTTTAACATCAATATAATGCATGGTCAAACCGAACAAAAACTAAACATTAAAAAAATTGAGCATGAAAGCGACTTAGCTGGTTAGTGTGCTCGGTGTTGATGATGAGGTCCGTACTTATGGCGGGATGAGGTCCAGCCCCCAAGCCGGTCCCGAGGTGGACGAGCGAGGAGTTCGGCATTCTGAAGTGGTGACATAGCACGGCGATGTGGCGGGGTGAAACCCCCAGCCCGACCGAGGCGACGGAGTAGGCCGGCAGTGTGAGGCCGAAGTACCACGTCAGCCGACGCGTCGAAATAGGTCGCCGTCGTGGACACTGGTTTGGTGAAGCGACTGTGCGGCGATGCCGGCGCAGGGTGGCCCATCGGGTGGCATAGGCAAATTAGTTTTCCTGCACACATATAAACTGTGCAAGCCAGAAATAATAATAATAATAATAATAATAATAATAATATAATAATAATAGTAATAGTAATAATATTTGTTAAAACAAAATTCTTCTACTTAATTAATTTAAGTGAAGTAATTAACTAAAAAAAATGGCCTGAGAACCGAGGTCGGCCTGATGGAGCAGCAACGCGGAGATGCCGACACAAGGATACGCGCCGAGGTAACAGTGCGGCACGAGGTCGATTATCTGTATGCACGGAGTAGCACAAGCCAGATAATAATAATAATAATAATAATAATAATAATAATAATAATAATAATAATAATAATAATAATAATTCTCTAAATAACTATTTATGCAAAATAAATTAATAAATGAGATGTGGCATGTGCGTCGAAGATCCGACGAGGTATAACTCCTTGGGCAGTTTGATCTGATGATGCCGAAGCTCCGAGGCGACCGATGTGACAAACAGGTTCACGTGGCAATTGGACCAACAAGACGATCACGTGAACCGATTGATGCCAGTTTGAATGATGATGTCGGCTTGCGGAGGTGGCAACATAGTGCGCCAACGTTGATTTTTGGTGGCGACGTGACGGTGCCGGCGCAGCCCGGTCCAAATTCACAGGTGACGAATTTGCAGGGCGACAATGATGCAAAGGCACTATGATGATTTAGGCATGGAGTATGCCGAAGAGAAGCCTGCCAGGTCGGCGTGATGGAGCATCATGACATCGTATGACGAGGAGGTCAGCCGAGTCACGGACGCACAGTCCGTCGTACCGTGGACATGAAAACAACCAGTTTCGTACGGACCACCTGAAAAGTAAAAAGCTGGCATGGGGCTCTTATTTAGATTAGTACTTCGTATAGTTTAGCCAAGATGCACTATTTTCATCAAACAATTAGTACATGTCTTGACAAAAAGGTACGTGGAAGTCAGACTACTTATTAAAGTAGTATATTTCCTTAGGTTTCAATAGAGAAAGGAAAGAACAGATAATAGTTAAATCGTACCTAATGATCCTCCTGTAAGGGCAACACTTTTTAAGAGAAAAGGGTTGTGAGATTTGTCCAGGTGAAGCTGCAACCGCGGCCTTGAAGTGCATGCACCGCGGCCTTGCTACAATTGATCTTGATCTCCAAGTACAGCTCGATCTCCGCTTGAACCTACGCCGAACAGTGGGAAAAAAAGAAGGCTCATGGCGGCTGCTGGCCTTGACCCGATGTGTAACAACCTCAAGGCACCACGCATGGCATGGAGTGGAGATCGGGTTGTCCAATCATGCACAAAACTAGAATACCAACTTTTGATCCCGATTTTTAGGCGAGAGCAAAACCGATCTGTGCAAATAAATCACACACGACGGCGAAAATAATTTGCAAACGAATTGATCTTTACACAGAACGAACTATACTGAAAGTATAACACCTGATTTGACATCGATCGAAGATCCCATTGAACCGCGACGATCACCTAGCTGGCTTTCAATGAAAGCACCAATGTCGGTGTCAAAACTGGCGGATCTTGTAGTAGGGGTCCTAAGCTAGGCGTCTTGGAGCGATAGTCACATGGACACATGATTTTACCAAGGTTGGGGCTCTCTCAAGGAGATAATACCCTACATCCTGCTTTTGATTAATTGTATTGATATGAGGATAGTACATAGTACATGTATCTACCACGAGATTGTATTAATGAATATGAGATTGCCTATTGACTAGACTGCCCTCGGTTTATATATGCACCGTAGGCCTAGGGTTTAGAGGAGTCCTTGTCTTGTGCGCCAAGTCTTGTGGAATCCTCGTTGTATATGTCATCGGCTGTCCGAACTGGCCCAATAGTGAACCACCCTGGGGGTCCTCGGGCTAATCCACCTGGTCGGGAGACGACGTGGTGAGTACCCCCTAGTCCAGGACATAGTCAGGGGACCTCTGAGTTTGCCCTTGTGTTGTCTTGCTAGTGTTGCCTTTTACGTGCTTGCAACATAATTTGTGCTACTCCACCCAACCACATATTTCCCTAGGTTGTTGACCCTTGCATTGTGTCGTAACTATGTATGGGGTGTTTTTGTGTTGTCCTTGTTCTTGCTTCGACATGTTGTATTGCCCCTTGGGTTGTGTCATTTTTGGCCCGGTTTCCTTCTAAATGAGGCCAACTTGTTTAGGTTTTTGATTTGGTTTTCCTTTAAACTGGATCAACCAAATCAATATATTCAGTTGGGAGAACTCTCCCCAGTTATTCCTCAAATGAAAACTGACCTCATAGCGTTAAACATTTCTTTGTTAGGTCCGACATCTCTGAGCAAAACATTTCAACCGATGCTTTCGAGTCATACTTGGTTTGATTCTCTATGCACTTATAATAGAGGTTTGGGTAGAACCGTGTTTTTTCATCCGATAATTTTGAGTTGCGGGTTAGGCCTTTTCTACACAATCTATTTATTACAACTACTCTCTCTACTACAGTACTTCTGAGCACTCGAATTTTCTCGGTACTTCCGAGTTTGTTCAAATCTTGCAAAAAGGGAGTCACATTTTTTGTTTAGGATCACTGCTCTGCTTTCACCTCGTACTTTCTAGCACAATGTTTTTGTCTGATTCCAAATCATGCTCTCGACCGTTCAAATATTTGAAGGTGTTTGGAACCTCTGCTAGTTTTTCTCCAGGAGCCTCCAAGCCAGTTACTTTTAGCTTGACACTAGATCCTTGGTAAGATATTCTGGTTGGAGCTTGTTTATGATCTTGTAACATGAGTTTGTAATAATAAGACCAGAAACTTCACTTCACATGAAGTCGTCCACAAAGGAAACAAAGAGAAACTTAAAGTCTACACCAAATAACATCAGGTCGTCCACAAAGGCAACGAAGAGAAAACTTTTGCTCTCAAAAAGACTCTTTGATATATTGAGGGAGCTCTTTGATACATCATCAGTCTGCTGTCACAATAATCCATTGCCCACAGCTAAAAAACACAGTCATCATACTGGTGCATTATTTGAATGTGATGAAACGGCCTCCAAGTGTCTAATTTTATTTTGCGACTCTGTGCTATGGTTGCCTATTGTAAAATCTCAGACAATGTGGGAGAAAGTTGTTATGTTTGCGATGTAGTCACTACTGTGAGGGCTAATTTTGCATTGAAATTCAAATTTTGCATAAATTCATATTAAAATTCTTGGAAATAAAATTAATTTTGTATCAAATATGCCCGCCATTTACAGTATATAAAACAAACTAACCGCACGTACATACTATGGCGGTTATGGACGTCGTCACAATGGTATGGACCCACATGTAAGAAGTCACGTCACCCATGAATGGACCCGCTTGGCAGCATCCACGTGTGCCCCACATTGGGCCCACATGCCAGAATATTTGACCGGTCAAATGACACATTGTCACCAAAAAAATAATTCCTTGTCCCACATGTAAGCCACCACGTCATCATCTTTTTGGCCCATATATCAGCAACGTTGACCGGTCAAAACTGATGCCTGACTTATTACTGACGGGACCGTCGATTATAAAACCCACGGCGGACCCACATGGAAGCATCCACGTCAGCAACTGCTGGCCCCACTTGTCAGAATCTTTAACCGGGCAAACCCACGGACCGATTGCTGGTGACGGATTATCGTCATCAAAACGATCTTAGGTGACATTCTGGGTCGTCACTAAAAACAACCATCAGTGACATTTTTGGGTTCGTCACATAAGATAAGATCTTGCGCGATGGAGGAAGTGGTACTGTCAAGATTTTATTTTTTATGACGACGCTTCGGTGATGGTGGAGGTGACGGCCGAAAAACATCACCAGTACATCTTCCATGATGAAAAACAGTTTTATGTGACACAAGTGGAACATCACAAAATAGATCAGATTTTGTAGTGACTATGGAGGTATAAGTAACGATCAACGCAGCGGAAGAAGAAGAAGAGTTGATGAAACTCGCCAATTCTCGTAGCTAGGTTATTGATGTCTACTACACAACTTTATTTTTGTAGACACTTGTTGGGCCTCCAAGCGCAAAGTTTTGTAGGATAGTAGTAATTTACCCTCAAGTGGATGACCTAAGGTTTATCAATCCGCGGGAGGCGTATGATGAAGATGGTCTCTCTCAAACAATCCTGCAACCAAATAATAAAAAGTCTCTTGTGTCCCCAACACACCAAATACAATGGTAATTTGTATAGGTGCACTAGTTCGGCGAAGGGATGGTGATAAAAATGTAATATGGATGGTAGAAATATATTTTTATAATTTGAATAAATAAAAACATTAAGGTAGCAATTGATAAAAGTGAGCACAAACGATATTGCAATGCTTGAAAATGAGGCCTAGGGTCCGTACTTTAGCTAGTGCAATCTCTCAACAATGCTGTTATAATTGGATCATATAACTATCCCTAAACGCGCAATGAAGAATCACCCAAAGTTCTTATCTAGCGGAGAACATGAGAAGAAATTGTTTGTAAGGTACGAAAACACCTCAAAGTTATTCTTTCCGTTCGGTCTATTCAAGAGTTCGTACTAAAATAACACAAGGCTATTCTTTCCATTCGATCTATCCAAGAGTTGGTACTAAAATAACACCATATGATACACATCAACCAACTATAAAGTCACCTAGATACTCCAATGTCACCACAAGTATCCATGAGTTAATTATACGATACGCATCAAACAATTTTAGATTCATAATACTCAATCCAACACAAAGAACTTCAAAGAGTGCCCCAAGATTTCTACCGGAGAAACAAAGACAAGAACATGCATCAACCCCTATGCATAGATTACCCCAATGTCACCTCGGGAATCCGCGAGTTGAGTGCCAAAACATATATCAAGTGAACAATACGATACCCCATTGTCACCACGGGTATTCAAGCAAGACATACATAAAGTGCTCTCAAATCCATAAAAGTATTCAATCCGATAAAATGGAACCTCAAAGGGAAAACTCAATTCACAACAAGATAGAGAGGGGAAAAAACCATATGATCCAAGTATATTAACAAAGCCCGCAATACATCAAGATCGTGACATCTCAAGAACACGAGAGAGAGAGAGAGAGATTAAACACATAACTAATGGTACAAACCCTCAGCCCCGAGGGTGGACTACTCCATCCTCATCGTGGTGGCTGCCGGGATGATGAAGATGGCCACCGGTGATGATTCCCCCCTCCGGCAGGGTGCCCGAACGGGGTCTAGATTGATTTCTCGTGGCTACAGAGCATTGCGGCGGTGGAACTTCTAATCTAGGGTTACCCCGAGGGTTTTTGGAATATTTAGTGATTTATAGGGCAAAGAGGGGGTGCGGGAGGCCACCGAGGTGGGCACAACCCACTGTCTTGGCGCTGGTGGGTTGTGCCTCGAGGCACCCCTAGGTGCTTCTTCCGCCCCTGGATGTCTTTTGGTACATAAAAAATCCACAAAAAGTTTCTCGGTGTTTGGACTCCATTTGATATTGATTTCCTGCGATGTAAAAAACAAGCAAAAAACAGCAACTGGCACTGGGCACTGGGACAATAGGTTAGTCCCAAATAATGTTATAAAGTTGCTATAAAATGATTGTAGAACATCCAAGAATGATATGTTGGGGAACGTAGCATGCAGTTTCAAAAAAATTCCTACGATCACGCAAGATCTATCTAGGAGATGCATAGCAACGAGAGGGGGAGAATGTGTCCACGTACCCTCGTAGACCGAAAGCAGAAGTGTTAGCTTAACGCGGGATGTAGTGGAACGTCTTCTCGATTCAACCGATCAAGCACGGAACGTACGGCACCTCCGAGTTCTGCACACGTTCAGCTCGATGACGTCCCTTGTACTCTTGATCCAGCAAAGTGTCGAGGGAGAATTTCGTCAGCACAACGGCATGGTGACGGTGATGGTGATGTGATCCACGCACGGCTACGCCTAAGCACTACGACAATATGACCGGAGGCTTAAACAGTGGAGGGGGGCACCACACACAACTTGATGTGCTTTGGGGTGCCCTCTGCACCCGTATATAAAGGAGGAGAGGGGAGGAGGCCGGCCTAGGGGGCACACTAAGTGGGGGGAAACCACTTGGACTCCTAGTCCTATTCGCCCCCATTCCTTCTTTCGGAGGGGGAAAGGGGGAAGGAAAGGGAGAGGGAGAAGGAAAGGGGGTGCACCCCCTCCCCTTGTCCAATTATACTCCCCATGGGGGCGCGCGCCACCCCGTTGTGGGCTGCCCTCTCTCTCCCCCATGGCCCATGAGGCCCATTACTTTCCCCGAGGGGTTCGGTAACCCATCGGTACTCCGATAAATACCCGAGACACTCTGAAACCATTCCAGTGTCCGAATACTATCGTCCAATATATCAATATTTACCTAGCGACCATTTCGAGACTCCTCGTCATGTCTGTGATCTCATCCGGGACTCCGAACAATCTTCGGTCACCACACATAACTCATAATACAAATCGTCATCGAACGTTAAGCGTGCAGACCCTACGGGTTAGAGAACTATGTAGTCATAACCGAGACACATCTCCGATCAATAACCAACAGTGGGACCTGGATGCTCATATTGGTTCCTACATATTCTGTGAAGATCTTTATCGGTCAAACCGCAATGACAACATACGTCATCCCCTTTGTCATCGGTATGTTACTTGCCCGAGATTCGATCATCGGTATCTTCATACCTAGTTCAATATCATTACCGACAAGTCTCTTTAGTCGTTCTGTAACGTATCATCCTTCAACAAACTCATTAGTCACATTGCTTGAAAGGCTTGTCATGATGTGCATTATCGAGAGGGCCCACAGATACCTCTCCGATACTTGGAGTGACAAATCCTAATCTCGATCTATGCCAACCCAACAAACACCTTTGGAGATACCTGTAGAGCATATTTATGATCACCCAGTTACGTTGTGACGTTTGATAGCACACAAGGTATTCCTCCAGTATTCGGGAGTTGCATAATCTCATAGTCAAAGGAATATGTATAAGTCATGAAGAAAGCAATAACAATAAAACTTAACGATCATTATGCAAAGGTAACGGGTGGATCTTGTCCATCACATCATTCTCCTAATGATGTGATCCCGTTCATCAAATGACAACACATGTCTATGGTCAGGAAACCTAACCATCTTTGATTAATGAGCTAGTCAAGTAGAGGCATACTAGGGACACTTTGTTTTGTCTATGTATTCACACATGTATCAAGTTTCCGTTTAATACAATTCTAGCATGAATAATAAACATTTATCATGATATAAGGAAATATAAATAACAACTTTATTATTGCCTCTAGGGCATATTTCCTTCATGATAATATAACATCATGAATACTTCATAAATTATAGATATGTTGGAGACGTATCAGTTATACATCCTAACCGCGAGAATTTCTCTGGGATGATCTACCAATCTAGTGTCCAAGTAGACGAAATCTTTGAGGTATCCACACGCACCGATCTAGTGGTGTTGCAGCACTCCGTGAAACCATCATGAAGTGCAATAGGGAGAACTAGAGGGAACGGAAGCCTAGCGGCGTACCTGCTAGAATCAATATAGACAAGAAGAGAGAAGAGGCACATGGCAGGGGGGGGCTCCAAGGGCTATTACCATCTCTACACTTAGAACACGGAAAATAACAAGGTGATTACCAGCAAGTGAATGCAAGTCAGTGAAGTTCAAGCTAAGAGTTTTGGGCATAATGGTGATCACTGCTTCACAAAGTGATATCTCCTTTTGCATAATTTACTTGGTGTGCAAGGTGAAACAAAAGTATGGCACCCGAATTTAACGAGTAGTCAATTTTGGGGTTCACGGCCTTTGCAAGAATGAGCATATTTTCTGGAGGTCCCCAAAAGGGTAACCTCCAGCTAGTTTTTTTACAGTCAATACCATGCTATATGATGTGATGGCGGCCCGATCTTTCGACGAGAGTGGGTATAGTTATCGATTTGGTGGATTTTGGCCTTGACGATCCGACTATACCATACCCGACGATACGCCTCGACAATCACTAAACCAATCTCCGGTGGTTATTGACCTTGGCGTAGGAACGATCAACCTAAACAACGAGGTTCGAGTTCCTGCAAGCAACCGAAGAACCGGCAAGAACAAAAGTGAATTGCAATCTGAAATTGCGGATGAAAAACTGAGCACACGAACTAGATGAAAAGTTGGTCATATCTATATAGGCATGTCCACATCATCCTCCCTTTCCTGAAAACAAAGCCGTCCTCGGTGTTGCTTATTCTGAAAATGGACTAACCAAGAAGACAATGTGTATGCATGGTGTATGTATATATCATCCATTTTAACTCCTCTCAAGTGTTGCAAAATTAATATCTCCATGTAAGAGTAGTGAGCATATTTGATGTGATCAAAAGTTGAGAAATCATCACAAGAAATATACTAATGAAACAAATTGTAACTTAGTTTGCACATATATGTGAAACATAAATTCGTATCATCGGATTTGTAATGCTCATCACTAAAAAATCCTATCATAGGGGAATAATATTGAATTCTTTCCAAATTGCTTGCGACAACATACTTAAATAAGTAATCATGCAATGAGTTGTTTGGAATATATCTAGCACCGATATTGGAGGGCATATCAACATGGTTAAGCATTTGAAAGTTGTTTTTCCGCTTGAAATTAGCAACTTCATCGTCTATACAGTCCTCGCCAAACATGCTAAAGGTAAGATTAAGCGCATAAAAACTTTTCACGGAACACGACCATGTGATTTCAGCTATTCTATTTCTCGCATGTGAC
The DNA here is from genome assembly GCA_021605145.1 of Aegilops bicornis. Lineage (NCBI taxonomy): Eukaryota > Viridiplantae > Streptophyta > Magnoliopsida > Poales > Poaceae > Aegilops > Aegilops bicornis. The sequence continues at coordinate 579,985,524 of CM038670.1, forward strand.
AAAGGCATAGGGGGGTCCACCAAGATAGAATACAAAGAATTAGCATGAGAAATTTGAAGGAAATATGCCCTAGAGGTAATAATAAAGTTTTTATTTATATTTCCTTATATTATGATAAATGTTTATTATTCATGCTAGAATTGTATTAACCGGAAACTTGATACATGTGTGGATACATAGACAAAACACAGTGTCCCTAGTAAGCCTCTACTAGACTAGCTCGTTAATCAAAGATGGTTAAGTTTCCTCGCCATAGTCATGTGTTGTCATTTGATGAACGGGATCACATCATTAGGAGAATGATGTGATGGAAAATACCCATCCATTAGCTTAACATAATGATCGTTAAGTTTTATTGCTATTGCTTTCTTCATGACTTATACATATTCCTTTGACTACGAGATTATGCAACTCCCGGATACCCGAGGAATACCTTGTGTGCTATCAAACGTCACAAAGTAACTGGGTGATTACAAAAATGCTCTACAGGTATCTCCAAAGGTGTTTGTTTGGTTGGCATAGATCGAGATTAGGATTTGTCACTCCAAGTATTGGAGAGGTATCTCTAGGCCCTCTCGGTAATGTACATCATGATAAGACTTGCAAGCAATGTGACTAATGAGTTAGTTATGGGATGACGCATTACAGAACGAGTAAAGAGACTTGCTGGTAATGAGATTGAACTAGGTATGAAGATACCGAGGATCGAATCTCGGGCAAGTAACATACCGATGACAAAGGGAATTACGTATGTTGTCATTGCGGTACGACCGATAAAGATCTTCGTAGAATATGTAGGAACCAATATGAGCATCCAGGTTCTGCTGTTGGTTATTGACCGGAGAGGTGTCTCGGTCATGTCTACATAGTTCTCGAACCCGTAGGGTCCGCACGCTTAACGTTCGATGACGATTTTGTATTATATGAGTTATGTGATTTAGTGACCGAATGTTGTTCCGAGTCCCGGATGAGATCACGGATATGACAAGGAGTCTTGAAATGGTCAAGAGGTAAAGATTGATATATAGGACGATGGTATTCGGACACCTAAAGTGTTTCAGGATGCACCGGGTACTTATCGAGTCAACAGAAGGGGTTCCGGGCACCCCGGCAAAAGATATGGGCCTTATGGGCCAAGAGGGGAAACACACCAGCCACAAAGGGGTTGGTGCACCCCCCCATATGGGCTGGCCAAATTGGAGTATAAATGGGGAAGGAGGAAAGGAAAAAGGGAATAGGATTCCCCCTTCCCCCTCTTCCCTTCCTACTCCGAATAGGAATAGTAAAGCGGGGGAAGCCAAATTGGGAGGACCCCAAGTAGGATTCCTGCTACTTGGGGCGCCCCCTTGGCTGCCTCTCGTCCCCTCCAACCTATATGTATGAGGGGGACGCACCGCTAGAACACACAACAAACATTGTTAGCCGTGTGCGGCTCCCCCCTCCACAGTTTACACCTTCGGTCATATTCATGTAGTGCTTACGCGAAGCCCTGCGCGGATCACTTCACCATCATCGTCACCATGTCGTCGTGCTGACAGAAATCTCTCTCAACACTTTGCTTGATCAAGAGTTCGAGGGACGTCATCGAGCTGAACGTGTGCAGAACTCAGAGGTGTCGTACGTTCGGTGCTTGATCGGTAGAAATGAGAAGTTCGACTACATAAACCATGTTTTCAAACGCTTCCGCTTTCAATCTACGAGGGTACGTGGACACACTCTCCCCCTCTAGTTGCTATGCATCTCCTAGATAGATCTCGCGTGTGTCAGGACCCCGATTCTAAGTCACACCGATCTAGCTGGTAACACGTCATATCACTTTGCGGCCTCACGCACGGTATTCCCACGGGTGTATCCTTACCTGGCCCGGGACAGTTTGCGCCTTTTGGCTCACGTATATGATAGTGTCGCTAGCATCCATATGACAAAGAACCCGGACCGACATGACTAGTTATGAACCCAAAGTGGCACTAACTTACGGGGACATGCATACATGAAACAACATCGAGCATGTCGGTCATCAGCGTGTGAATCCGGGCTGTAGCTACTGGGCAAACAGGATTCTGGGAATCCGGGCTGTAGCAGGCTAGCAGGACTCCGGAAGTCACCGCGTGACATTTCCCCGAAGGGACAGACACAGGAACGATGTGAATCACATGCCGGCCAGTCTAAGTGTTCTGGAGCAGTAGTGCTGGGCTTGAAGGACTCCGGTAAACCGGGCTGTAGCGGCTACCAAGGCTCAGTGGAAGCACCAGAATACATTTCCCCATAAGAGAGGCTACCAAGGATAAACCACTAGATTGTCGGATCCCACACATACTAAGCATTTCAATCATACACACAATATGCTCGATATGTGCAAATACAACATGGCATCACAACAAGACTCTACGACTCAGAGTATTTATTCATTAGGCTCCGAGGAGCCAAATATTACAAACATGGGTCTCATGACCCAACATACAGAGCATACAAGCAACAAGCAAAAGCATTACATGTCTGAGTACAGACAACTACAAAAGAAAAAGGCTGCAAAGCCCGACTATCTACAAGACCCTCCCAAGGGTACAAGATCGTAGCTGAGGTAACAAGCTATTCGTCGAAGTCCATGCAGAACTACTACTGAGACAGAAGTCTCATCTGCAAAAACATAAATTAAGCAACGTGATTACAAAGGTACTCAGCAAGACTTACATTAGATCCTATCATACATGCATTATTATCAAGGAGGCAATGTGGGGTTTAGTTGCAGCAAGCCAGCTTTGACTCAGTGGCTAACCTATTCTACGACTACGAGTAACTTCTTTGAGGTGAGAAAGCGCACACGAGTCCACTATTCACCACATCGATACACCACTATGGATTCATTCCCGTCTCCCTACGAGAAGGCCATCCATAGCACTCACACTTGTCTTGAGCATTTTAGAGTATCCACTTCAAGTTGTCTATGTACCACGTAAGCATCCAATAAGTCCATAACCGCGGACCCGGCTATTCGAATAGATCATGTTAACCCTGCAGGGGTGTACTTCTTCACACACGCTCTCGCCACTTACCGCCATGTACACGTCATGCATCTCGGCAACCTTCAAGCGGAAGCTTGGCGAGGGAGTCGGCCACGACCTAACTAACCACACAAGACTATAGTCCAGGTTTATCGCCTATTTGGGTTCCATCTGCAAGGAGATCCGGCCGGGATTTCACTCACGACCCCAAATGATGTGTGTAGGGTTCCCAAGCCCACCTCGCTGGATGGATCTACGCTTGGTACACCGTGCCACTTGTGCCTAGTCTGTCCCAATCCCACCTGGCCGGGTGCCACTTGGTAGACTACTAACACTACCTACAAACACCAGAAACTAATTGCAACTCCTGGACAGAGATCAAGTTCGTTAATAAGTCGAGAGGGGCACGTAAGCATTCCAATGTGTGGTAGTAGCTAGTCATTGGACAACATACACAGAGCTCAGTGCTTAGGGACGGTTCCAGTGAGACAACCCACCATGTACTCCTACATGGCCTCTCACCGCTACCTTTACCAAATCATGTTCACACACTTAACTCTCAGCACCAGAACATATCATAACACTCCAATTCATTCCCAATGAATCAGACCTGACACAACTCTAAGCAATAGCAGGCATGGCATGGTAGGAACACAACATGGCTCAATCAACTCCTACACATGCTAGTGGGTTTCAACTATTTACTGTGGCAATGACAGGTCATGCAGAGGAATGGGTTCAACTACCGCGGCATAAAGTAGCAGTTGAATCGTTGTTGTCCTAATGCAATAAAAGAGAGCAGGAGCAAGAGAGTGGGATTGTATCGGAATGAACAAGGGATGTTTGCTTGCCTGATAAATCGAAAGTAGAACACTACTCTTCAGACAGGTACTCTCGAACACTCTCCGGAGCAGGACCTATCGAGAAGAACGGTGCCGATAATCAATACACAAGCATATGCAACAATATGATGCATGATCATGGCATGTAGATGTGATGTTGTTTGAGCTAATGCAACTAGCATTCATTTGGATGAAGTCCATTTGAACCAAGAATTCAAATGCAACTCCAAGTTAAGTCTTTATAAATGCCATTTATGTGTTTTCACTTATACAGCAGGTATAAGTTGGTTTTTCATGCATGAAACTAGTATAGATGGATAGATTGAATTTTTCTGATAATTTTTCATATATAAATTATTTCAATCTGAGCTATGGTTGAATTTCTGTGAATTTTAGAAGTTTTGCTAATTTTCTGGAATTTCCAAAATAGAAAAAAAATCCAGAGAATGGTTAATTGCGTCAGCACAGCGTCACGCCTGAGTCAGCAAGTCAACAACGCTGACCAGAGTCAAAACTGACATGTGGGGTCCACACGTCGGTGTCACAGTTAATTAACAGAGGTTAATTAGCACTAACACTAACCTAACTACAGATTTAGTCAGAGATGGGCCCCACCTGTCATTGACCCATACGGGTCAAATCTGGTCAATTGGGGGGTCAAACCCAGTCAACCCGCCAGCGTTTAGCCGCTGGCGAGGCCGAACGCGGCGGAGGGCTCGGGATTATTGCTCCGGCGACCATTTAGGCGGCGGAGACCACATACGCGAAGCCCAGGCTCGCGCGCATCCAGTGGAACACGCTGGAGGCCGTGGGATGGTCGGACCTCGCCGGAGCAGAGCTCGCGGCAGCGGCCGGAGTTCGGTGGCGTGCGGCTTTGACACTTCGGGGCACGGCGGGGCTGCGAGCGGGTGCGTTTGGCTCCTGGGGCTGCAACGAATTCGGTGACGCGCTCGGGAGCGAGCTGCGGTGGCTCTGGCCACAGCGGCGACATGATCGGCGGCGAGGAGCTACGGCCATGGCGGGGAACGGAGCTGGAGCATGCAAAAACGAGGGGGAGAAGAGGGGTTCGGTTGAGGAGCTCACGGCGAGGCCTTCGGTGATCTCAGCGTGCTCGGGGACGGCTTGGAGGCGATGGGATGTCGGTGGCGATCTCCGGCGGCCGATGATGAAGACGACGGCGGTGATGGCTCCACGGGGCGTCCGGTGACGCGTGGCTTGACAGAGAGGACGAGGACGACGGTGGGGAGCTGTTGGACTTGTTGAAGATGCGAGGGGGAGGCGGTAGCTACGGCAACGGCGAGCGGCGTCGACGGCAGCGCTCGAGCGGTTCGAGAGAGAGGGATCCAGGGGAGGAGGGAGAACGAGAGAGAGAGAGAGAGAGAGAGAGAGAGAGAGAGAGAGAGAGAGAGAGAGAGGAGGTACGGGGCGGCGCGTGGCGACGTTCGGGACGGCCAGGGCGTCGAGGGGAGGACAGGCAGGCAGGTGGCGTGGCAGCACGGTGGTGCGCACGTGACGGCCACACGCCCCTGGCCTCCTGGCGGGAGGTGGAGGACGACTGGCACGACCAGCTGGCAGGGCCGGCTAGCTGGGCCGCACAGTGCCAGGCCTCAGGTGAGCACATGTAAGCTTTCTTTTCTATTTTTTCTATTTTCTATTTCTCACATTTTATTTTGCTTTAAAACTAATACTAAACTAATTTATTTTCTTATGCCAAATTTTGTAGGAGCTAGTGGTATTATTCCAGAGCTCCTCAATAACTGGCATAATTTTTGGACATATATTATATATATAACATATATATCCAATGCAAATAATTATGCATTAATTCCAAATGGCCAAAATAAATATTTATGAGCTCTTAAAAATATTGATTTGAATTTTACCTCTGACCAATATTTTCAGAGAGAGACATGAACATTTTCTTGGACCTTTTTGGAGCAATTTTTATCTGGGTTATTACCGGAAATGATTTCTAAGGGCTTCACAAATCCCCATTTCAAATGTAAATGATATTTAAACATGATGCACACATGACTAGCTAGTCTAGGTCATACCAGAACTAGGGATGTGACAACTCGCCCCCACTTGAAAGAATCTCGTCCCGAGATTTAGGGGTCGATGGAAAGAAGTTGGGATACTCCAGTCGAAGACGATCTTCTCGCTCCCAAGTAGCTTCTCTCTTGGAATGATGAGACCACTGAACCTTGAGAAACTTGATGTTCTGACGTCGAGTCAGACACTCTGCTTGATCAAGAATGCGAACAGGGTACTCTCGATATGTGAGGTTATCTTGGAGATCAAGCGTTTCGTGGTCCACACCGGGGATGGGATCCGAGAAGCAATGCCTGAGTTGAGAGACGTGGAAGACATCATGTACTCGAGAAAGATGTGGGGGTAGTTCCAACTGGTAGGCAACCTCTCCTTGTTTAGCAAGAATGCGAAAAAGACCAATGTAACGAGGAGCCAACTTTCCCCTGATATCGAAACGATGGGTACCCTTCAAAGGGGTAACCCGAAGGTAAGCTTTGTCGCCAACTTCATAAGTCATTTCCTTATGACTCAAGATGGCAATGGGGATGAAACCCATCGGGTTTTGCTTGCATAAACTCATCGCCACGAGAAAATTGCAAACCCATCCCCGTCCCCACCAACGTGCGCGGGGTTAAATTTTTGCCCGTCCCCTAAACCCGTCGGGTTTTCAAAACCCACGGGGAACCCGTCCCCATGAGCAGTCAATAAAAACAACAACATTTGAAAGAAGAACATGAGCATATTAAAGCAGTAGGCGACGACTGGGGGACCTAGGTTTAGGTTTAGGTGTTGTGTTGTGCGGGAGAGAGAGAGGCCTGAAGAGCGAGCGACACTGCAGCGACCAGGCGAGGGTTTGTTTGTACTTCAGGGCCTCGACCTTTGTGGGGCTCGGCTTTCGAACCTGTGGCTTGGGTCCACTTGAGTCAAGATGGATTGGTGCATGCTAAATAATGTATTTTGACGGGTTTTGTCGGGTTTCGGGTTCGGGTAATACTCAAATGGGTTTAAACCCGCTAAACATGCCGGGTTTTATAATGTACCCATGAGCAGCCCCACGGGTATAGAAAGTCGCCCATCCCCGTCCCCTAATAGGGTAAAAACCCACGGGGACGCGGGTTTTGGGGCCCCATTGCCATCTTGACTTATGACGACTGTCATACTGGCTCTTTTGACGAGACTAGGCTGTTTTCAAATTCTCATGAATGATGCGAACTTGCTCTTCTGCCTCCTGGATCATGTCAGGTCCAAAGAATTGTCTTTCACCGGTTTCTGACCAGTTCAAAGGTGTTCCTGTTGGGGAACGTAGTAATTTCAAAATTTTCCTACGCACACACAGGACCATGGTGATGGCATAGCAACGAGAGGGGAGAGTGTTGTCTACGTACCCTCGTAGACCGAAGCGAAAGCAATCACAACGTAGAGGAAGTAGTCGTACGTTCTCCTCGCGATCCAACCGATCCAAGCACCGTTACTCCGGCACCTCCGAGTTCTTGGCACACGACAGCTTCGGTGGCGCTCCTCGGGCTCCGATCCAGCAAAGCTCCGGGAGAGAGAGTTCCGTCGGCCTGACGGCGTGGTGGACGATCTTGATGTTCTACCAACGCAGGCTTCGCCTAAGCACTGCTACGATTTGACCGAGGTGGAATATGGTGGAGGGGCACCGCACACGGCTAAGGAGCGATCTCAAGGATCAACTTGTGTGTTCTAGGGTGCCCCCTGCCCCGTATATAAAGGAGCAAGGGGAGGGCCGGCCGCCCTAGGAGGTGCGCCAAGGAGGGAGTCCTCCTCCTAGTGGGAGTAGGACTCCCTTTCCTAGTCCAACTAGGAAGGAGGAAGGGGAAGGAAAGAGAGGAGAGGGAGAGGAAAGGGGCGCGCCCCTCCTTGTCCAGTCGGACTCCCCATGGGGGCGCCACCTCTGGCGCAGCCCTCTCTCTCCCCTCTTGGCCCAATAAGGCCCATTACTTCCCGGGGTTCGGTAACCCTCCGGCACTCCGTCTTTCTCCGGAAACTTCCGAACCTTTCCGTGTCCGAATATAGCCGTCCAATATATCAATCTTTATGTCTCGATCATTTCGAGACTCCTCGTCATGTCCGTGATCACATCCGGGACTCCGAACTACTTCGGTACATCAAAATACACAAACTCATAATATAACCGCCATCGAAACCTTAAGCGTGCGGACCCTACGGTTCGAGAACAATGTAGACATGACCGAGACACATCTCCGTCAATAACCAATAGCGGGACCTGGATGCCCATATTGGTTCCTACATTTTCACGAAGATCTTTATCGGTCAGACCGCATAACAACATACGTTGTTCCCTTTGTCATCGGTATGTTACTTACCCGAGATTCGATCGTCGGTATCCAATACCTAGTTCAATCTCGTTATTGGTAAGTCTCTTTACTCATTCCGTAATACATTATCTCACAACTAACTCATTAGTTGTAATGCTTGCAAGGCTTATGTGATGTGTATTACCGAGAAGGCCCAGAGATACCTCTCCGACAATCGGAGTGACAAAACCTAATCTCAAATACGCCAACCCAACAAGTACCTTTGGAGACACCTGTAGTACTCCTTTATGATCACCCGATTACGTTGTGACGTTTGGTAGTACCTAAAGTGTTCCTCCGTAAACGGAGTTGCATAATCTCATAGTTACAGGAACATGTATAAGTCATGAAGAAAGCAATAGCAATATACTAAGCGATCAAGTGCTAAGCTAACGGAATGGGTCATGTCAATCACATCATTCTTCTAATGAGGTGATCCCATTAATCAAATGACAACACATGTCTATGGTTAGGAAACACAACCATCTTTGATTAATGAGCTAGTCTAGTAGAGGCTTACTAGTGACTATCTTTTTGTCTATGTATTCACACATGTATTATGTTTCCGATTAATACAATTCTAGCATGAATAATAAACATTTATCATGATATAAGGAAATAAATAATAACTTTACTATTGCCTCTAGGGTATATTTCCTTCAGTCTCCCACTTGCACTAGAGTCAATAATCTAGATTACACAAGAATGATTCTAACACCCATGGAGTCTTGGTGCTGATCATGTTTTGCTCGTGGAAGAGGCTTAGTCAACGGGTCTGCAACATTTAGATCCGTATGTATTTTGCAAATCTCTATGTCTCCCACTTGGACTTGGTCCCGAATGGAATTGAAGCGTCTCTTGATATGCTTGGTCCTCTTGTGAAATCTGGATTCTTTTGCCAAGGCAATTGTACCAAAGATTGTCACAGAAGATCTTCATTGGTCCCGATGCACTAGGTATGACACCTAGATCGGAAATGAACTCTTTCATCCAGACTCCTTCATTTGCTGCTTCCGAAGCAGCTATGTACTCCGCTTCACATGTAGATCCCGCCACGATGCTTTGTTTAGAACTGCACCAACTGACAGCTCCACCGTTTAACAAAAATACGTATCCGGTTTGCGATTTAGAATCGTCCGGATCAGTGTCAAAGCTTGCATCGACGTAACCATTTACGACTAGCTCTTTGTCACCTCCATATACGAGAAACATATCCTTAGTCCTTTTCGTATTTCAGGATGTTCTTGACCGCTGTCCGATGATCCACTCTGGATTACTTTGGTACCTTCCCGCCAAGCTTACGGCTAAGCATACGTCCAGTCTGGTACACAGCATTGCATACATGATAGAGCCTATGGCTGAAGCATAGGGAACACCTTTCATTTTCTCTCTATCTTCTGCTGTGGTCGGGCATTGAGTCGACTCAATCTTACACCTTGTAATACAGGTAAAAAACCTTTCTTTGCCTGATCCATTTTGAACTTCTTCAAAACTTTATGAAGGTATGTGCTTTGTGAAAGTCCAATTAAGCGTCTTGATCTATCTCTATAGATCTTGATGCCCAATATGTAAGCAGCTTCACCGAGGTCTTTCATTGAAAAACTTTTGTTCAAGTATCCTTTTATGCTATCCAGAAATTCTATATCATTTCCAATCAATAATATGTCGTCTACATATAATATCAGAAATGCTACAGAGCTCCCACTCACTTTCTTGTAAATACAGGCTTCTCCAAAAGTCTGTATAAAACCATATGCTTTGATCACACTATCAAAGCGTTTTATTCCAACTCCGAGAGGCTTGCACCAGACCATAAATTGATCGCTGGAGCTTGCACACTTTGTTAGCGCCCTTTGGATCAACAAAACCTTCTGGTTGCATCATATACAACTCTTCTTCTAGAAATCCATTCAAGAATGCAGTTTTTATATCCATTTGCCAAATTTCATAATCATAAAATGCGGCAATTGCTAACATGATTCGGACAGACTTAAGCATCGCTACGGGTGAGAAAGTCTCATCGTAGTCAACCCCTTGAACTTGTCGAAAACCTTTTGCAACAAGTCGAGCTTTATAGATAGTTACATTACCATCGACGTCAGTCTTCTTCTTAAAGATCCATTTATTCTCAATGGCTTGCCGACCATCGGGCAAGTCAACCAAAGTCCATACTTTGTTTTCATACATGGATCCCATATCAGATTTCATGGCTTCCAGCCATTTCGCGGAATCTGGGCTCACCATCGCTTCTTCATAGTTTGTAGGTTCGCCATGGTCAAGTAACATGACTTCGAATAGGATTCTTGTACCACTCTGGTGCGTATTTTACTCTGGTTGACCTCGAGTTCAAGAGCAACTTGATCTGAAGTTTCATGATCAATATCATTAGTTTCCTCACTTATTTGTGTAGTTGTCACAGGAAACATTTCTTTTGATGAATTACCTTCCAATAAGGGAGCAGATACTGTTATCTCATCAAGTTCTACTTTCCTCCCACTCACTTCTTTCGAGAGAAACTCCTTCTCTAGAAAGGATCCGAACTTAGCAACGAAAATCTTGCCTTCAGATCTGTGATAGAAGGTGTACCCAACAGTCTCCTTTGGGTATCCTATGAAGACACATTTTTCCGATTTGGGTTCGAGCTTATCGGTTGAAGTTTCTTCACATAAGCATCGCAGCCCCAAATTTTAAGAAACGACAACTTTGGTTTCTTGCCAAACCATAGTTCATACGGTGTCGTCTCAACGGATTTAGATGGTGCCCTATTTAACGTGAATGTGGCGTCTCTAAAGCATATCCCCAAAGCGATAGCGGTAAATCAAGAAGAGACATCATAGATCGCACCATATCAAGTAAAGTACGATTCTGACGTTCGGACACACCATTTCTCCGTGGTGTTCCGGTGGCGTGAGTTGAAACTATTCCACATTGTTTTAAATGTAAACCAAACTCGTAACTCAAATATTCTCCTCCACGATCAGATCGTAGAAACTTTATTTTCTTGTTACGATGATTTTCCACTTCACTCTGAAATTCTTTGAACTTTTCAAAATGTTTCAGATTTGTGTTTCATTAAGTAGATATACCCATATCTGCTCAATGCATCTGTGAAGGTGAGAAAATAACGATACCCGCGCGTGCCTCAACATTCATTGGACCACAAACATCGGTATGTATGATTTCCAACAAATCAGTTGCTCGCTCCATAGTTCCGGAGAACGGCGTTTTGGTCATCTTGCCCATGAGGCACGGTTACATAAGTACCAAGTGATTCATAATCAAGCGATTCGAAGCCCATCAAGATGGAGTTTCTTCATGCGTTTTACACCGATATGACCTAAACGGCGATTACCACAAATAAGTTGCATTATCATTATCAACTCTGCATCTTTTGGTTTCAACATTATGAATATGTGTATTACTACTATCGAGATTCAATAAAAATAGACCATTCTTCAAGGGTGCGTGACCATAAAAGATATTACTCATATAAATAGAACAACCATTATTCTCTCGATTTAAATGAATAACCGTCTCGCATCAAACAAGATCCAGATATAATGTTCATGCTCATCGCTGGCACCAAATAACAATTATTTAGGTCTAAAACTAATCCGAAGGTAGATGTAGAGGTAGCGTGCCGACCGCGATCACATTGACCTTGGAACCGCTTTCCCACGCCAAGATCGTCACCTCGCCCTTTGCTGCTGCTCGCTTATTCTCAGTAGTCCTTGTTTCGAGTTGCAAATATTAGCAACAGAACCAGTATCAAATACCCAGGTGCTACTACGAGCTCTAGTAAGGTACACATCAATAACATGTATATCACATATACCTTTGTTCACCTTGCCATCCTTCTTATCCGCCAAATATTTGGGGCAGTTCCGCTTCCAAAGGTCCAAATGGCTTGCGGTAAAACACTCAGATTTCAGGGCTTAGGTCCAGACTTGGGTTTCTTCTCTTGAGGCAACTTTCTTGCTGTTCTTTTGAAGTTTCCTTCTTCTTTCCTTTGCCCTTTTCTTGAAACTAGTGGTCTTGTTGACCATCAACACTTGATGCTCTTTCTTGATTTCTACCTCCGCTGCTTTCAAAGCATTGCGAAGAGCTCGGGAATTGTTTTGGTCATCCCTTGCATATTATAGTTCATCACGAAGCTCTTGTAGCTTGGTGGCGGTGATTGGAGAATTACATCAATGACACTATCATCCGGAAGAGTAACTCCAGTTGAATCAAGTGATTATTATACCCGGACATTTTGAGTATATGTTCACCGACGTAACTATTCTCCTCCATCTTGCAGCTATAGAACTTATTGGAGACTTCATATCTCTCAATCCGGGCATTTGCTTGAAATATTAACTTCAACTCCTGGAACATCTCATATGCTCCATGACGTTCAAAACGTCGTTGAAGACCCGGTTCTAAGCCGTAAAGCATGGCACAATCGAACTATCGAGTAGTCATCGACTTTTGCTCGCCAGACGTTCACAACTTCTCGGCGCAGCTCTCGCAGCAGTTCGGCACCCAGCCGGTGCTTCCAGACGTAATTCTTCCGTGCAGCAATGAGGATAATCCTCAAATTACGGACCCAGTCCGTGTAATTGCTACCATCATCTTTCAACTTTGCTTTCTCAAGGAACGCATTAAAATTCAACGGAACAACAAAGACGAGCCATCTATCTACAAAGAACAGAGACAAGCAAAATACTATCAGGTACTAAGTTCATGTTAAATTTAAGTTTTAATTAATCATATTAAAACCTCCCACTTAGACAGACATCTCTCTAGTCATCCAAGTGATTACGTGATCCAAATTAACTAAACCATGTCCGATCATCACGTGAGATGGAGTAGTTTCAATGGTGAACATCACTATGTTGATCATATCTACTATATGATTCACGCTTGACCTTTCGGTCTCCGTGTTCCAGGCCATATCTGTTATATGCTAGGCTCGTCAAGTTTAACTCGAGTATTCCGCGTGTGCAACTGTTTTGCACCCATTGTAGATGGACGAGAACTTATCACACCCGATCATCACGTGGTGTCTGGGTACTATGAACTTTGGCAACGGTGCATACTCAGGGAGAACACTTCTTGATAATTTTAGTGAGAGATCATCTTATAATGCTACCGTCAATCAAAGGAAGATAAGATGCATAAAGGATAAACATCACATGCAATCAATATAAGTGATATGATATGGCCATCATCATCTTGTGCTTGTGATCTCCATCTCCGGAGCACCGTCGTGATCACCATCGTCACCGGCGCGACACCTTGATCTCCATCGTAGCATCGTTGTCGTCTCGCGAACTATTTCTTCTACGACTATCACTACCGCTTAGTGATAAAGTAAAGCAATTACATGGCGTTTGCATTTCATACAATAAAGCGACAACCATATGGCTTCGCCGATTGCCGATAACTCGGTTACAAAACATGATCATCTCATACAATAAAACATAGCATCACGTCTTGACCATATCACATCACAACATGCCCTGCAAAAACAAGTTAGACGTCCTCTACTTTGTTGTTGCAAGTTTTACGTGGCTGCTACGGGCTGGCGAGAACCGTTCTTACCTACGCATCAAAACCACAACGATATTTCACAAATAGACTCCGCTTTTAACCTTCTCAAGGACCGGCGTAGCCACACTCGGTTCAACTAAAGTGAGAGAGACAGACACCCGCCAGCCACCTTTAAGCACGAGTGCTCGAACAGTGAAACCGGTCTCGCGTAAGTGTACGCAGCGTAATGTCGGTCCGGCCGCTTCATCCCACAATACCGCTGAACCAAAGTATGACATGCTGGTAGGCAGTATGACTTGTATCGCCCACAACTCACTTGTGTTCTACTCGTGCATATGACATCAACACATAAAACCAGGCTCGGATGCCACTGTTGGGGAACGTAGTAATTTCAAAATTTTCCTACGCACACACAGGACCATGGTGATGGCATAGCAACGAGAGGGGAGAGTGTTGTCTACGTACCCTCGTAGACCGAAGCGGAAGCAATCACAACGTAGAGGAAGTAGTCGTACGTTCTCCTCGTGATCCAACCGATCCAAGCACCGTTACTCCGGCACCTCCGAGTTCTTGGCACACGTACAGCTCGGTGACGCTCCTCGGGCTCCGATCCAGCAAAGCTCCGGGAGAGAGAGTTCCACAAGACGACGGCGTGGTGACGATCTTGATGTTCTACCAACGCAGGGCTTCGCCTAAGCACTGCTACGATTTGACCGAGGTGGAATATGGTGGAGGGGCACCACACACGGCTAAGGAGCGATCTCAAGGATCAACTTGTGTGTTCTAGGGTGCCCCTGCCCCGTATATAAAGGAGCAAGGGGAGGGCCGGCCGGCCCTAGGAGGTGCGCCAAGGAGGGGGAGTCCTCCTCCTAGTGGGAGTAGGACTCCCTTTCCTAGTCCAACTAGGAAGGAGGAAGGGGAAGGAAAGAGAGGGAGAGGAGAGGGAAAGGGGGCGCGCCTCCTTGTCCAATTCGGACTCCCCATGGGGGCGCGCCACCTCTGGCGCAGCCCTCTCTCTCCCTCTTGGCCCAATAAGGCCCATTACTTCCCGGGGTTCCGGTAACCCTCCCAAGCACTCCGTCTTTCTCCGGAAACTTCCGGAACCTTTCCGTGTCCGAATATAGCCGTCCAATATATCAATCTTTATGTCTCGATCATTTCGAGACTCCTCGTCATGTCCGTGATCACATCCGGGACTCGAACTCCTTCGTACATCAAAATACACAAACTCATAATATAACCGTCATCGAAACCTTAGCGTGCGGACCCTACGGTTCGAGAACAATGTAGACATGACCGAGACACATCTCCGGTCAATAACTAATAGCGGGACCTGGATGCCCATATTGGTTCCTACATTTTCTACGAAGATCTTTATCGGTCGAGACCGCATAACAACATACGTTGTTCCCTTTGTCATCGGTATGTTACTTACCCGAGATTCGATCGTCGGTATCCAATACCTAGTTCAATCTCACATCTTGGTAAGTCTCTTTACTCGTTCCGTAATACATTATCTCACAACTAACTCATTAGTTGTAATGCTTGCAAGGCTTATGTGATGTGTATTACCGAGAAGGCCCAGAGATACCTCTCCGACAATCGGAGTGACAAAACCTAATCTCGAAATACGCCAACCCAACAAGTACCTTTGGAGACACCTGTAGTACTCCTTTATGATCACCCGATTCACGTTGTGACGTTTGGTAGTACCAAAGTGTTCCTCCGTAAACGGAGTTGCATAATCTCATAGTTACAGGAACATGTATAAGTCATGAAGAAAGCAATAGCAATATACTAAGCGATCAAGTGCTAAGCTAACGGAATGGGTCATGTCAATCACATCATTCTTCTAATGAGGTGATCCCATTAATCAAATGACAACACATGTCTATGGTTAGGAAACACAACCATCTTTGATTAATGAGCTAGTCTAGTAGAGGCTTACTAGTGACTATCTTTTTGTCTATGTATTCACACATGTATTATGTTTCCGATTAATACAATTCTAGCATGAATAATAAACATTTATCATGATATAAGGAAATAAATAATAACTTTATTATTGCCTCTAGGGCATATTTCCTTCAGTTCCACATCTTCGTCCATATAGAATCTCAAAAGGAGCTTTCTTGAGGCTGGATTGGTAGCTATTGTTATAAGCAAACTCGGCGAAAGGAAGACACTTCTCCCAATCCATACCGAATGAGATAACGCAAGCTCTAAGCATGACTTCGAGAATTTGGATGACCCTTTCCACCTGACCACTTGATTGAGGGTGGAAAGCGGTACTGAAGGAAAGATGGGTGCCCATGGCAGTTTGGAAACTCTCCTAGAAATGAGAAGTGAAAAGACTACTACGTTCTGAATTGAGCTCTAGTGGAACACCATGAAGTGCAACTATCGAGAAATATATAAGTTAGCAAGCTGATTAGCGGTTATATTCTCTCGAACAGGTAGGAAGTGAGCCACTTTGGAAAGACGGTCAATGACTACGAAGATGGCATTATTCCCTCTCTTGGTCCTGGGAAAACTGGTGATGAAGTCCATACCAACTTTATCCCATTTCCACTCAGGAATAGCTAAAGGCTGAAGGGTGCCAGCATGCCTCTGATGTTCTGCCTTAACGCGACGACAAACGTCACAGTTAGCAATGAACTCAATGATTTTGAAAGGATCGAGAAGAGGTTTCTAGAGGGGGGTGATTAGACACTAAGTACCAAAAGTTGCAGTTTTTAACTCTATAAGTTCAAGTGGAGTTTTGGCACAAGTTTATCAATCACAATACATAATTCAAGCAAGCATGCAAAGAGTATATGAGCAGCGGAAAGTAAAGCATGCAACTTGCAAGAATGTAAAGGGAAGGGTTTGGAGGATTCAAACGCAATTGGAGACATGATGTTTTTGTCGTGGTTACGATAGGTGGTGCTATCGTACATCCACGTTGATGGAGACTTCAACCCACGAAGGGTAGCAGTTGCCTTGAGTCCACGGAGGGCTCCACCCACGAAGGGTCCACGAAGAAGCAACCTTGTCTATCCCACCGTGGCCGCCGCCACGAAGGTCTTGCCTCACTAGCGGTAGATCTTCACGAAGTAGGCGATCTCCTTGCCCTTACAAACTCCTTGGTTCAACTCCACAATCTTGTCGGAGGCTCCCAAGTGACACCTAGCCACTCTAGGAGACACCACTCTCCAAGAAGTAACAAATGGTGTGTTGATGATGAAATCCTTGCTCTTGTGCTTCAAATGATAGTCTCCCCAACACTCAACTCTCTCTCACAGGATTTGGATTTGGTGGAAAGAAGATTGAGTGGAAAGCAACTTGGGGAAGGCTAGATATCAAGATTCATATGGTAGGAATGGAATATCTTGGCCTCAACACAAGGGTAGGTGGTTCTCTCTCAGAAAATGTGTATTGGAAGTGTAGGTTCGTTCTGATGGCTCTCTCCACGAATGAAGTGGGTGGAGGGGTATATATAGCCTCCACACAAAATCTAACCGTTACACACAATTTGCCAATCTCGGTGGGACCGAATTGAGAAACTCGGTCAGACCAATTTAGCAAGTCTAGTGACCGTTAGAATTTTCGGTGGGACCGACATGCAACTCGGTAGGACCGATATGGTTAGGGTTAGGGCATAACGTAATCTCGGTGAGACCGATTACACAAACTCGGTTGAACCAATTTTGGTAATGAGCTAACCAGAGAGTTGGTCAGGCAAACTCGGTGAGACCGATTACACAAACTCGGTGGGACCGATTTTGGTAATAAGCTAACCAGAAAGTTTGCATTGTAATCTCGGTAGTACCGATTGCTCAAACTCGATGAGACCGATTTTGGTAACGGACATACACAGAGAGATTACAATCCCATCTCGGTGAGACCGAGATACCTATCGGTGAGACCGATTTGCCTAGAGTTTGTGGCAGTGGCTATGACATCTGAACTCGGTGGCGCCGGATAGAAAGAATCCGTAGGGCCGAGTTAGACTTTGGGTTTAGGACATATGTGGATGTGGGAAAGTAGTTGAGGGCTTTGGAGCATATCACTAAGCACTTTGAGCAAGCAAGCCATTACGCAACACCTCATCCCCTCTTGATAGTATTGGCTTTTCCTATAGACTCAATGTGATCTTGGATCACTAAAATAGAAAATGTAGAGTCTTGATCTTGAAGTTTGAGCCAATCCTTTGTCCTTAGCATCTTGAAGGGGTTCCACATCCTCTAGTCCATGCCACTCCATTGTTGAACTTGTCTGAAACATACTAGATAAAAATGTTAGTCCAACAAGAGATATGCTGACATTAATTACCAAAACCACCCAGGGAGCACTTGTGCTTTCAGTCTCCCCCTTTTTGGTAATTGATGAAAACATACATCAAAGATTTAGATACAGATATAAAGAATAGCAAGTAAAGCTTTGGAAAGACATGTAACAAGCATAGGCTCCCCCTACATGTATGCAATCATGTGAATATGGAAATTAGAAGCATGTGAGAGCATAACCATGACAGAGAAGGCAATGTGTTCCATGTATCTTGGCTATATGCATCAGAGCAAATGATGTGAATATGGGAAATGTACCTTCATGCTCATGAGTCCTTCTTGCAAACAATATATAATCAGCAAGAATTTCTCATACACATGATTGTGATGCATATACTTACCTTGTGGTCTTGAGTTGGCTTAGGATGGAATGAACCTGCATAAACAAGGTTAGATAACACAGATACACCTACTAGCCAGAGCAAACAAAAGAAACCACAAGAGTACCAAGACTGGGATGACATGTAGAGAGTGAGTACTAAGTACCACATTTAACATAGACATGTCCCCAAAGGTAAAGATGTGCAATGAATTTAAAGAATTTCTTTCCCTTAGATGTCTTGCTCCCCCTGAATCTAGCGTGGGACACTGGGAGAAGATAGGGAACAGAAAATCAGAGCAAAATGCAAAATCAGAGCTCAAGGAAACAAATGAACAGAGCTAATGCAAATAAGCACATATGAACATGTCTTTCCCCTCAAGAAGACATGTGGCATCTCTCCTCTTTGAACACCAAGCATCTGGGATCCTTGAAGATTACTCTCTCCTTGAGTATTCTATCCCCCTAGAGATACTTCTCTCTCCCCATGTTGAAGTGATAAGCTTTGATGTGATCTCTCTCTCCCCCTTTGACATCAATTTCCAAGAAGGGTCTTCTGGAATTTGTCATGGATGGGTTTGGTCCTTGAGTCACAGCACAAAGCACTGATAAAAATGTGATGCTTGTAGAGGACAAGATTTATTAAGTGGAGCTGGATCAAGAGTAGTGCAGGAATAAATGGAATTTTTTTTCCTTTAGTGAAATCGGTGGCACCGAGTTGGATGCTTCGGTTGCACCGAACGGATTCAGTTAGACCGAAAACAAGAAACCGGTGGAACCGAGTTCATCACAGAGAAAAACACTTGTCACCTCAGCTCACTGGACAAGTAAGATCTCACAAGGATTTGCAAGGAATTAACTGAAATATTTGCAATGAATTGGATGCAGGGAATGCAGAACAAAAGAAAAGAAAAGAAAAAGGAAATCTAGATGAAGTTTTTTTTGAAAGGGGAAACAAATATGCATGAGACAAATGCAAAAGGAAACACAAGAGAACTTCATCTAGAATCAAGGCGGTGACAAAGTCACCTATGTTAGAGTATATTGACTTAGGAGTCAAGTGAGATCACTTGATCATGGGTCATACTCATCGTTTAAGCTCAAAATGGGGTTGCCATTTTTTGTTTAAGCATCTTGATGTATTAACATTTTGTTGAGTTTCTTTGACTCATGACTTGGAGTAAAGCTTCTCTAAGATGGAATAACATACCTTGGGTGGTGGTGTTGATCGTGATCATGTAGTTGAACTTGTGTGGGTTGCTCAAGGTTGATGTAGCTCATCAAGAGTTGGGAGCACCACTCGGAATTTGAGTTCATCTACCTACATGGATTAGTTCTTGCAAGGAAGAGCACTTGTGTATCCAAAATGACAATCATGAAACTCAACGTAGATTTTGTCAAAGGATATGTTTGAATGGTTTCATGCTTCCTTGTCTTCAACCACCATTGTGTAGAGACTTGGTGATGTAGAGATTGCTCAAGATGTGAGTGAGTTGCAATCTCATAGACTTACATTCATCCGAGTACCTATAAGGGTTAGATAACATGCAAGATGCAAATATATCCAAGACATAAGATAATCATCATAAGAGAAATATCAAGGATTAGTCATAAGCTCAGGTCTTGCATGTATCCCAAGGAGTTCCTACTCCAAGTTTGAAGCATCAATGATGTTCAATTCTCCTCTTAACCTGCAAAACACTTTCTCATCAAGTGGTTTAGTGAATATATCCGCTAATTGCTTGTCGGTGTGAACATGCTTGATATTAATGTCACCCGTAGCAACATGATCTCGAATAAAATGATGACGAACTTCAATATGCTTAGTTCGAGAGTGTTGCACGGGATTGTGAGCAATCTTGATAGCACTTTCATTATCACAAAGTAATGTAACATGTTTCACATATATCCCATAATCTTTAAGAGTTTGGGTCATCCAAAGTAATTGAGCACAACATGAACCAGTGGCAATGTATTCCGCATCGGCGATGGATAAGGATACCGAGTTCTGTTTCTTGGAAGACCAAGACACAAGAGATCTACCAAGAAATTGACAAGTACCCGAAGTGGACTTTCTATCAACCTTGTCACCGGCATAGTCCGAGTCGGACTATCCAACAAGATCGAAACAGGACCTCTTAGGATACCAAATGCCAAAATTTGGTGTATGGATTAAGTATCTCACTATCCTTTTCACGGCCTTAAGATGACATTCCTTAGGATAAGCTTGATATCGTGCACACATGCACACACTTAGCATTATATCGTTACGTGAAGCACATAGATATAACAATGAACCAAATAGAGCGATAAACTTTTTGATCAACCGGTTCACCATCTTTGGTCAAATCAAGATGTCCACTAGTAGGCATGGGTGTAGTCATACCTTTGCATTCTTGCATATTTAACTTCTTGAATAAGTCCTTGGTGTACTTCGTTTGAGAGACAAAGGTACCTTCCTTAGATTGCTTGATTTGCAAACCAAGAAAGAATTTGAGTTCACTCATCATAGACATCTCAAACTTCTCCGACATTAACTTCCCAAAATTTTCACTAAAATGAGGGTTAGTAGAACCAAATATAATATCATCGACATAAATTTGGCATACAAATAGTTCCCCATTAACCCTTTTTGTAAAAATATTAGAATCAATTTTACCAATTTCAAAGCCTTTTTCAATAAGGAACTTGGTCAAGCATTTATACCATGCTCTAGGAGCTTGTTTAAGACCATAAAGGGCTTTGTGAAGTTTGTAGACATGATCAGGTTTCTTAGGATTGACAAAGCCGGAGGTTGCTTAACATAAACTTCCTCCTCAATTTCACCATTTAGAAAAGCACTTTTAATGTCCATTTGGTACAAGGTGATATCATGGTGATTAGCATAAGCAAGTAAGATGCGAATGGACTCAAGTCTAGCAACGGGCATAAGTCTCACCATAGTCCATACCTTCGACTTGTGTGTAGCCTTGGGCGCATTTAGGCGTTCTTTGTTGCAAACTACTTGTCCATATTCATCTTGCTTGTTGCGAAACACCCATTTGGTACCGATGATGTTGTGGTTGTTGTCGGGCTTCTCAACCAATGTCCAGACTTGGTTTCTCTCAAAGTTGTGTAGCTCTTCGTGCATGGCGTTTATCCAATCCGGATCTTCCAATGCTTCTTCAACCTTCATAGGTTCAATGCTAGAGATGAATGAATAGTGTTCACAAAAGTTAGCTAAACGAGTTTTAGAGCTAGTGATTCTCCCGGTTTGGATATCTTTGTAGATTTGCTCGACGGGATGATCTTTAGCAATTCTTGCTCGAACTCGTGAAAGCTTTTGCTTGGGTCTTGGTTGAACATCTTCTTCATCTTGTTCTTCTTCTTGGCCTTCTTCATTGTTGGCGTTGTCATTCTCTTGTCGTGGTGGAGAAGGAGGTTGTTGACGTTCGTCTTGGTGCACTTCCTCGTTTTCTTCATCTTGGTGTGTCCCACTTGTTGATGCTTCCATATCAACTCTTGGTTCACCTTGTCATGAGGTAGAAGCTTCCACTTGGATGGACGAGGTACTCTCCTTCACCTCCGTTGGACGAATCTTGCCAATAGACAAGTCTTGAATTGCTTCCGAGGGGTCTTTGTCTCCTACATCAATTGGCAATTGCTCTAGTTGCGAGCCGTTAGATTCATCAAACTTCACATCTACCGTTTCTTCAACCTTTTGGGTGAAATTGTTGTAGACACGGTATGTGTGAGAGTTTGAGCCATAACCAAGTAGGAAACCTTCATGAGACTTAGGAGCAAATTTAGAACGACGATGCTTATCAAGAATTTAGCACTTTGAGACGAATACTCGAAAGTATCCAACTTGGGGTTTGTTACCGGTGAGAAGCTCGTATGCCGTCTTGCCGAGTAGCTTGTGAAGATACAAGCGATTTGTTGCATGACAAGCTGTCTCAACCGCTTCCTCCCAAAAGTGCTTCGGCGTTTTGTACTCATCAAGCATCGTGCTCGCCATTTTGATGAGCGTCCGGTTCTTCCTCTCAACAACTCCATTTTGTTGAGGTGTGTACGTAGCCGAGAACTCATGTGAAATCCTTTCTTCGTCAAGAAAGGTGTCCACATTTGCGTTCTTGAACTCCGTTCCGTTGTCGCTGCGAACCTTCTTGATCTTCACTTCAAATTGATTTTGTGCCTTCCTAGCGAAGTTTTTGAAGATCTTTTGAACCTGCGATTTATCATCGAGAAAGAACACCCACGTAAATCTTGAAAAATCATCAACTATAACTAGACCAAAAGAATTTCCACCGAGACTTTTGTAGGCGTTGGGACCAAAGAGGTCCATGCGAAGTAGCTCGAGTGGCCTCCTTGTGGTCATGATGTTCTTCACGGGATGCCTTCCTCCAACCTATTTACCTGCTTGACAAGCGCTGCAAAGTCTATCCTTATCAAATATGACATCATTAACGCCAAGGATATGATTTCCTTTAATAAGCTTGTCAAGGTTTCGCATACCAACATGACCTAGTCTTCTATGCCACAACCAGCCTTTAGAAGATTTAGCAATAAAGCAAGTTCTAGGTTGAGCCTTTTTAGTGAAATCAACAATGTATAGATCACCTATACGTACACCGGTAAAGACCATTTTATGATTATCTCTACGAAACACTTGGCAATCTACTTCATAGAATAGGATATTGAAACCGAAATCAGCAAGTCTAGATACTGAAAGTAAGTTGTAGCCAAGAGATTCAACGAGCATGACATTTTGTATGGAGCTATCATATGAGATGGCCACCTTACCAAGGCCAACCACCTTACCCTTTGAATTATCACCAAAAGTGACATATTTTTTAGGGTCGTCGTTGAGGGAGTCCAGGACTAGGGGGTGTCCGGATAGCCGAACTATCATCATGGCCGGACTCCTAGACTATGAAGATACTGTTGGAAATATGCCCTAGAGGCAATAATAAAAGCATTATTATTATATTTCCTTGTTCATGATAATTGTCTTTTATTCATGCTATAACTGTATTATCCGGAAATCGTAATACACGTGTGAATACATAGACCACAATACGTCCCTAGTGAGCCTCTAGTTGACTAGCTCGTTGGTCGACGATAGTCATGGTTTCGACTATGGACATCGGATGTCATTGACAGCGGGATCACGTCATTAGGAGAATGACGTGATGGACAAGACCCAATCCTAAGCATAGCACAAAGATCGTATAGTTCGCTTTTGCTAGAGCTTTTCCAATGTCAAGTATCTCTTCCTTAGACCGTGAGATCGTGTAACTCCCGGATACCGTAGGAATGCTTTGGGTGTACCAAACGTCACAACGTAATCGGGTGACTATAAAGGTGCATTACAGGTATCTCCGAAAGTGTCTGCTGGTTGACACGGATCGAGACAGGATTTGTCACTCCGTATGACGGAGAGGTATCAGGGCCCACTCGGTAGTGCATCATCATAATGAGCTCAAAGTGACCAAGTGTCCGGTCACGGGATCATGCATTACTGCATGCAGTAAAGTGACTTGCCGATAGCGAGACTAAGCGAGGTATTGGGATACTGACGATCGAAGTCTCGGGCAAGTAACATACCGTCGATAAAGGGAATAGCATACGGGGTTGCTTGAACCCTCGACATCGTGGGTTCATCCGATGAAAACATCGAGGCGTGTGGGAACCAACATGGGTATCCAGATCCGCTGTTGGTTATTGACGGAGAGCGTCTCGGTCATATGCGCATGTCTCCCGAACCCGTAGGGTCTACACATAAGGTTCGGTGGCGCTAGGGTTAATAGGAAGACAAGTATGTGATTACCGAATGTTGTTCGAGTCCGGATGAGATCCCGGACGTCACGAGGAGTTCCTAATAGTCCGGAGGTAAAGATTTATATATGTAAAGTGGTTAAACGGACTCCGGAAAGTTTCGGGGCATACGGTAATGTACCGGGGCCAGGGAGAGTTCGGAGGTCCACCGGGAGGGCCACCCCTCCCGGGGGGCCACATGGGCTAAGTGGGAGAGGAGCCAGCCTGGTGGGCTGGGCGCGCCCACCTAGGCCCATGCGGCTAGGGCTTGGGAGGGAAACCCTAAAGGGGCAAAGGGGCGCCCGCTTGGGGGGGCAAGCCACCTTTCCTCCTCCCTTAGCCGCCGCCCCCTCTAGATGCCATCTAGAGGGGCCGTCCCCTCTCCCTTCCTCCTATAAATAGAGGGGTGGGGGAGGCTGCACACACCATTGAAGGCGCAGCCCCTCCCTCCCAACACCTCTCTTTCTCCACGCGAAGCTTGGCGAAGCCCTGCCGGAGAACTGCCGTACCAACTGCACCACGCCGTCGTGCTGCCATTGGAGTTGTCTTCCTCAACCTCTCCTTCATCCTTGCTGGATCAAGATGGAGGAGACGCCATCGTCCCGTACGTGTGTTGAACGCGGAGGTGCTGTCCGTTCAGCACTTGGTCATCGGTGATCGGAATCACGTTGGGAACGTCTTCATCATCACCACTCCCTCGAACGCTTCCGTACTCGATCTACAAGTGGTATGTAGATGAAAACTCTCTCTCTTGACTCGTTGCTTAGATGAACTCATAGATAGATCTTGGTGAAACCGTAGGAAAATTTTAATTTTCTGCAACGTTCCCCAACAGTGGTATCAGAGCTAGGTCTATGCGTAGTTCTCTTTGCACGAGTAGAACACAATTTAGTTGTGGGCGTGGATCTTGTCAATTTACTTGCCGCTACTAGTCTTATCTTGCTTCCGCGGTATTGTGGGATGAAGCGGCCCCGGACCAACCTTACACGTGCGCTTACGTGAGACCGGTTCCACCGACTAACATGCACTAGATGCATAAGGTGGCTGGCGGGTGTCTGTCTCTCCTACTTTAGTTGGAGCGGATTCGATGAAAAGGGTCCTTATGAAGGGTAAATAGAAGTTGACAAGATCACGTTGTGGTTATTCGTAGGTAAGAAAACGTTCTTGCTAGAACCCAATTGCAGCCACGTAAAAGATGCAACAACAATTAGAGGACGTCTAACTTGTTTTTGCAGCAATTGACATGTGATGTGATATGGCCAAGTTGTGATGTATGATGAATGACATATTGTGATGTATGAGATCATGTTCTTGTAATAGGAATCACGACTTGCATGTCGATGAGTATGACAACCGGCTGGAGCCATAGGAGTTGTCTTTATTTTTGTATGACCTGCGTGTCATTGAAGAACGCCATGTAACTTACTTCACTTTATTGCTAAACGCGTTAGCCATAGAAGTAGAAGTAGTCGTTGGCGTGACAACTTCATGGAGGCACAATGATGGAGATCATGATGATGGAGATCATGGTGTCATGCCGGTGACAAGATGATCATGGAGCCCGAAGATGGAGATCAATGGAGCTTTATGATATTGGCCATATCATGTCACTACTATATAATTGCATGTGATGTTTATTATGTTTATACATCTTGTTTACTTAGAACGACGGTAGTAAATAAGATGATCCCTTACAACAATTTCAAGAAGTGTTTCCCCTAACTATGCACCGTTGCCAAAGTTCGTCGTTTCTAAGCACCACGTGATGATCGGGTGTGATGGATTCTTACGTTCACATACAACGGGTGTAAGACAGATTTACACACGCGAAAACACTTAGGGTTTACTTGACGAGCCTAGCATGTACAGACATGGCCTCGGAACACAGAGACCGAAAGGTCGAACACGAGTCGTATGGAAGATACGATCAACATGAGAATGTTCACCGACGAGACTGGTCCGTCTCACGTGATGATCGGACACGGCCTAGTCGACTCGGATCGTGTAACACTTAGATGACTAGAGGGATGTCTAATCTGAGTGGGAGTTCATTGAAATAATTTGATTAGATGAACTTAATTATCATGAACTTAGTCTAAAACTTTTGCATAATATGTCTTGTAGATCAAATGGCCAACGCTCATGTCAACTTGAACTTCAACGCGTTCCTAGAAAACCAAGCTGAAAGATGACGACGGCAACTATACGGACTGGGTCCGGAACACGAGGATCATCCTCATAGCTGCCAGAAACAATATGTCCTAGAAGGACCGCTAGGTGACGCTCCGTCCCGGAAGAACCAAGACATTATGAATGCTTGGCAAACTTCATGCTGATGATTACTCCCTCGTTCGGTGCGGCATGCTTTACAACTTAGAACCGGGCTCCAAAAGCGTTTTGAGCATCACGGAGCATATGAGATGTTCGAGGAGCTGAAACTTGTTTTCCAAGCTCACGCCGGTCGAGAAGATATGACATCTCCGACAAGTTCTATAGTTGTAAGATGGAGGAAAACAGTTCACGGTGGAGCACATCACGAAGATATGTCAGGTTGCACAACCGTATGACCCGGTGAACATTAACCTCCACGATGAGGCGGTCATTGACAGAATCCTCCGATCGCTCCCACCAAGCTACAAGAGCTTTGTGATGAACTACAACATGCAGGGGATGGTAAAGACCATTCCTGAAGTGTTCTCTATGCTGAAGTCAGCCGAGGTTGAAATCAAGAAAGAACATCAAGTGTTGATGGTCAATAAGACCACTAAGTTCAAGAAGGGTGTCACAGCCGCAGATCAGCCCTAGCTTGATTTTCTTGCATCCATGCATCATGTCTAAATTTATTTTAAATTTGAAATGGGGGTGACCAAGCCCTAGCACCAAAAACAATTCAAATAGGTTCAACTAAGAAATATTTTTCAATGAACCAAATGGCCTTCAAAAATGTTCACCATTTGTGGAAAATTGCTGGAAACAGTAACCAGAGGTGTTGCACATTTTTCATGACATATTTGGTCACTGGATTAATTCATTAAGTATTTGCATTTGGGCATTTAAATACTATAAAATATTTTAACTGCTCAGATAATCACAAACTGAAATGTTTGTTGTTGGAAATATTTCAAACAGTGACATTGACCAGTTTCATGATTTTTGGAAATGCCCTGGCATTTTTATTAAAGCCAAACAAAATTACAGAATAATAGAAAACTAAAATAGAAATAAGAGAGAGAGAGAAACTTACCTGGCAGCCCACCTACCTGGCGTCCGAACCGGCCCAGCTTCCCCCCCCCCCTCGCTGGCCCAGTTGGCCCAGCCCACCTCCTCGCGCGTCGTCTTCCCCATGCCTTCTGGCATCGCGCGTGGCGCACAGACAGAGCCGCGGCCACCTCCTGCCCGTCTTTGGCGGCCTCCCGACCTTCTCATGACGCCACGGAGACGGCCACGCGCCCAACCCCTGGACCCCTCGCTCTCTCCCTTCTCCTCGTTTCTCTCCTCTGTCCCACTCCCTGCTGACCGAGAACCGCCACGACGCCGACCACCGTACCCACGGCCGCAGCCATCCCCGAGCCGCCCCGAGCTATCCTCGATCTCCGCCACCTCATTCCCTACCTCCTCACCGAGTCACACGACCGGAGAAGCCCCGAAGCGCCGCCCCGACGTCTTCCCCCTCCTCGGCCTCCGAGGATCGCCGCCCGTCGAATTCGGCCGCCGTTCGGTCTTCCCGAGGCCGCCGTCCACCTCTACGGGATCCACGTGAGCTCACCGCCTGCTTCCCCTCTCCCCACGGTCGATTGCTCCCCTAACCGCCAACCGCCGCACCGAGAACTCTTCATCACGGCCATGGCGCCCGTGTGGCAGAGGCCACCTAGCTTGCGCCTGAAAGCACGCTACCAAGTTCGCCGCCCTCCGAGGAGCCCGCAGTATACATTTCCCTCTAGTGCACCACAGCGTCGAGCTCGAGCTACTTCGAGCTCGGCTGACCCGCCTAGGTCGTCGCCGGCGCCGATTCAGCCACCCGACCCGGCTAGCTCCACCAAGAGCCTCGGCTCGTTCCGGCTCCACCTAGATGCCTTCCGCGGCCCTTTTGGTTGCGGGCAATTAAAATCACTCTCGCCGCGTCGTCGCGCTACTTGGCTAGCATGATGACCGTGACCGGTGACCGGCGTGGGTTGACCTTGCCGGTTGACTTTCCCTCTCCCTCATCGACATGCGGGCCCCGCTTGCATTAATTAAGTTAGGTTAGTATTAACTAAGCTAGGTTAGTTTAGTGGAACAACGACACTCGGGACCCACAAGTCGGGGTTTGACCTGGACCGCCCTTGATTGATCGCTGACGTCATGCCTCTGTAATCTTGGCGCAATTATTTGATTTTCTGGATTTAATTTAATTCAGGAAATTTGAAAACACCCCAAACTTCAAATATTCATAACTTTTAATCTGTAACTCCAAATTAAATAATTTATATATGAAAATGATCAGAAAAATATGAAGAATCTGTTTATGGCATTTTCATGCATGATTGAACAAGTTAACCTCACTGAATAGGATGAATCATGATTAGGGCAAATTATGAAATAACATTTGGAGTTGGAGTTTAACCTTGTTTGAATTCCACTTCAATTAACTTGGCTAGATATTGCATTAGGTGAATTCAGTACCTTAACATGACATGTCATCCATGTGAATGTGCATTGCATTAATTGTGTCCTCTCTTGTTTGCGGTAATTGCCCTCTCGATAGACGGCGTTAAACGATTGTTCGATGACACCGATGAAGAACTATACTATCTTGAAGTGCTGTGCAAGCAAAACCCCCTTGTTCATTCCGATATAATCCCACCCTCTCGCTCCTGCTCTATTTTACTGCATTAGGACAACAACGACTCATGTGTTACTTGCTGCGGTAGCTGAACCCCTTGATCCTTTGCGTGACCTGTCATTCCACAGTAACTAGATGAAACCCACTAGCATGAGTAGGAATTGTTTGAGCCATGTTGTGCCTACTCATTTATGCTTGTTTGTCATGCACACTCTTGCTTAGAGTTGAGTCAGGTCCGATTCATCGGGGATGAATCGGAGGTGTGTGAACATGTCCTCTTGTGTGTGAGCTAAGTGTGTGAACACGATTTGGTAAAGGTAGCGGTGAGAGGCCATGTAGGAGTACATGGTGGGTTGTCTCATTGCAGCCGTCCTCGAGGAACTGAGTTACGTGTTTGTGATCCATGAAACAGTTACTACCACGCATTGGGATCCTTAATTGACCCTCTCGGCTTCTTAACCACCCTTGTCCTCGGTCAAGGAGTTGCAAGTAGTTTACGGTGTTTGTAGTATCTTTGGGGCCGCCGCATAGCTGACCATAGGGGTGGGTTGTGTTGCGGTAGGCACCGTGGCCCGGTGTACCGATTCGCCCGTTTGGTGTCTGGGAACCCTGCACACATCGTTCGGGCTGTATGGGAAACCTCGGCCGGACTCCTGCGGATGGAACCCGAATAGGCGATAAACCTGGACTTGGGACTTGTGTGTTTAGGTAGGTCGTGGCCGACACCCACGTTGGGCTTCGCTTGAAGGTTGCCGAGTACATGTCGTGTATGGCGGTAAGTGGTGAGCGTGTGTGAAGAAGTACACCCTGCAGGGTTAATATGATCTATTCGAATAGCCGTGTCCACGGAGAAGGACTTCGGGTTGCCTATATCGGTTCATAGACAAGTGAAAGTGGATACTCTAAAATGCAAGATAAGCGTGAGTGCTATGGATGGCGTTCTCGTAGGGAGACGGGAGGCGGATCCATAGTGGTGTATTGATATGGTGAATATGTGGACTCGTGTGCGCCACCTCAAAAGAGTTACTTGCGAAATCGTAGTTCGGGATAGCCACCGAGTCAAAGCTGGCTTGCTGCGGTCAAACTCCACCACCCCTTTGATAATGATGCATATGTAGCTAGTTACGATGTAAGTCTTGCTTTGAGTACGTTTGTACTCACGTTTGCTTATTTTATGTTTTGCGAGAGACTTCAGTCTCGTTAGTAGTTCCGCTTGGACTTGACGTTTAGCTTGTTACCTCAGCTACGATCTTGTGCCCTCGGCGAGATCTGGTAGATAGTCAGGCTTCTCGGCCTTCTTCATTTATAGTTGTTTGTACTTTCGGACATGTTTAGCTTCCGCTTGTGCTTTGACTTGTATGTTTCGAGTGTTGGGTCATGAGACCCATGTTTGTAATATCTCGCTCCTCGAAGCCTATTGGATAAATATTTGAGTCGTAGAGTTATGTTGTGATGCCATGTTGTATCTACACATATTGAGCATATTGTGTGTATGTTTGAAATGCTTGGTATGTGTGGGATCCGACAAACTAGTTGTTTATCCTTGGCAGCCTCTCATATGGGGAAATGTAGTCTCGTGCTTACGGCGATAGTAGTCCGCTTCTGACCGGTTCACCGGAGTCCTGCTAGCTGACACTCTTTGCTCTGGACACTTGACTGGCCGGCATGTGTTTCACTTCGTTCCTATGTCTGTCCCTTCGGGGAAATGTCACGCGGTGTTATTCGGAGTCCTGCCTAGCCTGCTACAGCCCGGCCGGAGTCCTGTTAGCCCAGTGCTACAACCCGAATATATACGTTGATGACCGACATGCTCGATGTGATTCATGTATGCCTGTCCCCATGGGTTAGCGCCGCTTTGGGTTCACGACTAGCCATGTCGGCCCGGGTTCTTTGTCATATGGATGCTAGCGACACTATCACATACGTGAGCCAAAAGGCATAAACGGTCCCGGGCCATGGTAAGGCGACACCATTGGGAATACCGTGCGTGAGGCCGCAAAGTGATATGACGTGTTACATGCTAGATCGGTGTGACTAGGATCGGGGTCCTGACAGCGTTGGTATCAGAGCCTGACTGCCTGTAGGATTACCAAGCCAAACTGGTCGAAGTTGTGTCTATAAATGCTTTAGTTATGTAAGGGAATTGATTGTGGAAGGAACGTAAGGCTCTTTTACTCCTTATACCTCATGGCCTTCTGATCTGAGTCAACCTCTTCTCTTCTACGGGGTTAAGAACTAGGCCTTCTCATCTATCTATCAGGATGACGTGTTACTAATCCATAGACCCTTAAGATTGTTGGATTTAATCCTCAGTTCAGTTCCTACTATTTCTGTATGATAATTGTTGATCTCGGAATCTTGGTATTGTGATGTTGAGTGGTTATGCCACCATTTTTGCAGGATGTCTCAAATCATTTTGAGCATTTACAGCCGTTATGCTGTCCGAGTTATCCTAGGTCTCTAAATAGTCTGATGCATTTGCAAATCCCTTCTTCCCGTTCCTGATGTCCTTTTTGGTCAGAATGAGCACACCTACCGGTGCGCCGAAGTAATTTATTGCCTCGACATATATGTTGGAGTTATTATTATGACCCTAGGTGTTTAGGAAGTCACCTAGCAATTTAGCAATGCTTTTGTATCCCCAGTGTTATGATTCTGGCCATTATTCTTGAAAGCATCCCGCGATGCAATTTAGTTAGTAGGTATTCTAATCAGGGGTTCTTGAACCCGAGATTCACCCTACTTCATGTTGTTAGTATTTGCTATTTCCTTTAGGATATTAGTAACCTTTGCATTAGTCCTCGAGGTCCGTGGTATTTCCTTCTTCCAAATACTATGAACCGCCTATGGCAGAAGTTCTCGCTGAACCAAAAGATCACAACCAGAGCGCTCTTGAGGAGTTCTCCATTCATATTGTGACTCTGCGGTTCTACCTTCTCTCGCATGGATTATCCGGAAGAAATGTTGAGCTTTGCTCGACGTACTAATCTATGCATCCACAACTCGAGAAAATTATATGTTTCTTGAGTTGTCCCTCTTTAGTTGTATCCTCGACTCTCGTCTATCAATTGATAGTCAAGGGTATGTGTGCGATCGTGTTTATCGATGTCTATTATCCTTGTGGTCCGTCAAGCCATTACATTGCGGAATGACTAGGAGAAACAAACTCAAAGACCTCATCCATTTCCGTGATTGGGTCAAAGTAGTTGTATCCCGCAGATCAAAATGCCAATTCAGCCTTTGATGCTGTTCCACCTGGAGTGTTACCATCTTTATGTCAAGAATGTCATGAGAATTGCACCTTCTCTTATGAATTCTCGATGCAGTGATACTTCTCGCCATCATTATCCATTCCTCGGTTCCGAGTTGTTGAAACGGAATGCCGACAAGTGAATTGTGATGTGTGAAATCAATACTCCGAGCAACTCGTTGCTTGGCAGCTAATGGACAATATCCTCATTCTTAGCGTGTTGGTTATTAAATCATCATCCTAAGATTGATCGTGCTACCTAGTCCTTATTTCCGGTGCACACTTCGATTGATGAGTTAGGATTATATCAAGTCATCACTCATTTGATCAGATCGTCTTGCCCTCAAAAGCAAGGTTGTTCTCGAGCTTAGTAACATACCGGTGGTTCGTGACTTTCCAAATATTTTCTTGGAAGTGTTACCGGGTTGTCTCCTGACTGTTATGTGGAGCTCGTGATCAAGTTGGTTTCTTGTGAACCACCCTTTCTCCAAGAATCTGTGTTGGATATCCCTGAGCTAGTTGGTTAAGCTAGGCAACAACTTGGAGAGTTGGAGGATAAAAGCTTGCCTGACTTAGTTCGTTCCAAAGGGATATTCTTGTGTAGTGTGTGTTGAAGAAAGATGATATCTTCATCGATTGGTCCCTGCGATCAGTCGTTGGACCTATTGTCCTATCAATCCTTTGATTTGAGTATGGGCTATCGTCAAACCAAATCAGAACCAACGATGTTCGTAATGTTGTCTTACTCGTGGTTGATCCTCGAGCATACCCGTTACATCTGTTGGTCGACCAATGCTATCACCGTGTTCACATGATGGTGGAAGTCCAGTGATATGGAAATTCCGATGAGTTGTTGTTGAGCCCATCGCCAGCATTTTGTCTCCCCCATGAGTCATGTTGAACATCAACCTAGTGCTGGAAATTTGTGTAAGCATTTCTTCGTGTTTTGTTCATGAAGCATATGTTTGGATGAAAGTAGTGACCTCCTCTAATTCATGTGCATTTGATGCAAGTTGCCGCCGTGAATTTGAGAAAGGTTTGTTTTGTTTCCTATGGTACCATCCCAAGTCAGTCATGCACGTGCGAGGTGCTCTATGGTTTGATAGGTTGGCCGCCTCCACTCCATATGTGTTTCCTAGCACACCAAGCCACTGGCTGATTTGTTCAAGGAGAAGGAGTTCCTTCATTAGAGCTAATCCGGACTTATGTAGGGACTTCGATATCCTCGATTATGGTTCCCCACCTGAACTCGGTAGTGTTTTATTATAAGACTACCATGTGGTCATGCCTGTCTAGGACAGTGTGTTCAGAGGTTTGTAGCGGAACCAGCTCATGTTTTGGAGCTTGCTATCGTAGTTCATTCCCGAGAATCTCGCAACAACTTCTCGTCGATTTGTGTTGCAAACTTTCATTTTTTTCCTTCTAGACTCGGTGAGTCTGGAATATCCTAACACCAATCGGATCTGAATCTCAGGCAGATATGATGGTTGGAACATACCAACAGTTGCATTTCGTTCCCAGCTTGCACCGTCCTTGTGCCATTTCACTATAGGCTGCCTTCTTAGTAATTCTTGTCCAGGATCCTCCTCAAAAGTGGGTCCCCTCCACCTTCGATGATAAGCAAAAATCATCCATTGCGTTGTCTTCAAGAAGCTAGTCCACATCATCCATTCTAGTCCGGGTGTACCATTCCTTTGCACTCCACCAAACGATCGTTGTGAATTGCCTTAGGCTGGTATGAAGAGTTTCAATGATCTTGTATCAAAAGTAATTCTTTTTGCCACTTAAGGGAATAGTTCCTCGCGTCACCTCCCCTGAGGTGCCCCGCTATTGGATCATGACAATTATTTCCTCGCCACCTTGACACCATCCATCATCTCCCAAAGCGTGGAATTGTTGCCACCAATCAAACCCCGTCGTTTGTTCTTCCATCCCTTTCGATGTGTTTTGTGTCTCAACTCGAGATGTGTCACCATCTCAGTCCGTGAGTCGATCATGTTTACTTGATCTTCGTGAAGATCGAATCATGTAGGGTCTCCCCTTCTTTTACATTGTCGTGTCGAGTGAAGATCCCGAAAGCAAAGACGTCAAGACCAAGATGATGGAGTGAATCAACATCTTCGAGAAGGGCAAATGGATCATGAAAATTGTGATAGTTGCGACTCCCTTTTTCCTCTTACCTCACGTCTTGAATCTCGGGGCGAGATTCTTGTTTAGTGGGGGTGAGCTGTCACAGCCCCAGATCAGCCCTAGCTTGATTTTCTTGCATCCATGCATCATGTCTAAATTTCTTTTAAATTTGAAATGGGGGTGACCAAGCCCTAGCATCAAAAACAATTCAAATAGGTTCAACTAAGAAATATTTTTCAATGAACCAAATGGCCTTCAAAAATGTTCACCATTTGTGGAAAATTGCTGGAAGCTTGATAATCAGAGGTGTTGCACATTTTTCATGACATATTTGGTCACTGGATTAATTCATTAAGTATTTGCATTTGGGCATTTAAATACTATAAAATATTTTAACTGCTTAGATAATCACAAACTGAAATGTTTGTTGTTGGAAATATTTCAAACAGTGACATTGACCAGTTTCATGATTTTTGGAAATGCCCTGGCATTTTTATTAAAGCCAAACAAAATTACAGAATAATAGAAAACTAAAATAGAAATAAGAGAGAGAGAGAAACTTACCTGGCAGCCCACCTACCTGGCATCCGAACCGCCCAGCTTCCCCCTCATGGCCATTGGCCCAGCCCACCTCCTCAAGGCGTCGTCTTCCCCATGCCTTACGGCATCAGCGGCGTGGCCACAGCCGAGCCGCGGCCACCTCTTGCCGTCTTTGGCGGCCTCCCCGACCTTCTCACGACTCCACGGTGTCGGCCACGCGCCCAACCCCACTGGACCCCCTCGCGCTCTCCCTTCTCCTCGTTTCTCTCCTCTGTCCCACTCCCTCGCTCGCCCGCGAACCGCCGTCGACGCCGACCACCGTACCCACGGCCGCAGCCATCCCCGAGCCGCCCCGAGCTATCCTCGAGCTCCGCCACCTCGTTCCCTACCTCCTCACCAAGTCACACGACCGGAGAAGCCCCGAAGCGCCGCCCCGACGTCTTCCCCCTCCTCGGCCTCCGAGGATCGCCGCCGTCAAATTCGCCGCCGTTCGGTCTTCCCCGAGGCCGCCGTCCACCTCTACGGGATCCACGTGAGCTCACCGCCCGTTTCCCCCTCTCCCCACGGTCGACTGCTCCCCCTAACCGCGCCAACCGCCGCACCCGAGAACTCTTCACCGCCGGCCATTGCGCCGCCGTGGCCAGGGCCACCCTAGCTTGCGCCGAAAGCACGCTACCAAGTTCGCCGCCCTCCCAGAGCCCAGCGCCTTCATTTCCCCTCTAGTGCACCGCGTCGAGCTCGAGCTCGCCCGAGCTCGGCGGCCGCCTAGGTCGTCGCCGGCGCCGATTCCGCCACCCGACCCGGCTATCTCCAACAAGAGCCTCGGCTCGTTTCCAGCTCCACCTAGATGCCTTCGCGGCCCTTTTGGTCACGGGCAATAAAATCACTCTCGCCGCGCGTCGGCTGGCGGCTAAACGCCATGACTGGCTGACCACGGCCCGGGGCGTGGGTTGACCTTGCCGGTTGACTTTCCCTCTCCCTCATCGACATGCGGGCCCCTTGCTAATTAAGTTAGGTTAGTATTAACTAAGCTAGGTTAGTTTAGTCGGAACAACGACACTCGGGACCCACAAGTCAGGGTTTGACCTGGACCGCCATGATTGATCGCTGACGTCATGCCTCCGTAATCTTGGCGCAATTATTTGATTTTACGGATTTAATTTAATTCAGGAAATTTGAGAAAACACCCCAAACTTCAAATATTCATAACTTTTAATCTGTAACTCCAAATTAAATAATTTATATATGAAAATGATCGAAAAATATGAAGAATCTGTTTATGGCATTTTCATGCATGATTGAACAAGTTAACCTCACTGAATAGGATGAATCATGATTAGGGCAAATTATGAAATAACATTTGGAGTTGGAGTTTAACCTTGTTTGAATTCCACTTCAATTAACTTGGCTAGATATTGCATTAGGTGAATTCAGTACCTTAACATGACATGTCATCCATGTGAATGTGCATTGCATTAATTGTGTCCTCTCTTGTTTGCGGTAATTGCCCTCTCGATAGACGGCGTTCGACGATTGTTCGATGACACCGATGAAGAACTATACTATCTTGAAGTGCTGTGCAAGCAAAACCCCTTGTTCATTCCGATATAATCCCACCCTCTCGCTCCTGCTCTATTTTACTGCATTAGGACAACAACGACTCATGTGTTACTTGCTGCGGTAGCTGAACCCCTTGATCCTTTGCATGACTGTCATTCCGGTAACTAGATGAAACCCACTAGCATGAGTAGGAATTGTTTGAGCCATGTTGTGCCTACTCATTTATGCTTGTTTGTCATGCACTGCTCTTGCTTAGAGTTGAGTCAGGTCTGATTCATCGGGGATGAATCGGAGGTGTGTGAACATGTCCTCTTGTGTGTGAGCTAAGTGTGTGAACACGATTTGGTAAAGGTAGCGGTGAGAGGCCATGTAGGAGTACATGGTGGGTTGTCTCATTGCAGCCGTCCTCGAGGCCCGAGTTACGTGTTTGTGATCCATGAAACAGTTACTACCACACATTGGGATCCTTAATTGACCCTCTCGGCTTCTTAACCACCCTTGTCCTCGGTCCGGGAGTTGCAAGTAGTTTACGGTGTTTGTAGTATCTTTGGGGGCCGCCTGCAACGCTGACCATAGGGGTGGGTTGTGTTGCGGTAGGCACTGGCCAGTGTGTACCCGATTCGCCCGTTTGGTGTCTCGGGAACCACGCACACATCGTTCGGGCCTGTATGGGAAACCTCGGCGGACACCTGCGGATGGAACCGAATAGGCGATAAACCTGGACTTGGGACTTGTGTGTTTAGGTAGGTCGTGGCCGACACCCACGTTGGGCTTCCGCTTGAAGGTTGCCGAGTACATGTCGTGGTAAACGGCGGTAAGTGGTGAGAGTGTGTGAAGAAGTACACCCTGCAGGGTTAATATGATCTATTCGAATAGCCGTGTCCACGGAGAAGGACTTCTGGGTTGCCTATATCAGTTCATAGACAAGTGAAAGTGGATACTCTAAAATGCGCAAGATAGCGTGAGTGCTATGGATGGCGTTCTCGTGAGGAGAGGCGGAGGCGGATCCATAGTGGTGTATTGATATGGTGAATATGTGGACTCGTGTATGCGCCACCTCAAAAGAGTTACTTGCGATCGTAGTTCAGGATAGCCACCGAGTCAAAGCTGGCTTGCTGCAGTCAAACTCCACCACCCCTTTGATAATGATGCATATGTAGCTAGTTACGATGTAAGTCTTGCTGAAATGCGTTTGTACTCACGTTTGCTTATTTTATGTTTAGCGAGAGACTTCAGTCTCGTTAGTAGTTCCGCTTGGACTTGACGTTTAGCTTGTTACCTCGGCTACGATCTTGTGCCCTCGGCGGATCTGGTAGATAGTCGTGCTTCTCAGCCTTCTTCATTTATAGTTGTTTGTACTCGGACATGTTTAGCTTCCGCTTGTGCTTTGACTTGTATGTTTCGAGTGTTGGGTCATGAGACCCATGTTTGTAATATCTCGCTCCTCGGAGCCTATTGGATAAATATTTGAGTCGTAGAGTTATGTTGTGATGCCATGTTGTATCTACACATATTGAGCATATTGTGTGTATGTTTGAAATGCTTGGTATGTGTGGGATCCGACAAACTAGTTGTTTATCCTTGGCAACCTCTCATATGGGGAAATGTAGTCTCGTGCTTACGGCGATAGTAGTCCGCTTCTGGCCGGTTCACCGAGTCCTGCTAGCCCAAAGACTCTTGCTTGGACACTTGATTGGCCGGCATGTGTTTCACCGTTCCTATGTCCGTCCCTTCGGAAATGTCACATGGTGGTATTCGGAGTCCTGCCTAGCCTGCTACAGCCGGGATACCGGAGTCTGTTAGCCAGTGCTACAGCCCGAATATATACGTTGATGACCGACATGCTCGATGTGATTCATGTATGCTGTCCCCATGGGTTAGCGCCGCTTTGGGTTCACGACTAGCCATGTCGGCCGGGTTCTTTGTCATATGGATGCTAGCGACACTATCACATACGTGAGCCAAAAGCGCATAAGCGGTCCCGGGCCATGGTAAGGCGACACCCATGGGAATACCGTGCGTGAGGCCGCAAAGTGATATGATGTGTTACATGCTAGATCGGTGTGACTAGGATCGGGGTCCTGACAAAGGGCAAGGGTAAGAAGAACTTCAAGAAGGACGGCAAGGAGGTTGCCGCGCCCGGTAAGCAAGTTGCCGGGAAGAAGTCAAAGAATGGACCCAAACCCGAGACTGAGTGCTTTTATTGCAAGGGGAGGGGTCCTTTGAAGCGGAACTGCCCCAAATACTTAGCGGACAAGAAGGCCGGCAACACCAAAGGTATATTTGATATACATGTAATTGATGTGTACTTTGCGATTACTCGTAGTAACTCCCGGTATTTGATACGGTGCCGTTGCTCATATTTGTAATTCACAGCAGGAGCTGCGGAATAAGCGGAAATCGCAAAGGGCGAGGTGACGATCTTGGCGTCGGGAATGGTTCCGTAGTCGATGTGATCGCCGTCCGCACGCTACCTCTTCATTTACCTACGGGATTAGTTATGAACCTTAATAATTGTTATTTGGTGCCAAGTTTGAGCATGAATATTGTATCTGGATCTTGTTTAATGCGAGATGGCTACTCATTTAAATCCGAGAATAATGGTTGTTCTATTTATATGAGAGATATGTATTATGGTCATGCTCCGATGGTCAATGGTTTATTCCTAATGAATCTCGAGCGTAGTATTACACATGTTTATAGTGTGAATACCAAAAGATGTAAAGCTGATAACGATAGTCCCACATACTTGTGGCACTTTGCCGCCTTGGTCACATTGGTGTCAAGCGCATGAAAAAGCTCCATGTCGATGGACTTTTGGAGTCTTTAGATTATGAATCATTTGACACATGCGAACCATGCCTCATGGGCAAGATGACCAAGACTCCGTTCTCCGGAACAATGGAGCGAGCAACCAACTTGTTGGAAATCATACATACCGATGTAAAAGCGGTCCAATGAGCGTTGAGGCTCATGGAGGGTATCGTTATGTTCTCACTCTCACAGATGACTTGAGTAGATATGGGTATGTCTACTTGATGAAACACAAGTCTGAGACCTTTGAAAAGTTCAAGGAATTTCAGAATGAAGTAGAGAATCAACGTGACCGAAAGATAAAATTCTTACGATCGGATCGCGGAGGAGAATATTTAAGTCACGAATTTGGTACACACTTAAGAAAATGTGGAATCGTTTCTCTACTATCGCAGCCTGGAACACCTCAGCGTTATGGTGTGTCAGATAGTCTTTATCTCACTCTATTGGATATGGTGCGGTCTATGATGTCTCTTACCGATTTACCGCTATCATTTTGGGGATACGCTCTAGAGACAGCTACATTCACTTTAAATAGGGCACCGTCTAAGTCCGTTGAGACGACACCGTATGAATTATGGTTTGGGAAGAAACCTAAGTCGTCGCTTCTAAAAGTTTGGGGATGCGATGCTTATGTCAAGAAACTTCAACCTGAAAAGCTCGAACCCAAGTCGGAAAATGCGTCTTCATAGGATACCCTAAGGAAACCATAGGGTATACCTTCTACTTAAGATCTGAGG
This sequence comes from Aegilops bicornis, assembly GCA_021605145.1. Lineage (NCBI taxonomy): Eukaryota > Viridiplantae > Streptophyta > Magnoliopsida > Poales > Poaceae > Aegilops > Aegilops bicornis. Next base: position 580,025,572 of record CM038670.1, read on the forward strand.
GCAAGATCTTTGTTGCCAAGAACGGATCCTTTACGGAAAAGAGTTTCTCTCGAAAGAAGTAAGTGGGAGGAAAGTAGAACTCGATGAAGTACTACCTCTTGAACAGGATAGTAGTGCTACTCAGAAAGTGTTCTGTGATGCCTACACCAACCGAAGAGGAAATTCATGATGATGATCAAGGTACTTCGGATCAAGTTGCTCTTGAACCGTGGGTCCACTAGGACACGTTCCGCACTGCAGTGGTACGGCAACCTGTCTTGGAAATCATGTTGTTAGACAACAATGAACCTTGAACTATGAAGAAGCGATGGCGGGCCAGATTCCAACAAATGGCTAGAAGCCATGAAGTCCGAGATAGAATCCATGTATGAAAACAAAGTGTGGACTTTGGTGACTTGCCCGATGATCGTGACGATAGAAAACAAATGGATCTTTAAGAAGAAGGCGGACGGATGGTAATGTCACCATCTATAAAGCTCGACTTGTCGCTAAGGGTTATCGGCAAGTTCAAGGGATTGACTACGATGAGACTTTCTCTCCGTAGCGAAGCTTAAGTCCGTCCGAATCATGTTAGCAATTGCCGCATACTATGATTATGAGATATGGCAGATGGACGTCAAAACAGCGTTCCTTAACGGATATCTTAAGGAAGAGCTGTATATGATGCAGCCGGAAGGTTTTGTCGATCCTAAGAATGCTAACTAAGTATGCAAGCTCCAATGATCCATTTATGGGCTGGTGCAAGCATCTCGGAGTTGGAACATTCGCTTTGATGAGATGATCAAAGCGTTTGGGTTTATCTTGAGACTTATGGAAGCACTGCGTTTACAAGAAAGTGAGTGGGAGCTCATGGCATTTCTCATATTATATGTAGATGACATACTTTTGATGGGAAATGATATAGAATTCTTGGACATCATTAAGGCCTACTTGAATAAGTGTTTTTCAATGAAGGACCTTGGAGAAGCTGCTTATATATTAGGCATCAAGATCTATAGAGATAGATCGAGACGCCTCATAGGTCTTTCACAAAGCACATACCTTGATAAGATTTTGAAGAAGTTCAAAATGGATCAGTCCAAGAAGGGGTTCTTGCACATGTTGCAAGGTGTGAGATTGAGCTCAGCTCAATGCCCGACCACGGCAAAAGATAAAGAAGAGATGAGTGTCATCCCCTATGCCTCGACCATAGGATCTATTATGTATGCCATGCTGTGTACCGGACTGATGTAAACCTTGCCGTAAGTTTGGTAGGAAGGTACCAAAGTAATCCCGGCAAGGAACACCGGACAACGGTCAAGAATATCCTGAAGTACACGAAAGGACAAAGGACATGTTTCGTTTATGGAGGTGACGAAGAGCTGCGTCAGAAGGGTTACGTCGACGCTTAGCTTCGACACATCCTGAATGACTCTAAGTCACAAACCGGATACGTGTATATGTTGAATGGTGGAAGCGATGGCTGGTGCGGTACTGCAAGCAGAAGCGTCGTGGCGGGATCTACATGTGAAGCGGAGTACATGGCAGCCTCGGAGGCAGCACATGAAGCAATTTGGGTGAAAGAGTTCATCACCGACCTAGGAGTCATACCCAATGCGTCGGGCCGATCAAACTCTTCCGTGACAACACTGGAGCTATTGCCCTTGCCAAGGAGCCCAGGTTTCACAAGAAGACCAGGCACATCAAGCGTCGCTTCAACTCCATCCGTGAAAACGTTCAGGATGGAGACATAGAAATTTGTAAAGTGCATACGGATCTAAATGTCGCAGATCCGTTGACTAAACCTCTTCCGCAGGCAAAACATGATCAACACCAGAACTCTATGGGTGTTCGATTCATCACAATGTAACTAGATTATTGACTCTAGTGCAAGTGGGAGACTGTTGGAAATATGCCCTAGAGGCAATAATAAAAGCATTATTATTATATTTCCTTGTTCATGATAATTGTCTTTTATTCATGCTATAAGCTGTATTATCCGGAAATCGTAATACACGTGTGAATACATAGACCTGTACGTCCCTAGTGAGCCTCTAGTTGACTAGCTCGTTGGTCGACAGATAGTCATGGTTTCCTGACTATGGACATAAGATGTCATTGACAACGGGATCATGTCATTAGGAGAATGACGTGATGGACAAGACCCAATCCTAAGCATAGCACAAAGATCGTATAGTTCGTTTTGCTAGAGCTTTTCCAATGTCAAGTATCTCTTCCTTAGACCGTGAGATCGTGTAACTCCCGGATACCGTAGGAATGCTTTGGGTGTACCAAAGCGTCCTGGCGTAACTGGGTGACTATAAAGGTGCATTACAGGTATCTCCGAAAGTGTCTGCATTGGGTTGACACGGATCGAGGCGAGGATTTGTCACTCCGTATGACGGAGAGGTATCACTTGGGCCCACTTTCGGTAGTGCATCATCATAATGAGCTCAAAGTGACCAAGTGTGCGGTCACGGGATCATGCATTACTGACGAGTAAAGTGACTTGCCGGTAACGAGACTAAGCGAGGTATTGGGATACCGACGATCGAAGTCTCGGGCAAGTAACATACCGTCTGATAAAGGGAATAGCATACGGGTTGCTTGAACCCTCGACATCGTGGGTTCATCCGATGACAACATCGAGGCGTGTGGGAACCAACATGGGTATCCAGATCCCGCTGTTGGTTATTGACCGGAGAGCGTCTCGGTCATGTCGCATGTCTCCCGAACCCGTAGGGTCTACACACTTAAGGTTCGGTGGCGCTAGGGTTAATAGGAAGACAAGTATGTGATTACCGAATGTTGTTGAGTCCCGGATGAGATCCCGGACGTCACGAGGAGTTCGGAATGGTCCGGAGGTAAAGATTTATATATGGAAAGTGGTTAAGCGGACTCGGAAAGTTTCGGGGGCATACTGTAATGTACGGGGCCACCGGAGAGTTCCGGAGGTCCACCGGGAGGGGCCACCTCCCGAGGGGGCCACATGGGCTAAGTGGGAGAGGGAGCCAGCCTGGTGGGCTGGGCGCCTCCCACCTAGGCCCATGCGGCTAGGGCTTAGGAGGGAAACCCTAAAGGGGCAAAGGCGCCCCCGGCTTGGGGGCAAGCCACCTTTCCTCCTCCCTTGGCCGCCGCCCCCTCTAGATGCCATCTAGAGGGGGCCGCCCCTCTCCTTCCTCCTATAAATAGAGGGGTGGGGGAGGCTGCACACACCATTGAAGGCGCAGCCTCCCTCCCCAACACCTCTCTTTCTCCACGCTTGAGCTTGGCGAAGCCTGCCGGAGAACTGCCGTACCAACCGCACCACGCCGTCGTGCTACCATTGAGTTGTCTTCCTCAACCTCTCCTTCATCCTTGCTGGATCAAGGCGGAGGAGACACCATCGTCCCGCACGTGTGTTGAACGCGGAGGTGCTGTCCGTTCAGCACTTGGTCATCGGTGATCGGAATCACGTTGGAAACGTCTTCATCATCACCACTCCCTCGAACGCTTCCGTACTCGATCTACAAGTGGTATGTAGATGCAAACTCTCTCTCTTGACTCGTTGCTTAGATGAACTCATAGATAGATCTTGGTGAAACCGTAGGAAAATTTTAATTTTCTGCAACGTTCCCCATCAGATACAAGATTGAAGACTTCGTCCCTTGTCCGGATAGGACTTTCCTTGGCGTGGAAGGCAAGCTTAGCGATATGGATATGTACATCTCCTACCATTGTAACCGATTCTGTGTAACCCTAACCCTATCCGGTGTCTATATAAACCGGAGGGTTTTAGTCCGTAGGACGAACAACAATCCTACCATAGGCTAGCTTCTAGGGTTTAGCCTCTACGATCTCGTGGTAGATCTACTCTTGTACTACCCATATCATCAATATTAATCAAGCAGGCGTAGGGTATTACCTCCATCGAGAGGGCGAACACAGGTAAAAACATCGTGTCCCTTGTCTCCTGTTACCATCCGCCTAGACGCCTTGCTCGGGACCCCCTACCCGAGATCCGCGGTTTAACACCGACATTGGTGCTTTCATTGAGAGTTCCTACGTGTCGTCACCTATAGGCCCGATGGCTCCTTCGATCATCAACAACGACGCGGTCCGGTGAGACTTTTCTCCCGGACAGATCTTCATATTCGGCGGCTTTGCTGCGGGCCAATTCGCTAGGCCATCCGGAGCAGATCGAAAGCTACGCCCCAGCCATCGAGTCAGATTTGGGAGTTTGAACTACACAGCCGACATCCGCGGAGACTTGATCTTCGACGGATTCGAGCCACAGCCAAGCGTGCCGCACTGTCTCGATGGGCATGATCTAGCTCTGCCGCCAAACAGTGCCTTGGAAGCCGCACCAGAGTCCGCTCCGACCTTTAGCTCGGAGCCGACTCCCCCGATCGAGGACGAGTGGTTGGACACCGCCTCGGGGGCTACGATCTCAACGGCGATTGAGCCGAACTCCATCCCAGTCCTTTGCGAAGACCGTGACTCCAAGGTGCCGGACTCCTCTCCGGACTCCGAACCCTCCGCGCCCCTGCCGATCGAATCCGATTGGGCGCCGGTCATGGAGTTCATCGCCGCAGACATCTTTCAAAGACTCGCCCTTTGGCGACATCTTGAATTCACTAAAGTCTCTCTCTTTATCGGAGAGCCCTGGCGGACTACGGTCGGGAAGGTTGGGATGCAGACGGCGAAGAAATTCGCGCCCACCCACCACCCACTTTGTAGCCCTTTGTCGAAAGCTTACACGACATGCTCGATTTCGACTCCGAAGACATCGACGGTATGCACGACGAGGTAGGAGACAACCATGAACCAGCACCTATAGGATACTGGACAACCACCTCATCCCATGATGTATACATGGTGGATACACCTAAAGGAAGTGACGACGAGGAACAACGGGACACTACGAAGGATAAATCCCTCGAAAAGCAGTCAAAACGGCAACGTAAACGCCACACCAAGTCCCGCCTCGACAAAGACCCAGCCATAGAGCAGGGCGAACCGGTGGACGACGAACATGCTATCGAGCAACCGTCCAAACATGACAACTTGGATAAACAACCCGTCCCCGGCGAAGATAACAGTCTGGACGATCTCACGCCGGACAAATTGTTGGAGCAGAAGAACCTCCACAAAAGGCTCGTCGCCACTGCGCGTAGCCTGAAAAAGCAGAAGCGGAAGCTCAAAACAACGGAAGATGCACTCAGAATCAGAAGGAGCAAAGTACTCAACACCGCAGACAAATACGGTGACAGTCGCCGAACAAAGAGCTACCTAAAGAGAAAACTACTGCCCGAATTTGATGAAGAGGCCGTAGAGCCCCCACAATCAAAAAGCAAGAAGGCCACCCGGTCGGATGGACGACCCCACGGCAAACAGAGAGCGGCAAATGGCGCCGCACACAAGCTGGCACGTGATCTGCATAAGGATTCACATCAAAAGGATGGCCCAGTTAGGTCCATCTATGGGCCGAGAAAAGCAAGCTCCTCAAAGCAATGCAACACGCCAAATATCCGAACATCACGGCACACCCAAATATAGGGGTGCCGCACACCCCCTGTGTTTCACCTATGAGGTGCTGGATCACGAATTCCTCAGCGGATTCAAACCCGTAAACATAGAGGCATCTGACGGAACAACAGACCACAGAGTGCGGATTGAGGATTACATCCTCCACATACACATGGCTAGAGGAGATGATCTCCACGCCATAAAATACTTACCCCTCAAGCTCAAAGGGCCAGCCCGGCATTGGCTCAAAAGCCTCCTGAAAATACCATTGGAAGTTGGGAAGAGCTCGAGGATGCTCTTGAGCAAATTTTCAAGGGACTTATGTCCGTCCTCCGGATCTGAGCGATTTAAGTCATATAACTCAACAACCCGGAGAGTCAGCCCGCAAATTCTGGAACAGGTTCCTCACCAAAAGAACCAAATTGTCGACTGTCCGGACGCCGAAGCCTTAGCAGCTTTTAAACACAACGTCCGAGACGAATGGCTCGCCAGACACCTTGGCCAGGAAAAGCCAAGAACAATGGCCGCACTAACAAGCCTCATGACCCGCTTTTGCGCGGGAGAGGATAGCTGGCTAGCAAGATGCAGTACCAGCGACCCAAGTACATCCGAAGTTAGGGATGGAAATGGGAAACTACGACGCAGCAAGGACCAGCACCGGATTAAGAGGAACGGTCCAAAGAGCGCGACAGTCAACGCCGGATTCAAAAGCTCACGCCAGAACAATAAAAACTGCCCTTAAGGACAATAGTGATGAGCTATCCAACTTAAACAAAATCTTGGACAAGATATGCCAAATCCACAGTACTCCCGGGAAGCTGGCAAACCATACCCACAGAGATTGTTGGGTTTTCAAGCAGTCCTGCAGACTCAGCGCCAAACACAAGGGGCTCGACACACCAAGTGAAGATGATGACGAGCACCACAAGCAGAGCCCCGGAAAACAAAAGAATTTCCCACAAGAAGTCAAAACAGTAAACTTACTTCAAGTAACAAAAGAGGAAAACATAGCGGCACCCACTGAATTACGCTACCGCACAATCTACCCAATGAGTCCCAATACTGGTTGTCAAAACCAATTACCTTCGACCATCAGGACTACTCCTAAAGTATCCGTAACGCAGGATGGACTGCCTTGATACTAGAACCTATAATCGACGGTCTTCAATTTACGCAAGTCCTAATGGACAGCGGCAGTGATTTAAACCTGCTATATCAGGACACAATCCACAACATGGGGATAAACCCAAACAGGCATAGCAACACCTCCTTCAAAGGGGTAATGCTAGGCCTGTATGCCCATTGTACGGGCTCCCTACTGCTAGAAGTTGTGTTCGGCTCATCCGACAACTTCCGCCGTGAAAAGTTAACCTTCCACATCGCCCCATTCGAAAGTAGCTATCAAGCACTACTGGGGCGTGAAGCTTTCGCACGCTTTAACGCAATACCGCATTATGCATCTCTTTCACTTAAAATGCCCGGTCCACGCGGCATCATGTCATTAAAAGGGAGTATTAAGTGTTACTCGAAACGGAAGAACGTGAGACTGCCTTGACAGCCCCACACCTATCTGGCTCCGCTAATCAAAGCACTGAATAGGTCATTCAAACCCGGACACGGCTAGACGAGTCCGGCGCCTACTAGCGGCATGCCCCCATACAAGGGGCTGCACGCACGTACAACAAGAGACAATAAAGCTCAATTTTATTCACCTTCCGAATCGTACTCTGTTTATTTAATATAAAGTACATTTCTCGCATACGATATTTTTCTTTTCAACTAAGTTCTTCTCTTTTATAGATGAACACCGTGCTACACCCGTCCGAGGATACGGCAGCGGACACGGTAGCGCAGACGCAACGAGGACCCGTCGCAAGGATTCTTTTCAGATTAAGACCCTGCGTAAACCTTTTTTACTGTCTCTTGTTGATACACATCCCCCGGTTTCTTATTATAACCGAGGAGGAGGCTGGCGTTTTGGCATCGGCCGCACCAGAATTTTTGCGCGTACCTGGACACCAGGGGCTTAGGGCATTATTCTGCCCGTTTTCATAAAGACCGAATACCTTAGGGAGTGTTCGGCGTCTTGACATAGGCCTTATATGCATCAGCTCCGAATCATGTCTTTGGTCAAATGTTGGGTTTTCCCGGCTCCCATGTTTTGGTACCGTACGTTCCGTTATAACGGCTAAGGTAGCACTGGGAGAACCACTGCGATTGTGCCCCGGTTGAGCTGGGTTGAGCACCTCAGTGGAGAAAGCTAAAACTGACTGTCATGATATAGCGTGAGACTGGTCAACCACTCGATGACCCAATGGAATGTTCAGAATTCCCCGCATTGACGAAGGCCGTTTCGGTCGAGGCACATACGCGCCCAATTCGGAGAAGCGCGGTGCCCCTAGGGGCTATATAGTAGCCCCACCATCGAGCTCCTATGGCTAAGTGAAAGTGATAAAGCATTATAGTCCGGTTGCCTAGTTTGCTACGCTATCACCTCCTTCACAGGACCAAGGCGTTGGATTAAGTGTGAAAATCGCCTTTTTGCAAACACCCCGCACTATGTGCGTAAATGTCAAGACTGCCATCTTTCAGGTTATATACACATATACATCAACGACCGCACAGGAGGCGTTTTAATACTTGAACACACAAGTATAAAAAGCTCTTATATTATATTGAAACATTGTTTTCACAAATCATACATGTCATTTAAACATAATATCCTTGAGCACCTTTGCGTCTCTATTAAACGAAGCATACTGTAGGACTTCCTCAAAATAGTGCTCGGCCGGTACTCGGCTCCTGCCCGAGTCTTGGGATGCAACGTCGGTGGCCTTCATCTCCGCCCAGTATGTCTTGACATGGGCAAGAGCCATCCGCGCTCCCTCTATGCACGCCGACCGCTTCATTGCGTCGTCTGATACCGCACCAAGGAACTGCTGCACTAAGCCAAAATCACTCTTCGGCTGGGGTCCGCCTGGCCATAAATGAGTCATGACATGCTTCATGGCAAGTCCGGATAATCGATTCAGCTTGGCCCATTCGGCCAACCGATCGGTCAACGGAAGAGGACGCTCCAGGCTATGGAATTGCGACCGATATAGCTCTTCCCTTTTGTGCCCCTTCTGGCCTCGGAAGTGCTCAATCGCGTCGCGGCGCTTCTTTGCTAAGTCGAGATAAGCATCCTCCGAACTCCACAACTTTTCCAGCGAGCATACTTGGATCCGTGAATTTCCACCGCAGCGAAAAAGGCTTTCCAAGAAGCAACATCCACGGCTGACGCAGCTCCTCCTTTGCAGCTCTCATTGCGGGCCAGGCATCCTTAACCCGGCGGTGGCCTTTTTCAGTCCTCTTGCTCCGGCAGACGTTCTTTTCAAGAACCCCGTAGCGGTCGGTAGCATTCTTCAACTTTATGGCCATATCGGCCATTTCCTCTTTGCTTCGGCAGTGAGCAGCCCGTTCGGCTTTTAGCTCTTCGGCCGCCCTTAAAGCGACCGCATTACTATTTCTGGCTTGCTCTTTAGCTCGGTGAGTTCCCCCGCAGCTCCTCCACAGCAGCGGCACCACCTGCATTAAGCATACAAGTAGTAAGGCACGGGCGTCAAGCTCCCTTACGAGGCGTCCGCGAAGAAGTCGCATACCTTGTGACTCGTCAAACCGCTTATTGACAAGCGCGATGTCCGCATCTGCCTCGTCAAGTTGCCGCTTTAGTTCGGCAAATTCATCGGTCCGGCTGGCCATCGGACGCCCCGCCACCTATTTAGGAGCGGCGATATGTTATAACTGAGATTATGATCCTCGGCACGCTGTCAATTTTGACAACATACCGAGTCTCGTGGGCTACTATCTATACAGGCGCATTCTATATGCATAACTCTCGGAAGGTACATAATTTTTGCGTACCTCGAACCCCGTCGATAAGCTTCGGCGGCTTCATGCAATCCGCTCTCAGCGGATGCAATTCTTTCAATCACCCGTACCCATCAGCACGGTGATCTTACGAGATAGCCGCTCGCCGAGCAGATCCTTGACTCCTCCGACCAAGACGCCCGGTTGGCGCGGACCTTCCGGCCCGCGGACTCGGAAACCCTCGCGGCGACACATAGGGGCATCCGCCTCGCATGAAGGTGCGACAGGTGGAGGCGTTTCGCTCTCCATCATCTCCGGAAGAAGATCCCCCGAAGACGAGCTCTGCTGAGAAGGGCTGAGATCCGAACTACAAGGTATAATTTCGGTTATCTTCGGAAATAAATATAAGGATGTCCTTTATTACAAGACCCCTTCTTTTTTACTTACGGCTCGCTGGAGGGATGATCCCCTTGGGGAAATAGTGCGGCTGGGCTCTCTGACGAAGATTTCTTTCCCCTCTTTGAGGCCTTGACCTCCGGATCTTCCGAAGCGGTCCTCTTCTCTCCTTGGAGGGTGGGACTTTTGATCCCTCCTTCCTCGAAAGCCTCCTTCGTGGAGGCAGTTGCTTCCTCGCTCCCCCCTTCGCCTTCTTTAAAAGGCGCGGCCTTCAACATCTTGGTCAGCATGGGATCCGGCGTGGTCTCTGGGAGGGGAGCCGGACACCTTATCAACTTTGCCTTGGCTATCCACTCCTGTTCAAGAAATGGCTCCCTTAAAGGGCATATATATGATAAATGAATCAACAGCCTGTCCGGTTACAGGATTACTTACCTGAGTATCTGGGTGATTGCAGCTTAGACCTGCGTCCTCGGTCAAGTCCGGACACTTCTCTTGTGATCCGAAGAACAATTTGTACATCTCCTTGGGCGTCGCGCCCATAAAATGTTGGAGAGCTCGTGGTCCCTCCGGATTAAACTCCCACAGACGGAGGGGGCGGCGTTTGCAGGGCAGAAGGCGCCGAATCAGCATAACCTGCGCCGCCACGACCAGATTGATCTCTCTTTCTTGGAGGTCTCGAATACGGCCCTGCAACAGAGGAACGTCCTTGGACGGCCCCCAGTCGAGCCCCCGGTTGACCCATGATGCCAGTCGCTGTGGTGGACTGGCCGAAAGGCGGGTGGCGCCACCCATTTGGTGCCCCTGGGAGCGGTGATATAAAACCACTCCCGTTGCCACAAACCAAGCTCCTCCTGAAAAGAGCCCTCAGGCCACCGGAGCATCATCACACTTGCTTATGACCGCCCCTCCGCACTCTGCTTGTTGCCCCTCGATCATCTTCGGCTCGACCTTGAAGGTCTTGAGCCACAATCCAAAGTGAGGGGTAATATGGAGGAAGGATTCACATACGACAATGAATGACGAGATATGGAGGATGGACTCCGGATTCAAGTCATGGAAATCCAGCCCATAGTAAAACATGAGCCCCCGCACAAAGGGATCCGTCGGGAAGCCTAAACCCCGAAGGAAGTGAGACACGAACACCACGCTCTCGCCGGGCTCGGGAGTGGGAATGACCTGCCCTGGAGCAGGCAGCCTATGTGAAATCTCGCCGGTTAGATACCTGGCGTCTCGCAGCTTTAGCACATCTTCTTCTGTGACGGAAGAAGACATCCATCGGCCGAGCTGGTCGGAGCCGGACATCATCGAAGGTCCGAAGCGCCTAAATCTGAAGCTTTGGGTGTTAGAACTCGAAGCGCGAGGCGAACTCGGTGGAGGGTGGAAAAAAGAAGAGGGCCTTGGTCTCATTATAAAGAGGTTGAATACCAAGAGCCCTCCCCGTGGTCGATTAGGACTCGCCTCCGATAGAGGAGGCGTGCCATGAGCATGGTTGGGTTACCCACGTCCGTATTTGATGAGAATCCGGAATAAGGGGCACGATCTACGCTTTGATAAGGCGTGCCAAGGAAACCGCCTCGCTAAGCGCTAAGGTGGAGCAGTAAAAAACGATTCGTATAAAGGCACGGCCGTGGTGTGATGTCACGCCGTGGAATACGTCGCCAGACACATGCAAAAGTTATTCTCTCTATGGTGGTATGTGGAACTTGTTTTGCGAGCGGACACTATCCTTGTGTTCAAAATCTTCTATGAAGTATTAGGAGGAGGAACCCGCCTTGCAATGCCGAAGACAATATGCGCGCCCGGACTCGTCGTCATTGAAGCCTGGTTCGAGGAGACTCTTGAGGAGTCTGGACTAGGGGGTGTCCGGATAGCGAACTATCATCATGGCGGACTCCTAGACTATGAAGATACAAGATTGAAGACTTCGTCCCTTGTCCGGATAGGACTTTCCTTGGCGTGGAAGGCAAGCTTGGCGTCTGGATATGTAGATCTCCTACCATTGTAACCGATTACGTGTAACCCTAACCCTATCCGATGTCTATATAAACCGGAGGGTTTTAGTCCGTGGGACGAACAACAATCATACCATAGGCTAGCTTCTAGGGTTTAGCCTCTACGATCTCGTGGTAGATCTACTCTTGTACTACCCATATCATCAATATTAATCAAGCGGGAGTAGGGTATTACCTCCATCGAGAGGGCCCGAACATGGGTAAAAACATCGTGTCCCTTGTCTCCTGTTACCATCCGCCTAGACGCACAGTTCGGGACCCCCTACCCGAGATCCGCCGGTTTTGACACCGACAGTCGTTTTCAGCAATCTCACGGAACATGTCTTTATCTCCGGTCATATGATCAGTACATCCACTATCAAGAACCCATTCTTTCCTATAGCCATGTAGCCGCGAAGATTTGCCATAAGACTAAAGTGTCTCACTGCATCGTCAAGATCATATTCACTATCATCATCCTCATCATAGTATCCATGTTCAACATCATCTTGTGATTGATAAATTCCTAGAGAGGGTAATTCATTAGATAAATGATCATCACAATGGTCATCTTTATGAATTCTAATAGCTTCGGATATTATATCGCTAATGATTCCAACATCTCCTATGGCACGCATGATATTTGTAAGCTCAAATAGATAATCACCAAAGCTAGGATCACTAGAATTCATCTTGCTCAAGGCAATAGATTTATGGAGAATTTCATCTAAATTTTTGAAGGAACAATCTGGAAATCGTTCCTCAAGAAATTTCCATATAGTATAGGCACAATCAAGAGTAGGCAAACTAGCAATCAAGTTTTTGGGCAATCCTCTTATGATAAGATTGATGGTTCTAAGATTGCGAATCATGTCAAGATCCTCTTCGGGTGTGGGATGCAAGGGATGAATATGAGGTGCACAAGGGCTAGCAATGTACTTATTCAAATGATATTGACTGAAAATCACAAGCATCTCATTTTTCCACTCAAGAAAATATTCTCCATCAAGAATAGGCACTCTATGTCTAAGACTCCCTAAAGTAGACACATCCATCTTCCTCCAAAGGTGTTTAAACCAAGGCAATGGAGACCAAAGCTATGATACCAATTGAAAGGATCGAGAAGAGGTGTCTAGAGGGGGGTGATTAGACACTAAGTACCAAAAGTTGCAGTTTTTAACTCTTTAAGTTCAAATGGAGTTTTGGCACAAGTTTATCAATCACAATACATAATTCAAGCAAGCATGCAAAGAGTATATGAGCAGCGGAAAGTAAAGCATGCAACTAGCAAGAATGTAAAGTGAAGGGTTTGGAGGATTCAAACGCAATTGGAGACACAGATGTTTTTGTCATGGTTCCGATAGGTGGTGCTATCGTACATCCACCTAGATGGAGACTTCAATCCACGAAGGGTAACAGTTGCGCGAGTCCACGGAGGGCTCCACCCATGAAGGGTCCACGAAGAAGCAACCTTGTCTATCCCACCATGGCCGTCGCCCATGAAGGACTTGCCTCACTAGCGGTAGATCTTCACGAAGTAGGCGATCTCCTTGCCCTTACAAACTCCTTGGTTCAACTCCACAATCTTGTCGGAGGTTCCCAAGTGACACCTATCCAAATCTAGGAGACACCACTCTCCAAGAAGTAACAAATGGTGTGTTGATGATGAACTCCTTGCTCTTGTGCTTCAAATGATAGTCTCCCCAACACTCAACTCTCTCTCACATGATTTGGATTAGGTGGAAAGAAGATTTGAGTGGAAAGCAACTTGGGGAAGGCTAGAGATCAAGATTCATATGGTAGGAATGGAATATCTTGGCCTCAACACAAGGGTAGGTGGTTCTCTCTCAGAAACTGTGTATTGGAAGTGTAGGTTCATTCTGATGGCTCTCTCCACGAATGAAGAGTGGGTGGAGGGGTATATATAGCCTCCACACAAAATCTAACCGTTACACATAATTTACCAATCTCGGTGGGACCGAATTGAGAAACTCGGTCAGACTGATTTAGCAAATCTAGTGACCGTTAGGATTATCGGTGGGACCGACTTGACACTTGGTAGGACCGATATGGTTAGGGTTAGGTGATAACCCACAAGTATAGGGGATCGCAACAGTTTTCGAGGGTAGAGTATTCAACCCAAATTTATTGATTCGACACAAGGGGAGCCAAAGAATATTCTCAAGTATTAGCAGCTGAGTTGTCAATTCAACCACACCTGGAAACTTAGTATCTGCAACAAAGTGTTTAGTAGCAAAGTAATATGATAGTTGTGGTAACGGTAACAAAAGTAAAGACAACAAAAGTAATATTTTTGGTATTTTTGTAGCGATTGTAATAGTAGCAATGGAAAAATAAATAAGCGTAAACCAGTATATGGAAAACTCGTAGGCACCGGATCAGTGATGGATAATTATGCCGGATGTGGTTCGTCATGTAACGATCATAACATAGGGTGACACAGAACTAGCTCCAATTCATCAATATAGTGTAGGCATGTATTCCGAATATAGTCATACGTGCTTATGGAAAAGAACTTGCATGACATCTTTTGTCCTACCCTCCCGTGGCAGCGGGGTCCTATTGGAAACTAAGGGATATTAAGGCCTCCTTTTAATAGAGAACCGGAACAAAGCATTAGCGCATAGTGAATACATGAACTCCTCAAACTATGGTCATCACCGAGAAGTATCCCGATTATTGTCACTTCGGGGTTGTCGGATCATAACACATAATAGGTTCAAGAACACACATATATTCATGAAAACATAATAGGTTCAGATCTGAAATCATGGCACCTGGGCCCTAGTGACAAGCATTAAGCATAGCAAAGTCATAGCAACATTAATCTCAGAACACAGTGGATACTAGGGATCAAACCCAAACAAAACTAACTTGATTACATGACAAATCTCATCCAACCCATCACCGTCCAGCAAGCCTACGATGGAATTTCTCACGCACGGCGGTGAGCATCATGAAATTGGTGATGGAGGATGGTTGATGATGACGGCGGCGACGAATCCCCCTTTCCGGAGCCCCGAACGGACTCCAGATCAGCCCTCCCGAGAGAGATTTGGGCTTGGCGGCGGCTCCGTATTGTAAAACGCGATGAAACTTTCTGTCTAATTTTTTTCTCCCCGAAAGCCTATATATGGAGTTGGAGTTGGCGTCGGAGGGGCTCCAGGGGGCCCACGAGGTAGGGGGGCGCACCCAGGAGGGGGGGCGCCCCCACCCTCGTGGACAGGGTGTGGGCCCCCTAGTCTTTATCTTTGGCGAGGAATTTTTACTATTTTTTATAAGACATCCCGTGGAGTTTCAGGTCATTCCGAGAACTTTTGTTTTACGCACATAAAACAACATCATGGCAATTCTATTTGAAAACAGCGTTAGTCCGGGTTAGTTCCATTCAAATCATACAAGTTAGATTCCAAAACAAGGGCAAAAGTGTTTGGTAAAGTAGATACGACGGAGACATATCAACTCCCCCAATCTTAAACCCTTGCTTGTCCTCAAGAAATTCAGTTGACAAACTGAAAGAGAAAAAGAAAAACTTTTACAAACTCTGTTTGCTCTTGTTGTTGTAAATATGTCAAGCCAGCATTCAAGTTTTCAGCAAATATTATAACTAACCACATTTGCAATAATTCTCAGGTCTCATGTTTACTCATATCAATAGCATAATCAACTAGCGAGTCATAATAATAAATCTCGAATGACAACACTTTCTCAAAAAAATCATAATATGATATAACAAGATGGTATCTCGCTAGCCCTTTCTGAGACCGCAAAACATAAATGCAGAGCACCTTTAAAGATCAAGGACTGACTAGACATTGTAACTCATGGTAGAAGAGATCCAATCATAGTCATACCCGATATAAATTAACAGTAATGAATGCAAATAACAGCTGTGCTCTCCAGCTAGTGCTTTTAATAAGAGGGTGATGACTCAACATGAAAGTAAATAGATAGGCCCTTCACAGAGGGAAGCAGGGATTTGTAGAGGTGCCAGGGCTCGGTTTTGAAATAGAGATAATTTATATTTTGAGCGGCATACTTTCATTGTCAACATAACAACTACGAGATGACGATATCTTCCATGCTAAACAAATTATAGGCGGTTCCCAAACAGAATGGTAAAGTTTATACTCCCCCTCCTCCACAA
This sequence comes from Aegilops bicornis, assembly GCA_021605145.1. Taxonomy (NCBI): domain Eukaryota; kingdom Viridiplantae; phylum Streptophyta; class Magnoliopsida; order Poales; family Poaceae; genus Aegilops; species Aegilops bicornis. Next base: position 580,041,466 of record CM038670.1, read on the forward strand.
GCATCAATCCATGGCTTGCTCGAAATAACGAGTGCCTCCAACATTCAACGGGTCCCAGGGGGAGTTTTGTTTGCAATTATTTTGATTTAGTTTGCATAAAGCATGGGACTGGGCATCCCGGTGACAAGCCATTTTCTCGTGAGTGAGGAGCAGAGTCCACCCCTCTTGATAATAACCCGCCTAACATGGAAGATAAGGGCAGCACTAGTTGATATATGAGCTATTCGAGCATGCAAAACAAAATGATTATTTGAAGGTTTAGAGTTTGGCACATACAAATTTACTTGGAACGACAGGTAGATACCGCATATAGGAAGGTATAGTGGACTCATATGGAATAACTTTGGGGTTTAAGGGATTGGATGCACAAGCAGTATTCTCGCTTAGTACAAGTGAAGGCTAGCAAAAGGCGGGAAGCGACCAACTAGAGAGCGACAACAGTCATGAACATGCATTAAAATTAATAAACATTGAATACAAGCATGAGTAGGATATAATCCACCATGAACATAAATATTGTGAAGGCTATGTTGATTTGTTTCAACTACATGCATGAACATGTGCCAAGTCAAGTCACTTAAATCATTCAAAGGAGGATACCACCCTATCATACCACATCATAATCATCTCAATAGCATGTTGGCACGCAAGGTAAACCATTATAACTCATAGCTAATCAAGCATGGCACAAGCAACTATGATCTCTAATTGTCATTGCAAACATGTTTATTCATAATAAGCTGAATCAAGAACGATGGACTCATCATATTTACAAAAACAAAAGAGGTCGAGTTCATACCAGCTTTTCCCATCTCAGTCAGTCTATCATATATGTCATCATAATTGCCTTTCACTTGCAAGACCGAACGATGTGAATAATAATAAGAGTGCACGTGCATTGGACTAAGCTGGAATCTGCAAGCATTCAATAAACAGGAAAAGACAAGGCAATATGGGCTCTTGGTTAAATCAACAATAATGCATATAAGAGCCATCTCAACAATTTAATCATGGTCTTCTCCCTCGACCCCCAAAGAAAAGAAAGGAAATAAAACTATTTACATGGGAAAGCTCCCAACAAGCAAAAGAAGAACGGGAAATATTTTTGGGTTTTATTTTTAATTATTACTACTACAGCAGGAAAAATAAACTACTACTAATTTTTTTGGTTTTTCTAAGGTTTATTAAACACACAAGAAGAAAGCAATAAAAAGGAAAATAAACTAGCATGGATATTACAGTGAAAGAGTATGAGCACCGACATCTAGCAATGAGTGTGTGTGAACATGAATGTAATGTCGGTGGGAAATACGTACTCCCCCAAGCTTAGGCTTTTGGCCTAAGTTGGTCTATTGCCAGGGATAGCCTGGCGGATACCCATAGGTGTAGCTGGGGTCGTACTGCGATGAAGAATAGTTGGGATCATAATGTGAGTAAGAGGACTCTAACTGCCACTGGCTGGCAACCGCCTCAGGATCCCAAGAATAAACAGACTGTCGTGGAGGCTCATCTTGTGGCTCCGGTTCCGGGGCTGGTGTAGGATTCCGATAGGCTTGAACAGCCGCCCACGGAACAATGTAAGGACCTGTAGACAAGTTAAACAAAGAGGGAGCAGGCAAAGTGATAGTCTCAGGGTGATGTTTATCAAAGTACAATTTATATTTGAGCTCCCCTTCGCGACTCTTAACAAGAAAATCATGCGCTAGCATACTCTTGTAATCTAAATAAGCACGGGGCAACACTGTTTCTTCTTTCTCCTCATGCCTAATAGGTATTTCAAAATATTCAGCTAGGCGTGAAGCATAAATGCCTCCAAAGATGGGGCCCTTAGTACGGTTCAGACTTAACCGTCTAGCAACAATTCCACCCATACTAACAGAGTTATTGCAGTATAAACCTTGGAACAAAATGATAATATCAGGAATGCTAAGGTTTCCACAGTTCCCGCGACCAATCAAGCAGCGACTAGCAAATAAGGCAAAGTAGTGTAAAACAGGAAAATGTATGCTAGCAATTCTTGCATCAGAAACCTTCCTAGTTTCTCCCACAGTGATAGTGTTAATAAAAGCTTCCACTTCATTACTGTGTGGTTCATCTAAGGTGCCCTCAAAAGGTATTTTGCAAACCTCGAAAAATTCAGCTAATGTCATCTCCTTAACAACGTCATATAAATGGAATTCTACTGTTGGAGGTGATTTCTTAGGGAAAAAGTAGAAGTTCTGCACAAAAGTATTTGTTAGTAAGAGATACTGATGACGTTGGTCGCGGAGGAAGTCGGTGAGGTCGGCGTTCTCAATTAATAGATAGAAATCCTCATAAATCCCGGCTCTCCTCAAGAAGTCACCGGAAGGCCATTCACACAGCCGGACCTCCGCGGTGTGAGGCAAATTAAATTTGGGCTTCTGCTCTTCTTCCTTTTGTTTTTCCCTCGAGCTTCGGCTCGACGAGCCCCTCAAAAGTCTCTTCATTATTTCTGAAATAATCTGAAATTTTTAGTAACTTCAAACAAAAGTGAACCAACTTCAATAAAACTGATAGCAACTACTCATACAAGTGCCTAGAGCATATATCAAGCATTAGAACTACTTGGAACCATATAAATTTGACATGCAAGCTCAAGAACATGGTCACCTATGCAGCACAAATTTGCAAAGAATAAAGCACTAGAACGAAAACTAATTGGACCAATGGAGGAGTCACATACCAAGGAACAATCTCCCCAAGCAGTTTTGCGAGAGGTGCTTTGAGCAAGGAGATCGAAAATCACAGCAAAAGTGTCTGGAACACGAGCTTGAGTTGGTTTTTCGGGTTTGTGTGAGCAGAGGAAGAAGATGGGTGCAGGGGTAAGTGGAGGAGGGCCACCGTGGGCCACGAGGCAGGCGCGCCCGAGGTGAGGCGCGACTCCACCCTCGTGGCCAGTGGCAACTCCCCATGTAATTTTGCACGATAAATCCTCAAATATTCTGAAAAAATCATATTAAATTGGCATGGCATTACGAGGACTTTTATTTTGGGATTTTTTATATTGCACGGATAAGTCGAGAAGCAGAATGAAAATACTATTTTTACTTTATTTCTACTGAATAACGGAAAAAATAAAGAGGGTACAGAAGGTTGTGCTTCTAGTTTCATCCATCTCATGCTCATAAAAAAGAATCCACTAACAAGGTTGATCAAGTCTTGTTAACAAACTCATTCCGATAATCATGGAACCGGAGAAATTTAGAATAACACTATGTTACCTCAACGGGGATATGGACATCCCCAATAATAAGTATATCATTTTTCTTCTTGACAGTAGGGAGAGGAAATTCAAAACCTCCAAATATAATCGATGGAATTTTTCCAATAGAGTTGATACTATGAACTTGAGGTTGTTTCCTCGGAAAGTGTACCGTATGCTCATTACCATTAACATGAAAGGTGACATTGCCTTTGTTGCAATCAATAACAACCCCTGCAGTATTAAGGAAAGGTCTTCCAAGAATAATAGACATACTATCATCCTCGGGAATATCAAGAATAACAAAGTCCGTTAAAATAGTAACGTTTGCAACCACAACAGGCACATCCTCACAAATCTTGACAGTATAGCAGTTGATTTATCAGCCATTTGCAAAGATATTTTAGTAGGTGTCAACTTATTCAAGTCAAGTCTACGATATATAAAGAGAGAGGCATAACACTAACACCGCTCCAAGATCACATAAAGCAGTTTTAACATAATTTCTTTTAATGGAGCATGGTATAGTAGGTACTCCTGGATCTCCAAGTTTCTTGGTATTCCACCCTTAAAAGTATAATTAGCAAGCATGGTGGAAATTTCAGCTTCAGGTATCTTTCTTTTATTTGTAACAATATCTTTCATATACTTAGCATAAGGATTCATTTTGAGCATATCAGTCAATCGCATACGCAAAAAGATAGGTCTAATCATTTCAGCAAAGCGCTCAAAATCCTCATCATCCTTTTTCTTGGATGGTTTGGGAGGAAAAGGCATGGGTTTCTAAACCCATGGTTCTCTTTCTTTACCATGTTTCCTAGCAACAAAGTCTCTTTTATCATAACGTTGATTCTTTGATTGTGGGTTATCAAGATCAACAACAGGTTCAACTTCTACATCATTATCATTACTAGGTTGAGCATCATCATGAACATTATCATTAACATTTTTACTAGCTTCATGTTCATTACCAGATTGTGTTTCAGCATCAGACATAAAGATATCATTTGGATTCTCAGGTGGTTCAGCAACAGGTTCACTAGAAGTTTGCATAGTTCTATCATTTTTCTTTTTCTTCCTTTTAGAAGAACTAGGTACATCAATATTATTTCTCTGAGAATCTTGCTCGATTCTCTTAGGCTGGCCTTCAGGATACAAAGGTTCCTGAGTCATTCTACCAGTTCTAGTAGCCACTCTAACAACATAATCATTTTTCTTATTATTCATTTCATCAAGAACTTCTTTTTGAGCTTTAAGTACTTGTTCTACTTGAGTGGTAACCATAGAAGCATGTTTGCTAACAAGTTTAAGTTCACCTCTAATATTAGCCATATAATCACTCAAGCGTTTAATCATAAAGGTATTCTGTTTTAATTGTCTACCAAAATAAGCATTAAGGACATCTTGCTTATACATAAAGTTAGCAAACTCATACAAGCAAGGACTAGCAAGTTTAGTAGGAGGGACTTGACTTTATCATATCTATAGAGAGAATTTACCTTTACTACGTAGCCGAGATATCGGGATCAGAGCCTCTTGATGAATAAAGAATTGAGATCATACACTTCTTCAACAAAGTGTAAATTAAGACCATGTATTTCTTCAATAGGAGGTAAATTCTTAACATCTTGAGCTTTAATACCTTTTTTTTCATAGATTTCTTTGCCTCTTGCATATCTTGGATCGAGAAATAAAACACCTCTTCTTCGGAGTTGGTTTAGGAATAGGCTCGTTAATTGGCTCTGGAGGTGCCCAATTATTTTCATTTGTCAACATATTATTCAATAAAATTTCAGCTTCATCCGGTGTTCTTTCCCTGAAAAGAGAACCAACACAACTATCCAGGTAATATCTGGAAGCATCGGTTAGTCCATTATAAAAGATATCAAGTATTTCAGGTTTCTTAAGAGGATGATCAGGCAAAGCATTAAGTAACTTGAGAAGCCTCCCCCAAGCTTGTGGGAGACTCTCTTCTTCAATTTGCACGAAATTGTATATATCCCTCAAAGCAGCTTGTTTCTTATGAGCAGGGAAATATTTAGCAGAGAAGTAATAAATCATATCATGGGGACTATGCACACAACCAGGATCAAGAGAATTAAACCATATCTTAGCATCACCCTTTAATGAGAACGGAAATATTTTGAGTATATAAAAGTAGCGCGATCTCTCATCATTAGTAAACAGGGCAGCTATATCATTTAACTTAGTAAGATGTGCCACAATAGTTTCAGATTCATAGCCATAAAAAGGATCAGATTCAACCAAAGTAATTATATCAGGATCAACAGAGAATTCATAATCCTTATCACGAAAACAGATAGGTGAAGTAGCAAAAGCAGGGTCAGGTCTCATCCTATCTCTAAGAGATTCTTTACTCCATTTAACTAGCAGCCTCTTAAGTTCGTATCTATCCTTACAAGCAAAAATAGCTGCAGAAGATTCAGCATCAAAAAGATAACCCTCAGGAATAGCAGGCATATTTTAATCATCACTTTCATCATTGTATTCAGTTTCAATATTTTCTCTTTCTCTAAACCTAGAAATTTGTTTATCTAGAAATTCACCAAGGGGCACAGGAGTATCAAGCATAGAAGTGGTTTCATCATAAGTATCATGCATAGCAGAAGTGGCATCATCAATAACATGCGACATATCGGAACGAATAGCAGAAGCAGGTTTAGGTGTCGCTAGCTTACTCATAACAGAAGGTGAATCAAGTGCAGAGCTAGATGGCAGTTCGTCACCTCCCCTCGTAGTTGAGGGATAAGTTGTTGTCTTAGCGTCTTTCAAGTTCTTCATAGTGTCCAGTAGATATAAATCCCAAGTGACTCAAAGAATAGAGCTATGCTCCCCGACAATGGCGCCAGAAAAAGGTGTTGATTACCCACAAGTATAGGGGATCGCAACAGTTTTCGAGGGTAGAGTATTCAACCCAAATTTATTGATTCGACACAAGGGGAGCCAAAGAATATTCTCAAGTATTAGCAGCTGAGTTGTCAATTCAACCACACCTGGAAACTTAGTATCTGCAGCAAAGTGTTTAGTAGCAAAGTAATATGATAGTGGTGGTAACGGTAACAAAAGTAAAGACAACAAAAGTAATATTTTTGGTATTTTTGTAGCGATTGTAACAGTAGCAACGGAAAAATAAATAAGCATAAACCAGTATATGGAAAACTCGTAGGCACCGGATCAGTGATGGATAGTTATGCCGAATGTGGTTCGTCATGTAACGATCATAACATAGGGTGACACAGAACTAGCTCCAATTCATCAATATAATGTAGGCATGTATTCCGAATATAGTCATACGTGCTTATGGAAAAGAACTTGCATGACATATTTTGTCCTACCCTACCGTGGCAGCGGTGTCCTATTGGAAACTAAGGGATATTAAGGCCTCCTTTAAATAGAGAACCGGAACAAAGCATTAGCGCATAGTGAATACATGAACTCCTCAAACTATGGTCATCACCGAGAAGTATCCTGATTATTGTCACTTCGGGGTTGTCGGATCATAACACATAATAGGTGACTATAGACTTGCAAGATAGGATCAAGAACACACATATATTCATGAAAACATAATAGGTTCAGATCTGAAATCATGGCACTCGGGACCTAGTGACAAGCATTAAGCATAGCAAATCATAGCAACATCAATCTTAGAACATAGTGGATACTAGGGATCAAACCCTAACAAAACTAACTCGATTACATGATAAATCTCATCCAACCCATCACCGTCCAGCAAGCCTACGATGGAATTACTCACGCACGGCGGTGAGCATCATGAAATTCGTGATGGAGGATGGTTGATGATGACGACGTCGACGAATCCCCCTCTCCGGAGCCCCGAACGGACTCCAGATCAGCCCTGCCGAGAGAGATTAGGGCTTGGCGGCGGCTCCGTATCGTAAAACGCGATGCAACTTTCTCTCTGATTTTTTTCTCCCCGAAAGCCAATATATGGAGTTGGAGTTGGCGTCAGAGGGGCTCCAGGGGGCCCACGAGGTAGGGGGTGTGCCCAGGAGGGGGGGCGCCCCCACCCTCGTGGACAGGGTGTGGGCCCCCTGGTCTTCATCTTTGGTGAGGATTTTTTATTATTTTTTATAAGACATCCCGTGGAGTTTCAGGTCATTCCGAGAACTTTTGTTTTTTGCACATAAAACAACATCATGGCAATTCTGAGGAAAACAACGTCAGTCAGGGTTAGTTCCATTCAAATCATACAAGTTAGATTCCAAAACAAGGGCAAAAGTGTTTGGAAAAGTAGATACGACGGAGATGTATCATTAGGGCATAACGTAATCCCGGTGAGACCGATTACACAAACTCGGTAGGACCGATTTTGGTAATGAGCTAACCAGGGAGTTGGTCAGGCAAACTCGATGAGACCAATTACACAAACTCGGTGGGACCGATTTTGGTAATAAGCTAACCAGAAAGTTGCATTGTAATCTCGGTAGTACCGATTGCTCAAACTCGGTGAGACCGATTTTGGTAATGGACATACACCGAGAGATAACAATCCCATCTCGGTGACACAGAGATCCCTATCGGTGTGACCGATTTGCCTAGGGTTTGTGGCAGTGGCTATGACATCTGAACTCGATGGCGCCGGATAGAAAGAATCGGTTGGGCCGAGTTAGACTTTGGGTTTAGGACATATGTGGATGTGGGAAAGTAGTTGAGGGCTTTGGAGCATATCACTAAGCACTTTGAGCAAGCAAGCCATTAAGCAACACCTCATCCCCTCTTGATAGTATTTGCTTTTCCTATAGACTCAATGTGATCTTGGATCACTAAAATAGAAAATGTAGAGTCTTGATCTTGAAGCTTGAGCCAATCCTTTGTCCTTAGCATCTTGAAGGGGTTCCACATCCTCTAGTCCATGCCACTCCATTGTTGAACTTGTCTGAAACATACTAGATAAAAATGTTAGTCCAACAAGAGATATGCTGACATTAATTACCAAAACCGCCCAGGGAGCACTTGTGCTTCCAATCTCCACCTTTTTGGTAATTGATGACAACATACATCAAAGCTTTAGATACAGATATAACAAATAGCAAGTAAAGCTTTGGAAAGACATGTAACAAGCATAGGCTCCCCCTACATGTATGCAATCATGTGAATATGGAAATTAGAAGCATGTGAGAGCATAACCATGACAGAGAAGGCAATGTGTTACATGTATCTTGGCTATATGCATTGGAGCAAATGATGTGAATATGGGAAATGTACCTTCATGCTCATGAGTCCTTGCAAACAATATATACATCAACAAGAATTTCTCATACACATGATTGTGATGCATATACTTACCTTGTGGTCTTGAGTTGGCTTAGGATGGAATGAACCTGCGTAAACAAGGTTAGATAACACAGATACACCTACTAGCCAGAGCAAACAAAAGAAACCACAAGAGTACCAAGACTGGGATGACATGTAGAGAGTGAGTACTAAGTACCACATTTAAGATAGACATGTCACCAAAGGTAAAGATGTGCAATGAATTTAAAGAATTTCTTTCCCTTAGATGTCTTGCTCCCCTTGAATCTAGCATGGGACACTAGGAGAAGATAGGGAACAGAAAATTAGAGCAAAATGCAAAATCAGAGCTCAAGGAAACAAATGAACAGAGCTAATGCAAATAAGCACATATGAACATGTCTTTCCCCTCAAGAAGACATGTGGCATCTCTCCTCTTTGAACACCAAGCATCTGGGATCCTTGAAGATTACTCTTTCCTTGAGTATTCTCTCCCACTAGAGATATCTCTCTCTCCCCCTGTTGAAGTGATAAGCTTTGATGTGATCTCTCTCTCCCCCTTTGACATCAATTTCCAAGAAGGGTCTTCTGGAATTTGTCATGGATGGGTTTGGTCCTTGAGTCACAAAGACAAAGCAATCGATAAAAATGTGATGCTTGTAGAGGACAAGATTTGTTAAGTGGAGCTGGATCAAGAGTAGTGCAGGAATAAATGGCAAAATGTTTTTCTTGTAGTGAAATCGGTGGCACCGAGTTGGATGCTTCGGTTGCACTGAACGGATTCAGTTAGATCGAAAACAAGAAACCGGTGGAACCGAGTTCATCACAGAGAAAAACACTTGTCACCCCAGCTCACTGGACAAGTAAGATCTCACAAGGATTTGCAAGGAATTAACTGAAAGATTTGCAATGAATTGGATGCAGGGAATGCAGAACAAAAGAAAAGAAAAGAAAAAGGAAATCTAGATGAAGTTTTTTTGAAAGGGGAAACAAATATGCATGAGACAAATGCAAAAGGAAACACAAGAGAACTTCATCTAGAATCGGGCGGTGACAAAGTCACCTATGTTAGAGTATATTGACTTAGGAGTCAAGTGAGATCACTTGATCATGGGTCATACTCATCGCTTAAGCTCAAAATGGGGTTGCCATTTTTCGTTTAAGCATCTTGATGTATTAACATTTTGTCGAGTTGCTTTGACTCATGACTTGGAGTAAAGCTTCTCTAAGATGGAATAACATACCTTGGGTGGTGGTGTTGATCGTGATCATGTAGTTGAACTTGTGTGGGTTTCTCAAGGTTGATGTAGCTCATCAAGAGTTGGGAGCACCACTCGGAATTTGAGTTCATCTACCTACATGGATTAGTTCTTGCAAGGAAGAGCACTTGTGTATCCAAAATGACAATCATGAAACTCAACATAGATTTTTTCAAAGGATATGTTTGAATGGTTTCGTGCTTCCTTGTCTTCAACCACCATTGTGTAGAGACTTGGTGATGTAGAGATTGCTCAAGATGTGAGTGAGTTTCAATCTCATAGGCTTACATTCATCCGAGTACCTACAAGGGTTAGATAACATGCAAGATGCAAATATATCCAAGACATAAGATAATCATCATAAGAGAAATATCAAGGATTAGTCATAAGCTCAGGTCTTGCATGTATCCCATGGAGTTCCTACTCCAAGTTTGAAGCATCAATGATGTTCCATTCTCCTCTTAACCTGCAAAACACTTTCTCATCAAGTGGTTCAGTGAATATATCCGCTAATTGCTTGTCGGTGCGAACATGCTTGACATTAATGTCACCCTTAGCAAGATGATCTCGAATAAAATGATGACGAACTTCAATATGCTTAGTTCGAGAGTGTTGCACGGGATTGTGAGCAATCTTGGTAGCACTTTCATTATCACAAAGTAATGGAACATTTTTCACATATATCCCATAATCTTTAAGAGTTTGGGTCATCCAAAGTAATTGAGCACAACATGAACCAGCGGCAATGTATTCCGCTTCGGCGGTGGATAAGGATACCGAGTTCTGTTTCTTGGAAGACCAAGACACAAGAGATCTACCAAGACATTGAAAAGTACCCGAAGTGGAGTTTCTATCAACCTTGTCAGCGGCATAGTCCGAGTCGGAGTAGCCTCCAAGATCGAAAGAGGACCTCTTAGGATACCAAATGCCAAAATTTGGTGTATGGATTAAGTATCTCACTATCCTTTTCACGGCCTTAAGATGACATTCCTTAGGAGCATCTTGATATCGTGCACACATGCACACACTTAGCATTATATCGGACGTGAAGCACATAGATATAACAATGAACCAATCATAGAGCAATAAACTTTTTGATCAAACGGTTCACCATCTTTGGTCAAATCAAGATGTCCACTAGTAGGCATGGGTGTAGTCATACCTTTGCATTCTTGCATATTGAACTTCTTGAATAAGTCCTTGGTGTACTTCGTTTGAGAGACAAAGGTACCTTCCTTAGTTTGCTTGATTTGCAAACCAAGAAATAATTTGAGTTCACTCATCATAGACATCTCAAACTTCTCCGACATTAGCTTCCCAAACTTTTCAGTAAAATGAGGGTTAGTAGAACCAAATATAATATCATCGACATAAATTTGGCATACAAATAGTTACCCATTAACCCTTTTTGTGAAAATATTAGAATCAATTTTACCAATTTCAAAGCCTTTTTCAATAAGGAACTTGGTCAAGCATTTATACCATGCTCTAGGAGCTTGTTGAAGACCATAAAGGGCTTTGTGAAGTTTCTAGACATGATCAGGTTTCTTAGGATTGAAAAATCCGGGAGGTTGCTTAACATAAACTTCCTCCTCAATTTCACCATTTAGAAAATCACTTTTAATGTCCATTTGGTACAAGGTGATATCATGGTGATTAGCATAAGCAAGTAAGATGCGAATGGACTCAAGTCTAGCAACTGGGGCATAAGTCTCACCATAGTACATACCTTTGACTTGTGTGTAGCCTTGGGCAACGAGACATGCTTTGTTGTGAACTACTTGTCCATCTTCATCTTGCTTGTTGCGGAACACCCATTTGGTACTGATGATGTTGTGGTTGTTGTCGGGCTCCTCAACCAATGTCCACACTTGGTTTCTCTCAAAGTTGTGTAGCACTTCGTGCATGGCGTTTATCCAATCCGGATCTTCCAATGCTTCTTCAACCTTCATAGGTTCAATGCTCTAGATCATGTGTAGGATAATTCTCCTCACGTGGATGCAACTGTCGAGATGCATAGGCAATCACATGGCGATCCTGCATAAGAATGCAACCTAGTCCCTGTCGTGAGGCGTCATGATGAGATAACAAAGTCTTTAGTGAAATCCGGTGGCACAAGTATGGGAGCAGAAGTCGGCGTCTTTTCAGTTCTGAAAGCTGTACTCACACTATGGGGAATTTGTCGGTGTCAAAACCGGCGGATCTCGGGTAGGGGGTCTGAACTGTGCGTCTAAGGCGGATGGTAACAGGAGGCAGGGGGACACGATGTTTAGAGTTCAGGCCCTCTCTATGGAGGTAATACCCTACTTCCTGCTTGATTGATCTTGATGATATGAGTATTACAAAAGTTGATCTACCACGAGATCGTAGAGGCTAAACCCTAGAAGCTAGCCTATGGTAAGATTGTTGTATATTGTATATGTGTCGACTAGCCTGGCCCTGGTTTATATAATGCACCAGAGGCCTAGGATAACAAGAGTCCTAGCCGAATACGCCGGTGGGGGAGGAGTCCTTGTCTTGATCACCAAGTCTTGTGGAATCTTCCTTGTATGCGACAGCTGTCCGGACTGGCCCATGAATATGCGGCCATGGGGTCCTCGGCCCAATCTAACTGATCGGGGACGACGTGGTGAGTACCCCTAGTCCAGGACACCGTCGAGCCCCTGAACCGGTCTTCAAGTTAGGGATGCTCCTCGATTCTTCGAACTGTTCTTCATCTTGATTACGGTCTTGAAAACTGGTTCAAGAAATCTTCTCATCTTCGATCTTGAGGATCGCCGAAATGCATTCGACGAGTTTACACGTCGGGTATCCGAGGAGCCCCTTTAAGTTTCCGGCCTTTATCAATGCCTTTTTATTTTTATGCCACACCTCGGGTTTGAGGTTGTTCCCGGGCGGCAGCGTCCTATTGCGTCCAAGCTCCAACGCCGGACTGCATTCGAGGTATCTTTTGCAGCCGAGCACCAACGCCGGACCGCTTCCCAACTCTAACGCCGGAATGTATCCGAGCTCCAACGCCGGACTGTATCTGAGCTCCAACGCCGGACTATGTGTCCGAGCTCCAACGCCGGACTATGTATCCGAGCTCCAACGCTGGACTGTATCCGAGGTGTCGTGAATCACCTTGGTTCAAAGAAGTTTGAAGGAGTTTAGCCGAGCTTAATGCCGGAAATGCCCTCTAAGGAGCCAACCACTTGCATCCGAACTATATGCCGAATTGCTTCCGAGGTGGTGCACCACCCGAGCGTGGGCTGATTTTTGGTCAATATTTTTATTGATGCAATTTATTCTCTGACGAGATATATAGCCGGTAGCCCTCAAGGTGTGTATCGGTCTAAAACCCGAGATGCACCTGAAGGATGACATAAGACCGCTGATCGGTAACCGCTGAGACTCAGGTTGATTTGCAAAATCGGCCTGAGGACAAGTCCTAGCTCGGCAGAATACTTCGGGACGCAAAAAGCGGCGTGCTCAGACCTCGAGACTCAGGTTGGGTGCGGCCGACCAACCCGAGGATCAAAATCTCCTCGGAAACAGTATTGCACTTAAATTTTCTGCATAGAACAAGCAATGCAGTAGCCCCCGAGACACTGGTCGGGTGGCAACACCAGATCAGGGGATCAATGTGCCCCTTTAATATTTGTAAATAATAAGCCCGAAGCCCAGTAGCCCCGAGCCTTAATGCGGGCACGGGTGGCCGAATTAAGGATTGATATCCATAGTAAAATCACAAATTATGTGTAATGACTCTATGTATCCAAGTAATTTACGTCATTAATGCTCGGATCCGCATTGTACAAAACTTTGGTGACCGACCATCGGCTTCAACCTCCTCGGCCAGTAGCCGAGGAGTGTTTGTCCTACTTTATAAAGCCTTTATGAGGGCAAAGATTTACGACAAACAAGGCAATCTGGCCATACGGTTTTATAAACAAAGATGCAGCAGAGAGATATGTTATATTCTTGTTTAATGAAGAAATGTCTTCCAAGGAAAATAGTCCCGCTATTGGTTCCTTTCTTTGGGTTGTCATGCTAAGCATAATCATGAAACCTCAGCTCCAATGTAAGAGCAAAAGATCAAGGATTTAGTTTGGGAGGCCAGTTAATAGCCCCCGGTAGTGTTCGGCGATAGTCGAGGTCAAGCCGTAAACACTTAGGCCATTGTTATGAATGGCCCGTCATTTAACACCGTCATCGGATCGCTGACCAGTTTACGCTTATTGTGACGATCGGTTCGGTTTTCTCCATCGAGGTGCTTAACCATGTGAGCTGGAAGCACAATCGCGATGGTTCTCCTTTGTACACCTAGCCGAACAAAGCGGGCGTAGGAGGCAAGCGCAGGAGCCGGCAACCCAACCATTGACCAAAGACACAATTGAAACCGATGCATATATAGCAATATCCGAGAATTTTTTGCGAATCTCTAAAGGAGTCGGCGTTAATCATGAGACTTGTGCTGAAAACACACAAATAGTTTAAAAGTGCCAAAAGCTTGGAAAACCAAAAAACGTCAGTAAAAACATGACGTCCGAACAAGATCAAGTGTTCGGTGCCAATCCAAAAATTGGACTTTAGAGAAAAAAGTGCTTCTGCCGTGCTTTAACATGACACATCCTATCTCAAGACTTCAAGCGGGTCAGCCTACGGCTTCAGTCTCCCATCCCGAAGGCGGAGTACTTCCCATTAGGCCAGTTTAGAAAACTAAACCCTAGCGGTTTTGAGAGAGGAATTAGGCTCCCCGGCTAGTGACCGCACACTCATGTCGAGAAAAAAAGGAGTGATAAATAATAAAAACTTTGCAACGACTAAGAAGAAAAACACTTAGTATGAAACGGCTCAAATAAACATAAGAGCCCCCAAGTGACTTGTGTAAAAGTTGACTATATAATGTAAGGTGACATGTAAAATGCCTTCTAGCCGGATTGTAGATCATTTGTCGAAGCGGACCTTTTTCGCTTCAACCTCTGGACCCAATAGTCCGGAGTGTGTCCGAATACCCTCATGGTTATAAAAACCGGGGCATGCGTGGAGACCAGGCGTAGGGGTCATTAGTGCTTTGTCGGACAAGTGCCCAACTAGTTATGTTATATTACATGGTTAGTAAGAAACATCTTCCGGGAGAATAGTTCCGTTAGGGGTTCCTTTCTGGGAGGCATGCCCTAAAGTGCATGTCGGACTGCGAAAAGAGCGAGAAAAACATCTGGGGGCAGGTAAATAAATAGGTAAGAAATCATATTTTAGTTCACCGACCGAGTATTCCCTTAAGAATGCTAGCTTCGGCTTCACCAGTCTAAGGTACACATCCGGTGACCCGCAATAACAATCGCAGAGGTGCTCCCTTTACCACCTAGCCGAACAATCGGGAACGTAGGGGTAAGCACAGAGCGAGCAACCCAAGCTTGGCCAAAACTTAAGTCATATCGATGCATATAATGGTGAATAAAAGGTACATGCGGAAGTGTGACACATGTGTTGGGCATAAAGCCCGTATTAATAAACACATTAAAGAAGCCCCAGGTATAATGAGCGGGTAGCGCGTCAAGTATCTTGAACAAAGTTTGGACAAGGAAAATTTTTACAAGCAACTTTTTTTCCAAAAAAGTATAACGCTTGGTCGAGCCGAACACAAGTAAAAAATTAAAGCTTTGAGCATGAAAGCGACTTAGCTGGTTAATGTGTTCGGTATTGATGACGCGGTACGAGCTTGATACGGGACAAGGTTCCATCCCCCAAGCTGGTCCCGAGGTGGCGGAGCGGAGAGCTCGACACGCCGAAGTGGTGACATAGCACGGTCAATGCAGACCGGCAGAGTGACGCCGAAGTCCTCAGATCATCTTCCTGTGCACAAAAAATGGTGCAAACCGAAGATAATAGTAGTAATGATAATTAAAAAAAATCATTGCATAATAAATAATTTATGCAAAGTGAGTAATAAAAGAAATATGGCCTGGTGCCGAAGTCAATGTCGATGCAGGGCGTCGGCGTGATGCTTGATAAAGGCGTGTAAAGCCTGAATTCACAGGTCAGTCCGAAGCTCACGAATGCGGCGTTTGCGGACTATGTCTGGAAACCCGACCGAACCATCATGCATTTGTCGTTAATGCGACCACCATTTGATAGACCTGTGTACATATGATGGACAAACCAGAGTAATAATTCCTTGGAAAAAATGAACCCAAACAAGCAAAAAATACTGGGATTAATAACACATGGTTTATTTTTTGTAGCAATCCAAAGGAAGGTGATTCCCAAAATTAGGACTCGATCCGTGCACCCATTGCCTGATGGGCGATAAAACGACGGCATGGCAATGCTGGCAAAGGTTGGCTCGCCGAGGCAAAGCCCTCGGTCCAGCTAACGTGATGGAGTTGGTCGGCTAGTGACGCCGAAGTGTCCGGAGTAGGTTGATGAAGAAATGGCGAAGGCCCCAGTCCAGCCGAGATGTTGAAGTAGGTCGGCGTGATGGACACCAGCTTGAAGAAGCAATAGTGCGGCCCTGCCGATGCAGGTCGTGACGTGGTCGATGCCGGCTTGATGAAGCGACCGTGCGGCGATGCCGGTATGCCCGCTCCGTGTAATCCGTGGGGCGGCGATGTTGGTGATGATTTATCTTTCGTGATGCCGGACTCTTGTTCGGCTTGCCGAGATGATGACCCGAAGAAGTTGAGCTCGGCTTAACAAAGTAACGACGTGTCTAGCGCAGGTCGGCAGTCGTGGAGCAGTATTGCCGGACTGGTTTGACACCAACATGATATTGAATATCATGTTCAAAAGATTTTAATGCTAGTGGGATTTGTTTGGGAACAAAACACAACATCCCATACAAAACTTCCTTCAAAAAGGATGTCCGAAATCCCGTTCAAGAAAAAGACGAACTCGGGTCGGATTCGTTTTCGCGCAGAAAACAGATCCGAAAAGTGATGCACTAATCGGAAAGTTCCCGGAGTTTGGACGGTCGGATCGAGCTGAAATTTTGAGGGGTGGGATATATAGGAATTCCGCAGCAGATCAACGGTTGGATCTTCCAAAGGAAGTCCGAGCTAGAAGCTGGACACCACGGCCTAAACTCGTCCGGATTCTCGTCCAGATTCAATGCGGCTCCGGTATATCGGAGATTGCCAGAGATTCCTCCATCGGAACTCGACAAAATTTTCCAGGGTTGTTGTCGACTCAATTCCACACAATTCCACCAAAGCAATCATCAAACCGACGCTCGAGGAGGCCGTGACGGCGGATACAAGTTCGCTGTCAAGAAAAACAGTACGGTCGCCCGAGGGCAATGTTGTTGTTGAGCCCCCGGGCTCCCTGGATGATTCCTCCATGATCTTGATAGAGATCGGAGTTGATGTTGATGAAGGCCCTCATCCGTACATGACGATCGGAGGTAGGGCGCAGTCCTTGGTCGAACCAAGGTGACCCGGTTAATTTGGTAGCGAAGATCTTTGAAGTCGTGATTGATTTCTTGAGCGAGCCATCGACCTTTTGCCGAACACACAGCGGAACTCTCAATGAAAGCACCAATGTCGGTGTCAAAACCGGCGGATCTCGGGTAGGGGGTCCTGAACTGTGTGTCTAAGGCGGATGGTAACAGGAGATAAGGGACACGATGTTTACCCAGGTTCGGGCCCTCTCTATGGAGGTAATATCCTACTTCCTGCTTGATTGATCTTGATGATATGAGTATTACAAGAGTTGATCTACCACGAGATCGTAGAGGCTAAACCCTAGAAGCTAGCCTATGGTAAGATTGTTGTATATTGTATATGTGTCGACTAGCCTGGCCCTGGTTTATATAATGCACGGAGGCCTAGGATAACAAGAGTCCTAGCCGAATACGCCGGTGGGGGAGGAGTCCTTGTCTTGATCACCAAGTCTTGTGGAATCTTCCTTGTATACGGCAGCTGTCCGGACTGGCCCACGAGTATGCGGCCCTGGGGGTCCTCGGCCCAATCTAACCGATTGGGGGACGACGTGGTGAGTACCCCCTAGTCCAGGACACCGTCAGGGACCACCCAAAATTTTTATCTTTCTTGAGAAGTTCCGTGAGAGGTTTGGCCACGTTAGAAAAGTTCTCAATGAAGCGGCGACAATAACTGGCTAGACCAAGGAAACTCCTAACTTGTTTAGCTGTTTCAGGTGGAGTCCAACCAAGATCGGCCTAAACTCTTTCAGGATTGACAGCAATGCCCTTTCCAGATATCACGTGGCCCAGGTAGGTCACTTCTGGCAACTAAAATTCGCACTTGGAGAACTTGGCATAAAGGCAGTGCTCTCTGAGTTTCTCTAACACAAGTCTAAGATGTTCGGCATGTTCTTCCTCGTTCTTTGACTGAATAAGAATATCATCGAGGTAAACCACAACGAACTTATCTAAGTACTCCATGAAGATCGAGTTCATCAAGCGGGAGAATGTAGCTGGAGTGTTGGTTAGACCAAAGGACATGACTATGTACTCATACTGACCATAACGAGTGACAAAAGCCGTTTTAGGAATGTCCCCATTTCTGATCTTGATTTGATGGTAGCCTAACCTCAAATCCATCTTGTAGAAGACTGAGGATCCAGCGAGCTGATCATACAGGTCGTTGATCCTGGGGAGCGGATACTTGTTCTTTATGTGACCAAATTAATGGGACGATAATCTACAACCATCCGGTCCGTACCATCCTTCTTCTTGATGAAGAGAATGGGGCAAGCCCAAGGAGAAGAACTAGGACAGATGAAACCCTTTTGTAAGGACTCATCAAGTTGTTTCTTAAGCTCGGCTAGCTCTAAGGGTGCCATCTTGTAAGGTCTCCTAGAAATTGGGGCGGTCCCTAGGATAAGATCTATGACAAACTCTACATCTCTGTCAGGTGGAACACCTGGCAGTTCTTCTGGAAAGACATCCGGAAAGTCACAGACTACCGGGTGTCCTCAAGGTCTGGAAGAGGGCTAGCATTAAGAGAATAAAGCTGACGCTTTGCAATTCTGGTGGAGACAGTGACTATCTTGCCAGAGGGGTGTGTGAGGTGAACAGACCTGGTGTAACAATCAATCTTCGCATAATGAGCTTTCATCCAGTCCATACCCAAGATGATGTTAATATCTGAAGACTTAAGAGATATCAAGGAAGCTACGAATACAAGTCTGTCAATATGTATTTCATTGCCATAACTTATCCTAGAAGTTTGCCATTTGGATCCAGGAGTTTGAATGAGTAGTGGGGAGGGCATATCACAAAATGACATGTCGTGCAAGCGGGCATAACTTTCGGAAATGAAGGAATGAGACGCCCCAGTATCAAACAGAACCGATGCTGGATGACAGTTTACAAGGAGTGTACCAAGAACGACATCTGGATCGTCATGAGCGTATTTAGCTGAGATGTGATGCACACGTCCATGTTCAGTGGGAGCTGACTTGGCACTGATCATCTTGCGTGATGGCTTACTACCACGGCCAACAGATTTCTTGGGCTGGGGTGGAGCAACACTGGTCTGAGTGCAAATACAGGCAATGTGGCCTGGCTCTCCGCACTTATAACAAATCCTGGAGGTAGGACGTGTACCCGCATTGGCAGGTGGTCCACCAATAGGCCTGGGTGGAGCATATAACTGGACCGGGTGAGGCGCCACATAAGATGGCTTCAGTGTATAACCGGGTGGAAGAGCAGAGTTCGGAACCCAAATTCGGCGCTTCTGAGAACTAGAACCGGAGGAAGAACCCAAATCATGGGTGTGCTTACGAGACTCCTCGTAAGTGAGCTGAGCTGTCTCCGCATTAATGGCCTTGTTCACAAGAGCCTGGAATGTATTGCAATGGTGCAAGTGGAGATCACGACGCAACTTGGGGTTGAGACCCTTCCGGAACCTAGCCTGCTTCTTGGCGTCTGTGGACACTTCTTCTGTAGCATAGCGGGCGAGGTTCTCAAACTCTCTACTGTAAGCATCAACATCCATCTTACTCTGGGTGAAACTACAGAACTCTTCTCTCTTACGATCGATGAGGGTTTCAGGAATGTGATGCTCGCGAAAAGCCTCAGTGAAATCTTTCCAGGTAGGAATCTGACCAGCTAGAAGCATAGCGTCATAGTTTTGCCACCAAAGACTAGCAGGACCTTCCAGGTGATATGCAGCATAGGTGACCTTGTCACCTTCAGCTACATTCGCAGAACGCAGCTTGTGAGTGATACTACGAAGACAGTCATCTGCATCGAGTGGCTCAATGGAATGATGGAAAGTGGGTGGGTTCAGACCAATGAAGTCGGTGATGGAAACCAACTCATTACGCTGATGGGCGGTGTTCTTCTCAATCCGTGCCAACAAGCAGTTGGTCTCACGCTTGTTCATCTCAACCTCTAACATGAACTTTGCCAACGAAGACTGATCGGGAGGATCCTCATCCCTACCATCTCCGTGGTTCAGGCTATGAGCAACAGAACTTCAGTTAACTGATGACATCCTGAGAACCGTAACCAAGGACGGAGTCAACATCAACTATAGGATGTAGTATGTAGCTCAAGGAAATTAGTATCTCTCGAACTCCTGGGACAAATCCGGCAGCATAACGGCAGTAAAATGCTCAAAATGAGACATTCTGCAAATGATGGGGTAGTACCACAACTCAGCATCATCACTCAAGGTTCTGAGATAGTACCAATCAACTACACCGGAAGTACTTGAAAACTAGAGTATGACTCTGATCAACCAATCCTATGAGACTATGGAATAATAACACGTGATCCTGATAGACCGAAGAGAAAGCCTAGTTCCTTAACCCCATAGGAAAAATAGGATGACTCAGATCAGAAGGGCATGAGGTATAAGGAGTAAAAGAGCCTTACGTTCCCTTCCACAATTAATTCCCCTATATAACTAAAGAATTTCTAGACTCAACTTCGACCAGTTTGGCTTGATAATCCTACAGGCAGTCATGCTCTGATACCAAAGCTGTCAGGACCCCGATTCTAAGTCACATCGATCTAGCCTGTAACACGTCATATCACTTTGTGTCCTCATGCACGGTATTCCCACGGGTGTCGCCTTACCTAGCCCGGGACCGTTTGCGCCTTTTGGCTCACGTATATGATAGTGTCGCTAGCATCCATATGAAAGAGAACCCGGGCCGACATGACTAGTCGTGAACCCAAAGTGGCACTAACTTACGGGGACAGGCATACATGAAACAACATCGAGCATGTCGGTCATCATCGTGTGAATCCGGGCTGTAGCAGGCTAGCAGGACTCCGGAAGTCACCGCGTGACATTTCCCCAAAGGGATAAACACAGGAACGATGTGAATCACATGCCGGCCAGTCTAAGTGTTCCGGAGCAGTAGTGCTGGGCTAGCAGGACTCCGGTAAACCGGGCTGTAGCGGACTACCAAGGCTCAGTGGAAGCACCAGACTACATTTCCCCATAAGAGAGGCTGCCAAGGATAAACCACTAGATTGTCGGATACCACACATACCAAGCATTTCAATCATACACACAATATGCTCGATATGTGCAAATACAACATGGCATCACAACAAGACTCTACGACTCAGAGTATTTATTCATTGGGCTCCGAGGAGCCAAGTATTACAAACATGGGTCTCATGACCCAACATACAGAGCATACAAGCAACAAGCGGAAGCATTACATGTCTGAGTACAGACAACTACAAAAGAAAAAGGCTGCAAAGCCTGACTATCTACAAGACCCTCCCAAGGGTACAAGATCGTAGCTGAGGTAACAAGCTATTCGTCGAAGTCCATGCAGAACTACTATTGAGACAGAAGTTTCATCTGCAAAAACATAAATTAAGCAACGTGAGTACAAAGGTACTCAGCAAGACTTACATTAGATCCTATCATACATGCATTATTATCAAGGAGGCAATGTGGGGTTTAGTTGCAACAAGCCAGCTTTGACTCGTTGGCTAACCTATTCTACGACTCACGAGTAACTTCTTTGAGGTGAGAAAGCACACGCAGTCCACTATTCACCACATTGATACACCACTATGGATTCATCCGTCTCCCTCTGAAGGCCATCCATAACACTCACACTTGTCTTGAGCATTTTAGAGTATCCATTTCAAGTTGTCTATGTACCACGTAAGCATCCAAGAAGTCCATAACCGCGGACCCGGCTATTCGAATAGATCATGTTAACCCTGCAGGGGTGTACTTCTTCACACACGCTCTCGCCACTTACCGCCATGTACACGTCATGCATCTCGGCAACCTTCGAGCGGAAGCCTGGCGAGGGAGTCGGCCACGACTAACTAACCACACAAGACTCTAGTCCAGGTTTATCGCCTATTCGGGTTCCATCCGCAAGGAGATCCGGCCAGGGTTTCACACACGGCCCCAAACGATGTGTGTAGGGTTCCCAAGCCCACCTCGCCGGATGGATCTACGCTTGGTACACCGTGCCACTTGTGCCTAGTCTGTCCCAAGCCCACCTGGCCGGGTGCCACTTGGTAGACTACTAACACTACCTACAAACACCAGTTGCAACTCCTGGACAGAGATCAAGTTGGTTAATAAGTTGAGAGGGGCACTTAAGCATTCCAATGTGTGGTAGTAGCTAGTCATTGGACAACATACACATAACTCAGTGCTTAAGGACGGTTCCAGTGAGACAACCCACCATGTACTCCTACATGGCCTCTCACCGCTACCTTTACCAAATCGTGTTCACACACTTAACTCTCAGCACCAGAACATATCATAACACTCCAATTCATTCCCAATGAATCGGAGCTGACACAACTCTAAGCAATAGCAGGCATGGCATGGTAGGAACACAACATGGCTCAATCAACTCCTACACATGCTAGTGGGTTTCAACTATTTACTGTGGCAATGACAGGTCATGCAGAGGAAGGGGTTCAACTACCGCAGCATAAAGTAGCAGTTGAATCATTGTTGTCCTAATGCAATAAAAGAGAGCAGGAGCAAGAGAGTGGGATTGTATCGGAATGAACAAGGGATGTTTGCTTGCCTGATAAATCGACAGTAGAACACTGCTCTTCAGACAGGTACTCTCGAACACTCTCCGGAGCAGGACCTATCGAGAAGAACGGTGACGGCAATCAACACACAAGCATATGCAACAATATGATGCATGATCGTGGCATGTAGATGTGATGTTGTTTGAGCTAATGCAGCTAGCATTCATTTGTATGAAGTCCATTTGAACCAAGAATTTAAATGCAACTCCAAGTTAAGTCTTTATAAATGCCATTTATGTGTTTTCACTTATACAGCGGGTATAAGTTGGTTTGTCATGCATGAAACAGGTACAGATGGATAGATTGAATTTTTTTGATAATTTTTCATATATAAATTATTTCAATCTGAGCTACGGTTGAATTTCTTTGAATTTTAGAAGTTTTGCTAATTTTCTGGAATTTCCAAAATAGAAAAAATCCAAAGAATGGTTAATTGCATCAGCACTATGTCATGCGTGCGTCAACAAGTCAATAGCGCTGACCAGTCGGAAGCGGCGTGTGGGGTCCTGCGTCGGTGTCTGATTAATTAACAGAGGTTAATTAGCACTAACACTAACCTAACTACATATTTAGTCAGAGACGGGCCCCACCTGTCATTGACCCATATGGTCAAATCTGGTCAACTAGGGGGGTTCAAACCCAGTCAACCCGCCGGCGTTTAGCACTTGGCCGAGGCAACACTGGCGGAGGGCTCGGGATCATCGCTCCGGCGACCATTTAGGCGGCGGAGACCACCTACGCGAAGCCCAGGCTCGCGCACATCCAATGGAACACGCCGGGGGCCATGGGATGGTCGGAGCTTGCCAGAGCAGAGCTCGCGGCAGCGGCTGGAGTTCGGTGGCGTGCGGTTTAGACACTACGGGGCACGGCAGGGCTGCGAGCGGGTGCGTTTGGCTCCTAGGGCTGCAACGAATTCGGTGACGCGCTCGGGAGCGAGCTCGGTGGCTCTGGCCACGGCGGCAACATGATTGGCGGCGAGGAGCTAGGGCCATGGCGGGGAACGGAGCTGGAGCGTGCAAAAACGAGGGAGAGAAGAGGGGTTCGGTAGAGGAGCTCATGCCGAGGCCTTCGGTGATCTCAGCGCTTCGGGGGGGCGGCTTGGAGGCGGCCAGGATGTCGGTGGCGATCTCCGGCGGCCGATAATGAAGACGACGGCGGTGATGGCTCCACGGGGCGTCCGGCGACGCGTGGCTTGACGGAGAGGACGAGGACGATGGCGTGGATTTGTTGGACTTGTCGGAGAGGCGAGGGGGAGGCGGTAGCTACGGCAACGTCGAGCGGCAACGACGGCAGCACTCAGGCGGGTCGAGAGAGAGGGATCCAGGGGAGGAGGGAGAACGAGAGAGAGAGAGAGACAGAGAGAGAGAGAGGTGCGGGGCGGCGCGTGGCGACGTTCGGGACGGCCAGGGCGTCGAGGGGGAGGACAGGCAGGCAGGTGGCGTGACGGCCCGGTGGTGCGCGCGCGTCGGCCACACGGCCCTGGCCACCTGGCGGGAGGTGGAGGACGACTGGCACGGCCAGCTGGGCCGCACAGTGCCAGGCCTCAGGTGAGCACAGGTAAGCTTTCTTTTCTATTTTGTTTCTATTTTCTATTTCTGACATTTTTTTGCTTTAAAACTAATACTAAACTAATTTATTTTCTTATGCCAATTTTTGTAGGAGCTAGTGGTATTATTCCAGAGCTCCTCAACAACTGACATAATGTTTGGACATACATTATATATATAACATATATATATCCAATGCAAATAATTATGCATTAATTCCAAATGGCCAATATTTTCAGAGAGAGACATGAACATTTTCTTGGACCTTTTTGGAGCAATTTTTATTTGGGTTATTACCGGAAATGATTTCTAAGGGTTTCACAAATCCCATTTCAAATTTAATTGAAATTTAAACATGATGCACACATGACTAGCTAGTCTAGGTCATACCAGAACTAGGGATGTGATAGTGTGAGCGTAGGAAATTTTGAAATTGCATGCTACGTTTCCCAATGGTGGTATCAGAGCCAGGTCTATGCGTAGATGATATGCACGAGTAGAACACAAAGAGTTGTGGGCGGTGATGTGTCGGTGTACTAGAGTAGGGGTACCCTAGTATCCCGAACTTGTGCACGGGCAGTTGCAGCCTTCCGCGGCATGGCTTACCGGGTGATCGCCAAGGCCCTCCGTGGTTCCTTTGGAGCCATTCAAGAACAAAGTATTCAAGCCAAGGAGACAAGGCCCGGCAAGAGGAGCTTGCCGGGAAGGCCACCCAAGGCACCTAGGAGGCAAGGCCCGGCAAGAGGAGCTTGCCGGGAAGGGCCCGATGAGCGACAAGCTTCCGGCGCGACAAGACAACAACCATGACAAGGCGCTTGTCATGAGACCACCCCTCTGTACCTACGTTCCAGCGCATCCACTAACGTGTCGCCCTGGGACCCTTCCAGGCGCGCGTGGCGAGAGGCTGTGTAGCGAGCGGTGCGAGGTGGCTAGCGGCGCTGACAAGATTGCCATCGTGGCAAGCGGTGGCGCCCACACAGTCCCTGTTTTGCCTTTGTTAGGGTGGCGTGAAGCGGGCATTTAATGCCTTTGTCCCCTGCCGTCGAGGTTAGGTATGATACACTGCTTGTACCTTTGTACAAGTAGGTGTACCAACCACTCCTTTTCCATTTGTACCCTTGTCTACGTTGCCACTGTCGGAGACCCCTTGACATATAAAAGGAGGCCCATGCATAGCGTGGGGGTCGGTTCCCCCACACTCGGTCTCGTTAGCAGCTTGTGTGTCTTGTAGCACTTTTCAGCTCTGAGCAAGAACACAATACATCCGGACATGGAGCAAAAGAGGGAGTGTTATCTCTGGAGAGCTCTGAAGCTGGGTAAACCTCTCGTGTGCTTCGCCTCGATCTGCTCTTCGTGCGACCTCCGCTCCCTGCCGAACCGAAAGGGGCTCGGTCCGCCGGTCCCATAGGTGTTCGTGGGCCAGATCAGCCTGCCCCGACATCTTTGGCGCGCCAGGTAGGGGTGGCGTCGAGGTTGTGTGAACCTGATCCGGCGTCTACACGAGCTAGATCTTCATCATCTTCATCAACATGCCACCGAAGAAAAAGGCTTGGCGGCGAAGCTTCCGCGCCAGAACCCACCACCACCGGAGCAAGCAGGTGGTGGGGTAGACGCCGGCGGAAGAATGGACGGCGACGGGGGAGCTCACAGTGCTGCCAAGTCCAAGGACAAGGCTGCGCAGACCTCGGCGTCCGTACATGCACCGCGCCCATCTTAGGAGGCGCGGGACCGACATCGTCATGGTGTTCACAACGCCATACGCTCATTGGACCAAGATCGAGCTGGTGGATCTCGGGATGCTCAAGACCAGCATACT
This sequence comes from Aegilops bicornis, assembly GCA_021605145.1. Lineage (NCBI taxonomy): Eukaryota > Viridiplantae > Streptophyta > Magnoliopsida > Poales > Poaceae > Aegilops > Aegilops bicornis. The sequence goes on from CM038670.1 coordinate 580,067,573, forward strand.
GCGCCAACATGCCGGTTCGAAGCGAGGCACGGTCGCCTGGACGGGATACTGCTCCTTCTAACATAGTTAGAAGTCCGAGCATATCCCGCTCCTCGCGCCGTTCGCCACTGCCACCCACCACTCCAGCAGAAGCTTTAGCGAGAGCTAAGCTGCTCCTAGACTACCCTCCAACGGCCGACAAGGTCGATGAATGGAGGGCCACCATTCAGAGTCTCATTGGCTTCGCCAACGGCGACGCTCCACGGCAACCGAGTACATCGCTGCCGCGGCAGGACTGCCAAACGTGAGCCGGTGGCGACGATACCGGTGGGGGTGCAACCACCATGCACTCTCCGCCCCGAAGGCCAAGATCGCTGACTCGCCGGATCCACCTCGACAGCGACTCCACTGCATCATCGGATCCACGAGCTCATCGCGATCAGCGCCAAGTTCTTCACGAGCAGCGGCAAGAAGAGGACGCTCGAACTGCGCATCGAGCACCAAAGAGAAGCGGCGTCAATCCGACAAGCAGCGCTGGGCCCTCTGTTGACATGCATGCGCCCGGAAGAACAGGCGACTTGTCAGACTGCGATAGGTTGCCCTGCGTTCACTCGTGAGCTGCGGCAAGTCGGTGGCCCAGCAAGAAGAACTTCAAGCCGACGTGCGGAGAAATGCGACGGTAAGACGATCCGTCGGAGTTCCTCAGCATCTACACCATCGCGGTGCAGGCTGCGGGGCGAGACGACAAGATCATTGCCAACTACTTCCCGCTGGTGCTCAAGCCCAATGTCAGATCCTGGCTCATGCACTTGCCGGACAACTCCATATCTTCTTGGGCAGATCTATGCCATCAGTTTGTCGGCGCCTTTACGGGCGGCCACAAGCCTCATGGCCAACAAACCGACCTTCATCTGCTCGCCCAGAAGGAAGGAGAGCCCCTGCGCAAGTACATTCAGAGATTCAGCCGTGTACAGCACAACATCCTAGATGTCCACCCTGCCGTGGTAATTAGCGCGTTCCATCAGAACGTGCGAAACCGCAGGATGCGGGAGGAGATGGCGATGTGCAAGATCAGAGACGTCAGTGAGCTATCTGCCCTGGTCGACAAGTGTGCGCGTGCTGAGGAAGGGAGGAGACTCCCAGGAGAGAATACTGAAGCAGGAGGATCTGATAGTGAAGAGACCGCTCCGGCAAGGAAGAGCCGGCGGCGGGGCAACAGGAAAAAGAAAGGCAGAGATGTGCTAGTTGTTGAGCAATCCGGCAACGGAGGTGGCGCCAAGAAAGCCAAGGCTGGTAGCTCCAGCAAGGAGGTTGCCGCTGGCACCAACTGCCAGTCTGTGGTGGTCGCCGACAAGCAGGACGGCTCCGGCAAGCAGTACTGCAAGATCCACCGCACCAAGGGCCATGACCTCCAGAGCTACAAGAAGGTCGAGCAGCTTGTCGAACAGCAGAAGGCTGAATCTGACGGCAGCGACAAGGAGAAAACCAAGGAAGGTCTTGGAGGAGCTAGCAAGAAGCGTCCCGGCGAGGAGGACGCCAGCAAGGCCAAGCGGCGGCAAGGAGACAGACCTCCCAGCGGCCGCGACAAGGATGAAGACGACGACGGCGATGGAAGACATGAATGATGACGAGACCGATGAGCAGGAGTTCGAGAAAGCCACGAGGTCCTGTGCATTGACGGTGCTTCTGCGTACCTCCACCGCCCGACTCAAGCGGTGGATGAGGGAGGTCAATCTGGCCAGAACCATCCGTCGAGTCACGTAGGCCTACTGAAATGGTCCGACCGCCTATCATCTTAGATATTGAGGACCACCACGATCGTGTAACTGCGGTCGGTGCTTGCCAATGTTGGTTTCACCAACTATCCGCAACCTCAAGGTCACCAAGATGCTAGTTGACGGCGGGGCGGCTTGAACCCTGATCTCCTCGGTGCTCCGAAACTCCGGATCCACGATGGCGAACTCAAAGAGACCGGCACATTCCAAGGAATCAATCCGGGAAGGAGCAAGCGAAGGAAAGATCACGTTGCGGTGACATTTGGCAGCGAGTTGAACTTCGAACTGAGAGGTCACTTTTAGCGTTGCTGATTTTCCATTGCCTTACAATGGAATACTTGGCCAACACTTGCCAAATTCATGGCAGCCTCTCACTATGCATACAACATCTGAAGATGCCAGGCCCGATAAGTGTCATCTCTGTCCTGGCGGCGGAAGGATGCTCTTATCTGCGCCGACAAGATCTACCGAAGCAGCGGCTGTGATGCAAGCCACTTGCCTTTGAAGCTCCGGGGGAAGAAAGAAGACCAAGTCCGGCAAGAGCTCGATGCCCACTCCGGCAAGCGCACCTCTTGAGTGCTGCGCTACCGTCGAGGACGCACCATCGAGCTCCACCGGCAAGTGTAAAAAGGCGATGGCAGCTCCACGGAGACCAAGAAGGTGTCCGCCAAGGAGGGCGACAACGGTGGTACTTTCACCATCGGTGCCTCTCTCGACCCTAAATAGGAAGGCGGCTCGTTGCTTTCCTGCGGGCGAGCGATCTACGTGTTTGCGTGGCAACCGTCGACATCCCGGTGTTCCCGTGAAAGTAATTGAGCACCATCTTGCATGTCTGTCCTCATGCGCGGCCCGTCAAGCGAAAGTCGGGAAACAGGAAGTGGGCGCCAAGAATTCATTGCGAAGAAATCAAGAAATTGGAAGCGGCGAGGCCTTGTCGAGTGCTCCATCCTACGTGGTTGGCCAATCACAGTAGTCGCGCAAGGCAAGCGGGAAATGGAGACTTTGTATCGACTTTACCGATGTTAATAAAGCTTGTCCCAAAGACCCATTTCCCTTGCCGCGCATAGACCAGATTGTTGATTCCACGGCCGGATGTGATTTGCTTTCATTTCTGGATGCATACTCAGGATATCATCAGATCTTCATGGCAGAAGAGGATGAGGAGAAGACCGCATTCATCACCCCATGTGGCAGATACTATTTTGTGCGGATGCCTTTCGGATTAAAGAATGCTGGTTCAACATTTGCAAGAGTAGTCCATTACGCTTTTGAGCCACAAATGCACAGCAATGTGGAAGCCTACATGGATGATATAGTGGTCAAAAGCAAGGACAAGGCGACCCTAATTCAAGATTTAGATGAAACCTTTGCAAATCTGCGCAAGATCAACCTCAAGCTCAACCCCGAGAAGTGCGTGTTTGGAGTCCCTTCCGGCAAGCTTCTCGGGTTCTTCATATCTCGTGAGGATTGAAGCCAATCCCGACAAGATCAAGGCCATTGAGCAGATTGAAGCACCAAAGCGCGTCAAGGATGTACGAAGGCTTGCGGTTGCGTAGCTGCTCTCAGCGAGTTTATCTCCGTGTTCGCTGGCGCCGCCGCCATTTTTCAAAATTTTGAAAAAGGCAGGTCCGATGCGATGGACTCCGGAAGCGGAGGCTGCGCTGCAGGACTTGAAGAGATACATGTCCTCCACTCCAACACTTGTCGCACCTAAGCCACAAGATAAGTTGCTACTATATATAGCGGCAACCAATCAAGTGGTTAGTGCTGCGTTAGTAGCGGAGAGGGAGGCGGATGATGAGCAAGCAACCGTGGCAGATGCATCCAGCGACAAGCAGGGGGCTTCACCGGCAAGCTCTGGTTCCGACAAGGACGGATCTGCTTGTGAGCGCATGAGAAGATCACGAGAAAAAGGATGGTGCAGCGCCCAGTTTACTTTGTCGGTTCCCTTGCGAGGGGCTAGGTCAAGGTACTACGGTGTGCGAAATTGCTTTTCGGCCTCCTCATGGCCTCGAAAGCTGCGCCATTACTTTCAGGCACATGAGATCACAGTTGTCACTCGTTTTCCGTTGAAGAGGATACTTGCCAAAATCCGGAGGCAACATGCGGGATTGTCGAGTGGGCCTTTGGAACTGTCAAGCTTTGGCCTCAAGTTTGAAAGCACTTCAACTATCCAAAGCGAGCATTGGCGGAGTTCATAGCAGAATGGACGCCAACACAAGATGAAGAAATTCGAAACGAGCATCCCGTCAAGGAGGCAAGCAAAGAGTGGCTGATGTACTTTGATGGTGCCTTCTCGCTGCAAAGCGCCCGGTGCGGCGTGCTACTTGTCGCACCCACCGGAGAGCACCTCAAGCACGTAGTCCAGATGCACTTTCCCAAGGAACAAGCAACAAACAATACTGCAGAGTATGAAGGTTTGCTTGCGGTCTCGAGATCATGATGAGACCTTGGGATCAAGAAGCTCATTGTCAGGGGTGACTCACAGCTTGTCATCCGCCAAGTGAACAAGAATTATCGGAGTCCGTTGATGGAAGCTTACGTTGATGAAGTGATAAAGCTAGAAGAGCACTTTGACGGCCTCTGAGATGGAGTATATTCCAAGAGCTCGAGCGACATTGCGATGGCTTTGTCAAAGTCGCCAAGACTTAAGTTACTGTGGAACCAGGAATTTTGTGCTCAAGCTGACTCAACCGTCTGTAACGCCATCAACTGGACAGAGCAAGAAGAGGAAGTTGATCTCTGGTGACTACTTTCCGGTAGAGCTTCCCGAAGCCGCCGCCAAGAAGGTCCCCAAGATCAACACCAACAGTGCTGAGGAGCAGTCTGCTCCGACAAGCCCTAGGGTTTGTTTCGTTGAAGCAGACGCTCCCGACAAGTTTTGCTCCGGCAAGCTTGCCGGGGAACGTCAAGCTCCGGCTGGGCCGCAGGTTCTCACCGTGGAAGCTGGTGTTCCCGCAGCAGCAGATGTGCCTTTAGTCCTTGTTGTCGAGCCGCAAGCTCCAGCATGGGCGCAGCAGATTGTCCATTTCCTTGAGACGGAGAACTTCACGAAGAGCAAGAAGAAGCGGAAAGAGTAGCCCGGCAATCGAGTATGTACCAGTTTGTCGATAGCACCTTTATGCATGAAGAAGACTCAACGGTGTGAAATTGAAGTGTATTCACCGGAAGACGGACAAAAGCTATTGGCGAGAGATACATGGAGGCATATGTGGTCACCACATTGGCGCGAGCACTTGCCGGAAAGCGTTCGGCAAGGTTTCTTTGGGCGACGACCCTCCGGGATGCAACTGCACAAGTAAGCAAGTGTGAAGCGTGCAGTTCCATTCCAAGCAGATACACCAGCCAGCTCAAGCTCTCGAGACGATCCCTTTACCTGGCCATTTTCGGTGCAGGGGCTCGACATCCTCGGCCCCTTTCCCCAAGCTGTCGGGGCTTTGAGTACTTATGCGTTGCAATCGACAAGTTCACAAAGTGGCGAAAGTGGAAGCGATGAGGAAGGTGACAGCACGGTCGTGATCAAGTTCTTCAGGTCGATTGTTTGCCATTTGGAATCCCTAACAGGATCATCACCGACAACGGCATGCAATTCACAAGCCGCACCTTCATGCAAGACGTCCAAGATCTTGGCGCCAAAGATGCCGCCCATTGCTCATCCGAGAAGCAACGGTCAAGCGGAGAGGGCAAATGCTGAAGTGCTGCGCGGGCTCAAGCCAGAACTTTCGACGGGCTGCACAAGTGCGGAAGAAAGCTGGATTGAGGAGCTGCCGGTGGTTCTTTGGTCGATCGGGGCGGCGCCAAATCGAGCCATCGGCGGACACCCTTCGCTCTAGTCTATGGAGCGGAGGCGATTCTCCACGGAACTCGTATACGGATCACCTCAGTGCTCGCTTATGATGAGCTTGAGCAAGAGCAGCTGCGACAAGATGACGCGCTGCTCCTTGAGGAGGATCGTCTTGATTTCTTTGTCTGAGCTGCTCGGTACCCGACAAGCTTTGCGCCCGCTATCATAGCCGCCAAAGTTAATGCGAAGTCTCGAGGAAGGCGACCTTGTTCTTCAGCGCGTTCAGTCCACCAAGAATTCCAACAAGTTGATGCCGAAGTGGGAAGGCCCTTACCGGGTGAAACGAGTCACTAGGCCTGGCGCTGTCCGCCTTGAGACCGAAGATGGCATTCCAGTGAGCAACTCCTAGAACATTGAGCATCTTCGTAAGTTTTACCCGTAAGGCGCGGTTGCGGAACCTGTTCAGCAACCACCTTTTGTACAAGTCTTGCCGCTATTGCATGTAATCCTTTGTACAAAGCCGGTATGAACCCGATGCATAAGTAAAGCTAGCGTGCTTCGCATATCTTGTCAATTTCATGCTTTTTACTTCTATTTGCATGCGTTATCTGACACTTTGTGCAGCACCTACCCCTGGTAAGTAATAGCGAGTCATAAGGCTCCATATCTTTATTTTCTCTTCTTTCTCTTTCTCAAAGAAAGGAAGGTTCCCTCGCACACAAGTTTGTCGGGGGGAAAGGAGAAGATAATGGTGTGGACCAAGCGTCGCTCAAGGAAGTCTAGCCTTACCGGGAAGCAAACGACAGAAAAGCTAAGTTGCCAAAGTTTGAGCAATCAGTTTTAAAAATTTTAAGTTATCTTCCTCGAACGACCGTACTTTGTATGGAAAACCTGTGCCCCGAGGAACCAACTCGTAGCTAGTTGCACCCTTACTTTGTTTCGAGTCCGCTCAACAACTTAAGTGAGCTGCGACTAGTTGCGACAAGGTTGCTTGTCGGAGCGGCACCGCCAAGAATTTCTTGACGTCCCGCACTTTCGGCGCTAAGCGGCCAGTGCCTGCCCGACAAGTTCCCTAAAAGCGTAGGGCAAAAACATACAAAGGAAGGAATCAAGTAAAGGAAATAACATAGCAATTGATACCCAAAATAGAGTTATATTACAAGATAGCTTGCCGCAGCCCTAATGGATTGTTCCTATGACACGACCAGCAGCGGCAAGAGAAAAAGAAAAGCAGGCGGCCTAATCTACGCGATCGCCTCAACCCTCTTAATTCCGCTCACCACCTGCCCACGATGGGCGCGGCAAGGGTCTTGGCGCCTCCACATCAGCATCCGGTGGCAAGGACTTGAGGGCGTTGGTGAGGTTGAGGCCTGGATTGCGGAAGGCCACCTTCATCGACACCTTTTGAAGAGCTCCTTGTGAGATCTGGTGCGACTCCTCGGCCAGCTGTTTTGGGACCTCTTCCCGAGTCATTTGGAGGGCCGTCACCACGCCCTTGAAGAACAAGCTGAGCTTGGCGCTGGGTTGGAGATGCTCGTCGGAGGAATATCCAAGATCCACCATCCCCAGCTGCGCCAGCTCCTCGTCGATGGCTGCAGCAACATTCACCAGACCCTCGGTCCAGTGCTCCACATTCTCCCTCAAGGCACTCTGGGCGGCAGCAGCACTCGCCAGCAACGCCTCGTCGGCCTTGATCTTCTCCTTCAAGGCCACCTCCTGCTCCCTGGCGCCGTCCAGCGTCTGAGTCAAAGTAGTTAGCTTCAACTCAAGATCCGCATTGGAGTCCTTGGCGGCGAGGCTCCTTGCTCCTCTCGGCGAGACGGCCCTGCAGCTTGCCAAGAGTGTAGGCGTCCTTCTCGCGCTCGTGCTTGAGTGCAGCAAGCTCCTCGCCGCTCCCCTTGAGGTTGGCCTCCAACTGCGCCACCTTCGTCTCCAGCTCCTTCTTGGTGGCCTCGGCTGCTGGCGGCATCCTTTGCCTCCTTGAGAGCCCCGCCAAGTGTCTGCTGCATGGCAGCTAGGTCCTCCTCGTGGCTGTCGAGGTTAACTTTCCTCTGCGACAACTCGCCTTCCTTGTGACAGCTCCTCGGCAGCAAGCCGTTGTTTCTCTTGACCTCGGCCTTCTCGAGGAGGAAGGCTTTGCGCTCTTCGGTGAGCTGCTCCCGCTCCGCCGCCAAGGACCGGGGAGCTTCTGGTTAAGGCCGGAGCTCCTCCACGCTTCTCAATATCCGCTCCGCCCAGCGACAAAGCGCTTCGGGATTCCAGCTTGGCTTGCGAGGCGCGGTAGAGCGACGGCAGCTTCCGGCGGCTGCTCCTCCTCGAGCTTCGCCCGCTGCTGCTTAGCGCGTCAACCAGCGTTAGCCCAATGAGGAGGCGAGCAGCTCTTCGTCAAAGTCTCCCCTTCGACCGGAGCCACAGAGCTCGGCGCCCGGGGAGCTTGATGAAGACGCCATCGCCGCCTTCAAATAGGCGCGGTGGGGCTCTTGAACTGATCTGCAACGATGGCGGAGGGATCGGCGGTGGCGTGGCGCTGGCGCTCCTCACGGCCTCGAGGCCGTCGGTCACGGACCCCTCGGCAGCTGCGGCAACAGCCTTGGCGGCCTCCTCGCCGGCAGGCTCTTCAGCGCCAGCCTCTTCTTCGATGGTGGCGGCGTCGTCAGTATTGCCGCGCACGTCCGCCTCGCCAGCGGCCTCGGTCTCCATCGGCTCCGTGGCAGATGGATCTGACGACCGGAAAATGAAGAAAAATCAAGCAAATATTCAGAAACAAAGTTAGAAAAAGAAGAACACAAGGGAAGTTTTCAAGCAAGAAGATAACCTGTGCCAGGGTCTGCGGTCATGGTCTCCGCCGCCAAGGGGTCGCTGGAGCCGTCCCTTGCCGGAGAACCGCCCCTTGCCGGAGAAGTCTCCCTTGCCGGAGAATGCTCCCTTGCCGGGGAATCCTCCCTTGGCGGCGTGGTCGAAGCAGAAGAAGGCTGCTCTGCTCCTACACAAATCAACGATCGAGATATCGGCAAAGAAAGAGCACCCATGCACGCATTTAACAGCAAGAAGTAGACCATATACTTCTGTTGGGGGCTGCTTGTTGGGGGCTGCTTTGAAGAAGAGTTGCCGCATCCGGCAAGGTGGTCTCAGACGCGACCTCTGCCCGTCGCGATGGGTTCGTCCTCGGCGACAATCACCGGGGTCTTGGCTCTCTCGACATTCTGGGCCCGGCGTCACGAAAAGGAATGGGTTGAGAATGAAGCGAATCGAGATACAAGACAAAGCGACAAATCAAAGAATTACGAGTCTGACAAAGAATCTTACTCTTCTTCTTCCTCGCCGAGCTGGCCTTGAAGAGATCAAATTCTGGCCCGCCTCGGTCTGACGAGGCGGAGGAGTGGGTTCCCTTGGGCGCTTGGCGGGAGCAGAACCGTGGTCTGCGAGGGCCCTCCGGTGCCGCAGTGGCGTGAGGTGCTCCAGCGGCAACAGTGCTTGCCGCGGTGGAAGCGCGTCGGCTGGCGCTGACTGTTAGCCCGTCTGCCGCCCCGCTACGTCTCCGGCCTTGCGAAGAAGCCTTCTTGGTGGAGCTGGGGGCTCCGCTCGCGGCAAGCTGCTTGAAGGTGGGGAGGATGCGCCCTCGGCGGGCTTGCTCGACTCGGCTTCAGGCTCGGCAAGCTCCTCCTCGCCGGCAAACTCCTTTCGCTCGACAAGGCTTGCTGCCTCTGCCGCCTCTGCCTCCTCCACGGTGAAGCCAAACTTCGCCCAGGCGGCCTCTTGCCGCCTCTTCCGGCTGGTGGCAATCTGCTGCATCTCATCATCGGTGGTGTCACGGGTGAGGCCCCTCTACTCATCGGGCGGATCGGCATTTCTACCAGATTGTCAAAGAAGCTGCGGACGACGTCATCTGCAGGCTCTTGCCAAGTTGGGACAATTCCATGCGAGTCGCTAACGGCATCATTGCACGGATGCGGTCGAAGCGAGGAATTGTTGCACGCGAACGACGCCCCTCGGCAACCTAAACATCTCTGGATGATCAGGATCGGGCTTGAACAGCTCCAAGAGCATTGCGTCAAGCTCCAAGACGGTGAAGTTGAAGTTGAGGCCCGGGTGCAGCCTCATGACATCTGCCGCGTTCTGAAACTCCCAGGCAGGTCTCCTCCTCTCCTGCAGGGGGGCGATGCGGCGGCGAAGAAAGTCCGCGCCAACGGTGCCTACGGTGAGTCCGTCAAGTCTGAGGCGAAGGATTCGGGTGACTGCGATCTTCAGCCTAGCGTCTTCCGGGGCCAGATTGCTCCAATCGTTGCAGCACTCTTTGAGGGTTTAGCCTTTGGGCGGTAAATGGCTGCGGGTTCTCCTCGACAATCCAGCACCAATCTGCCCTCCATTCCTCCCATTTGCTATGGAGCTCTCCATCCAGATAGGCTTCCTTCTTGCCGACCCTGGAGATCCAAGCGATTCCTCCGGCAAGAGGCTCCCCTCTCTCAACTCGGGGCAAAAATAAGTGGCGGAAAAGGGCTACATTTGGGTGGACTCCGACAAAGTTTTCACAGAGATGTGCGAAAACTGCCATGGTCAGAACGGCATTGGGGGTGAAATCAAGGAGGCGGAACCCGTAGGTGTTCATGATGTCACAAAAGAATTCAGAGAAAGGAGGGCAGAGCCCGCGGTAGAAGAAGAGCGCGAAGAAGGGATACCCGTCGGGGCCAATTCGAAGCAGCGGCGGGGGAATACCGCCGTGGATGCGCTCGCGTCTCCGTCGACCAGAAGAGGTAGTAGTTCTCCCTCAGCTCCCTCGCGGTGAGCTGGGGGGGGGGGGGAAGATGGCCCGCTCCTTCCGCAACCCCGCAAGCCGCTGCTCCTCGGCCGACTTCACGGCCTTCCCCTTGTCGGCTTTCGGAGCCATGGCGGAGGCGGTGGAGGAGATCGACGGCGTCGGTGGTGCTGGTGGTGATGGGCGGGCGCTGCTCTCTTGACCTTAGGAAGAAGGGAGGACAGCGGTGGTTTTCTCGAGATGGGACGACAAGCGGCAAGGTGGGCGACCTGCCCCTGTTTCCCCTGCTTAAAAGAGGGAGGGGGCGGACGTTCCGTTATTCCGAATAAAGAAACCCCCCACGATCTCGCCCACGATCTCTCACACGACGCCGCACTCGATGCGTGCCGTTCGTGGATTGCGTGGTGGGTCCGGGGTGAGTTATGGCGTGACCCGGGCGCGTGCCGTGCTGTTTTTGGGCTGGCCCAATAGCGCTTCGGCACCGTGTGTGGCCCAGGCCGGGGGCTCCTGTCGGTGTACTAGAGTAGGGGTACCCTAGTATCCCGAACTTGTGCACGGGCAGTTGCAGCCCTCCGCGGCATGGCTTACCGGGTGATCGCCAAGGCCCTCCGTGGTTCCTTTGGAGCCATTCAAGAACAAAGTATTCAAGCCAAGGAGACAAGGCCCCGGCAAGAGGAGCTTGCCGGGAAGGCCACCCAAGGCACCTAGGAGGCAAGGCCCCGGCAAGAGGAGCTTGCCGGGAAGGGCCGGTGAGCGACAAGCTTCCGGTAGCGACAAGACAACAACATGACAAAGGCGCTTGCCGGACCACCCTCTGTACCTCACGCTCCAGCGCATCCACTAACGAGTAGTCGCATACAGGACCCTTCCGGTAGCGTGGCGAGAGGTTGTGCAGCCAACGGTGCGAGGTGGCTAGCGGCGCTGACAAGATTGCCATCGTGGCAAGCGGTGGCGCCCCTGACGGTCCCTGTTTTGCACTGTTAGGTCGACGTAGACGGGCATTTAATGCCTTTGTCCCCTGCCGTCAGGGTTAGGTATGATACAGCATACCTGCTGTACCTTTGTACAAGTAGGTGTACCAACCACTCCTTTTCCATTTGTACCCTTGTCTACATTGCCCCGTCGGAGACCCTTGACATATAAAAGGAGGCCCATGCATAGCGTGGGGGTCGGTTCCCCCACGCTCAGTCTCGTTAGCAGCTCGTGTGTCTTGTAGCACTTTCGGCGCTCTGAGCAAGAACACAATACATCCAGGCATGCAGCAGAGGAGTGTTATCTCTCGGAGAGCTCGAAGCTGGGTAAACCTCTCGTATTAACCGCCTCGATCTGCTCTTCGTGCGACCTCTGCTCCCCGCCGAACCGAAAGGGGCTCGGTCCGCCGGTCCCATAGGTGTTCGTGGGCCAGATCAGCCTGCCCCGACATGATGGTCATACTTCTTACCACCAATGTCTTATTTTGATTCGGTGGTATTGTTGGATGAAGCGGCCCGGACCAACCTTACATGACCACGTTCATGAGACCGGTTCCATCGACAGACATGCAACTAGTTTTGCATAAAGGTGGCTGGCGGGTGTCTGTTTCTCCAACTTTAGTTGAATTGAATTTGACTGCGGTCGGTCCTTGTTGAAGGTTAAAACAGCAAACTTGATAAATCACCATTGTGGATTTGATGCGTAGGTAAGAATGGTTCTTGCTAGAAGACCGTAGCAGCCACGCAAAACTTGCAACAACAAAGAAGAGGACATCTAACTTGTTTTTGCAGGGCATGTTGTGATGTGATATGGTCAAGACATTATGTGATATACGTTATTGTATGAGATGATCATGTTTTGTAAAAGTTATCGGCAACTGGCAGGAGCCTTATGGTTGTCGCTTTATTGTATGAAATGCAAACGACATTTAATTGCTTTACTTTATCACTATGCGTTAGCGATAGTTGTAGAACCAATAGTTGGCGAGACGACCACGACGCTATGATGGAGATCAAGGTGTCAAGCCGGTGACGATGGAGATCGTGCTTTGAAGATGGAGATCAAAGGCACAAGATGATGATGGCCATATCATGTCATTTATTTTGATTGCATGTGATGTTTATCTTTTATGCATCTTATTTTGCTTAGTGCGGCGGTAGCATTGTAAGATTATCCCTTACTAAAATTTCAAGGTATAAGTTTTCTCCCTGAGTATGCACCATTGTGACAGTTCCTCGTGCTGAGACACCACATGATGGTTGGGTGTGATAAGCTCTACGTTCACATACAACGAGTGCAAGACAGTTTTGCACATGCGGAATACTCATGTTAAACTTGACAAGCCTGGCATGTACAGAAATGGCCTCGGAACACTGGAGACCGAAAGGTCGAACGTGAATCATATAGTAGATATGATCAACATAGAGATGTTCACCATTGAAGACTACTCCATCTCACGTGATGATCGGACATAGTTTAGTTGATATGGATCACATGATCATTTAGATGACTTGAGGGATGTCTATCTAAGTGGGAGTTCTTAAGTAATTTGATAAATTGAACTTTAATATGTCATGAACTTAGTCCTGAAAGTATTTGCATATCTATGTTGTAGATCAATAGCTTGCAATGTAGCTCCCCATTTATTTTTTATATGTTCCTAGAGAAAAATAATTTGAAAGATAATAGTAGCAATGATGCGGACTGGGTCCGTGATCTGAGGATTATCCTCATTGATGCATAGAACAATTATGTCCTTGATGCACCGCTAGGTGACGGACCTATTGCAGGAGCAGATATAGACGTTATGAACGTTTGGCAAGCTCGGTATGAGTACTACTTGATAGTTTAGTGTGCCATGCTTTACGGCTTAGAACCGTGACTTAAAAAATGTTTTGAACGCCACGGATAACATAAGATGTTCCAAGAGCTGAAATTGGTATTTTAGAATCATGCCCGAGTCGAGAGGTATGAGACCTCTGACAAGTACTTTGCCTACAAGATGGAAGAGAATAGCTCAACCAGTGAGCATGTGCTCAAAATGTCTGAGTACTACAATTGCTTGAATCAAGTGGGAGTTAATCTTCCAGATAAGATAGTGATTGACAGAGTTCTCTAGTCACTATCACCAAGTTACTAGAATTCATGATGAACTATAATATGCAAGGGATGACGAAAACGATTCCCAAGCTCTTCGCGATCTTTGAAATCGTGAAGGTAGAAATCAAGAAATAGCATCAAGTGTTGATGGTTAACAAGACCACTAGTTTCAAGAAAAAGGGCAAGGGAAAGAAAGGGGAACTTCAAAAAGAATGGCAAGAGAGTTGCCACTCCCATGAAGAAGCCCAAAAGCTAGACTCAAGCCTGAAACTGAGCGCTTCTACTACAAAGGAAATGGTCATTGGAAGTGGAACTGCCCTAGATACTGGGCGGATAAGAAGGATGGAAAAGTGAACAAAAGTATATTTGATATACATGTTATTGATGTGTACTTTACTAGTGTTTATAGCAACCCCTCGGTATTTGATACTGGTTCAGTTGCTAAGAGTTGTAACTCGAAACAGGAGTTGCAAAATAAACAGAGACTAGTTGGGCGAGGTGACGATGTGTGTTGGAAGTGATTCCAAGGTTGATAAGATCACCATCGCACACTCCCTTTACCTTCGGGATTAGTTATTTGGTGTTTGTGTTGAGCATGAATATGATTTGATCATGTTTATTGCAACACGGTTATTCATTTAAGTCAAAGAATAATTGTTGTTTTGTTTAGATGAATAAAACCTTATATGGTCATACACTCAATATAAATGTTTTATTGAATCTCAATCGTAGTGATATACATATTCATAATATTGATGCCAAAAGATGCAAAGTTGATAATGATAGTGCAACATACTTGTGGCACTGCCGTTTAGGTCATATTGGTGTAAAGCGCATGAAGAAACTCCATGCAGATGGGCTTTTGGAATCACTTGATTATGAATCATTTGATACTTGCGAACCATGCCTCATGGGCAAGATGACTAAAACTCCGTTCTCCGAAACAATGGAGCGAGCCACTGACTTATTGGAAATAATACATATCGATGTATGTGGTCCGATGAGTGTTGAGGCTTGCGGCGGGTATCGTTATTTTCTGACCTTCACAGATGATTTGAGAAGATATGGGTATATCTACTTGATGAAAAACAAGTTTGAAACATTTGAAAAGTTCAAAGAATTTCAGAGTGAAGTGGAGAATCATCGTAACAAGAAAATAAAGTTTCTACGATCTGATCGTGGAGGCGAATATTTGAGTTACGAGTTTGGATTCATTTAAAACAATGTGGAATAGTTTCACAACTTACACCACCTGGAACACCACAGTGTAATGGTGTGTCCGAACGCCGTAACCGTACTTTATTAGATATGGTGCGTTCTATGATGTCTCTTACTATTGGGGATATTACTACCGGGTGTAAACCGGAAGGAGAGGCCAGGTCATCCCCATAATGAGTTATTTATATTTGAAGCCCATGAAGACAAGGAGTGTGGCGCTTCACTAAGGCCCAGGGGCGAATTAAGGCCTGTAGACATAAAACGCCATTGATATGTAAACTTGTGTTGTAAGATAGGAAAGGGAGAAACTGAGCTGGACACGTTTATGAGCCAGCCTCGGGATTCTGTAAACCGACGGGCGTCAACCTATGTATATAAAGGGACGACTCGATGGCGGTTTAAGAAAAACGGACAACAACTCGAGAGCCAGGCATAGCGGATTTGCTTCCTGGTCATCGAAACCCTAGCAATTCCACAACAACTGGATTAGGCCTTTACCTTCACCGCAAGGGGCCGAACCAGTATAAAATCTCTGCATCCTTTGTCCGCTTTAACCCCTTTAAGCTAACCCGTCGCGATGGCTCCATGACTAAGTCCTTTCACTAGGACATCTTCTGTGACAAAACCACGACAGTTGGCGCCCACCGTGGGGCTACCACACGATGGTTTCGAGTTCTTAGAGGGCAGCTTTGAAGGGCTCAAGGGATACGCTGTGGGCCGGATGACTAAGAGTCGTCGTGGCAAACTCTACATCGAGGATGTAGTTTGGGGCCCCAAGGCCGGCTCAATCGAGTACGGGTACCGGGTCCCCTTTGGCGGCATCCACGTTTTCATTGGCAAGATCGGCGAACCGGGCCCTGAGCCGGACATCTGCGCCGACATCGTCGAAACGGCTCAGCGTGCGAGACCAGCCCGGGTTCAGCCTGCCATGAAGTGTGCCTTCATGGGAGTCATCCAAGGAGCAGAATCTGAAGTTAGATCGGCATCTGGAGGTTAGACCATCGTTTATTCTGATGACGAGTCATCGACTGGAGAGACCGAGTCATTATACCAGTTGCAAGATGGCCGGATTGGGGGCTGTTCTGATGGTGATAGTATTCTGGACCCCTTAGATCCGCCGAGCCGGGTTGAGATCTTCATGGACGGTACACAGCCTACGCTGCACTCTTCAACAACGGCAGTAGTGATTTCCGGATCACTAGCGGCGACAGCAGCCGGGGCAGGAGGCCCTGTGCGACCGCCGGCTCAAGTTTTGTCCGACTTGTTTGATGCTTTGGAAACGTTGCTAGCAGAAGTTAATCCGGCGAATCAGGATGAGCATAATGCGGAAATTTCAAAAGTGAAGGATCAGATAACTTAGGCCAAGGCAGATCTGGCAGCCGAGGATACCAGGATGACCGCAGAGCGGGCCGAGTTGGAGGCACAGGCTTACCGGCTTATGTTGGATCAGAGCGCATCAAACGATGTCATGAGGAGAAGGTACCGGTCTCACCTGCCGCCGGTTTATGAGGCCAGGAATGTCTTTAACACCCCAGGAGCAGGAACCAGCAAGCAGCCAGTGGCAAACCGAGTGGAGGCACCTGGAACAGGAGCGCTAGTTCAGCCACGCCCGATGGACCCGCCTCGTCAGAACAATGTCCTGTCACAGCACATCCCAACACCACTGGGTCATTACTCTAACCCGTTGGATAACATCGTTTCCGCCGCTTCACGATTGGCGGCTCTCCCAATCGAAGGCGAGTCCCCAGTAGCAGTTGAGACACGACGGGCTAGGGAGCTCCTTCAGATGGCTTTGACTCAGCAGCAGGCTTATTCATACAGCCGCGAGAGGATCCATTCCACTCCCCGCCCAAGCCGGAGTTACAGCAGGCGCCTTGATGAACCGGCCGTATCAAGCAGTGCGTGGGACCGTAATCCGCCTCGTGGCCATAACCCGGCGGGTGGCGGTGCTGATGCTCAGAATATGGTGGAGCAAGGAAGAGCGCGTCGAGAAGTCGAGTTAGCGGCCCAGTACGCGGCCTGTCAGCTTACTCCGGTTCGTCCGACAACTTCGGTGAAGCCAGGAGTTACCTCCAGTTCTTTGGGAGTGCAGTGTCTCGTCCCGGCTCTCTACATAATGTCTGACTGCCCAAGGACTTCAAGGGTCCACGTAAAGTGCGCAATTACACCGCCGATTTATCCCCCAAGTCATGGGTCGAAAGCTATGAGATGGCGATGGAGATGCTAGATGTGGATGATGCGGCATGTGCTAAATACTTCACCATGATGTTGGAGGGGACAACTCGCACTTGGTTGAAAAATTTACCAGTTAACTCCATTGGGTCATGGGCCGAGTTAAGGGCCCGGTTCATTCATAATTTCAAAGACACGTGCAAACAGCCCATGTCAATTGTGGACTTAGCTGCCTGTGTCCAAGAGGAAGGAGAATCAACAACCCATTGGGTGCGGCGGGTTTCGGAAATTTTGCATTCATCAGACCGCATCAATGCTGATACAACAGTTTTAACGTTGGAAGGCAATTGCCGGTTTGCACCTCTGAAGTTGAAGTTGGGACAGCTCAAACGTCATTGTAATGACATGGGGACACTTATGGCAGCTCTAGTGAAATATGCCGACTCTGATAGTACCAAGGGCCCCGAGTCTGACGATGACAAGATAGGGAAGGGAAAGAAGAGCGGCAGCACCAAGGCACATCAGCATAACCCGGCGGGTCATGGAAGCGGCGGTAAGCGTAAAGCGAATAACCATTTAGATTTTGTGGCTAACACCAACACGTAGGATAATGGTCAGCGTCGTAAGGGTAAACCGCCCTCGCGTGGTGGAGGATCAAATCCCAATCCTGAGCGCCTATCTTACCTGTTAAACCAGCCTTGCCCAAAGCACGGGTCACGGGAAAAGCCAACCACGCACCTCTGGAAGGATTGTTTTATTATGCGGGAGTTCAAAAATTCAGATTTTTCCGGTATGATCATGGACCACGGCGGTTCAGGCCCGGATCTCATGGGCGGGTTATGGTGGAGGCAGTTCCGGTTCAGGATTTCACGGTAATCAAAATGGACATGGCAATCAAGGCAATCAGGGCAACCAGCGTGGTTATAATCATCAGGGGAATCAGCAGCAAAAGCAGCAGTCGGGTTACCAAAGCAACCCGAAGCAGTTGAACAGTGGGCAGTATCATGTCTTCACCACGAGCCTGTGCAAGCGCGATCAGAAGCTTCCCAAAAGGGCAGTGAACTCTGTTGAACCGGCAGTGCCCTGTTACCTATGCTGGTCTGAACAACCCATCATGTGGAGTCGAGAGGATCATCCACCCCGGGTTGATAATCCGGGTCATCTGGCATTGGTAGTGGCACCTCAGGTTGGAGGATATAAGTTCACCAAGGTACTCATGGATGGAGGGAGTAGTATCAATATCCTTTATTATGAAACCTTCCGTCGCATGGGGTTATGAGATAAAATCTTAAACCGTCAAACACCGTTTTTCATGGTGTGGTGCCTGGTAAATCGACGTATCCAGTCGGTAAGATAGCTCTGGAGGTTGCTTTTGGAGATGAGCATGACTCGAGATCAGAAACATTGACTTTCGAAGTGGTGAAGATCAAGAGCCCATATCATGCCCTGTTTGGACGGCCGGCTTATGCCAAATTCATGGCAAGACCACATTATGTTTATCTGCAGCTCAAAATTCCGGGTCATAAGGGGACCATCACAGTACATGGAAGCCGTAAGATCGCTTTAGAATGTGAAGAAGGTGATGCGGCCTATGCTGAGTCGGTTTGTGCGACAGAGGAGTTGAAGTTCTACAAAGACAATGCTGATCCGGTGGATATGACTTCTTTGAAGAAGCCAACTACAGAGCATGATCCGGCCTTGAAGTTTAAGTCGGCTGATGAGACTAAGCTGGTTTATTTTGTTCCTGGCGATTCATCCCAGCAGTTTAGCATCAGCGCTAACTTGGACCCGAAATAGGAAAGCGCACTCATCGAGTTCATTCGTGAGAACCGGGACATCTTTGCATGGAAACCTTCTGACATGCCAGGTGTACCGAGGGAACTCGCTGAGCACACTCTTAATATTGATCCAAAGTTTAAACCGATCAAGCAATTCCTCCGCCGCTTCAATGAAGAAAGACGCAAGGCTATTGGTGAGGAGGTAGCCAGGCTCTTGTCAGCTGGGTTTATCATTGAAGTATTTCATCCAGTGGTTGGCTAATCTGGTGCTAGTACTTAAGAAAAACGGTACCTGGCGTATGTGTATGGACTACACAGATTTGAACAAGGCTTGTCCAGCGGATCCTTTTGCCCTCCCTCGTATTGATCAAATCATTGATGCTACGGCGGGTTGTGAGCGTTTGAGTTTTCTGGATGCATATTCTGGTTACCATCAGATCAAAATGGCAGTTAAGGACCAGGAGAAGACAACTTTCATAACTCCCTTTGGAGCCTTCTGCTGTGTATCTTTGCCCTTTGGGCTCAAGAGTGCCCGGGCGACTTATCAGTGCTACGTGCAGAATTGTCTTTGTATTCAGATCGGCCGCAATGTTCATGCCTATGTGGATGATATTGTGGTGAAATCCAGAAAGGAGGAGACATTGATAGATGACTTGAAGGAGACTTTTGATAACCTCTGGTTTATAAGATGATGCTTAATCCGGCCAAGTGTGTCTTTGGTGTACGGCGGGCAAGCTCTTTGGCTTTACGGTGTCTAACGAGGATTGAAGCTAATTCGGAGAAAATCAAGGCTATTACTTCCTTGGCTAAACGAAGTGTATCAATTATGTTCAACGCTGGCGGGCGGATTGCGACTTTAAGCGGTTTATCAGTCGCCTTTGGGAGAAGGCCATCCCTTTATATCAGATGCTGAAGAAGATGGATGACTTCGTTTGGAGTGACGCCGCCAATGAAGCGTTTGAGGACCTAAAGCGGCAGCTAGCCGAGCCACCTATCCTTGCTGCTCCTGTTGATAAACAGCCCTTGTTGTTATATGTGGCTGCTAATACCTGGGCTGTTAGCGTGGCTATTGTGGTGGAGCGCAAGGAGGCCGGAAAGGAGTATCCGGTTCAACGGCGGTTTATTTCATCGATGAGGTACTTATTGAGTCCAAGCAGAGGTACCCACATTGGCAGAAGCTGGTGTATGGAGTTTTCATGGCAAGCCGGAAGCTTAAACAATATTTCCAAGGTCATCCCATCATTGTGGTCAGTTCTGCTCCTTTGGGGGATATAATCCAGAACAGGGAAGCAACTGGCGAGGTTGCCAAGTGGGCCATTGAGCTTGGACCTCATGGGTTAAAATATATGCCTCGGATGGCAATCAAGTCCCAAGCGGTGGTGGATTTCATCAATGGTGGACAGAGATTCTTGGCGCCAGAAGAGAAGTCGGATCATACTTATTGGACTATTCATTTTGATGGGTCCAGGCAATTGGAGGGCTCGGGGGCTGGAGTCGTATTAACTTCCCCACAAGGTGATAAGTTTTGTTATGTTCTCTGTTTAATGTTCCCTTGCACTAACGATGCATCTGAATATGAGGCTTTACTCCATGGTGTTCGAATGGCTAAGGAGATGAATTTAAGCCGGGTTAAGTGCTTCGGTGACTCGGACCTGGTGGCTCAACAAGTGCCTGGTACTTGGGATTCCAAGGACCCGCTCATGGCAGCATATCATCGAGAGGTGGATATTGTTGCAGGTCACTTCAAAAGTTATCAGGTCGATCATGTGGACCGGCAGAAGAACGAAGCGGCGGACGCTTTAAGCCGCTTGGGTTCCCAACGTAAATCGGTTCCACCCAACGTCTTTCGGATGTGCTACATAATTTGTCGGTCAAGCTCCCTACAAAGGAGGATTTGGTTGTTCCTGATCCGGAGGCTCAGTTGGTGTCAGCTCCTCATGTCATCCCAGATTGAACGGTCCCGTATTTGGCGTATATGAACCGGGGTGAGTTACCGGAGGATGAAACTTTGGCCAGGCAGATAATCCGGCGGTCCAAGTCCATGACTATTGTCAATGGAGAGTTACATCATTACTGATGTAATGAGGCGTTTCAGCGTTGCGTGTCTCCTGATGAAGGCCGTGAGATTTTGCGTGAGATCCACGAAGGAGATTGTGGTCACCACGCCGGTTCAAAGTCTTTGGTAGCCAAGGCTTTTCGTCATGGTTTCTATTGGCTGACAGCTCAGGCCGATGCTGAGGACTTGGTCAAAAGGTGTGATGGCTGTCAAAAATTCTCATGAGGCGCTCATGTACCGCCTCAGGAGTTGAGGATGATTCCAAACACTTGGCCGTTTGCAACTTGGGGGCTGGATATGGTTGGGCCCTTTAAGAGATCTAAGGATAAGAAGACCCACCTTCTGGTGGCAGTTAATAAGTTCACTAAGTGGGTGGAGGCAGAGCCAGTCAGTAAGTGTGATGCAGCTACGGCGGTTCAATTCTTCAAGAAGGTGATTTTCCAGTTTGGTTTTCCACACAACATCATAACTGATAATGCTACTAATCTGTCCAAGGGCGCTATGAAAGAATTTTGTCAACGTGAGCACATCCGGCAGCGTGCCATCGATGGCTCACCCCAATCTAATGGTCAAGTGGAGAGAGCCAATCAAGAGATCTTGAGAGGCATCAAACCCGGCTCATGGTTCCTTTACAGCGGACGCCGGGTTGTTGGGTGGAGGAGTTACCTTACGTGTTATGGAGCATCAATACCACGCCCAACAGATCTACAGGTTACACGCCTTTTTTCATGGTTTACGGAGCAGAGGCGGTTCTCCCTAGTGACATCCGTCATGACTCGCCTCGTGTGGCGGCTTATGTCGAAGCTGACAATGAGAAGGCACAACAGGAAGCACTTGACCTGTTAGATGAGGAGCGTGACATTGCGGCAGCCCGTTCGACGATTTATCAGCAAGATCTGCGTCATTATCACAGCCACCGAGTTAGAACCAGAACTTTTCAAGAAGGCGATCTGGTGCTCCGACTCATCCAGGATCAGACTGATATGCACAAGTTATCCCCGCCATGGGAAGGACCCTTTGTGGTCAGCAAGAATCTGCATAACGGGTTATACTACCTTATAGATGTTCGAGAGCACAAAGACTCACGTAAATCGGAGAAGGAGACCCACCGGCCGTGGAATATCGCTCATCTTCGGCCTTACTATACTTGAGCCACAGGCTCTGCTTATGTACATAGTTATGACAATGTATATATTATGATCAATATAATAAACCGGAGCCTCAGCTAAAGCGGGGTATCTGTTGTTTCTTACATCATGTGTGGATACATGGGGGCTTCTGTTTATAAAATGGAGTCCTGTTTACCCATTGATCTGGCTTATAAAGCCATATATAAAATCACTTTGGGGGCTTGGTCGTAATTGAACCATAGCTACACCGCTTGATCGGCGCAAGGCCACCAGAGAAATCACTTGGGGGCTTGGTCGTAATCGAACCATAGCTACACCTCTTGACCGGTGCAATACCACCAGGGAAATTACTTAGGGGCCAAAGAGAGTGTTGCAAAAGCACAACTCAAACATAGGCACCCACTGAGCACAGCTCAAAATATTGCTTGGCGACTCTTTGCTTCGCAAAGAACAAAGAGTCTACACTTGTAATAGGCTATCAAGCCAGGCTTGGAAGCCAGGTGTACGCACCTAAAACCCCGGGTTATCTTGCCTTTTTAAGTAAGCCACTCCGTCCAGGTAAACCTGGTATGACCCTCAGAACGTTTGACAAGTCAATCTCATAGACCCTGAACTTGTCAAAGTTAAAACGAAGATTGGTTAATGATTGAGGTCCATCTTAAAAGGCTTAGTGAAATGGTTTAACTTCGGTGGCACGGCAGCCCATGAAAAGCCTCGATTTGGGGCCTAGCAGCCCGTGAAAAGCCTCGCATGTTCCTTTTATGCTTTTATTTGCCAAATTCTTTTTTCCTTGGATGAGATTGATAACATATTTTGATAAACCGGCATTTATTGACCCGGCTTGGCTTTCAACTACAAGTTGTCAGTACATGATCAGTTATAATCCGACGCTTATTAACCCGGTCTGGTTTTGACTATAAGTCGCCAGTGTTATATATGGATAATCCGGTGTTTATCACAACCCGGTACGGTTTTATCATAAACCGGCAAACTATGGAAAGAGTTATCAATACTCAAGATTGGGGTTATCACCCTTACTGCAAAACATTGGTAAACCAGCGATGTGATTCAGTGTCATAGGTATCATTTATTTTCATATTTTATTATCTTTTTACAGCCTTGGTTATAAACCCTGGCTATATACTTGGGCATCATGACCCGTCCGACGGTAAACCACCAGGACACTTTCAACTTCTTGTATGCAGGAGCAGCTACGGATTATGAACATCATATGTCTTACACATGGCAAATTAACGGTGTCAGGCAAAATAAATATGCACGATGGAATAGCAGACCAAGTGTTTGAACTAGCCTATTACAAGGCGCTTTAATGCCCAAAAGAATAATTGTTTTTTTGGCAAGTGTTGCAGCACGCAGAAGGCTAAACCGACCTCTGGATCATGACTCGTCACCAGGCTGACTTGATGGATGTGGATCATCTTGCGTCGGTTCATCCTCCTCATCTCTACCCAGTGGATGGAAGTCAATGGTTGCCCAATCGATCCCAGTTAGGGTTTGGAATACATCTTCGTCGCTTATAAGTGTGGACGGTTCAACGTCAGGGGCATAAGTGTGCTTACAGATTGGCGGGATAAGATTTTGAGCTTCAGGAGTTGGTGCAGCAACCCGTTTGTTGTTGACGTCATAACTCACCTGAGAGTATGAAAGGTCAGCTTCTTCAGCCAATTGGCAAGCCAATGGATGCATCTCCCTGGTTATGACTCGGAGGGCATCATTGTCAAAATCTGATCCGTCCTCCCTCAAGCTCGGATAGCCTTTACTCACATCCACCGGATCAAGATCAAGCACACATGCTTTAGCCGGGTTAAGCCTTGATCGAGCACCCGCCCTTGCAGCCGATCTTTTAATTCTTCAACCCGCCAGGCAACATTGACAACCTTTCTAAAGTTTCTTTGATTAAGGTTGGGGCGGCTTGTTATGAAGCGGTGCATATGACCCGTTGCTGGCGCGGTATATAACTGCTCTATAAGAGTATAGGAAGCCTTCAGCTTCTTCTGTATGTCAGAGCCCAGATGACTAATGCGAGTTCCTGCATCATTGCGAACATCAGTAAACCGGCAATGTATGGGATGATATGTTGAAAACTTAAAGCAAGGATATTTACCAAACACAGCAGCAGTCATGGCATCTATTTGCCGCATTACACCAGTCAACTCGTCTACCACCGGTTTAAGAGCTGCTTCTGCGTCCTCGGCTCTCTTTTGCAATGTGGATTTTTCTATGTCCCAATCCGCCCGCTCCTTGTTGAAACCTCCTTCAGCTTTTCCATGGCGGCTAAGGCCTTGGTCGATACATCTTTGGCTTTGGAGGTTTACGCTTCTTTGAGACTTGATGTTTTCTTGCAGATCAGCGGTTTGAGCTTCCTTTTCGCTCAGCTCAGCCTATAAGAGATAGACATATCATGAGTTGGCAGTACATATTTGAAGTACCAAGCACATAACAAGTTATGCACCTGATACTTGGGGGCTAATGCCTATTTGCTCTTTATCAAAAATTTCTACAAGTCCCAAGCACAATACAAGTATTACTCTTGGCACTTGGGGGCTAATGTATGTTTGCTCAAAGTAACATTATGGGTATTCTTATAAAATCCCGGTTTAGTTTGAAAAGATAAACCGGCCCTGGGGGATCACACAGGTGAACGTGACAAGGTTATTATTCTAAAGTCCCGGTTCATCTTCATAAGTTAAACCGGCCCTTGGGGGCTACACTGGCGGAAGATACAATATTACAATTCTAAAGTACCAGTTCATCTTAAAAAGATAACCCGGCCCTTGGAGGCTAAGCATGCAAAGTTGAGATATTACAAAGTCCCGGTTTAGATTGATATCATAAACCGGTACTTGGGGACTACTGGAGTTGATATTTCGATATAAAAGAAACGGTTATACAGAGTTAAGTAGTGATTACCTCATATCGCTCTTTCATCAAGTTTACTAAGCCGGCTTCATAGTCGCGGCTTGTGTACAGACGGTTCAAGTAGCTTGACAAATCGGTGTTCCACTTGCCTTTACCCATAGCAGAAAGCTCATCCTTGGCGCTATCCTTGGATAAAGTGACAGGATTGCCAGGAATGGTGTGACCGAAGCCAGTAATCATAATGTCATCCTCTTTATCATCAACAGCCTTCAATGGAGTTGACGGTTTATCAGCAGCCTTAGCTGGACTTGCCAGTTTATCATCAGTTCGGGCCGGGATAGACGGTCTATCAGCAGGGCATGTGGTATCAACTTCTACTTGTTCAACAAAAAAGTCATGGTCTTGAGGTGGCGGATCATTAAGCATGGCGTCAGCATTTGTTCCTTCTGGCTCTGGAGTTCTTTCCGATTCAGTAGCCTCATTGTCATCAGACGGTTTATTTAACCGAGCCTTCTTGCTGGGTCGAGGCTTGGCACTGAAGAAGAACAAATATAAAAGTCAATACATCAGGTGAGCATAAGGTATTAAAAGTAAATTTAACGCATAACTCACCCAGGAACCATTTTGAGGGGTGGAAGTTGTGTGGCCGTTGACTCACCAGAAGATGAATGAGGTGTTCCCTGATAATTCGAATCAGATGGATTAAGAGGTTGTCGGAAACAACCCGCCTTGGGGCAAGAAGTGTCAGGAATATAAGAGACCTCTAGTCAACGTTTCCGGACTGGAGTGTTCGGTAAACCGGCGTAGGTAACTACCTGGCCGCTGTGCCGGGTTGTGCGATGAGCTTTGTGTTGCTGCTTCTTCAAAAGAAAGTTTGGGTCCAAGTGAGCTAGGGGGTGAGAAAATCTTACTTTCCGGTTTGCTTGACGGATTTTCTGTGATGGCAGAGGATCTGAACGGGAGGAAAGAATAATCACCTCTACATCTTCAGCTTGGTTCCCTTCAGCGTCATCCTGATAATAGTCATTGTCAACGAGGTGTATGAAAAGCGAGCCAAGAGAGTCAAGTTCTACCTCTAAATCTGAATTTTCCAGATCATCGTCAATGTTTGGTTCAGATGGTTCAACATTTTTCTTTTTGGCAGGCCTTTTGGTGGCCTTAGTCTTGACACGAGGTGTCTTTGCCGGTTTATCCTATGACTTCTTTTTCCAGAGTGGGTCATCATCCTATCAAAGATTGATGAAATATATAAGGAAAGACTATAAAGGTCGGATTAAAAATAAGAGTTATGTGATTCTTACAGCTGGCGGTTTATTGAAAACATAGAAGGGACTAAGCCCTGTTTTGCTACAGACAGCCATCGGTTCCTCCAATATCTTTTTAACAGCTTCAGTAATTTCAGCATCAGTTAGCTGAATGTTGATATGCCGTTGAGGATATATTCGCACATTAAACCAGGGCGACGTCTTAAAGGCAAAATGCTCCAAGATATCCAGCAGCGGACGAAGTCAACGCCTGTTAAACCGTTTGCAACAAAGGCTCTGAGCTTGGAGAGTTGAGGTGCATAGTTGGACCGTTCCTTTGCAGTCAGCCTCTGAGGGAAAGGATGTGTGTTGGTAAGCCGATGAGCACGATAACTCGGCAGAGGATTTTCTTTAATAGGAGACGTATCTCGGCAGTAGAACCAAGTCTGGTTCCAATCCTTAGGGTGAGTATGATGTTTGGTGTGAGGAAAGCTGACATCTTTCCACTTTTGAATTGAAACCCCGCCAAGTTCAGTATTGGGCCCATCTGTGAATTCAGTACGACGGTTCAGATAGAAGAAATCTCTGAACAGTTCAACCGTGGGCTCTTCTTGCAAGTAAACTTCACAGAATACTTGAAAGTTACAAATATTGGAAACCGAGTTGGGACCAATATCTTGAGGGTGGAGTTGGAAGCTAGCAAGTACGTCGCGGAAATTTTTTGAACCGGGAGGACTGAACCCTCGACCCAGGTGGTCAACAAATACAATCACTTCTCCATCCCTGGGCTCAGGAGGATTTTTTGGACCAGGGGCCCTCCAGTGTATGACATCCTTTTTTGCTAAGGCACCAGTTGCAACACACCCATTCAGTTTTTCTTCCGTAACCCGGGAGGGGACCCAATTACAAGCATAAAATTGTTTGGCCATTTCCATGAACAGCTGGAAAAAGATCAATGCCGGTTTATAATTTATGACTGGCAAGCATAAAGCGTCACAAGATCAAAGGAGATACATTGAGGCGTACATACAGGTTAAATCGGAGATTGATATTGGAAAGGTTACAAAAAATAAATGAACCGGCGGTTTAAGAGGGGACTAATGGTACCTGCCGGATTATCATTCTCTAAAAAGTTAAATCGCCTACATTGGTATGGAAGGTATAGATCTAAGATGTCTAAGTGAAGGAAAAACAAGTTTCACAGATTGACATGGTGATTTCAGATCTTTGATGTATCAAGAAATCAAAATATATTCAGACCTAAAATACAGGTGCTTAAGCAGTTTATCAGATCGAGATGAGTTTTTTCTATACAAAGCAGATGATATAAGGATGGAAAAGGGGATTATAACTGCAACGGTGTAACAAAGTAGCATATCTGAGGTCATCATTTATACTATGAAGAAGAATAGGGAGGAACAGCTTCAAGCTTTGATGAACACCAAAACCCTAATGGTGTATTAGGGCAAAGAAAAGGGAAACTTACTGATGCCGATGGAACAGCAGAGGAGCGCCACCTTTTTCTGGTATGTTCAGGTTGATGTAGCGGCCGGCGTTGAGGACGAAGACGGAGCTCGACAACGGCGGCCGCGCGTGAGGGTCAGGTCGGCGCAGAGAAGAAGAATAAAGACGAAGTAGCGAGGGGGAAATGAAAAGGACCCCCCCCCCCGGTCTTATTTATAAGACAAAGGGATAAGTGACAGGCGCGAAAATCAAGGAGCCTAAAGTGGGATATGTGACAGAGCTGTCGCCTCGATTGTCGGAGGCTCATTAATGAAGGTGAGATATATACAATTTTTAAGAATAGGTGACGTCATGGTGGTTTATTATGATCCTGGAAGATGACGTCATGGCGGTTTACAAGATTTACGCGAAGGTGCTAAAGGAGGAATTTTCCTAAGTGATGAAGATTGACATGAACTAGTTCAAATCAATCTGGGGCCTAATGTTGGGGTATTACTACTGGGTGTAAACCGGCAAGGAGAGGTCGGGTTATCCCCATAATGAGTTATTTATATTTGAAGCCCATGAAGACAAGGAGTGTGGCGCTTCACGAAGGCCCAGGGCCCAGGGGCGAATTAACGCCTGTAGACATAAACCGCCATTGATATGTAAACTTGTGTTGTAAGATAGGAAAGGGATAAACCGAGCCGGACACGTTTATGAGCCGGCCTCGGGATTTTGTAAACCGACAGGCGTCAACCTATGTATATAAAGGACGACTCGGCGACGGTTTAAGAAAAACGGACAACAACTCGAGAGCTACTCCCCAATATTAGCTCTCAGCAGCTAAGCAATTTCGAAATCAGTTTGTTGCCCTGCAAAGTCTTTGACCTTGGGTATATGAGTATGAGACTTAGGACGGTAGCGTCGATAGGCGGTAGGGCAAGCTGCCGGATTGCAAACAGTTATTAGGACAGTGGGTAAGCGACTTAGGCTAGGGAATAGGTACACATAGGTCAGATACGCGGGCAAGTCTCAATAACCAAAGTAGGAGTTGATGAGTGACTTTCTTCTTCCCTATTCCTTCTTACTGGACTGGTCGGATTCCTTTCCGTAAACTGAGTTAATGGAGTCAAGAAAGAAGCTAGTACAGTTGGCATTCTTATTCCGTAAAATAAGTCACTGGTAGGCAAGACTTTCTCTCAAGAGTCAGAACTTCGAGACGACTTTCGCAGATGTTCAATCTTGCGAGGCCTATGAGCCAGATTTTTAGTACTCTCCTGACCGGTTAGAGGCCACCCTAATAAGCGGAGATTGCCGGGAAAACGTTGGTCAACAAGACAGTAACCAACTCGAAAAAAGAGACCCTGGCATAACAAGTGCTGATCTCTGTACTAGAATAGAAGCCCTGCTAATTGTGAATAACCCACAGCCGGGAGCGTTAGCAACTAGATTTTACCACTCTCCGTTATACCCTCCCTTGGGGGATGCATAGCGGATTCGCTCCCTGGTCATCGAAACCCTAGCAATTCCACAACAACTGGATTAGGCCTTTACCTTCACCGCAAGGGGCCGAACCAGTATAAACTCTCTGCATCCTTTGTCCGCTTTAACCCCTTTAAGCTAACCCATCGCGATGGCTCCATGACTAAGTCCTTTCACTAGCACATCTGCCGTGACAAAACCACGACACTTACTAATTTACCACTATCATTTTGGGGTTATGCATTAGAGACAACTGCATTCACGTTAAATAGGGCACCATCTAAATCCGTGGAGACGACACCGTATGAACTATGGTCTGGCAAGAAACCTAAGCTGTCATTTCTTAAAGTTTGGGGTTGCGATTCTTATATGAAAAAGCTTCAGCCTGATAAGCTCAAACCCAAATCAAAGAAATGTGTCTTCATAGGATACCCAAAAGAAGTTGTTGGGTACACCTTCTATCATAGATCCGAAGCCAAGATCTTTGTTGCTAAAAATGGATCCTTTCTAGAGAATGAGTTTCTCTCGAAAGAAGTGAGTGGGAGGAAAGTAGAACTTGATGAGGTAATTGTACCTTCACTCGAAATGGAAATTAGCTCATCACAGAAACCGTTCCCGTGATGCGTACACAACCCGGTGAGGAAGCTATTGATAATGATCATGAAACTTCAGGATCAAGTTACTACCAAACCTCGTAGTTCAACCAGAGTACGTTCTGTACCAGAGTTGTACAGAAATCCTGTTCTGGAAGTCATGTTTCTAGACAATGCCGAACCTACGAACTATGAGGAAGCGATGATGAGCCCAGATTCCGCAAAATGGCTTGAGGCCATGAAATCTAAGATAGGATCCATGTATGAGAACAAAGTATGGACTTTGGTGGACTTGCCCAATGATTGGCAAGCCATAGAGAATAAATGGATCTTCAAGAGGAAGACAGACGTTGATGGTAGTGTTAATATCTACAAAGCTCGAATTGTTGCAAAAGGTTTTCGACAAGTTCAAGGTGTTGACTACGATGAGATTTGCTCACTCATATCGATGCTTAAGTCTGTCCGAATCACGTTAGCAATTGTCGCATTTTATGAAATCTGGCAAATGGATATCAAAACTGCCTTTGTTAATGGATTTATTAAAGAAGAGTTGTATATAGATGCAACCAGAAGGTTTTGTCAATCCTAAAGGTGCTAAATGTTCAAGCTCCAGCAATCCATCCATGGACTGGTGCGAGCATCTCGGAGTTGGAATATATGCTTTGATGAGTTTATAAAAGCAGATAGTTTTATACATACTTGGGGTGAAGCATGTATTTATAAGAAAGTGAGTAGGAGCACTACATCTTTTCTGATATGTATATGTGAATGACATATTGTTGATCAAAATGATGTAGAATTTTCTGGAAAGCATAAAGGAGTGTTTGAAAGGAGTGTTTCGAAGAAAGACCTCACTGAAGCTGCTTACATATTGAGCATCAAGATCTATAGAGATAGATCAAGACGCTTGATAAGACTTTCGATGAGTACATACCTTGATAAGATTTTGAAAGAGTTCAAAATGGATCAGTCAAAGAAGGAGTTCTTTCCTGAGTTGTAAGGTATGAAGTTGAGTAAGACTCAAAACCCGACCACGGCAGAATATATAGAGAGAATGAAAGTCATTCCCTATGCCTAAGCGATAGGTTCTATAAAGTATGCCATGTTGTGTAACAAACCTATTGTGTACCTTGCCATGTGTCGGGGAGGCTGATCGTACCCACGGACACCTATGGGGCTGGCGGACCAGGCCCCTTGTGGTTCGGAGGGGGGGCGGAGATCGCACGAAGAGCGGATCGAGGCGAGGCACACGAGCAGTTTACCCAGCTTCGGAGCTCTCCGGAGAGATAAAACTCCTACTGCTGCTTGTTTGATGTATTGTGTTCTTGCTAGGGAGCAAAGCAAGCTACAAAACCTAGCGTGAGTGTCTCTGGTCTCGAGTGAGTCGAATGAACCGAACCCTTTCTACGTTGCGCATGGGCCTCCTTTTATATGCTCAAGGGGTCTCCGACAGGTGGCAACATAGATGAGGGTACAAATGTAAAAACAGGAGTTGGTACACCTACTCGAGCGATTATGCTGATGCAAAATACCTAACTCGGCGGCAAGGGACAAAAGCAATAAATGCCCGTCAGTGTCGCCCCAAACAATGCAACAGAGACCGTCAGGTGCGCCTCCGCTCGCCACGATGGCAAGCTTGTCAGCGCCGCTTATCGCTGCTCTCCGCTGGCTGCACAGCCTCTTGACACGCATGCATGGAATGTTCCCATGGCGACACGTTGCGGGATGAGCTGGAGCGGAGAGGGAGAGAGGTTGCTTGCCGCGGCCGAATCCTTGTCGCGTCCGGAGGCTTGTCGCGCTCCGAGCCTTCCCGGCAGGCTCCTCTTGCCGGGGCCTTGCCTTCTGCATGCCTGGAGTGGCCTTCCCGACAAGCTCCTCTTGCCGGGGCCTTGTCTTCTTAATCAAATACTTTGTTCTTGAATGGCTCCAAAGGAGCCACGGAGGATCTTGGCGGTGTGAGGCAAACCCTGCCGCGGGGGCTGCAATCGTCCAGCGCCTGCAGTACGGGATACTAGGGTACCCCTACTCTAGTACACTGACAGAGCCCCGGGCTGGGCATTACGGTGCCAAGCGCTTGTCGGGCAGGCCCAAAACTGTCTGCGGACACACGCTGCCTCGACCACGTCGCCTTCGCCCCGGACCCACCACGATCCCCACTAACAGCACGCACCGGATGTGGCGTCGTGCGAGAGATCGTGGGCGCGGTCGTGGGGGCTTCTTTATTAGTAAAAGCGGAACGTCCCCCCCCTCCCCCTCGTGATAAGCGGAGGAAACAGAGGCAGGCCGCCCTCTCGCCATTGCTGTCTTGTCAAGAAAACCACCGCCGCTCCCTCTTCTTCTCCGGTGCGAAGAGCAGCGCCCGCCCCTTTCGCCACAAGCACGCTCACCGCCGTCGGCCTCCTCCGCCTCGCCATGGCTCCGAAGCCGACAAGGAGAAGGGCGTCAAGTCGGCCGAGGCGCAGCGGCTCGCGCGCTGCGCAAGGAGCGGCCATCTTCCCCCGCATTTCGGTGCAAGGGAGCTGCGGGGCGTCTTCTACCTCTTACGGTCGACGGAGA
Source organism: Aegilops bicornis (assembly GCA_021605145.1). Lineage (NCBI taxonomy): Eukaryota > Viridiplantae > Streptophyta > Magnoliopsida > Poales > Poaceae > Aegilops > Aegilops bicornis. The sequence goes on from CM038670.1 coordinate 580,099,491, forward strand.
CGCGTGCGCATCCGCGCCGAGGGTACTCCCCGCCTCCGCCGCTGACTTGGCCCCGACAGGTACCCTTTTTCGCCTTTTCTTCTATTGCGGTCTTTGCCGCCCTTTTCCGGAAGTTCTTTTGCGACATCATGAACACCTTTAGCCTCCACCTCCTTGATTTCACCCCAACGCCGTCTTGACCATGGCGGTTTCGGCGCATTGTGCGAAAACTTTGTCGGAGTCCACCCGAGCGTGGCACTCTTCCGCCATTTCTTTGTTCCCAGCGTCGAGAGAGGAGAGCCACTTGCCGGAGGGATAGCACAGGTCTCTAGGATCGGCAAGAAAGAGGCCTACCTAGAGGGAGAGTTCCGCAACAAGTGGGAGGTGGAGAGCCAACTGGTGCTGGGTCGTGAGGAGAACCCGCATGACCCTTCGACGCCAGGCGCCAAAACCCCAATAGTGCGCGGCAGGGATTGGGGTAACTTGGCGCCGGAGGATGCGAAGCTGAAGATAGCTGTGACCCGGATCCTGCGCCTCAGGCTTGCCGGGTTGACCGTAGGCGCAGTTGGCGCAGACTTCCTTCGTCGCCGCATCGCTCCCTTGCAGGAAAGGAGGAGGCCTGCCTGGGAGTTCCAAAATCTGGCCCAGACATTATGAGGCTGCGCTCGGGCTTGAACTGGAACTTCACCGTCTTGGAGCTGGACTCAATGCTGCTCGAGCTGTTCAAGAACGACCCCGACCACCCTGAGTGGTTTAGGTTGCCGCGGGGGGTCGTCCCTTTGTGCAACAACTCGGCGCTCGATCGCATCCGCGCCATGATGCCATTGTGCGACTCCCACGGGATCGTCCCAACCTGGCAGGAGCCCCCCGATGAGGTCGTGCAGCAATTCTTCGATGATTTAGAAGAAGTGCCGATCCGCGCCGATGAGCAGAAGAGGCTTACCCGCGACACCACCGACGAGGAGATGGCGCGGATTGCCACCAGGGTGGAGGAGGCGGCGCAGGCCTGCCGCTGGAGCCTTCGGGTTCACCGTGGAGGAGGCGGACGCGGCGAAGGCGGCAAGCCTTGCCGAAGCGAGGGGAGGTCGTCGGCGAGACGAGCTTGTCGAGCCCGAGGCCGGGTCGAGTGGACTCCGCCGAGGGCGCTTCTTCCCACCGCTAAGCGACTTGCCGCCAGTGAGCCCCGGCCCGCTGAAGAGGCGTCTCGCAAGGCCGGAGACGAGTCGGGCGGCAGACCGCCTATTAACATAGCGCAGCGACGGCGCCCACCGCGGCAAGCGAGGTTGCAGCGGAGCGCCCCACACTGCAGCGACAAGCTGGCGGAATCTTCTCGAGCCACCGCCGACGCCTCCGCTTAAGCGGCCAAGGAGCCCACTCCCCGCCTCGTCGCACCGAGGCGCAGCCGGAGTTTGACTTCTCCGCGCTCAGCTCCGAGGAGGAAGGCGAAGAGTAAGCTCTTGAGATTTGCGCTTGTATTTCTTTAATTTTATTGCTTCATCTTGAATCTGATTTGTTTCGTTCTGGACTCTTTCCCTTTTCAGGACGCTGGCCCAGAGAGCGTCGAAGAGGGCCAAGATCCCGACGATGCGTCGTTGAGGACGATTCTCCCGTGGCGGCAGAGGGCGCGATCCGAGACCGCCTTGCCGGACCGGCAACCCTTCTTGAGCAGCCCAGACATGCCCCTGCAGTAAGTGTGCAGTTTTCTTCTTACTATTAGGTGTGCGGGGTGCTCCTTCTGCGATGATTTACGATAGTTTCTTTGGTGTAGGAGCAGAGCAGCCTCATCGGGAGGGCTCGGAAGCCGCCCGAGACCTGCTGCTGCCACTACGCCCGCCAAGGGAGGAATCTCCGGCAAGGGCGCCCTCCGACAAGGGAGGCCACTCCGGCAAGAGAGGCTACCCGGCAAGGAGGCTACCCGGCAAGGGACAGCGCGGTGACCCTCCAAAGGGTCGAGGCCATGGTCAGCGGATCCGTTCTGAGTAATTCCCTTACACGAAAATTTCCCTTGGGCTTGCTTTCTTTTGTTTCTCTTTTTGAACATTTGCTTGACTGCTCTTTCTTCGTCTGATGCAGAGCCGATGGAGGTTGAGGCCGCCGGCGAGGAGGAAGCGCGCGGCAACACTGACGAGGCCGCCATCGAGGAAGAAGAGGTCGTTGTCGTGGAAGAAGAGGCCGTCGCCGACGAGCCTGTTGGCGAGGAGGCCACCGAGGTTGCCTACGCAGAGGCCGGGCGAGGGTCGGGCGATCAATGACCATCGAGGCCGCAGGAGCGGCAAGCGCTACACCGACAACCGACTAGCCCGGCTGCCATGGCGTTAGGCTCGAGGAGCCCTAGCCCGCGCCTACCAAGGCCGGCGGCGTCTTCATCAAGCTCCCGAAACCGAGCTCCAGGCGTCGGTCGAGGAGAGACCTTCGACGGCGAGCTACTCGCCTCCGCTGGCAGACTGGTGGACGCGCTTAAGCACAGCAGTGGCGAAGTCGAGGAGGAGCAACCGAAGAAGCTGTTGTCGCTCTACCGCGCCCGGCCAAGTTGGAGACCCGGAAGCGCTTGTCGCGAGGGCAGGAGCGGACATGGAGAAGCGAGAAGAGCTCGGGCGCCAACCAAGAAGCCCTCCATAGCGTAGCGAAGCGGGGGTATCTTGCGAAAGCGCCACGGCCTTCATCCTTGAGAAGGTCAGCGGTGAGGAGGAGCAGCGGCTGGCTCTTTGAGAAGCTTCGCCAGCGCAGAAAGCGAGTTGGCGCGCGGAAGGTCAATCTGGACAGCCACGAAGAAGACCTTGCAGCGCACGAGGAGTCACTTGGCGAGCGCTCAAGGAAGCGAAGGATGCCGCCAGAAGCCGAGGCCGCCAAGGAGGAGTTGAAGGCGAAGGTGGCACAGTGGAGGCCACCCTCAAGAAGAGCGGCGAAGAGCTTGTCGTGCTCAAGCGTGAGCGCGAGAAGGACGCTTACACCCTTGGCGAGCTGCAGTCGTCCCGCTGATAGAGGCAAGGAGCTCGACGCCGCCAAGGATTCCAAGGCGGATCTTGAGCTGAAGCTGACCACTCTGACGCAGACGTTGGACGGCGCCAGAGAGCGGGAGGTGGGCTTGTTGGAGGCGATCAAGGCCAAGGAGGAGCTGCTAGCGAATGCTGCCTCCATCCAGAGCACCTTGAGGGAGAGCGTGGAGCACTTTGGACTGAAGGTCTTGTGGACACCGCGCCGACATCCACAACAGTGATGGAGCTGGGGATGGCGGACCTTGCGTACTCCTCGACGAGCATCTCCAACCCAGCGCCAAACTCAGCTTATTCTTCAAAGGCGTGGTGGCGGGTCTCCAGCGTCTCGGGAAGAGGTCCCAAAGCAGCTGGCCGAGGAATCACGCCAGGTCTGCAGGAGCCCTCGAGAAGGTGTTGATAAAGGTGGCCTTCCGCAATCCGGGCCTCAACCTTAACGGCGTCCTCGAGATCCTTGCCGCCCGATGCCAACGTGGAGGAGCTCAAAGCCCTTGTCGCACCCATTGTGGACAAGGTGAACAAGATCAAGCGGATTGAGGGCGACCCGGCGTAGACTAGGCCGCCAACTTTATCTTCCCCTTGTCGCTGCTGATCATGTTTAGAACACTTTGTTAGATCAGCGACAAGTTATTTTGTAATATACTCTATCTTAGGCGATCAATGCAACGTTATTTCCTCTACTTGATTCCTTCCTTTGTACGTTTCTGCCTTACGCATTTGGGGGACTTGTCGGTGCGGGCACTTTTGCCGTGAGCGCTGAGTGCGGAACGTCAGCAGCCTGCTGGCAGTGCCGCCTCCGACAAGCAACCTTGTCGCGACTAGCCGCAGCTCACTTAAGTTGTTGAGCGGACTCGAAACAAAGTAAGGGCGCGACTAGCCGGCGAGTTGGTTCCTCTGCGCACAGGTTCTCCGTACAAAGTACTATCATTCGAGGAAGATAACTTAAAAATTTAAAAATTGATTGCTCAAACTTTGGCAACTTAGCTTTTCTGTCTCTTGCTTCCCGATGAGGTGAAACTTCCTCGAGTGACGCCTGGTCCATAGTTATTATCTCCTCCTCCCCCCTGGTTAACTTGTGCGCGAGGGAGCCTCCCTTTCTTTGAGAAAAGAGATATAAGAGGAAATAAAGTTATGGAGCCTAGCGGCTCGATTTGATTACCGGGTGTGGTTGCTGCACAAAGTGTTAGCCAAAATATGCAATAAAATGATGAAAGCATGAATTTGACAAGTCGTGCGCAACACATGAGCTTTACTGATGCACGGGGTCTGCGCCCGGCTTTGTAAAAGGATTACATGCAACAGCGGCAAGACTTGTACAAAAGGTGGTTGCGGAGCAGGTTCCGACAACCGCGCCCTATGGGTAAAACTTACGAAGATGCTCAATGTTCCGGAGTTGCTCACCGGAATGCCATCTTCGGTCTCAAAGCCAGACGGCCTTGAGCCTAGTGACTCGTTTCACCCGATAAGGGCCTTCCCACTTCAAGGCGTCAACTTGTTTGAATTCTTGGCGGACTGAGCAGCGAAGAACAAGGTCGCCTTCCTCGAGACTTCGGCACTAACTCTGCGGCTATGGTAGCGACGCAAAGCTTGCTGGTAGCGAGCGGCTCGCCTGTGCCTGAAAGACGGTCCTCCTCAAGGAGCAGCGCGTCATCTTGTCGCAGCTGCTCTTGCTCAAGCTCATCATAAGCAAGCACTCGAGGCGATCCGTATACGAGTTCCGTGGGGAGAACTGCTTCTGCTCCATAGACTAGAGCAAAAGGTGTCTGGCCGGTGGCTCGATTTGGCGTCGTCCTGATCGACCAAAGAACCACCGGCAGCTCCTCGATCCAGTTTCTTCCGCACTTGTGCACTGTCGAAAGTCCTGGTCTTGAGCCCGCGCAGCACTTCAGCATTTGCCCTCTCGCTTGACCGTTGCTTCTCGGGTGAGCAACGAAAGCAAAGCAGACCTTGGTCCCAAGATCTTGGACGTCTTGCATGAAGGTGCAACTTCAGAATTGTGTGCCGTTGTCGGTGATGATCCTGTTAGGGATTCGAAGCGGCAAACAATCGACTGAAAGAACTTGACTGCGATCGTGTTGTCACCTTCCTCACCGCTTCCACTTCCGACCACTTTGTGAACTTGTCGATGGCGACGTACAAGTACTCAAAGCCCCGGCTTCGGGGAAGGGGCGAGGATGTCGAGCCCCGGACCGAAAATGACCAGGATAAAGGGATCGTCTGGAGAGCTTGAGCTGGCTGGTGTATTTGTTTGGAATGGGCTGGCACACTTCACACTTGGTTACTTGTGCGATCGCATCTGGAGGGCTGTCGGCAGAAGAAACCTTGCCGGAAAGCTTTGCGGCAAGTGCTCTTCTTGCCAATGTGGTGACCACATATGCCTCCATGTATCTCCGCCAACAGCTTCGTCCATCTTCCACGGAATACACTTCAATTTCACACCGTTGAGTCTTCTTACATGCAGTATGTCGTCGACAAACTGGTACATACTTGACGCCGGGCTACTCTTTCCGCTTCTTCTTGCTCTTGGGAAGTTCTCATGTCTAAAGGAAATGGACAATCTGCTGCGCCCATGCTTTGGAGCTTGCGGCTCGACAACAAGGACTAAAGGCACATCTCCTGCTGCGGGAACATCAGCTTCCACGGCAAGAACCTGCGGCCCTGCCGGAGCTTGATGCTCCCCGACAAGCTTGCCGGAGCAAGTCTTGTCGGGAGCGTCTGCTTCAACGAAACAAACCCTCGGGCCTGTCGGAGCAGACTGTTCCACAGCACTGTTGGTGTTGAGCTTGGGGACCTTTGCAACGACGGCTTCGGGGAGCTCTGTCGGAAAGTAGTCACCAGAGGTCAACTTCCTCTTCTTGCTTTGTCCAGTTGATGGTGTTACGGTTGGCTGAGTCAGCTTGAGCACGAAAATCCCTGGTTCCATTGTGCAACTTAAGTGCGGCACACTTTGACAGCCACAAGAATATCATTCTCGAGCTCTTGGAACATGTTCCATTTGCAGGCCGTCAAAGTGCTCTTCTAGCTTCCTCACTTCATCAACGTAGGCTTCCATCAACGGACTCTGATAATCTTTGTTCACTTGTCGGACGACAAGTTGCGAGTCACCCCTGACAATAAGCTTTTTGATCCCAAGGTCCACTGCGATCCTGAGACCGGCAAGCAAACCTTCATACTCTGCAGTATTATTTGTTGCTTGCTCCTTGGGAAAGTGCGTATGGACTACGTACTTGAGGTGCTCTCCGGTGGGTGCGATAAGCAGCACGCCGGCACTGGCGCCTTGCAGCGAGAAGGCACCATCAAAGTACATCTGCCACTCTTTGCTTGTTTCCTTGACGGGGATGCTCGTCTGTGGAATCTCTTCATCTGGTGTTGGCGTCCATTCTGCTATGAATTCTGCCAACGCTCTGCTTTGGATAGTTGATGTGCTTTCGAACTTAAGACCAAATCTTGACAGCTCCAGTGCCCACTCGACAATCCTGCCTGTTGCTTCTGGATTCTGCAGTATCCTCTTCAGCGGAAAGCGAGTGACAACTGTGATCTCATGTGCTTGGAAGTAATGGCGCAGCTTTCTCGAGGCCATGAGGAGGCCGAAAAGCAATTTCTGCACACCAGAGTACCTTGACCTAGCCCCCTGCAGGAGGGAACTGACAAAGTAGACCGGGCGCTGCACCATCCTTTTCTGTATCTGGTCATGCGTCTTCGCGGACTCGTCCTTGTCGGGACCAGAGCTTGTCAGCGAAGCCCCCTGCTTGTCGCTGGATGTGCTTGCCATGGTTGCTGGCTCGTCATCCGCCTCCCTCTCCGCTACTAACACAGCACTAACCACTTGATTGGTTGCCGCTCTATATAGCAGCAACTTCTCTTGTGGCTTAGGTGCGACAAGTGTTGGAGTGGAGGACAGGTATCTCTTCAAGTCCTGCAGCGCAGCCTCCGCTTCGGGAGTCCATTTCATTGGACCTGCCTTTTTCAAGATTTTGAAAAATGGCAGGGCGCGCCAGCAGACCTAGAGATAAACTCGCCGAGAGCAGCCACGCAACCGGCAAGTCTTCGTACATCCTTGACGCGCTTTGGTGCTTCAATCTGCTCAATGGCCTTGATCTTGTCGGGGTTAGCTTCAATCCCTCGTTGAGACACGAAGAACCCGAGAAGCTTGCCAGAAGGGACTCCAAACACGCACTTCTCGGGGTTGAGCTTGAGGTTGATCTTGCGCAGATTTGCAAAGGTCTCGTCCAAATCTTGAACCAGAGTTGCTCTGTCCTTGCTCTTGACCACTATGTCATCCATGTAGGCTTCTACATTTCTGTGCATTTGCGGCTCAAAAGCGTCATGGACTACCCTTGCAAATGTTGAACCAGCATTCTTCAAACCGAAAGGCATCCGTATGAAACAGTATGTGCCACATGGTGTAATGAATGCGGTCTTCTCTTCATCTTCTTCAGCCATGAAGATTTGATGATACCCTGAGTATGCATCAAGAAACGAAGCAAATCACATCCAGCCGTGGAGTCAACAATCTGGTCAATGCGCCGCAAGGGAAATGGATCTTTGGGACAAGCTTTATTAACATCCGTGAAGTCAATACAAAGTCTCCATTTTCCATTTGCTTTATGCGCACGACTACAGGATTGGCCAACCACGTAGGGATGGAGCACTCCTCGACAAGGCTCTTGCTTCCGGTTCTTGATCTCTTCGCTATGAATTCTTGGCGCCCAACGCTTGCTTCCTCGACTTTTTGCTTGACGGGCCGCGATGAGGATTAAACGGCCAGCGGTGCTCAATCACTTTCACAGGAACACCGGGGATGTCGGACGGTTGCCATGCAAACACGTCGACATTCGCCCGCAGGAAAGCAACGAGCGCGCCTTCCTATTTAGGGTCGAGAGAGGCACTGATGGTAAAGGTGTTGGGGAACGTAGCAGAAATTCAAAATTTTCCTACGTGTCACCAAGATCTATCTATGGAGAAACCAGCAACGAGGGGAAGGAGAGTGCATCTACATACCCTTGTAGATCGCTAAGCGGAAGCGTTCAAGAGAACGGGGTTGAAGGAGTCGGACTCATCGTGATCCAAATCACCGGAGATCCTAGTGCCGAACGGCCGGCACCTCCGCGGTCAACACACGTACAGCTCCGATGACGCCTCCCACGCCTTGATCCAGCAAGGAGAGAGGGAGAGGTTGAGGAAGACTCCGCCCAACAACAGCAAAGCACAACGGCGTGGTGGTGGTGGAGGAGCGTGGCAATCCAAAGAGGCTTCGCCAAGCACCGCGAGAGAGGAGGAGGAGAGAGGTAGGGGCTGCGCCAAGAGGGAGAAGTTCTCATGTGTTGGGCAGCCCCAAAACCCCACTATTTATAGGAGGAGGGAGGTGGCGCCCCATCTAGGGTTCCCACCCAAGGGTGCGGCAGCCCTAGATGGGTTTTGGGGGCGGCCAAGAGGGGAGAGAGGGCGCCTCTAGGGTGGGACTTTAGGCCCATCTGCGCCTAGGGTTTCCCCTCTCCCCACCTAGCTGCGCCTTGGGCCATGTGGGTGGGCGCACCAGCCCACCTGGGGCTGGTCCCCTCCCACACTTAGCCCATGCAGCCCTCCGGGGATGGTGGCCCCACTTGGTGGACCCCCGGGACCCTCCCGGTGGTCCCGGTACGTTACCGATAAAACCCGAAATTTTTCCGGTGACCAAAACAGGACTTCCCATGTATAAATCTTTACCTTCGGACCATTCCGGAACTCCTCGTGACGTCCGGGATCTCATCCGGGACTCCGAACAACATTCGGTAACCACATACAAACTTCCTTTATAACCCTAGCGCCATCGAACCTTAAGTGTGTAGACCCTCACGGGTTCGGGAACCATGAGACATGACCGAGACGTTCTCCGGTCAATAACCAACAGCGGGATCTGGATACCCATGTTGGCTCCCACATGTTCCACGATGATCTCATCGGATGAACCACGATGTCAAGGACTCAATCAATCCCGTATCCAATTCCCTTTGTCTAGCGGTATTGTACTTGCCCGAGATTCGACCGTCGGTATCCCGATACCTTGTTCAATCTCGTTTCCGGCAAGTCTCTTTACTCGTTCCATAACACATCATCCCGTGATCAACCCCTTGGTCACATTTTGCACATTATGATGATGTCCTACCGAGTGGGCCCAGAGATACCTCTCCGTTTACACGGCGACAAATCGATCTCGATTCGTGCCAACCCAATGCAGACACTTTCGGAGATACCAGAGAGCACCTTTATAGCCACCCGATTACGTTGCCAGGACGCTTTGGTACACCCAAAGCATTCCTACGGTATCCGGAGTTGCACAATCTCATGGTCTAAGGAAATGATACTTGACATTAGAAAAGCTTTAGCATACGAACTATGATCTTTGTGCTAGGCTTAGGATTGTCTTGTCCATCACATCATTCTCCTAATGATGTGATCCCGTTATCAATGACATCAAATGTCCATGGTCAGAAACCATAACCATCTATTGATCAACGAGCTAGTCAACTAGAGGCTTACTAGGGACATGGTGTTGTCTATGTACCCACACATGTATCTCGAGTTTCCTATCAATACAATTATAGCATGGGTAATAAACGATTATCATGAACAAGGAAATATAATAATAACTAATTTATTATTGCCTCTAGGGCATATTTCCAACAGTCTCCCACTTGCACTAGAGTCAATAATCTAGTTCACATCGTCATGTGATTAACAGCGATAGGTCATATCGCCATGTGACCAACATCCAAAGAGTTTACTAGTGTACGTAAACTAGTTCACATCATCATGTGATTAAGACTCAATGAATTACGAGGTTTGATCATGTTTTGCTTGTGAGAGAGGTTTTAGTCAACGGGTCTGAACCTTTCAGATGCGTGTGTGCTTTGCAAATCTTTAAGTCATATTGTAAATGCTGCTTCTACGCTCTACTTGAAGCTATTCCAAATGGTTGCTCCACTATACGTATCTGGTTTGCTACTCAGAGTCACTCGGATAGGTGTTAAAGCTTGCATCAACGTAACTCTTTACGCCGAACTCTTTATCACCTCCATAATCGAGAAACATGTCCTTATTTACTCCAAGGACAATTTTGACCGATGTACAATGATCCCTATTCCTGGATCATTCTTGTACCCCTTGACTGACTCATGGCAAGGCACACTTCCGGTGCGGTACACAGCATAGCATACTATAGAGCCTACATTTAAAGCATAGGGGACAACCTTCGTCCTTTCTCTTTTCTGCCATGGTCGAGCTTTAAGTCTTAACTTCATACCTTACATCTCAGGCAAGAACTCCTTCTTTGACTGATCCATCTTGAACACCTTCAAGATCATGTCAAGGTATGTGCTCATTTGAAAGTATTATTAAGCATTTTGATCTATCTTATAGATCTTGATGCTTATTGTTCAAGTAGCCTAATCCAGGTTTTCTATTGAAAATCATCTTTCAAATAACCTTATATGCTTTCCAGAAATTCCACATCATTTATGATCATCAATATGTCATCAACATATACTCATCAGAAATTCTATAGTGCTCCCACTCACTTCTTTGGAAATACAAGTTTCTCATAAACTTTGTATAAACCCAAAATCTTTGATCATCCTATCAAAGTGCATATTCCAACTACGAGATGCTTACTCCAGTCGTGAGAGCGATCTGGAGCCAACATAACTTTTAGCATCCTTAGGATCGACAAAAACTTTCCGATTATATCACATACAACCTTTCCTTACAAAACTGGTAAGGAAACTCGCTTTTGACATCCATCCGCTGATTTCATAAATGCAGCTAATGCTAACATGATTCCGACGGACTTAAGCATCGCTACGGATTAGAAAATCTCATCGTAGTCAACTCCTTGAACTTGTGAAAACTCTTCGCCACAAGTCGAGCTTCATGGACGGTGACATTACCGTCCACGTCCGTCTTCTTCTTAAAAATCCATTTATCTCAATAGCTTGCCGATCATCGGGCAAGTCCACCAAAGTCCATGCTTTGTTCTGATACATGGATCCTATCTCGGATTTCATGGCCTCTAACCATTTGTCGGAATATGGGCCCACCATCGCTTCTCAATAGCTCGTGGGTTCATTATTGTCTAGCAACATGACCTTCAAGACAGGATTACTGTACCACTCAAGCAAAGACGCATCCTTGTCACCCTACGAGGTACGGTAGTGACTTGATCCGAAACTTCATGATCACTATCATAAGCTTCTACTTCAATTGGTGTAGGCGCCACAGGAACAACTTCTTGTGCCCTTGCTACACACTTGTTGAAGTGACGGTTCAATAACCTCATCAAGTCTCCACCATCCTCCCACTCAACTTTCCGAGACAAACTTTTCCTCGAGAAAGGGCCCGATTCAAGAAACAATCCCTATTGCTTTCGGATCTGAATTAGGAGGTATACCCAACTGTTTTGGGTGTCCTATGAAGATGCATTTTATCCGCTTTGGGTTCGAGCTTATCAACCTGAAACTTTTCACATAAGCGCCGCGGCCCCAAACTTTCAAGAAACGACAACTTAGGTTTCTTCAAACGGTGTCGTCTCAACGGAATTACGTGGTGCCCCATTAAAGTGAGTGCGGTTGTCTCTAATGCCTAACCCATGAACGATAGTGGTAATTCGATAAGAGATATCATGGTACGCACCATATCCAATAGAGTGCAACTATGATGTTCGGACACACCATCACACATGGTGTTCCAGGCGGTATTAATTGTGAAACAATTTTCACAATGTCTTAATTGTGTGCCAAAACTCGTAACTCAGATATTCATATCTATGATCATATCATAGACATTCTATCCTCTTGTCACGAAGATCTTAAACTTCACTCTGAAATTACTTGAACCATTCAATAATTCAGACTTGTGTTTCATCAAGTAAATATACTCAACATCTACTCGAATCATCGGTGAAGTAAGAACATAACGATATTCACTTTGATGCCTCAAAGCACTCATTGGACTGCACACATCAAAATGTGTTACTTCCAACAAGTTGCTATCTAGTTCCATCTTCTTTGAAACCGAGGCTTTTCGGTCATCTTGTCCATGTGGTATGATTTGCATATCTCAAGTGATTCAAAATCAAGTGAGTCTAAACGATCCATCTGCATGGAGTTTCTTCATGCGTATGCACCAATAGACATGGTTCGCATGTCTCAAACTTTTCAAAAACGAGTGAGAGATCCATCAACATGGAGCTTCTTCATGCGATTTATACCAATATGACTTACATGGCAGTGCCACAAGTACGTGGTACCATCATTACTATCTTATATATTTTGGCATGAAAATGTGTATCACTACGATCGAGATTCAATAAACCATTCCTTTTAGGTGCTAGACCATTGAAGGCATTATTCAAATTAACAGAGTAACCATTATTCTCCTTAAATGAATAACCGTATTGCATGACATAATCCAATCATGTTTATGCTCAACGCAAACACCAAATAACAATTATTTAGGTTTAACGCCAATCTCGATGGCAGAGGGAGCGTGCGATGCTTGATCACATCAACCTTGGAAACACTTCCAACACATATCGTCGGCTCACCTTTAGCTAGTCTCCGTTTATTCCGTAGCTTTTATTTCGAGTTACTAACACTTAGTAACCGAACCGGTATCTAATACCCTGGTGCTACTAGGAGTACTAGTAAAGTACACATTAACATAATGTATATCCAATATACTTCTATCGACCTTGCCAGCCTTCTCATCTACCAAGTATCTAGGGTGGTTCCGCTTCAAAGGTCCGCTCCTCTCATTACAGAAGCACTTAGTCTCGGGTTTGGGTTCAACCTTGGGTTTCTTTACTAGAGCAGCAACTGTTTTGCCGTTTCATGAAGTATCCCTTGTTGCCCTTGCCCTTCTTGAAACTAATGGTTTTACCAACCATCAACAATTGATGCTCCTACTTCACTTCTACTTTCACGGTGTCAAACATCGCGAACACTTCAAGGATCATCATATCTATCCCTGATATGTTATAGTTCATCACGAAGCTCTAGTAGCTTGGTGGCAATGTCTTTGGAGAAACATCACTATCTCATCTGGAAGATTAACTCCCACTCGATTCAAGTGATTGTTGTACCCAGACAATCTGAGTACAAGCTCAACGATTGAGATCTTCTCCCTTAGTTTGTAGGCTAGAAAACTCGTCGGAGGTCTCATACCTCTTGACGTGGGCACGAGCCTGAAATCCCAATTTCAGCCCTCGAAACATCTCATATGTTCCGCGACGTTTCAAAAAATGTCTTTGGTGCCTCAATTCTAAGCCGTTTAACATTACCGAATTATCACGTAGTCATCAAAACGTGTATGTCAGATGTTCGCAACATCCACAGACCATGTTCGAGGTCCAGCACACTGAGCGGTGCATTAAGGACATAAGCCTTCTACTGTCCGCATAATTGCTACTGTCAACTTTCAACTATATTTTCTCTAGGAACATATCTAAACAGTAGAACTAAAGCGCGAGCTATGACATAATTTGCAAAGGGCTTTTGACTATGTTCAGGATAATTAAGTTCATCTAATGAACTCCCACTCGAGATAGACATCCCTCCGGTCATCTAAGTGATTACACGATCCAAGTCAACTAGGCCGTGTCCGATCATCACGTGAGACGGACTAGTCATCATCGGTGAACATCTTCATGTTGATCGTATCTACTATACGACTCATGCTCGACCTTTCGGTCTCGTGTTCCGAGGCCATGTCTGCATACATGCTAGGCTCCTCAAGTTAACCCTAAGTGTTTCGCGTGTGTAAATCTGTCTTACACCCGTTGTATGTGAACGTAAGAATCCATCACACCCGATCATCACGTGGTGCTTAGAAGCGACGAACTTTAGCAACGGTACGCTTAGGGGAGAACACTTCTTGAAATTGTTGTAAGGGATCATCTTATTTACTACCGTCGTTCTAAGTAAACAAGATGCATAAACATAATAAACATCACATGCAATTATATATAGTAGTGACATGATATGGCCAATATCATATAGCTCCGCTGATCTCCATCTTGGGGCTCCATGATCATCATCGTCACCGGCATGACACCATGATCTCCAACATCATGATCTCCATCATCTTATCTTCATGAAGTTGTCTCGCCAACTATTACTTCTACTACTATGGCTACCGGTTAGCAATAAAGTAAAGTAATTACATGGCGTTGTTTAATGACACGCAGGTCATACAATAAATAAAGACAACTCCTATGGCTCCCGCCGGTTGTCATACTCATCGACATGCAAGTCGTGAATCCTATTACAAGAACATGATCAATCTCATACATCACATATCATTAATCACATTCTACTTGTCCATATCACATCACATAGCATACCCTGCAAAAACAACTTATAAGTACTCTAATTGTTGTTGCATGTTTTACGTGGCTGCTATGGGTTTCTAGCAAGAACGTTTCTTACCTACGCAAAACCACAACGTGATATGCCAATTGCTATTTACCCTTCATAAGGACCCTTTTCATCGAATTCGTTCCGACTAAAGTCGGAGAGACTGGCACCCGCTAGCCACCTTATGCACCAAGTGCATGTCAGTCGGTGGAACATGTCTCACGTAAGAGTACGTGTAAGGTCGGTCCAGGCCGCTTCATCCCACAATACCGTCGAAACAAGATTGGACTAGTAACGGTAAGCATATTGAACATCATCAACGCCCACAACTACTTTGTGTTCTACTCGTGCAAAGAATCTATGCAATAGACCTAGCTCATGATGCCACTGTTGGGGAACATAGCAGAAATTCAAAATTTTCCTACGTGTCACCAAGACCTATCTATGGAGAAACCAGCAACGAGGGGAAGGAGAGTGCATCTACATACCCTTGTAGATCGCTAAGCGGAAGCTTTCAAGAGAACGGGGTTGAAGGAATCGTACTCATCGTGATCCAAATCACCGGAGATCCTAGTGCGAGCAGACGGCACCTCCGCGTTCAACACACGTACAGCCCGATGACGTCTCCCACGCCTTGATCCAGCAAGGAGAGAGGGAGAGGTTGAGGAAGACTCCGTCCAGCAGCAGCACAACGGCGTGGTGGTGGTGGAGGAGCATGGCAATCCAGCAGGGCTTCGCCAAGCACCGCGAGAGAGGAGGAGGGAGAGAGGTAGGGCTGCGCCAAGAGGGAGAAGTTCTCGTGTGTTGGGCAGCCCCAAAACCCCCACTATTTATAGGAGGAGGGGAGGTGGCTGCGCCCCCATCTAGGGTTCCCACCCAAGGGGTGCGGCAGCCCTAGATGGGTTTTGAGGGCGGCCAAGAGGGGAGAGAGGCGCCCCTAGGGTGGGACTTTAGGCCCATCTGCGCCTAGGGTTTCCCTCTCCCCACCTAGCTGCGCCTGTGGGCCATGTGGGTGGGCGCACCAGCCCACCCAGGGCTGGTCCCTCCACACTTGGCCGATGCAGCCCTCCGGGGCTGGTGGCCCCACTTGGTGGACCCCCGGGACCCTCCCGGTGGTCCCGGTACGTTACCGATAAAACCGAAACTTTTCCGGTGACCAAAACAGGACTTCCCATATATAAATCTTTACCTCCGGACCATTCCGGAACTCCTCGTGACGTCCGGGATCTCATCCGGGACTACGAAAAACATTCGGTAACCACATACAAACTTCCTTTATAACCCTAGCGTCGCCATCGAACCTTAAGTGTGTAGACCCTACGGGTTCGGGAACCATGAGACATGACCGAGACGTTCTCCGGTCAATAACCAACAGCGGGATCTGGATACCCATGTTGGCTCCCACATGTTCCACGATGATCTCATCGGATGAACCACGATGTCAAGGACTCAATCAATCCCGTATTCAATTCCCTTTGTCTAGCGGTATTGTACTTGCCCGAGATTCGATCGTCGGTATCCCGATACCTTGTTCAATCTCGTTTCCGGCAAGTCTCTTTACTCATTCCGTAACACATCATCACGTGATCAACCCCTTGGTCACATTGTGCACATTATGATGATGTCCTACCGAGTGGGCCCAGAGATACCTCTCCGTTTACACGAAGTGACAAATCCCAGTCTCGATTCGTGCCAACCCAACAGACACTTTCGGAGATACCAGAGAGCACCTTTATAGCCACCCAGTTACGTTGTAGGACGTTTGGTACACCCAAAGCATTCCTACGGTATCCGGAGTTGCACAATCTCATGGTCTAAGGAAATGATACTTGACATTAGAAAAGCTTTAGCATACTGAACTACGATCTTTGTGCTAGGCTTAGGATTGGGTCTTGTCCATCACATCATTCTCCTAATGATGTGATCCCGTTATCAATGACATCCAATGTCCATGGTCAGGAAACCGTAACCATCTATTGATCAACGAGCTAGTCAACTAGAGGCTTACTAGGGACATGGTGTTCTCTATGTACCCACACATGTATCTGAGTTTCCTATCAATACAATTATAGCATGGGTAATAAACGATTATCATGAACAAGGAAATATAATAATAACTAATTTATTATTGCCTCTAGGACATATTTCCAACAAAAGGTACCACCAGTGCCGTCCTCCTTGGCGGGCACCTTCTTGGTCTTTGGCGGAGCCACCATCTTCTTGCACTTGCCGGTGGAGCTCGATGGTGCGTCCTCGACGGTAGCGCAACACTCCGAAGAGGTGCGCTTGCCGGAGTGAGCATCGAAGCCCTTGCCGGACTTGGACTTCGTCTTCTTCCCCGGGAGCTTCAGCGGCAAGTGTTGGGCAGTCTGTCATGCTGCTGCATCCGGTAGATCTTGCCGACACGGATAAGGGCATCCTTCTTGTCGCCATGGACAGAGATGACGCTTATCGGGCCTGGCATCTTGAGTAGGTTGTAGGCGTAGTGAGAGGCTGCCATGAACTTGGCGAAGTGCGGGCGGCCAAGTATCCCATTGTAAGGCAATGGGAAATCGGCAACGTCGAATGTGACCCTCTCTGTCCTAAAGTTCAGCTCGCTGCCAAATGTTACCGCAACGTAATCTTCCCCTTCGCTTGCTCCTTCCCGGATTGATTCCTTGAAAGTGCCGTCTCTTGAGCTCATTGTCGAGGATTTGAAGCTTTTGGAGCACCACGGAGGAGATCAGATTCAAGCCCGGCCCGCCGTCAACTAACATTTTGTGACCTTGAGGTTGCGGATGGTTGGTGAGACCAACATCGGCAAGCACCCGACCGCGTTATGCGATCAGGGTGGTCCTCAATATCAAAAATGATAGGCGTCTTGGACCACTTCAGAGGCTTGCGTGACTCCACGGATGGTTCCGCTGCATTGACCTCCCGTGATCCATTGCTTGAGTTGGCGGTGGGAGGTATGCAGGAAGCACCTCCGCCAACGCATAAAGGACCTCTGTGGCTTTCAAACTCCTGCTCATCAGCGTCGTGCGTCTTCCATATCTTCGTCGTCATCATCTTCATCCTTGTCGCGCCGCGGGAGGTCTGTCTCTCCTTGTCGCTGCTTGGCCTTGCCATGGCGTCCTCCCCGGCCGGACGTTTCTTGCTTGCTCCCCAGCACCTTCTGGGCCTTCTCCTTGTCGCGCCGCTCGTACTCAGCTCTACGCTATTCGACAAGCTGCTCGACCTTCTTGCAGCTCTGGAGATCGTGGCCCTTGGTGCGGTGGATCTTGCAAGATCGCTTCTTTGAGTTGTCCCGCTTGTCGGCGGCCGCCACCGACCGGTGGTTGGCGTCGGTGGCAACCTCCTTCTTTGGAGCCACCAGCCTTGGCGTTCTTGTCGCCACCTCCATTGCCGGACTGCTCAACAGCTAGCACTTCTCTACTTTTCTTCTTCCTGTTGCCTCGCCGCGGCCCTTCTTTCTTAGGGGCGGTGTCCTCCTTGTCGAGATCCTGCTTCCGCATTCTCTCTGGAGTCTCCACCCTTCCTCAGTAGCGTGCACACTTGTCGGCCAAGGCGTGCAGTTCACCGGCGTCCTTGACTTTGCACATCGCCATCTCCTCCCTCATCCTGCGGTTCCACACATTACGATGGAATGCACCGATCACCTTGGCGGGGTGGGCGTACAGGGATGTTGTAGTGCACGGCTGAATCTCTGAATGAACTTGCGCAGGGACTCTCCTTCCTTGCAGGCGGCAGATGAAGGTCACTCTCTTGGCCATGAGGCTTGTGGCCACCTATGAAGGCGCCAACAAACTGATGGCACAAATCTGCCCAAGAGGATATGGAGCTGTCCGGCAAGTGCATGAGCCAAGATCTGACGTTGGGCTTGAGCACGAGCGGGAAGTAGTTGGCGAGGATCTTGTCATCCCGTCCCCCCGCAGCCTGCACCGCGATGGTGTAGATGCTAAGGAACTCCGACGGATGCGTCCTGCCATCATACTTCTCCGGCACGTCTGGTTTGAAGTTTTTCTGGCTGGGCCCTTTGGACTTGCCGCAGCTCACGAGTGAACGCAGGGCAACCTACCACGTCACGGCAAGTCGCTTTGGCTCCTCCGGCGCCGCATGTCAACGAAGGCCCAGCGCTTGTCGGATGACGTCACGCTTCTCTTGGCGCTCGATGCGAGTTCGGCGTCCTCTTGTTGTCGCTTCGTGAAGAACTTGGCGCTGATCGCGGCGAGCTCATGCGGATCCGACGACGCGGTGGAGTCATTTGTCGAGGTGGATCCGGTGAGTCGGCGATCTTGTCGCTTCGTGGCGGGAGTGCACGGTGGTTGCACCTCCGGCGGTCTCGTCACGACCGGCTCGTGCCTTGTCGTCTCGCCAGCGGCAACGATGGCGTTGGTTGCCGCGGGCGTCGCCGTTAGCAAAGCCGATGAGGCTCGATAGTAGCCCTCCACTCGTCGACCTTGTCGGCCGTTGGAGGGTAGTCGAGGAGCAGCTGAGCTCTCGCCAGAGCTTCTGCTGGAGTAGTGGGTGGCATTGGCGAACGGTGCGAGAAGCAGGATATGCTCGGACTTCTAACCACGTTAGAAGGAGCAGCACCCCGTCCGGGCGACCGTATCTCACTCGTGCCAGCATGTTGGCGCGCATGCTAGTCTTGAGGGTCTCGATCCAACGAACGTATGTCATTGTGAGCGCCATGAAGTTGTTGGTCCCGCGTCTCCTGAGATGGGTGCGCGGACGCCGAGGTTTGCGGGGCCTTGTCCTTGGACTTGGCAACGTCGCGAGCACCTTCGTCGGCGCCCGTTCCTCCGCCAGCGTCTGCCCCACCACCCGTTTGCTGCGGTGAGGGTGGGTACGACACGGACGGCTCTGCTGCCGCCGAAGCCTTCTTCTTCGGTGGCATGTTGAGGAAGATGTTGATGACGCTGCTCGTGTGAACGCCGGATCAGATTCACACGGCCTTGACGCCCCTACCCGGGCGCGCCAAAGATGTCGGGAGGCTGATCGTACCCACGGACACCTATGGGGCCGGGCGGACCAGGCCCCTTGTGGTTGAGAGGGGCGGAGATCGCACGAAGAGCGGATCAAGGCGAGGCACACGAGCAGTTTACCCACTCGGAGCTCTCCGAGAGATAAAACTCACCGCTGCTTGTCTGATGTATTGTGTTCTTGCTAGGGAGCAATGCAAGCTACAAAACCTAGCGTGAGTGTCTCTGGTCTCGAGTGAGTCGAATGAACCGAACCCTTTCTACATTGCGCATGGGCCTCCTTTTATATGCTCAAGGGGTCTCCGACAGGTGGCAACATAGATGAGGGTACAAATGTAAAAACAGGAGTTGGTACACCTACTCGAGCGATTATGCGATGCAAAATACCTAACTCGGCGGCAAGGGACAAAAGCAATAAATGCCCGCTGCTGTCGCCCCAAATAGTGCAACAGGGACCATCAGTGCGCCTCCGCCGCCACGATGGCAAGCTTGTCGGCGCCGCTTATCGCTGCTCTCCGGCTGGCTGCACAGCCTCTTGACACGCTGCATGGAATGTTCCCATGGCGACACGCTATGGGATGAGCTGGAGCGGAGAGGAGAGAGGTTGCTTGTCGCTGCAAACGCCTTGCCGCGCCGAATCCTTGTCGCGTCCGGAGGCTTGTCGGCGCCCGAGCCTTCCCGGCAGCTCCTCTTGCCGGGGCCTTGTCTTCTGCATGCCTGGAGTGGCCTTCCCGACAAGCTCCTCTTGCCGGGGCCTTTTCTTCTTAATCAAATACTTTGTTCTTGAATGGCTCCAAAGGAGCCACGGAGGATCTTGGCGGTGACGAGGCAAACCCTGCCGCGGGGGGCTGCAACTGTCCGCGCACGAGTACGGGATACTAGGGTACCGCTACTCTAGTACACCGACACCATGAGTTTGGCAAGGGGGTACAATAGTGATCCAGGAGTGGATCACTGGGCAGCAGTCAAAGTTATCCTTAGTTACCTAGCAGGACTAAGGACATATTTCTCAGTTATGGATGTGATAAAGAGTTCGTTGTAAAGATTTACGTCAATGAAAGCTTTCACACCGATCCAGATGACTCTGAGTCTCGCCGGATACATATTGAAAGTGGGAGCAATTAGCTAGAGTAGCTCCATGCGAGCATTGTAGACATAGAAAATTTGCAAAACACATACGGCTCTGAATGTGGCAGACCCATTGACTAAACTTCTCTCACAAGCAAAACATGATCACACCTTAGTACTCTTTGGGTGTTAATCACATAGCGATGTGAACTAGATTATTGACTCTAGTAAACCCTTTGGGTGTCGGTCACTGATGACCCACAAGTATAGGGGATCTATCGTAGTCCTTTCGATAAGTAAGATTGTCGAACACAACAAGGAGCAGAAGGAAATGATAAGCGGTTTTCAGCAAGGTATTCTCTGCAAGCACTAAAATTATCGGTAACAGGTACTTTTGTGATAAGGTAATTTGTAACAGGTAACAAGTAACAAGTGTAAATAAAGTGCAGCAAGATGGCCCAATCCTTTTTGTATCAAAGGACAAGCCTGGACAAACTCTTATATAGATAAAAGCGCTCCCGAGGACACATGGGAATAATCGTCAAGCTAGTTTTCATCACGTTCATATGATTCGCGTTCGGTACTTTGATAATTTTATATGTGGGTGGACCGGTGCTTAGGTGCTGTCCTTACTTGGACAAGCATCCCACTTATGATTAACTCCTATTGCAAGCATCCGCAACTACAAAAGAAGTATTAAGGTAAACCTAACCATAGCATGAAACATATCGATCCAAATCAGCCCCTTACGAAGCAACGCATAAACTAGGGTTTAAGCTTCTGTCACTCTAGCAACCCATCATCTACCTATTACTTCCCAATGCCTTCCTCTAGGCCCAAATAATGGCGAAGTGTCATGTAGTCGACGTTCACGTGACACCACTTGAGGAGAGACAACATACATCTCATCAAAATATCGAACGAATACCAAATTCACATGACTACTAATAGCAAGACTTCTCCCATGTCCTCAGGAACAAACGTAACTACTCACAAATCATATTCATGTTCATAATCAGAGGGGTATTAATATGCATAATGATCTGAACATGTCATCTTCCAACAAATAAACCAACTAGCATCAACTGCAAGGAGTAATCAACACTACTAGCAACCCACAGGTACCAATCTGAGGCTTTGGGACAAAGATTGGATACACGAGATGAACTAGAGTTTGAGAGGAGATGGTGCTGGTGAAGATGCTGATGGAGATTGGCCCCCTTCCGATGATAGGAGCGTTGGTGATGACGATGGCAATGATTTCCCCCTCCCGAAGGGAAGTTTCCCCGGCAGAACAGCGCCGCTAGAGCCCTAGATTGATTCCGCCAAGGTTCCGCCTCATGGCGGCGGAGTTTCTTCCCGAAAGCTTGCTTATGATTTTTTCTCGGACGAAAGACTTCATATAGCAGAAGATGGGTACCGGAGGGCCACCAGGGGGCCCACGAGGCATGGGGGCGTGCCTGTGGGGTAGGGCGCCTCCACCTCGTGGCTGTGGTGTGGCCCCTCCGTATTTTCTTCGTCCGATTTTTTATTAATTCCAAAAGTGACTTCCGTGAAGTATCAGGACTTTTGGAGCTGTACAGAATAGGTCTCTAATATTTGCTCCTTTTCCAGCCCAGAATTCCAGCTGCCGGCATTCTCCCACTTCATGTAAACCTTATAAAACAAGAGAGAATAGGCATAAGTATTGTGACATAACGTGTAATAACAGCCCATAATGCAATAAATATAAATATAAAAGCATGATCCAAAATGGATGTATCAGTCACACGGCGATGTGAACTATTGGTGTTAAATCACATGACGATGTGAACTAGATTATTGACTCTAGTGCAAGTGGGAGACTGAAGGAAATATGCCATAGAGGCAATAATAAAGTTGTTATTTATATTTCCTTATATCATGACAAATGTTTATTATTCATGCTAGAATTGTATTAACCGGAAACTTGATACATGTGTGGATACATAGACAAAACACAGTGTCCCTAGTAAGCCTCTACTAGACTATCTCGTTAATCAAAGATGGTTAAGTTTCCTAGCCATAGACATGTATTGTCATTTGATGAACGGGATCACATCATTAGGAGAATGATGTGATGGACAAAACCTATCCGTTAGCTTAGCATAATGATTGTTAAGTTTTATTGCTATTGCTTTCTTCATAACTTATACATATTCCTTTAACTATGAGATTATGAACCTCTCGGATACCGGAGGAACAACTTGTGTGCTATCAAACGTCACAACGTAACTGGGTGATTACAAAAATGCTATACAGGTATGTTCAAAGGTGTTTGTTGGGTTGGCATAGATCGAGATTAGGATTTTTCACTCCGAGTATCGGAGAGGTATCTCTGGGCCCTCTCGGTAATGTACATCATGATAAGCCTTGCAAGCAATGTGAGTAATGAGTTAGGTACAGGATGATGCATTACATAATGAGTAAAGAGACTTGCCGGTAATGATACTGAACTAGGTATGAAGATACCGACGATCGAATCTCGGGCAAGTAACATACCGATGACAAAGGGAATTACGTATGTTGTCATTGCGGTACGACCGATAAAAATCTTCGTAGAATATGTAGGAACCAATATGAGCATCCAGGTTTCGCTGTTGGTTATTGACCGAAGAGGTGACTTGGTCATGTCTACATAGTTCTCGAACCCGTAGGGTACGCACGCTTAACGTTCGATGACGATTTTGTATTATATGAGTTATGTGATTTAGTGACCGAATGTTGTTCGGAGTCCTGGATGAGATCACGGACATGACGAGGAGTCTCGAAATGGTCAAGAGGTAAAGATTGATATATAGGATGATGATATTCGGACACCGGAAGTGTTTCAGGATGCACCGGGTACTTATCGGGTCAACGGAAGGGGTTCCGGGCACCCCCGGCAAAAGATATGGGCCTTATGGGCCAAGAGGGGAAACACACCAGCCACAAAGGGGCTGGTGCACCCCGCCCCATATTGGCTGGCCAAATTGGAGTATAAATGGGGAAGGAGGAAAGGAAAAGGGAATAGGATTCCCCCTTCCCCCTCTTCCCTTCCTACTCCGAATAGGAATAGGAAAGGGGGGAAGCCGAATTGGGAGGACCCCAAGTAGGGTTCCTCCTACTTGGGGCACCCCCTTGGCTGCCTATCCTCCCATCCAACCAATATATATGTGGGGGAGACACCGGTAGAACAAACAACAAACATTGTTAGCCATGTGCGGTGCCCCCCTCCACAGTTTACGCCTCGGGTCATGTTCACGTAGTGCTTAGGCAAAGCCCTGCGCGGATCACTTCACCATCACCGTCACCACGCTGCTGACGGAACTCTCCCTCAAGACTTTGCTGGATCAAGAGTTTGAGGGACGTCATTGAGCTGAATGTGTGTAGAACTCGGAGGTGTCGTACGTTCGGTGCTTGATCGGTCGGAACGAGAAGAAGTTCAACTACATCAACTATGTTGTCAAACGCTTCCGCTTTCGGTCTACGAGAGTACATGGACACACTCCCCCCTCTCATTGCTATGCATCTCCTAGATAGATCTTTGATACATCTCCAATGTATCTATAATTTATGAAGTATTCATGCTGTTATTTTATCATTCCTGGATGTTTTGCAATCATTTATAGCAACTTCATATCATTTTTTGGGACTAACCTATTGACCAAGTGCCCAGTGCCAGTTGATGTGTTTTGCTTGTTTTTTACATCGCAAGAAATGAATGTCAAACAGAGTCCAAACACCGCAAAACTTGTTGGTGATTTTTTATGAACCAAAACACGCAAGATGGGCCAAAGCAGCACCTAGGGAGTGCCCCGAGGGGGCACAACCCACCAGGGCGCGCCTGGGGGCCCAGGCGCGCCAAGGTGGGCTGTGCCCACCTCGGTGGCCTCCCGCACCCCCTCTTTACCCTATAAATTCACGAGGGACTAACCTATTAACCTAGAGCCCAGTGCCAGTTTCTGTTTTTTCCTTGTTTTTGGGTATCGTAGAAAAGGAATACCAAACGGAGTCCAATTGACCTGAAAATTCACGAAGATTGTTTTTGGACCAGAAGAATCCCACGGAGTACCGGAGATGGACCAGAAGATTCCCGAGGCCACCACGAGGGTGGAGGGCGCGCCCTACCCCCTGGGCGCGCCCCCTACCTCGTGGCCGCCTCGTGGACCCCCCCTGACTTGTTCCCGACGCCAACACCTCTTATATATCCCCAAACTTCCATAACATAACCTAGATCGGGAGTTCCGCTGTCGCAAGCCTCTGTAGCCACCAAAAACCAATCGGGACACTGTTCCGGCACCCTGTCGGAGGGGGGATCCATCACCGGTGGCCATCTTCATCATCCCGACGCTCTCCATGATGAGGAGGGAGTAGTTCACCCTCGGGGCTAAGGGTATGTACCAGTAGATATGTGTTTGATCTCTGTCTCTCTCTCGTGTTCTTGATTCGGCACGATCTTGATGTATCGTGAGCTTTGCTATTATAGTTGGATCTTATGATGTTTCTCCCCCTCTACTCTCTTGTGATGGATTGAGTTTTGCCTTTGAAGTTATCTTATCGCATTGAGTCTTTAAGGATTTTAGAACACTTGATGTATGTCTTACATGTGCTTATCTGTGGTGACAATGGGATATTCACGTGATCTACTTGATGTATGTTTTGGTGATCAACTTATGGGTTCAGTGACCTTGTGAACTTATGCATAGGGGTTGGCACACGTTTTCGTCTTGACTCTCCGGTAGAAACTTTGGGGCACTCCTTGAAGTTCTTTGTGTTGGTTGAATAGACGAATATGAGATTGTGTGATGCATATCGGATAATCATACCCACGGATACTTGTGGTGACATTGGAGTATCTAGGTGACATTAGGGTTTTGGTTGATTTGTATCTTAAGGTGCTATTCTAGTGCGAACTCTAGGATAGATCGAACGGAAAGAATAGCTTCGTGTTATTTTACTACAGACTCTTGAATAGATCGATCAGAAAGGATAATTTGAGGTGGTTTCGTACCCTACAATAATCTGTCCGTTTGTTCTCCGCTGTTAGTGACTTTGGAGTGACTCTTTGTTGCATGTTGAGGGATTTTTATATGATCTAATTATGTTATTATTGTTGAGAGAACTTGCACTAGTGAAAGTATGAACCCTAGGCCTTGTTTCCTAGCATTGCAATACCGTTTACACTCAATTTTATCGCTTGTTACCTTGCTGTTTTTATAATTTCAGATTACAAAAACCTATATCTACCATCCATATTGCACTTGTATCACCATCTCTTCACCGAACTAGTGCACCTATACAATTTACCATTGTATTGGGTGTGTTGGCGACACAAGAGACTCTTTGTTATTTGGTTGCAGGGTTGTTTGAGAGAGACCATCTTCATCCTACGCCTCCCACGGATAGATAAACCTTAGGTCATCCACTTGAGGGAAATTTGCTACTGTCCTACAAACCTCTGCACTTGGAGACCCAACAAGGTCTACAAGAAGGAGGTTGTGTAGTAGACATCAAGCAATTTCTAGCGCCGTTGCCGGGAAGGTTAGGTAAGCGGCACTAACACCCCGTCAACTAAGCCAATTTCTGGCGTCGTTGCTGGGGAGGTGAGTGCTTGAAGGTATATCTTTAGATCTTGCAATTGAATCTTTTAGTTTCTTATTTTATCACTAGTTTAGTCTATAAAAGGAAACTACAAAAATATGTAATTGAGGGTGCCTCATATGCTTCATCTTTTTAATGTCTTCCGTGAAAATAAGGATTCCAATAATTGTGCTCAATGCTAGAGGAAGAATGCATTAGAATGTTTGGCACTAAATCTTTGAATGATGAGCATGATTGCAATGTTGTTAGTATGAACTCTTTGAATATCCATAGTACTAATGATGATTGCAGTAGTCATGATGAAAATGTCTCTTATAAGCATGTCAACTTTTGTGGAGTACTGATACGTCTCCGTCGTGTCTACTTTTCCAAACACTTTTGCCCTTGTTTTGGACTCTAACTTGTATGATTTGAATGGAACTAACCCGGACTGACGCTGTTTTCAGCAGAATTGCCATGGTGTTATCTTTGTGCAGAAACAAAAGTTCTCAGAATGACCTGAAACTTCACGGAGATTATTTTTGGAAATAATAAAAAATATTGGCAAAAGAATCAAGGCAAGGGGCCCACACCTTGTCCACAAGGGTGGGAGGTGCCCCTACCCCCCATGGACGCGCCCCCTGCCTCGTGGGCCCCCTGGAGCTGCACCGACCTCAACTCCAACTCTATATATTCGTGTTCAGGGAGAAAAAAATCAGAGAGAAAGATTCATCGCGTTTTACGGTACGGAGCCGCCGCCAAGCCCTAAACTCTCTCGGGAGGGCTAATCTGGAGTCCGTTCGGGGCTCCGGAGAGGGGAATCCGTCGCCATCGTCATCATCAACCATCCTCCATCACTAATTTCAAGATGCTCACCGCCGTGCGTGAGTAATTCCATCGTAGGCTTGCTGGATGGTGATGGGTCGGATGAGATTTATCATGTAATCGAGTTAGTTTTGTTAGGGTTTGATCCCTAGTATCCACTATGTTCTGAGATTGATGTTGCTTTGACTTTGCTATGCTTAATGCTTGTCACTAGGGCCCGAGTTCCATGATTTCAGATCTGAACCTATTATGTTTTCATGAATATATGTGAGTTCTTGATCCTATCTTGCAAGTCTATAGTCACCTACTATGTGTTATGATCCGCAACCCCAAGTGACAATAATCGGGACCACTCCCGGTGATGACCGTAGTTTGAGGAGTTCATGTATTCACTATGTGTTAATGCTTTGGTCCGGTACTCTATTAAAAGGAGGCCTTAATATCCCTTAGTTTCCGTTAGGACCCCGCTTCCACGGGAGGGTAGGACAAAATATGTCATGTAAGTTCTTTTCCATAAGCACGTATGACTATACTCGGAATACATGCCTACATTACATTGATGAATTGGAGCTAGTTCTGTATCACCCTATGTTATGACTGTTACATGATGAACCGCATCCGGCATAATTCTCCATCACCGATCCAATGCCTACGAGCTTTTCACATATTGTTCTCCGCCTATTTACTTTTCCGTTGCTACTATTACAATCACTACAAAACCCAAAAATATTACTTCTGCTACTGTCACCGTTACTTCCATACTACTTTGCTACTAAATACTTTGCTGCAGATACTAAGTTATCCAGGTGTGGTTGAACTGACAACTCAACTGCTAATACTTGAGAATATTCTTTGGCTCCCCTTGTGTCGAATCAAGAAATTTGGGTTGAATACTCTACCCTCGAAAACGGTTGTGATCCCCTATACTTGTGGGTTATCAAGACTATTTTCCGGCGCCATTGCCGGGGAGCATAGATCTAAGTCACTTGGGATTTATATCTGCTGGTCACTATGAAGAATTTTAAAGACGAGAAAACAAAAATTTATCCCTCAACTACGAGGGGAGGTAAGGAACTGCCATCTAGCTCTACACTTGATTCACCTTCTGTTTTGAGTAAGCTTGCGACACCTAAACACGCTTACGCTATTAATTCTGATATGTTGCATGCTATTGATGATGCCACTTCTGCTATGCATGATACTTATGATGAAACTACTTCTATGCTTGATACTACTGTGCCAATTGGTGAATTTCTTGATGAACAATTTGCTAGGGCTAGAGAGAATGAAATTATTGAAATTGATAATATTGATGAAAGTGATGATGAAGATTCTCCCCCTAGATATAAATTGCCTGTTGTGCCTGAGGGTTACGTTATGGATGAAGAAACTGCTAGAGACATTCTTGCTTGCAATGATAGAGTGATCTTAAGAAATTATTAGCTAAGCTGGAAAAAAAACTCTGAATGCTAGAATGAAATATGATCCCGCTTATGCTACTTCACCTATCTTTATTACTGATAAGGATTATGATTTCCCTGTTGATATTGAGATAATTACTTTGGTTGAATCTGATCCTTTTTATGGCTATGGATCTGAAACTGTTGTGGCACATCTTACTAAATTAAATGATATAGCAACCCTTTTCACTAATGATGAGAGAACCCGCTACTTATATATCCTTTAAATATTTCCGTTCTCATTAAAGGGTGATGCTAAGATATGGTTTAATTCTCTTGATCCTGGTTGTGTGCGTAGTCCCGAGGATATGATTTATTACTTCTCTGCTAAATATTTCCCTGCTCATAAGAAACAATCTGCTTTAAGGGATATATACAACTTTGTTCAAACTGAAGAAGAGAGTCTCCCACAAGCTTGAGGGAGGCTTCTCCAATTACTTAATGCTTTGCCTGATCATCCTCTAAAAAAATGAAATACTTGATTTCTTTTATAATGGACTAACCGATGCTTCCAGAGACCACCTGGATAGTTCTGCTGGTTGTGTTTTCAGGGAAAGAACAGTTGATCAAGCTGAAATTCTATTGAATAATATGTTGACTAATGAAATAATTGGACAATTCCTGAACCAACTCCTAAGCCAACTCCGAAGAAAAGGGGTATTCTATTTCTCAGTCCTGAAGATATGCAAGAGGCAAAGAAATCTATGAAAGAAAAGGGTATTAAAGCTGAAGATGTTAGGAATTTACCTCCTATTGAGGAAATACATGGTCTTAATTTACCGCATGTTGAATAAATATATGGTCTTAATTCATCACCTATTGAAGAAACACGTGGTCTTGATAACCCGACACAGGTAGTAAAGGTAAATTCTCTCTATAGATTTTATGAAGGTGATATTCCTCGTTATAAGTCTGCTAGCCAATGCTTAGATGAGTTTGATAATTTTATTGTCAAACAAGAAAACTTCAATGCTTATGTTGGTAGACAATTGAAACACAATGCTTCTATGATTGAACACTTGAGTGATTATATGTCTAGAGTTAAAGGTGAACTTAAACTCATTAGTAAACATGCTTCTATGGTTACCACTCAAGTAGAACAAGTACTTAAAGCTCAGAATGATTTTCTCAATGAATTGAATAGTAAGAATAATGAATTTGCTGTTAGAGTTGCAACTAGTGGGGGTAAAGTGACTCAGGGACCTTTGTATACTGAAGGTCACCCTAAGAGAATTGAGCAGGATTCTCAAAGAACTAATGTTGATGCACCTAGTCCTTCTAAAAAGAAGAAAAAGAAAAATGATAGGACTTTGTATGCTTCTAGTGAACCTGTTGTTAACACACCTGAGAATCCCAATGAGAATCCCAATGATTTTCTATTTCTGATGCTGAAACATAATCTGGTGATGAACATGAACCTAGTGATAATGTTAATAATAATGTTCATGTTGATGCTCAACCTAGTAACAACAATGATGTAGAAATTGAACCTGCTGTTGATCTTGATGACCCACAATCAAAGAATCAACATTATGATAAGAGAGATTTTGTTGCTAGGAAGCACGGTAAAGAAAGAGAGCCATGGGTTCAGAAACCCATGCCTTTTCCTACCAAACCATCCAAGAAAAAGGATGATGAGGATTTTGAGAGCTTTGCTGAAACGATTAGACCTATCTTTTTGCGTATGCGTTTGACTGATATGCTCAAAATGAATCCTTATGCTAAGTACATGAAAGAAATTGTTACAAATAAAAGAAAGATACCGGAAGCTGAAATTTCCACCATGCTTGCTAATTATACTTTTAAGGGCGGAATACCAAAGAAGTTAGGAGATCCAGGAGTACCCACTATACCATGCTCCATCAAAACAAATTATGTTAGAACTGCTTTATGTGATCTTGGAGCCGGAGTTAGTGTTATGCCTCTCTCTTTATATCGTAGACTTGATTTGAATAAGTTGACACCTACTAAAATATCTTTGCAAATGGCTGATAAAGCAACTGCTATACCTGTCGGTATTTGTGAGGATGTGCCTATTGTGGTTGCAAATGTCACTATTTTAACATACTTTGTTATTCTTGATATTCCTGAGGACGATAGTATGTCTATTATTCTTGGAAGACCCTTTTTGAATACTGCAGGGGTTGTTATTGATTGCAACAAAGGCAATGTCACTTTTCATGTTAATGGTAATGAGCATACAGTACATTTTCCGAGGAAACAACCTCAAGTTCATAGTATAAATTCTATTGGAAAAATTCCATCGATTATTTTTGGAGGTTTTGAATTTCCTCTTCCTACTGTCAAGAAGAAATATGACATTCTTATTATTGGGGATGTCCATATCCCCGTTGAGGTAACATAGTGTTATTCGAAATTTCTCTGGTTCCATGTTATTCAGAATGAGTTTGTTAAAAAGACTTGATCATGGATGAAGTTAGAAAGCACAACCTTCTGTACCCTCCTTTTACTTTCTGTTATTTAGAATGAATAAAGTAAAAATAGTATTTTCTGTCAGTTTTCTGAATTACACGTGCAATAAAAAATACCCCGAAAATAAAAGTTCTCCAAATGCCCCGAAATTGAAATAAGATTTTTTCTGGAATATTTGAGAATATCTAGCACTGAGAACACAGCAGGGGGAGCTGGCACCTGGCCACGAGGGTCCAGGGCGCGCCCACCCCCTGGGCGCGCCCCCTGTTTCATGGGCCCATGGTGGCTCTCCTCCACTTATTCCAGCCACCACACACTCCTTCCTCCCAAAAAAACCACCAACCAGCTCAAGCACGAGTTCTAGCTCATTTTGCTATGATTTTCGATCTCCTTGCTCAAAGCACCTCTCACAAAACTGCTTTGGGGGATTGTTCCTTGGTATGTAACTCCTCCAATGGTCCAACTAGTTTTTGTTCTAGTGCTTTATTCATTGCAAATTTTTGCTGCCTAGGTGACCCTGTTCTTGAGCTTGCATGTCAAATTTATATGGTCCCAAGTAGTTCTAATGCATGATATAGTCTCTAGGCACTTGTAGGAGTAGTTGCTATCAATTTTGTTGAGTTTGGTTCACTTTTATTTTAAGTTACTAAATTTTTTAGAAATTTTCAGAAAATAATGAAGAGATTTTTTAGGGGTTCTTCGAGCCGAAGCTCGAAGGATAAGGAAAGTGAAGAAGAAGAGAGGCCCAAGTATAATCTCCCTCACACCACGGAAGTTCGGCCGTGTGAATGGCCTTGTGATGATTTCTTAAGGGCAGCCGGGATTTATGATAATTTTTATGAATTGGCTGAGAATGCAGGACTCACCGACTTCCTCCGCGACCAACGCGAACAGTATCTCTTACTCACCAATATCTTTGTGCAAAATTTTCATTTCCATTCTAGGAGTCTCCACCTTCGGTGGATTTCTATTTATATGATGAGTATAAGGAGTTGACCCTTCGTGAATTTTGTGAGGTTTGCAAGTTGCCTTTTCCGGGCAGCATAGAAGAACCACATCGTGACGATGTGGAGGGGTTTATTGATACAATTTCTGTAGGGGAAACTAGGGAAGTTTTCGATGC
Source organism: Aegilops bicornis (assembly GCA_021605145.1). NCBI lineage: Eukaryota > Viridiplantae > Streptophyta > Magnoliopsida > Poales > Poaceae > Aegilops > Aegilops bicornis. Next base: position 580,131,306 of record CM038670.1, read on the forward strand.
AAGAATCACTAGCATACGTTTTCCTGTTTTACGTTACTTTATATTATTTGCTAGTAGATGCTTAATAGGTCGCGGAAACTGTGGCAACCTAAGTGCCCCTGATATTGTTATTTTGTGCAATGCCTTGTTTCGTGATGACTCATTCAGTATGGGCGCTATTGTTGCAAAGCGGTTAAATCTTAACCGTACTAAGGGCCTCATCTTGGGAGGCATCTTTGCCTCCCGCCTCGCCGCATATTTTAACATACCTATTAGGCATTATGAGAAGGAAGAGAAATTGTTGCCTACTGTTCTTCTAGATTACAAGAGTATGATTGCACATGATTTCATTGTTAAGAACAGGAAAAAGAAGCTTAACTATAGATTGTTACTTGATAAAAATCACCCTGAGACTATTACCTTGCCTGCTCCTTCCTTGTTTGATTTATCTGCAGGCGAGTACCTTGTTCCGTTGGAGGCCATTCACGCCTACCGGAACCCCACATCAGATACAGAGCCAGATCCGGAACCACAATTCGTTCCCCCACGCCAGTCTGTTTACCAGTGGGATTCGGAGGAGGTTGCCAACCAGTGGCAACCCGAGGCTTCATCTCAGTACGACCCCAACTATAACTCTGGATATCCGCTAGGCCAGCCGTGGACATAGACCAACTTAGGCCAAAAGCCTAAGCTTGGGGGAGTATGTATTTCTCACCGACATTACATTTATGTACACACACTCATTGCTAGATGTCGGTGCTCATACTTTTTCACTGTTATATCCATGCTAGTTTATTTTTGTTTTTATGCTTTCTTCTTGTGTGTTTGAAAAACCTTAAGAAAAACCAAAAAAATTAGTTGCAGCTTTTAGCTAGTTTACATTCCTTGCCTGTAGTGGTAATAATTAAAAAGAAAACCCAAAAAGATTTCCCGTTCTTCTTTTGCTTGTTGGGAGCTTTCCCGTGTAAATAGTTTTGTTTCTTTTCTTTTCTTTGGGGGTTGATAGGAGAAGACCATAATGAAAATGTTGAAGTGGCTCTATTATGCATTATTGTTGATTTAACCAAGAGCCCATATTGCCTTGTCTCCTCCTGTTTATTGAATGCGTGCAGATTCCAGCTTAGTCCAAGGCACGTGCACTATTATTATTATTCACATCGTTCGGTCGTGCAAGTGAAAGGCAATAATGATGATATATGATGGACTGATTGAGATGAGAGAAGCCGGTATGAACTCGACCTCTCTTGTTTTTGTAAATATGATTAGTTCATCGTTCCTGATTTAGCCTATTATGAATAAACATGTTTGCAATGACAATTAGAGATTATAGTTGCTTATGCCATGCTTAATTAGCTAGGAGTTTATAATGGTTTACCTTGCGTGCCAACATGCTATTAAAATGGTTGTGATGTGGTATAATAGGGTGGTATCCTCCTCTGAATGATTCGAGTGACTTGACTTGGCACATGTTCACGCATGTAGTTGAAACAAAATCAACATAGCCTTCATGATATTTATGTTCATGGTGGATTATATCCTACTCATGCTTGCACTCAATGTTTATTAATTTTAATGCATGTTCATGACTGTTGTCGCTCTCTAGTTGGTCGCTTCCAGTCTTTTTCTAGCCTTCACTTGTACTAAGCGGGAATCTTTTGTGCATCCAATCCCTTAAACCCCAAAGTTATTCCATATGAGTCCACCATACTTTCCTATATGCGGTATCTACTTGTCGTTCCAAGTAAATTTGTATGTGCCAAACTCTAAACCTTCAAATGAAATTCTGTTTTGCAAACTCGAATAGCTCATGTATCAACTAGGGCTGTCTGTATCTTCCATGCTAGGTGGGTTATTCTCAAGAGGAGTGGACTCTGCTCCCTCACTCACAAGAAAATGGCTGGTCACTGGGACGCCTAGTCCCATGTTTTATGCAAATCAAATCAAAATAATTGCAAATGAAACTCCCCTGCGACTCTTGTTAGATGGAGGCACTCGTTGTTTCGAGCAAGCCATGGATTGATGCTTGTTGGTGGAGGGGGAGTATAAACTTTACCATTCTGTTTGGGAACCGCCTATAATGTGTGCAGTGTAGGAGATATGCCCTAGAGGCAATAATAAATGCTATTACTTATCCCCATGTTCATAATTATGTTTATGTTCCATGCTATAACTGCTATGGTTCTCGAGTCTGCAATAACACGAGGCTCGGAGGAAGACTCATATGCACGTGTAGAATAATAAACGTTAAGAAGTATTCCTAGTCTGGCCTCTAAGACTAGCTCAAGTGTTGCATGATGATTACATTTTTCCTGGTCATGGGCATGTCTATGCCAAAGAACTTTGAGGGCACAATGTTAAGAGAACATTTGTGTTGAATCGACCCGGATTGATGTTATGCTATGAGATTCATTCGTCACAAGTTTATTGGTACATAACACAGAGATGGTTAATGTTTGCATGATTCCTTAGACCGTGAGAGTATCGAGTTTATTCATGCTTGCTTCATGAACTTTGGGGTTTGTTAAACGTCATCCGCAAATGGGTGGCTATTACGGCGGCTTACGGGTTCATGGAAAAGTATGTCAAGTAACTTGATAGCTCAAGATTGGGATTTGCTCCTCCGATGATGGAGAGATATTCTCGGGCCCTCTCGGTGTTATGGTATCCATAATCGTCTGGCCAGACACCTTGTGATTTGATCACTGGGATGCCGGAACACGGAAACGAGAAAAGAGAACAAAACCGGTAACGAGGTAACTTGCATGGTGGACAAATTGTTCATCCATGGGGATGCAATAAATCTCACCTCGGGTGTTTGTGACATATCGCGAAGCAACAGGAACAGCTCACTACAACTGGAGGTTCACTCTAATATTTATTCGTGTGGGTATAGGGGTCAATATGGGTGTCCACGGCTCCGATGTTGATCATTGATCAGAAGGGGTTCCGGGTCATGTCTATACTTCACTGAACCTATAGGGTCACACGCTTAAAGGTCATCTATCTACTGAATACTAGACAGGGAGTCTGAGACATAATCATCGAAAAAGTTTCAGACACCGAAAAGTTTCGAACAGCGGAAAAGTTCCGCAGAGAGAGGTCACCGGATGAGTTTCGGTGAAACCGAAATAGTTGTTTCGGGGTATGCCATTAAGTCAAAATGGTTTCGGCACATGCCTGATAATTCTTGGAGGGTGCCAGAATCATTCTGGAAACTTTTTGGAATTTTCATAAATAAAACCGGAAATGTTCCGGAGCTGCAGGAACCGGTTCAGATGCTTTTCGCAGATGAAAATCACTAAACTGTAATTGTTCCAGAACACGTTGAAAATTATTATGGTGGGTACTGGAAATGTTCTAAACCCACATAAATATTTTCAGTTCGAACGGACGCTGAAAAATGTCGTCGTGAATAGTGAAAGTGCTTTTTGGGATATTTTATGGAAAGCCACCTTTTGGGGCTTTGCCCAAAAGATCTAGGGATGACATGGAAGGGTGGGAACCTTCTTTTGGGGGGGCCAACAAGGGGTGGGACGTTCATGGGTGCAGCTCACCCATGGGGCCCCACTTGTCCCTTGTTTTCACTCTTTAGGTCCTTGGGAAGGACTCCATTTCATGTGGGTTTTGGGTTTTCTTGTAAAACCACCCTACTCCTTGAGATTTCCTATAAATAGAGGTGGAGGGGCAGCCCTCCACTCTCATCCCTTGCTCTCATACACATGCCATGCATTATCTGGCTTCTTCTCTCCCTCCCACGAAAAGAGTTTCGTAGAGCCGTAAGGCTGTCTGGGTTCTGGCAGGAACTAGTTCTGGACGGCGAAGCCCTGCCGGATAGATGACACCGTATGTGTGCAACTCTGTAGAGAGATCGTAGTTTTGGTCTTAGTTCGTGAGTGCCTCCCGAAGGGCTGTCCGTGTGACCATCCGAGTTTCGAAGGTCCTCCCGAAGGGCTGTCCAAGTGTTCGTTCGAGTTTCGAAGGTCCTCCCGAAGGGTTGTCCGCGACACCGCCCGGGGGGCTGTTAGACCGCCTCCCGGAGGGCTGTCTGAGGAGCAAATGAGGGTATACATCCTAGCAGTTGGGAGGTTGTAAATTCTAGCGGCGGGGATCTGCACCGCCGATCGTCATCGACTCTACTTCCCGCTGCGCTACGAGTCGGTAACGAAAAAGATCAAACCATGTATGCAGTCTCCATAGTGGTTCTGGGCTGGTGCATAGGTCGGAAATTTTTTGTTTTCTGTCGCGTTCCCCTACAGTGGCATCATGAGCCGTGCTATGCGTAGATGCAGGTTGCCATCTAGAATACGTAGAGATGTATGGGTATTGCATAATATAATTAGGTAGTAGATGATATCTATTGCTGAAAATTATTTACGTGGGTGACAGATGAAATCTGTTACCCAATGTTCTTGTTGCTTCCCTGGAATTTGCATATTTCTGATCTTGATAATAGTGTGGTGGAGTTTCAATGTTCTGGCAATCCGTGATCCTGATTGATCAACGAAGTGCTAACAGTTCATTGAATTCCACCGTAGTTAAAAAGAAAGATGAAATTTACCAGACGAAAGGGCAATGCAGATATGATCTGCACGGGGGTCATGCGTATGACGAAGTTCAAGATGGGGCTCGAGATTTTATTATCTCGTGTTTCATACACCCATAAAGTTAATCTAGCGACTTGAATTATCATACTTAATGATGGACGTTGGTAGCTTCGGTTTGTTTCGAAACCTTAGAAACCATGAAAGACAAGTCTTTGCATGAACCGATTAGAGGCGTCTAACTTGGTTTTGCAGGAGGGTTTTGCATGTGCATGTGATGTGGTATAGCAGTGCTCATAATAATTTGATTATGTATGAGATGACTATATGATGTAAATTGATTAACATGACCTGTGTGTCATGATTCGGCATGATGGCTGGAGCCATATGATTGCACTTTAATGACCTGCGTGTCAACCTTAAGTAATGCACTTATTTTATTAGCTATAGAGATAGCAATATTATCTGGTGCATCAACAGGGTGGTGGCAATCTTCGTGAAGGTGAACACCGACGAATGTCAAGAAGAAGGAATGGAAGACTTCTCCGTCAGAAAGGGCTATATCATATCATGCTATTATGAATTGCCTGAGATGTTTATCCCTTTTTGTGCAACCTTTTTGATTGCGCAGTAGTCGCTTTTTATTAGGGTGATTGAGGGAGTCCTGTATTAGGGGGTGTACGGATAGCGGGACTATGACCTTTGGCCGGACTCCTGGACTATGAAGATACAAGATTGAAGACTTCTTCTCGTGTCCAGATGGGACTTTCCTTGGCGTGGAAGGCAAGCTTGGCGATACGGATATGTAGATCTCCTATCATTGTAACCGACTCTGTGTAACCCTAACCCTCTTGATTGCCTATATAAACCGGAGGGTTTTAGTCCGTAGGGATCTAACAACAATCATACCATAGGCTAGCTTCTAGGGTTTAGCCTCTCTGATCTCGTGGTAGATCTACTCTTGTACTACCCATATCATCAATATTAATCAAGTATGAGTAGGGTTTTACCTCCGTCGAGAGGGCCCGAACCTGGGTAAAAACATCGTGTCCCTTATCTCCTGTTACCATCCGCCTAGACGCCCAGTTCGGGACCCCCTACCCAAGATCCGCCGGTTTTGACACCGACATTGGTGCTTTCATTGAGAGTTCCTCTGTGTCGTCATCTTTAGGCCCGATGGCTCCTCCGATCATCAACAACGATGCACCTGTGGTGAGACTTTTCTCCCCGGACAGATCTTCCTATTCGGTGGCTTTGCACTGCGGGCCAATTCGCTTGGCCACCTGGAGCAGATTGAAAGCTACGCCCCTGGCCGCCAGGTCAGATTTGGAAGTTTGAAATACACGGCTGACATCCGCGGAGACTTGATCTTCGACGGGTTCGAGCCACAGCCATGCGCGCCGCACTGTCACGAGGGGCATGATCTAGCTCTGCCGCCGAATAGTGTCCTGGAGGCCACACCAGTGTCCGCTCCGACCATTAGCTCGGAGCCGACTACACCGATCGAGGACGGGTGGCTGGACACCGCCTCGGGGGCTGCAATCTCTACGGCGATTGAGCCATACACCTACCCCGTCCTTTGCGAAGCTCGTGACTCCAAGGTGCCGGACTCCACTCCGGACTCTGAACCTTCCGCGCCCCCGCAAATCGAATCCGATTGGGCGCCAATCATGGAATTCACTGCCGCGGACATCTTTCAGCACTCGCCCTTTGGCGACATCCTGAACTCACTAAAGTCTCTCTCTTTATCAGGAGAGCCCTGGCCGGATTATGGTCAGGAAGGTTGGGATGCGGACGACGAAGAAATTCAAAGCCCACCCACCACCCACTTCGTAGCCACTGTCGATGATTTAACCGACATGCTCGACTTTGACCCCGAAGACATCGATGGTATGGACGACGATATAGGGGAGGAACATGAACCAGCACCTATAGGGCACTGGAGAACCACCTCATCTCACGATGTATACATGGTGGACACACCTAAAGGAAGCGAAGACGAGGAACAACAGGACGCTACAAAGGATCATTCCCTCGAAAAGCAGTCAAAACAGCGACGTAAGCGCCGCTTAAAGTCCCAACTCGACAAAGACAACAGCCATACAGACCCAGCCATAGAGCAGGGCGAACCGGTGGACGACAAACATGCTATCGAGCAACCGTCCGAACAGGACAACTTGGATAAACAACCCATCCCCGGCGAAGATAACAGTCCAGACGATCTCATGCCGGACAAGTTGCTGGAGCAGAAGAACCTCCACAAAAGGCTCAAGTCGCCCTTGCACGTAGCAAAAAAAGCTGAAGCGGAAGCTCAAAATAGCGGAAGACGCACTCAGAATCAGATGGAGCAAAGTACTCAACACCGCAGACAACTACGGTGATAGTCGCCGAATGAAGAGCTACCCAAAGCGAAAACTACTGCCCGAATTTGATGAGGAGGCCTTAGAGCCCCCGCAATCAAAAAACAAAGAGGCCACCCGGTCGGATGGACGACCCCATGGCAAACAGAGAGCGGCAAACGGCGCCGCACACACGCCGGCACGCGATCCAAGACCGGGATTCAGATCAAAAGATGGCCCAGCTAGATCTGTCTATGGGCCAAGAAAGCAAGCTCTAGTAAGCAATGCAACACATCAAGTATCCGAACATCACGGTACACCTAAATATAGGGGTGCCGCACACCCCCTATGTTTCACCGATGAGGTGTTGGATTATGAATTTCAAAGGGATTCAAGCCCGTAAACATAGAGGCATCTGACGTAACAATGAGACCACTGAGTGCGGATTGAGGATTACATCCTCCACATACACATGGCTAGAGGAGATGATCTCCACGCCATAAAATACTTACCCCTCAAGCTCAAAGGGCCAGCCCGGCATTGGCTTAAAAGCCTTCCCGAAAACACCATTGGAAGTTGGGAGGAGCTCGAGGATGCTTTTCGGGCAAATTTTCAAGGGACCTATGTCCGACCTCCGGAAGCCAGCGATTTAAGTCACATAACTCAGCAACCCGGAGAGTCAGCCCGGAAATTTTGGAACAGATTCCTTACTAAAAAGAACCAAATAGTCGACTGTGCGGACGCCAAAGCCTTAGCAGCTTTCAAACACAACGTCCGAGACGAATGGCTCGCCAGACTCCTCGGCCAAGAAAAGCCAAGAACAATGGCCGCATTAACAAGCCTCATGACCCGCTTTTGCATGGGAGAGGATAGCTGGCTGGCAAGATGCAGTACCAGCGACCCAAGTACATCCAAGTCGAGGATGGAACGGAAACCACGACGCAGCAAGGACGAAAGCGTCGGACCAAGGGAAACAGCTCAAGAGCACGGCGATCAACGCCGGATTCAAAAGCTCTCATGAGAATCATAAAAAGCTGCCCCTTAAGGATAATAGGGACGAGCTATCTAACTTAAACAAAATCTTGGACAAGATATGCCAAATCCACAAGATACTCCCGGGAAGCCTGCAAACCATACCCACAGAGATTGTTGGGTCTTCAAGCAGTCCAGCAAACTCAACGCCGAACACAAGGGGCTCGACACACCAAGCGAGGACGATGACGAACCCCAAAAGTAGAGCACCGGAAAACAAAAGAATTTCCCACAAGAAATCAAAACAGTAAACTCACTTCACGTGACAAAAGGGAAAAATAGAGCGGCGCCCATAGAGGTATCGCCATACACGGCCTATCCAGGAGGAGTCCCGCCACTGGTTGTTAAAACCAATCTCCTTCGACCATCGGGATTACTCTAGAAGTATATGGAATGCAGGTTGGACTGCCTTGGTATTAGATCCAATAATTGGCGGACTCCAATTTACACAAGTCCTAATGGATGGCGGCAGTGATCTAAACCTGCTATATCATGACACAATCTGCAAAATGGGGATAGACCCAACCAAATTTCGCCACATCAACACTTCCTTTCAAGGGGTAATGCCAGACCCATATGCCCATTGTACGGGCTCTCTACTGCTAGAAGTTGTGTTCGGCTCACCCGACAACTTCCGCCGTGAAAAGTTAACCTTCCACCTCGCCCCATTTACAAGTAGCTATCAAGCACTATTGGGACGCGAAGCTTTCGCCGCTTTAACGCAATACCGCATTATGCATCTCTTACACTTAAAATGTCCGGTCCACGCGGCATCATGTCGTTAAAAGGAAACATCGAGGGTTCCTCGAGTCCGGAAAATTGTGCGGTTGCCTTGACAGCCACACAATAAACCGGCTTCACCAATACAAGCACTTAGACAGGTCGTCCAGACCCCGGACACAGCTGGACGAGTCCAGCGTGAACATACAAGGGCTTACTAGACACATACCCCCGTACAAGGGGCTCCGCGCATGCACAACAAGAGACAATAAAGCTCAATTTTATTCACTTTTTGAATTGTACTTTGTTTATTTATAACGTACATTTTCGCACGACCTTTTTCAACTAAGTTCCTCTCTTTTACAGATGAACACCGTGCTACACCCGTCCAGGATACGGCACAACGGAGACATAGGCGCAGACGTGCAGTAGGGACCCGTTGCAAGGATTCTTTTCAAATTAAGACCCTGCGTAAACCTTTTTTACTGTCTCTTGTTGATACACATCCCCTGTTTCTTGCTATACCCGAGGAGGAGGCTGGCGTTTTGGCATAGGCCATGTCAGAATTTCGCGCGTACCTGGACACCAGGGGCTTATTACCAAGGGCGATTGTTCGGCCCGTTTTCATAAAGACCGAATACCTTAGGGAGTGTTGGGCGTCTCGAGTTAGGCCTTATATGCATCAGCTCCGAATCATGTCTTTGGTCAAATGTTGGGTTTGCCCGACTCCTGTGTTTTGCTGCCTTACGTTCCGCTCTATCGGCTAATGCGGCACTAGGAGAACTACTGCGATTGTGCCCGGTTCGCCAAAGCGAGCACCTCGAGAGAAAGAAAACCGACTGTCATGATATAGCGTGAGACTGGTCAACCACTCGATGACCCGCTGGAATCTTTAGAATTCCTCCGCATTGACGAAGGGGTCGCTTCCTGGGCCAGCACATACGCCCGAATTCGGGTGAGCGGTGCCCCTAGAGGCTATATAGTAGCCCCACTGTCGAACTCCTATGGCTAAGTGAAAGTGATAAAGCATTATAGTCCGGTTGCCTAGTTTGCTACGCTATCACCTCCTTTGTAGGACCATGACGTTGGATCAAGTGTGAAAAGGCGCTTTCTGCAAACACCCCCGCATTATATGCGTGGGGGTTGAAGCCAAAGACTGCCATCTTTCAGGTTATATACACATATACATTAACGGCCGCACATGAGGTATTTTAATTCTTGAAGGCACAAGTATAAAAAGCTTTTATATTCCATCGAAACATTGTTTCACAATAATACATGTTATTCGAACATAATATCCTGCGAGCATTGCGTATCTATTAAACGAGCGCCCTGCAGAACTTCCTGAAAATAGTGCTCGATAGGTACTCGGCTTCCGTCCGAATCTTGGGATGCAATATCGGTGGCCTTCATCTCCGCCCAGTATGTATTGACACGGGCAAGAGCCATCCGCGCACCCTCTATGCATGCTGACCGCCTCATTGCTTTGATATGCGGCACCGCACCAAGGAACTGTTGCACCAAGCCAAAATAACTCTTCGCTCGGGCCTTTTCGCCACAAATGAGTCACGACACCCTTCATGGCAAGTCCGGACAACCTATTCAGCTCCGCCCATTCGCCAAACGATCGGTTAATGGAAGTGGACGCCTGGATTCTGAATCTGCGACCAAAAAAGCTCTTCCATCTCGTGATCCTTTTGATCTCTGAAGTGTTCGGCCACGTCCGCGGCACTCACCGCCAAGTCCAGATAAGCATCCTCACTACTCCACAGCCGGTCCAACTGAGCATATTTAGGATCCGTGAACTTCCTCCGCAGCAGAAAAGGCTTTCCAGCCGCGATATCTCCTGCCTGACGTAGCTCCTCCTTCATAGCTCTCATCGCAGAGCGAGCATCCTTGGCCTCGGTGGTGGCCTTCTCCAGGCCCTCTTGCTCCGCTCGACCTTCTTTTTCAAGAAGCTCGCAGCGGTCGATAGCATTCTTCAACTTCACAGCCATCTCGGCCATTTCCTTCCTGCTTCGGCAGTGAGCAGTCTGTTCGGCTTTTAGCTCTTCGGCCGCCTTTAAGGCAGCCGCATCACTTTTTCTGGCCTGCTCCTTGGCTCGGGCAAGCTCCGCCCGAAGGTTCTCCATGGCAGGAGCACCATCTGCATCAAGCATACATGTTGTAAGGCACGGGCATCAAGCTCCCTTACCAGGTGTCCGCGGAGAAACTGCATACCTTATGACTTGTCAAGCCGCTTATTAACAAGCGCGATGTCGGCATCCGCCACGTAAAGTTGCCGCTTTATTTCGGCAAATTCATCAGTCCGGCTAGCCACCGGATGCTCCGCCAACTATATAGGAAGGGCGACATATTATAGCTAGGATTAAGATCTTGACTGCTTGTCATTTTGACAATGCACCGAGTCTCGGGGCTACTATCTACAGGCGCATCTTATATATGCGAGAACCGTCAAAAGGTACATCATTGCACGTACCTTAAAACCCGTCAAGAAACTCTGGCGGCCTCGTACAACCCGCTTTCATGGACGGAATTTTTCAATCACCGTACCCATCAATGCACGGTGATCCTCTGAGATAGACACTCGCCCGAGCAGATCCTTCAACTCCTCCGACCGTGCACCAGGAGGTGCCGGACTCGTCTGATGGCCTTTTTCGAAGGCCGGACATGGAGGGCTCTGGGGGGCCTTATGACCGTCCTCCGCCCCTGCCGGATTCGGAGAAACCCTCCACGACGACACCTCAGGATCGTCCGCCTCGCTAGGCGGTACGACAGGGGGAGGCGTTCCGCTCTCCATCATCTCCGGACGAAGATCCCCTGAAGACGAGCTCTGCTGAGAAGGGCTGAGATCCGAACTACAAGGTAAAATTTCGGTCATCTTCAGAAATAAAATAGGATGTCTCTTATTTTAAAACTCCCCTCTCTACTTACGGCTCGCTGGAGGGCTGATCTCCTTGGGGAAATAACGCGGCCGGGGCATCTCCCGGCGCAGGACCCTCTGTCGAAGATTTCTTCCCCCGCTTTGAGGCCTTGGTCTCCGGATCTTCAGAGGCGGTCCTCTTCTCCCCTTGGATGGAGGGATTCTCGATCCTCCTTTCTTGATAACCTCCTTTGCGGAGGCAGTAGCTTCCTTGTTCCCCCCTTCGCCTTCTTCCAAAGGCGCAGCCTCCAAAGATCTTGGTTAACACGGGATCCGGGCGTGGTCTCGGGGAGGGGCGGACACCTGATCAGTTTTGCTTTTGCTATCCACTCCTGTTTAAGGGACAACTCTTTTAAGGGCAAGTTTATGATAAATACATGGATAGCGTGTCCGGGTACAGGACTACTTACTTGAGCATCCGGGCGATTGCAGCTCACACCTGCGTCCTCGGTCAAGTCCGAACACATTGCTTGTGATCCGAAGAAGAGTTTGTACATCTCCATGGGCGTTGCGCCCATAAAATGTTGGAGAGCTCCTGGTCCCTCTGGATTGAACTCCCATAGGCGGAGGGGGCGACATTTGCAGGGCAGGATGCGACGAATCAGCATGACCTGCGCTACTACGACCAGATTTATCTCTCTCTAGGAGGTCTTGAATACGGCCCTGCAACAAGGGCACGTCCTTGGACGGCCCCCAGTCAAGCCCTTTATTGACCCATGACGCCAGCCGTGATGGAGGACCCGAGCGAAAGGCAGGTGGCGCCACCCATTCGGTGCCCCTGGGAGCTGTGATATAAAACCACTCTTGTTGCCATAGACTGAGCTCCTCTTGAAAAGAGCCCTCGGGCCATGAAGCGTCAAAGATTCTTGCTTATAACAGCCCCTCTGCACTCTGCTGTTGCCCCTTGATCATCTTCGGCTCCACCTTGAAGGTCTTGAGCCACAATCCGAAGTGAGGGGTAACGCGGAGGAAGGCTTCAGACATCTGACGATGAACGATGAGATGTGGAGGATGGACTCCGGATCCAAGTCGTGAAATTCCAGCCCGTAATAAAACATGAGCCCCCTCACGAAGGGGTCCGTTGGGAAGCTAGCCCCCAAAGGAAGTGAGACGCGAACACCACGCTTTCACCGGGCTTGGGAGTGGGAATAACCTGCCCTTGGGCAGTGTGACGCCCCCGATTTAATCGTACACTAATCATGCACGCAAATGTGTACGATCAAGATCAGGGACTCACGGGAAGATATCACAACACAACTCTAAAACATAAATAAGTCATACAAGCATCATAATACAAGCCGGGGCCTCGAGGGCTCGAATACAAGTGCCTCGATCATAGACGAAGTCGGCCGGAAGCAACAATATCTGAGTACGGACATAAGTTAAACAAGTTGCCATAAGATGGCTAGCACAAACCGGGATACAGATCGAAGAGGCGCAGGCCTCTGCCTCGGGATCCTCCTAACTACTCACTGAGTAAATCGTCGTGGCTGCAGCGTAGTAGTAGGCGCCTCGGTGTAGTAGTCGTCATCAACGGTGGCGTCTGGCTCCTGGCTCCATCGATGCAGTTGCAGCAATCGAGTAAAGAAAGGGGAAAAGGGGAACAAGGCAACCGTGAGTACTCATCCAAAGTACTGCTTAAGCAAGGAGCTACACTACATATGCATGGATATATGTGTAAAGGGCCATATCGGTGGGTGAAGCTGCGAGAATGCCAGAATAAGAGGGGGATAGCTAGTCTTATCGAAGACTATGCTTTTGGTCACCTTCGTCTTGCAACAGGTAGAAGAGGGTAGGTTGAAGTCCTCCAAGTAAACATCACATAGCCATAATCCTACCCGGCGATCCCCTCCTCGTATCCCTGAGAGAGAGCGACCACCGGTTGTATCTGGCACTTGGAAGGGTGTGTTTTATTAAGTATCCGATTCTAGTTGTCATAAGGTCAAGGTACAACTCCAAGTCGTCCTATTACCGAAGATCACGGCTATTCGAATAGATTAAACTTCCCTGCAGGGGTGCACCACATAACCCAACACGCTTGATCCCATTTGGCCGGACACACTTTTCTGGGTCATGCCCGGCCGCGGAAGATCAACACGTCGCAGCCCCACCTAGGCTCAACAGAGAGGTCAACACGCCGGTCTAAACCTAAGCGCACAGGGGTCTGGGCCCATCACCCTTAGCACACCTGCATGTTGCGAACGCGGCCAGAAGCAGACCTAGTCTAGCAGGCGTTCCAGTCCAATCCGGTAGCGCCACTCGGTCGGGCGTCACCGAAGTGCTTCGGCTGATACCACGACGCCGGGATACCCATAACTACTCCCACGTAGATGGTTAGTGCGTATAGGCTCGTAGCCGACTCAGATCAAATACCAAGATCTCGTTAAGCGTGTTAAGTATCCGCGAACGCCGAACAGGGCCAGGCCCACCTCTCTCTCCTAGGTGGTCTCAACCTGCCTGTCGCTCCGCCACAAAGTAACGATCGGGGCCGTCGGGAACCCAGGCCCACCTCTACCGGGATGGAGCCACATCCTTTCAGCCCCCATCTCCGAACAGTATCACAGGTAATGTAACGATGTAAAGTATATAGTATATGCTGTGATCACCTCCGAAGTGATCACAGCCCAGTAGTATAGCATGGCGAGACGGACAAGAATGTAGGGCCACCGATGGAACACTAGCATCCTATACTAAGCGATGGGATAGCGAGATAAAGGTAACAACAGTAGTAGCAAGGACAAAGCTATGCAAAGATAGGATTAGCGAAAGCGATAACATGCTACACTACTCTAATGCAAGCGGTATAGATAAGAGTAAGCGATATCCGGTGATCAAAGGGGGCTTGCACGATTGCTCTGGCAAGAGAGAGGGGTCGTCGGTGGCGTGATCGTCGCAGGCGGCAATGACATCGGTCTCGGTGTCTAAGCGGAAGAAGAGGGGAAAGAAACAATGAATACTTAGCAAGCAAGTGCATAACAGGACAACAAGAAGAGCTAGACGTGTTCTAACGCGGTATGAGGTGATACTGGTGAAGGGGGGGAAACATCCGGGAAAGTATCCCCGGTGTTCCGTGTTTCCGGACAGATGAACCGGAGGTGAAATGTTGCAGGTTTGCTATGCTAGGGATGTGTGGTGGACGAACGGGCTGCGTATCCGGATTCGTCTCGTCGTTCTGAGCAACTTTCATGTTGAAAATAATTTAATCCGAGTTACGGATTAAAAGATATGATTTTCTAAAGATTTTATTAATTTCTAGAATTTAATTAATTATTTAAATTAATCCGGAAAATAGATTAATGACATGAGCATGATGTCATGCTGACATCAGCAGTCAACATAGTTGACTGGGTCAAACTGACACGTGGGTCCCGGTTGTCATTATCTAAGACTAACTAATCAGGTTCAGTTAGTCTAACTAAAATGATTAGGTTTATTAACTACAATTAATTAGGTTAACTAATCAGGATTAGTTAAGTTAATTAATTCTTTAATTACTTAACTAATGTTTTAATTATTTTAATTAATTATTTATCTATTATTATTATTTTAAATCTTCTTCTCTTTTTTTTAATCCCGTTCTGGGGCGGGGCCCCCTAGTCAGTGGCCCGGGGGGCCTTAGCGGATCGGGCGCTAGCGGGCACAAAGTGGCGGGCGATCGGCCCTCGGGCGCCGCCGGCCGAGGCCGAGCCCGACCGGGAAGGGGCAGGCCGAGGCCGAGCGGGACTTGGTGGGCATGGCCGGCGCTCGCACTGCGCAATGGGCGAGGGATCGAGCGGGGCCGGCGGAGGCGGGGCGCACTCACGCGCTGGGTGCAACCCGCCCGTGCAGTAAGCGAGGTCGCCATGACGGCAGAGCTCGCGTGACGCCATGGGCGTAGTAGGGGTGAGTCCGGCGCGGGACGGCAGACGGCGCGGGCAGGGGAAAAGGGGAGAGGAGGAGGGCGCTCACTGCGGGGCCGTAGGGACGGGGCAATGGTGCTCGGGGTAGCCGGTCGGGGAAGAGGCGGGAAGGCGACGCCGACGAGGTCCACCGAGCGCCTAGTGTCGCCGGGGCAGCGGCGTCCAGAGGAGGACGGGGATGCGACGGAGAGGGGCAGCCCGGCGAGGAGGAGGGGCCGACGAGGTCGTCGTGCGGCGAGGTTGAGGCGGCGACGTCGGGGGCTGGCGCGGCGGCGACGGCGGGGGCCCCTTCCGGTCCAGGAAAGGGGAGGAGGGTGAGGAAGGAGGCCAGGAGGCGGCGCCGGCGAGGTGGCGTCAGCGGAGCAGGTCGGAGGCGCGGTGGGGCGGACGGGCTGCGTCTGGCATTTTCCCGATCTGGATCGGGGAACAGAGGGAGGAGATGGGATCGTGGGGGGGAAGTGGGGGGAGCGAGCGAGAGAGAGTGGGGTCGGGCGTAGTGGGGGAGAGGGGCTAGGGTTTGGTCGCCCAGGGGTTATGGGGGAGTAGGTGGCCGGTTGGGCCGGCCAGGCGGCCTAGTGGCCAGCTGGGCCACGGTCCAGCAGGGAGGGGTTCCCTCGCTTTCCTTTATTTTTTGTATTGTTTTGTTTTCTGTTTTTATTAGTTTATTTCTTTACTGTTTTCTTTTAAAGCTTCATTTAATTCTTGTTTTATAAAATACGAAGTGAGCAACTAAATTAGTATTACTAATTGGTCTACTGCCACAATTATTTTGACACACTACTAAATTGGTTATATAAATGTAACTTTATAAAAGGCATTAATTTAATTATTATGTCCTCTATTTTGGTTGTTCTAGTGCATTAAAATATTATAAGAAATGTTGGTTTCTCCAACATTATTACATAAGATTTATTTGACACAACCCAAACATTTTAGTTTTAATTTTTGAAAACTTTTGTTGTTTGCCTGATTTTTAAATTGAATTCAAATCGGTTTCGAATTAATGCGAGATTAACCACAGTAATCGAGGTGACGTGGCATCATTAGTGGAGGATTACTGTAGCGTAACTATCCGGGCGTCACAATTCTCCTCCACTACAAGAAATCTCGTCCCGAGATTTAAGAGAATGTAAAGGGGAAGTTCTGGTTACGAAACCCTAACGAATCTTCTCGTCTTTGGTTGCTCTTCTCGAAGAGGTCGATCCATTACATTGATGTCTTCAGTTCTCGGCTTCGGGTCATCATGATGAAGTTGTCGTCCTTTCTTCGGGATCTCCATCGTACTTACGATAGAATAAGGCAGGGTTATTCCGAGAGAATGGACGTCGGCAAGGTTGACTATCGGGTCGACAACATCGAGGAAGGTGGCGGAAAGTAACTCTTGAATCGAAACTTAAGAAAATATCGAGAGCAAAGTAAGTAGGTACCAGGAGAATTTTCAAACTGATAGGCAAGCGTTCGATGCCTAATCAGAAGGTGAAAGGGTTCGGTATAGCGAGAATAAGTATTGCGCTGATACCAAAATTGATCACACAGGACGGTGGTCCGTGAATTACATCTGAGTCCACCAGCGAGGAATAACTTTGGGAACAGGGGTGTACAGGAGATTCAGTTTTCGATCCTGTGGGCTGTGGGTTATGGGCCCACCATGTGGTTGAAAGTAGGAAGGGGGCCGACATCTTGCACGGTCACGATAGTAAGGCGTGTCAGAGGGTAGCCTATCAGTTATGTCGACAACAACATCGATACCAAGGGTGAGGGACGAAGAGAACCATTTTCCTGCTCGTTGAACGAGGCGGACCAATAGGCAAGGTTCTCGTCCATCCGTGGTTACCGGAATGTCATCAACAGAAGTACAGGGTCTTTCTGACGGAATTGTTTGCTGAGGTGGTTACATAAGCAGGGAGAATATTACTGCTTAGATCATATAGATCACAAGAAAGGTTAAACCAAACAATGGAAAGGAAAATGTGTTAAACACATATTTGTGGGTATATACTTCCAAAGGACATGCAGAGCATGATTCCCACGACAGGATAGAAGGTAGAAAACCATTTAGGTAAGGGGAGATGAATTTCATGACATTACCCATACAACGGTGTTAGGATAATTGATAAGGAAAATTTGGCATTGTGCTACAAATGTTCTTGTTGAAAATCGGAGTACCACGGACATGCTTCGAGATAGCATTGACATGGTCTTCAAACAAAGGTCGGTTTTTAGATACTCAATGGATCCATTAGGAACAGTTTATAACATAGGTCTTACAATTTCCTCCAGGAAGAATGGTTATCCTTGTTAGAAAGGAAACTATAATGATAGGTCCTCCAGCCGGGGGGGGGGGTGCTAGGCATGACATCATGCTACCAGGTTATCAAAGGGCCAACATCATAACTCTTGGAAAGTTGTCCCAACCACCATATCTGACCGAGATTCATATCCGATTGGTGTCATGATACCTCAGACTCAGGATGTCCGAGAAGAAAAGGTGCAACACAAATTGACGAAATGACATTGCAAGATTCTCGAGAAATGAACTATGGGAGCGGGTTTCTGAAGCAATAGTTCATCATTAAACCAAGGAGGGGATGAGAAGGTGGCTGATGGACTCAGCAACAATTCATCGAGAATCCAAACGGATGGACTTCCACGATAATGTGAACAAGAAGATGACATTTGTTAGATCAAATGATATAATGGGATATGCTCGAGGAAAACATACATAATTAAACATTGGTTGAACAGTGCACCCGAAATATGGGTTGGGTTGCACGGCCAATGTTAGAATGGTGATTCAGTTACCGAAAGACTTAGAATGAACTATCACCCATTCACTTCAAAGCAATAGGGTTGCTAGAAGTTTTGAATTCACACGTCATAGCTCAATTGTCGGTAATCCGGTTGAAAACAATACGGGGACCAAGGAATGAACGAAGATGGCGAGAAGTAATATGATATCAAGAATTCTTAAGAGGTGGTGAAATTCTCACCACATTCTTGATAAAAAGAGATGGTAATACTTCCGAGGTAAGGAAGATCAGCTCTTTGGGTAGCAGGGATCTCAAGGTTTACACAAAACACGAACAAGTTGTGTTCAACGAAAGGCAATAAAGTGGTCGATGAGAACATGAATCATCGAGGGGCAAGGATGGTATTACCCATCATGAATTCAATTGAATTCCTGGAAGAGCTCATAAGGTTGATGATGATCACGACACAATTGTCGAGAGATCTCATGCAGATGTAATCAATAAGGACGACATCAAGTCAAAGGAATGATGAAGCAAGAGGTTATTGGAACCACAGTTACGACACAAACTCGAACTCAAGCTTGTTGTTTAAGGTGAAAGGGTATGACGGGGGAAAATCGGCGTAAAGCTTAGCTTTAAATCGCAAATTAGTGCTCGAGGAATAAGGACAAGGTAGCACAGTTAGAATCGTCCACGGCAATGATATAGCCAAACAGGCTAGGAATGGCGTGATCGGGTCTAAACTTCGTACTTATAGAAGCTTACTGAAGAGTGGTTGAACTGTAGAGCGGACTTGGTTCAGTTATCGGTGTCTTTGAGTGTTTAATAAATCAGAGCCCGTGAAAAATTGGAATCAGTGGGAAGGTAGCACTTGATGAAGGACTCATAAGAAGTTATGCAGTTCCATGATAACCTCGAGATACCGAGGGTAATACTCGACACAAGATCAAAGTAAAGGTTGGACTGGTGTATTGATCCATAGGAGACAATTGTTTTAACTTGTCCGAGAAATGGAATCAAAGAAGATCAATCATGGTCGGAACCACGGTTGCAAGGGATCAATTCACAGATACCATATGTTAGTTATCAAGAAAATAGTTATTATTACAAGAAGCTTCCATGATAAGTTCCACATCAGGTCCATGGGCATGAACTCGGAGTTCAAGGTCGACTCCCACTTCTCCAATGCATACCCTTTCATTCACTTCGCTTCGATGAAGTTATAGCGTTGAAATTTTATCCGGCAAAATACCGGAAAGAGTACGACTCATGAAAACTTTCGAGTTCACACATATTAAGAAAGGCATAGGTTCAACCCATCGGGGCATCTTAGAATCATATACCGTAATCTTTAGAAGTAATTAACTCAAGCTCAAGGCGAGCATGGTTGAGAAAGCAGTCGATACAATTTACCAAAGGCATTATGTATCAGAGAAAAGGCTCACAAGGTTATTGAATATGAAGGGCGTTGTCAGATAAAATCCAACAAAGGATCTGGTGGTCCACAAGGGATCTGACGTGAGCATCGGTACTCAACTAGAGGAAGCAGATTATAGAAACAACTGACTAACTCAATTGTCAAATGCAAAGGAATTATGATTTCCAAATCAATGGATCAGAAGCAATGCTCTGATTAGGGGTGGATAAGTTGAATAGCCTTAGGGTACAATCAAAGACAATTGGATTGGTCAAGAACCAATTCCAGTTAAAAGAATGGCAGCTCGGTAGGAAAAGTAATTTATAAGGATCAATGATGATTGCGTGTATTCGCGGGCGTATTGAGTCAACAGACTCAAAATGATAATGACAAGGAATGTCAATATGACCACGAGACTTATGGGATTAACCATAATGCAAGCAAGCAAGAATTTCAAGAGCCAAAGGCCCCAAAGGATTTTCGGAAGATCGAATATTATTTTGAAGACTTTTGTGAAATACATGAACAACTGGGGTTGAGCGGATACTCGACAAGTGCGAGGATTTATTTGAAGGGGTATTCATGTGGCAAAGAACTGCTAGGCAGTAGGCACAAAGTATTCTCGGAACAATAGAGAAAACTTGGGGTATCTTGTAATAACAAGATCAATGGGGGATGATCGTATGAATGGCAAGTGTAAGTAGTTATCCATACGGATTTATCGGTGGTCGAGGAATAGCAAAAGTGATGGGCACAAAGTCTCGAGAGAACATCGAGAGTATCTTGGAATCTTCGATTAGCAAACGATCATCTGAAGTGAGGGGCTCGCCGGGAGAAAGTACTTGCGAGAACCTAAAGTTAGTTTTGTTTTTAGCAAAATCGTTTAACCCGAATAGAAGAGAGTTCAGAATCCCAGAGTAAAGATCGAGGAGTAAAAGATCCTAATACCACCCAATGGCGACGTGGGCCCATGAGCCGCACAGCCATGTTAGTAAAAGTTTTGTAAAGTCTAGACTCGACTTGACCAAGGAGTTGGAAGGGGATTCCTACTGAGCGATCGGCTCGATACCAACTTGTAGACGCCCCGATTTAATCGTACACTAATCATGCACGCAAATGTGTATGATCAAGATCGAGGACTCACGGGAAGATATCACAACACAACTCTAAAACATAAATAAGTCATACAAGCATCATAATACAAGCCAGGGGCCTCGAGGGCTCGAATACAAGTGCTCGATCATAGACGAGTCAGCGGAAGCAACAATATCTTAGTACAGACATAAGTTAAACAAGTTGCCATAAGATGGCTAGCACAAACTGGGATACAGATCGAAAGAGGCGCAGGCCTCCTGCCTGGGATGCTCCTAACTACTCCTGGTCGTCGGGTCAGCTGCGCATAGTAGTAGGCGCCTCCGGTGTAGTAGTCGTCATCAACGGTGGCGTCTGCTCCTGGGCTCCATCGTCACAGTTGCAGCAATCGAGTAAAGAAAGGGGAAAAGGGGAACAAGGCAACCGTGAGTACTCATCCAAAGTACTCGCAAGAAAGGAGCTACACTACATATGCATGGATATATGTGTAAAGGGCCATATCGATTAATTGAGCTGAGAATGCCGGAATAAGAGGGGATAGCTAGTCTTATCGAAGACTATGCTTACAGTCACCTTCGTCTTGCAACAGGTAGAAGAGGGTAGGTTGAAGTCCTCCAAGTAAACATCACATAGCCATAATCCTACCCGCGATCCCTCCTCGTATCCACGAGAGAGGCGACCACCGGTTATGTCGGCACTTGGAAGGGTGTGTTTTATTAAGTATCCGATTCTAGTTGTCATAAGGTCAAGGTACAACTCCAAGTCGCCCTGTTACCGAAGATCACGGCTATTCGAATAGATTAAACTTCCTGCAGGAGTGCACCACATAACCCAACACGCTTGATCCCATTTGGTGGACACACTTTTACGGGTCATGCCCGGCGCGGAAGATCAACACGTCGCAGCCCCACCTAGGCTCAACAGAGAGGTCGACACGTCGGTCTAAACCTAAGCGCCACGAAGTGCAGGCCCATCGTCCTTAGCACACCTGCACGTTGCGTCTGTGGCCGGAAGCAGACCCTAGCCTCTGAGCGTTCAGTCCAATCCGGCCGCGCCACTCGATCGGCCGATGTCACGAAGTGCCGGTGATACCACAACGCTGGGATACCCATCACTACTCCCACGTAGATGGTTAGTGTGTATAGGCTCGTGGCCAACTCAGATCAAATACCAAGATCTCGTTAAGCGTGTTAAGTATCCATGAGCGCCGAGCAGGCCGAGCCCACCTCTCTCCTAGGTGGTCTCAACCTGCCTGTCGCTCCGCCTAAAGTAACGATCGGGGGCCGTCGGGAACCCAGGCCCACCTCTACCGGGATGGAGCCACCTGTCCTTTCAGCCCCATCTCGAACAGTATCACGAGTAATGTAACAGTGTAAAGTATATAGTATACGCCTGTGATCACCTCCCGAAGTGATCACAGCCCAGTAGTATAGCATGGCAGACGGACAAGAATGTAGGGCCACTGATGGAACACTAGCATCCTATACTAAGCAGTAGGATAGCAGATAAAGGTAACAACAGTAGTAGCAAGGACAGGCTATGCATCAGTATAGGATTAACTGAAAGCAGTAACATGCTACACTACTCTAATGCAAGCAGTATAGATAAGAGTAGGCGATATCTGGTGATCAAAGGGGGGGCTTGCCTGATTGCTCTGGCAAGAGAGAGGGGTCGTCGGTGACGTAGTCGTACGGGGCAGCAGCGGCATCGGTCTCGGTGTCTAGCGGAAGAAGAGGGGGGAAGAAACAATGAATACTTAGCAAGCAAGTGCATAACAGGACAACAAGAAGAGCTAGACGTGTTCTAACGCGGTATGAGGTGATAGTGGGGAAGGGGGAAACATCCGGGAAAGTATCCCCGGTGTTCCGTGTTTAGACGAGATGAACCGGAGGTGAAATGTTGCAGGTTTGCTATGCTAGGGATGTGTGGTGGACGAACGGGCTGCGTATCCGGATTCGTCTCGTCGTTCTGAGCAACTTTCATGTTGAAAATAATTTAATCCGAGTTACGGATTAAAAGATATGATTTTTAAAGATTTTATTAATTTCTGGAATTTAATTAATTATTTAAATTAATCCGGAAAATAGATTAATGACATGAGCATGATGTCATGCTGACATCAGCAGTCAACATAGTTGACTGGGTCAAACTGACACGTGGGTCCCGGTTGTCATTGTCTAAGACTAACTAATCAGGTTTAGTTAGTCTAACTAAAATGATTAGGTTTATTAACTACAATTAATTAGGTTAACTAATCAGGATTAGTTAAGTTAATTAATTCTTTAATTAATTAACTAATGTTTTAATTATTTTAATTAATTATTTATTTATTATTATTATTTTAAATCTTCTTCTCTTTTTTAATCCGTTAGGGCGGGCCCCTAGTCGATGGCCGGGGGCCTTAGCGGATCGGGCGCTTCATGAGGCTGGGCGGGCGGCCGTGGCCGGCGTCGCCGCCATGGCCGAGGCTGAGCCCGACCGGAGGGCAAGGCGAGGCCGAGGCAGGCGGACTTAGTGGGCATGGCGTCTGCGTCTGGCAGTGGCGAAGGAGGGACTGAGCGGGGGCAGTAGCGTCGAGGCGGGCGCACCCACGCTGGGGTGCAACCCGCCCGGTGCAGGCGAGTCGCCGGCGACCAGAGCCCTTGCACGCCGCTGGCAGTAGGGGGTGATTCCGGCCTTGGGGACAGACGACGCGGGCAGGGGAAAAGGGGAGAGGAGGAGGGCGCTCAATGCGGGGCCGTAGGGACGGGGCAATGGTGCTCGGGGTAGCCGGTCGGTGAAGAGGCGGGAAGGCGACGCCGACGAGGTCCACCGAGCGCCTCGTGTCGCTGGGCAGCGGCGTCAGAAGGAGGACGGGATGCGACGGAGAGGGCAGCCCGGCGAGGAGGAGGGGCCGACGAGGTCGTCAGGCGCGGCGAGGGCGAGGCGGCGACGCCGGGCTGGCGCGGCGGCGACGGGCGGGGCCCCTTCGGTCCGTGAAAGGGAGGAGGTGAGGAAGGAGGCCGGAGGGGCGATGAGGCGAGTGGCGTCGCGGAGGAGGTCGGAGGCGCGGTGGGGCGGCGACGGGCTGCGTCAGGGGGGCATTTTCCCCGATCTGGATCGGGGGAACAGAGGGAGGAGATGGGATCGTGAGGGGGAAGTGGGAGGAGCGAGCGAGAGAGAGTGGGGTCGGGCGTAGTGGGGGAGAGGGGCTAGGGTTTGGTCGCCCAGGGGTTATGGGGGAGTAGGTGGCCGGTTGGGCCGGCCAGGCTGACCTAGTGGCCGGTGGGCCACGCAGTCCAATGAGGAGGGGTTCCTCGCTTTCCTTTTTTGTATTCTTTTGTTTTCTGTTTTATTAGTTTATTTCTTTCTGTTTTCTTTTAAAGCTTCATTTAATTCTTGTTTTATAAAATCTGAAGTGAGCAACTAAATTAGTATTACTAATTGGTCTACTGCCACAATTATTTTGACACACTACTAAATTGGTTATATAAATGTAACTTTATAAAAGGCATTAATTTAATTATTATGTCCTCTGTTTTGGTTGTTCTAGTGCATTAAAATATTATAAGAAATGTTGGTTTCTCCAACATTATTACATAAGATTTATTTGACACAACCCAAACATTTTAGTTTTAATTTTGAAAACTTTTGTTGTTTGCCTGATTTTTAAATTGAATTCAAATCGGTTTCGAATTAATGCGAGATTAACCACAGTAATCGAGGTGACGTGGCATCATTAGTGGAGGATTACTGTAGCGTAACTATCCGGGCGTCACAGGCAGGCGGCCTATGCGAGATTTCGCCGGTTAGATACCTGGCATCTCTTAGCTTTAGTACGTCTTCTTCCGTGACGGAGGAAGGCATCCACCAGCCTTGAAGGTCGGAGCCGGACATCATCGAAGGTCCGAAGAGCCTGAATCTGAAGCTTTGGGTGTTGGAACTCGAGGCGAGGGGCGGATTCGATTGAGATTGAGAAAGGGAGCGGGGCCTTGGTCTCTTTATAAAGAGGTTGAATACCAGGAGCCCTCCCCGTGACCGTTCGGGACTCGCCTTCGATAGAGGAGGCGTGCAGGGCACGACCGGGTTACCCACGCCCGTATTGATGAGAATCCCAGAATAAGGGGACACGATCTGCTTTGACAAGGCGTGCCAAGGAAACCGCCTCGCTCATGGCGCCGAGGTGGGACGGTGAAAGCGATTGAATAAAGGCTTGGCCGTGGTGTGATGCCACGCTGCGAGAATCGTCGGCCAGATTGAATTTGTGTAAATATTATTCTCTCTACGGTGGTATGTGGAACTTATTTTGCAGAGCCGTACACTATCCTTGTGTTCAAAATCTTCTATGAAGTATTCGGAGGAGGAACCCGCCTTGCAATGCCGAAGACAATCTGCGCGCCGGACTCGTCGTCATTGAAGCCCTTTGGTTCAGGGAGCTCCGAGGGAGTCTGGATTAGGGATGTCCGGATAGCGGACTATGACCTTTGGCGGACTCTGGACTATGAAGATACAAGATTGAAGACTTCGTCCCGTGTCCGGATGGGACTTTCCTTGGCGTGGAAGGAAAGCTTGGCGTCTGATATGTAGATCTCCTATCATTGTAACCGACTCTGTGTAACCCTAACCCTCTTCGGTGCCTATATAAACCAGAGGGTTTTAGTCCCAGAGGACGAACAACAATCATACCATAGGCTAGCTTGTAGGGTTTAGCCTCTCTGATCTCATGGTAGATCTACTCTTGTACTACCCATATCATCAATATTAATCAAGCAGGACTAGGGTTTTACCTTCGTCGAGAGGGCCCGAACCTGGGTAAAAACATCGTGTCCCTTGTCTCCTGTGACCATCCGCCTAGACGCACAGTTCGGTAGCCCCTACCCGAGATCCGCCGGTTTTGACACCAACAGTGATCTCTCACTTAAATATCAAGTAGTTAGTGTTCTCCCAAGTGTAGCACCATCACGGCACCTATCTTTTCGGGGTGCGCCATGGATGCATGGGTACGAACGATTAGAGAAGTGTGAGGCGGGTGAGGTCAGGACCTGCATGACAAGATCACTTGGTTGTCTTGATGTTCATGGCAGGATCGTCCTGAGCTCGGAACACACGCATTGAAAGATGACCAAGAATCACATAGAGATGTGATCGGCAAGTTGGCCTATCGATTAAAATTCCCGTTATGAGATGATGATTCTATGGTGATGAATTGAAGTCTGGATCTTGTGTCACTCATAATCAATTTTGAGAGATATTGATTTGAGTGGGAGCGCACTGTTGAATTAACATGTTTAATTCTCAGTGCAATTAATTATGAACATTGTCTAAGTGTTTCTTGCAAAAATAGTCGTAGAATAATGGCTCGCGTTTCCACCTTCCCTGTTAAAATTGAATAGCTGTTAAATATCTGGTTAAAACTTTACGATTGGTAACGTAATATGAGGATTGTCCTCAAAAGTGTCGAGAAGGACTTTGTCCTATCGCATGCTTTCTGTATCCTCCCGCTAATGCTATGGATCATGTGACTCTCGTCCTTCATTCCAGAAGCTAGAATTCTGTTATGGTCAAGTGGAATATGTTTGCTTCCATGAAACCCAAACTTCAAAAGTTGGGATAGTTATATGATATTCATGGAACTGAAAATTATTTTCAGATACAAACAAAGCAATGTTTGTTTGCTCGTATTAGTAAAAGTGTTTACTATGCATTTGACTGTTGGGAAAGGGATCCAGAAGAACGCCTGTCATATAATGAAAGGTGAATAAAACGACAACTTAAAGAGAAAGGAAGTGTCCAAAGGGTGTTAGTATGACTTACACGCCTAGGAAGTCCGGGGCTAACGCCACTCTTAAGTTGGGTGCTTCTTTTGCAGTAGGAGAAATACTAAAAGTTAAACTGTTAGAAGTATAAAGGCGGAAAGAAAGATGACTGGAATATCCAGCTCATGTATGAATGTCATACAAGTTTTTGATGTATAGTAGGCTGGTCAAAGATATAGTTCTTGGGAATTATGGTTAAACATGTTAATCACTAATTCTTGGGTATTGTGAGTTAATCACAAAGATACCCGCTCGATTGCATTCTGTTACGAATCAATGTAAGAGCTACTATGGACTAAAAAGACTAGCCAGAAATGATGTTAAGGTATACACGGGGAACATAGTAAATGTTACTATACCTTCCATCGATGTATTGTCGTCTGTATTTATTTTCATAACTCATTTAGAGTTTTACAAACTCTAGCCCATTGCATAAGGTATCTTGCAAGAAGGTTGTTCATAAGAGAACTTTTTATGTTCGATGTTATGAATAACACAAGGGCCATACTTTCATTATGAATGAGATGTATGTTATGAATATTGATAATAATACAATACCTCTAGGTTTACTTTCATAATTCATTTTAGAGTTTCATACACTCTAGCCCATTGCACAATGTTTGTTGCAAAAGAGTTGTTCATAAAAACAACAATTGTTGTTAAGTATTATGAATAACATCAAGGGCCATGCTTCCATCCAAGATGGGATGTATGTTATGAATATTGATGGTAAAATGATATATCGATAACACTGACGCTAAATGTCGCAAGACTATGAGAACATGTGTGGCACTGCATTTGGTCACATTGGAGAAACCCGCATGAAAAAATTCCACTATGATGGATTTTGAAGTCGATTGATTTTGAATCATCTGACACTTGCAACTTTCCTCTGAAAAGTGAAGTGACTGAAATACCGTTCACATGCCATAAGGAACGAGCAACAAACTTATTAGTGATCATACATTTTGATGTGTGTAATTCAATAAATGATGTTGCAAGTAGTGGATTTATATATCTTTAGAAATGACTCAAGTAGATATATGGATATTTGCTTGATGAGACGTAAGTCTGGATCTTTTGAAATCATTCGAAAGGTTTTCAATAATGAAGTAGTAGTTATTGTAACAAGGAAATTATGTTTCTACAATTCGATTGCAGAAAGGAATATCTGAGTTACAAGTTTAGCGAATGTCTGATGAGTTGTGAAAAGAGTTTCATAACATAAAACTCCCGGAACACCACTATGAGTGGAATGTCTGTGAAGATGTAATCAAACCATTTATGACATGGTAAGATCAAAGATGACATAAATAAATTTTCCATTATCACTTTTAAAGAGTAATGCTTTAGAGGCATGCGGCTTTTACACTAAAAAGAGCTCCATCAGGTCTGTTGAAATGATGGCATGGTATGGTACGCCCAACCATGTTATATCTTTTCTTAACATTTGGAATATGGGGCTTGTGTAAAAGGTCACAACCCTATTCCAAATCAGACAAGTGCTGCTTTGTAAGTTATCCCAAGTCATTGGGTATTCCCCCACCTCTATACCGAGGCAAAGGACTTTTGCCACAAAATGGTATGCTTTTAAAGAGAATAGTTCTTGCAAAAGGGTAAGTGGGAGGACAGTCCAACTCGAAGAGATAACAAGTATCTTCGTCATCAGGTCAAAGGAAAGGAACCTTGGAAGTAATTCCAGAGTTTCCAACTGCGACTGATACAGAAGCCTCTACATTAGATGTATGGACTTGATCGAACTTGTAGCTGAACAACGTAGGCAAAGCTCGTGCAAACCTCTCGGTGCATAAGCGAGATATTGTTGTTAGACAACGGTATACCTATGATACACAAGGAAGCGTTGATGGGCCCTGACTCCGGAATTGGCTGAATGCCAATATAATCCGAGATAGTTTCCATAAATGATTCAAGATTTAAATCTTGATAAACCCTCCGAAAGACTTGGAATCTAACGGATTGTAATGGGACTATAAACTGATATGGATAAAAATGTTTTATCCATTAAGCTCGACTTGTTGCAATAACAAGTTCAAGGAGTTGACTACAATGAGATTGTCTCACCGTAGCAATGCTTAAAGTCGGTTCGGGTTAAACTAGCAATTAATACATATTTCAAAAACATGAGATATGAAACATGGATGACAAAAGAATTTCCATGAAATGGAAATACAACATAGGACTTGTATGTGATCAATGCAAAGTATTTTGTCGGTCCAAAAGATGCTAGTAAGTATGCTAGCTTCAGAGTTCCAGCAATGGACAGAAGAGAGCAAAATGGAGTTGGAATCTTCGTTTTTGATGGAATGGTCAAAGGGATTTGACTTCATCAATGGGTAACAAAGATGCTTGTGGTTTCAAGAAAGTAAGTGGGAGCATAATAATATTTCTAAAAACCTTGTGTGCTTGACACATTGTTAATTGGAAATAAATTTCTTGACACGAAATAGGGCTTCATTTGAAAATAGTTTTTTGATGAAGTGCTTAGGCTAAATAGCCTCAATATTAGGCATAATGATCTATGGCGATAGATTTACCTAATAAGGCTAAGCAATGAATACATATTGACAAGATGCTAAAACCTTTTAGCATTTAAAACCGCCAAGGAGTGATTCTTGCCAGAGTCACATGGAAGATTTTTTTTGCAAGACTCGGTGTCTCAAAACACTGATGGGCAAAATACATGATGCAGATTCCACACACTTTTGTGTTTGGATTAATCATGTATTCCATGGTATGTAAAACAACCAGATACGTCTGATACTCCCAAGGTGTTGCGAGTATGGATACTAAAGTGATCAAAGTACTGATCGTGGGACAACAGTGAAAGATGTCATTGAGTACTAGAGTAAGTACTGATGATATGTTTTCTCACAAGTGGAGATCATGAAGAGTTCGTTGTAAAAGGTTACATCGATACAATCTTCATCATTTCTCCATGCAATTTTCGATTTAAATTGAGGGTTTTGTGTAACACACAATATGGTGGTGCAGTTAGTTGGAAATTGTTCCAAACAAGTTACTATGGCGAATTCTATAACAGAGGCGAAGTATGTTACCGCTTTAGAAGCGACAAAGACAAAGACGTTGAATCATATAGTTCATTCAAGAACTTAGTATGGTTCCTAGAAGGCTTTGGTCAATGGGACACTATTGCAGATAGTTGCTCCATAACTCAGTCAGAGGAATCAGGTTTCGACCAATGATTCACATATATACAAAGCCAAGTCCGCACAAAATATGAATTTTGTGAAAGCGTGAAAACGCGAGGATATGCAGAGATACACACGGAGCTGAAATTGTCATATCCGATGGACATCAGGTTATACCACATGCGAAGCATTTTTTACACCAGTATGCCATAGGTGTAAAGTGCATTATCATTAACTAGATTAGTGACTCTATTGCAAGTGGGAGTCTATAGGAGATATGCCCTAGAGGCAATAAGAAATGCTATTACTTATCCCCATGTTCATATTATGTTTATGTTCCATGCTATAACTACTATGGTTCTCGAGTCTGCAATAACACGAGGCTCGGAGGACGACTCATATGCACGTGTGGAATAATAAATGGTAAGAAGTATTCCTAGTCTGGCCTCTAAGACTAGCTCAAGTGTTGCATGATGATTCTGTTTTCCTGGTCATGGGCATGTCTATGCCAGCAACTTTGAGGGCACAATGTTAAGAGAACATTTGTGTTGAATCGACCGGATTGATGTTATGCTATGAGATTCATTCGTCACAAGTTTATTGGTACATAACACGTAGATGGTTAACGTTTGCATGATTCCTTAGACCGTGAGAGTATCGAGTTTCTTCATGCTTGCTTCATGAACTTTGGGGTTTGTTAAACGTCATCCGTAAATAGGTGGCTATTACGGCGGCTTACGGGTTCATGGAAAAGTATGTCAAGTAACTTGATAGCTCAAGATTGGGATTTTCTCCTCCGACGATGGAGAGATATTCTCGGGCCCTCTCGGTGTTACGGTATCCATAATCGTCGGCGGACACCTTGTGATTTGATCACTGGGATGCCGGAACACGGAAATGAGAAAAGAGAACAAAACCGGTAACGAGGTAACTTGCATGGTGGACAAATTTTTCGTCCATGGGGATGCAATAAATCTCAGCTTGGGTGTTTGTGACATATCGCGAAGCAACAGGAATAGCTCACTGCAACTGGAGGTTCACTC
Organism: Aegilops bicornis; assembly: GCA_021605145.1. Lineage (NCBI taxonomy): Eukaryota > Viridiplantae > Streptophyta > Magnoliopsida > Poales > Poaceae > Aegilops > Aegilops bicornis. Next base: position 580,162,006 of record CM038670.1, read on the forward strand.
GAATATTTATTCGTGTGGGTATAGGGGTCAATATGGGTGTCCACGGCTCCGATGTTGATCATTGATCGGAAGGGGTTCCGGGTCATGTCTATACTTCACCGAACATATAGGGTCACACGCTTAAGGGTCATCTATCTGCTGAATACTAGACAGGGAGTCATAGAGAAAATCATCGAAAAAGTTTCGGACATCGAAAAGTTTCGGACAGTGGAAAAGTTCCGCAGAGAGAAGTCACCGGATGAGTTTCGGTGAAACCGAAATAGTTGTTTTAGGGTATGCCATTAAGTCAAAATGGTTTCGGCACATGCACGATAATTCTTGGAGGGTGCGAATCATTACGGAAACTTTTGGAATTTTCAGAAATAAAAAATGGAAATGTTCCGGAGCTGCAGGAACCGGTTCAGATGCTTTTCGCAGATGAAAATCACTAAACTGGAATTGTTCCAGAACGCGTTGAAAATTATTATGGTGGGTACTATAAATGTTCTAAGCCCACATAAATATTTTCAGTTCGAACGGACGCTGAAAAAATGTAAATGCGTGAATAGTGAAAGTGCTTTTTGGGATATTTTATGGAAAGCCACCTTTTGGGGCTTTGCCCAAAAGATCTAGGGATGACATGGAAGGGTGGGAACCTCCTTTTTGGGGGGGCACAAGGGGTGGGACGTTCATGGGTGCAGCTCATTCATGGGGCCCCACTTGTCCCTTGTTTTCACTCTTTAGGTCCTTGGGAAGGACTCCATTTCATGTGGATTTTGGGTTTTCTTGTAAAACCACCCTACCCCTTGAGATTTCCTATAAATAGAGGTGGAGGGGCAGCCCTCCACTCTCATCCCTTGCTCTCATACACATGCCATGCATTATCTGGCTTCTTCTCTCCCTCCCAGGAAAAGAGTTTCGTAGAGCCGTAAGGCTGTCTGGGTTCCGGCAGGAACTAGTTCTGGACGGTGAAGCCCTGCCGGATAGATGACACCGTATGTGTGCAACTCTATAGAGAGATCGTAGTTTCGGTGTTATTTTGTGAGTGCCAACCGAAGGGCTGTCCGTGTGACCATCCGAGTTTCGAAGGTCCTCCCGAAGGGCTGTCCGAGTGACCGTTCGAGTTTCGAAGGTCCTCCCGAAGGGCTGTCCGCGACACCGTCCGGGGGGCTGTTAGACCACCTCCCGGAGGGCTGTCTGAGGAGCAGATGAGGGTATACATCCTCGCGGTTGGGAGGTTGTAAATCCTAGCTGCGGGGATCTGCACCGCCGATCATCATCGACTCTACTTCCCGCTGCGCTACGAGTCGGTAACGAAAAAGATCAAACCATGTATGCAGTCTCCATAGTGGTCCTGGGCCGGCCTGTGCGTAGGTCAGAATTTTTTTGTTTTCTGTCACGTTCCCCTACATGTAGCATGGAAGATATCGCCATCTCTCGGTTTTTATGTTGACAATGAAAGTATGCCGCTCAAAATATTATTTATCTCTATTTCAAAATCAAGCTCTGGCACCTCTACAAATCCCTGCTTCCCTCTGTGAAGTGCCCTTATGTTGAGTCATCACCCTCTTATTAAAAAGCACCAGCTGGAGAGCACCGCTGTCATTTGCATATATTACTATTAGTTTATATTGGGTATTACTATGACTGGATCTCTTTTACCATGAATTACAATGTTTAGTTAGTCCTTGATCTTTAAAGGTGATATGCATTTATGTTTTGCAGTCTCAGAAAGGGCTAGCGAGATACCATCTTGTTATATCATATCATGATTGTTTTGAGAAAGTGTTGTCATCCGAGATTTATTATTATTGCTCGCAAGTTGATTATGCCATTGACATGAGTAAACATGAGACCTAAGTGTTATTGTGAATATGGTTATTTCATAATCTTTGCTGAAAACTTGAATACTGGTTTTACATATTTACAACAACAAGAGCAAACAGAGTTTGTAAAGGTTTTTCTTTATCACTTTTAGTTTATCAACTGAATTGCTTCAAGACAAGTAAAGGTTTAAGCTTGGGGAGTTGATACGTCTCCGTCGTATCTACTTTTCCAAACACTTTTGCCCTTGTTTTGGACTCTAACTTGTATGATTTGAATGGAACTAACCCGGACTGACGTTGTTTTCAGCAGAATTGCCATGGTGTTATCTTTGTGCAGAAACAAAAGTTCACGGAATGACCTGAAACTTCACGGAGATTATTTTTTGAAATAATAAAAATATTGGCGAAAGAATCAAGGCCAGGGGGCCCACACCCAGTCCACGAGGGTGGCAGGCGCGCCTACCCCCCCAGGGCGCGCCTCCTTGCCTCGTGGGCCCCCTGGAGCTCCACCGACCTCAACTCCAACTCTACATATTCGTGTTCGGGGAGAAAAATCAGAGAGAAAGATTCATCGCGTTTTACGATACGAAGCCGTCGCCAAGCCCTAAACTCTCTCAGGAGGGCTGATCTGGAATCCGTTCGGGGCTCCGGAGAGGGGAATCCGTCACCATCATCATCATCAACCATCCTCCATCACCAATTTCATGATGCTCACCGCCGTGCGTGAGTAATTCCATCGTAGGCTTGCTGGACGGTGATGGGTTGGATGAGATTTATCATATAATCGAGTTAGTTTTGTTAGGGTTTGATACCTAGTATCCACTATGTTCTGAGATTGATGTTGCTATGACTTTGCTATGCTTAATGCTTGTCACTAGTGAACGAGTGCCATGATTTCAGATCTGAACATATTATGTTTTCATGAATATATGTGAGTTCTTGATCCTATCTTGCAATTCTATAGTCACCTACTATGTGTTATGATCCGGCAACCCCAAAGTGACAATAATCGGGACTACTCCCGGTGATGACCGTGGTTTGAGGAGTTCGTGTATTCACTATGTGTTAATGCTTTGGTCCGGTACTCTATTAAAAGGAGGCCTTAATATCCCTTAGTTTTCGTTAGGACCCCGCTGCCACGGGAGGGTAGGACAAAAGATGTCATGCAAGTTCTTTTCCATAAGCACATATGACTATATTCGGAATACATGCCTACATTACATTGATGAATTGGAGCTAGTTACATGTCACCCTATGTTATGATGTTACATGATGAACCGCATCCGGCATAATTCTCCATCACCGATCCAATGCCTATGAGCTTTTCACATATTGTTCTCCGCTTATTTACTTTTACTGTTGCTCTTGTTACAATCACTACAAAACCCAAAAATATTACTTTTGCTATCATTCATTACTTCCATACTACTTTGCTACTAAATACATTGCTGCAGATACTAAGTTATCCGGTGTGGTTGAATTGACAACTCAACTGCTAATACTTGAGAATATTCTTTGGCTCCCCTTGTGTCGAATCAATAAATTTGGGTTGAATACTCTACCCTCGAAAACTGTTGCGATCCCCTATACTTGTGAGTTATCAAGTACATAGAGTTTGCAAGTACACACGAAATAGGGAAGATAGATTTTGCAAGAGGCATACCTATTTAGAAACTAAATGGTTGCAAGAAAGGCTAGATGTTTGTGCTGAAAATTTAAATTTTCTAAGCCATCCTTGTGAACTTTGCAATGAACATGGTCATTTAAATATCCAATGCAAATTGTTTCATGATCGAATCGTGTCCAAAAATTGTGATGACTTGATTTCCCTTGCACATCATAATGAACTTAGTTTGCTTTTGGGTTATGGATAAATCAAACGTATAACTAAGGGTATTCCAGAATTTGTCCTTGAGAGAGTTCTTGATTTTGATCTAGAAGAAATTTTTATGTATTGTGCGGTGAATTGCATTGAAAATCCTTATATTGCCAATTACATAAAGACAAGAAAACAAATAGACGATGAAGAGAATACTAATGAAAGGGAAGAGACTTCCCAATATTCTCCTATTACTTCTTATGATGAATCGGTTAACGAGGAGGAGCCTTCTATTCAACCAATCTCATTAATAAGGAGCTCCAAAAAGAGGATTAAACCCACACATGATGCGAAGAAGAAAAAGAAAAGACGGAGAAGCAAAGGTAAAAAGGTATCCCTCCCAAATGATGTTGCTCCTATTACTCATTGTGATGATGATAATTGCTATACTATTGGTGCTATCCATACTATTAATGATGAGAGTGATTATGCTTATGATATGAAAAGGCCCAAGCTTGGGGATGCTATGTTTAATGAAGATGATTTTTTTAGCCTCCCAAGTTTTGATGAGCAAATTTATTATGATGATAGCATGCCTCCTATTTATGATGATTATTGTGATGACACTTATGCTATAAAACGTAGTGATGATTATATTTATAAAACTTGTCATGATTATGATTACCCTTTTTCTTAACATTACTCTTTTAATGTGGAAACAATTTATAGTATTCGAGTTTCTTATGATACTCCCACTATTCTGAATGAGAAGAATTTTGCTTATGTGGAGAGTAATAAAATTTCTATGCTTGTAGATAATGAAAAGAATGCTTTATGTGATGGTTATATTGTTGAATTTATTCATGATCCTACTGAAAATTATTGTGAGGGAGGAATATATGCTTGTAGGAATTGCAACAGTATCAAGTTTCCTCTCTATGTGTTAAAAGTTTTGAAGTTATGCTTGTTTTGCCTTCCTATGCTAGTTGATTATTGTTCCCATAAGTTGTTTGCTCACAAAATCCCTATGCATAGGAAGTGGGTTAGACTTAAATGTGCTAGTCATATTCTTAATTATGCTCACTTTATGTTTCAATTCTTATCTTTTATGTGAGCATCATTGAAATCAGCATGCCTAGCTAGGGGTGTTAAATGTTAGCGCTTGTTGGGAGGCAACCCAATTTTATTTTTGTTCTTTGCCTTTCGCTCCTGTTTAGTAATAAATAATTCATCTAGACTCTTTTCAGATGTGGTTTATGTTTTAATTAGTGTTTGTGCCAAGTAGAACCTTTGGGAAGACTTGGTTGAAGTCTTTGTGATCTTGTTGTAAAAAACAGAAACTTTTGCGCTCACGAGATTAGCTGCCATTTTTTACTGGAGAGTGATTTTAGGTTGATTATTTTTGCAGATTATTAATAGAAAAATTCCTCACGTCCAGAAATTTATTTAAGAATTTTTGGAGTTCCATAAGTATTCGAACAAATCATATTGCTACAGACTGTTCTGTTTTTTACAGATCCTGTTTTCATTGTGTTGTTTGCTTATTTTGATGAATCTATGAGTAGTATCGGAGCGTATGAACCATAGAGAAGTTGGAATACAGTAGATATTACACCAATATGAATTTAGAATGAGTTCACAACAGTACCTAAGTGGTGATTTATTTTCTTATACTAGCAGACTTCTGAGTTTTCTGTTGAGTTTTGTGTTGTGAAGTTTTCAAGTTTTGGGTAAAGATTATATGGACTATGGAATAAGGAGTGGCAAGAGGCTAAGCTTGAGGATGCCCAAGGCACCCCAAGGTAATATTCAAGGACAACCAAGATCCTAAGCTTGGGGATGCCCCAGATGGCATCCCCTCTTTCGTCTTCGTTCATCTGTAAGTTTACTTGGAGCTATATTTTTATTCACCACATGATATGTGTTTTGCTTGGAGCGTCATTATTTTTCTTGCTGTTTGAATAAAATACCAAGATCTAAAATTCTTAAATGTTAGAGAGTCTTCACATAGTTACATAATTATTCAACTACTCATTGATCTTCACTTATATCTTTCGGAGTAGTTTGTCGTTTGCTCTAGTGCTTCACTTATATCTTTTTAGAGCACGGTGGTGGTTTTATTTTATAGAAATTACTGGTCTCTCATGCTTCACTTATATTATTTTGAGATTATCTTAGAACAACATGGTAATTTGCTTTGGTTATAAAATTAGTCCTAATATGATGGGCATTCAAGATGGGTATTGTTGGGGATATAACTATTAGGTATGACCCGCCCAGGAGGGGCCGGGTTATACCAATGGCGGGTTAATGTCACAAAGCCCATGAGGGAATCGAAGATGACGGTTCACGAGGATGAATTATGAAGAGCCCAAGGCCCAAAGGCAGCTTAAGGCCCGTATGTGTAAACCGCCATACATATATATGCATGACTTGTATTATAAGGCAAGTGTAATTAGTCACCGAGCCAGACATGTGTATGAGCCGGCCGGGACTCTGTAAGCCGCGGGGTGTCAACCTGTGTATATAAAGGGACGACCCAACGGCGGTTTAGGGCAAGAGAGAACAGATCGAAAGCTAGGTCAAGCGTAGTCGCTCCCTGGTAATCGAGACATAAGCAATACCACCTCAAACTGGATTAGGCCTTACCTTCACCGCAAGGGGCCTAACCAGTATAAACTCATGTGTCCTTTATCCCGTTTAACCCCTCTGAGCTAGCCTAGTGCGATGGCTCCACGACTAAGTCCTCACACTAGGACATCTGCTGTGACAATTCCACGACAGTTGGCGCCCACCGTGGGACCAGCGCATGGTGGTTTCAATTTCTTATAGGGCAGCTTCGAAGGGATCAAGGGATACGCTGTGGGCTGGATGACCAAGAGTCGTCGCGGCAAGCTCTACATCAACGAGCAGGCTGGGGCCCCGAGGCCGGCTCAATCAAGTACGGGTACCGGGTCCCCTTCGACGGAATTCACGTCTTCATCGGCAAGATCGGTGAGCCGGGCCCTGAGCCAGACACCTGCACCGACATCATCGAGACGGTTCAGTGTGCACGACCCGCCTGGGTTCAACCCGCCATGAAGCGTGCCTTTGTTGGATTCATCCATGGGGGAGAATTTGAGGAAGGATCCATGTCTGGCGGTGAGACGGCCATCTATTCTGATGGTGAGTCGTCCACGGGCAAGACTACTTCATTGTACCAACTGCAGGACGGCAGGCTTGGGGGCTGTTCCGATGGCGACAGTATTCGGGAGCCATATGAGCCGCCAAACCGGGTCGCGAGCTTCATGTCCGGTACACAGGCAGTGCGGAATTCTTCGACTGCAGCGGCAATGGTTTTCGGGTCAGCAGCGGCGACGACTGCCGGGGCAGGAGGCCATGCGCGCCCGCCGGCTCAGGTCTTGTCTGACTTATTAGACACTTTGACAAAACTGCTGACAGCAGAGGTTAATCCGGCAAGCCAAGATCAACATAACGCGGAGGTCGCAAAATTGCGAGATCAGATAGCTAAAGCCAAGGAGGACCTGGCAGCTGAGGATGCGAGGATGACAGTGAACGAGCAGTTCTGGAGGCTCAGGCACAACGAATCCAAGCTGATTCCTTCTGGCTCTCATTGGATCAGAACGCTTCAAACGATGTCATGAGGAGAAGGCACCGAAGTCGTCTGCCTCCGATTTACAAGGCGAGGAACCTCTTCAACACACCTGGTGCGGGTACCAGTGACCCGCCAGGGATAAACCCAGCAGTAGCCGCACCTGGGACTGGAGCGCCGGCTCAACCACGCATGACGGACCCGCCTCGTCAGAATAATATCCCATCACAACATGTGCCGACACCACCGGGTCATTACTCTAACCCTTTGTATAAAATGATCGTTGCGGCGTCGCGATTGGCGGCTCTCCCAGTTGAAGGCGAGTCTCCAGCTGCGGTTGAAACGCGGAGGGCTAGAGAGCTTCTTCAGACGGCATTGGTACAACAGGAGGCTTATTCTTACAGTCGTGAGAGGATCCATTCAACCCCTCGCCCAAGCCGGAGTTATAGCAGACACATGGAATCCCCGACGATGTCAAGCAGTGAGCAGCGTCGTAACCCGCCCCATGGACATGACCCGCCCCGCGCTACTCAGGCCCTGATGGATCAGGATAGAGCCCGTCGGGAGGCTGAGCTGGTGGCTCAGTACGCGGCTCATCAACCATCTCCAGTTTATCCGAAAACTTTGGTGGAGGTAGGCGTGACCTCTAGAAGCACGGGTGTACCATGTTTAGTGTCGGTTCTGCGTAATGAGCGTCTGCCCAAGGATTTCAAAGGACCTCGTAAGGTGCCCAACTACACAGTCGACTTACCCCCTGAGGCGTGGATTGAGAGTAACGAGATGGCCATGGAGCAGCTGGAGGTCAGCGATGCCGCGTGTGCTAAGTATTTCACCAAGATGCTGGATGGGACGGCTCGTACTTGGCTAAAGGGACTACCTGCCAACTCCATCGGGTCGTGGGCCGAGTTAAAAGCCCAATTTATCCAGAATTTTAAGGATACATGCAAACAGCCCATGTCGATTGTGGATTTGGATGCCTGCGCCCAAGAAGAGGGCGAGTCAACGACCCATTGGGTGCGCCGGGTCAAAGCCATCCTACACTCATCGGATAACATCAATGTCGGCTCAGTGGTCCTCATTATGGAGAAGAATTGACGTTTTTTGCCTCTTAAACAAAAGTTAGGGTGGATCAAGCGCCATTGCAATGATATGGGGGAGCTGATGGCGGCTCTAATTAAATATGCCGACTCTGATAGTACCCAGGACCCCGAGTCTGATGATGAAAAGCCAAGAAAGGGAAAGAAGAGTGGCAACACTAAGGGCCAGCATCATAACCCGGCGAGTCAGGGGGCAACGGTAAATGCAAGGCTGATAATAATTCAGATTTTGTGGCCAATACCAGCACGCAGAACAATGGTCAGCGTCGTAAAGGAAAGCCACCTCCTCGGGCAGGAGGGTCAGGTATAAATCTAGAGCAGCTGTTGAATCGGCCTTGCCCAAAGCATGGTTCGCGGGAAAGGCCATCCATGCACCTTTGGAAGGACTGCCACATTATGAAGGAGTTCGAAAATTCCGATTTGTTCCAAAACAATCATGGGCTAGGTGGCGGCTCAGGTTCCGGCTCTTATGGACCGGGTCATGATGGTGGTGGTTCTAATTCCGATTTTCAGGGTCACCAAGGCAATCAGGGCGGTTATCATCAACAGTCCGGTCAGGGGAATCAGCAATAGCAATCTGGATATCAAAGTAACCCGAAGCAATTGAATAGTGGGCAGTACCTTGTCTTCACCACAAGTTTATGCAAGCGGGATCAGAAGCTCCATAAAAGGGTTGTGAACGCCGTTGAGCCGGCAGTTCCCGTTTACTTGTGATGGTCTGAGCAGCCCATTGTGTGGAGTCGTGAGGATCACCCGCCCCGAGTTGACAATCCGGGTCACTTGGCTTTGGTGGTAGCACCTCAAGTTGGAGCATATAAATTCACTAAGGTACTCATGGACGGAGGTAGCAGCATCAATATCCTTTATTATGAAACCTTCCGTCACATGGGGTTGACTAATAAAAATCTTATGCCGTCAAACACTGTCTTTCACGGTTTGGTGCCTGGTAAGTTGGCATACCCGGTTGGTAAAATAGCTCTGGAGGTTGCGTTTGGGGATGATTATGACTCCAGGTCCGAGATGTTGACCTTTGAAGTGGTGAAGATCAAGAGCCCTTATCATGCTCTGTTTGGACGGCCGGCTTATGTAAGTTCATGGCAAGGCCATGTTATGTTTATTTGCATCTCAAAATGCCGGGTCACAAGGGGACTATTACGGTGCATGGAAGCTAGAAGATAGCTTTGGAGTGCGAGGAAGGTGATGCAGCCTATGCTGAGTCTTTCTGTGCAACAGAGGAATTAAAGTTTTACAAAGATAATGTTGACCCGGCTGATATGACATCTTTGAAAGCCAACTACGGAGCATGATGCGGTCTTTAAGTTTAAGTCGGCGGATGACACCAAGCTAGTTGATTTCGTTCCTGGCGATTCATCCAAACAGTTCAACATCTGTGCTAATCTAGATCCGAAATAGGAAGGCGCGCTCATCGAGTTCATCCGTGAGAACCGGGACATCTTTGCATGGAAACCTTCTGACATGCCAGTTGTACCGAGGGAACTCGCTAAGCACACTCTTAATATTGATCCGAAGTTTAAACCGATCAACCAGTTTCTTCATCATTTTAATGAAGAGAGGCGCAAGGCCATTGGTGAAGAAGTGGCCCGGCTCTTGGCGGCTGGGTTCATCGTTGAAGTTTTTCATCCCGAGTGGTTGGCTAACCCGGTGCTAGTGCTTAAGAAGAACAACACTTGGCGTATGTGCATGGAATACACGGACTTAAATAAAGCTTGTCCGGCTGATCATTTTGCTCTCCCTCATATTGATCAAATTATTGATGCTACGGCGGGTTGTGAGCGTTTGAGCTTTCTCGATGCTTATTCTGGTTATCATCAGATCAAAATGGTTGTTAAGGACCAGGAGAAGACAACTTTGATTACTCTGTTTGGAGCCTTCTGCTATGTGTCCATGCCTTTTGGGCTCAAGAGGGCCCAGGCGACTTACCAACGGTGTGTGTGCAAAATTGCCTTCATAATCAAATCAGGCATAATGTTCATGCTTATGTGGATGACATTGTGGTAAAATCCAGAAGGAAGGAAACCCTGATTGAGGATTTGAAGGAGACCTTTGATAATTTCCGGTTTTATAAGATGCGGCCAAGTGTGTTTTTGGTGTACTAGCTGGTAAGCTAATGGGTTTTCTGGTTTCCAACAGAAGCATTGAAGCTAACCCGGAGAATATCAAGGCCATTACTTCTTTGTCTAAGCTGGCATGCGTCAATCACGTTCAATGTCTGGCAGATCGTATTGCGGCCTTAAGCCGATTCATAAGTCGGTTGGGTGAAAAAGCCATACCTTTGAACCAGATGATGAAGAAAACAGATCACTTTGTTTGGAGTGATGCCGCTGATCAAGCATTTGAGGACTTGAAGAAGCAGTTGGCTGAGCCGCCCGTTCTGGCTGCTCCCATTGATAAGGAGCTGTTGCTATTATATGTGGCTGCCAACAGCTGAGCTGTCAGTGTAGCTATTGTGGTGGAAAGGAAGGAGACAGGCAAGGAATATCCGGTTCAACGGACGGTTTACTAGGTCCTTATTGAGTCCAAACAGAGGTATCCACATTGGCAGAAGCTTGTGTATGGGGTTTTTATGGCCAGCCGGAAGCTTAAGCAGTATTTTCTGGGTCATCCTATCACTGTGGTTAGTTCTTCCCCCTTAGGGGATATCATTCAAAACAGAGAAGCTATAGGTCAGGTAGCCAAGTGGGCCATTGAGCTTGGGCCTCATGGTTTAAAGTATGTGCCATGTACAACCATCAAGTCTCAAGCACTTGTGGATTTTATCAATGATTGGACAGAGTTATAGATGCCTAAGGAGAAGCCAGATAACATGTATTGGACTATTCACTTTGCTAGGTCCAGGCAGTTGGAAGGCTCGGGGGCTGGAGTTGTATTAACTTCCCCACGAGGTGATAAATTTTCTTATGTTCTCCGGCTGATGTTCCCTTGCACTAACAATGCACCTAAGTATGAGGCCTTGCTCCATGGTCTTAGGATGGCTAGGGAAATGAGCTTAAGCCGGGTGAGGTGTTTCGGTGATTCAGATCTGGTAGCTCAGCAAGTTTCTGGCACTTGGGATTCTAAAGATCCACTCATGGCGGCTTACCGTCGAGAGGTCGATGCTATTGCGGGTCACTTTAAGGGTTATCAAGTTGAACATGTTGATCGCAGGAAAAATGGGGCGACTGATGCTTTAAGCCGGCTAGGGTCTCAGCGTAAGCCGGTGCCACCTAACACTTTCCTGGATATTCTGCATAACCCTTCTGTTAAATTGCTTACAAAGGAAGATCTGGCTATTCCTAACCAAGAAGCACAACTGGTGGCGGCTCTTCATGCGATTCCTGATTGGACAGTTCCATATTTGAATTATATGACCAGGGGCAAGTTACCTGAGGATGAAACTTTGGCCAGGCAGATAACCCAGCGGTCCAAGTCAATGACTATCGTTCATGGAGAGTTGCATCAACACAGTGTCACAGGGGCGTTTCAACATTGTGTTTCTCCAGAGGAGGGTCGTGAGATTCTACGTGAGATCCATGAAGGTGATTGTGGTCATCATGTCGGTTCTAAGTCTCTTGTGGCCGAGGCTTTCCGTCATGGATTTTATTAGCTGACGGCTCACGCCGACGCTGGGTATCTAGTCAGTAAATGTGACGGGTGTCAGAAGTTTTCACGCCGAGCTCATGTGCCGGCTCAAGAATTGAGGATGATTCCAATTACTTGGCTGTTTGCAGTCTGGGGGCTTGATATGGTTGGGCCTTTCAAAAGTTCCAAGGATAAAAAGACACACCTCCTGGTGGCAGTTGACAAATTTACAAAGTGGGTTGAGGCAGAGCCGGTCAGTAAGTGTGACGCGGCAACGGCGGTTCAATTCATCAAAAAGGTGGTTTTTCGTTTTGGCTTTCCCCACAGTATCATAACTGATAATGGCACTAATCTATTCAAGGGTTCTATGAATGAATTTTGTCAACGTGAGAATGTCCGGCTTGATGTATCATCAATGGCTCACCCCCCAGTCTAATGGTCAAGCCGAGTGAGCCAATCAAGAGATCTTGAAGGGTATCAAGCCCCGGATTATGGTTCCATTACAGAGGACGCCGGGTTGTTGGGTGGAGGAGTTATCTTCCGTGTTATGGAGTATCAATACTACCCCCAACAGATCTATGGGTTACACGCCTTTCTTCATGGTTTACGAAGCAGAGGCGGTTCTCTCTAGTGACATCCGTCATGATTCGCCCCGTGTGGCGGCTTATGTTGAAGCTGACAATGAAAAGGCACGTCAGGATGCACTTGGCCTGTTGGATGAGGAGCGTGACATCGCGGCGGCTCGTTCGGCAATTTACCAGCAAGATCTGCCGTTATCACAGCCACCGGGTTAAAACCAGAACTTTTCAAGAAGGTGACCTGGTGCTCCGGCTCATCCAGGATCAAACTGACATGCACAAGTTATCCCCGCCTTGGGAAGGACCCTTTGTGGTCAATAAAAATATGAACAACGGATCGTACTACCTTATCGACATTCGAGAACACAAGGATTCACGTAAGTCGGAGGAGGAGACCCATCGTCCGTGGAATATTGCTCATCTTCGGCCTTACTATACTTGGGCCACCGGCTCTTACAATGTACATATTTTGACAATGTATATATTATGATGATTATAATAAAGTCGGCATCCCTGATAAAAGCAGGGCCTCTGTCGTTTCATTTCCAAGAATAATGAGTCTTTTTTATTACAAAAAGGTCATTTGGGGGCTTCCTGCTCATTGAGCATAGTCGTGAATATCCCTCTTGATCCGGTGCAACGCCATTCTTCCAAATCACTTGGGGGATTCCTGTTCATACATAGGTGTGTGTATTGACCAAAGAGAACATAGCGTTACTACCCACTTGATCTGGCGTAACGCCATTCTTAAAAATCACTTGGGGGCTTCCTCTTTAAACATAGGTGTATTCACCAAAGAGAACATAGCGTTACTACCCTCTTGATCCGGCTATCAAGCCAATATGATAATTTCATAAGAGCACAACTCTGATTATCTTGGTAATTCGGCTATCAAGCCAATATGATAATTTCATAAGAGCATAGCTCTGATTACCTTGGTAATTTGGCTATCAAGCCAATATGATAATTTCATAAGAGCACAACTCTGATTACCTTGATAACTCGGCTATCAAGCCAATATGATAATTTCATAAGAGCACAGCTCTGATTACCTTGGGATTTTGGCTATCAACCTAGTATTATAACTTCATATGAGCATAGATCTGACCTACTTGGCGGGTTAATGACCGGGTTACAAAGACCAAAGAGAGTCTGTTGCACAGCACAGCTCAAACATAGGTCTATGGTGAACCGGCAGCATATGATGATATTCAGTACTTGGAAATATTGTCTTCTAAGTTTTGGGTTGTCACCCTAACTGCTTTGGGATGGTAAGCCAGAAGTTAATTCACATATCACAGGTATGATATTTTATGGTTATATTTGAACCAACTCTGGTTATGCACTGTTTTGTCACCAGTGGTTTTATATGGGGTATTATGACTCGTCCTGCGGTAAACCGACAAGGCACTTGTCTTTACTTGTGTGCAGGGTAATGATTAATCTCCTCTGCATAAGCCTCCGTCGTCATAAGCATAAAATGGTAGCTTCTCAAATGGTGGGTCAAACAGTGTTGCACAAAACAAAAACATGAACGATGGCACGACAGATCAAAGTTTCACTAGCCTATTACATGACCCAGTGAGCCAATAAAGATCAAGCTTTTTCAAAGGATCAAATATATAAACCGCCCGGCGGATCACTCTTCTTGGCCTTGATGACTTGAGGCTTCTGGATCATCCTTCTTCGGTTCTTCGTCCTCCTCCACCGCCTGGAAATTTGGTGTTGACCAATCGATGTCGCACAAAGCTTGAAATTCAGCTTCATCATCTATAAGTTCGGACAGCTCAACTTCAGGGGCGAAAGTATGCTTACGAATTGGGGGGATTAGATCCATCACTTTATAAGCCGGTGTAGGCATCTTCTGATTCTCTAAGTTGTAAGTCGGGTGGTATTTTGACAAATCCGTATCATTTGCATCAGAGTGGCCAAGGGGCGTATCTCCTTTACACATGCAGAAAAGTATTTCTTCTCAAAGGGAGTGCCATCTTCCTTTAAGCTTGGGTACCCAGTACCTATCTCGGCCGGGTCTAGCTCTGGTAGCCATGCCTTGGCCCAGCTCAAAGTTGTCACGGCGCTGGCTCTTGCAGATGATTGCTTCATCTCGTCGATCCTAGCAGGCAGAACAGAGAGTTTCTTCAAGATGTCAATCAAGAGAGTAGGTGCTTGATTAGTCGGAGAAATTGTGGCCAGTGCACGTTGAGCTCCAGTATATAGTTGTTCAACCAGTGTGTAAACAGCCTTGAGCTTCACAAGCATATCTTGGTTAAGATTGCTGCTCCTGGGACCTGAGTAATAGTCATAGATAAGTTAGAGGCGGTTTATACCATCAAAGGAGACATTCAATTTTGATGTTAGCAAGGCGACTCACCAAAGATAGCAGAAACCATCTGTGTTACGCGGTGTTTTAAACCGGTGAGCTCAGTGGTCACCTCTTGAAGAGCCGCCTCCGCTTTTCCAGCTCGCTGCGTCAAAGAAGTTTTCTCTTCAGCCCAGGCGTTTCTTTCAGCCTCAAAGCTGGTCTTCGGTTTTTCCATTTCAGGCACGCTAAATTGTAATTTTGAATTAGCTTTCCAGGTCTCAGCCTCTTGGTTCTCCAGTCGGGTCTTGGCATCAGCTAATTGTGATTGAAGTTCAACAGTGGCATCCTGTACAAGCACAGAGTTGCAGACACATTCATATCCGGGTTGAAGGAATATAAGTCCCAAGCATTTTGCAAGCAACAACACTTGGCACTTGGGGGCTAATGCCTGCCGGAAAAAAATTCATACAATGGCTCATGTGAATAAGTCCCAAGCACTTTGCAAGCAAGAGTGCTTGGCACTTGGGGGCTAATGCATATCGCTGGCATCTCTTTACTGTATTGTGATGACCCAGTTGTGCCGTAAATTATCACAGCCGGTTCATGGGGGCTATACAGGTAAGCTCTCTCTTATGCACAATGGTGAACATGACCGGCTCATTCATGCTGAGTAAACCGGCCCTTTGGGACTACGGATGCAAGGTTAATTGTTTAAATATCCGTTTCAAATATAAAAGCTAGCTTTGGAAGGATTCGATGCTCATGGTTATTCTAAGTCTACAACATATTCAATTTTATCATACCCAATAGACTTGGGGACTGGCAGGATATACATAATTTATTTTAACAGGAATTCATACCTCATATTTTTTATGCATCTGCTTCACCATGTCGATTTCAAGATCGCGGCTGGTGTGTACTTGGTTGAGGTAGCCAGACAGTATTTCACTACTGCTCAACTGAGAGTAGTGGGCGACATCAAATCTCACTTTTCACTTTTCAATGAACTCTTGTTTAGCAGAGTGCTTAGCCAAGACAGTCGGATTTCCCGGTTCTGTAAAGCCGGTGCCAGTGATCAGAATATCGTCGGCATGTGCTTCTGACGGTTTAAGTGGGCTTGATGGATCAGTATTCAAAGGATTGAGTTTTTTCTGGTCGCCGGAGAGGTCAGGAATCTCTGGTGGGGCATTACAGACATGTTCTTCTGGTTGTTTTTCAGAAATGTCTGATGCTGGGACTTGCTGCTCCGATTCATGGACCTTGGGATCTTCAGCAGGCTTGGTCACCTTTGCCTTCTTACTAAGTTTTTCTTTTCCACTGCACGGGTTATGAGAGGTCAGTACAAGTATAAAGGGCATAAAGAGGTAGAGGATAAAAGAAATTGTTATTACCCAGGAGCAGTCTTGGAAGCCAGAAACTGGGTTTGCAATGAGTCGCCGAAAGAAGAGCGAGAAGCCTCCTGGTAGTTTGAACCGGAAGAATTAAGTGACTAGCAAATAAGACCCGCTAGTGAGTAAAAAGAGCTTAAGTTCGGAAGGACCTCGTTTCGGCGTTTCCGCGGAACAAGAGTATTCGGTAAGCCGAAGGATAATTCTTCACCTCCGTTGTTCCGAGTTTGTTGCCGGTTCTCGTGTTGTTGTTGCTTCAAAACAAAGTGAGGATCCAAATGAGCTAAGGGGTGTGAAAAGCTTACTTTCCGGGTTACCCGTCGAATTTTCTGTCTTGGTAAAGGCTCTGAGTCGGAGGAAATGATAGTTACCTCTTCTTCAACTGCTTGGCTGGCCCCGGTGTCATCCTGATAATAATCAGTGTCAATAAGATAATTGAAAAATGAGCCAAGGGAGTCAAGGGCTACCTCCGACTCAGAGTTGTCACCCAGTTCAAACATATCGGAGGTGCTTGGTTTCTTCTTATTTTCTTAGTGGTTTTCTTGGCGGCTTTCTTGGCAGCTTTCTTGGCAGCCCTGGCCTTCTTGGCAGCTTCATGGTCGTATTTCTTTTTCCAAAAATCAGATTCAGCCCGTGAAGGTCATCAAAGGTTGAGTTAATAAAGTATTTGAATGATTAGGTAAAAGTAAGTGAGTTTGGAGACTCACATCCGGTGGCGGGTTAAGTTTGCAATAAGGGTTCAGACCCACTTTGTTGCAATCTTCCGGATCTTCATTCAGAAGGGACTGGTCATTTTGTTGATTGCCTCGTCAGTTAAGCGCACAGAGTTGTGGCGCAGCAGATCCTTTATATCACCAGTGTAAGTACACATTAAGCCGGTCCGGCGACTCAAGGGTATGATTCGCCAAGAAACCCAGCATCAAACCAAATCAATGCCAGTTAACCCATCTCCCAACAGAGCTTTAACCTTTGCAATGGTGGGAGCAAGATTTGCATGTTCGGCAGTGGTCAGCTTTTCAGGAAGATGATGCTTTGGGTCCAGACGCTCGACACGATAACCCGGCAATGGATTCTCGTCAGCTGGAGAGGTATCTTTGCAGTAAAACCATGTCTGGTTCCAATCCTTGGGATGACTCGACAAGCAAGCATAGGGGAAGATAGCATCTCTTCTTCATTGAATTGAGATTGCGCCAAGTTCCAAACTGGGTCCGTTCGTGAACTCGTTTTGGCGGTTCTAATAAAAATATTCACTGAAAAGTTCAACACTGGGCTTGAGGGAGTCCTGGATTAGGGGGTGTGCGGATAGCCGAACTATCACCGTTGGCCGGACTCCTGGACTATGAAGATACAAGATTGAAGACTTCGTCCCGTGTCCGGATGGGACTTTCCTTGGCGTGGAAGGCAAGCTTGGCGATACGGATATGTAGATCTCCTACCGTTGTAACCGACTCGGTGTAACCCTAACCCTATCCGGTGTCTATATAAACCAGAGGGTTTTAGTCCGTAGGACGAACAACAATCATACCATAGGCTAGCTTCTAGGGTTTAGCCTCTCTGATCTCGTGGTAGACCTACTCTTGTACTACCCATATCATCAATATTAATCAAGCAGGAGTAGGGTTTTACCTCCATCGAGAGGGCCCGAACCTGGGTAAAAACATCGTGTCCCTTTTCTCCTGTTACCATCTGCCTAGACGCATAGTTCAGGACCCCCTACCCGAGATCCGCCGGTTTTGACACCGACAGGGCTCCTCTTGAAGGTATACTTCATAGAAAACTTGGAAATTGCAAATGTTTGACACGGAACTGGGTCCGATGTCCTGAGGATGGAGTTGAAAGAAGTGCAGAACGTCTCAGAATTTTTTTGATCCGGGCGGTGAGAAGCCCCGGTTCATGTGATCAGTGAAAACGATGACTTCACCATCCTTTGGGTGAGGTCTTTCTTCACTTGGTTTGGGGGCGCGCCAATGCAAGATATCTTTTGATGGTAAAAAGCCGATTTTGACAAAGTCGTTGAGTGTGTTCTCAGTGACAATGGAGGGAACCCAATTACATGAGGTGGTTGTCTTTAGCGGCATTGTGAAGAAAGAAGGCTAAGGGAAAGGAAAATTCTGCCGGTTTAAGTCGATTCAGTAAGCCAGAAGCAAAATGCAAACAGTACATATTCAGAGTGGCGGCTTAAATGGGGCCTAATGACATATGGCTAGTAATAACAGGTGATATAAGCCGCCATGACTAGATTGGTATCTATCAAGAGTGAAATCTGCTAAGTGTTGAATAAACAGGTTTTACAGATTGGAGCAGGTGATTTCGATCTAGCGCCGTGCGAAAAAATGAAAATAAATTAAAACCTAAATATTGCAGCATTGGAGGAACTAACACATTGGTGAGATTTCTGCGGCTAAAGGGCATGTTCAGTGATTAAGGCAAAGGATAGAAACAGGTTCTGCATATTTCAAAGGCCAGTTTTGGATCAAAGCAAAGATTAAACAAAAGTGTGACGAAGAACGATGAGGAACTCTGATGAACTTCGAGAAACCCTAATGTAGATCTACAGCGGAGAAGAGAGAGGCACTTACTGGATCTACTAAGCAATGGAGAGGCGCCGCGTTTTTCTGGCCACGTTCAGGTCGATGCAGCAGCCAGGGTCGAGGAAGGCGACGAGTTCGGCGGCGGCAGTTTTTCAGGTGGGCAGATGCGTCATGGAGAGAGGAGGAAGACGAGAAGGAAAGAAGGGGGTGAATGGATAGGCTGTCGGGGCCTATTTATAAGGAAAGGGTCAGTAGCAGGTGATAATCCCCAAGTGCAGGGAATCATCATAGCAATTCCCAAAGGTGGAAGTGATAAGTATGGAGTGTCGAACCCACAAGGAGCTAAAGGTAAGATCAATATTATCTCAAGTCCTATCTGCCATTGATACGACTCTACGTACACTGACCGTTTGCTTCCAACTAGAAACGAGAAAGAAAACTATGTTGTGGGTATGAAGAGGTCATCCGCCTCGCATATGATGCACGGCGGTGAGGCGGAGCGGATCTGGATTAGGGGTGTCCGGGATAGCGAACTATCACCGTTGGCGGACTCTGGACTATGAAGATACAAGATTGAAGACTTCGTCCCGTGTCCGGATGGGACTTTCCTTGGCGTGGAAGGCAAGCTTGGCGATATGGATATGTAGATCTCCTACCGTTGTAACCGACTCGGTGTAACCCTAACCCTATCCGGTGTCTATATAAACCAGAGGGTTTTAGTCCGTAGGACGAACAACAATCATACCATAGGCTAGCTTCTAGGGTTTAGCCTCTACGATCTCGTGGTAGATCTACTCTTGTACTACCCATATCATCAATATTAATCAAGCAGGAGTAGGGTATTACCTCCATCGAGAGGGCCCGAACACAGGTAAAAACATCGTGTCCCTTGTCTCCTGTTACCATCCGCCTAGACACACAGTTCGGGACCCCCTACCCGAGATCTGTCGGTTTTGACACCGACATTGGTGCTTTCATTGAGAGTTCCCCTGTGTCGTCATCTTTAGGCCCGATGGCTCCTTCGATCATCAACAATGACGTGGTCCAGGGTGAGACTTTTCTCCCCGGATAGATCTTCGTATTCGGCGGCTTTGCAATGCGGGCCAATTCACTTGGTCATCTGGAGCAGATCGAAAGCTACGCCCCTGGCCATCAGGTCAGATTTGGGAGTTTGAACTACACGGCCGACATCCGCGGAGACTTGATCTTCGACGGATTCGAGCCACAGCCAAGCGCGCCGCACTGTCTCGATGGGCACGATCTAGATCTGCCGCCGAACAGTGCCCTGGAGGCCGCACCAGCGTCCGCTCCGACCCTTAGCTCGGAGCCGACTCCGCCGATCGAGGACGAGTGGCTGAATACCGCCTCGGGGGCTACAATCTCTACATCGATTGAGCCGAACTCCATCCCTGTCCTTTGCGAAGACCGTGACTCCAAGGTGCCGGACTTCTCTCCGGACTCCGAACCCTCTGCGCCCCTGCCAATCGAATCCAATTGGGCGCCGGTTATGGAGTTCACTATCATGGACATCTTTCAAAGCACTCGCCCTTTGGCGACATCCTGAATTCACTAAAGTCTCTCCCTTTATCAGGAGAGCCTGGCGGACTATGGTCGGGAAGGTTGGGATGCGGGCGACGAAGAAATTCAACGCCCACCCACCACCCACTTTGTAGCCACCGCCGAAAAGCTTAAACGGCGTGCCCGATTTCGACCAAGACATCGACGGTATGGACGATGATGTAGGAGACAACCATGAACCAACACCTATAGGATCTTTGGACAGCCACCTCATCCCATGATGTATACATGGTGGATACACCTAAAGGAAGTGACGACGAGGAACAACGGACGCCTTCTGAAGGATAAATCCCTCGAAAAGCAGTCAAAACGGCAACGTAAACGCCGCACCAAGTCCCGCCTCGACAAAGACGGCAGCCACACAGACCCAGCCATAGAGCAGGGCGAATCGGTGGACGACGAACATGCTATCGAGCAACCGTCCGAACAGGACAACTTGGATAAACAACCCGTCCCGATAACAGTCCGGACGATCTCACGCCGCACAAGTTGTTGGAGTAGAAGAACCTCCACAAAAGGCTCGTCGCCACTGCGCGTAGCCTGAAAAAGCAGAAGCGGAAGCTCAAAACAGCGGAAGATGCACTCAGAATCAGATGGAGCAAAGTACTCAACACCGTAGAGAAATACGGCGACAGTCGCCAAACAAAGAGCTACCCGAAGCGCAAACTACTGCCCGAATTCGATGAGGAGGCCGTAGAGCCCCCGCAATCAAAGAACAAAGAGGCCGCCCGGTCGGATAGACGACCACATGGCAAACATGGAGCGGCAAGCGGCGCCGCACACAAGCCGACACGCGATCCGCATAAGGATTCACATCAAAAGGATGGCCCAGTTAGGTCCATCTATGGGCCGAGAAAGCAAGCTCTTCCAAGCAATGCAACACGCCAAATATCCGAACATCACGGCACACCCAAATATAGGGGTGCCGCACACCCCCTGTGTTTCACCGATGAGGTGTTGGATCAAGAATTCCCAGCGGGATTCAAACCCGTAAACATAGAGGCATACGACGGAACAACAGACCCTGGAGTCTGGATTGAGGATTACATCCTCCACATACACATGGCCAGAGGAGATGATCTCCATGCCATAAAATATTTACCCCTCAAGCTCAAAGGGCCAGCCCGACATTGGCTCAAAATCCTCCCAGAAAATACCATTGGAAGTTGGGAAGAGCTCGAGGATGCTTTTCGGGCAAATTTTGAAGGGACTTATGTCCGCCCTCCGGATGCAGACGATTTAAGTCACATAACTCAACAACCCGAAGAGTCAGCCCGCAAATTCCGGAACAGGTTCCTCACCAAAAAGAACCAAATAGTCGACTGTCCGGACGCCGAAGCCTTAGCAGCTTTCAAACACAACGTCCGAGACGAATGGCTCTCCAGACACCTCGGCGGGAGAAGCCGAGAACAATGGCTGCATTAACAAGCCTCATGACCCGCTTTTGCGGGAGAGGATAGTTGGCTGGCAAGATGCAGTACCAGCGACCCAAGTACATCCGAAGTCAGGGATGGAAATGGAAAACCACGACGCAGCAAGGACCAGCGTCGGACAAAGGGAAACAGCCCCAAGAGCACAGCAGTCAACGCCGGATTCAGAAGCTCCCGACAGAATAATAAAAAACTGCCCCTCAAGGATAACAGCGACGAGCTATCCAACCTAAACAAAATCTTGGACAAAATATGCCAAATCCACAGTACTCCTGGGAAGCCTGCAAACCATACCCACAGAGATTGTTGGGTCTTCAAAAGTCCGGCAAACTCAATGCCGAACACAAGGGGCTCGACACACCAAGCGAGGACGATGACGAACCCCACAAGCAGAGCACCGGAAAACAAAAGAATTTCCCACAAGAAGTCAAAACAGTGAACTCACTTCAAGTGACAAAAGGGAAAAACAGAGCGGCGCCCATAGAAACACGCGCCGCATGGTCTATCCCAGCAGAGTCCCAACATTGGTTGTCAAAACCAATCACCTTCGATCATCAGGACTATTCCGGAAGTATCCAGAATGCAGGATGGACTGTCTTGATATTAGATCCTATAATCGACGGACTCCAACTTACACAAGTCCTAATGGACGGAGGCAGCGATCTAAACCTGCTATATCAGGACACAATCCGCAAAATTGGGATAGACCCAACCAAAATTCGCCATAGCAACACCTCCTTCAAAGGGGTAATGCCAGGCCTATATGCCCATTGTACGGGCTCCCTACTACTAGAAGTTGTGTTCGGCTCATCCGACAACTTCCGCCGCGAAAAGTTAACCTTCCATATCGCCCCATTTGAAAGTAGCTATCAAGCACTACTGGTACGTGAAGCTTTCACCCGCTTTAAGGCAATACCGCATTATGCATCTCTTACACTTAAAATGCCCGGTCCACGCGGCATCATCTCATTAAAAGGGAGTATCAAGTGTTACTCGAGCACGGAAGAACGTGAGACTGCCTTGACAACCCCACACTAATCCGGCTCCGCTAATCAAAGCACCTGAATAAGTCATTCGGACCACGGACATGGCTAGACGAGTCCGGCGTAAACATATAAACGCCTACTAGCGGCATACCCCGCATAAGGGGCTGCACGCATGTACAACAAGAGACAATAAAGCTCAATTTTATTCACTTTTGAACCGTACTCTGTTTATTTAATATAAAGTACATTTTTCAGCACGATCTTTTTTCTTTTCAACTAAGTTCTTCTCTTTTCTGAGATGAACACCGTGCTACACCCGTCCGGGATACGGCTGCGCGGAGACACTGGCGCAGACGTGCGGTAGGGACCCGTTGCAAGGATTCTTTTCAGATTAAGACCTGCGTAAACCTTTTTCTTGTCTCTTGTTGATACACATCCCCGGTTTCTTGCTATAACCGAGGAGGAGGCTGGCATTTTGGCATCGGCCGCACCAGAATTTTTATGCGTGCACTGGACACGGGGGCTTAGGGCATTATTCTACCCGTTTTCATAAAGACCGAATACCTTAGGGAGTGTTCGGCATCTCGAGTTAGGCCTTATATGCATCAGCTCCGAATCATGTCTTTGGTCAAATGTTGGGTTTGCCCGGCTCCTGTGTTTTGCTGCCTTATGTACCATTCTATCGGCTAACGCGGCACCAGGAGAACTACTGCGATTGTGCCCCGGTTCGGCCAGGTGAGCACCTCAAGAGAGAAAGCCAAAATCGATGTCATGATATAGCGTGAGACTGGTCAACCACTCGATGACCCACCGGAATGTTTAGAATTCCCCGCATTAACGAAGGACCGTTTCTCGGTCGTGCACATCTGGCGCCCCAAATTCGGGAGAGCGCGGTGCCCCTAGGGGCTATATAGTAGCCCCACCATCGAACTCCTATGGCTAAGTGAAAGTGATAAAGCATTATAGTCCGCTTGCCTAGTTTGCTATGCTATCACCTCCTTTACAGGACCAAGACGTTGGATTAAGTGTGAAAATGCACATTTTTGCAAACACCCCCGCACTATGTGCGTGAAAAGTCAAGACTGCCATCTTTCGAGTTATATACACATATACATCAACGGCCAAGACAGAGGTGTTTTAATACTTGAACGCACAAGTATAAAAAGATCTTATATTATATTGAAACATTGTTTTCACAAATCATACATGTCATTAAAACATAATATCCTTGGAGCACTGCGTCTCTATTAAACGAGCGCCCTGCAGAACTTCCTCAAAATAGTGCTCGGAAGGTACTCGGCTTCTGTCCGAATCTTGGGATGCAACGTCGGTGGCCTTCATCTCCGCCCAGTATGTCTTGACACGGGCAAGAGCCATCCGCGCACCCTCTATGCATGCTGACCGCTTCATTGCATCGATATGCGGCACCGCACCAAGGAACTGTTGCACCAAGCCAAATAACTCTTCGGCTCGGGCCTGTTCGGCCACAAATGAGTCACAACAGCCTTCATGGCAAGTCCGGACAACCTATTCAGCTCAGCCCATTCGACCAAACGATCGGTTAATGAAAGTGGACGCTCCGGACTATGGAACTGCGACCAAAAAAGCTCTTCCATTCCGTGATCCTTTTGACCTCGGAAGTGTTCGGCCACGTCTGCGGCACTCGCCGCCAAGTCCAGATAAGCATCCTCCGCACCTACAGCCGGTCCAATTGAGCGTACTTAAGATCCATGAATTTCCTCCGCATCAGAAAGGGCTTTCCAGCCGCAATATCTCTGGCCTCATAGCTCCTCATTCATAGCTCTCATCGCAGAGCGAGTATCCTTGACCTCGGTGGCGGCCTTTTTCAGGTCCTCTTGTTTTGCTCAATCTTCTTTTTCAAGAAGCTCGCAACGGTCAGTAGCATTCTTCAATTTCACGGCCATCTCGGCCATTTCTTTATTGCTTCGAAGGAGCAGCCTGTTCGCTTTTAGCTCTACGGCCGCCTTTTAAGGCAGCCGCATCACTTTTTCTCGGCTTGTTCCTTGGCGCTGGGCGAGCTCCGCTGAAGGTTCTCCATAGCAGCGGCACCATCTGCATTAAGCATACATGTTGTAAGGCATGGGCGTGAAGCTCCCTTACCAGGTGTCGCGGAGAAGTTGCATACCTTGTGACTCGTCAAGCCGCTTATTAACAAGCGTGATGTCGCATCCGCCACATCAAGTTGCCGCTTGATTCGTCAAATTCATCAGGCGGCTAGCCACCGGACGCTTCGCCACCTACATAGGAAGAGCGCATATTATATTCGGGTTATGATCCTCGGCGCGCCGTCATTTTGACACCGCACCAAGTCTCGGGGGCTACTATCTATACAGGCGCATTTTATATGCAAAACTATCAGAAGGTACATCATTTTGCGTACCTCAAAACCCGTCAGTAAACTTACGACGACTTCATGCAATCCGCTCTCAGCGGATGAAATCCTTTCAATCACCGTACCCATTTACATACAGTGATCTTCCGAGATAGACGCTCGCCCGAGCAGATCCTTCAGCTCCTCCGACCGTACACCCGTTGGTGTCGGGCTCGTCTGGTGGCCTTTTTCGAAGGCCGGACACGGAGGGCTTTGAGGGACATCTGGCTGAATTCTGGCCCGCTGATTCGGAGAAGCCCTCCGCGACGACAACTCAGTGGTCATCCGCCTCGCATAACAGATGCAGGCGGAGGCGTTTCGCTCTCCATCATCTCCGGACCAAGATCCCCTGAAGACGAGCTCTGTTGTGAAGGGCTGAGATCCGAACTACAAGGTAAACTTTCGGTTACCTTCAGAAATAAAACGAGGATGTCTCTCTTTAAAAAAAACCGCCCCCCTTTACTTACGGCTCGCTGGAGGGCTGATCTCCTTGGGGAAATAGTGCGGCCGGGGCATCTCCCGCCGTAGGACCCTCTGGTGAAGATTTCTTCCCCCGCTTCGAGGCTTTGGTCTCCGGATCTTCAGAAGCGGTCCTCTTCTCCCCTTGGAGGGAGGGATTCTCGATCCCCCCTTTCTTGATAGCCTCCTTCACGGAGGTAGTAGTTCCCTTGTTCCCCCCTTCGCCTTCTTCAAAAGGCACAGCCTCTAGCATCTTGGTTTATACAGGATCCGGCGTGGTCTCAGGGAGGGGGGCCGGACACCTGATTAGTTTTGCTTTTGCTATCCACTCCTATTTAAAGGATAGCTCTTTTAAGGGCTAGTTTATGATAAATATGCGGATAGCATGTCCGGGTACAGGGCTACTTACTTGCGTATCCGGGCGATTGCAGCTCAGACCTGCGTCCTCGGTAAAATCCGGACACATTGCTTGTGATCCGAAGAACAGTTGGTACATCTCCACGGGCGTTGCGCCCATAAAATGTTGGAGAGCTCGTGGTCCCTCCGGATTAAACTCCCACAGGAGGAGGGGGCGACGTTTGCAGGGCAAGGTGCGACGAATCAGCATGACCTGCGCTACTACGACCAGATTGATGTCTCTCTAGGAGGTCTCGAATACGGCCCTGCAACAAAGGTACGTCCTTGGACGGTCCCCAGTCCAGCCCTTTATTGACCCATGATGCCCGCCGCAGTGGAGGACCCGAGTGGAAGGCAGGTGGCGCCGCCCATTTGGTGCCCCTAGGAGCGGTGATATAAAACCACTCCTGTTGCCATAAATTGAGCTCCTCTTGAAAAAAGCCCTCAGGCCATGGAGCGTCAACATTCTTGCTTATAACAGCCCCTCTGCACTCTGCCTGATGCCCCTTGATCATCTTCGGCTCCATTTTGAAGGTCTTGAGCCACAATCCGAAGTGAGGGGTAATGCGGAGGAAGGCTTCACATACGACAATGAACGACGAGATGTGGAGGATGGACTGCGGATCCAAGTCATGGAATTCCAGCCCATACTAAAACATGAGCCCCCTCACGAAGGGGTCCGTCGGGAAGCCTAAACCCCGAAGGAAGTGAGACACGAACACCACGCTCTCACCAGGATCGGGAGTGGGAATAACCTGCCCTTGGGCAGGCAGCCTATGCGAAATTTCGCTGGTTAGATACCTGGCGTCTCTCAGCTTTAGCACATCTTCTTCCGTGACGGAGGAAGACATCCACCGGCCGTGCAAGTCGGAGCCGGACATCGTTGAAGGTCCGAAGCGCCTAAATCTGGAGCTTTGGGTGTTTGGAACTCGAGGCGAGGGGCAGATTCAATTGAGATTGAAAGAAAGGAGCGGGCCTTGGTCTCGTTATAAAGAGGTTGAATACCAAGAGCCCTCCCCGTGACCGTTCGGGGCTCGCCTTTGATGGAGGAGGCGTGCCAACGGGCACGATTGGGTTACCCACGCCCGTATTGATGAGGATCTCGAAATAAGGGGGGCACGATCTCCGCTCTGATAAGACGTGCCGAAGAAACCGCCTCGCTACACGCGCTAAGGTGGGACAGTAAAAACAATTCATATAAAGGTCTGGCCGTGGTGTGATGTCACGCCACGGAATACGTCAGCAGATCTGTGCAAAGGTTATTCTCTCTACAGTGGTATGTGGAACTTGTTTTGCAGAGCCGGACACTATCCTTGTGTTCAAAATCTTCTATGAAGTATTCGGAGGAGGAACCCGCCTTGTAATGCCGAAGACAATATGCGCGCCGGACTCGTCGTCATTGAAGCCTGGTTCAGGGGCTACTGAGGGAGTCCTGGATTAGGGGGTGTCCGGATAGCCGAACTATCACCGTTGGCGGACTCTGGACTATGAAGATACAAGATTGAAGACTTCGTCCGTGTCCGGATGGGACTTTCCTTGGCGTGGAAGGCAAGCTTGGCGACACGGATATGTAGATCTCCTACCGTTGTAACCGACTCGGTGTAACCCTAACCCTATCCGGTGTCTATATAAACCAGAGGGTTTTAGTCCAGAGGACGAATAACAATCATACCATAGGCTAGCTTCTAGGGTTTAGCCTCTCCGATCTCGTGGTAGATCTACTCTTGTACTACCCATATCATCAATATTAATCAAGCGGGAGTAGGGTTTTACCTCCATCGAGAGGGCCCGAACACAGGTAAAAACATCGTGTCCCTTTTCTCCTGTTACCATCTGCCTAGACGCACATTTCAGGACCCCCTACCCGAGATCCGCCGGTTTTGACACCGACAGGGCTCCTCTTGAAGGTATACTTCATAGAAAACTTGGAAATTGCAAATGTTTGACACGGAACTGGGTCCGATGTCCTGAGGATGGAGTTGAAAGAAGTGCAGAACGTCTCAGAATTTTTTTGATCTGGGCGGTGAGAAGCCCCGGTTCATGTGATCAGTGAAAACGATGACTTCACCATCCTTTGGGTGAGGTCTTTCTTCACTTGGTTTGGGGGCGCGCCAATGCAAGATATCTTTTGATGGTAAAAAGCCGATTTTGACAAAGTCGTTGAGTGTGTTCTCAGTGACAATGGAGGGAACCCAATTACATGAGGTGGTTGTCTTTAGCGGCATTGTGAAGAAAGAAGGCTAAGGGAAAGGAAAATTCTGCCGGTTTAAGTCGATTCAGTAAGCCAGAAGCAAAATGCAAGCGATTACATATTCAGAGTGGCGGCTTAAATGGGGCCTAATGACATATGGCTAGTAATAACAGTGATATAAGCCGCCATGACTAGATTGGTATCTATCAAGAGTGAAATCTGCTAAGTGTTGAATAAACAGGTTTCTGATTGGAAGCAGGTGATTTCGATCTAGCGCCGTGCGAAAAAAAGGAAAATAAATTAAAACCTAAATATTGCAGCAGTGGAGGAACTAACACATTGGTGAGATTTCTGCGGCTAAAGGGCATGTTCAGTGATTAAGGCAAAGGATAGAAACAGGTTCTGCATATTTCAAAGGCCAGTTTTGGATCAAAGCAAAGATTAAACAAAAGTGTGACGAAGAACGATGAGGAACTCTGATGAACTTCGAGAAACCCTAATGTAGATCTACAGCGGAGAAGAGAGAGGCACTTACTGGATCTACTAAGCAATGGAGAGGCGCCGCGTTTCTCTGGCCATGTTCAGGTCGATGCAGCAGCCAGGGTCGAGGAAGGCGACGAGTTCGGCGGCGGCAGTTTTTCAGGTGGGCAGATGCGTCATGGAGAGAGGAGGAAGACGAGAAGGAAAGAAGGGGGAGAATGGATAGGCTGTCGGGGCCTATTTATAAGGAAAGGGTCAGTAGCAGGTGATAATCCCCAAGTGCAGGGAATCATCATAGCAATTCCCAAAGGTGGAAGTGATAAGTATGGAGTGTCGAACCCACAAGGAGCTAAAGGTAAGATCAATATTATCTCAAGTCCTATCTGCCATTGATACGACTCTACGTACACTGACCGTTTGCTTCCAACTAGAAACGAGAAAGAAAACTATGTTGTGGGTATGAAGAGGATAGCTTTGCATGGCATCGGAGAGCTAAAATATAAAAGTAGGTGTTGTTATCATAAAGTTAGAATATATTACTTAATATTATAAATAACGAGTGTGGAATAATGATGGGTCGGTGTGCGGAATTATCCTAGGCAATTGTTAACAAGACCGGTAGTCATCATTGCAATTTCATATGAGGGAGAGGCATAAGCTAACATACTTTCTCTTCTTGGATCATATGCACTTATGATTGGAACTCTAGCAAGCATCTGCAACTACTAAAGATCATTAAGGTAAAACCCAACCATAGCATACGCAACAACCCCCTTACTCGGGTTTATGCTTCTGTCACTCAAGCAACCCACTATAAGCGAATCATGAACATATTGAAACACCCTATAGCGGGAATCCCTCACGCTTGCGCGACACGGAGGGCACAATAGGACAGCATCAAAATAAAACATACAACTCTTACCAATCCAGATCATCAATCAACCCAAAGACAAAGGATATCTACTCAAAACATCATAGGATGGCAACACATCATTGGATCATAATATGTGGCATGAAGCACCATGTTCAAGTAGGGATTACAGCGGGGTGCGGGAGAGTGGACCGCGTAAAAGATATGAGGATGGTAATGATGATGGTAATGTTGATGAAGACGATCACCGCGGCGATGATTCCCCTCCCCATGGCACTCCGGCGCCACCGAGAGAGAGGAGGAGAGGTTCTCCCCCTTGTGCTTCCTCCTCCATCGCCTCCCCCTGGATGGGGAGAGGTTCTCCCTCTGGATCTTGGCCTTCATGGCGATGATGGCCCCTCCGGGATCCTCCTCCATGAGCTCCGGTGATGATGGCCCCCTCCGGCAGGGTGCCAGAGAGGGCCTAGATTGATTTCTCGTGGCTACAGAGGCTTGCGGCAGCGGAACTTCCGATCTAGGTTATTTTCTAGAGGTTTGGGTATTTATAGGAGAGGTTGGCGTCGAGAACAAGTCAGGAGGCCCCACGAGAAGTCCACGAGGCACAGGGGCACGCCCTAGGGGGGTGGGCGCACCCTCCACCCTCATGGGGCCCATGGGCCTCCCCTCCGGTTACTCTTCGTTCCAGTACTTATTATATTTTCCACAAAAATTCTCCGTTGATTTTCATCGCATTCCGAGAACTTTTATTTCTGCACAAAAAGAACACCACGGTAGTTCTGCTGAAAACAGGGTCAGTCCGGGTTAGTTCTAATCAAATCATACCAAAATCATATAAAACTATTGTAAACATGGCATGAATACTTCATAAATTATAGATACATTGGATACGTATCAGCATCCCCAAGCTTAATTCCTGCTCGTCCTCGAGTAGGTAAATGATAAAAGAAATAATTTATGAAGTGTGATGTTAGCAAGTGCATAAGTTTGATCAATGATAGTTCCAATCACTTTTTCTAGCATCATTATATATCATAACAGTAGCTCAACTCATAAAACTTCTCATGACCAAGTAACAAGCTATTCACATGTTAAAGTATAGATCATACACTTTCTTGAAAACTAACAAACCGTGCTCTTAGTCATCAAACAATTGCAATTCATCTTATTTTCAGGAAGGGTCTATGTAAGAGCTTTGATTCAGCAAACTCCACATACTCAACTATCATTTAATCTTTCACAATTGCTAAAACTCACGTGATATTTATGGGTTCAAAGTTTTAATCGGACACAGAGAAAGATAGGGGCTTATAGTTTCCCCTCCCAACCTTTTACCTCAAGGGTAATGTCAACAATAATAATTTATGAAAACCTATATCCAAGTGGATATATGTATTCGGATTGCTCCAACACAAAGTGCTTGCCAAAGGAAAAAGTGTAAAAAGGAAAGGTGATGATCACCATGACTCTTGTATAAAGGTAGAAGATAAAAGAAAAAGATAGGCCCTTCGCAAAAGGAAGCAGAGATTGACATGCGCTTTTATGGTTGGATGCACAAAGTCTTAATGCAAAAGAACGTCACTTTATATTGCCGCTTGTGATAAAGACCTTTATTATGCAGTCTGTCGCTTTTATTTATTCCCTATCACAAGTTCATATAAAGCTTATTTTCTTCACACTAATAGATCATACATATTTAGAGAGCAATTTTTATTGCATGCACCAATGACAACTTACTTGAAGGATCTTACTCAATCCATAGGTAGGTATGGTGGACTCTCATGGCAAAACTGGTTTAAGAGATGTTTGGAAGCACAAATAGTATTTCTACTTGGTGAAAAGAATTTGGCTAGCATGAGAGGGAAAGGCAAGCTCAACATGTTGGATGATCCAAGACAATATAACGTTTCAGATATAGGAAAACATAACCCATTAAGTTGTCTTCCTTGTCCAACATCAACCTTTTAGCATGTCATATTTTAATGAGTGCTCACAATTACAAAATATGTCCAAGATAGTATATTTATATGTGAAATCTCTCTTCCTTCAATATTTGTTTCATGAATTGTTCAAGTAACCAATTCTGCGTTTGCTAACTTTCAATAAGTTTACTACCTATACTTATTATATGTGAAGTAATTACTCCCCATGTTATAAGCATATGAAACGTATATAAATTCAGATTTATGATATTCAATTCATTCCACCATTTACTGATAGGATATACGTGAAGCCCGTGAGTAAATGACAAACTACTCCAAAAAGATATAAGTGAAGAACACTGAGTAGTCAAATAATTTACTAGCCATGGGAGGATTATTTTTCATTCAAGATTTCAGATCCAATGATTTTATTCAAACATCAAGTAAAATTGAAAATACTCTCCAAGCAAAACACATATCATGTGATGAATAAAAATATAGCTCCGAGTAAGGTATACCGATAGTTTTGAAGACGAAAGACGGTATGCCTTCCGGGGCATCCCTAAGCTTAGGTGCTTGAGTCTTCCTTGAATATTACCTTGGGGTGCATTCGGCATCCCCAAGATTAGGGTCTTTCCACTCCTTATTCTCCTCATATCGATATCTCACCCAAAGCTTGAAAACTTCAACCACACAAAACTTAACGGAACTTCGTGAGATAGATTAGTATGATAAAGAGTAAACCATTCACTTTGGTACTGTCAAAGACAAGGTTCATAATTTTTCTCACACAATGCCTAATGTACCATATCATTTCTACAATTTATATTGAGAAATATAAGCCATAGAAACTAGAAAACAAGCAAACTATGCAATGAAAACAGAATCTGTCAGAAACAGAATAGTCTGTAATGATCTGAACAGAAACCATACTTCTGCTACTCCAAAAATTATGAAATAAATTGGTCGACTTGAGGAATTTTTTTATTAATCTTCTGCAGAAAGAATCAACTCAAAAGCACTCTTCTGTAAAGAAAATGACAGCTAATCCCATGAGCACAAAGTTTCTGGTTTTGCAGTAAGAACTGTAAGATCACATGAACTTTCACCCAAGTCTTCCCAAAGGTCTTACTTGGCACTTTATTGAAACAAAAGATACAAAACATGATTACTATAGTAGCTTAATCATGTAAACACACAAAAACAGTAAGGGTAAATATTGGGTTGTCTCCCAACAAGCGCTTTTCTTTAATGCCTTTTAGCTAGGCATGATGATTTCAATGATGCTCACATAAAAGATAAGAACTGAAACATAAAGAGAGCATCATGAAGAATATGACTAGCACATTTAAATCTAACCCACTTCCTATGCCTAGGGATTTTGTGATCACATAATTTGTACAAACAAGAATCAACTAGCATAGGAAGGCAAAACAAGTATAACTTCAAAACTTTAAGCACATAGAGAGGAAACTTGATATTATTGCAACTCCCACAAGCATATATTCCTCCCTCATAATAATTTTCAGTAGCATCATGAATGAATTCAACAATATAACCATCACATAAAGCATTTTTTGATTATCTACAAGCATAGAAAATTTTCTACTCTCCACATAAGCAAAATTCTTCTCATTCGTAATAATGGGAGCCAACTCAACAGAATAACGGTCATGTGAGGCATAATCCAATTGAAAATTAAAATCATGATGAAAATTTCATGGTTAACATTATTCTTCATATCATACATGTCATCACAATAATCATCATAGATAGAAACTTTGTTCTCATAATCAATTGGAACCTCTTCCGAAATAGTGGAATCATTACTAACTAAAGTCGACACTCTTCCAAATCCGCTTTAGATGATAGTATTATTTATACTCCAAAATATATAAGTGAAGTTGATGGAGCATTCTATAATTAATATATACTAACCAATATCCAAGCTCAAAATATATAAGTGAAGCACACGAAGCATTCTATAAAACCATACTCAAAAGACTTAAGTGAAGCGCAAATAGCATTCTATAAGGTCATACTCAAAAGATATAAGTGAAGCACATGAATCATTCTATAAATCGTTGAAGGGATATCTCATACTAGCATGGTTCTTAAATAAAAAGAAAAAGAAAAGGGCACAAATCATGTGAACAAGACAAAAACCGAGGTACACCGACAATTGTTGAAGAAGAAAGATGGGATGCTAACCGGGGCATCTGATACGTCTCCAACGTATCTATAATTTTTGATTGCTCCATGCTACTTTATCTACTGTTTTGGACTATATTGGGCTTTATTTTCCACTTTTATATTATTTTTGGGACTAACCTATTAACCGGAGGCCCGGCAAATTCTTTGTTTTTTGCCTATTTCGAGTGTTTCGAAGAAACGGAATATCAAACGGAGTCCAAACGGATTGAAACCTTCGGAAACGTGATTTTCTCACCGAACGTGATCCAGGAGACTTGGACCCTACTCCAAGGAACAAAAGAGGCGGTCACGAGGGTGGGGGGCGTGCCCCCCCTAGGGCACGCCCCCCCTAGGGCGCGCCCCCTGCCTCGTGGGCCCCCTATTGCTCCACCGACGTACTCCTTCCTCTTATATATACCTATGTACCCCCAAATGATCAGAACAGGAGCCAAAAACCTAATTCCACCGCCGCAACTTCCTGTATCCACGAGATCCCATCTTGGGGCTTGTTCCGGAGCTCCACCGGAGGGGGCATCCACCACGGAGGGCTTCTACATCATCACCATAGCCCTTCCGATGAAGTGTGAGTAGTGTACTTCAGACCTTCGGGTCCATAGCTAGTAGCTAAATGGCTTCTTCTCTCTTTTTGGATCTCAATACAATGTTCTCCCCCTCTCTCGTGGAGATCGATTCGATGTAATCTTCTTTTTGTGGTGTGTTTGTTGAGATCGATGAATTGTGGGTTTATGATCCAGCTTATCTATGAATAATATTTGAATTATTCTCTTAATTCTTTTATGTATGATTGGTTATCTTTGCAAGTCTCTTCAAACTATCCGTTTGGTTTGGCCAACTAGATTGGTAGTTCTTGCAATGGGAGAAGTGTTTAGCTTTGGGTTCAATCTTGTGGTGTCCTTCCCAGTGACAGAAAGGGTTGCAAGGCACGTATTGTATTGTTGCCATCGAGGATAACAAGATGGGGTATTTATCATATTGCATGAATTTATTCCTCTACATCATGTCATCTTGCTTAAGGCGTTACTCTGTTTTTAACTTAATACTCTAGATGGATGTTGGATAGCATTCGATGAGTGGAGTAATAGTAGTAGATGCAGAATCGTTTCGGTCTACTTGTCTTGGACGTGATGCCTATATACATGATCATACCTAGATATACTCATAACTATGCTCAATTATGTCAATTGCTCAACAGTAATTTGTTCACCCACCGTAGAATACTTATGCTCTTGAGAGAAGCCACAAGTGAAACCTATGGCCCCCGGGTCTATTCTCATCATTTCAACTCCATCACTTTAATACTTGCTTTGTTTTTACTTTGCCTTTTACTTTTTACTTTGCATCTCTATACCAAAAATACCAGAAATATTATTTATCATCTCTATCAGATCTCACTCTCGTAAGTGACCGTGAAGGGATTGACAACCCCTAATCGCGTTGGTTGCGAGGAGCTATCGTTTTGTGATGGTACGAGGGACTTGTGTGTGGCCTCCTACTGGATTGATACCTTGGTTCTCAAAAACTGAAGGAAATACTTACGCTACTTTGCTGCATCATCCTGTCCTCTTCGGGGAAATCCAACGCAGTGCTCAAGAGGTAGCAAGAAGAATTTACGGCACCGTTGCTTGGGGAGGCTCACGCAAGAGCAAGTCAAGCACCATACCAAGTACCCATCACAATCCCTATCTCTCACATTACATTATTTGCCATTTGCCTCTCGTTTTCCTCTCCCCCACTTCACCCTTGCCGTTTTATTTGCCCTCTCTTTCCCAATCTCCTCCTCTTTTTCCCGTTTGCCTTCTCGCTTGCCTTTTGTTTGCTCGTGTGTTGGATTGCTTGTTTGTCGTGATGGCTCTACCTAGATTTGGTGATCTTCACCTTAAAAGGCTAGAGGAGATCGAAAACAATGTCAGGTTTATGGTTTTGCAATTTGAGCATAATAATTTCTTTAAAAACGAGCTTAAGGAACAAAAAAGTTTTATGAGTTATATGAATAAAGAGCTCGATGATATGTCTAAAGAATTTGATAGTATAAGATCCCAAATTGCTCGTCTTGAAAAGTTGACCGCTGAAATTTCGGATATGCAAGCTACCTTAGTCAATAAGATGGCTGCTAAACCGAATTCCTATGAAAATAAAGATGAAGATCTAAAAGTTATTGATGTGTCTCCTATTAAATCTTTGTTTTGCAAGATGAATCTTGATGAAACTGAATATGATCTTCCTTTACCTAGAAGACGTTCTAAGAATTCGGAGTTTTTAGATCTTGACGATGAAATTGATAAATGTGGGATTGAAAGAAATAAAAACCTAGATGTTGATAAACCCACTATATTGGATCTCAAGGAATTTAATTATGAAAATTGCTCTTTAATTGATTGTATTTCCTTGTTGCAATCCGTGCTAAATTCCCCTCATGCTTATAGTCAAAATAAGGCCTTTACCGAACACATTGTTGATGCCTTGATGCAATCTTATGAAGAAAAACTTGAGTTGAAAGTTTCTATTCCTAGAAAACTCTTTGATGAGTGGGAACCACCTATTAAAATTAAAATTAAAAATTATGAGTTTCATGCCTTGTGTGATTTGGGTGCTAGTGTCTCTACTATTCCCAAAACTTTGTGTGATTTGCTAGATTTCCGTGACTTTGATGATTGCTCTCTAAACTTGCATCTTGCGGATTCCACTATTAAAAAGCCTATGGGAAAAATTAATGATGTTCTTATTGTTGCAAATAGGAATTATGTGCCCGTAGATTTTATCGTTCTTGATATAGATTGCAATCCTTCATGTCCTATTATTCTTGGTAGACCTTTCCTTAGAACGATTGGTGCAATTATTGATATGAAGGAAGTGAATATTATATTCCAATTTCCATTAAAGAAAGGCATGGAACACTTTCCTAGAAACGAAATAAAATTACCATATGAATCTATTATGAGAGCCACTTATGGATTGCCTACCAAAAATGGCAATACCTAGATCTATCCTTGCTTTTATGCCTAGCTAGGGGCGTTAAACGATAGCGCTTGTTGGGAGGCAACCCAATTTTATTTTTAGTTTTTTTATTTTGTTTCTGTTTAGGAATAAATAATCCATCTAGCCTCTGTTTATATGTGGTTTTATGTTTTAATTAGTGTTTGTGCCAAGCTAAACCTATTGGATCTTCTTGGATGATAGTTATTTGATCTTGCTGTAATTTCAAGAAACTTTGTGCTCAGTGCCCGAATTGTTAAAAATCACCAGAACGTGATAAAATACTGATTCCAATTGCTGATGATCAATAAACAAATTTTATAGGTCGTCTAATTTTGGTAGATTTTTTGGAGTTCCATAAGTTTGCGTTAGTTACAGATTACTACAGACTGTTCTGTTTTTGACAGATTCTGTTTTTCGTGTGTTGTTTGCTTATTTTGATAAATCTATGGCTAGTAAAATAGTTTATGATCCATAGATAAGTTGGAATACAGTAGGTTTAACACCAATATAAATAAATAATGAGTTAATTACAGTACCTTAAATTAGTATTTTGTTTTCTTTCTCTAACGGAGCTCACGAGATTTCTATTGAGTTTTGTGTTGTGAAGTTTTCAAGTTTTGGGTAAATTCTTTTGATGGATTATGGAACAAGGAGTGGCAAGAGCCTAAGCTTGGGGATGCCCATGGCACCCCCAAGATAATCCAAGGACACCAAAAGTCAAAGCTTGGGGATGCCCGGAAGGCATCCCTCTTTAAATCTACTTCCATCGGTAATTTACTTGGAGCTATATGTTTATTCACCACATGACATGTGTTTTGCTTGGAGCGTCTTGTATTATTTGCATATTTGCTTGTTAGTTTACCACAATCATCCTTGCTGTACACACCTTTTGAGAGAGCCATACATAAATTGGAATTTGATAGAATACTCTATGTGCTTCACTTATACCTTTTGAGCTTGATAGTTTTGCTCATAGTGCTTCACTTATATCTTTTGAGCGTGCTAATTTTTGCTCTAGTGCTTCACTTAGATCTTTTAGAGCACGGTGGTGGATTTGTTTTAGAGAAACTATTGATCTCTCATGCTTCACTTTGATTATTTTGAGAGTCGTTAATAGCATGGTAATTTGCTTAATGTTAATATACTTGGTATTCAAGATATGTGAAACTTTCTTTTGAGTGCGTTGAATACTAAGAAAAGTTTGATGCTTGATAATTGTTTTGAGATATGAAGATGGTGATATTAGAGTCATGCTAGTTGAGTAGTTGTGAATTTAAAGAATACTTGTGTTGAAGTTTGTGATTCCCGTAGCATGCACGTATGGTGAACCGTTATGTGATGAACTCGGAGCATGATTTATTTATTGATTGTCTTCCTTATGAGTGGCGGTCGGGGATGAGCGATGGTCTTTTCCTACCAGTCTATCCCCCTAGGAGCATGCGCGTAATACTTTTCTTTGATAACTTCTAGATTTTTGCAATAAGTATATGAGTTCTTTATGACTAATGTTGAGTCCATGGATTATACGCACTTTTTCCCATCCTTCCACCATTGCTAGCCTCTCTAATACCGCGCACTTTTCGCCGGCATCATACACCCACCATATATCTTCCTCAAAACAGCCACCATACCTACCTATTATGGCATTTCCATAGCCATTCCGAGATATATTGCCATGCAACTTTCCACCGTTCCGTTTATTATGACACGCTCCATCATTGTCATATTGCTAGCATGATCATGTAGTTGACATCGTATTTGTGCCAAGCCACCGTTCATAATTCTTTCATACATGTCACTCATGTTTCATTGCATATCCTGGTACACCGCCGAAGGCATTCATATAGTCATATTTTGTTCTAAGTATCGACTTGTAATTCTTGAGTTGTAAGTAAATAAAAGTGTGATGATCATCATTATTAGAGCATTGTCCCAAGTGAGGAAAGGATGATGGAGACTATGATTCCCCCACAAGTCGGGATGAGACTCGGACGAAAAATAAAAAACGAAAAATGAAAAAAGAGGCCAAAAAAGGCCCAAATAAAAAAAGAGAGAGAAAAGAGAGAAGGGACAATGTTACTATCCTTTTACCACACTTGTGCTTCAAAGTAGCACCAAGATCTTCATGATAGAGAGTCTCTCATTTTGTCACTTTCATATACTAGTGGGAATTTTTCATTATAGAACTTGGCTTGTATATTCCAATGATGGGCTTCCTCAAATGCCCTAGGTCTTCATGAGTAAGCGAGTTGGATGCACACCCACTTAGTTTCTTTTGTTGAGCTTTCATATACTTTTAGCTCTAGTGCATCCGTTGCATGGCAATCCCTACTCACTCACATTGATATCTATTGATGGGCATCTCCATAGCCCGTTGATACGCCTAGTTGATGTGAGACTATCTTCTCCCTTTTTGTCTTCTCCACAACCACCATTCTATTCCACCTATAGTGCTATATCCATGGCTCACGCTCATGTATTGCGTGAAGATTGAAAATGTTTTGAAAATGTTAAAGTATGAAACAATTGCTTGGCTTGTCATCGGGGTTGTGCATGATTTAAATATTTTGTGTGGGGAAGATGGAGCATAGCAGGACTATATGATTTTGTAGGGATCACTTTCTTTGGCCATGTTATTTTGAGAAGACATAATTGCTTAGTTAGTATGCTTGAAGTATTATTATTTTTATGTCAATATGAACTTTTGTCTTGAATCTTTCGGATCTGAATATTCATACCACAATTAAGAAGATTTACATTGAAATTATGCCAAAGTATCACTCCGCATAAAAATTCTCTTTTTATCATTTACCTACTCGAGGACGAGCAGAATTAAGCTTGGGGATGCCCGATACGTCTCCAACGTATCTATAATTTTTGATTGCTCCATGCTACTTTATCTACTGTTTTGGACTATATTGGGCTTTATTTTCCACTTTTATATTATTTTTGGGACTAACCTATTAACCGGAAGCTCAGCCCGAAATTGTTGTTTTTGCCTATTTCAAAGGTTTCGAAGAAACAGAATATCAAACGGAGTCCAAACGGAATGAAACCTTCAGAAACGTGATTTTCTCACCGAACGTGATCCAGGGGACTTGGACCCTACTCCAAGGAACAAAAGAGGCGGTCACGAGGGTGGCCCTCCCCTAAGGCGCGCCCCCTGCCTCGTGGACCCCTGTTGCTCCACCGACGTACTCCTTCCTCCTATATATACCTACGTACCCCCAAACGATCAGAAGAGGAGCCAAAGACCTAATTCCACGGCCGCAACTTCCTGTATCCACGAGATCCCATCTTGGGGCACATTCGAGCTCACGGAGAGGGCATCCACCACGGAGGGCTTCTACATCATCACCATAGCCCTTCCGATGAAGTGTGAGTAGTTTACTTCAGACCTTGGTCCATAGCTAGTAGCTAGATGGCTTCTTCTCTCTTTTGGATCTCAATACAATGTTCTCCCCTCTCTCGTGGAGATCTATTCGATGTAATCTTCTTTTTGCGGTGTGTTTGTTGAGACCGATGAATTGTGGGTTTATGATCCAGCTTATCTATGAATAATATTTGAATCTTCTCTGAATTCTTTTATGTATGATTGGTTATCTTTGCAAGTCTCTTGAATTATCCGTTTGGTTTGGCCAACTAGATTGGTAGTTCTTGCAATGGGAGAAGTGTTTAGCTTTGGGTTCAATCTTGCGGTGTCCTTACCAAAGGATGTAAAGGGTTGCAAGGCACGTCTTGTATTGTTGCCACCGAGGATAACAAGATGTGGTATTTATCATATTGCATGAATTTATTCCTCTACATCATGTCATCTTGCTTAAGGTGTTACTCTGTTTTAACTTAATACTCTAGATGCATCTTTGGATAGCGGTCGATGAGTGGAGTAATAGTAGTAGATGCAGAATCGTTTGATCTACTTGTCTTGGACGTGATGCCTATATACATGATCATACCTAGATATACTCATAACTATGCTCAATTATGTCAATTGCTCAACAGTAATTTGTTCACCCAATCAGTAGAATACTTATGCTCTTGAGAGAAGCCACAAGTGAAACCTATGGCCCCGGGTCTATTCTCATCATATCAATCTCCATCACTTTAATACTTGCTTTGTTTTTACTTTGCCTTTTACTTTTACTTTGCATCTTTATACCAAAAATACCAAAAATATTATTTATCATCTCTATCGATCTCACTCGTAAGTGACCGTGAAGGGATTGACAACCCCTAATCACGTTGGTTGCGAGGAGCTATCGCTTTGTGCAGTCTGAGGGACTTGTGCGTGGCCTCCTCTTGGATTGATACCTTGGTTCTCAAAAACTGAGGGAAATACTTACGCTACTTTGCTGCATCATCCTCTCCTCTTCGGGGAAATCCAACGCGGTGCTCAAGAGGTAGCAGCATCCCCAAGCTTAGATGCTTGAGTATCCTTGAAATATTTACTTGGGGTGCCTTGGGAATCCCCAAGCTTGAACTCTTGCCTCTCTTTATTCTTCTCATATTGATAGCTCCTCGATCTTCGAACACTTCATCCACACAAAACTTTAACAAAAACTTTGTGAGATCCGTTAGTATAATAAAGCAAATCACTACCTTTAGGTATTGTTGCAAACTCATTCCAATTTCATATTAGAACTATATCTACTGTATTCCAACTTCACCATGGTTCATACCCCCCGATACTACCCATAGATTCATCAAAATAAGCGAACAACACTTAGATAACAGAATCTGTCAAAAACAGGACAGTCTGTAGTAATCTGGAAGTTTAGTATACTTCTGTAACTCCAAAAATTCAAAAGAATATGAAAATTTAAACAAATTGTGCAGAAGTAATGTGCAAAAAGTTTCATACCCATTTGACTTTCCAGTAAAAAATGTAAATTCAGGCGCTACAGCCAAAGTTTCTGTTTTTGTACTGCACAAAGTAAACAAGCAATCTAATCATCCTAAAACCAAAGCTGGGCACATTATTATTATAATACAATGGATATATACAAGAGGATAATTATTTTCAGAGGAACTTCCATGAAATTGTTTACATTGTTTCCATGAACATGAACACAAGTGTTCAAGGTCGACCCTCACTTCTCCAATGCATAATCTTCCAATCACTTCTCTTATGGAAAACTTTTTAGGCATGAGAGGCAAGTAATTTTTTTTGTATTTTAATTCTTTTAATTTTTTTGTATGTTTTGATACGTCTCCAACGTATCTATAATTTATGAAGTATTCATGCTATTATACTATCCTTCTAGGATGTTTTATATGCATTTATATGACATTTTATATGATTTTTGGGACTAACCTA
Organism: Aegilops bicornis; assembly: GCA_021605145.1. Taxonomy (NCBI): domain Eukaryota; kingdom Viridiplantae; phylum Streptophyta; class Magnoliopsida; order Poales; family Poaceae; genus Aegilops; species Aegilops bicornis. The sequence goes on from CM038670.1 coordinate 580,203,906, forward strand.
TTAACCTAGAGCCCAGTGCCAGTTTCTGTTTTCTCCTTGATTTAGAGTATAGCAGAAAAGGAAAACTAAACAGAGTCCAATTGACGTGCCACTTGACGGAGATCATTTTTGGACCAGACGAAGCCCACGGAGTACAGGCAGGCGGAAAGAGTCCGGGCTGCCCACGAGGGTGGGGCGTGCCCACCTCTAGGCGCGCCCCACATCGTGGGAACGCCTGAGACCCCTCGGCGTGAAATCAGCATAAAACTCTTCTATATATACCCAAACTTCCAGAAACCTAGATCGGAAGTTCCGCCGCTGCAAGCCTCTGTAGCCACAAGAAGTCAATCTAGGCCCTCTCCGGCACCCTGCCGGAGGGGGCCATCATCACCGGTGGCCATGGAGGAGTATCCCGGAGGGGCCATCATCACCATGAAGGCCAAGTACCAGAGGGTGGAGGCCATGGAGGAGGAAGCACAAGGGGGAGAACCTCTCCTCCTCTCTTCCGGTGGCGCCGGAGTGCCATCGAGAGGGGAATCATCGCCACGGTGACCGTCTTCATCAACATCACCATCATCATCACCATCCTCATCTCTTTTACGCGGTCCACTCTCCTGCACCCCGCTGTAATCCCTACTTGAACATGGTGCTTTATGCCACATATTATGATCCAATGATGTGTTGCCATCCTATGATGTTTTGAGTATTTGGGTTGATTGATGATCTAGATTGGTATGAGTTGTATGTTTTACTTGGTGCTGTCCTATGTTGCCCTACGTGTCGGCCAAGTAAGCATGAGGGATTCCGTTGTAGGGTGTTGCAATACGTTCATGATTCGCTTATAGTGGGTTGGTGAGTGGTGAAACACAAACCCGAGTAAGAGGGATTGCTGAGTATGGGAATAAAGAGGACTTGATGCTTTAATGCTATGGTTGGGTTTTACCTTAATGATGTTTAGTAGTTGCGTATGCTTGCTAGAGTTCCAATCATAAGTGCATATCATCCATGTAGATAAAGTATGTTATCTTATGCCTCTCCCTCATGTGAAACTGCAATAGTGATTACCTGTCTTGTTAACAATTGCCTAGGACAATTCCGCACACCGATACATCCTTATTCCACACTCGCTATTTATAATATTTAGTAATATATTATAACTTTATGATAACAGCACCTACTTTTATGTTTTAGCTCTTCGATATCATGCAAAGTTATCCTCTTCATACCCACAACGTAGTTTTATTTCCCGTTTCTAGTTGGAAGTAAACGTCCGGTGCACGTAGAGCCGTATCAGTGGCAGATAGGGCTTGAGAGAATATTGATCTTACCTTTAGCTCCTTATGGGTTCGACACTCCATACTTATCACTTCCACCTTTGTAAAATGCTATGATGATTCCTTGCACTTGTGGATTATCAAGCTCTTTTCTGGCGCCGTTGCCGGGGAGCAATAGCATGGGGTTGATATTCTCGTGTGTGCTTGTTTGCTTTCTTCACTAAGTAGATTTTGTTTTTTTCCTTTTTGTTTCTGTTTATTTGTGGGTGAAACATACAAAAAAATTAAAAGAATGAAAGTACAAAAAAATTACTTGGCTTTCATGCCTAAAAAGTTTTTCAAAAAGAGAAGTGATTGGAAAGTTATGCATTGAAGAAGTGAGGGCCGACCTTGAGCACTTGTGTTCATGCTCACGGAAACAATGTAGAATTTTTCATTGAAGTTTATCTGTAAATAATTATCCCCTTGTATATATTCATTTTATTATAAAAATAATGTGCCAAGCTTTGGTTTTAGGATGATTAGATTGCTTGTTTACTATGTGCAGAACAAAAACAGAAACTTTGGCTGTAGTGCGTGAATTTAAATTTTTTACTGGAAGTTCAAATGGGTCTGAAACTTTTTGCACATTACTTCTGTATAAATTTTTCAAATTGTCAAATTTAGTTCATAATTTTAGGAGTTACAGAAGTTTTCTAAACTTCCAGATTACTACAGACTGTCCTGTTTAAGACAGATTCTGTTTTTGATGCATTGATTGGTTGTCTTGATGAAACTATTGATTTCTATCAGTGGTTTAAGCCATGGAAAAGTTATATTATAGTAGCTAAAATGCAAAAACAAAATATGAATTGGTTTGCAACATTACTTTTAGTAGTAATTTGCTTTGTTATACTAACGGGTCTCACAAAGTTTTTGTGGATGAAGTGTTCGAAGAATGAGGAGTTACCGATGTGAGAAGAATAAAGAGAAGCAAGAGTTCAAGCTTGGGGATTCCCAAGGCACCCCAAGTAAATATTTCAAAGGATACTCAAGCATCTAAGCTTGGGGATGCCCCGGTTGGCATCCCATCTTTCTTCTTCAACAATTATCGGTATACCTCGGTATTTGTTTTGTTCACATGATTTATGTCCTTTGTGTTTTTATTTTTCTTTTAAGAACCATGCTACCATGAGATAGCCCTTCATTGATTTATAGAATACTTCATGTGCTTCACTTAAATCTTTTAAGTATGACCTTATAGAATTACTCTTTGTGCTTCACTTAAATCTTTTGAGTATGGTTTTATAGAATGCTTCGTGTGCTTCACTTATATATTTTGAACTTCGATATTGGTTAGTCTATGTTAATTGTAGAATGCTCCATGAACTTAACTTATATCTTTTGGAGTATGAACAATACTATCATTTAAAGTGGGTTTGGAAGAGTGTCAACTTTAGGAATTAGTGATCCCACTATTTTGGAGGTGTTGAATCTTAGTGTGATATTTATGAAAGTGGATTTGGAAGAGTGTCAACTTTAGCTAGTAATGATTCCACTATTTTGGAAAAGGTTCCAATTGAGTATGAGAACAAAGTTGCTATCCATGATACTACTGAAAATTATTATGAGGGAGGAATACATGCTTGTAGGACTTGCAATAATATCAAGTTTCCTCTCTAAGTGCTTAAAGTTTTGAAGTTATACTTGTGTTTGCCTTCCTATGCTAGTTGATTGTTGTTCTTATAAATTGTTTGCTCACAAAATCCCTAGGCATAGGAAGTGGGTTAGATTTAAATGTGCTAGTCATATTCTTCAAGATGCTCTTCTTGTGCTTCAATTCCTATCTTTTATGAGAGCATCATTGAAATCATCATGCCTAGCTAAAAGGCATTAAAGAAAAGCGCTTGTTGGGAGACAACCCAATATTTACCCTTACTGTTTTTGTGTGTTTACATGATTAAGCTACTGTAGTAATCATTTTTATAGATTTTGTTTCAATAAAGTGCCAACTAAGACCTTTGGGAAGACCAACGGCAATTTACCGAGATTCCCAAAAGATGGATTTCCGCAATTAAGTGAACAAGGAGATAACATTTGTCAGATCAAATGATATAAGGAAGTATGCTCGAGGAAAACATACACAAGTAAACACTTGGTTGAAAGGTGCGCCAAATATGGGCGGGTTGCACGACCAACGTTGGAATGGTGATTCAATAATCAATAGTCTAAGAATTTCACTTCAAAGCAAGAGGCTTGCTAGAAGTTTTGAATTCACATGTCATAGCTCAATTGTCGGTATTCGGTTGAAAACAATACGGGGCCAAGGAATGAGCGAAGATGGCAAGAAGTATTATGATATCAAGAATTCTTAAGAGGTGGTGAAATTCTCACCACATCCTCGACAAAAGGAGATGGTAATACTTCCGAGGTAAGGAAGATCAACTGCTGGGTAGCAGGGATCTCAAGGTATAACACCAAACATGAACAAGCTTGTGTTGGTGGGAAGGCAATAAAGTGGTCGATGATAATACAATTCATCGAGGGCAAGGATGGTATTTCTCATCATGAATCCAATTGATATCTTGGATGAGCTCGAATGTTGATGATCACGACACCTTTGTCGCGAGAGTTCATGAGGATGTAATCGATCGGCACGACATCAAGTCAAAATAATGATGAATTGAAAGGTTATTGGAACCAAAGTGCGACACAAACTCGAAACCAAGCTTGTTGTTCAAGGCGAAATGATATGACGATGAGGATCGGCGTAAGGTTAGTTCATCGTCGAAAATTATGCTCCGAGAAGAAGGACCAGGTAGCACAGTTAAAATCATCACGACAATGACTTAGCCAAATAGGCTAGGAATGGCGTGGTCGGGTACAAACTCGTACTTATAGAAGCTTACTGAAGAGTTGTTGAACCGTAGTGCGGGCTCAGTTCAGTTATTGGTGTCTTTGAGTGTTTAATAACTCAGAGCCCGTGAAGAATTGGAATCAGTGGGAAGGTAGCACTTGATGAAGAACTCCTAAGAAGTTATGCAGTTCCATGATAATCTCGAGATACCAAGGGGTAATACTCGACACAAGATCAAAGTAAAGGTTGGACTGGTGTATTGATCCATAGGAGACAATTGATTTAACTTGCACAGGACATGATATTTAAAAGAGAACATGGTCGGAACCACGATTGCAAAAAGGCGGATCTCGGATATAAGATGAGCTTATACCAAAGGAAAAATTAATTTAAGAGAAGCTTTAATGATAAGATGCATCGTGTCCATGGGCATGAACACAAAGTTCAAGGTCGTCTCCCACTTCTCCAATGCACAACCTTTCATTCACTTCTCACGTTCAATGAAGTTGCGGTGTTGAAAATTTTATCTGGCGAAGCACCGGAAGAGTATGATTCGTGAAAACTTTCGGGTTCACACGGTTTAGTGAAGGCATATGTCCTACCCATAGGGGCTTCTTGGAATCATATACGGAATCGTTAGAAATAATTAACTCAAGCTCAAGGCAGAGCATGGTTGAGAAAGCAGAGGATACAATTTATCAAAGGCATTATGTATGAGAGGAAAGGCTCACAAGGTTATTGATTATGAAGGGCGTTGTCAGATAAAATCCAACAAAGGATCTGGTGGTCCACAAGGGATCTGACGTGAGCATCAGTACTCAACTAGAGGAAGAAGAATGCAAGGAGGTCAAACTATAGAAACAACTGACTAACTCAATTGTCAAATGCAAAAGAATTATGATTCCCAATCAAGGGGTCAAGCAATGCTCGATTAGGGATGGATAAGTTGAATAGCCTTAGGGTACAATCAAACGACACTTGGACCGGTCGAGAACCAATTCGATTAAAGAATGGCAGCTCAGCCGGAAAGGTAATTTATAAGGATCAATGATGATTGCGGTGTTCGCAAACATATTGAATTAACAGACTCAAAATGATAATGACAAGGAATGTCAATATGACTACGAGACTTATGGGATTAACCATAATGCAAGCAAGCAAGAATTTCAAGAGCCAAAGGCTCCAGAGGGTTTTCGGAAGATCGAATAATATTTTGAAGACTTTTGTGAAACACATGAACAACTGGGGTTGAGCGGATACTCGACAAGTGCGAGGGTTTATTTGAAGGGGTATTCATGTAGCAAAGAACTGCTAGGCAGTAGGCACAAAGTATTCTCGGTACAATAGAGAAAACTTGGGTATCTTGTAATAACAAGATCAATGGGGATGATCGTATGAATGGCAAGTGTAAGTAGTTATCCATACGGATTTATCGGTGGTCAGGAATAGCAAAAGAGATGAGCACAAAGTCTCGAGAGAACATCAGAGAGTATCTTCGGAATCTTCTGATTAGCAGACAATCATCTGAAGTGAGGGGCTCTCCGGGAGAAAGTACTTGCGAGAACCTAAAGTTAGTTTTGTTTTTAGCAAATTCATTTAACCCGAATAGGAGAGAGTTCAGAGTCCCAGAGTAAAGGTCGAGGAGTAAAAGATCCTAATACCACCCAATGGCGGCGTGGGCCGTAAGGCACACAGCCAAGTTAGTAAAAGTTTTTGCAATGTCTAGACTCGACTTCGCCAAGGTGTGTGGAAGGGGATTCCTACAGTCGGCTCGATACCAACTTGTGACGCCCTCGATTCAATCGTACACTAATCATACACGCAAATGTGTACGATCAAGATCAAGGACTCACGGAAGATATCACAACACAACTCTAGACACAAATTAAAATAATACAAGCTTTATATTACAAGCCGAGGGCCTCGAGGGCTCGAATACATAAGCTCGAAAACACAAGAGTCGGGAAGCAACAATATCTCGAGCACGAGACATGAGTTAGACAAGTTTGCCTTAAGAAGGCTAGCACAAAAGCAACTACGATCGAAAAGGCAAGGCCTCCTGCGGATCCTCCTAACCACTCCTGGTCGCCGACGGTCTCCACGTAGTAGTAAGCATCGGCGGTGGCATCGACCACAGGCTCCAACATCTGGTTGCATCAACCGGAAAGAAGAAGAAAGGGGAAAAGGAGGAGCAAAGCAACCGTGAGTACTCATCCAAAGTACTGCAAGCAAGGATCTACACTACATATGCAACATTATCAAAGGGAAGGCTGTATATGTGGACTGGCTTGAAGTGCCAGTAATAGAGAGAAGGCCTAGTCCTATCGAAGACTAGCATCTTGAAACCACCATCTTGCAGCAAACAAGAGGGAGTAGAGTAGCATAAAGTAAAGTAGCAGTGGTGTTATCAACCTCGTGGGAGATCCTTTCTCGACTCCTGCGAGAAAGAAATCCCGAGCCATACTATCCATTATCATCACCATCCAATTCTCATCACCATCCAATTCTCATCACCAGTATCCAGTTCTAGTTGTATCGATCGGGATACAACTCCAAGTGTCCGTTACCGTAGGACAGGCTATCGATAGATGTTTTCTTCCCTGAAGGGGTGCACCAACTTACCCACCACGCTCGCTTAACTCCGCCGGACACACTTTCCAGGTCATGCCCGGCCTCGGCCAAACAATACGCCGCAACCCGACCTAGGCTTAATAGAGAGGCCAGCCACGGACTAAACCTATGCCCCTGTGGGGTCATGGGCCATCTCCCAGGAACTCAAGACGCTTGAGGGCGGCCGGTGAGCAGACCTAGCTACCTACCTAAAAAGGCAGGAGCTTACCAGTCCAACCCGGCCAAGGCCCGTCAGCCGACGTCTATTAAGCTTCGGCTGATGTATCTGACGCAGAACGCCCATACTATGCCCACGTGATGGTTAGTGCTATCGGGCCGAGGCCCCTCGGATCAAATATCCAAATCGTAGTGGATTAGGAACGCAGCGGTAACAAGCGAGACTCACGAAAGATGTGACCCGTTGCCCGTCTCGAGGACTTGCGGCAAGGGCTAGGAATGCCCGCCACGCCTCGTAATTATCTCATGGCACCTTCCAGTCAACCCGTCTCCACATCACTCGCCAATTAAGCACGCTGGTACCCCTCGTGGTCGACCCTGCCTTTCCAAGTAACAAAGGGTAAAGTCCAAGTAACCGTGTGTCCAAACATCAAGGGAAAAACCGAGGAATCACCCCGGTGAATTCCACTCAATGTAGTCATCAAGGTGAACATAAGAGGATTCACCCTCGAGGTCCACACTTGAGGGGTTGCCTGACAGTCGTATCGGAAGTGGTTAAGGAGGAAATCACCCTCGATGACCACAACCGGATAGCTATACTACAGGTTAATATCGGAAGTCTTGTAGAGGTTTCACCCTCGGTACTCGATAGTAACCTAGTAGTGTCGAGCAACTAAGGGGAAGTGATGTGCGGTGTCGGGTCCGGTCTTTGATCCCGTTGATCGGGTCTTCAATGATGAAGCAGGGGCAACAAGGACAAGGTGGGGGGGTCACTGATGGGTCTCTAACCAACCTATACTAAGCAGTTTAGGATAAGCAGGTAAGGAAACAACAGCAGATACAAAAGCAGGCTATGCATCAGAATAGGTGCAAACAATAACAGTAGCAAAATCTAATGCAAGCATGAGAGAATGGAATGGGCGATATCGGGATGATCAAAGGAGGGCTTGCCTGGTTGCTCGGCAAGAGAGGGGGTCGCCAACACCGTAGTCGAACCGCCGGCAGCGTCGGTCTCGTAGTCTACCGGAGAGAAGAGGGGAAGAAACAATGAATACCAAGTAAGCAGATGCATATCGATGCATGACATGCCAAGAAGCGATGCTAGGCGTGCCCTAACGTGGTATGAGGGGCTTGGTTAAGGGGAAACATCCGGGAAGTTTTCCCGGTTCCGGACGTCTGTCAGACAGATGAACCGGAGAGGAAAGTTTGCAGGTTCGATAGGTTAGAGGCGTGTGGTGGACGAACAGAATGCGTATCCGGATTTGTCACGTCGTTCTGAGCAACTTTCATGTTGGAAATATTTTAATCCGGATTACGGATTAAAAGATATGATTTTTAAAAGATTTTATTAATTTCGGAAATTTAATTAATTATTTAATTAATTTGAAAATGCATTTATGACATCGGCATGATGTCAAGCTAACATCATCAGTCAACAGGGTTGACTTAGTCAACCCTGACAGGTGGGTCCAGCATGTCATTCTCTAATAACTAATTAACCTAATCAAGGTTAATTAACATTAGTTAATTAAGTTAATTAATGATTAGGGTTAACTAATCAGAATTAATTAGATTAATTAATTGATTAATTAATTAATTAATTAATTAATTAGTTAATTAGTTTTAATTTACTTTCATCCTATTTTTATTTACATTTTAATAAAAACCGTTCCTTTTGGGGGTGGGGCCCCCATGTTATTGGCCCCGAGGGGCACGGGCAAGCGGGCGCACATGGGCGGTATGGCTTCAACCCGAGGCCATCGGGGGCCGGGCGCCGAGGTTAAGACGGCGTCGGGGTCAGAACACGGCGCGATCGCCGGCGAAGCAGCGGCGCCATGAGGCGACGGTGGTGGTGGGGGTTTCTGCCCCGACTGTGGGAGGCACGGGTCTGGGGCCGAGCGACGGGCGCGAGGGGGGGCGTGGAGCCGGCGACGGGAGGTTCCTGGGCCAAGGGGCCGGGTTTCATGGTCGGGGGGGGGAGGGCGCCGACGAGGGTGGCGTCCCGGGCGGCGAGGCGTCGTCGACGGAGGGAAGAAGAGAGGAGCAGGGGGTTCGGCGTTGCATGGCGGCAAGCAGCAGCAAGCCGGCTGACAGACTCTGGCGTCATCTGGGAGAGGAGAGGGCGAGGGGAAGGCGGTGCGGTGGCTGGTGGCTTGAGCTGCTGCCGACGGGGAGGGGGAAGAGAGGGAACTGGGGTCGGCGAGCTCACCGAGCGCCTGGGGTCTAAGCGAGCTCGGTGGAGGGCGGTGACGACCGGCGAGGAGGCGGTTGGGGCGAGTTCACGGCCGGGAGGCGAGGGGGTCGGGTTCGACCACAAGTGGAGCTTCGTGCTTGGGGGCGACGGAGGTCTCGGCTTGGAGTCTCCTTGATCCAGATCGGGCGAGGGAGAGGGTGGGGCGCGTGGGGGTGCGGGCGGCTAGGGTTTGCTGGGGGTTATGTGGTCGGGCGGGCCGATTTGCCGCCTGTGGGGGAAGTTGGGCCAGCCGGGGTTTGGGCCAAGGGTTTCTCTTCCACACTTTTTGTTTTAAATTTTGAAAACTTTTATTTCTATGCCTATGTTTTCAATATGAAGTTGAACGGGTTTGAATCAACGAGAGTTTAGTCACCGAATCGAGGTGACGTGGCATGATTAGCGTGGGATTACTGTGGCGTGATTATCCCAAGGCGTCACAATTCTCCTCCACTACAAGAAATCTCGTCCCGAGATTTAAGAGGGGAGTAAGGGGAAAGGTGCAGTTACGAAATCCTAACGAATCTTCTCGGTCTTGGTTGATCTTCTTGAAGAGGCCGATCCATTACCTTGACATCTTCATTTCTCTGCTCTGGTCATCATGGTGATGCCGCCCTTTTCTCGGTAACTCCAACGCATTTACGAATAGGTAAGGGGTTATTCGGCAGAACGAACCTCTGCAAGGTTGACTATCCGGTAGCTAACATCGAGGAAGGTGGCGGAAAGTAACTCTCGAACTGGAACTTAAGAAAACATCGAGAGCAAAGTAAGAAGGTACCATGAGAAGTTTCAAGCGGGTAGGCAATCATCCGATGCTCAAACAGGTGCAAAAGGGTTCAGAGCAACGGGAATAAGTATTGCGTCCGATACCAGAATAGATCAACAGGCAAGTGGCCCGTGAATTACATACAAAGTCAAGCGTGAGGAGTAACTTCGGCAACAGGGGTGTACAGGAGAGTCAGGTTTCGATCCTGGGACCTGTGGGTTATGGGCCCACCATGTGGTTAAAAGTAGAAAGGTTGGTGACATCTTGCACGATCATGTAAGCAAGGCATGTCAGAGGAGAGTCCGAGGGTCATGTCGGCAACATCATAGGTACCAAGGGCGAGGGATGAAGAGAACCATTTTCACCTTTCGTTGAACGAGGCGGACCAATAGGCAAGGTTCTCGCCCATCGGTGGTTACCGAAATGTCACCAACAATAGTAACAGTGGTCTTCTTGGCGGTGTTGTAACACGAGGTGCTTGCACAAGCGGTGGATTATTACCGCTTATCTCATGTCGATCATAGAAAAGGATCAAACAAACCAATGGATGGAAAATATGATCATCAGATTAAACAGAACAATGGAAAGGAAAATATGTTTAAACACATAATTCAAGGGTATATCCTTCCCAAGGACAAGCGAGCAAGATATCCACGACAGAGAGATAATGTAGAGAACCCTTTAGGTAAGGGGAGAGAAATTTCATGACATTACCCATACAACGGTGTTTGGATAATTGAGCAAGAAACATTTAGCATTGGGCTTGAATGTTCTTGTTGAAAACCAGAGTATCACAGACATGCTTGAGATAGCATTGGCATGGTCTTCGGTGAAGATCGGACTTTGGAATCACGAAGGATCCATCGAGAATAACTTGTAGAAACAAAGATTACAATTCCCTCATGGATGAAAGAATAACCCTGCTGAAAAGGAATCTATAATGATAGGTCCTCCGGTAGGAAGTGCTAGGCATGACATCATGTTACCGCGTCAACAAAGGATCAACGTCATAACTCTTGGAAAGTTGTCCCAACCATCATATCGACCGAGATTCAGATCCGATTGGTGTCGGGATACCTCGGACTTAGGATACCCGAGAAGACAAGGTGCAACGCAAATTGGCAAGATGACAATGTAAGATTCTCGGGAAAGGAACTATGAAGTGATTACCGTTAACAAGAGTCCATCATTAACCCAAGGAGAGGGCAAGGAGGTGTCCGGTGAACTCAACGGCAATTTACCGAGATTCCCAAAAGATGGATTTCCGCAATTAAGTGAACAAGGAGATAACATTTGTCGGATCAAATGATATAAGGAAGTATGCTCGAGGAAAACATACACAAGTAAACACTGGTTGAAAGGTGCTTAGAAATATGGGCCGGGTTGCACGACCAACGTTGGAATGGTGATTCAATAATCAATAGTCTAAGAATTTCACTTCAAAGCAAGAGGCTTGCTAGAAGTTTTGAATTCACACGTCATAGCTCAATTGCTCGGTATTCGGTTGAAAACAATACGGGGCCAAGGAATGAACGAAGATGGCAAGAAGTATTATGATATCAAGAATTCTTAAGAGGTGGTGAAATTCTCACCACATCCTCGACAAAAGGAGATGGTAATACTTCCGAGGTAAGGAAGACTCAAGCTGCTGGGTAGCGAGGATCTCAAGGTATAACACCAAACATGAACAAGCTTGTGTTGGTGGGAAGGCAATAAAGTGGTCGATGATAATACAATTCATCGAGGGCAAGGATGGTATTTCTCATCATGAATCCAATTGATATCTTGGATGAGCTCAGAATGTTGATGATCACGACACCTTTGTCGCGAGAGTTCATGAGGATGTAATCGATCGACGACGACATCAAGTCAAAATAATGATGAATTGAAAGGTTATTGGAACCAAGGGTACGACACAAACTCGAAACCAAGCTTGTTGTTCAAGGCGAAATGATATGACGATGAGGATCGACGTAAGGTTAGTTCATCGTCGAAAATTATGCTCCGAGAAGAAGGACCAGGTAGCACAGTTAAAATCATCACGACAATGACTTAGCCAAATAGGCTAGGAATGGCGTGGTCGGGTACAAACTCGTACTTATAGAAGCTTACTGAAGAGTTGTTGAACCGTAGTGCGGGCTCGGTTCAGTTATTGGTGTCTTTGAGTGTTTAATAACTCAGAGCCCGTGAAGAATTGGAATCAGTGGGAAGGTAGCACTTGATGAAGAACTCCTAAGAAGTTATGCAGTTCCATGATAATCTCGAGATACCAAGGGGTAATACTCGACACAAGATCAAAGTAAAGGTTGGACTGGTGTATTGATCCATAGGAGACAATTGATTTAACTTGCACAGGACATGATATTTAAAAGAGAACATGGTCGGAACCACGATTGCAAAAGGCCGGATCTCGGATATAAGATGAGCTTATACCAAAGGAAAAATTAATTTAAGAGAAGCTTTAATGATAAGATGCGCATCGTGTCCATGGGCATGAACACAAAGTTCAAGGTCGTCTCCCACTTCTCCAATGCACAACCTTTCATTCACTTCTCACGTTCAATGAAGTTGCAGTGTTGAAAATTTTATCTGGCGAAGCACCGGAAGAGTATGATTCGTGAAAACTTTCGGGTTCACACGGTTTAGTGAAGGCATATGTCCTACCCATAGGGGCTTCTTGGAATCATATACCGGAATCGTTAGAAATAATTAACTCAAGCTCAAGGCGAGCATGGTTGAGAAAGCGAGAGGATACAATTTATCAAAGGCATTATGTATGAGAGGAAAGGCTCACAAGGTTATTGATTATGAAGGGCGTTGTCGGATAAAATCCAACAAAGGATCCGGTGGTCCACAAGGGATCCGACGTGAGCATCAAGACTCAACTAGAGGAAGAAGAATGCAAGGAGGTCAAACTATAGAAACAACTCGACTAACTCAATTGTCAAATGCAAAAGAATTATGATTCCCAATCAAGGGGTCAAGCAATGCTCGATTAGGGATGGATAAGTTGAATAGCCTTAGGGTACAATCAACGACACTTGGACCGGTCGAGAACCAATTCCAGTTAAAAGAATGGCAGCTCAGCCGGAAAGGTAATTTATAAGGATCAATGATGATTGCGGTGTTCGCAAACATATTGAATTAACAGACTCAAAATGATAATGACAAGGAATGTCAATATGACTACGAGACTTATGGGATTAACCATAATGCAAGCAAGCAAGAATTTCAAGAGCCAAAGGCTCCGAGAGGGTTTTCGGAAGATCGAATAATATTTTGAAGACTTTTGTGAAACACATGAACAAGCTGGGTTGAGCGGATACTCGACAAGGGCGAGGGTTTATTTGAAGGGGTATTCATGTAGCAAAGAACTGCTAGGCAGTAGGCACAAAGTATTCTCGGAACAATAGAGAAAACTTCGGGGTATCTTGTAATAACAAGATCAACGGGGGATGATCGTATGAATGGCAAGTGTAAGTAGTTATCCATACGGATTTATCGGTGGTCAGGAATAGCAAAAGAGATGAGCACAAAGTCTCGAGAGAACATCAGAGAGTATCTTCGGAATCTTCTGATTAGCAGACAATCATCTGAAGTGAGGGGCTCTCCGGAGAAAGTACTTGCGAGAACCTAAAGTTAGTTTTGTTTTTAGCAAATTCATTTAACCCGAATAGGAGAGAGTTCGAGTCCCAGAGTAAAGGTCGAGGAGTAAAAGATCCTAATACCACCCAATGGCGGCGTGGGCCCGTAAGGCACACAGCCAAGTTAGTAAAAGTTTTGCAATGTCTAGACTCGACTTCGGCCAAGGTGTGTGGAAGGGGGATTCCTACAGGCAGTCGGCTCTGATACCAACTTGTGACGCCCTCGATTCAATCGTACACTAATCATACACGCAAATGTGTACGATCAAGATCAAGGACTCACGGGAAGATATCACAACACAACTCTAGACACAAATTAAAATAATACAAGCTTTATATTACAAGCCGAGGGCCTCGAGGGCTCGAATACATAAGCTCGAAAACACAAGAGTCATGGAAGCAACAATATCTCGAGCACGGACATGAGTTAGACAAGTTTGCCTTAAGAAGGCTAGCACAAAAGCAACTACGATCGAAAAGGCAAGGCCTCCTGCTGGATCCTCCTAACCACTCCCGGTCGTCGACGGTCTCCACGTAGTAGTAAGCATCGGCGGTGGCATCCGACTGGCTCCAACATCTGGTTGCATCAACCGGAAACAAGAAGAAAGGGGGAAAAGGAGGAGCAAAGCAACCGTGAGTACTCATCCAAAGTACTCGCAAGCAAGGATCTACACTACATATGCAACATTATCAAAGGGAAGGTTGTATATGTGGACTGGGCTTGAAGTGCGAGAATAGAGAGAAGGCCTAGTCCTATCGAAGACTAGCATCTTCGAAACCACCATCTTGCAGCAAACAAGAGGGAGTAGAGTAGCATAAAGTAAAGTAGCAGTGGTGTTATCAACCTCGTCGGAGATCCTTTCTCGACTCCTGCGAGAAAGAAATCCCAGAGCCATACTATCCGATTATCATCACGATCCGATTCTCATCACCATCCAATTCTCATCACAAGTATCCGATTCTAGTTGTATCGATCGGGATACAACTCCAAGTGTCCGCTACCGTAGGACAGGCTATCGATAGATGTTTTCTTCCCTGCAGGGTGCACCAACTTACCCACCACGCCGCTTAACTCCGGCGGACACACTTTCTGTGGTCATGCCGGCCTCGGCCAAACAATACGCCGCAACCCGACCTAGGCTTAATAGAGAGGCCAGCCACGGACTAAACCTATGCCCCTGTGGGGTCATGGGCCATCTCCCGAACTCCTCAAGACGCTATGCAGGGCGGCGGTGAGCAGACCTAGCTACCTACCTAAAAAGGCGAGAGCTTACCAGTCCAACCCGGCGCCGCTCCGTTCTTGGCGTCTATTAAGCTTGGCTGATGTATACGACCTTGAACGCCCATACTATGCCCACGTGATGGTTAGTGCTATCGGGCCAGAGGCCCCTCGGATCAAATATCCAAATCGTAGTGGATTAGGAACGCAGCGGTAACAAGCGAGACTCACGAAGATGTGACCCCGTTGCCCGTCTCGAGGACTTGCGGCAAGGGCTAGGAATGCCCGCCACGCCTCGTAATTATCTCATGGGCACCTTCCAGGTCAACCCGTCTCCACATCACTCGCAATTACACGCTGGGTACCCCTCGTGGTCGAATTCGCCTTTCCAAGTAACGATGGTAAAGTCCAAGTAACCGTGTGTCCAAACATCAAGGGAAAAAACCGAGGAATCACCCCGGTGAATTCCACTCAATGTAGTCATCAAGGTGAACATAAGAGGATTCACCGAGGTCCACACTTGATGGGTTGCACGACAGAGTCGTATCGGAAGTGGTTAAGGAGGAAATCACCCTCGATGACCACAACCGGATAGCTATACTACAGGGTTAATATCAGAAGTGATGTAGAGGTTTCACCCTCGGTACTCGATAGTAACCTAGTAGTGTCGAGCAACTAAGGGGAAGTGATGTGCGGTGTCGGGGCTCGGTCTTCGATCCCGTTGATCGGGTCTTCAATGATGAAGCAGGGCAACAAGGACAAGGTGGGGGGTCACCGATGGGTCTCTAACCAACCTATACTAAGCGATTTAGGATAAGGTGTAAGGAAACAACAGTGAGATACAAAAGCAGGCTATGCATCGAATAGGTGCAAACAATAACGATAGCAAAATCTAATGCAAGCATGAGAGAATGGAATGGGCGATATCGGGATGATCAAAGGAGGGCTTGCCCGGTTGCTCACGGCAAGAGAGGGGGTCGTCAACACCGTAGTCGAATCCGCCGGCAGCAGGCGTCGGTCTCGTAGTCTCTAGGAGAGAAGAGGGGAAGAAACAATGAATACCAAGTAAACAGATGCATATCAATGCATGACATGCCAAGAAGCGATGCTAGGCGTGCCCCTAACGTGGTATGAGGGGTACTTGGTTAAGGGGAAACATCAGGAAGTTTTCCGGTTAGGACGTCTGTCGAGACAGATGAACCGGAGAGGAAAGTTTGCAGGTTCGATAGGTTAGAGGCGTGTGGTGGACGAACGGATTGCGTATCCGGATTAAATCACGTCGCTCGAGCAACTTTCATGTTGGAAATATTTTAATCCGGATTACGGATTAAAAGATATGATTTTAAAAGATTTTATTAATTTCGGAAATTTAATTAATTATTTAATTAATTTCGAAAATGCATTTATGACATCGGCATGATGTCAAGTCGACATCATCGATCAACAGGGTTGACTTAGTCAACCCCGATGTGGGTCCAAAGATGTCATTCTCTAATAACTCATTAACCTAATCAATGTTAATTAACATTAGTTAATTAAGTTAATTAATGATTAGGGTTAACTAATCAGAATTAATTAGATTAATTAATTAACTAATTAATTAGTTAATTAGTTTTAATTTACTTTCATCCTATTTTTATTTCTGTTTTAATAAAAACCGTTCCTTTTGGGGGGTGGGGCCCCCATGTCATTGGCCCCGAGGGGCACCTGGGCAAGCGGCTGGCCAAGTGGGCATGGCTCAACCCGAGGCCATCGGGGTCGGGCGCCGAGGCCAAGACGGCTGTCGGGGTCAGACGCTGACCGCAAGGCGTGTGGCGCCATGAGGCGGCAGGTGGTGGTGGGTGGGTTTGCCCCGACGGGGGAAGTGCTACGGCCTGGCCGAGCGACGGGCGCGAGGGGGCGTGGAGCCGGCGACGGGAGGCCCTGGGCGTCGGAAGGGGCCGGGTTTCGGTCGTGGGGAGGGCGCCGGCGAGGGTGGCGTCTGGGCGGCCGAGGCGTCGACGGGAGGGAAGAAGAGAGCAGGGGGGGTTAGGCGTTGCATGGCGGCAAGCCGGGCAAAGCCGGGCGACGAACTCTGGCGTCAGACTGGGAGAGGAGAGGGGCGAGGAAGGCGGTGCGGTGGCATGGTGGCGGAGTCGCCGACGGGAGGAAGAGAGGGAACCTGGGGTGTGGCGAGCTCACCGAGCGCCTGGGGTCTAAGCGAGGCTCGGTGGAGGCGGTGACGACCGTGAGGAGGCGGTTGGGGCGAGTTCACGGGCGTCGGGAGGCGGAGGGGTCGGGATCGACCAGCGGCGGGAGCTCGTGCTTGGGGGCGACGGAGGTCTCGGTCGGAGTCTCCGCCCGATCCAGATCGGGCGAGGAGAGGGTGGGGGCGGCGTGGGAGTCTTGAAGCGGCTAGGGTTTGCAGGGGGTATGTGGCGGCTGGGCCGATGGGCCGGCCCAGGGGGGGGGAAGTTGGGCCAGGCCAGGGGGTTTGGGCCAAGGGGTTTTCTCTTCCACACTTTTTGTTTTAAATTTTTGAAAAACTTTTATTTCTATGCCTATGTTTTCAATATGAAGTTGAACCGGGTTTGAATCAACGAGAGTTTAGTCACAGTAACCGAGGTGACGTGGCATGATTAGCGTGGGATTACTGTAGCGTGATTATCCGGGCGTCACAGGGATGCCCCGGAAGGCATCCTCTCTTTCATCTTCAAAACTATCGGTATACCTTACTCGGAGCTATATTTTTATCCATCACATGATATGTGTTTTGCTTGGAGCGTATTTTCAATTTTACTTGCTATTTGAATGAAATCATTGGATCTGAAATATTGAATGAAAAAGAATCCTCACATGGCTAGTTAATTATTTGACTACTCAGTGTTCTTCACTCGTATCTTTTGCAGTAGTTTGACATTTACTCATGTGCTTCACGTATATCCTATGAGTAAATGGTTGAATAAATTGAATGTCATAAACCTAAATTTATATATGTTTAATATGCTTATAACATGGGGAGTAATGACTTCACACATAATAAGTATAAGTAGTAAACTTATTGAAAGTTAGCAAACGTAGAATTGGTCACTTGAACAATTCATGAAAGAATATTGAAGAAAGAGGGATTTCACATATAAATATACTATCTTGGACATCTTTTGTAATTGTGAGCACTCATTGAAATATGACATGCTAAAAGGTTGATGTTGGACAAGGAAGACAACGTAATGGGTTATGTTTTCTTATATCTGAAATAAAGTATATTGTCATGGATCGCCCAACACATTGAGCTTGCCTTTCCTCCTCATGCTAGCCAAATTCTTTGCACTAAGTAGAGATACTAATTGTGCTTCCAAATACCCTTAAACCAAGTTTTGCCATGAGAGTCCACAATACCTACCTATGGATTGAGTAAGATCCTTCAAGTAAGTTATCATCGGTGCAAGCAATAAAAATTGCTCTCTAAATATGTATGATTGATTGGTGTGGAGGAAATAAGCTTTATACGATCTTGTGATGTGGAAGAAATGAAAGCGACGGACTGCATAATAAAGGTCCATATCAAAAGTGGCAATATAAAGTGACGTTATTTCGCATTAAGATTTTGTGCATCCAATCCTGAAAGCGCATGGCAACCTCTGCTTCCCTCTGCGAAGGGCTTATCTTTTACTTTTATCTCTTAACCTTATGCAAGAGTCATGGTGATTTTCACCTTTCCTTTTTATTACATTTAATCCTTTAGCAAGCACCTTGTGTCGGAAAGATTCTGATATATATATATTCAATTGGATGTAAGGCATCATGAACTATTATTGTTGACATTACCCTTGAGGTAAAAGGTTGGGAGGTGAATCTATAAGCCCCTATCTTTCTCTGTGTCTGATTAAAACTTTGAACCCATAAATATCGCGTGAGTGTTAGTAATTGTGGAAGACTAAATGATAGTTGAGTATGTGGAGTTTGCAAAATCAAAGCTCGACATAGACTCTTCACGAAAATAAGATGAATTGCAATTGTTTGATGGTGAGAATATTGTTTGTTAGTTTTCAAGAAAGTTTATGATCTATACTTTAACATGTGATTAGCTTGTTACTTTATCATGAAAAGTTTTATGAGATGATCTATTGTTATGACATATAATGATGCTAGAAAAAGTGATTGGAATTATCATTGATCAAACTTATGCACTTGCTAACATTCACACTTCATAAATTATTTATTTTATCATTTACCTACTCGAGGACGAGAAGGAATTAAGCTTGGGGATGCTGATACATCTCCAACGTATCTATAATTTATGAAGTATTCATTCTATTATACTATCCTTCTAGGATGTTTTATATGCATTTATATGATATTTTATATGATTTTTGGGACTAACCTATTAACCTAGAGCCCAGTGCCAGTTTTTGTTTTCTCCTTGTTTTAGAGTATCGCAGAAAAGGATAACTAAACGGAGTCCAGTTGACGTGCCACTTGACGGAGATCATTTCTGGACCAGAAGAAGCCCGCGGAGTACCAGAAGCAGGCCAGAAGAGTCCCAGGCTGCCCACGAGGGTGGGGGGCGCGCCCACCCCCCTAGGGCGCGCCCCCCTGCCTCGTGGATAGCCCGGAGACCCCCCTGACGTGAAATCAACGCAAAACTCTTCTATATATACCCAAACTTCTAGAAAGAAACCTAGATCGGAAGTTCCACCGCCGCAGGCCTCTGTAGCCACGAGAAGTCAATCTAGGCCCTCTCCGGCACCCTGCCGGAGGGGGCCATCATCACCGGTGGCCATGGAGGAGTATCCCGGAGGGGCCATCATCACCATGAAGGCCAAGTACCCGGAGGGTGGAGGCCATGGAGGAGGAAGCACAAGGGGAGAACCTCTCCTCCTCTCTTCCAGTGGCGTGAGTGCCATCGAGAGGAATCATCGCCACGGTGACCGTCTTCATCAACATCACCATCATCATCACCATCCTCATCTCTTTTACGCGGTCCACTCTCCTGCACCCCGCTGTAATCCATACTTGAACATGGTGCTTTATGCCACATATTATGATCCAATGATGTGTTGCCATCCTATGATGTTTTGAGTATATATCTTTTGTCTTTGGGTTGATTGATGATCTAGATTGGTATGAGTTGTATGTTTTACTTCGGTGCTGTCCTATGTTGCCCTCTGTGTCGCGCAAGCATGAGGGATTCCCGTTGTAGGGTGTTGCAATACGTTCATGATTCGCTTATAGTGGGTTGGTGAGTGACTGAAACACAAACCCGAGTAAGAGGGATTGTTGCGTATGGGAATAAAGAGGACTTGATGCTTTAATGCTATGGTTGGGTTTTACCTTAATGATCTTTAGTAGTTGCGTATGCTTGCTAGAGTTCCAATCATAAGTGCATATGATCCAAGTAGAGGAATTATGTTAGCTTATGCCTCTCCCTCATGTGAAACTGCAATAGTGATTACCAGTCTTGTTAACAATTGCCTAGGACAATTCCGCACACCGATCCATCCTTATTCCACACTCGCTATTTATAATATTTAATAATATATTCTAACTTTATGATAACAGCACCTACTTTTATGTTTTAGCTCTCCGATATCATGCAAAGTTATCCTCTTCATACCCACAACGTAGTTTTATTTCCCGTTTCTAGTTGGAAGTAAACGTCCGGTGCACGTAGAGTCGTATCAGTGGCAGATAGGGCTTGAGAGAATATTGATCTTACATTTAGCTCCTTGTGGGTTCGAAACTCCATACTTATCACTTCCACCTTTGGAAAGTGCTACGATGATTCCTTGCACTTGGGGATTATCAAGCTCTTTTAAGGCCCGTTCTTAGGGGAGCAATAGCGTGGGGTTGATATTCTCGTGTGTGCTTGTTTGCTTTCTTCACTAAGTAGATTTTGTTTTTTCCTTTTTGTTTCTGTTTATTTGTGGGTGAAACATAAAAAATATTTAAAAGAATGAAAATACAAAAAAAATTACTTGCCTTTCATGCCTAAAAAGTTTTTCAAAAAGAGAAGTGATTGGAAAGTTATGCATTGAAGAAGTGAGGGTCGACCTTGAGCACTTGTGTTCATGCTCACGGAAACAATGTAGAATTTTTCATGGAAGTTTCTCTGTAAATAATTATCCCCTTGTATATATTTATTGTGTTATAAAAATAATGTGCCAAGCTTTGGTTTTAGGATGATTAGATTGCTTGTTTACTATGTGCAGAACAAAAACAGAAACTTTGGCTGTAGTGCGTGAATTTACATTTTTTTTACTGGAAGGTCAAATGGGTCTGAAACTTTTTGCACATTACTTCTGTACAAATTTTTCAAATTTTAAAATTTATTCCATAATTTTAGGAGTTACAGAAGTTTGCTAAACTTCCAGATTACTACTGCATCATCTGTTTAAGATGATTACATTTCTCATGCATTGATTGCTTGTTTTGATGAAACTATTGATTTCTGATGCTTGATACGTCTCCAACGTATCTATAATTTTTGATTGTTCCATGTTATTATATTATCCATCTTGGATGTTTTATATGCATTTATATGCTATTTTATATGATTTTTGGGACTAACCTATTAACCTAGAGCCCAGTGCCAGTTTCTGTTTTTTCCTTGTTTTGAGTATCGAAGAAAAGGAATTCCAAACGGAGTCCAATTGACCTGAAAATTCAAGGAGATTGTTTTTGGACCAGAAGAAGCCCACGGAGTACCGAAGATGGACCAGAAGAGTCCCCAGGCCACCACGAGGGTGGAGGGCGCGCCCTACCCCCTGGGCGCGCCCCCCTACCTCGTGGTCGCCTCGTGGACCCCCTGACTTTTTCCCGACTCCAACACCTCTTATATATCCCCAAACTTCTAGAACATAACCTAGATCGGGAGTTCCGCCGCCGCAAGCCTCTGTAGCCACAAAAAACCAATCGGGACACTGTTCTGGCACCCTGCCGGAGGGGGTATCCATCACCGGTGACCATCTTCATCATCCCGGCACTCCATGACGAGGAGGGAGTAGTTCACCCTCGGGGCTGAGGGTATGTACCAGTAGCTATGTGTTTGATCTCTCTCTCTCTCTCTTGTGTTCTTGATTCGGCACGATCTTGATGTATCGTGAGCTTTGCTATTATAGTTGGATCTTATGATGTTTCTCCCCCTCTACTCTCTTGTAATGGATTGAGTTTTCTTTTTGAAGTTATCTTATCAGATTGAGTCTTTAGGATTTGAGAACACTTGATGTATGTCTTGCATGTGCTTCTCTGTGGTGACAATAGGATATTCACGTGATCTACTTGATGTATGTTTTGGTGATAAACTTGCGGGTTCAGTGACCTTGTGAACTTATGCATAGGGGTTGTCACACGTTTTCGTCTTGACTCTCTGGTAGAAACTTTGGGGCACTCTTTGAAGTTCTTTGTGTTGGTTGAATAGATGAATCTGAGATTCTGTGATGCATATCGTATAATCATACCCACAGATACTTGTGGTGACATTGGAGTATCTAGGTGACATTAGGGTTTTGGTTGATTTGTATCTTAAGGTGTTATTCTAGTACGAACTCTAGGATAGATCGAACGGAAAGAATAGCTTCGTGTTATTTTACTACGGACTCTTGCATAGATCGATCAAAAAGGATAATTTCAGGTGGTTTTGTACCCTACAATAATCTGTTCGTTTGTTCTCCGCTATTAGTGATTTTGGAGTGACTCTTTGTTGCATGTTGAGGGATTTTTATATGATCTAGTTATGTTATTATTGTTGAGAGAACTTGTACTAGTGAAAGTATGAACCCTAGGCCTTGTTTCCTAGCATTGCAATACCATTTACGCTCAGTTTTATCGCTTGTTACCTTGCTGTTTTTATAATTTCAGATTACAAAAACCTATATCTACCATCCATATTGCACTTGTATCACCATCTCTTCACCGAACTAGTGCACCTATACAATTTACCATTGTATTGGGTGTGTTGGGGACACAAGAGACTCTTTGTTATTTGGTTGCAGGGTTGTTTGAGAGAGACCATCTTCATCCTACGCCTCCCATGGATTGATAAACCTTAGGTCATCCACTTGAGGGAAATTTTCTACTGTCCTACAAACCTCTGCACTTGGAGGCACAACAACGTCTACAAGAAGAAGGTTGTGTAGTAGACATCATCTGGCACCCTGCCGGAGGGGGGAATCATCTCCGATGGCCATCTTCATCATCTCGGCGGCCACCACGATGAGGAGGGAGTAGTCCACCCTTGGGGCTGAGGGTTTTTACTAGTAGCTGTGTGTTTAATCTCTCTCTCATCTTCTTGCGATGTCACGACATTGATGTATCGCGAGCTTTGTTAATATAGTCGAATCATATGGTGTTTTCCCCTCTCTATCTTGTTGTGATGAATTGAGTTTTTTCCTTTGAGATTTCGTTGTTATCGAATTGAATACTTTTATGGATTTGAGAACACTTGATATTTGTCTTGCAATTGAATACTCGTTGTGAAAATGGGGTATCGTATTGATTCACTTGATATATGTTTTGGCACTCAACTCGCAGATTCCCGAGGTTACATTGGAGTAATCTATGCATAGGGGTTGATGCACGTTCTTGTCTTTGTTTCTCTGATAGAAATCTTGGGGCACTCCTTGAAGTTCTTTGTGTTGGATTGAATATTATGAATCTGAATTTGCTTTGGTGTTATTCTAGTACGAACTCTTGGTTAGATCAATCGGAAAGAATAGCTTCGTGTTATTTTAGTACGGCTCTAGGATAGATTGGTCGGAAAAAATAGCTTTGAGGTGGTTTCGTACCCTACAAACAATTCTGTATTATGTTCTTTGCTAGATAGGAACTTTGGAGTGATTCTTAGTTGCATGTTGAGGGGTGGTTATATGATCCAATTATATTAGCACTTTTGAGAGATTGCACTAGCGAAAGTACGGACCCTAGGCCTCATTTTCAAGCATTACAATACCGTTTTTGTGCCAGTTTACTATTTGTTACCTTGGTGATTTTATTTATTCAGATTATAAAAATATATTTCTACCATCCATATTACACTTTTATCACCATCTCTTTGCCGAACTAGTGCACCTATACAATTCTCCATTGTATTGGGTGTGTTGGGGACACAAGAGATTTTGTCGGTGTACTAGAGTAGGGGTACCCTAGTATCCCAAACTTGTGTACGGGCAGTTGCAGCCCCCCGCGGCAAGGCTTACCGGGTGACCACCAAGGTCCTCCGTGGTTCCTTTGGAGCCATTCAAGAACAAAGTATTCAAGCCAAGGAGACAAGGCCCCGGCAAGGGGAGCTTGCCGAGAAGGCCAGCCAAGGCGCCTAGAAGACAAGGCCCCGGCAAGAGGAGCTTGCCGGGAAGGCCACCCAAGGCACCTAGGAGACAAGGCCCCGGCAAGAGGAGCTTGCCGGGAAGGCCCGGTGAGCGACAAGCTTCCGGACGCGACAAGACAACAACCGGCAAAGGCGCTTGCCATGCAGACCACCACTATGTACCTGCGCTCCGGCACATCCACTAACGTGTCGCCACAGGACCTTTCGGTATGCGTGGAGAGAGGCTCTTGTGACCAGCGGTCTTGTGGTGGCAAGCGGCGGCCGACAAGATTGCCATCGTGGCAAGCGGTGGCGCCCTGGCGGTCTCTTTACGCACTATTGGGGCGGCGTGAGCGGGCATTTAATGCCTACATCCCCGCCGTCGGGGTTAGGTATGAAACACTGTACAAGTAGTTGTACCAACCACAACTCCTTTTCCATTTTTACCCTTGCATACGTTGCCACCTGTCGGAGACCCCTTGAGCATATAAAAGGAGGCCCGTGCGCAACGTAGAGGGGGGGTTCGAAAGGGTCGAAGCCAGAGAACACTCACGCTCAGTCTCGTTAGCAGCTTGTGTGTACTGTAGCACTCAAGCGCTCCCGAGCAAGAACTCAATACACTCAGACATGCAACAGTAGGAGTGTTATCTCTCCGGAGAGCTCCGAAGCTAGGTAAAATCGCTCGTGTGCTTCGCCTCGATCCGCTCTTCGTGCGACCTCCGCCCCCCGCCGAACCGAAAGGGGCTCGGTCCGCCGGTCCCATAGGTGTTCGTGGGTCAGATCAGCCTCCCCGACAGATTTCTTGTATTTGGTTGTAGGGTCGTTTGAGAGAGACCATCTTCATCGTAGACCTCTCACGGTTTGATAAACTTTAGGTCATCCACTTGAAGGAAAATTGCTAGTGTCCTACAAAACTTTGCGCTTGGAGGCCCAACACGTCTCTACAAGAATAAAGTTGCGTAGTAGACATCAAGCTCTTTTCTAGCGCCATTGCCGGGGAGGTGAGTGCTTGAAGGTATATCTTTAGATCTTGCAATTGGATCTTTTAGTTTCTTGTTTTATCACTAGTTTGGTTCATAAAAGAAAACTATAAAAATGGATTGAGGTTGCATCATATTATTGAAGTGGGTTAGACTTAAATGTGCATAGTTTCTTGTTTCTTGTTTTATCACTAGTTTGGCTCATAATATCAAGTTTCCTCTCTTTATGTTGAAAGTTTTGAAGTTGCACTTGTTTTGCCTTCCTATGCTAGTTGATTCTTGTTCCCATAAATTGTTTGCTCACAAAATCCCTATGCAAGTGGGTTAGACAAAAATATGTTTGCCATGTGATTCATGATGCTCTTGTTATGTTTCAATTCTTATCTTTTATGCGAGTATCATTGAAATCATCATGCCTAGCTTAAAAGGCATTAAAGAAAAGCGCTTGTTGGGAGATAACCCAACACCATTTGTGTGTGTTCACATTATTATGCTACTGTATTGATCATGTTTTATTGCTTTTGTTTCAATAAAGTGCCAAGTAAAGCCTTTGGGATCATGTTGGGTGATAGTTGATTTGACCTTGCTGAAAAACAGAAACTTTTGCACTCACGAAAATAATTCTTATTTTTAACAGAAGAGTGATTTTGAGTTGATTATTTTTTAAGAAGTTTATTATACAAATCTCTCACGTGGTCCTAATTTTTTCATAATTTTTGGAGTAGCAGAAGTATAGTTTGAGTACAAATTACTACACATTGTTCTCTTTTTGACAGATTCTGTTTTCAATGCATAGTTTGTTTGTTTTCTAGTTTCTATGGCTTAATTTTCTCAATATAAATTGTGGAAATGATATGCTACAGTAGGAATTTTGTGGAAAAAATTATGAATATTTTTTTTTACAGTACAAAAAGTGAAAGGGTTCGCTCTTTATCATACTAACCTATCTCACAAAGTTCCGTTAAGTTTCGTGTGATCGAAGTTTTCAAGTTTTGGGTGAGATGTCGATATGAGGAGAATAAGGAGTTACAAGACCCTAAGCTTGAGGATTCCCAAGCCACACCAAGGTGATACTCAAGGAAGATCCAAGCAACTAAGCTTGGGGATGCCCCGGAAGGCATCCCCTCTATCGTCTCCGACATTATCGGTAACCTCACTTGGAGCTATATTTTTATTCATCACATGATATGAGTTTTACTTGGAGTGTCATTTTATTTTGTTAGGATTCGATTGCTGTTATTTAGAATAATTTTTTGCATCTTTTATTTCATTAAAAGTGGCGTTGATAGCCTTTGCCATGCTTATCTTGCAAGTATACATGTTGCTGTTTGAAAACAGAAAGTTTATCGATGTTGCAAAAATTCCCGAGGAAGGTCAGAATGTGCTAAAATGTTGAAACTTTTTGCAAATTAATCTCTGATAAATTTTCTACAGTGTGGTAGATTTTCATAATCTTTGGAGTTAGAGAAGTATTGATAATCTTGCATTCTTTAAAGACTGTACTGTTTTAGCAGATTGCTGTTATGTTTGCATTGTTTGCATATGTTTGCTTGTTTAATGATTCTATTTGCGGATAGGAGTATTAAATATGCAGAGTCATTTAGTATGAAATGTTGAATAATAATTTTAGTGATTTGATACAGTAGAGAATGATAAGGTTTTTGCATTAGTTTATACTAACTTATCTCACGAGTTCTTGTTGAGTTTTGTGTGGATGAAGCTTTTGAGATTTAGGAAAACCATGATATGAGAGGAATTAAGGAGACACAAAATCTCAAGCTTGGGGATGCCAAAGGCACCCCAAGATAATATTGCAAGAAGTCTCAAGTATCTAAGCTTGGGGATGCCCCGGTAGGCATCCCACCTTTCTTCTTCAGCAATTATCGGTTAGTATCGGTTGAGCCTAAGTTTTGCTTCTTCACATGAGTTGTGCTATTCTTAGAATGTCATTTTATTTTTGTTTTACTTGTTGTTTCAATAAAATACTTAGATTTGAAAGTTTTTAAATAAAATAGAGTCCTAAAATAGTTTCCAAGGAGGCTAAGTAAGCGGCATTCACATCCCGTCAACGAAGCTCTTTATTATGGAATTGCTCTTGTGCTTCACTTATATCCTATGAGTAAATTGTTGAATATATTGAATGTCATGATGTTGAAATCATATCATGCCTAGTGGTAGCTTCACATTGGGTTTAGAAAGTGAAATCGTTTTAGGCTTGACAATCACAATTTTGGTCATACAAGCAATTCCTGAATAATTAGTATAAGGAAGAGAACTTTCACATGCAAATACACTATCTTGGAAATCTTTTGTGATTGTGAGCCCCCATCAAAATATTATATGCCAAAATTGTTGATGTTGGACAAGGAAGACAACGTAATGATTTATGGTTGTTCATATTTACATAGAAGTTGTCTTGTCATAGATCCTTCAACATGTGGTGCTTGCCCCCCATCTTTTCTAGCCAAGAATTCCGCACCAAGTAGAGATACTACTTGTGCATCCAAAACCCTTAAACCCAAATCTTATTTTCAAGAGTCCACCATACCTACCTATGGATTGAATAAGATCCTTTAAGTAAGTTGTCATCGGTGCAATAAGGCAATAAAAATTGCTTCTAAAAGTGTTAGATCATTTAGTGTAAGAGAAAATTGAGCGTTGGACAAACTTGTGATGGCAAAGAATAAAAGCGACAGACTGCATAATAAAGGTTGCTATCATAAGGGGCAATATAAGGTGACGTTCTTTTGCACTAATGGGTTGAGCATACAAACAAATAAGCGCATGGCAACCTCTGCTTCGCTCTGCGAAGGGCCTATCTTTTACTTTTCAATATTTACTTTTATGCAAAGAGTCAAAGTTTTTCTCTCTCTTCCTTTTTTATTTTTCTCTTTTGGCAAGCATCATGTGGTGAGGAAAGATCTAGGAACATATGTCCAGTTGAATATGGGTAGCATGAGTTCTTATTGTTGACATCACCCTTGAGGTGAATACGTTGGAAGGCAAAACAATAAGCCCCTATCTTTCCATGTGTCTGGTCGAAACGTTTTGCTCATGTGTATGCGGTGAGTGTTAGCAATCATAGAAGACTATAAGATGGTTTAGTATGTGGAGCTCTTACTTAAACTCCGTTGAATAAGTTGAATTGCAATTGCTTGGTGACTAAGAACATAGGTTGTTGAGTTTCAAGAGGGTTCATTGTTTGAACCTTAACATGTGAATTGGTTGCTACTATAACATGAGAAGTTTTATAAGAAAGAATTGTTGTTATGATGCTAGGAAAAGTGATTGAAATTGTCATTGATCAAACTTGTGCACTTTGCTAGCATTCACACTTCATAAATTATTTATTTTATCATTTACCTACTCGAGACGAGTAGGAATTAAGCTTGGGGATGTTGATATGTCTCCAACATATCTATAATTTATGAAGTATTCATGTTGTTATTTTGTCATACTTGGATGTTTTACAATCATTTTATAGCAACTTTATATCAGACTAACCTATTGACCCAGTGCACAGTGCCAGTTGTTATTTTTTGCTTGTTTTTTTACACCGTAGGAAACCAATGTCAAACAGGGTCCAAACACTGCGAAACTTGTTGGAGATTTTTTATGGACCAGAACACCCAAGATGGGCCAGAGCAGCACTTGGGGGTGCCCCTAGGGGGGCACAACATGTGGGTTGTGCCCACCTCGGTGGCCTCCCGCACCCCCTCTTTACCCTATAAATTCACAAATATTCCAACCCACCAGGGCGCGTCTGGGGGCCCAGGCGCACCCAGGTGGGTTGTGCCCACCTCAGTGGCCTCCCGCACCCCCTCTTTACCCTATAAATTCACAGATATTCCAAAACCCTTCGGGGTTAACCTAGACCAAAAGTTTCGCCGCCGCAAGGCTCTGTAGCCACCGAAAACCAATCTAGAACCGTTCCGGCACCCTGCCGGAGGGGGTAATCATCTCCGGTGGCCATCTTCATCATCCCAGCAACCACCACGATGAGGAGGGAGTAGTCCACCCTCGGGGCTGAGGGTTTGTACCAGTAGCTATGTGTTTAATCTCTCTCTCTCTCTCGTGTTCTTGAGATCTAACGTTCTTGTTGTATCGCGGGCTTTGTTAATATAGTCAGATCATATGGTGTTTTCCCCTCTCTATCTTGTTGCGATGAATTGAGTTTTTCCCTTTGAGATTTCGTTGTTATCGGATTGAATACTTTTATGGATTTGAGAACACTTGATATATGTCTTGCAATTGAATACTCGTGGTGACAATGGGGTATCGTATTGATTCACTTGATATATGTTTTGGCACTCAACTCGCGGATTCCCAAGGTGACATTGGATTAATCTATGCATGGGGGTTGATGCACATTCTTGTCTTTATTTCTCCGGTAGAAATCTTGGGGCACTCCTTGAAGTTCTTTGTGTTGGATTGAATATTATGAATCTGAATTTGCTTTGGTGTTATTTTAGTGCAAATTCTAGGGTAGATTGATCAGAAAAATAGCTTTGAGGTGGTTTCGTACCCGACAAACAATTCCGTCTTATGTTCTCCGCTAGATAGGAACTTTGGAGTGATTCTTCATTGCACGTTGAGGGGTGGTTATATGATCCAATTATATTAGCACTATTGAGAGATTGCACAAGCGAAAGTACGGACCCTAGGCCTCATTTTGAAGCATTGCAATACCGTTTTTCTGCCCATTTACTATTTGTTACCTTGCTGTTTTTATTTATTCAGATTATAAAAATATATTTCTACCATCCATATTACACTTTTATCACAATCTCTTCGCCGAACTAGTGCACCTATACAATTTGCCATTTTATTGGGTGTGTTGGGGACACAAGAGATTTCTTGTATTTGGTTGGAGGGTTGTTTGAGAGAGACCATCTTCATCCTACACCTCTCACAGATTGATAAGCCTTAGGTCATCCACTTGAGGGAAAATTGCTATTGTCCTACAAAACTCTGAACTTGGAGGCCCAACACGTGTTTACAAGAATAAAGTTGCATAGTAGACATCAATCTTGTGTGAGCGTAGGAAAATTGTATAATTGGGTGCTACGTTTCCCAACAGTGGTATCAGAGCCAGGTCTATGGATAGATGATATGCACGAGTAGAACACAGAGAGTTATGGGCAGTGATGGTCATACTGCTTACCACCAATGTCTTATTTTTATTCGGCATATTGTTGGATGAAGAGGCACGGGCCAACCTTACATGACCATGTTCATGAGACCGGCTCCACCGACAGACATGCAACTAGTTTTGCATAAAGGTGGCTAGCGGGTGTCTGTTTCTCCAACTTTAGTTGGATCGAATTTGACTGCGGCCAGTCCTTGTTGAAGGTTAAAACAGCAAACTTGATAAATCATCGTTGTGGTTTTGATCCGTAGGTAAGAACGGTTCTTGCTATAAGCCCGTAGCAGCCACGTAAAACTTGCAGAAACAAAGTAGAGGATGTCTAATTGTTTTTGCAGGGCATGTTGTGATGTGATATGGTCAAGACGTGATGTGATATGAGTTATTGTATGAGATGATCATGTTTTGTAAAAGTTCTCGGCAACTGGCAGGAGCCTTATGGTTGTCGCTTTATTGTATGAAATGCAAACACCGTGTAACTGCTTTACTTTATCACTATGCGTTAGCGATAGTTGTAGAAGCAATAGTTGGCGAGACGACCACGACGCTACGATGGAGATCAAGGTGTCAAGCCGGTGATGATGGAGATCATGACGGTGCTTTGGAGATGGAGATCAAAGGCACAAGATGGTGATGGCCATATCATGTCACATATTTTGATTGCATATGATGTTTATATTTTGTGCATCTTATTTTGCTTAGTACGACGGTAGCATTATAAGATGACCCCTTACTAAAATTGGTATAAGTGTTCTCCCTGAGTATGCACCGTTGCAACAGTTCGTCGTGCCGAGACACCACATGATGATCGGGTGTGATAAGCTCTACATTCACATACAACGGGTGCAAGACAGTTTTGCACATGCGGAATACTCAGGTTAAACTTGACGAGCCTCGCATGTACAGACATGGCCTCGGAACACTGGAGACCGAAAGGTCGAACGTGAATCATATAGTAGATATGCAACATAGATATGTTCACCATTGAAGACTACTCCATCTCACGTGATGATCGGACATGGTTTAGTTGATATGGATCACGTGATCATTTAGATGACTTGATGGATGTCTATCTAAGTGGGAGTTCTTAAGTAATTTGATTAATTGAACTTCAATTTATCATGAACTTAGTCCTGAAAGTATTTGCATATCTATGTTGTAGATCAATAGCTTGCAATGTAGCTCCCCATTTATTTTTTATATGTTCCTAGAGAAAATAAGTTGAAAGATGATGAGTAATGATCTTGTTGGATCCGTGATCTGAGGATTATCCTCATTGCTGCACAGTAGAATTGTGTCCTTGATGCACCGCTAGGTGACGGAACTATTGCAGGAGCAGATACAGACGTTATGAATGTTTGGCAAGCTCGGTATGATGACTACTTGATGGTTTAGTGCGCCATGCTTTACGGCTTAGAACCGGGACTTCAAAACGTTTTAAACGCCACGGTGCATATAAGATGTTCGAAGAGTTGAAATTGGTATTTCACACTCATGCCCGAGTCGAGAGGTATGAGCCCTCTGACAAGTACTTTGCCTACAAGATGGAAGAGAATAGCTCAAGTAGTGAGCATGTGCTCAGAATGTCTGAGTACTACAATCGCTTGAATCAAGTGGGAGTTAATCTTACAGGTAAGATAGTGATTGACAGAGTTCTCTAGTCACTATCACCAAGTTACTAGAACTTCGTGATGAACTATAATATGCAAGGGATGACGAAAACGATTCCCAATCTCTTCACGAGGCTGAAATCAGCAGAGGTAGAAATCAAGAAATAGCATCAAGTGTTGATGGTTAACAAGACCACTAGTTTCAAGAAAAAGGGCAAGGGAAAGAAAGGTAAACTTCAAAAGAATGGCAAGAAAGTTGCCACTCCCATGAAGAAGCCCAAAAGCTAGACCCAAGCCTGAAACCGAGTGCTTCTACTACAAAGGAAATGATCACTGGAAGTGGAACTGTCCTAGATACTTGCCAGATAAGAAGGATGGCAAAGTGAACAAAAGTATATCTGATATACATGTTATTGATGTGTACTTTACTAGTGTTTATAGCAACCCCTCGGTATTTGATCTTTGGTTCGGTTGCTAAGAGTAGTAACTCGAAACAGGAGTTGCAAAATAAACAGAGACTAGTTAAGGGTGAGGTGACGATGTGTGTTGGAAGTGATTCCAAGGTTGATAAGATCACCATCGCACACTCCCTTTACCTTCGGGATTAGTTATTCGGTGTTTGCGTTGAGCATGAATATGATTTGATCATGTTTATTGCTACACGGTTATTCATTTTAGTCAAAGAATAATTGCTGTTCTGTTTACATGAATAAAACCTTCTATGGTCATACACTCAATATAAATGGTTTATTGAATCTCGATCGTAGTGATACACATATTCGTAATATTGATGCCAAAAGATGCAAAGTTGATAATGATAGTGCAACATACTTGTGGCACTACCATTTAGGTCATATTGGTGTAAAGCGCATGAATAAACTCCATGCAGATGGGCTTTTGGAATCACTTGATTATGAATCATTTGATACTTGCGAACCATGCCTCATGGGCAAGATGACTAAAACTCCGTTCTCCAGAACAATGGAGCGATCCACAGACTTATTGGAAATAATACATACTGATGTATGTGGTCCGATGAGTGTTGAGGCTCGCGGCGGGTATAGTTATTTTCTGAACTTCACAGATGATTTGAGCAGATATGGGTATATCTACTTGATGAAACACAAGTTTGAAACATTTGGAAAGTTCAAATAATTTCAGAGTGAAGTGGATAATCATCATAGCAAGAAAATAAAGTTTCTACGATCTGATCGTGGAGGCGAATATTTGAGTTACGAGTTTGGCATTCATTTAAAACAATGTGGAATAGTTTCACAACTCACACCACCTGGAATGCCACAGTGTAATGGTGTGTCCGAACGTCAGAACTGTAATTTATTAGATATGGTGGGTTCTATGATGTCTCTTTCCGATTTACCACTATCATTTTGGGGTTATGCATTAGAGACAGGTGCATTCACGTTAAATAGGGCACCATCTAAATCCGTTGAGATGACACCGTATGAACTATGGTTTGACAAGAAACCTAAGCTGTCATTTCTTAAAGTTTAGGGTTGCGATGCTAATGTGAAAAAGCTTCAGCCTGATAAGCTCGAACCCAAATCAAAGAAATGTGGCTTCATAGGATACCCAAAAGAAACCGTTGGGTACACCTTCTATCATAGATCCAAAGGCAAGATCTTTGTTGCTAAAAATGGATCCTTTCTAGAGAAGGAGTTTCTCTCGAAAGAAGTGACTGGGAGGAAAGTAGAACTTGAAGAGGTAATTGTAACTACTCTCGAATTGGAAAGTAGCTCATCATAGAAAACCGTTCCCATGATGCCTACACCAACTAGTGAGGAAGCTATTGATAATGATCATGAAACTTCAGGATCAAGTTAGTACCGAACCTCGTAGGTCATCTAGAGTACGTTTCGCACTAGAGTGGTACGATAATCCTGTTCTGGAAGTCATGTTACTAGATCATGATGAACCTACGAACTATGGGGAAGCGATGATGAGCCCAGATTCTGCAAAATGGCTTGAGGCCATGAAATCTGAGATAGGATCCATGTATGAGAACAAACTATGGAATTTGGTGGACTTGCCCAATGATTGGCAAGCCATAGAGAATAAATGGATCTTCAAGAGGAAGATGGACGCTGATGGTGGTGTTACTATCTACAAAGCTCAAATTGTCACAAAAGGTTTTCGACAAGTTCAAGGTGTTGACTACGATGAGATTTTCTCACTCGTATCGATGCTTAAGTCTGTCCAAATCACGTTAGCAATTGTCGCACTTTATGAAATCTGGCAAATGGATATCAAAACTGCATTCCTTAATGATTTATTAAAGAAGAGTTGTATATGATTCAACCAGAAGGTTTTGTCAATCCTAAAGGTGCTAAATGTGCAAGCTCCAGCAATCCATCTATGGACTGGTGCAAGCATCTCGGAGTTGGAATATATGCTTTGATGAGTTGATCAAAGCATATGTTTTATACAGACTTGCGATGAAGCCTGTATTTATAAGAAAGTGAGTGGTAGCACTACAACTTTTCTGATAAGTATATGTGAATGAAAATATTGTTGATCAAAAATGATGTAGAATTTTCTGGAAAGCATAAAGGAGTGTTTCAAATGAGTTTTTCAAAGAAAGACCTCAGTGAAGCTGCTTACGTATTGAGCATCAAGATCTATAGAGATAGATCAAGACGCTTGATAAGACTTTTGATGAGTACATACCTTGATAAGATTTTGAAAGAGTTCAAAATGGATCAGTCAAAGAAGGAGTTCTTGCCTGAGTTGTAAGGTATGAAGTTGAGTAAGACTCAAAACCCAACCACGGCAAAAGATAGAGAGAGAATGAAAGTCATTCCCTATGCCTAAGCCATAGGTTCTATAAAGTATGCCATGTTGTGTAACAAACCTGTTGTGTACCTTGTCATGAGTTTGGCAAGGGGGTACAATAGTGATCCAGGAGTGGATCATCGACATGATCAAAATTATCCTTAGTTACCTAATGTGATCGAAGGAAATATTTCTTAGTTATGGAGGTGATAAAGAGTTCATTGTAAAGAGTTACGTCGATGCAAGCTTTTACACTGATCCAGATGACTCTGAGTCTCAATCTAGATACATATTGAAAGTGGGAGCAATTAGCTAGACTAGCTTCATGCAGAGCATTGTAGACATAAAAAATTTGCAAAATACATACGGCTCTGAATGTGGCAGACCCGTTGACTAAACTTCTCTCAGAAGCAAAACATGATCACACCTTAGTACTCTTTGGGTATTAATCACATAGCAATGTGAACTAGATTATTGACTCTAGTAAACCCTTTGGGTGTTGGTCACATGGCGATGTGAACTATTGGTGTTAAATCACATGACGATGTGAAATAGATTATTGACTCTAGTGCAAGTGGGAGACTGAAGGAAATATGCCCTAGAGGCAATAATAAAGTTCTTATTTATATTTCCTTATATCATGATAAATGTTTATTATTCATGCTATATTGTATTAACCGAAAACTTGATATATGTGTGGATACATAGACAAAACACAGTGTCCCTAGTAAGCCTCTACTAGACTAGCTCGTTAATCAAAGATGCTTAAGTTTCCTAGACATAGACATATGTTGTCATTTGATGAACGGGATCACATCATTAGGAGAATGATGTGATGGACAAGACCCATCCGTTAGCTTAGCATAGTGATTGTTAAGTTTTATTGCTATTGCTTTCTTCATGACTTATACATATTCCTTTGACTATGAGATTATGCAACTCCCGGATACCGGAGGAATACCTTGTGTGCTATCAAACGTCACAATGTAACTAGGTGATTACAAAAATGCTCTACAGGAATCTCCAAAGGTATTTGTTGGGTTGGCATAGATCGAGATTAGGATTTGTCACTCTGAGTATCGGAGAGGTACCTGTGGGCCCTCTCGGTAATGTACATCACGATAAGCCTTGCAAGCAATGTGACTAATGAGTTAGTTACGCGATGATGCATTATGGAACGAGTAAAGAGACTTGTCGGTAACGAAATTGAACCAGGTATGAAGATACCGACGATCGAATCTCGGGCAAGTAACACACCGATGACAAAGGGAATTACGTATTTGTCATTGCGGCGACCGATAGAGATCTTCGTAGAATATGTAGGAACCAATATGAGCATGCAGGTTCCGCTGTTGGTTATTTACCGAAGAGGTGTCTTGGTCATGTCTACATAGTTCTCGAACCCGTAGGGTCCGCACGCTTAATGTTCGATGACGATTTTGTATTATATGAGTTATGTGATTTGGTGACCGAATGTTGTTCGGAGGCCCGAATGAGATCATGGACATGGTGAGGAGTCTCGAAATGGTCGAGAGGTAAAGATTTATATATAGGACGATGGTATTCGGACACTGGAAGTGTTTCGGGGTGCACCGGGTACTTATTGGGTCACCGGAAGGGGTTTCGGGCACCCCCGGCAAAAGATATGGGCCTTATGGGCCAAGATGGGAAATACACCAGCCACAAAGGGGCTGGTGCGCCCCCCCCCCATATGGGCTGGCCAAATTGGAGTATAAAAGGGGAAGGAGGAAAGGAAAAGGGAATAGGATTCCCCTCTTCCCTTCCTACTCCGAATAGGAATAGGAAAGGGGGGAAGCCGAATTGGGAGGACCCCAAGTAGGATTCCTCCTACTTGGGGCGCCCCCTTGGCTGCCTCTCCTCCCCTCCATCCTATATATATGTGGGGGAGGCACCGCTAGAACACACAACAAACACTGTTAGCCGTGTGCGGTGCCCCCCTCCACAGTTTACGCCTCCGGTCATATTCACGTAGTGCCTAGGCGAAGCCCTGCGTGGATCACTTCACCATCACCATCACCATGCCGTCGTGCTGACGCCTGACGGAACTATCCCTCGATACTTTGCTGGATCAAGAGTTCGAGGGACGTCATCGAGCTGAACGTGTGCATAACTCGGAGGTGCCGTACGTTCGGTGCTTGATCGGTCAGAACGAGAAGTTTGACTACATCAACTGCGTTGTCAAACGCTTCCGCTTTCGGTCTACGAGGGTACATGGACACACTCTCCCCCTCTCATTGCTATGAATTTCCTAGATAGATCTTGCGTGAGCGTAGGAAGATTTTGAAATTGCATGCTACGTTTCCCAACAAAATTCTAGCTAATACTTCATCATGTTTAATCAACTGTATGTGATCCAAACCACAATCAGGTCACATGGGCCAGCCTTTAATTCAGTTGGAGCACCCAAATCAATGGTGAAATCATAATCAACAATAGTTGCACTCAAAACAGTGAATATTTTAGTTGTTTGATCACATGGTGAACTCAAAACAGCAAGATAATCATCTAAAACTGGTGGCGTGAGCAAATCAGTACCTTCATTATTACCTTGTAGTCCTCGCTCACATGAAGTAAGAGTGATCGGTGATGTTGCCTCATAAACTCCATGTGGCTTAATCATAGTTGGTGGTGCAGCGGTGGAAGTAACCTTCTTTGATGGGGATTCTATTGCACCCTTGTTCGTCGTGTATACTCGTTGTTGTAGGGTGAAACCCTAGATGAGATCTTTTCACACTTGGGGGTGGGGGAAAAGTGATGAACACACAAGAACACAAGAAGAGAATCACTCAAACAAGCCCAAATAACACATCCACTAGAGTAGCATACATGAGATCCACAAGTATACAAGAACAATTCAAGGAAAATATCACCAGGGTAGAGTTCTTCCCACTCCAAGTAGATGAGGTCTTGATGTTGAACTTCTCCAAGAGGAGGCCTTGATAATCCACAAGGATTCTTCCCAAAGAGGGCTCTTGATCTCCAAGAGGAGGGGATACAAGGAGCAAAGCTCTCTAGTGTCTATCAAATACTTTGCTGACCATAATAATGAGCTAGGGGAAGAGTTTTCATAGGCTAGGGACGAAATAAGAGGAAAAAGGGGTACAAGGGTCTTTCTAATGCAAAATGCACGTGGGCATAACGGAGGAGTCTGGGCACCCGGGGTAAAGTTGCCCGGGCACCCGGAGGAAGATGCATCAGGGGGGCGGGCACCCAGACCATCCAGAGGGCCGCAGCCTAGGAGCTGAAGGGGGCCGGGAACCTGGGGGTGATGGCCCGGGCACCCGGGGTGGGCGGCTGTCACCCAGGCGAGGGGCCGGGCACCCGGGGAGCGTTGGGGCAACGCCTAGGCTCTGGCCGGGCACTTGGGGTGATCAGAGGGCCGACCCAGGGAGCGATTGAAGGCCCGGGCACCCGGGGGCAGCGGGGGCCGGGCGCCCGGAGTGTCCAGAGCCTCCGTTCCTTCACGCATTTTGTGGCTTCCCTCATCCTCCTTCTCCTTGGGTGCTTGGGTCTCCATCCTAGCCTCGTCACGGTCATCTTCTTGGTACCTAAGAATGCACAACATTTCCATTTGAGGTAGAACCCAATTCTCAAGTGAATCCGAACGACACTCGAAGAGGAAAGAATTGACCTCGGTCTCGATGGCGCGTGCACGTGCACGTGCTCTTGTCATTGGTCCTCTTCATGCTTGTGGTGGTGTCGGAGTGTCCATGTGGATGGTCGAGGGATGCTCCGCATCATCTCGCCCCCTTGGGAGAGATGCGTCCGCGGATCATGATCTTTATCACCATGGTATTGGGACAAGTCCTTGACGTTGAAGATGTCGCTTACGTTGTACTTGTCACGTGGAATGTCGATCTTGTAGGCATTGTCATTGTAGCGTGTGAGCACCTTGAAAGGTCCATCAGCTCTCGGAAGTAGCTTAGATTTGCGCTCCTTGGGGAAGTGATCCTTGCGAAGATGTAACCATAGGAGATCGCCCGGTTGGAACACCATTGGTGACTTGTTGATGTTGAGCTTGGTGGAGAGGCGGTGTACTTTGACGCTCGATCGTGAACCTTGTTTATTCATGCATATTCTTGAGATAACTTGTTGTTGCACTAGCATCCATGTTCGCTCATTCTTGTAGCGGTAGAGGAATGATGTCTAAGGGCGACAAAGGGTTGAAGCCTTAGACAACCTCGAAGGGGGACTTGCCGGTAGTAGAGTGTCTTGCACGGTTATAGGCGTGCTCGGCAATGGGTAAGCACTCCTCCCACTCCTTGATGTTCTTATTTATCAACACGCGTAAGAGAGTGGATAGCGTCCAGTTAGTGACTTACGTTTGGCCATCGGTTTGAGGATGATAGGCCGTGGAGAATAGTAGCTTGATCTTTGAGCTTGGCGCATAGCGTCTTCCAAAAGTAGCTTAGGAACTTGACGTCTCGGTCCGACACAATTGTCTTTGGCACTCCAACCTCAAGATTTTCCTGCAAAAAAGATTTGCGACATGTGAAGCATCGTCTATCTTATTGCATGGGATGAAATGTGCCATTTTAGAGAATCAGTCCACAACAACAAATACAGAATCCTTGCCATTTTGAGTCCTAGGTAACCAAGCACAAAATCCATGCTAATATCTTCCCATGGTAGATGTGGAATAGGAAGTGGCATATGTAAACCATGGGATTGAGCTTGTGACTTAGCTTTGCGGCATGTAGAGCACCAGTTGGTGAAGCATGAGACATCGCGAAACATCTTGGGCTAAAAGTAGTTCTTGGAGAGCGTGGAAAAAGTCTTGTCGCGTCCAAAATGTCCCATCAGTCCTATGTTACGTCCATTTTGCATCATGTTTCTTACTGTTATTTACAATGTTTTTATCCATAAAAATGCTTTTTGGAGTCATTCTAATGCCTTTCCCCCATAATTTGCAAGGTACACACCAAAAGGGAGAATTCTGGCAGCTGGAAATCTGGACCTGAAAAAGCTACGTCAGGCCAACTATTCTGCACATCTCCAAATGAGCTGAAACTCCACGAGGATTTTTTTATGGAATATTTAAGAAATACTGGAGCCAATAAACACTAGAGGGGGGCCACCAGGTGGGCACAGCCCACCTGGGCGCGCCAGGCCCCCCTGGCGCGTCCTGGTGGGTTGTGGCCTCCTCGGGCCACCTCTGGTTCCCATCTTCTGGTATATAAGTCATTTTTACCTAGAAAAAATGAGGAGAGGACTTTCGGGACGAATTGCCACCGTCTCGAGGCGGAACTTGGGCAGGAGAACTTTTGCCCTCCGGCAGAGCGACTCCGTCAGGGGAACTTCCCTCCCCAAGGGGGAAATCATCGTCATCATCATCACCAACAACTCTCCCATCTTGGGGAGGGCAACCTCCATCAACATCTTCACTAGCACCATCTCATCTCAAACCCTAGTTCATCTCTTGTATTCAATCTTGTTACCGGAACTATAGATTGTTGCTAGGGGGTGACTAGCAATGTTGATTACATCTTGTGGTTGATTATTATATGGTTTATTTGGTGGAAGATTATATGTTCAGATCCATTATGCATATTAATACCCCTCTGATCATGAGCATGTTTGTTGTTTGTGAGTAGTTACCTTTGTTCTTGAGGTCACGGGATAAATCATGTTGCAAGTAATCATGTGAATTTGATATGTTGAGGATGCTTGTGGGAGGGTTAATCATAAGTAGGAGGTTTGTTCAAGTAAGAACAACACCTAAGCACCGGTCCACCCACATATCAAATTATCAAAGTAGCGAACACAGACCAAACCAACATGATGAAAGTGACTAGATGAAATTCCCGTGTACCCTCAAGAACGCCTTTCTTATCATAAGAGACAGTTTTGGCCAGTCCTTTGCCTCAAAAGAATTGGGCTACCTTGCTGCATACTTGTTACTATTATCGTTACTTGCTCGTTTCAAATCATCTTGCTATCAAACTACTCCGTTACTTACAATTTCAGCACTTGCACACATTACCTTACTGAAAACTACTTGTCATTTCCTTCTGCTCCTCGTTGGGTTCGACACTCTTACTTATCGAAAAGATCTACAATTGACCCCCTATACTTGTGGGTCATCAAGGCTATTTTCAAAGCGCCGTTGTCGGGAGTGAAGCGCCTTTGGTAAGTGGAATTCGGTAAGGAAACATTTATATAGTGTGCTGAAATTTATTGTCACTTGTTACTATGGAATACAATCCTTTGAGGGGTTTGGTCGGGGTATCTTCACCTCGTCCGGAACCACAATTAATTGCCCCTCA
Source organism: Aegilops bicornis (assembly GCA_021605145.1). Classification (NCBI taxonomy): domain Eukaryota; kingdom Viridiplantae; phylum Streptophyta; class Magnoliopsida; order Poales; family Poaceae; genus Aegilops; species Aegilops bicornis. Next base: position 580,244,737 of record CM038670.1, read on the forward strand.
ACCTACTGCACCTACTGAAAATATTGAATATGAAATTCCTTCGGGTATGATAGAACAACTTCTAGCTAATCCTTATGCAGGAGATGGAACCGAACATCTTGATATGCACTTGATATATGTGGAACAAATTTGTGTATTGTTTAAGCTTGCAGGTTTACCCAGAGATGAGGTGATGAGAAAGTTTTTCCCTTTATCTTTGAATTTAAAAGCATTGGCATGGTATAGGCTTTGTGATGATATTGGATCATGGAATTGGAATCGTTTGAAATTGGAGTTCCACCAAAAAAATTATCCTATGCATCTAGTTCATCGTGATAGGAATTATATATATAATTTTTGTCCTCATGAAGGAGAAAGTATCGCTCTAGCTTGGGGTAGGCTTAAATCAATGTTATATTCATGCCCCAATCATGAGCCCTCAAGAGAAATTATTGTTCAGAACTTTTATGCTCGGCTTTCTCGTAATGATCAAACCATGTTGGATACTTCTTGTGCTGGTTCTTTTATTAAGAAACTATTGAATTCCGATGGGATCTTCTGGAAAGAATTAAACGCAACTCTAAAGATTGGGAACTCAACAAAGGTAAAGAGTCAGGTATAATGCTTAAGTATGATTGTGTTAAATCTTTTGATACCGATGCTTTTCAAAAGTTTAGCACTAAATATGGACTTGACTCTGAGATAGTAGCCTCCTTTTGTGAATCATTTGCTACCCATGTTGAACTCCCTAAAGAGAAGTGGCTTAAATATCACCCACCTATTAAAGAAGAAATTAAAGAACCGGTACCAGTTAAAGAAGAAACTATACTCCATAATGTTGATCCAGTTGTTCGTACAGCTTATATTGAGAAACCCCATTTTCCCGTTAGGATAAAGGAACATGCTAAAGTTTCAACTGTGGTTAACAAAAGCTCTGTTAGAACACCTTAACCATATGAACAAATTAGAGTTGAACCTAATATTGCTAAGGTTAAAGATCTCTTAGAAGAAGATGTGGATGGGCATGTTATTTACTTCTGTGCAGAAGCTGCTAGAATTGCCAAACCCGAAAAAAGGGATAAAAATAGGCCAGTTGTTGGCATGCCTGTCATTTTTGTTAAAATAGAGATCACTGTTATCATGGTTTATGTGACATGGGTGCTAGTTTGAGTGCTATTCCTTACAAGTTATATCAAGAGATTAGGGAAGACATAGCACCTACAGAGTTAGAAGACATAGATGTTACTATTAAACTTGCAAATAGAGACACCATATCACCTTGTGGGATTATTAGAGATGTTGAAGTCTTGTGTGGGAAAGTAAAATACCCCACTGATTTTCTTGTTCTTGGTTCCCCACAAGATGACTTCTGTCCCATTATTTTTGGTAGACCTTTCTTGAACACAGTTAATGCTAGGATAGATTGCCAGAAACAAACTGTGGGTGTTAGCTTTGGTGATGAGTCTCGTGAGTTTAATTTTTCCAAGTTTAGTACAAATCATCATGAAAAAGAATTGCCTAGTAATGATGAATTAATTGGTCTTGATTCTATTGCTGTGCCACCTACTGATCCTTTAGAATAATACTTGCTAGACCATGAGAATGATTTACATATGCATGAAAGAAATGAAATAGATAATATTTTCTTTGAACAACGTCCTCTTCTTAAACACAATTTGCCTATTGAAACTCTCAGAGGTCCTCCTCCACCTAAAGGTGATCCTATGTTTGAATTAAAGCAATTGCCAAACACTTTGACATATGCTTATCTTGATGAAAATAAAATATATCATGTTATTATTAGTGCTAACCTTTCAGAACATGAAGAAGAAAGATTATTGAAAGTTCTAAGGAAGCACCGAGCTGCTATTGGATATACTCTTGATGATTTAAAGGGCATTAGTCCCACTCTATGCCAGCACAAAATTAATATGGAACCTGATGCTAAACGCGTTGTTGATCACCAACGTCTGTTAAATCCGAAGATGAAAGAGGTGGTAAGAATGGAAATATTAATTCTTCTGGAAGCAGGTATAATCTATCCTATAGCTGATAGTAGATGGGTAAGTCATGTTCATTGTGTCCCTAAGAAAGGAGGTATAACTGTTGTTCCTAATGATAAGAATGAACTTATCCCACGAAGAATTGTTACAGGCTACAGAATGGTAATTGATTTTAGAAAATTAAACAAAGCAACTAGAAAAGATCATTATCCTTTGCCTTTTATTGATCAAATGCTTGAAAGATTATCTAAGCACACACACACTTTTGCCTCCTTGATGGATATTCTAGCTTTTCACAAATACTTGTATCACAACCAGATCAAGAAAAGACCACTTTTACTTGTCCTTTTGGAACCTATGCTTATAGACGTATGCCTTTTGGTTTATGTAATGCACCTGCTACCTTTCAAAGATGCATGATGGCTATATTCTCTGACTTTTGTGAAAAGATTGTTGAGGTTTTCATGGATGACTTTTCTGTTTATGGGAAGTCTTTTGATGATTGTTTAAGCAATCTTCATCGAGTTTTGCAGAGATGTGAACAAACAAATCTTGTCTTGAATTGCGAGAAGTGCCACTTTATGGTTAATGAAGGTATTGTCTTGGGTCATAAAATTTATGGTTAATGCCAGTGATTATGTTGTTGGTGCTATTCTAGGACAAAGAGTTGATAAGAAATTGAATGTTATTCATTATGCTAGTTAAACTCTAGACAGTGCTCAAAGAAATTATGCTACTACTGAAAAAGAATTCTTAGCAGTGGTGTTTGCTTGTGATAAATTTAGACCTTGTATTGTTGATTCTAAAGTAACTATTCACACAGACATGCTGCTATTAAATATCTTATGGAAAAGAAAGATGTTAAACCTAGACTTATTCGTTGGGTTCTCTTGTCACAAGAATTTAATTTGCATATTATTGATAGAAAAGGAGCTGAGAACCCTGTAGCTGATAACTTGTCTGGGCTTGAAAATGTGCTTGATGACCCACTTCCTATTGATGATAGTTTTCCTGATGAGCAGTTAGCTGCAATAAATGTTGCTAATAGTTGTGATGCCCGAATAATCAAGCTACAGTAACCTCTGCTAATGATGCCACGTCACCTCAGTTACTGTTGATAAACTCGCGTTGATTCGAAACCAATTCAAATTCAATTTAAAAATCAATTCAAACATTTAAATTTTGAAAAGTTAAAACTAAAATGTGCAAACTATGGCAAATAATCCCTAGGTAATATTATTGAAGGAACCACACTTTTATAAAATAATTAATGCACCAAATAAATAAAATAGCAGCAAAAACAATTAATTAAATGCATCTTACAATTAATAAAATGTTAAACTATTTTATTAGGGTAACATAGTTATTGTGGCGGTAGTATATTTTCTAATACCAATTTAGGTGTTAGTGGTAACTTTTGTAAAACTAAATTTAAAAAGAAACTAAAAGAAAATAGAAAAGGATGATTAAAAAGATAAACAAAACAAAAGAAAACAGAAAACAATTAAAATAAAAGAAAGCCCCCCTGGGCCACTGGCCCAGCTGGCCAGGCCACCCCAAGGACCAGCCCAACTTGGCTTACCTCCCACCTCCCGCTACAGGAGGCAGGGGTGCCGTGGCGGCCATCCGCCGGCGATGCCCGTGCGTGGCGGCCATCGGTCCCCTTTGCCCGCCTACTAGTTGCCCCCGAGACCGGCCCCTCCTCCCTGAAACCCTAGCTCACTTTCCCCTCTCCCTCGCAGCGGTCTCTTCTCCTCAACACGAACCCGAGCCGCCGTCGCCATGGATCTTCTCATCCGAGTTCTCTTCGTTGTTCCCGCGAGCTCGTAACTTGTCCTGAAGCTCCGTCATGCTCGACTACATCGCCAGCACCCTCGAGTTCGAGCTCTCCGCATCTCCATCACCGGGATCGACACCGTCTTCCTCCTCCTTCGGCCACCGTCGCGCCATCGACGATTGTCGTTGTTCTGCTGCTACTAAACTTTCATCGGGCCACCGTGTGCCTCCACGGTGAGCATACACGTGTTTCCCCTCTGTTTCCCCCTCGACCCGTTGCCTCGCGCTGATGACGCCTACGGCCGTAGCTCACCCGATCTCCTCGCGTAGCACCGATGCCAGAGACGCCCACCTTCTGCCGCAGCGATTGACTCCGGCCACTTCTGCTCGTGTTGCTCACACCGTTGAACGCACGGTCGTTCACTCATTTGAACACGCCTTGTCGCGCTTGATTTGATTGACCGTAGCCGAATCCCGACGAGTCCCACACCCGTGCGCCTGCTGCTCCCGTGCACCACCGCCTGCTGCTCGCCGCCCCGCCTCCATCACCGAGCCGCGGTCGCCTCGCCGCCTCGCATACTTCGCGCGCCTCGCCACTCGGCCTCTACCGCTGGTGCTGCCGGGCCGCTTAGGTCCGGCACTCCACGCGACGGCGCGCGCCGCCTTTCATCGTCCGCCGCCCGCTTCCGCGCCGCTGCATTGCCCCGGCCGTCTCACGACCACCGTCCGACGCGCGCGGCTCCCAGCCCCTCAACGGCGTCAGTCGCGCCTCCAACGTCAACAGAAACGGCCGGGTGGCCAAACTCCGGCGCGCTCGTCCCTGGCATCTTGAAAGCGCTGACGTGGCCGCAATTAGTACTAATGGCCCCCTAATCATTCACTGACGGGGGTCCCGCAGCATAGTTAACCCGTTTGGTTAAAGAAAGAAGAAGAAAATAAAATGATGTTTAAACTTGGTTCGCTGACACGCGGGTCCCACCGGACTAGTTGACTGGTCAACGTTGGACCAGTCAACTGTTGAGTCAGCAGTTGACTGGACCCGCTAGCTAGCCTCACTGGTGCACGTCTGGTGCACCTAGCCATTTCACTCCTATTTTGGAAGTAGATTAAATTTCAGACAAATGTTTAAAACTTTGAAAAATCATATAAAATAAACCGTAACTCGGATGAAAATACTTTGTACATGAAAGTTGCTCAGAACGACCAGAATAAGAGGGAGATTAGCTATCCCCCTCTTATTCAGGCTTTCTGCAGTTCAGTCCACTCATATGGCCCTTTACACATATATCCATGCATATGTAGTGTAGCTCCTTGCTTGCAAGTACTTTGGATGAGTACTCACGGTTGCTTTTCTCCCCCTTTTCCCCCTTTCCCTTCTACCTGGTTGCCGCAACCAGATGTTGGAGCCCAGGAGCCATACACCACCGTCGACGATGAATCCTACTACGCTGGAGGTGCCTACTACTATGTGCATCCCGCTGACGACGACCAGGAGTAGTTTAGGAGGATCCCAGAAAGGAGGCATGCGCCTCTTTCGATCTGTATCCCAGTTTGTGCTAGCCTTCTTAAGGCAGACTAGTTAACTTATGTCTGTACTCAGATATTGTTGCTTCCGCTGATTCGTCTATGATCGAGCACTTGTATTCAAGCCCTCGAGGCCCCTGGCTTGTATTATGATGCTTGTATGACTTATTTTTATTTATAGAGTTGTGTTGTGATATCTTCCCGTGAGTCCCTGATCTTGATCATACACGTTTGCTTGTATGATTAGTGTACGATTGAATCGGGGGCGTCACAATAGTACTCCTTGGTATGTTGACTATGCTAGTTACATTGTTGCTAAATATTTACCACCTAGCTTTACTTACCAACAAAAGAAAAAATTCTTTTATGATTTAAGTGGGATGATCCACATCTTTATAAAGAAGGAGTACATGGTATTATTAGACGTTGTGTACCTGAGCATGAACAGGGACAAATCCTACGGAAATGTCACTCCGAACTATATGGAGGGCATCGTGTTGGAGATAGAACTGCTCATAAGATTTTGCAATCTGGATTTTATTGGCCTACTCTCTTCAAGGATGCTCGTAAGTATGTCTCATCTTGCGATGAATGCCAAAGAATAGGTAATATTGGTAAGCGTCAAGAAATGCCTATGAATTATTCACTTGTTGTTGAACCATTTGATGTTTGTGGATTTTATTACATGGGACCTTTTCCTTCCTCTAATGGGTATACACATATTTTGGTTGCTGTTGATTATGTTACTAAATGGGTCGATGCTATTCCAACCATTAGTGTTGATCACAACACCTCTATTAAAATGCTTAAGGAAGTTATTTTCCCAAGGTTTGGAGTCCCTAGATATTTAATGACTGATGGTGGTTCACACTTTACTCATGGTGCTTTCCGTAAAATGCTTTCTAAGTATGATGTTAACCATAGAACTGCATCACCCTATCATCCTCAGCCTAGTGGTCAAGTTGAACTTAGCAATAGAGAAATAAAATTAATTTTGCAAAAGGCATCAATACGTCCAGGAAGAATTGGTCTAAGAAATTAGATGAGGCACTTTGGGCTTATAGAACAACATATAAAAATCCTATGGGTATGTCTCCTTATAAAATGGTTTATGGAAAAGCTTGTCACTTGCCTCTTGAGTTAGAACATAAAGCTTTTTGGGCAGTCAAAGAGCTCAACTATGATTTTAAACTTGCTGGTGAGAAGAGGTTATTTGATATTAGCTCTTTAGATGAATGGATAACCCAAGCTTATGAAAATGAAAAGTCATTCAAAGAAAAAGTTAAAAGATGGCATGACAAAAGAATTCAAAAACGTGAGTTTGAAGTCGGAGAATATGTTCTTTTGTACAACTCTCGTTTTAGATCCTTTGCAGGAAAAATCCTCTCCAAATGGGAAGGCCCCTATGTCATCGAGGAGGTTTACCGGTCTGGAGCCATCAAAATAAATAATTTTGAAGGCACTAACCCGAAGGTTGTCAACGGGCAATGAATAAAGCATTATATCTCAGGTACGCCTATTAATGTTGAAAGCAATATTATCCAAACTTTGACACCAGAAGAACACATAAAAGAATCCTTCCGGAACACTCCAGAATCGTCAAAATAAGGAGGTACGTGATACGGTAAGTAAACGGACACCGAAAAATCTGCAAAAATATATTTTATCAGTTTTGGAATATTTTAAAATTTTGGAAATAAAGAAACTTCCAGGAAGCGTCCCCTGGTGGGCACAGGACACCAGGGCGCGCCAGTCATGCCTGGCGCGCCCAGGTGGGTTGTGCCCACATGGGACACCTCCCGTACTCCTTTTTTCATCCATATGATTGTCCTCCAAGATTAAAAAATCTATATATACTTCCCAAACCTTTTAACCACCGTATAGCGGAGAAAATCCTCTGTTCTCTTTTCTTGCTGTTTCTGGTCAGATTTGTCAAGCTAGGCATCATGTCTTCCTGCTCCTCCAATCACATGGAAGAAGATGCTTGGCTGATGAAGATCGAGACGAAGAGGGAGGAGCCCACAGACGCTATCAAGGGAGACAAGGGCAAGGAAACTACCGTAGATCCATCCCCGGTGGCAACACAGGCACTGTTGGCCGAGGAGGAGGAGGAAGAGCATATCACCTATCCCCGGAGCGTCACCCGTCGGCTGTAGGATCTCTTGACCTTCAAAGCCAAGATCGCTTCTTCACCACCAAAGGAGAACTAAGTATTGGGTATGGGGACTCCCCTTGGCTTCCTCCAAGCTTGGGGGAGGTGCCCCGGTATTGTATCTTCCCACTATCTTTTTGCTTTTGCTTATCTTAATTCAATCTTTTGCCTTGATGAATAAAGTTTAGTTCAATCTTTTCTTCTTTGAGAGTTTGCTTAGTGATCTATCATTGTTATTGTGTGCAAGTTATATAATAAAGTTAGTTTGAGTTTTTTGTTTCTTTACCTTCATGTTGCAAATAAAGGAAAGAAAAAGAGAAAGAAGCAAATAAAAGAAAGGAAATAAATCAATAAGATCATATACTAATCCTATGGTAGGTGATAGCACCACATAAGGAAAAGTATAAGTAAGAAAATTTTATTAGAGATTGACAAACATAGCATTGGTCAGTGATGCAACTCATGAAAGAATTAATAAGGGAAGGTAAGATTCACATATAAATGTACTATCCTAGAAATCTTTTGTGATTGTGAGCCCTCATCAAAATATTATATGCCAAAATTGTTGACGTTGGACAAGGAAGACAACGTAATGGTTTATGTATGTTTATATTCACATAGAAGTCATATTATCATAGATCCTTTAACATGTGATGCACTACTATAGGATGCTGCTAACATGACACTATGATCAGAGACCCTTCGAGAAACTGTGTGCGATGCAATAATCGCAAACGATGGTGTATGAAAACCATCAAAAAAAGGTGAAAACGTTTGCGATAGAGGATGCATCAAACACGGTTCAAATTTTAGTTGTGTGTGCGATGAAGGGCATACGGTTCAGTTCAACTAACTGTTTGCGATGAGGAGGAACAAAAGAAACGGGCAGCCAGATGAAGGCGTGTGTGATACACAGCATACACCGTTTGTGATTAGGCAACACAAAAGAAACGGGCAGCCAGATGAAGGTGTGTGCGATATACAGCATACGGTTCACTCGGATGAACTATTTGTGATTAGGCAACAAAAAAGAAACGGTCAGCCAGATCAAGGTGTGTGCGATATACGACATGCGGTTCACTCGGATGAACTGTTTGCGTTGACGCAAGAGGACAGAAACGGTTCAACTTAACAAGACTTGTGTGTTGTGCGATGGGATTGCATGCGGTTCACTCGGCCCTTGTCGTAAGTGTGTGACCTCTGTGGCAACCGTTCGCTCCCTAGGTGCCTCTTCATGTACCGTGGCAACCGTCCACCGACTCTTCGCCTTTCCCTCTCGATTTGGAACTGCCGTCGCACGCTAGCTCTTCCTCCCTCCTCCATTTGCCTTCACCCTTCCTTCTGCCATTGTTTGATCGTCTTCTCCATGGAGGGAACAAGTCGGAAACGACCCCGTTATTCTTGCCCCGATCTGAATGATGACGCGGTAGAGGAACTCATTGATCGATCTGACGTCATCACCTCGGCTAGCATGGCAGGTTCGTTCAAGACCATTCTCGACTCAACTAATAACATCATTACATGGAACCCAAGGGTCCAGGAGCGGTTTGATCTCCTCTATCTTCTTCGCCGTGACCCTGCTGACTGGCGCGGGGACGAGGGAAGCCTCGCCTTGTGTAAGTTGATGCCGCTTGATAATCATACGTATGATGTTAAGATGCCATCGCTTGAGGGCAAGGCTTGGGAAGGCGCAAATGGAGATTGGCTTGTTTATATTGGGTACGACTGCGAGTGGGAACTTGTGAATGTGTACACTCGTCACCAGGTTCCACTTCGAAAAATCTCAGACGACTGCCCAGAGGTTGAGTACACCCGTATTCTATATGAGTTCAAATACGATCATGCTCACTGTCGTCTACGGAAGATAGAAATTTGTCGAGTTCCCAACCGCTCTTGGGGTTATAGGAATGCTTATGTTGTTGCTATCTTCCACAAGCTTGTTGCCGTCCTTCATGGTTCGACTCGATGGATATTGCTCAAAAATCAGTTTCTATACACGAATGAGTACTGTGATGCAATTCAATATGAGAGTCTTGTGTTTGTGCCACCACTCGTGGCACTTGCTACCTCTTGAGCTTGCGTTGGATTTCCCCGAAGAGGAGAGGATAATGCAGCAAAGTAGCGTAAGTATTTCCCTCAGTTTTTGAGAACCAAGGTATCAATCCAGTAGGAGGCCACGCATGAGTCCCTCGTACCTACACAAAACAAATAGCTCCATGCAACCAACGCGATTAGGGGTTATCAATCCCTTCACGGTCACTTACGAGAGTGAGATCTGATAGGGATGATAGATAATATTTTTGGTATTTTTGGTATAAAGAAGCAAGGTAAAATAAATGGAGAAGTAAAAAAGAAAAGCAATAATAAAGTGATGGAAGATTAATATGATAGAGAATAGACCCGGGGGCCATAGATTTCACTAGTGGCTTCTCTCAAGAGCATAAGTATTTTACGGTGGGTGAACGAATTACTGTTGAGCAATTGATAGAATTGAGCATAGTTATGAGAGTATCTAGGTATGATCATGTATATAGGCATCACGTCCGAGACAAGTAGACCAACTCCTGCCTGCATCTACTACTATTACTCCACTCATCGACCGCTATCCAGCATCCATCTAGAGTATTAATTTAATGAGAACAGAGTAACGCCTTAAGCAAGATGACATCATGTAGAGGGATAAATTCATGCAATATGATAAAAACACCATCTTGTTATCCTCGATGGCAACAATACAATACGTGCCTTGCTGCCCCTTCTGTCACTGGGAAAGGACACAGCAAGATTGAACCCAAAGCTAAGCACTTCTCCCATTGCAAGAACTACCAATCTAGTTGGCCAAACCAAACGGATAATTTGAAGAGACTTGCAAAGATAACCAATCATACATAAAAGAATTCAGAAAAGATTCAAATATTGCTCATAGATAATCTTGATCCTAAACCCACAATTCATCGGTCTCAACAAACACATCGCAAAAAGAAGATTACATCGAATAGATCTCCACGAGAGAGGGGAGAACATTGTATTGAGATCCAAAAAGAGAGAAGAAGCCATCTAGCTACTAACTATGGACCCGAAGGTATGAGGTAAACTACTCACACTTCATCGGAGAGGCTATGGTGTTGATGTAGAAGCCCTCCATGGTGGATTCCCCTTCCAGTGGAACTCCGGAACAGGCCACAAGATGGGATCTCATGGGTACATAAGGTTGCGGCGGTGGAATTAGGTTTTTGGCTCCGTATATGATCGTTCGGGGGTACGTAGGTATATATAGGAGGAAGGAGTACGTCGGTGGAGCAACGGGGGGTCCACGAGGCAGGCGCGCATACAGGGGTAGGCGCGCCCCACCCTCGTGGCCACCTCCTGGCTTTCTTGACGGGGGTCCAAGTCTCTGGATCGTGTTCGGTGAGAAAATCGCGTTCGAAGGTTTCATTCCGTTTGGACTCCGTTTGATATTCCATTTCTTGAAACTCTGAAATAGGCAAAAACAGCAATTAATTTGGGCCTCCGGTTAATAGGTTAGTCCCAAAAGTAATATAAAAGTGGAAAATAAAGCCCAATATGGTCCAAAACAGTAGATAATATAGCATGGAGCAATCAAAAATTATAGATACATTGGAGACGTATCAGGCATCCCCAAGCTTAGTTCCTGCTCGTCCTCGAGTAGGTAAATGATAAAAAGATAACTTTTGATGCGCAGTGATACTTGGCATAATTTCAATGTAATTCTTCTTAATTGTGGTATGAATATTCAGATTCGAAAGATTCAAGACAAAAGTTTAATACTGACATGAAAATAATAATACTTCAATGTAACATCCCAAAATTCTAAATTTTGGAATGTTATATTAGATAAATAACTATGCTTGTTGTCTGATTGTTTGTTTGATTGATTGAGTGAAATTGAGTGGAATTTGAAACTTTTGAAATTTGGATGAGAGGGAATAAAAATGACTTTCCCAAAACTATCCCCTTTTGCCCTTTTTGGATCTCAATGAATTCAATTCCATTCCAACACCAAAACCCTAGAGTGAAGATGAAATGACTTCTCCCATTTGAAATGAAAAGGGTTTTGAAAAGATTTGAATTTCATTTGAGAATATTTCAAATTCAAAGCTTTATGCAACTCAATGATTTTCATGAGGGAAGATAAAATGACTTCTTCAATTATATGAAATATGAGTTGGAAGTTAAAAAGAATCAAATTGAAAGTCATTTGAAGGTATTTTGAAACTCCCTTCAAATTTGGAATTATTTGGATTTTATTCAAAATTATTTTTCTCCTAAAAATAAATAAATGGAAATATGGGTAAAATGATTCCCTTCAATGGAAAATTAGGAGAAAATAAATTTGAAGTCATTTTGGTATTTTTAAAATGATTTTTATTGGATTTTATTAGAGCGAAACACTCTTTGTTTTATTTTAATTTTTGTGTATTTTATTTGAACTTGAAAAATAGTTCATGTTGTAGGAAATCTTTTTACGATCATTTTGATATATATATATGTCCTATATAAAATATTTATATTTTATATATTTTCTCTCTGTTTTATTTTCAAAAAAATTAGAAAAAGAAAAAAAAAAACCTGGCGCTTAGCTGTGAACCGGCCCAGCCGAGGCCCACCCACAGCGGCCCACCCGGCCAACCGAGCTGCCGACGCCCGACCCAGCCGAGCCCTCGCCTTGAAACCCCTCTCCGCATCGCCCGCCCGACTCCCCTCTCTCCCTCTCTCACCGACGGGTGGACCCCACCCCGTCGTCTTCCCCTCGCCCACGCCAACCGGCGCCGCCGCTCGCCGGATCCCGCGAGATCCGGGATCCTCCCAGATCCCCTCGCCCGACCTGCCCCTCCTCCAAGTCGTCCCGCCCGCCTATTTATACCCCCGACCTCATCCCCCTCGCCTCGCCTGACCCTCCCTCTCGCCGCTATTGCTCTTGAGCACCCGAGCTGGCGCCATTGTCGCCCCACCGCCGCCTCGGACCACCTCGAGCTCCACCGAGTCGACCTCGAGCTCCCTCGTCGCCCGCACCACGGAGCTCCCGCCGTCGCGATCACGGGAGCCGAGCCATCGAGCTGCCGCCCCGAGCCGGGCCGAGCCGCTCGCCACCGCCTGGTAAGTCGCGGAGTTCCCCCTCGTTGTTAGATCCCGATCGAACGGTTAGGATTAGATCCTCAAGGGGTAGGTTCATTAAAATAAACTGGTTCGGTCCGGTTAGTTCGGTTTATTTTAGTTAGGTTTTTATTAGACCGGCCCGACTAGTTTTAACCCTAGGGCCGCTTTTAGTTATATTACTGAAGCGTTATATAGGCCCATTAGCCCGTTTTCGTTTTAATTTTTATTTTTAGTTTTCTGTTTAATGAATAGTTTCAGATTTGAAAAATTCATATCTTTTAATTTACTTAATATTTTTAAGTGATTTTTTTTTGTTGGTTTGCAAATTTCTTATAGTTTCTGTAGAAAATATAATTAGCCATGTTAAAATTATTTAAAATTGCTTTATTTTAGATTTAGACAGAATGGTAAATCTGCTATAAAATGAGTTAGGAATATTATTTTTTAATGATTCTTTTTGTCACAACTTTGTTTTGACATTGCCTAACCGTAGGAATTTATTTGGGCATTTTAGGATTAATAAAAATAGTTTTAACCAGAATCATGTTTTTCTTAATTATTTAACTAGCTACTGTTTTCCTATTGTTTTAATTAGCAAATAAATTTATTTTTCATATGTGATAGATTATTCTAGGTTAGTTTCTGTCACTTTAGAGCATGGACTTTTATTTATAATAAATAAAACTTTTATTTTATTTTTCCTACTAAAATTTGCTTTAGGCCTAATAGGAGTTTTATAATAGATTTTAATGTGATTCTTTTTGCTCCTAGTTGCTTGATGAATTCTTTTTTGTTAATTAGCAAAAACCCATGCTTAGGTTCTGTTAAGAAAATTTTTGTAGTGCAAAACTATTCCTTGATTGTTGTTGGATATGGGAAAACTTTGAGTTGGATTTCTTTGAGTTTTTCTTTGGGTTTTAGTTTAAGTGCTTTGTGTGTTATGTTAGCATGCTATTATGTTAAGTGGTCATATGTTGTATGCTTATTATGATTGTTCTTTGTCTCGGTAGAATTTCCGGAGTGCGAAGCTTGCTACCACGAGTCCCTAGTTTTCAAGATCGTCAAGAAGGCAATTTCACTTTGACCATGCTTTCATACCTATGTTTTATTGCATTTAGTGGCATCTTTGCAACCACCCCTCAAGAGTGATATTGAATTCTTGTAGTAGAGTAGTATGCATGAGGTAGGAACCCATCACCTGTTACCAAGCCCGGACGCTATTTATTTTAATGCTACGCTATAGTAGACGGGGTTTGGTATGAGTGTTCGAGAGTGGTGTGAAGAAGGAGGACTCTACGTCAATGACGACAACTCCCCGATGGAACACTGCAAGGACTGCATCTTCAAGGCCTCAAGACTTCAAGACTCGAGACAAGAATTCAATACACACTACTGGGTGAAGGACGGTTGACGGGCACCTGGAGAAACCCGGTGGTTGGCCGGGATGCATGGAGAAGCGCCATGACATCTTGCGGAAAGCTTCACCCAGACTCAAAGAGACGGAAGAATACTTCATGCCCGGAAGCTTACATGTGCAACCGCAAGTCAATATGGGCTCTGGCTTGGTTGACCTTAGTTGTGACTCTGGCTGGGACGGTGCTAGCAGATGTAGAACTACGGTAGGATTGGATGAGCACCAGACAAAGGGTCGGGGGAACTCTTCGGAAGACCATGTTTGGTCATCTTGTTCTCAAACACCACGAAGTGCGAGAACGTAAAGAGAGGGATCGAATCTTGCGGGTAAAGTGTACAAACCTCTGCAGAGGGTTAAAACCTAATCGATTAGCCGTGTCCCCGATTCTACGGACAATTTGAGCATCTGGACTTGGATCTATCTGGAACTCTCAACACCGGATTGATAACTTAATTGTGGGCAACATATGATGATTTTGGGCTCGAGACATCGGTTGGCGGAACCATGTCATGATAGAAGACTCCATAGTACAGACTTCATTTATTCCTTTGATGTAGGGAAAATAAAATCAGCTTTTACATAAACAAAACTCAGAATCTGAGCCACAAAGCCAAATTGCATATAGTATAGTTTTACCATCTGTTTATTCATGTTACGATCTTGCCGGTACATTCAATGTCTTGACCTACACGGCTGCAACGTATCATGTTGCAGATATTTTTCTTCCGACGAGTAAGAGTACTGCAGACAGGTTACGGTCTACACTCAACTCCGCCGATGGCGTTGATGGGACTCCACACCCGATTAATTGTTTCTGCTGTGACTTATGAGGTATATATCAGTTTTACGTTAATTATACATGTGATTGCACTTTGATATATACATTGATGTACTGTGTGTGCCAGCATACTGATCCAGGGATGGCACAGCAACACAGAGGCTTGACCGTCTGAGGTCGGGTCGCTACATTCAAGCATACTAACAAAGCAATCATGTCTTCTCAAAATAACATGGCCAAAGAAAGTTATCCCTGTAAAATCATATAGTCTGGTGATACGTCCATTTTGCATCAAGCTTTTATATCAATATTTATTGCATTATGGGCTGCTATTACACATTATATCTCAATACTTATGGCTATTCTCCCTTATTTTACAAGGTTTATCATGAGAGGGGGATGCCAAATGGAATTCGGCCGAAAAGGAGCAAACGTTGGAAACCTATTACGCACATCTCCAAAAGTCTTGAAACTCCACGAAACAACTTTTGGAATTTATAAGAAATTATGAGCAAAAGAAATAGGCCGGGGCCCACACCTGTCCAGAGGCAGGCGCCTGGCGCCCTATCTCTGGGCCCCTGGTGGGCCTCTGGCGTCCATCTTCTGCTATATCATCACTTTTACCCTGGGAAAAATCGTGGGCAAGCTTACGGGATGAAACTCCGCCGCCACGAGGCGGAACCTTGGCGGAATCAATCTAGGGCTCTAGCGGAGCTGTTCTGCCGGGGACATTTCCCTCCGGGTGGGGGAAATCATCACCAACGATCCTCTCATCGAGAGGGGGTCAATCTCCATCAACATCTTCACCAGCACCATCTCCTCTCAAAACCATAGTTCATCTCTTGTATCCAATCTTGTATCAAAACCACAAATTGTTACCCGTGGGTTGCTAGTAGTGTTGATTACTCCTTGTAGTTGATGCTAGTTGGTTTACTTGGTGGAAGATCATATGTTCAGATCCTTTATGCATATTATTACTCCTCTAATTATGAACATGAATATGCTTTGTGAGTAGTTATGTTTGTTCCACGAGGACATGGGTGAAGTCTTGCTATTAGTAGTCATGTGAATTTGGTATTCGTTCGATATTTTGATGAGATGTATGTTGTCTTTCCTCTAGTGGTGTTATGTGAACGTCGACTACATAACACTTCACCAATATTTGGGCCTAGAGGAAGGCATAGGGAAGTAATAAGTAGATGATGGGTTGCTAGAGTGACATAAGCTTAAACCCTAGTTTATGCGTTGCTTCATTAGGGGTTGATATGGACCCATATGTTTAATGTTGTGGTTAGGTTTACCTTAATACTCCTTTTTGTAGTTGCAGATGCTTGCAATAGGGGTTAATCATAAGTGGGATGCTTGTCCAAGTTAGGACAGTACCCAAGTGTCGGTTCACCCACATATCAAATTATCAAAGTACCGAACGCGAATCATATGAACGTGATGAACGATAATTCCCAATGTGTCCTCGGGAGCTCTTTCTTCATTATTAGAATTTGTCCAGGCTTATCCTTTGCTACATAAAGGATTGGGCCACCTTGCTACATGTTATTTACTTTATTTACTTTTTGCTCGTTACTATTTATGTTATCACAAAACTATCTATCACCTACTATTCCAGTGCTTGCAGAGAAAACCTTACTGAAAACCGCTTATCATTTCCTTTTGCTCCTCGTTGGGTTCGACACTCTTACTTATCGAAATTACTATGATAGATCCCCTATACTTGTGGGTCATCAATACTCTTTTCTGGCGTCGTTGCCGGGGAGTGTAGCGCTTTTGGTGAGTGGAACTTGGTAAGGAAACATTTATAGAGTGTGCTGAAATTTTCTGTCACTTGTCACTATGGAAACTAATCCTTTGAGGGGCTTGTTTGGGGTATCTTCACCCCAACCAGAAGAGCAAAGAGATGCTCCTCAACCTACGGAACTTTATGAAAATATTCACTTTTAGATTCCTTCGAGTATGATAGAAAAACTGCTAGCTAATCCTTTTGCGAGAGGCGGAACATTGCATCCCGATTTACACCTTATCTTTGTGGATGAAGTTTGTGGATTATTTAAGCTTGCAGTATTCCCGATGATGTTTTTAAAAGGAAGGTCTTCCCTTTATCTTTGAAGGGAGATGCATTGACATGGTATAGGCTATGTGATGATACGGGATCTTGGAATTATAAGCGATTGAAGTTGGAATTTCACCAGATGTTCTATCCTATGCATCTTATTCATCATGATCGTAATTACATATATAATTTCTGGCCTCGCGAAGGAGAAAGCATATCTCAAGCTTGGGGGAGGCTTAAGTCAATGTTATATTCATGCCCCAATCACGAGCTCTCTCGGGAAATGATTATTCAGAATTTTTATGCTCGGCTTTCTCTTAATAATCGCAACCCACTCGATACTTCCTGTGTTGGTTCTTATATGCTGAAGACCATTGATTTCAAATGGGACTTATTGGAAAGAATTAAACGCAACTCTGAAGATTGGGTTTCCGACGATGGTAAGGAGTCAGGTATGACACCTAAGTTCGATTGTGTTAAATCTTTTATGGATACCGATGCTTTTCGTGGATTTAGCGCTAAGTATGGACTTGACTCTGAGATAGTAGCTACTTTTTGTGAATCTTTTGCTACTCACGATGATCTCCCTAAGGAGAAGTGGTTTAAATATAATCCTCCTGTTGAAGTGAAAGTAGTTGCACCCACTACAGTCGAAGAAAAGACCAGTACATATAGTGATCCTATTATTCCTACTGCTTATGTCGAAAAACCTCCTTTTCCAGTTAGGATAAAAGATCATGTTAAAGCTTTGACTGTTGTTCTTAAGAGTAATACTATGACCTATACACCTCCTGAGCAAATTAATGTTGAACATGGTATTGCTATGATTAAAGATCTCTTGGATGAGGACTTAGATGGGCATGTTATCTCTTTCGTGGGTGAAACCGCTAATATTGCTAGACCTGATACTAAGACACGTAGACATGTTGTAGGCATGCCTGTTATTTCTATTAAAATAGGAGATCATTGCTATCATGGCTTATGTGATATGGGTGCTAGTGCTAGTGCGATACCTTATGATCTGTATAAAGAAATTATGCACGATATTGCACCTGTTGAATTGGAAGACATTGATGTTACTATTAAGCTTGCTAATAGGGACACCATTAAACCTATTGGGATTGTTAGAGATGTTGAAGTCTTGTGTGGGAAGATTAAATACCCTGCTGATTTTCTTGTACTTACTTCCCCACAAGATGATTTTTGTCCCATTATTTTTGGTAGACCCTTCTTGCATACTACTAGTGCTAAGATTAATTGTGAAAAGAATATTGTCACTGTTGGCATAGATGGTATGTCTCATGAGTTCAATTTTGCTAAGTTTAGTAGACAACCTCGTGAAAGGGAACCACCTAGTAAAGATGAGATTATTGGTCTTGCTTCCATAGTTGTTCCTCCAACTGATCCGTTAGAACATTATTTGTTAGACCATGAAAACGATATGTTTATGAAGGAAAGGGAATAAATAGATGAAGTGTTCCTTAAACAAGAACCTGTCTTTGAAACATAACCTTCCCGTTGAAATTCTTGGGGATCCCCCTCCACCCAAGGGTGATCCCATGTTTGAACTCAAACCTTTACCTGATAATCTTAAGTATGCTTATCTTGATGAAAAAGAAATATATCCTATTATTATTAGTGCTAACCTTTCAGAGAAAGAAGAAGAAAGATTATTGAAAACTCTGAAGAAGCACCGGGCTGCTATTGGATATACTCTGAAGGATCTTAAGGGCATCAGTCCCACATTATGTCAACACAAAATTGCAGTGGAGAAAGATGCCAAACCAGTTAGAGATCCTCAAAGACGATTAAATCCCAAAATGAAGGAAGTGGTAAGAAAGGAGATTCTAAAACTCCTTGAGGCAGGTATTATTTATCCCGTTGTCGATAGTGAATGGGTAAGCCACATCCATTGTGTCCCCAAAAGGGAGGTATTACCGTTGTTCCTAATGATAAAGATGAATTGATCCCAAGAAAGAATTATTATAGGTTATAGGATGGTAATTGATTTTAGTAAGTTAAATAAAGCTACTAAGAAAGATCATTACCCTTTACCTTTTATTGATCAAATGTTAGAAAGGCTATCCAAACACACACATTTTTGCTTTCAAGATGGTTATTCTGGCTTCTCTCAAATACCTGTGTCAACAAAGGATCAATCTAAACTACTTTTACCTGCCCTTTTGGTACTTTTGCTTATATACGTATGCCTTTTGGTTTATGTAATGCACCTGCTACCTTTCAAAGACGCATGATGGCTATATTCTCTGGTTTTTGTGAAAAGATTTGTGAGGTATTCAAGGATGACTTCTCCGTCTATGGATCCTCTTTTGATGATTATTTGAGAAACCTTGATCGAGTTTTGCAGAGATGCGAAGACACTAGTCTCGTCCTGAATTGGGAAAAGTGTCACTTTATGGTTAATGAAGGCATTGTCTTGGGGCACAAGATCTCGGAGAGAGGTATTGAAGTTGATAAAGCCAAATTTGATGCTATTGAAAAGATGCCATGTCCCAAGGAAATAAAAGGTATGAGAAGTTTCCTTGGTCATGCCGGCTTTTATAGGAGGTTCATTAAGGACTTTTCTAAAATCTCTAGGCCTCTGACTAATTTATTGCAAAAAGATATTCCTTTCGTCTTTGATGATGATTGTGTAGAAGCATTTGAAACACTTAAGAAAGCTTTGATCACTGCACCTATTGTTCAGCCACCTGATTGGAATTTACCTTTTGAAATTATGTGCGATGCTAGTGATTATGTTGTAGGTGTTGTTTTAGGGCAAAGAGTCGATAAGAAATTGAATGTTATCCAAAGATGCTAGTAAGACTCTTGATCTTGCCTGAGAAATTACGCTACTACTGAAAAAGAGTTCTTAGCGATTGTGTTTGCATGTGATAAGTTTAGACCTTATATTGTTGATTCCAAAGTCACCATTCACAATGATCATGCTGCTATTAAATATCTTATGGAAAAGAAAGATGCTAAGCCTAGACTCATTAGATGGGTCCTTGTGAAGCCCGGATAATTAAGCTACAGTGATCCCCGCTAATGATGCCATGTCACCTCGGTTACTGTGGATAAACTCGCGTTAGTTCGAAACCTAGTTTGAAATTCAAATTTAAAACCGAGGCAAACAATAAAAGTTTTCAAACATTAAAACTAAAATGTTCGGTTAGTGCCAGATAATTACGTAGGTAATAGTTGTGAAGGAAACTTGTTTTTAGAAAATGCTAAAGGGCTCTAAAATAAAAAACAGAAAAGGGAAATAAATAAAAGAAAAACAAAACTAACAGATAACAAAAGGAGAAAGCCCCACGGCCCTTGGGCTTCGCCAAGAGCCATGGCCTAGCCGGCCGCCAAGCCCACCCCTACTCCCCCACTCCATAACCCCCCACCGACAGAAACCCTAGCCCCACTCCCCCACTACACCCACTCTCTCTTGCTCGATCCCCTCTCACTCCCTCTCGCCCCCGGATCGGGACGGCGCCCCTCCCCATCGCCCCGCACGATCCACCCCCCCCCCCCCATTCCTCCGCCACCACGCCAACGCATCTCTCCGAGGCCGCCTAGCCGTCCCCGTCCTTCCCCCGTTGCTGGATCAGGAAGGGCCCCCGATGGCGCCACCCGCCGCCCGACACCGCACCGTCTCGGTGCCCGCCGCCGCTCCGTCCGCCGTCCGCCGCTTTGGAGCTGCCCTCACGGACCGCCTGCCCGCCTCTCCATCATCGGTCGTGCCGTCCTCGCCCCACCGTCACGGACCACCCCAAGCCGCCGAGCCCATCGCCTCCCTACAACCCGCGGTGAGCCGCCGTGCCGTTGCGCCTCCTCTCCTCCCTTCGCTCTCCTACTCCAGGCGCATCATGCGACCCACGCCGATGGACACGCCGCTGCCTCGCCTGCCGGACGGCGTCGTCCTCCGCCGGGCATCGCCTTGCCTTGCCTCGTCGTGTTCCTCGCGTCGTCCCGTGGTCGCCACGCCTACCTCGAACCACGCGCTGCCGGGTTTTACGCCGCCGCCAGCTTGTGGCGGTGGCGGGCGCCCGCCACCTCGCCCGCTATCGCCACGGCGCTGGGCGCCTGTTGTCAGTCACCACGGCCAAGACGCCGGTGCCGTTCAAGAATGCGCCACGCCTGGCGCCCGCACCCGCTATGGCCATAGGCCACTGACACGGGAACCCCACCCCCGAACGTAAAAAAAAGGATATAAAAAAAGGAATTTAAAAATTATAAATAAAAATAATTAATTAAAGAATTAATTAACTTAATTACTTCTGTATTAGTTTAACCTAATCGTTTTAGTTAACTAATTAAGCCTAAACCCTAATTAACCTAAACAGTGTATGACAGGTGGGTCCCACTGGACCCACACGTAAGTTTGACCAGTCAACACCTTTGTTGACAGCTGACGTCATGCTGACGTCATGATGATGTCGGCATGCACTCGCTCGGATAATGTTGAATTTAAATATTTAAATAAATCCTAAAAATGATTTAAATCTTTTAAAATTAATATAAAATTAAACCGTAGCTCGGATGGAAAAACTTTGTACATGAAAGTTGCTCAGAACGATGAGACGAATCCGGATACATAGCTCGTTCGTCCGCCACGCGTCCCTAGCATAGTGAACCTGCAACATTCCCCCTCCGGTTCATCTGTCCGAAAACACGGAACACCGAGGATACTTTCCCGGATGTTTCCCCCCTTCACCAGTATCACCTCATACCACGTCAGAACCCGTCTAACTCTGCTTGTTGTCCTGTTATGCACTTGCTTGCTATGTATTTACTGTTTCTCCCCCCTCTTCTCTCCGGTAGACCCCGTGGCGATTTACGTTGATGCCCTCGGTCGACTACGTCACCGATTTACCCTCCTTCTTGTCTCGAGCAACCAGGCAAGCCCCCGATCACCAGATATCGCCTATTCTTCTCTATATTGCTTGCATTAGAGTAGTGTAGCATGTTACCGCTTTCGATTAATCCTATACTGCTGCATAGCCTGTCCTTGCTACTACTGTTGTTACCTTTACCTGCTATCCTACTGCTTAGTATAAGATGCTAGTGTTCCATCAGTGGCCCTACATTCTTGTCCATCTGCCATGCTATACTAATGGGCCGTGATCACTTCGGGAGGTGATCACGGGCATATACTATATACTTTACACTATTACATTACCTATGATACTGTTCGGAGATGAAATTTGAAAGGACAGGTGGCTCCATCCCGGTAGAGGTGGGCCTGGGTTCCCGACGGCCCCCGACTGTTATTTGTGGCGGAGCGACAGGGCAGGTTGAGACCACCTAGGAGAGAGGTGGGCCTGGACCTGTTCGGCATTCGCGGATACTTAACACGCTTAACGAGATCTTGGTATTTGATCCGAGTCTGACCATTTGGTCTATACGCACTAACCAACTACGCGGGAACAGTTATGGGCACTCGACGTCGTGGTATCAGCCGAAGCACTTCGTGACGTCCGATCGGCGGCGGCTACCGGATTGGAACGTAGGCTGCTCTTGTATTAAGGGGCTAGTTCGCTTCCGGCCGCCGCATAACGTCAGGTGTGCTAAGGCGATGGGCGAGACCCTGGCGCTTTAGGTTTAGACCCACTCGACGTCGTGGTATCGGCAAAACGCCGTGACGTCGTCGGCGGCGGCCTTGGCGGATTGGAACGTAAGCCTACTCTTGTATTAAGGGGGCTGGATTACGCTTCCGCCGCCACGCATAACATGCTTGGTGTGCTAAGGCGATGGGCCCAGACCCACTGTGCGCTTAGGTTTAGACCGGCGTCTTGACCTCTCTGTTGTGCCTAGGTGGGGCTGCGGCGTGTTGATCTTCCGCGTCCCGCATGACCTGTGAAAGTGTGTCCGCCAAATGGGATCAATCGTGTTGGGTTATGTGGTGCACCCACAGGAAGTTAATCTATTGAATAGCCGTGATCTTGATGTGACGACTTGGAGTTGTACCTTGACCTTATGACAACTAGAACTGGATACTTAATAAAACACACCCTTCCAAGTGCGAGATATAACCCGGTGGTCGCTCTCTCTCGTGGTTACGAGGAGGGATCACCGGTAGGATTATTGCTATGTGATGCTACTTGGAGGACTTGATCTACTCTACGCTACATGCTTTGCTAGGCGGAGGCTGCCAGCGTAGTCTTCGACAAGATTAGCTATCCCCTCTTATTACGGCATTCTGCGATTCACCCTTGATATGGCCCTTTACACATATATCCATGCATATGTAGTGTAGCTCCTTGCTTCCAAGTACTTTGGATGAGTACTCACGGTTGCCTTGTTCCCCTTTTCCCCCTTTCTTTACCCGGTTCTTGCGACTGCAGACGATGGAGCTCAGTGAGCCGACGCCACCATCGATGGCGACTACTACACCGGAGGCGCCTACTACTACGTGCAACTGCGGACGACGACTGTGAGTAGTTAGGAGGATCTCTGCAGGAGGCCTGCGCCTCTTCGATCTGTATCCCGGTTTGTGCTAGCCTTCTTAAGGCAAACTTGTTTAACTTATGTCCGTACTCAGATATTGTTGCTTCACTGACTTCGCCTATGATCGAGCACTTGTATTCGAGCCCTCGAGGCCCTCGGCTTGTATTATGGTGCTTGTATGACTTATTTATGTTTTAGAGTTGTGTTGTGATATCTTCCCGTGAGTCCTCGATCTTGATCGCATACATTTGCGTGCATGATTAGTGTACGATTGAATCGGGGCGTCACAAGTTGGTATCGAGCCGATCGCCTGTAGGAATCCCCTTCCAACTCCTTGGTCAAGTCGAGTCTAGACTTTACAAAACTTTTTATCGACATGGCTGCGGCGCCCATGGGCCCACGCCGCCATTGGGTGGTATTAGGATTCTTTTACTCCTTGACCTTTACTCGGGACTCGATCTCTCCTCTATTCGGGTTAAATGAATTTTACTAAATCTAACATTAGGATCTCGTTATCACTTTCACCCGGAGAGCCCCTTATTATCGATGATGATCGTCACTGCACTGTAAGACCTCAAGATACTCTCCCGTTAACTCGAGAACTTGTGTTCATCGCGTTTGCAATTCCCCTTCCACCGTAAACCCTTATGGATAACTACTTGCGGTTGTTATTCTTACCCTCATCCCCAGTTGGTCTTGTTATTACAAGATACCACGAAAAACTTCGTCGTTGTTTCGATAATCCTTTGAGCTTCTTGTCGTCTTTGTTCCTTGTCACTGAATACCCCTACGGTTAATTCTCGCACTTATCGAGTATCCGCTCATCCCCAGCTTGTTCCTGTGTTACAGAAAAGTCTTCGAAATACCATTCGGTATTCCGAAAATCCTCAGCAACCTATTGCTCTGGAATTTCTTGTTTGCTTTCATTATGATTAATCCCATAAGTATAGTAATCATATTAGCATCCTTTGTCACCATCATTTTGGAGTCCGTTGATTCAATACGTTGTGAATGTTCACAATCATCGATGAGTCCTAGGATTATCTTTCGCTCGGACATCATTTTGAACATGAGCTGGTTCTCGACCAAACTAATCATCATCGATTGTGCCTCGGTATATTCAATTGATCCATCCTTGATCGTAACGCCTACGATCCTTTGTTTTGGAAATCATAATTCCTTTGCATTTAAGCCTTGAATTATTCAGATGATTCCAAAACCTGTTGCATTTGCATTCCTTCCTCTTACGGTTGAGTATCGATACTCACATCAGATCCTTTGTGGCCATCAAGTCCTCGTGTTGGATTGTTATCCGATGTTGTCCTTCACATTTGATCACTTTGTGAGTTCTTCCCCGATACATAATGCCTTCGTTAAGTTGTATCCTCTGCTTGGCCAACCATGCTCTGCTTTCGGGCTTGTGTTATTTACTCTTGAAACTTGTGGTATATGTTTCTAAGAAGCTCCTATGGGTTGAAATATGCCTTCTCTAAACTGTGTGAACCCAAAAGTTTTCACGAGTCATACTCTTCTGGTGCTTCGCTAGATAAAATTTCAACACTGCAACTTCATCGAACGTGAGAAGTGAATGAAAGGTTATGCATTGGAGAAGTGGGAGTCGACCTTGAACTTGTGTTCATGCCCATGGACACGATGTAGATCTTATCATTAAAGCTTCTCTTAAATTAATTATTCCTTTGGTATAAGTTCATCTTATATCTGGATCCGCCTTTGCAATCGTGGTTCCGACCATGTTCTCTTTTAAATACCATTTCTTATGCAAGTTTAAGCACTTGTCTTCTGTCGAGCAATACCCCAGTCCAACTTCTACTTTGATCTGTCATCGAGTATTACCCCCTAGTATCTCGAGATTATCTTGGAACTGCATAACTTCTTATGAGTTCTTCATCAAGTGCTACCTTCCCACTGATTCCAATTTTTCACGGGCTCTTAGTTATTAAACACTCAAAGACACCGATAACTGAACCGAGTCCGCACTACGGTTCAACAACTCTTCAGTAAGCTTCTATAAGTACGAGTTTGTACCCGATCACGCCATTCCTAGCCTGTTTGGCTATATCATTGTCGTGATGATTTTAACAGTGCTACCCGGTCCTTCTTCTCAGAGCACAATTTTCGACGATGAACTAACCTTACGTCGATCCTCATCGTCATATCATTTCGCCTTGAACAACAAGCTTGGTTTCGAGTTTGTGTCGTACCCATGGTTCCAATAACCTTTCGCTTCATCATTCCTTTGACTCGATATCGTCGCTGATTGATTACATCTTCATGAAATCTTTCGACAAATGTGTCGTGATCATCATCAACCTTATGAGCTCTTCCAGGATATCAATCGGATTCATGAAGAGAAATACCATCCTTTCCCTCGATGAGTCGTGTTATCATCGGCCACTTTATTGCATTGCCTCCTACACAAACTTGTTCGTGTTACGTGGTTATACCTTGAGTTCGTTGCTACCCAAAGACTGTTCTTCTTTACCTTGGAAGTATTGCCATCTTTTATGTCAAGAAAGTCATGAGAATTTCACCACCTCTTAAGAGATCTTGATCTGGTGATACTTCTCACCATCACCATTCTTTCTTGGTTCCCGTGTTGATTCCAACAAGTGAATGGGTGATAGTTCATTCTAAGTCTTTTCATAATTGAATCACCATTCTAACATTGGCCGTGCAACCCAGCCCATATTTCGGTGCACCTTTCAACCAATGTTTAATTATGTATGTTTTCCTCGAGCATATCCCATTATATCATTTGATCTAACAAATGTTATCTCCTTGTTCACATAATTGTGGAAATCCATCCTTTGAAATTCTCGATGAATTGTTGCTGAGTCCATCAGCCACCTCCTCATCCCCTCCTTGGTTTAATGATGAACTATTACTTCAGGAACCCACTCCCATAGTTCATTCCCGAGAATCTTACAATACCATCTCGACAATGTGTGTTGCACCTTTCTTCTCAGGCATCCCAAGTCTGAGTTATCCTGACACCAATCAGATCTGAATCTCGGTCAGATATGATGGTTGGAACATATTTCCAAGAGTTATAGCAATGGTCTTTATGTGACCCGGTAAGGTCTTTGTCGTGCCTAGCACACCGGCCGGAGACCCTATTGTTATAGATTCCTTTTCAAAGAAGGTTATTCATTCTTCCATGAGGACATTGTAAGACTTATTTTACAAGTTATTCCTGATGGATCCTTGGTGTTTCCAAAGTTTGGTCTTCACCTGATGACCATGTCAATGCTATCTCGAAGTGTGTCTATGGTACTCCGATTTTCAACAAGAACATTTGAAGCCCAATGCTAAATGTTTCCTACTTAAATTATCCAAACACCGTTGTATGGGTAATGTCATAAAATTCCTCTCCCTTACCTAAATGGTTTTCTACTTCTATCATGTTATGGATATCATTCTCTACTTGTCCTTGGTAAGGATATACCCTTGAAATATGTGTTGAAACACATTTTCCTTTCCATTGTTCTGTTTAATCTGATAATCATATTTTCCTTTCCATTGTTTGGTTTAACCTTTCTTGTAATATATATGACCTAAGCAGTAATATTCTCCTGCCTATGTAAACACCTCGTGGTACCGCTCTGTCAGTAAGACCCTGTTACTATTGTTGATGACATTACGGTAGCCACCGATGGACGAGAACCTTGCCTATTGGCCCACCTCGTTCAACGAGCGGGAAAATGGTTCTCTTTGTCCCTCGCCCTTGGTATCGATGTTGTTGCTGACATGACTGATAGGCTACCCTCTGACACGCCTTACTATCGTGACCGTGCAAGATGTCGGCCCCCTTCCTATTTTCAACCACATGGTGGGCCCATAACCCAGTTCCTTTGGATTGAAACTCGACTCTCCTGTACACCCCTGTTCCCAAAGTTATTCCTCGACGTGGACTCGTATGTAATTCACGGACCACCGTCCCAAGTGATCTATTTCGCATCGACGTTAATAGTTATTCTCGTTGCTCTGAACCCCTTTCACTTTCTGATTAGGCATCGAACACTTGCCTATCCGTTTGAAACTTCTCATGGTACCTCCTTACTTTGCTCTCGATATTTTCTTAAGATTCAATTCGAGAGTAACTTCCGCCACCTTCCTCGATGTTATCGACGGATAGTCAACCTTGTAGAGGTCTGTCCTTTTGAAGCTACCCCTTATCCTTTCCGTAAGTAATGATGAAGATCCCCAAGGAAGGACGACAACTTCATCATGATGACCAAGCAGAGAACGAAGACATCAATGTAATGGATCGACCTCTTCGAGAAGAGCAACTATGACCGAGAAGAATCGTTAGAATTTCGTAACCAGATCCCTTCCCCCTTATAACCGCTCCTAAATCTCGGGACGAGATTTCTTGTAGTGGAGGAGAATTGTGACGCCCGGATAATTAAGCTACAGTAATTCTCTGCTAATGATGCCACGTCACCTCGATTCTTGTGGATAAACTTCGCGTTAGTTCAAACCTAGTTCAATTTCAAATTTAAAAGCGAGGCAAACAATAAAAGTTTTCAAACATTAAAACTAAAATGTTCGGTTAGTGCCGGATAATTACGTAGGTAATAGTTGTGAAGGAAACTTGTTTTTAGAAAATGCTAAAGGGCTCTAAAATAAAAAAACAGAAAAGGGAAATACATACAAGAAAAAACAAAACTAACAGATAACAAACAGGAGAAAGCCCCACGGCCCCTTGGGCTTCGCCCAAGAAAGCCATGGCCTAGTCTGTCCGCCAACCCCACCCCTACTCCCCCACTCCATAACCCCCCACCGACAGAAACCCTAGCCCCACTCCCCTACTACCCCCACTCTCTCTCGCTCGATCCCCTCTCACTCCCTCTCGCCCCTGTATCGGGACGGCGCTCCTCCCCATCGCCCCGCACGATCCACCCCCCCCCATTCCTCCGCCACCACGCCAGCGCACCTCTCCAAGGCCGCCTCGTCCCTTCCCCGTTCTTTGGATCTGGAAGGGCCCCGATGGCGCCACCCGCCGCTCGACACCGCACCGTCTCTGGTGCCCCGCCGCTTCCCTCCGTCCGTCCGCCGCCTGAGCTGCCTCGCCGACCGCCTGCCCGCCTCTCCATCGTCGGTTGTCGCCTCGTCCTCGCCCCGCCGTCGCCGGACCACCCCAAGCCGCCTCGAGCCCACTGCCCCCTCCCTACAAGTTCGCGGTGAGCCGCCTCGCCAGTTGCGCCTCCCCTCTCCTCCCCCCTCTCTGCTCTCGTACTCCGCCGTGCGCACCGCGCGACCCGGCCACGCCCGATGGACACGGCCGCGCCGGCCTCGTCCTGCCCCGAACGGCGTCGCCCTCCGCTCGGGGCGTCGCCTTGCCTTGCCTCGCCGTGTTCCCTGCGCTGTCGCGATGTCGCCACGCCTACCTCCCGAACCGCGCCCGCGCCACTGGCTCCCTCGCCTGCTGCCGCTTGTCGGTGGCGGCGGCGCCCGCCAGCCTCGCCCGCTCTGCGCCTCGCGCCCCCCCTCGGCGCCTGTTGGGAGCCGGTCTGCCACGCACCGCTATGGCCATAGGCCAGCGACACGGAACCCCACCCCAGAACGTAAAAAAAAGGATATAAAAAAGGACTTTAAAAAATTATAAATAAAAATAATTAATTAACTTAATTAATTCTGTATTAGTTCAACCTAATCATTTTAGTTAACTAATTAAGCCTAACTAATTAACCTAAACCCTAATTAACCTAAGCGATTGTATGGCGGTGGGTCCCACTGGACCCACACGTAAGTTTGACCAGTCAACACCTTTGTTGACAGCTGACGTCATGCTGACGTCATGATGATGTCAGCATGCACTGTTCTGGATAATGTTGAATTTAAATATTTAAATAAATCCTAAAAATGATTTAAATCTTTTAAAATTGATATAAAATTAAGCTGTAGCTCGGATGGAAAAACTTTGTACATGAAAGTTGCTCAGAACGATGAGACGAATCTGGATACACAGCCTGTTCGTCCGCCACGCGTCCCTAGCATAGTGACCTGCAACATTCCCCCTCCGGTTCATCTGTCGGAAAACACGGAACACCGGGGATACTTTCCCGGATGTTTCCCCCCTTCACCAGTATCACCTCATACCACGTTAGAACCCGTCTAACTCTGCTTGTTGTCCTGTTATGCACTTGCTTGCTATGTATTTACTGTTTCTCCCCTCTTCTCTCCGGTGAACCCGTGGCGATGTTGATGCCCTGCGGTCGACTACGCCACCGACGACCCTCCTTCTTGTCTCGAGCAACCAGTGCAAGCCCCCCCTTGATCACGGATATCGCCTATTCTTCTCTATCTTGCTTGCATTAGAGTAGTGTAGCATGTTATCGCTTTCAGTTAATCCTATACTGCTGCATAGCCTGTCCTTGCTACTACTGTTGTTACCTTTATCTGCTATCCTACTGTTTAGTATAGGATGCTAGTGTTCCATCAGTGGCCCTACGTTCTTGTCCGTCTGCCGTGCTATAGTACTGGGCTGTGATCACTTCGGGAGGTGATCACGGGCATATACTATATACTTTACACTATTACATTACAGTGATCTTGTTCGGAGATGGGGGTGAAAGGACAGGTGGCTCCATCCCGGTAGAGGTGGGCCTGGGTTCCCGACGGCCCCGATCGTTATTTGTATGAGCGACAGGCAGGTTGAGACCACCTAGGAGAGAGGTGGGCCTGGCCTGCTCGGGCGCTCATGGATACTTAACACGCTTAACGAGATCTTGGTATTTGATCCGAGTCGACCATTTGGTCTATACGCACTAACCAACTACGCTGAACGATTATGGGCACTCGACGTCATGGTATCAGCCGAAGCACTTCGTGACGTCAGCGACTGAGCGGCGCGTGCCGGATTGGAACATAGGCCTGCTCTTGTATTAAGGGGGCTAGTTACGGCCCGCCCATAACGTCGGTGTGTGCTAAGGCGATGGGCCCGGACCCTGTGGCGCTTTAGGTTTAGACCGGCGTGCTGACCTCTCTGTTGTGCCTAGGTGGGGCTGCGGCGTGTTGATCTTCCGCGGCGGGCATGACTCAGAAAGTGTGTCCGCCAAATGGGATCAAGCGTGTTGGGTTATGTGGTGCACCCCAGGGAAGTTAATCTATTCGAATAGCCGTGATCTTGATAACAGGACGACTTGGAGTTGTACCTTGACCTTATGACAACTAGAATTGGATACTTAATAAAACACACCCTTCCAAGTGCGGATATAACCCGGTGGTCGCTCTCTCGTGGTTACGAGGAGGGATCGCGGGTAGGATTATTGCTATGTGATGCTACTTGGAGGACTTGATCTACTCTACGCTACATCTTTGCAAGGCGGAGGCTGCCAGCGTAGTCTTCGACAAGATTAGCTATCCCCTCTTATTACGGCATTCTGCGATTCGGTCCACCGATATGGCCCTTTACACATATATCCATGCATATGTAGTGTAGCTCCTTGCTTGCGAGTACTTTGGATGAGTACTCACGGTTGCCTTGTTCCCCCTTTTCCCCCTTTCTTTACCCGGTTGCTGCGACCAGACAATGGAGCCCAGGAGCCAGACGCCACCGTCGATGACGACTACTACACTGGAGGCGCCTACTACTACGTGCAGCCCGCGGACGACGACCAGGAGTAGTTAGGAGGATCCCAGGCAGGAGGTCTACGCCTCTTTCGATCTGTATGCCAGTTTGTGCTAGCCTTCTTAAGGCAAACTTGTTTAACTTATGGTTGTACTCATATATTGTTGCTTCCGCTGACTCGTCTATGA
This sequence comes from Aegilops bicornis, assembly GCA_021605145.1. Classification (NCBI taxonomy): domain Eukaryota; kingdom Viridiplantae; phylum Streptophyta; class Magnoliopsida; order Poales; family Poaceae; genus Aegilops; species Aegilops bicornis. The sequence continues at coordinate 580,275,769 of CM038670.1, forward strand.
TCGAGCACTTGTATTCGAGCCCTCGAGGCCCCTGGCTTGTATTATGATGCTTGTATGACTTATTTATGTTTTAGAGTTGTGTTGTGATATCTTCCCGTGAGTCCCTGATCTTGATCGTACACATTTGCGTGCATGATTAGTGTACGATTGAATCGGGGGCGTCACAGTCCTCTTGCTCCAAGAATTTGACTTGCATATCATTGATAGAAAAGGAGCTGAGAACCCTGTTGCAGACAACTTGTCTAGGTTAGAGAATGTTCTTGATGACCCACTGCCTATTAATGATAGTTTTCACGATGAACAATTAGCGGTTGTCAATACTTCTCGTCTTGCTCCTTGGTATGCCGATTATGCTAATTACATTGTTGCTAAATATATACCGCCTAGTTTCACATACCAGCAAAAGAAAAAGTTCTTTTATGATTTAAGACATTACTACGGGATGATCCACACCTTTATAAAGAATGAGTAGATGGTATTAATAGGCGTTGTGTGCTGAGCATGAACAGGAACAAATCCTACGCAAGTGTCACTCTGAATCTTATGGAGGACACCACGCCGGAGATAGAAGCGCACACAAGGTACTTCAATCTGGTTTTTATTGGCCTACTCTTTTCAAAGATGCTCGTAAGTTTGTTTTATCTTGTGAAGAATGTCAAAGAATAGGTAACATTAGTAGACGTCAAGAAATGCCTATGAATTATTCCCTTGTTATTGAACCGTTTGATGTTTGGGGCTTTGATTATATGGGACCTTTTCCTGCCTCCAATGGTTATACACATATTTTAGTTGCTGTTGATTGCGTTACTAAGTGGGTAGAAGTTATTCCAACTAGTAGTGCTGATCATAACACTTCTATTAAAATGCTTAAAGAAGTTATTTTTCCGAGGTTTGGAGTCCCTAGATATCTTATGACTGATGGTGGTTCACACTTTATTCATGGTGCTTCCCGTAAGATGCTTGCTAAGTATGATTTCAATCATAGAATTGCATCTCCTTACCACCCGCAGTCTAGTGGTCAAGTAGAATTGAGCAATGAGAGCTCAAATTAATTTTGCAAAAGACTGTGAATATATCTAGAAAGAATTGGTCCAAAAAACTTGATGATGCATTATGGGCCTATAGAACTGCATACAAAAATCCTATGGGTATGTCTCCATATAAGATGGTTTATGGAAAAGCATGTCATTTACCTCTTGAACTTGAACATAAAGCATATTGGGCTATTAAAGAGCTCAATTATGACTTCAAACTTGCCGGTGAGAAGAGGTTGTTTGATATTAGCTCACTTGATGAATGGAGAACCCAAGCATATGAGAATGCCAAGCTTTTCAGAGAAAAAGTCAAACGCTGGCATGATAAGAGAATACAAAAGCGTGAGTTTAACGTAGGAGATTATGTGTTATTATTCAACTCTCATTTAAGATTTTTTGCAGGAAAACTTCTCAAAATGGGAAGGTCCCTACGTTATCGAAGAGGTCTATCATTCTGGTGCTATAAAAATTAACGACTTCGAAGGCACAAATCCGAGGGTGGTAAACGGTCAAAGAATTAAACATTATATTTTAGGTAAGCCTATTAATGTGGAACCTAATATTATTGAGACCATAACCCCTGAGGAATACATAAGAGACACTTTCCAGAACGTTCCAGACTCCGAAAAGGCATAGGTGCATTAGTGCGGTAAGTAAACCGACTCCAAAACAACTCTAATGGAATTTTTTATCAGTTTTGGATTATTTAAGAATTTTAGGAAGAAAGAAGTAGTCCGAAAGGGACACGAGGCTCCCACGAGAGAGGAGGGCCCCCCCTGTAGGGCGCGCCCCCCTGTCTCGTGGGCACCTCGTGTGCCTCCTAGACTCCGTTTTCTTGTATGTTACGTATTTTGGTCGGTAAAAATTCATTATATATATTCCCGAAGGTTTTGACCACCATATCACGCAAATATCCTCTGTTTTCGTTTCAAGTTGTTTCTGTTTCAGATCTAGAGCATCATGTCGTCTCCAAGCGCTCCCAAGGACAAACTTTTCGAGAGAGTTATCAACCCCTATCTCGCAGAGGTGTTGCATCATCCTCAAACCATTGAGGTGTGTGATGGGGTGCTGCACATCCGCAATGTGGAGGGACCAAGGCGTACCGGGAGCGTGGAGACAAAGCTCGAAGCCGTGGAGCAAGAAGTTTTCAAGTGTCAAGGGATGGTGGAGCATGGACTCAACACCAACCAGATAATGACCACGGAGTTCACCAACAACCACAAGCTGGATGCCAAAGTCATTGGGGAAACCATCTTCAAACTTCAAGAGAAAATTGAGCACCTCCAAGCCCAGATCTATGACCTGCAAAACCAGAATTGTGAGTATGAATATAGATTCAAGCGAATGAGTTTGGCTGCAGATTTAAGGATCCCGGAGACTCGATCATCCTTTTATGATGGAGAGCCGATGCCCTGGAAGATGGACGACAAGCCTACATCATCTACAACTCCTACGTCACCACCTCAGAAGAAATATTCACATGGGTATGGGCACTCCCCTTGGCAACTGCCAAGCTTGGGGGAGGTGCCCCGGTATCGTATCACCATCACACTCCTATCTTTACCGCTTTATTTAGTTCGATCCTTTTAGTAGTATCTTGATCTAGTAGATTGAAGTTGTTTTGATATCAAGTAGTTTTGAGCTTTGCTTTGTGATCTCTTTATGTAAGCGAGTCCGTGTGCTATCTATAATAAAGGTTAGTGTTGAGTCAAGGGCTTTGCTATGATGCTATGATCTTGAGAAAATAGAAAGAATAAAAGAGTTCATATTGATCTTATGGATAGTGATAACTTCACATATAGAAAGTATGAGGCATAAAAATTGTTGAGAGTTGATGAACGTAGCCTCGGTCATCGTTGCAATTAATAGGAAGTGATAAGGAAAGAGGGGTTCACATATAAATATATTATCTTGGACATCTTTTATGATTGTGAAGCACTCATTAAGTATGACATGCTAAAAGAGTTGACGTTGGACAAGGAAGACAACGTAATGGTTTATGTTTTACGACATCTCAGTTAAAGTATATTGTCATTGACCTTCCAAACATGTTGAGCTTGCCTTTCCTCCTCATGCTAGCCAAATTCCTTGCACCAAGTGGAGATACTACTTGTGCTTCCAAATATCCTTAAACCCAGTTTTGCCATGAGAGTCCACCATACCTAACTATGGATTGAATAAGATCCTTCAAGTAAGTTGTCATCGGTGCAAGCGATAAAAAATTGCTCTCTAACTATGTATGACTTATTAGTGCAGGGAATATAAGCTTTGTACGAACTTGTTGTGGAAGTAATAAAAGCGACGGACTGCATAATAAAGGTCCACATACAAGGGGCAATATAAAGTGACGTTCTTTTGCACTAAGATTTTATGCATCAAACCTAAACGCGCATGACAACCTCTGCCTCCCTCTGTGAAGGGCCTATCTTTTACTTTATGTTTTACTTTATGCTTGAGTCAAGGTGATGCTCACCTTTCCCTTTTTATTTTTATCCTTTGGCAAGCTTTTCGTGTTTGAAAGATCATGATATATATATCCAATTGAATGTAAGTTGACATAGGCTATTATTATTGACATCACCTAAAGGTGAATACGTTGGGAGGCAACACAATAAGCCCCTATCTTTCTCAGTGTCCGGCTGGAACTCTATAACCACAAGTATTGCGTGAGTGTTAATAATTATAGGGGACTACGAGATAGTTGAGTATGTGAGCTTGCTGAAAAGCTCTATTATTGACTCTTTCCGATATTACGATAAATTGCAATTGCTTCAATGACTGAGATTATAGTTTGTTAGTTCCCGATGAAGTTTTTGAACCATACTTGATATTGTGAATTGCTTATTACTTGAGCATAGGAAATCATATGACAAAATCCATATATGTTGCTGTTATTAGAATGATCATGATTCCCTCATGTCCGTATTTTATTTTTATCGACACCTCTATCTCTAAACATGTGGACATATTTTTTGATTTCGGTTTCCGCTTGAGGACAAGTGAGGTCTAAGCTTGGGGGAGTTGATACGTCCATTTTGCATCATGCTTTTATATCAATATTTATTGCATTATGGGCTGCTATTACACATTATATCTCAATTCTTATGGCTATTCCCCTTATTTTACAAGGTTTACCATGAAGAGGGGGGATGCCGGCAGCTGGAATTCAGGAGCAAACGTTGGAAACCTATTCTGCACATCTCCAAAAGTCCTAAAACTCCACGAAACAACTTTTTGGAATTTATAAGAAATTATGAGCAAAAGAAATAGGCCAGGGGGCCCACACCTGTCCAGAGACAGGCGCCCCCCTCTGGCGCCCCTATCTCCTGGGCCCCTGGTGGGCCTCTGGCGTCCATCTTACGCTATATCATCACTTTTACCACAGGAAAAATCGTGGGCAAGCTTACGGGACGAAACTCCGCCGCCACGAGGCGGAACCTTAGCGGAATCAATCTAGGGCTCATGGCGGAGCTGTTACTGCTGGGGATACTTCCCTCCCGGAGGAAATCATCACCAACGTCATCACTGTGATCCTCTCATCGAGAGGGGGTCAATCTCCATCAACATCTTCACCAGCACCATCTCCTCTCAAAACCCTAGTTCGTCTTTTGTATCCAATCTTGTATCAAAACCACAAATTGGTACCTGTGGGTTGCTAGTAGTGTTGATTACTCCTTGTAGTTGATGCTAGTTGGTTTACTTGGTGGAAGATCATATGTTCAGATCCTTTATGCAGATTATTACCCCTCTGATTATGAACATGAATATGCTTTGTGAGTAGTTACTTTTGTTCCTGAGGACATGGGTGAAGTCTTGCTATTAGTAGTCATGTGAATTTGGTATTCGTTCGATATTTTGATGAGATGTATGTTGTCTTTCCTCTAGTGGTGTTATGTGAACGTCAACTACATAACACTTCACCAATATTTGGGCCTAGAGGAAGGCATAGGGAATAAATAAGTAGATGATGGGTTGCTAGAGTGACAGAAGCTTAAACCCTAGTTTATGCGTTGCTTCGTTAGGGGTTGATATGGACCCATATGTTTAATGTTGTGGTTAGGTTTACCTTAATACTCCTTTTTGTAGTTGTGGATGCTTGCAATAGGGGTTAATCATAGGTGGGATGCTTGTCCAAGTTAGGACAGTACCCAAGTGTCGGTTCACCCACATATCAAATTATCAAAGTACCGAACGCGAATCATATGAACGTGATGAAAACCAGCTTGACGATAATTCCCAATGTGTCCTCGGGAGCTCTTTCTTCATTATTAGAATTTGTCCGGGCTTATCCTTTGCTACATAAAGGACTGGGCCACCTTGCTGCACGTTATTTACTTTATTTACATTTTGCTCGTTACTATTTATCTTATCACAAAACTATCTATCACCTACCATTTCAGTGCTTGCAGAGAAAACCTTACTGAAAACCGCTTATCATTTCCTTCTGCTCCTCATTGGGTTCGACACTCTTACTTATCGAAAGGACTACGATAGATACCCTATACTTGTGGGTCATCATCTGGCTATGCTCTATCTTCACCACACAAAGTATTTAAATCATGCACAACCCCGATGACAAGCCAAGCAATTTTTTCATACTTTTGACATTCTCAAAAAATTTCAACTTTCACGCAATACATGAGCGTGAGCCATGGATATAGCACTATATGTGGAAAAGAATGGTGGTTGTGGAGAAGGCAAAAAGGGAGAAGATAGTCTCACATCAACTAGGCGTATCAACGGGCTATGGAGATGCCCATCAATAGATATCAATGTGAGTGAGTAGGGATTGCCATGCAACGGATGCACTAGAGCTATAAGTATATGAAAGCTCAACAAAAGAAACTAAGTGGGTGTGCATCCAACTCGCTTGCTCACGAAGACCTAGGGCATTTTGAGGAAGCCCATCATTGGAATATACAAGCCAAGTTCTATAATGAGAAATTCCCACTAGTATATGAAGGTGACAAAATGAGAGACTCTCTATCATGAAGATCATGGTGCTACTTTGAAGCACAAGTGTGGTAAAAGGATAGTAACATTGTCCCTTCTCTCTTTTTCTCTCATTTTTTTATTTGGGCCTTTTCTCTTTCTTTATGGCCTCTTTTCTTCTTCTTTTATTTATTTATTTTTCGTCAGGAGTCTCATCACGACTTATGGGGGAATCATAGTCTCCATCATCCTTTCCTCACTTGGGACAATGCTCTAAAAATGATGATCATCACACTTTCATTTTTATTACAACTCAACAATTACAACTCGATACTTAGAACAAAATATGACTCTATGTGTATGCCTCCGGCGGTGTACCGGGATATGCAATGATTCCATGAGTGACATGTATGAAAGAATTATGAACGGTGGCTTTGCCACAAATACGATGTCAAATACATGAGCATGCTAAGCAATATGACAATGATGGAGCGTGTCATAATAAACGGAACAGTGGAAAGTTGCATGGCAATATATCTCGGAGTGGCTATGGAAATGCCATAATAGGTAGGTATGGTGGCTGTTTGGAGGAAGGTATATGGTGGGTGTATGATACCGGCGAAAAGTGTGCGGTATTAGAGAGGCTAGCAATGGTGGAAGGATGAGAAAAGTGCATATAATCCATGGACTCAACATTATTCATAAAGAACTCATATACTTATTGCAAAAATCAACAAGTTATCAAAGCAAAGTATTACGCTCATGCTCCTAGGGGGATAGATTGGTAGGAAAAGACCATCGCTCGTCCCCGACCGCCACTCATAAGGAAGACAATCAATAAATAAATCATGCTCCGACTTCATCACATAACGGTTCACCATACGTGGATGCTACTGGAATCACAAACTTTAACACAAGTATTTCTCAAATTCACAACTACTCAACTAGCATGACTCTAATATTACTACCTCCATATCTCAAAACAATTATCAAGCACCAAAATTTTCTTAGTATTCAACGCACTCAAAAGAAAGTTTTACAAATCTTGAATACCAAGCATATTAGGATTGTTTAAGCGAATTACAATGCTATTTAAGACTATCAAAATAATCTAAGTGAAGCATGAGAGATCAATGGTTTCTATAAAACAAATCCACCACCGTGCTCTAAAAGATATAAGTGAATCACTAGAGCAAAACTATATAGCTCAAAAGATATAAGTGAAACACATAGAGTATTCTAACAAATTCCAAATCATGTATGGCTCTCTCAAAAGGTGTGTACAGCAAGGATGATTGTGGTAAACTAAAAAGCAAAGGCATAAATAATACAAGACGCTCCAAGCAAAACACATATCATGTGGTGAATAAAAATATAGCTCCAAGTAAAGTTACCGATGGAAGTAGGCGAAAGAGGGATGCCTTCCGGGGCATCCCCAAGCTTTGACTTTTTGGTGTCCTTATATTATCTTGGGGGTGCCATGGGCATCCCCAAGCTTAGGCTCTTGCCACTCCTTGTTCCATAATCCATCAAAAGATTTCACCCAAAACTTGAAAACTTCACAACACAAAACTCAACAGAAATCTCATGAGCTCCGTTAGCGAAAGAAAACAAAAGACCACTTAAAGGTACTATAATGAACTAATTATTTATTTATATTGGTGTTAAACCTACTGTATTACAACTTCTCTATGGATTATAAACTATTTTACTAGCCATAGATTCATCAAAATAAGCAAACAACACACGAAAAACAGAATCAGTCAAAAACAGAACAGTCTGTAGTAATTTGTAACTAACGCAAACTTCTGTAACTCCAAAAAATCAGCCAAAATTGGTGGACGTGAGGAATTTGTCTATTAATCATATTCAAAAATAATCAACCTAATATCACTCTCCAGTAAAAAGTTGTAGCTAATCTCGTGAGCGCTAAAGTTTCTGTTTTTTACAGCAAGATCATATAAACTTCACCCAAGTCTTCCCAAAGGATCTACTTGGCACAAAAACTAATTAAAACATAAAAACACATCTAACCAGAGGGTAGATGGAAGATTTATTACTAGGAATCAAGGAAAAATATTGGGTTGTCTCCCAACAAGCGCTTTTCTTTAAAGCCTTTTTAGCTAGGCATTGAGATTTCAATGATGCTCACAAGAAAGACAAGAATTGAGGCACAACGAGAGCATCATAAAACATGTGACAAACACACTTAAGTCTAACATACTTACTATGCATAGGAATATTATAGGCAAAAAAATTATTGTAACAAGCAAAAATTAGCATATGCAAGGAAGCGGAAAGGAACAATAGCAATCTCAACATAACAAGAGGTAATTTAGTAACATGAAAATTTCTATAACCATATTTTCCTCTCTCATAATAATTACATGTAGGATCATAAGAAAATTCAACCATATAGCTATCACATAACATATTCTCAACACAATCCACATGCATGCGAAGTTGACACTCTTCCAAAATAGTAGGATTATCATTAACTGAAGTCATGATTTCTCCAAGCCCACTTTTATCAAAAATTTCATAAGATTGAATGTTATCCAAATATGTGGGATCTAAAGTTGACACTCTTCCAAACCCACTTTCAATATTATTGCAAACACTATTATCAATCTTATATTCATCATGGAGCTTAAATAAATTTTCAAGATCATAAGAAGAATCTCCCAAATCATGACTATTGGGCATAGCAAAACTAGCATCCCCAAGCTTAGGGTTTTGCATATTATTAGCATAATTTACATCAATATAATTTATAATAAAATCATTGCAATCATGCTTTTTATTCAAAGATCTATCGTGAATCAGTTCATAAAGCACTTCATCACAATTTTCAGATTTGCGGATTTCAGGCAAAACCTTATAAACATAATCTAGTGCATCCAAATCACTAGGAATTGGTTCATCATAATTGGATCTCTTAAAAAGATTGGCAAGCGGATGATGATCCATAGATATTAGCTTCTTTGTTTAGGAATAAATACTCAACTATTTCAGCCAAACGAGCAAACGAGCCAAGTAAGACATCAAGGCAAACGAAAAGACGAACGGAAAAGAGAGGGCGAATAAAATGGCAAGGGTGAAGTGGGGGAGAGGAAAACGAGAGGAAAATGGCAAATAATGTAATGCGAGAGATAAGGGATTGTGATGTGTACTTGGTATGTTGACTTTTGCGTAGACTCCCCAGCAACGGCGCCAGAAATGGCTCGTTGTCGGGAGTCCAAATCTTGACTTGACCTTGCGTAAGCCTCCCCGGCAACGGCGCCAGAAATTCTTCTTGCTACCTCTTCAGCTTGCGTTGGATTTCCCCGAAGAGGAGAGGATAATGCAGCAAAGTAGCGTAAGTATTTCCCTCAGTTTTTGAGAACCAAGGTATCAATCGAGTAGGAGGCCACGCGCGAGTCCCTCGTACCTACACAAAACAAATAGCTCCACGCAACCAACGTGATTAGGGGTTGTCAATCCCTTCACGGTCACTTATGAGAGTGTGATCTGATAGAGATGATAGATAATATTTTTGGTATTTTTGGTATAAAGATGCAAGGTAAAATAAAAGGCAAAGTAAAAAAGCAAAGCAATAATAAAGTGATGGAAGATTAGTATGATAGAAAATAGACCCGGGGGCCATAGATTTCACTAGTGGCTTCTCTCAAGAGCATAAGTATTTTACGGTGGGTGAACGAATTACTGTTGAGAAATTGAAAGAATTGAGCATAGTTATGAGAGTATCTAGGTATGATCATGTATATAGGCATCACGTCCGAGACAAGTAGACCGACTCCTACCTGCATCTACTACTATTACTCCACTCATCGACCGCTACCCAGCATGCATCTAGAGTATTAAGTTAATGAAAACAGAGTAACGCCTTAAGCAAGATGACATGATGTAGAGGGATAAATTCATGCAATATGATAAAAACCCCATCTTGTTATCCTCGATGGCAATAATACAATATGTGCCTTGCTGCACCTTCTGTCACTGGGAAAGGACACCGCAAGATTGAACCCAAAGCTAAGCACTTCCCCCATTGCAAGAACTACCAATCTAGTTGGCCAAACCAAACAGATAATTCGAAGAGACTTGCAAAGGTAACCAATCATACATAAAAGAATTCAGAAAAGATTCAAATATTGCTCATAGATAAACTTGATCATAAACCCACAATTCATCGGTCTCAACAAACACACCGCAAAAAGAAGATTACATCGAATAGATCTCCACGAGAGAGGGGGAGAACATTGTATTGAGATCCAAAAAGAGATAAGAAGCCATCTAGCTACTAACTATGGACCCGAAGGTCTGAGGTAAACTACTCACACTTCATCGGAGAGGCTATGGTGTTGATGTAGAAGCCCTCCGTGGTGGATTCCCCTTCCGGCAGAGCTCCGGAACAGGCCCCAAGATGGGATCTCGTGGGTACAGAAGGTTGCAGCGGTGGAATTAGGTTTTTGGCTCCGTATCTGATCGTTCGGGGGTATGTAGGTATATATAGGAGGAAGGAGTACGTCGGTGGAGCAACGGTGGGCCCATGAGGCAGGGGGGTGCCCTGGGGGTAGGGCGCGCCCCCACCCTCGTGGCCACCTCCTGGCTTTCTTGACGGGGGGGTCCAAGTCTCCTGGATCATGTTCGGTGAGAAAATCGCGTTTCCGAAGGTTTCATTCCGTTTGGACTCCGTTTGATATTCTGTTTCTTCGAAACTCTGAAATAGGCAAAAACGACAGTGCAATTTGGGCCTCCGGTTAATAGGTTAGTCCCAAAAGTAATATAAAAGTGGAAAATAAAGTCCAATATGGTCAAAAACAGTAGATAATATAGCATGGAGCAATAAAAAATTATAGATACGTTGGAGACGTATCAGCACTGTTTTTGCATGGAATCCTTATGATTTCGGTACGTTTGTCTTCCACCGTAATTATAATTGTTTCATCCACATGCATGCGGGTTAGCTAGTTTCCCTTTACTAATTAACCTTCTTGTGTTTCCAAGGTCTTGTGAACATTCCACCACCTATACTTGAAAATTTTATTCACGAGCATGAGGATGAGCAGGACCCATATACTCATTGGCGCCTGGCAACTTATTCCGATGGATCACCTCTTCTTGTCTGTATATAGGGCACTGCTGATGTTACTAAGGAAGCAGGTGTTGTCTCGTATGGTCGCACTCTTGAGACCTATTCCAACATCCGTCGCAGGGTATTCGGGGTGGATACTAGTGTACTAGCGCCAACACCTTCTCCCATTCAAGAGATTGAAAGTCTTGGAGGAAACTCGCTCTTCCTTGGACAAAACTATCCAATGATGGTGGAAGGCGATCCAGCTGCTGTTGACACAATGTTACTACAATTTATGAGTATCAACTGTATCTATACCTCGGACATTACTATGCTTCTCTACCGTCCCAATATGGGTCCCGACATAGGCCACTTCAGCCTCGATGGCCAGTCCTGCGTTGGTCTCGAGATTGACAGTAGCTGGCCCTTCCCAGAGAATCAGTTCTTGTTCAAAGCAAGCGTTTCCAACGTCGACGAGTGGTTGAGCTGAAGTTCATTTCATCGCTTTGTTATTTGTTGTGTGATAAAAACTTTACTAGAATGTTTTGTTGGAAATGATCTATAATCCAACGTGTATCCTCGTTGTCGTTGTGGGTTGATGACTTGTTGTATGTAATCAATGGTACATTTGCATATCGTCCATGAACTCACGCCTGCTAGTGGTGTCCATATGAACAGTGCTAGTGATTTTAGTTGCAAAAATTAGATGGTGCTAGTGATTTGTAGCTGCATATTTTGACAAATTGCAGTGTTACAAGGTTGACAAATGGCAATGTTACTAGATAAACAAATGTCAATCTTTCCAGTTTGAGAAATGGCAACATACCCAAAATGACAGATATGCAAATCTTACCCAATTGTTTGTGCGTGGTTGCACATGGGTCATGCAAAACAACCGTTTGCGTTGAAGGGATGCAGAAATCCTGCTCGGCGCATTTTCCCTTGGCTTCCTGGGGAAGCTGTCGGTTTGCATACGAGTGTTCTAACTAAAACGTTTGGGATGATTGTTTTATATTTAAAAACCATTGACGTTTTTTTCAAAAGAAAATCGTTTGATAAGTCTGTACATTAAGAGAGAAAACGCAAGTTCGTTCAAACCATATCTTTCATTCAGTCACACTGCGAATTTATATTCATATGATCGAGAATTCGAGATACAATATTAAACCCCGAAAAAACTATTTTCGGCGGCGGCGGAGGCGGCGTGCCGTGCCGTCGTTGTCGTTGTCGTCCTCCGGGACGTCATTGTTGAAGTCTTCAAGGCAGCACAAAATGTTCTTCACTTGTAAATCAAACATCATGTAATCGCCCGATCGACGGGCGGGGCGCGGGAGGACGGCAACTGGCAACGCTGAGAGGTAGCGGTCGGCGGCCCCATGCCGCCGAGGGGGGCGACGGGCATGGTCGCTGCGGGTGCAATAAACGCCGCAGGGACCGGCCGTGATGGTGGAGGCGCGCAGGGGCGCGGTGGGTGCAGCCAAACGCACGAGGGTCGGGGCCATGGTGGGTGGAGGGGCGCGCATGGGCACGGGCACGGGCGCTGGCGCTGGCATGTACACGAGCTTGCGTGGGTCCGCGGAGACCTTGCTGACGCCCGCGGCTTCCAGCTCTGTGATAGTGCTCGACGACCAGCCCATCAATGATACGGGAATGAAATTGGCCGGCGCGGCGCTGGGATGGGAGCTGACGGAGCGGGGCAAGAATCACCGGGCTAGCCTGCTCGGACCATGTCCATGAGGCCCCATTCCTCCTTATTTTCTATCTTCTCCGGCTCGGAGTCGACTTTAGCAAACTTGAAGTAATTCTGCGCCATGGCGGTGGAGGTCTACAGGGGGGAGGGGAATGGGAGGCGAACAATAAGGCCACCCGTATTAAACAGCGGCTCGGGCGCCATTAATGGAGAGGAAGACGGGCGGCCATGGAAGTCAAAGGGCTCGCTTCCTAGTGAGCATGCGCAGCATACAACTCGCACGCTTCCCGGTGAGCCTGCGCATTGGAGAACAGCTTGCACGCCTCTTGGTCAACTGCGCCTTTGGATCAAGGCCAAGACGCCTCCCGTTCAGTCAAGGTCAAGCAGCTGTCCGCACGGCACCTCCTACAGCCATTAAAACCAAGACACGTGGCGTCACATGAATGGTTAACAGAACGCACATGGTTTGAATTATACAAACGTTTGAGATATTAAAGTGGCAGCTATTTTTTCAAAATGCCTTTGTTGGTTCTCATTATTCGAGTGCGCCTTCTCTCAAAATGGACATGAAAAATACCACATCATGTCGGGTGACATTCCATGATAGCATGCCAAGTTTCATGAATTTCAGACGAGTTTTGGATTTACTAGAATTCAAAAACCAGGCATCTCAATATTTTGTCGGCAATCAACGGTGCCCTAGTGTTTGAAATTCATTCCCATTTCTTGCATGGGACCTAAGCATGCACCCAAGGGCACATATTTGATTTTTCAACCAGTTTATATGCACTGGAGCATGTGCATATAGTTCAAATTTGAATTATGCACATAAATGCATTGAAAACTCAGTTAATGCATAAAAATGTCCAAAAGAACCCCCAAAAAACACAAAAATTGACAAAACACTCCTGTTGTTATATGTTGACACGAGAAATTTTTTTGGAAGCAATAAGAGGCAGTGGATATCGTTTAGTCCCCAAAGGTGGGACGTTCCCTACCGAAACCATGATGCTTGTTGTGAGAAGCTCTGGTTTGTGCGAAGCATACACCCAAACCTGCCCCAAATGGGACAAAAATTTACCACGACATGTTGATGCCACTCCATGAAAGCATGCCAGGTTTCATGAATTTTAGACGAGTTTTGGATTTACTAGAATTTAAAAATGAGGCATCTCAATATTTTGCCGGCAATCAACGGTGCCCTGGTGTTTGAAATTCATTCCTATTTCTTGCATGGGACCTAAGCATGCACCCAAGGACACATATTTGATTTTTCAACCAACCTTAGTGCATTGGAGCATGTGCTTGTAGTTCAAATTTGAATTATGCACATAAAATGCCTAGAAAACCCAGTTAATGCATAAAAATGTCCAAACGAACCCCAAAAATCACAAAAATTGACACAACACTCCTGTTGTTCTATGTTGACACTAGAAATTTTTTGAAAGCAATAAGAGGCAATGGATATCATTTCGTCCCCAAAGGTGGGACGTTCCCTATCGAAACCATCATGCTTGTTGTGAGAAGCTTATACCCGAACCTGCCCCAAATGGGACAATTTTTTTACCACGGCATGTTGATGTCGCTCCATGATAGCATGCCAAGTTTCATGAATTTCATACAAGTTTTGGATTTACTAGAATTTAATAACCAGGCATCTCTACGGCAATCAACAGTGCCCTGGTGTTTGAATTTCATTCCCGTCTCTTGCATGGGACCTAGAAATTCACGCAAGGACACACATGTGATTTTTCAACCAACTTTAGTGCATTGGAGCATGTGCTTGTAGTTCAAATTTGAATTATGCACATAAAATGCCTAGAAAACCCAGTTAATGTATAAAAAAGGCCAAACGAACCCCGAAAAATTCCAAGATTGAACACAACACTCCTGTTGTTCAATGTTGACACTAGAAAAGTTTTGAAAGCAATAAGAGGCAACGGATATCGTCTTGTCACCAAAGGTGGTACGTTCCCTATCGAAACCATCATGCTTGTTGTGAGAAGCTCTGGTTTGTGAGAAGCTTATACCCGAACCTGCCCCAAATGGGACAAAATTTTCACCATGGCATGTTGATGCCGCTCCATGATAGCATGCCAAGTTTCATGAATTTCAGACGAGTTTTGGATTTACTAGAATTTAAAAACCAGGCATCTCAACATTTTGCCGGCAATCAACAGTGCCCTGGTGTTTGAATTTCATTCCCATCTCTTGCATGGGACCTAGAAATTCACCCAAGGACACACATGTGATTTTTCAACCAACTTTGGTGCATTGGAGCATTTGCTTGTAGTTCAAATTTGAATTATGCACATAAAATGCCTAGAAACCCCAGTTAATGTATAAAAAAGGCCAAACAAACCCCGAAAAAAAAATCCAAGATTGAACACAACACTCCTGTTGTTCTATGTTGACACTAGAAATTTTTTGAAAGCAATAAGAGGCAATGGATATTGTCCCGTCCCCAAAGGTGGTACGTTCCCTATCGAAACCATCATGCTTATTGTGAGAAGCTCTGGTTTGTGAGAAGCTTATACCCAAACCTGCCCCAAATGGGACAAAATTTTCACCACGGCATGTTGATGCTGCTCCATGATAGCATGCCAAGTTTCATGAATTTCAGACGAGTTTTGGATTTACTAGAATTTAAGAACCAGGTATCTCAATGTTTTGCCAGCAATCAACGGTGCCCTGGTGTTTGAAATTCATTCCCATCTCTTGCATGGGACCTAGAAATTCGCCCAAGGACACACATGTGATTTTTCAACCAACTTTAGTGCATTCGAGCATGTGCTTGTAGTTCAAATTTGAATTATGCACATAAAATGCCTAGAAAACCCAGTTAATGTATAAAAAAGGCCAAACGAACCCCAAAAAATTCATTCCCATTTCTTCCATGGGACCTAAGCATGCACTGAAGGACACATATTTGATTTTTCAACCAATTTGTATGCACCAGAGCATGTGCGTGTAGTTTAATTTTCAATTATGCACCTGAAATGGCTAGAAAACCAGTTGAATGTATGAAATGTCCAAACGAACCCTGAATAATTCCAATTCTTTTACGACACACATACAGTTGCATGTTCACTGCAGATAAAAGGTCTAGGAATTCAAACACCGTCCATTGCCGCTGTGACCTCATTTTGTAATTCAAATCAAGTAGATCCCACACAGTTTATTCTCACCAACCGTGTGAGATGTAGTACAAAATATCTTGGAGCACCGTCGATGTATAGTACGCCTATGGCTTACGCGAGAAGGTGCGTCGGCTACAGTCCACAGCCAGCGTCTCAAGCACACTAGCTCGCTCCCCCAAAACTCTCGCCTCTACATCCCTCGCAATCTCGAAAATATCTACCGCTGGAAGGTTTTAATGTTTGATAGCACACGATTAGTATGTGCGGACCGTGTGCGATGTCTGTTACTCCTGCTCTACTTCAGTCCCTCGATTCAAATTTTCAATAGCCCCGGCATTTTACTCCCGCCTTTGCATCCCTCGCAATCTCAAAAATATCTGCTCGCCCTTGATCGAAATTTTCAGTAGTCCCGCCTTGTTACTCACGCCTAGTAAAATGTTCAGTTGCCGTAGTATTTCCTCAAACACAACCTTGCTCCCCCCTCCACACACACCCCCCAAAACCTCCGCTCACACAGACATACACAACCCTCGAAACCATTGGTAGGTCGCCGCCATCGTCGGCGCCTCCATCCTCAATGCTCGTGTGCAGGGGAGCTAGAGGAGCCAATGGCCAAAAAGAGGTTTATCGCCGCCTTTTCGCCCGACGCCGGTGAGGTGGCCACCGAGGTGTCCCCGTCGTCCTCCGCGGGCCCGATCCGCCATCGCCGGTCCCCCGATCCGCCCACCGCCGCGCCCCTACGCCGGTTCAAGGACTTCCCCGTCCTCCCTCAGACCCGGCTGCCGATGAAGTCCTACCTCGGGGTCCGGCAGCGGCGGTGGGGGACGTGGGTCGCCGAGATTACAGATCGAGAGACCCACACCTGCCGGTGGCTCAGTAGCTTCCACACGGCCGACGAGGCCTACATGCAAGAGCTCCGCCGGTAGCACCCGGAGCTTGTGGAGGCGGAGCGGGCGATCTTTGCCGACGCGGAGGGCAGCAAGGTTATCATGCTCTCCTCTGATGACGAGGTCGAAGGCGGCGAGGACGGCGGCGCCAAGGGCAGCGAGGTTATCACGCTCTCCTCTGATGACGGCGGCGCGGAGGGCGTCGAGGTGGGCCCTGAGGACGAGGAGATCGACGTCTACGAGTGGAGGAGTGCCTTCCCCAACGACCCCGACGACGGTACTGGCCCGGACCCGGCTCGCGGCACACCATACATGACGAGGAAGGATAGGCTCGACCTCTACTTCGACCGAAAGTAGTTTAGCTTAGTTTACATTCATGTTTTATGTTCGGTTATGCAAAACTATCTATGTTTATGTTTGAATGCATGCTACTTTCGATTGAACCTGCTTTGAACTTGATCAAATTGAAGTTTACAACCTAAAGTTTAGGGGATCGACTAGAGAAGGCCAAAATTTGTTGAAGTATATATATATCCACTAAGGGTTTTAGTCCTTTAACTTTTTAAGGATCGCCTAGAGATGTCCTTGTGACTTTTTTATTTTAGTTCTTCACAATGTGATGCCCTATATGTGCAACTATTTGCCGTGCAGTTAAATTTCATCAATAACAGTTTCAACAATACCACTATGAATTACGATATTTGGTTGATGTTAAGGATATTGCAGTTAACATGTCTTTTCGTTTTTCAATTGTTGTTTAGCAACATGCATTGTACTGTATGACTAAATATGCAATCCCAGGCTACATAGCAACAAGGAAGAGCATTACCTTAATGTTCTGATGATGTCTAGATATACTAATAAAATCTTATATAATGGGATGGATGGAGTGTTGTACTAATCATTTTTCAATTGTTGTTTACCTTCTAATATTAACTTGGTGCTTTTAGGTACATATATCATTGCCAAAGATCCACACTTTGACCCTTTCTGCGTATGGGTGCTACCTCTTGAGCACTGCGTTGGTTTTCCCTTGAAGAGGAAAGGGTGATGCAGCAAAGTAGCGTAAGTATTTCCCTCAGTTTTTGAGAACCAAGGTTCAATCCAGTAGGAGGCCACGCTCAAGTCCCTCGCACCTACACAAACAAATAAGAACCTTGCAACCAATGTGATAAAGGGGTTGTCATTCCCTTCACGGCCAATTGCAAAAGTGAGATCTGATAGAGATGATAAGATAATATTTTTGGTATTTTTATGATAAAGATTAAAAGTAAAGATTGCAAAGTAAACAAAGATAGAAATCACTTGTTGACGGAAGATTAATATGATGGAAAATAGACCCGGGGGCCATAGGTTTCACTAGTGGCTTCTCTCAAGATAGCATAAGTATTACGTTGGGTAAACAAATTACTGTCGAGCAATTGATAGAATTGAGCATAGTTATGAGAATATCTAGGTATGATCATGTATATAGGCATCACGTCCGTGACAAGTAGACCGACTTACCGCATCTACTACTATTACTCCACACATCGACCGCTATCCAGCATGCATCTAGAGTATTAAGTTCATAAGAACGGAGTAACGCTTTAAGCAAGATGACATGATGTAGAGGGATAAACTCATGCAATATGATATAAACCCCATCTTTTTATCATCGATGGCAACAATACAATATGTGTCGTTTCCCCTACTGTCACTGGGATCGAGCACCGCAAGATTGAACCCAAAGCTATGCACTTCTCCCATTGCAAGAAAGATCAATCTAGTAGGCCAAACCAAACTAATAATTCGAAGAGACTTGCAAAGATAACCAATCATACATAAAAGAATTCAGAGAATATTTAAATATTGTTCATAGATAATCTTGATCATAAACCCACAATTCATCGGATCTCGACAAACACACCACAAAAGAAGATTACATCGAATAGATCTCCAAGAGAATCGAGGAGAACTTTTTATTGAGATCCAAAGAGAGAGAAGCCATCTAGCTAATAACTATGGACCCGAAGGTCTGAGGTAAACTACTCACACATCATCGGAGAGGCTATGGTGTTGATGTAGAAGCCCTCCATGATCAATGCCCCTCCGGCAGGACGCCGGAAAAGGCCCCAAGATGGGATCTCACGGGTACAGAAGGTTGCGGTGGTGGAATTAGGTTTTCTTGGTGCTCTTCGATGGTTTGTGGGTACGTAGGTACATATATAGGAGGAAGAAGTAGGTCGGTGGACACACGAGGGGCCCACGAGGGTGGAGGGCGCGCCCAGGGGTGGTAGGCGCGCCCTCCTGCCTCGTGGCCTCCTCGGTGATTTCTTGACGTCCACTCCAAGTCCTCTGGATCACGTTTGTTCCAAAAATAACTCTCCCGAAGGTTTCATTCCGTTTGGACTCCGTTTGATATCCCTTTTCTGCGAAACACTAAAATAAGCAAAAAAAAACCAGCAATTTGGGTTGTGCCTCCAGTTAGTAGGTTAGTCCCAAAAATAATATGAAAGTGTATAAATAAGCCCATTAAACATCCAAAACAGAATATATAATAGCATGGATAAATTATAGATACGTTGGAGACGTATCAAGCATCCCCAAGCTTAATTCCTGCTCGTCCTCGAGTAGGTAAATGATAAAAACAGAATTTTTTATGTGGAATGCTTCTTAGCATAACTTTCAATGTAATTCTTTTTATTGTGGCATGAATATTTAGATCCGAAAGATTCAAGATAAAAGTTTAATGTTGACATAAAAACAATAATACTTCAAACATGCTAACCAAGCAATTGTGTCTTATCAAAATAACATAGCCAAAGAAAGCTTATCCCTACAAAATCATATAGTTAGGCTATGTTTCAATATTGTCACACAAACGTTCTCATCATGCATAACCCCGATGACAAGCCAAGCAATTGGTTCATACATTTTAATGCGCTTCAGCCTTTTCAACCCTTACGCAATACATGAGTGCAAGCCATGGATATAGAACTATGGATGGAGTAAAGTATAATGATGGGGGTTATGAGAGAAGACAAAAAAATATAAAGTCTCACATTGACGCGGCTAATCAATAGGCTATGGAGATGCCCATCAATTATGTCAATGAGAGGAGTAGGGATTGCCATGTAACGGATGCACTAGAGCTATAAATGTATGAAAGCTCAATAAAGGAAACTAAGTGGGTGTGCATCCAACTTGCTTGCTCACGAAGACCTAGGGCATTTTGAGGAAGTCCATCATTGGAATATACAAGCCAAGTTCTATAATGAAAAATTCCCACTAGTATATGAAAGTGACAACATAGGAGACTCTCTATCATGAAGATCACGGTGCTACTTTGAAGCACAAATGTGGGAAAAGGATAGTAATATTGTCCCTTCTCTCTTTTTCTCTCATCATTTTTTTCTTTTTTTTCTTTGGGCCTTCTCTTTTTTTTGTTGGCCTCTTTTTTTTCTTTCTCTCCTTTTTTTTATTTAGTCTGGAATCTCATCCCGGCTTGTGGGGGAATCATAGTCCCCATCATCCTTTCCTCACATGGGACAATGCTCTAATAATGATGATCATCACACTTTTATTACTTACAAGTCAAGAATTACAACTCAATACTTAGAACAAAATATGACTCTATATGAATGCCTCCGGCGGTGTACCGGGATATGCAACGAATCAAGAGTGACATGTATGAAAAATTATGAATGGTGGCTTTGCCACAAATACGATGTCAACTACATGATCATGCAAAGCAATATGACAATGATGGAGCATGTCATAACGGAACGGTGGAAAGTTGCATGGTAATATATCTCGGAATGGCTATGGAAATGCCATGATAGGTAGGTATGGTGGCTGTTTTGAGGAAGATATAAGGAGGTTTATGTGTGATAGAGCATATCGTATCACGGGGTTGGGATGCACCAGCGAAGTTTGCACCAACTCTCAAGGTGAGAAAGGGCAATGCGCGGTACCGTAGAGGCTAGAAAATTGTGGAAGTTTGAGAGTTTGTATAATCCATGGACTCACATTAGTCATAAAGAACTCATATACTTATTGCAAAAGTTTATTGGCCCTCGAAGCAAAGTACTACTACGCATTCCCCTAGAAGGATAGATTGGTAGGAAAAGACCATCGCTCTTCCCCGACCGCCACTCATAAGGAAAGCAATAAAAGAACACCTTATGTGTCAAAATTGTCACACGACTTTTACCACACGTGCATGCTACGGGACTTGCCAACTTTAACACAAGTATTTCTCAATTTCACAATTACTCAACTAGCACACTCTAATATTACCACCTTTATATCTCAAAACACTTATCAAGTATCAAACTTCTCATGATATTCAATGAACTCAATATGGAAGATTAATTTCACGATTAAAGCAAATTACCATGCTGTTTAAGACTCTCAAAATAATATAAGTGAAGCATGAGAGATCCATAATTTCTATAAAATACAACCACCACCGTGCTCTAAAAGATATAAGTGAAGTACTAGAGCAAAAACTATATAGCTCAAAAGATATAAGTGAAGCACATAGAGTATTCTAACAAATTCCGAATCATGTGTGTCTCTCTCAAAAGGTGTGTACAATGAGGATGTTTGTGACAAACTAAAAAGCAAAGACTCAAATCATACAAGACGCTGCAAGCAAAACACATATCATGTGGTGAATAAAAATATAGCTCCAAGTAAAGTTACCGATAGACGAAGACGAAAGAGGGGATGCCTTTCGGGGCATCCCCAAGCTTAAGCTTTTGGTTATCCTTGAATTTTACATGGGGTTCCATGGGCATCCCCAAGCTTAGGCTCTTGCCAATCCTTGTTCCATAATCCATCAAATCTTTACCCAAAACTTGAAAACTTCACAACACAAAACTTAACAGAAAATCTTGTGAGCTTCGTTAGCGAAAGAAAACAAAACACCACTTAAAGGTACTGTAATGAACTCGTTATTTATTTTTATTGGTGTTAAACCTACTGTATTACAAATTCTCTATGTATTATAAACTATTTTACTAGCCATAGATTCATCAAAATAAGCAAACAACACACAAAAAACAGAATCTGTCAAAAACAGAACAGTCTGTAGTAATCTGTAACTAACGCAAACTTATGGAACTCTAAAAATTCTACCAAAATAGGACGACCTGGATAATTTGTTTATTGATCTTCTGCAATTGGAATCGGTATTATATCACGTTCTGGTGATTTTTAACAATTGTTTTCGTGAACATAAAGTTTCTGGAATTTTCAGCAAGATCAAATAATTATCATCCAAGAAGATACTATAGGTTTAACTTGGCACAAACACTAACTAAAACACAAAACCACATATAAACAGAAGCTAGATGGATTATTTATTTCTAAACAGAACCAAAAAGCAAAAAACTAAAAATAAAATTGGGTTGCTTCCCAACAAGCGCTACCGTTTAACGCCTCTAGCTAGGCATAAAAGCGAAGATAGATCTAGGTATTGCCATCTTTGGTAGGCAATCCATAGGTGGCTCTCATAATAGATTCATATGGTAATTTAATTTTCTTTCTAGGAAAGTGTTCCATGCCTTTCCTTAACGGAAATTGGAATCTAATATTCCCTTCCTTCATATCAATGATTGCACCAATCGTTCTAACGAAAGGTCTACCAAGAATAATAGGACATGAAGGATTGCAATCTATATCAAGAACAATGAAATCTACGGGCACATAATTCCTGTTTGCAACAATAAGAACATCATTAATTCTTCCCATAGGTTTCTTAATGGTGGAATCCGCAAGGTGCAAGTTTAAACAACAATCATCAAATTCACGGAACTTAGCAAATCACACAAAGTTTTTGGAATCGTGGAAACACTAGCACCCAAATCACACAAAGCATAGCATTCATGATCTTTAATTTTAATTTTAATTGTAGGTTCCCATTCATCATAAAGTTTTCTAGGGATAGAAAC
This sequence comes from Aegilops bicornis, assembly GCA_021605145.1. Classification (NCBI taxonomy): domain Eukaryota; kingdom Viridiplantae; phylum Streptophyta; class Magnoliopsida; order Poales; family Poaceae; genus Aegilops; species Aegilops bicornis. Next base: position 580,298,465 of record CM038670.1, read on the forward strand.
TTCCAACTCAAGTTTTTCTTCATAAGATTGCATCAAAGCATCAACGATATGTTTAGTAAAGGCTTTATTTTGACTATAAGCATGAGGAGAATTTAGCACAGATTGCAACAAGGAAATACAATCTATCAAAGAGCAATTATCATAATTAAATTCCCTGAAATCCAAAATAGTGGGTTCATTGCTATCTAAAGTTTTAACCTCTTCAATCCCACTTTTACCAATTTTAGCATCAAGATCTAAAAACTCTGAATTTCTGGGACGCCTTCTAACTAAAGTTGACTCATCTCCAGTCCCATCATCATCAAGATTCATATTGCAAAACAGAGATTTAATAGGGGACACATCAATAACTTTTAGATCTTCATCTTTATTCTCATAAAACTAGAAGAACACGCCTTCACAAAGCAATCTTACTTAGCACGCATCCTAGCGGTTCTTTCCTTGCACTCATCAATGGAAATTATCATGGCTTTGAGAGACTCATTGATATCATGCTTAGGTGGAATAGCTCTAAGTTTCAAAGAATCAACATCAAGAGAAATTCTATCCACGTTCCTAGCCAATTCATCAATCTTAGGCAATTTTTCTTCAAGCAAAGCATTGAAATTCTTTTGAGAAATCATAAATTCTTTAACACTAGTCTCAAAATCAGAGGGCATCTTATTAAAATATCCATAAGAGTTGTTGTAGGAATTACCATAATTATTAGAGGAATTACTAGGGTATGGCCTAGGATTAAAGTTTCCTCTATACGCATTATTACCAAAATTATTCCTACCAACAAAATTCACATCCATAGATTCATTATTATTCTCAATCAAAATAGACAAAGGCATATCATTAGGATCAGAAGCAACACTCTTATTAGCAAATAATTTCATAAGTTCATCCATTTTTCCACTCAAAACATTAATTTCTTCAATTGCATGCACCTTTTTACTAGTAGATCTTTTAGTGTGCCATTGAGAATAATTAACCATAATATTATCTAGGAGTTTGGTAGCTTCCCATAAAGTGATTTCCATAAAAGTGCCTCGCGCGGCCGAATCTAAAATATTTCTAGAAGCAAAATTCAATCCGGCATAAAATTTTTGTATAATCATCCATAAATTCAAACCATGAGTAGGGCGATTACGTATCATTAATTTCATTCTCTCCCAAGCTTGTGCAACATGTTCATGATCAAGTTGCTTAAAATTCATAATATCGTTTCTAAGAGAGATGATCTTAGCGGGAAGGAAATACTTAGAGATAAAAGCATATTTGCACTTATTCCAAGAATCAATACTATTTTTAGGCAAAGAAGAAAACCAAGTTTTAGCACGATCTCTAAGGGAAAACTGAAATAGCTTCAATTTAACAATATCATTGTCCACATCTTTCTTCTTTTGCATCACACAAATCAACAAAGCTATTTAGATGGGTAGCGGCATCTTCGCTAGGAAGGCCGGCGAATTGATCTTTCATAACAAGATTTAGCAAGGCAACATTAATTTCACAAGATTCAGCTTCGGTAAGAGGAGCAATCAGAGTGCTAAGAAAATCATTGTTGTTGGTATTGGCAAAGTTACACAATGTAGTATTATCTTGAGTCATCATGACAAGCAAGCAATCCAACACACGAGCAAACAAGAAGCAAGCGAAAAAGAAGCGAACGGAAAAGAGGGCGAATAAAACGGCAAGGGTGAATTGCGGAGAGGAAAACGAGAGGCAAATGGCAAATAATGTAATGCGAGGGATAAGAGTTTGTGATGGGTACTTGGTATGTTTGACTTGTGCGTAGACTCCCTGGCAACGGTGCCAGAAATCCTTCTTGCTACCTCTTGAGCACTGCGTTGGTTTTCCCTTGAAGAGGAAAGGGTGATGCAGCAAAGTAGCGTAAGTATTTCCCTCAGTTTTCGAGAACCAAGGTATCAATCCAGTAGGAGGCCATGCTCAAGTCCCTCGCCCCTACACAAACAAATAAGAACCTTGCAACCAACGCGATAAAGGGGTTGTCAATCCCTTCAGGGCCACTTGCAAACGTGAGATCTGATAGAGATGATAAGATAATATTTTTGGTATTTTTATGATAAAGATTAAAAGTAAAGATTACATATATAGGCATCACGTCCGTGACAAGTAGACCAACTCCTGCCTGCATCTACTACTATTACTCCACACATCGACCGCTATCCAGCATGCATCTAGAGTATTAAGTTCGTAAGAACGGAGTGACGCTTTAAGCAAGATGACATGATGTAGAGGGATAAACTCATGCAATATGATATAAACCCCATCTTTTTATCCTCGATGGCAACAATACAATACGTGTCGCTTCCCCATCACTTTGGGATCGAGCACCGCAAGATTGAACCCAAAGCTAAGCACTTCTCCTATTGCAAGAAAGATCAATCTAGTAGGCCAAATCAAACTGATAATTCGAAGAGACTTGCAAAGATAACCAATCATACATAAAGGAATTCAGAGAAGATTCAAATATTGTTCATAGATAATCTTGATCATAAACCCACAATTCATCGGATCTCGACAAACACACCGCAAAAGAAGATTAGATCGAATAGATCTCCAAGAGAATCGAGGAGAACTTTGTATTGAGATCCAAAGAGAGAGCAGAAGCCATCTAGCTAATAACTATGGACCCGAAGGTCTGAGGTAAACTACTCACACATCATCGGAGAGGCTATGGTGGTGATGTAGAAGCCCTCCGTGATCAATGCCCCCTCCGGTAGGACACCGGAAAAGGCCCCAAGATGGGATCTCACGGGTACATAAGGTTGCGGCAGTGGAATTAGGTTTTTGTGGTGCTCTTCGATGGTTTGGTGGTACGTAGGTATGTGACGCCCTCGATTCAATCATACACGCAAATGTGTACGATCAAGATCAAGGACTCACGGGAAGATATCACAACACAACTCTAGACACAAAATTAAAATAATACAAGCTTTATATTAGTACAAGCCAGGGGCCTCGAGGGCTTGAATACATAAGCTCGAAGACACAAGAGTCAGCGGAAGCAACAATATCTGACTACAGACATGAGTTAGAAAAGTTTGCCTTAAGAAGGCTATCACAAAAGCAGTACCGATCGAAAAGGCAAGGCCTCCTGCCTGGGAGCCTCCTAACTACTCCTCGTCGTCGACGGCCTCCACGTAGTAGCAGGCACCCTCGGGGTAGTAGTAGTCGTCGGTGGTGTCGTCTGGATCCTGGCTCCACCATCCGGTTGCGACAACCGAAAAGAAGAAAGAAGGGGAAAAGGGAAACAAAGCAACCGTGAGTACTCATCCAAAGTACTCGCAAGCAAGGATCTACACTACATATGCAACATTATCAAAGGAAGGTTGTATATGTGGACTGGGCTGCGTAAATGCCGTAATAGAGAGAAGACCTAGTCCTATCGAAGACTAGCATCTTCCGAAACCACCATCTTGGCAAAGAACAGGAGGGAGTAGAGTAGCATAAAGTAAAGTAGTAGTAGTGTTATCAACCTCGGCCAGAGATCCTTTCTCGACTCCTTGCGAGAAAGAAAACCTAGAGCCATACTATCCAGTTATCATCACAATCCAGTTCTCATCACCATCCAATTCTCATCACAAGTATCCAGTTCTAGTTGTATCGATCGAGATACAACTCCAAGTGTCCGCTATCAGAGGACAGGCTATCGATAGTTGTTTTCTTCCTGCAGGGTGCACCAACTTACCCACCACGCTCGATTAACTCCGCCGGACACACTTTCACGGGTCATGCCCGGCCTCGCCAAACAATACGCCGCAACCCGACCTAGGCTTAATAGAGAGGCCAGACGCCGGACTAAACCTATGCCCTGTGGGGTCATGGGCCATCTCCCAGGAACTCCTGCATGTTGCGAGGGCGGCCGGTGAGCAGACCTAGCTACCTCCTTCAACAAGGCAAAGCGCTTACGCAGTCCAACCCGGCAAGACGCCGCTCGATCGGCCGACGCCTATTAAGCTTCTACCGATGCATACGACGCAGAACGCCCATATTATGCCCACGTGATGGTTAGTGCTATCAGGCCAGAGGCCCCTCGCATCAAATATCCAAATCATAGTGGATTAGGAACGCGCGGTAACAAGCAGAGACTCACGAAAGATGTGACCCCGTTGCCCCATCTCGAGGACTTGAGGCAAGGGCTAGGAATTCCCGGCCACGCCTCGTATTTATCTCGCGGGCACCCTCCAGGTCAACCCGACTCCACATCACTCGCAATTAAGCTCGCGCGGGTACCCCTCAGGATCGAATTCGCCTTTAGTAACATGGTTCCGTGTAAAGTCATAGTAATCATAGTAACTGTGTCTAAAAATCAAGGGAAAACCCGAGGAATCACCCCGGTGAATTCCACTCGATGTAGTCATCAAGGTGAACGTAAGAGGATTCACCCTCGAGGTCCACACTTGAGGGGTTGCATGATGAGTCGTGATCGGAAGTGGTTAAATAGGAAATCACCCTCGATGACCACGGTGAATAACTACACTACAGTGGTTAACATCGGTGTCGACGAGGTCTCACCCTCGGTACTCGATAGTAACCGGTAGTGTCGAGCAACTAAGGGAAGTGATGTGCGGTGTCGGGGCCTGGTCTTGATCCCGTTGATCGGGTCTTCGATTATTCAACAAGGGCCAGGACAAAATGGGGGTCACCGATGGATCTCTAAGCAACCTATACTAAGCGGTTTAGGATAAGGTAAGGTACAACAAAGAAGTTACAAAAGCGGCTATGCATCGTAATAGGAGCAATCAATAACTTGAGCAAAATCTAATGCAAGAATGAGAGAATGGAATGGGCGATATCGGGATGATCAAAGGGGGGGCTTGCCTGGTTGCTCTGGCAAGGAGGGGTCGTCGGTGATGTAGTCGATCACAGCGGCATCGGCAACCGCCACGGGGTCTACCGAAGAGAAGAGGGGGGAGAAACAGTAAATATAAAGCAAACAGAGGTATCACTAAGCATGACAAGACGATACGTAGGGCTAGGCGTGCTCTAACGTGGTACTACACGTTTTAGACGAAGGGGGGAAACATCCGAGGATGATTTCCCAGCGGTAGGCGGATTTCGGACAGATGAAAGAGAGGGGACGGTTCCATGTTCAGCATGCTAGGGGCATGTGAGAGATGAACGGACCGTGTATTCGGATACCTTGGATTTTTCTAAGCAACTTTATATAGAAAACATTTTCATCTGAGCTACGGTTTAATTTCTATGGATTTTCAAAGTTTAAACAATATTCTGGAATTATCTAAATTAACAAAAATAGAAATATGACATCAGCATGACGTGCTGATTACGCCAAGATCAACGGACTCACGACCAGTCAATCGACACAGTGGGTCCAGTGGGACCCACATGTCATAGACAGAGAGCTAATTTAGTTCATTTTAATTAAGCAGAGCTAATTAAGGGGGATGGGCCCCGGGTGTCAGTGGCTGCTTAGGTTAATTAACCATTTTAAATTACACTAAAGTTAATTAGTGAGTGGGGCCCGCCTGTCATTGACAAGGGACGCCCAGTCAGCAAAGTTGACTAAGTCAACTTAGTCAACAGGGGCCCGCGGGGCCCGTTGGCAGTGACCCAGGGGGTGGCCCTGACCGGCCACGTCGGGAGGGCGCCGGAGAAGGCTCCGGCGACCTCTCCCGCGGCGGCACGACGCCGGAGACGGCCAGGATTCGCCTACAGGGGGCCAACACGGGCGCGGGCGGGCGCGTTCGAACAGGGAGAGCCTGCCGCATCGCGTGGTGAGGCCGGCCGGAGCTGGAGCTGCCGGAAACGGCGCCGGCGATGAGTGGAGGCGGTGGTGGCGTTCGGGCTTCGACGGGGACGGCACTGCGGCGCGCAAACAAGTATATGAAAAGGGCTGGGGTTGTCCACGTGACGCGGTGTTCACGGCGGTGGCGCGCACGGTACCAAAAGGTCACTGTGGCCACGCCGGAGACGAGCGCGGGCAGCGGCGGGCTCGGTTGCAAGGGGGACGACAACTACACGTGCAAAGAGGGGAAGGGAAGAGGGGTTCGGTGCGGCGACTTACGATGCGGCTCACGATGGCCCTTGGATGCTTAGGAGCGCAGTGGGTCGATGGAGTTGGCGAGGGACGGAGCGGAGGAGCTCCGGCGATCCACAACGGTCGCCGGCTCGATCCGGGCGATGTAGTGGCCTCCGGCTCGGACGCGAGGCCGGGGAAGAGGGAGAAGACGTCGACGGTGCTGGTGGACAGGTCAGGAGGACGAGACGACTCCGGTGGCCGCGGTGACGACGGAGGATGGCCGCGGGCGCGCTCGGGTCAGAGAGAGGGGAGTGAGCGAGCGAGGAAGAGAGAAGGGGGAAATGGCGAGGCGTCCAGGGGGAGTGGATGTGGCGGTAGGTGAGGGGGAGGCTCGGCGTCGCCTTATCCTCTCATGGGCGCTGTAGCGGCGTGGCCGGGCGAGGTGGTTCGACAATGACGTGGCGTCTGATCGCCGCCTGATGGGGAAGGGGGAAGACGACATGGGGGAGTGGGTCGGCCTAGCATGGGCCAGTTGGCTCGGGTGGGCCGAAGCCCAAGGGGAGGCCAGGGGTCTAGCCCCTTTTCTCTCTTTTTGCTTTTGTTTTAACTTTTACTTTTCTTTTAACAACTTTATGTTATAGCTATTTTAGGCCAGTTAAACAATTTGCAAAAAAAAAGTTGGACCACCACAAATATTGTCAAAAGAATATTTGCCACATGATGAACATTTTAGTTTTCATGTTTGAGCAATTTTGAATTTCACTTAGAATTTGAATTTGAATTCAAAGGGAAAATTGAAAGAAACATCAGACAATAATGATCAAAAACTTGTTTAGCAAAATCATGAACTTAACCCCAAGGGTTACTGTAGCATCATTACACCGGGGTGTTACAAGGTATATATAGGAGGAAGAAGTAGGTCGGTGGAGCCACGAGGGGCCCACGAGGGTGGAGGGCGCGCCCCCTGCCTCGTGGCCTCCTTGGTGATTTCTTGACGTCCACTCCAAGTCCACTGGATAACGTTTGTTCCAAAAATAACTCTCCCGAAGGTTTCATTCCGTTTGGACTCCGTTTGATATCCCTTTTCTGCGGAAGACTGAAATAGGCAAAAAAAACAGCAATTTGTGACGGGCCTCCGGTTAATAGGTTAGTCCCAAAAATAATATGAAAGTGTATAAATAAGCCCATTAAACATGCAAAACAGAATATATAATAGCATGGAACAATAAAAAATTATAGATACATTGGAGACGTATCAATGGGGCAATGAGATATTCATGAACCAGCATCAAGTGAGGAAACCGATAAAGTTTGTTATTAAAATGGGTCAAAAGATGTCAATCGAACTATTTGTTTACACTTTATGCAAGATAACAGTGAACTGTAGGATGGTAAGTAAGAACCCTGTGGCCTTCTTTTTACTGCATGTAATGAGTTGTGTTAGATGACAATATCTGAATCTTTTTTCTTTTACAGTGGATCCTGAAGCAGTTTACTCAAGATTACCTCTCAAACTACATGATTGGCGGTCGGCCATCACAAGGGGTTGGACTAGAGTCCTGCATGCCTTCTGCATCCAGGAGAGCACAATAGGGCCATTCCGCTTCACCTTGTTCAGCAACTGGAATGTCTGTCGCCTCTTTCTTTACCATCTGTAATAGTACAAGTATAGAACCCTGGTACATCATTCTTTATTTGGTGCTTATGTAATTTTTAAACATATGTGCCCGTGAACCGAATAATGCACCGGTTGTTTGAACCTTATGGATATGAATAAAGCTATAGCCTACTTTCAAGTTTAAATTAGGTACAATTTTAAATAGCAGCAATTAAATTAGGGCAAAATTACGTTGTGTAGGTCATTACGGCACACACGGTTGCTAAAACACAAACGTTTGCGATATACACCAAAATCCGAGATGGTTCACAGAGAGGAAACGTGTGCAAGCATGCACACAGTTGCCGTTTGCAAAGCATGTGTGATGTCACACACTATCACATACGGTGCGGGAAAACTAAATGTGTGTGATTGTCTACCCATCGTACACGTTTTATAATCATGAACTGTTTGTGATGTGCCAGGCATCGTAAAACTCCCGTGCCTAGAATCTGCCTAGAAAACTCCCTAGCCTGGAATCTGCCTAGTTTTAGGCAGAACCACAAAACTCCGACTGCAATGGCAATGCGAGCACAAACGAGTAGCAAGGATGAAGCGTTTGGGATATTTGAGATATCGGAGACGGTTATATAGGGACAAGTATATGCATCAAGGCTCCCTATCCCCGAAGGTGTCTGGGTCGTGTGCGAAGGACCCCCCCCCCTATCGCCCACACTCACTTGGCGACAGTTCCAAATGTCATCGCGGAAAGGGGTAAAAAACCGTTTGTTTAGGACCGACGCGCACCAGTGATGCTTGCCCCTATCTTTGCTAGCCAAAAATTCTGCACTAAGTAGAGATACTACTTGTGCATCCAAAAACCCTTAAACCCAAATCTTTTTCAAGTGTCCACCATACCTACCTAGGGATTGAACAAGATCCCTCAAGTAAGTTGTCATCGGTACAAAAGGCCATAAAAATTGCTTCTAATATGTGAGATCTTTTAGTGTAAGAGGAAATTGAGCGTTGCACGAACTTGGATGACAAAGAATAAAAGCGACAGACTGCATAATAAAGGTTGTCATCTTAAGGGGCAATGTAACGTGACATTCTTTTGCACTAAGGGGTTGAGCATGCAAACAAATAAGTGCATGGCAACCTGTGCTTCCCTCTGTGAAGGGCCTATCTTTTACTTTTATGCAAAGAGTCAAAGTTTTCCTTCTATTCCTTTTATTTTTCTCTTTTGGCAAGCATCATGTGGTGAGGAAAGATCTAGGCACATATGTCCAGTTGAATATAGATAGCATGAGTTATTATTGTTGGCATCACCCTTGAGGTGAATACGTTGTGAGGCGAAACTATAAGCCCCTATCTTTCTTTGTGTCTGGTTGAAACGTTTTGCTCATGGGTACGCGGTGAGTGTTAGCAATCATAGAAGACTATATGATGGTTGAGTATGTGGACTTGCCTAAAGGCTCCGATACGTGACCCTTCCTAAAAACATGATGAATTATAGTTGCAAAGTTGACTGAGAACATAGTTTGTTGGTTTTTAATAGAGTTTTTGCTTTATACTTCGATTGTGTGATGAATTGTTACTTGTTCATGAGAAGTATATGATAAAAGTTTTATGATAAAAGTCCTATGTTTAATTCCGTTGTTGTTATAATAATCAACATGATGCTTCTATGTCCGTATTTTGTTTTTATCGACACCTCTCTCTTAAAGCATGTGGACATGTTTTTCGACTTCGGTTTTTGCTTGAGGACAAGCAAGGTCTAAGCTTGGGGGAGTTGATACGCCCATTTTGCATCATGTTTTCTTACTGTTATTTACAATGTTTTTATCCATAATAATGCTTTTTGGAGTAATTCAAATGTCTTTTCTCTCATAATTTGCAAGGTACACACCAAGAGGGAGAATTCTGGCAGCTGGAAATTTGGACCTGAAAAAGATACGCCAGGCCACCTATTATGCACATCTCCAAATGAGTTGAAACTCCACGAGGATTTTTTATGCAATATTTAGGAAATACTGGAGCCAATAGCACGCTAGGCCCCCCCTGGCTCGCCCTGGTGGGTTGTGGCCTCCTCGGCCCACCTCCGGTGCCCATCTTCTGGTATACAAGTCATTTTGACCTAGAAAAAATAAGGAGAGGACTTTTGGGACGAAGCGCCGCCATCTCGAGGCGGAACTTGGACAGGAGAACTTTTGCCCTCCGGCGGAGCGATTCCGCAGGGGGAACTTCCCTCCCGGAGGGGGAAATCATCATCATCATCATCACCAACAACTCTCCCGTCTTGGGGAGGGCAATCTCCATCAACATCTTCACCAGCACCATCTCATCTCAAACCCTAGTTCATCTCTTGTATTCAACCTTGTTACCGGAACTATAGATTGTTGCTAGGGGGTGACTAGTAGTGTTGATTACATCTTGTGGTTGATTACTATATGGTTTGTTTGGTGGAAGATTATATGTTCAGATCCATTATGCATATTAATACCCCTCTGATCATGAGCATGTTTGTTGTTTGTGAGTAGTTACCTTTGTTCTTGAGGTCACAAGATAAATCATGTTGCAAGTAATCATGAGAATTTGATATGTGTTCGATATTTTGATGGTATGTATGTTGTGATTCCCTTAGTGGTGTCATGTGAACATCGACTACATGACACTTCACCATATTTGGGCCTAAGGGAATGCATTGTGGAGTAGTAAATGGATGGTGGGTTGCGAGTGATGTAAACTTAAACCCCAGTTTATGCACTATTCCATAAGGGACCGATTGGATCCTAGAGTTTAATGCTATGGTTACAATTTATTCTTAATACTTTTCTCATAGTTGCGGATGCTTGTGGGAGGGTTAATCATAAGTAGGAGGTTTGTTCAAGTAAGAACAGCACCCAAGCACAGGTCCACCCACATATCAAATTATCAAAGTAGCGAACACAGACCAAACCAACATGATGAAAGTGACTAGATGAAATTCCCGTGTACCCTCAAGAACGCTTTTCTTATCATAAGAGACCGTTTTGGCATGTCATTTGCCTCAAAAGGATTGGGCTACCTTGCTGCATACTTGTTACTATTATCGTTACTTGCTCGTTACAAATCATCTTGCTATCAAACTACTCAACTACTTACAATTTCTGCACTTGCAAACATTACCTTACTGAAAACTACTTGTCATTTCCTTCTGCGCCTCGTTGGGTTCGACACTCTTACTTACCCAAAAGAGCTACAATTGACCCCCTATACTTGTGGGTCATCATCCTCCTCCATGAGCCTCTTGCAAAAGTAACAAAATGGGCAAGATACGCTTGTGCACCAACCTATGAGAGAAACATGTCGTCTTCAATCCCAAGTATCATATGTATGTAATGACCAAGATGATGTAGCGATGCAAAATAGCTCAATGTTATTGCTTACAAGCTCTTTGTTTCTCCTCTTTTGCTTAAAAGTTTTCTTTTCACTATGCTTGATGCTTGAGCCAAGTATGATATGAGACAAGTATGTAAGATATGCACGTGAGAGACTTAGGCACAATGATGATAGCAAGATCGTAAGGTGCACAATATAGCGTGGCCCAACAATTCTCATCTCGCTAGTCTCGATGGGTAAGTGACGCAAAATGGCTCGGGTTATCAATGCAAAAGCAAGGAAATGTACTAAGTGTCATCAATGTTACCGTCCTTGCTTACGGTTAGCGGTGTCAAAGGTGAGGATTGTTGGCGATGACGGCTCCGGGGCGATGATGAATGGCAGGGATGTCGATGTCACATGTTCCTAAGTAGCCGAAACACCTTAGGAAACGGAAACCGCAACTCAAAATCGGTCAAATGCGGAAGGTGGATACTTTTATGATGAAAAATTTGATGGAGGCAAATTGTCATGGTGATGATATATGTGGATGGGGATGTCAAGAGCTACCAAACAAGCTAAAGAACACAAAAACGGACTTCGGGTCTGGAAGTTATGGCAAAAAACAAAGGAGTTGGTGGGCTGGTTCGGGGGGGGGGGTGCGGGTGCCCGGGGTGGTCATGGGGAATTGGCTCGGGGGCGCGGGCACCCGGGGGTTCGGGGTGCGGGCACCCGGTGGTCTCCGATTTGGGCGGAAATCTTTGGGAAATGGCCAAATTCAGTGGATTTCATGGTGGGAAGGGTAGGGATGGATGGGTAGGGGCTAGATCCACTTGCGAAACAACAAATCCATGGACCAAAACAACAAAATTCACAAGATATAACAAATTGCAAGAAAAAAATTGGGCTATTTTTTGTGGGGATTTTCAAATTGGGACAAAAAACCAACAAAATTAGGCTAGCAAATGGGGGGATGGGTCTCCAAGATGTGAATCAACCTTGCTCATGATACCAAGATGTTGTAGGGTGAAACCCTAGATGAGATCTTTTCACACTTGGAGGTGGGGGAAAAGTGATGAACACACAAGAACACAAGAAGAGAATCACTCAAAGAAGCCCAAATAACACATCCACTAGAGTAGCATACATGAGATCCACAAGTATACAAGAACAATTCAAGGAAAATGGCACTAGGGTAGAGTTCTTCCCACTCCAAGGAGATGAGGTCTTGATGTTGAACTTCTCCAAGAGGAGGCCTTGATAATCCACAAGGATTCTTCCCAAAGAGGGGTCTTGATCTCCAAGAGGAGGGGATACAAGGAGCAAAGCTCTCTAGTGTCTAGCAAATACTTTGCTGACCCTAAGAATGAGCTGGGGGAAGAGTTTTTATAGGCTAGGGACGAAACAAGAGGAAAAAGGGGTACAAGGGTCTTTTAACCCAAAATGCACGCAGGCATAACGGAGGAGTCCGGGCACCCGGGGTAAAGTGGCCCGGGCACCCGGAGGAAGATGCATTAGGGGGGCCGGGCACCCGGACCATCCAGAGGGTCGCGACCTCGAAGCTGAAGAGGGGCGGGGCACCTGGGGGCGATGGCCCCGGCACCAGGGGTGGGCGGCTGTCACCTAGCCAAGGGGCCGGGCACCTAGGGCCAAGTTGGCCGGATACCCGGGGTGACCAGAGGGCCGGCCCGGGGAGCGGTCGAAGGCCCGGGCACCCTCCTCCTCCTTCTCCTTGGGTGCTTGAGTCTCCGTCCTAGCCTCGTCATGGTTGTCTTCTTGGTACCTAAGAATGCACAACATTTCCATTTGAGGTAGAACCCAATTCTCAAGTGAATCCGAACGACACTCGAAGAGGAGAGAATTGACCTCGGTCTCGATGGCGTGTGCACATGCTCTTGTCATTGGTCCTCTTCGTGCTTGTGGTGGTGTCGGAGTGTCCATGTGGATGGTTAGGGATGCTCCGCATCACTCGTCCTCTTAATTTCTGTTCATCTTTACAGGCAAGACAAAACAAATGGTCGACAAAATATAGTTCTTCATGCAATATTATGTCTTTTATATCATTGTTTAAACCTCTGCTAAATCTATTCAGAAAATCTTCTTCACATTCTTCTAATCCACAACGAAGCAAAGCAGTACACAAATTATGATAATATTCTTCAACAAAGCAGTTATTGCCTTGTGCTAAACGTTGCAATTTTCTAAGCAAATCACTGGCATGGTATGAAGGAACAAACCGGTTTCTCATAACAAGTTTTAAAGATTTCCATGTAGTAGGTCTATTATAAATATTTTCCTGGCAATAATTTCTCCATCAAACTGAAGCAAAACCGGAAAAACTTTTAGTGACGTCATTTATTTTCCTATGCTCGGAAAAATCATGGCTACCAAAGATTTCTTCTATACCTCCATCTCCCAATCAATATATGAATCGGGTTCATATTTGCCCTCAAATTGTGGCAAAGAGATTACCTGATCATGTGCGCTTCTACCTTGATATACATATTGTAGCGGTCGTCGTACATTCTGTGGTGGGAAAGAGTGACCTGTATCAAGATATGGCAAGTCATCTCCCACAATAGACGCAATCCAACTGTTGGCCGCTCTAGAATTTGCCATGGTTAGTACCACACAAAAACAAAATCACAAGTGTAATGTTCCTATAGTGATGGGGAAAATTCTCTCAACACTCTAGCAATTACCAAGCTCTTACCCGTTCTTACCGTGCTGCAGTGGTTGTCGGCTTTGGCGCAATCAAAAGTTATCAAAGTTGGATATAGCGATTGCCAAGTGACTGAACAAGGTATAATATAGGAGGTGGAGCTTGGCTAAGATTTCCTCAACTCACAATATGTGGCACAATTAAGCAAAAAGTAATGCAAGATAAAAAATTGCTCAAACCCTTAACTAGTGCCGGCAGTCGACTAATAAGAGAAAAATTAATCTAAACCCAGATATTGAATCAAGTGAGTGAAAATCGATGAAAATATGATAGCTATAAATAGCTGGATATAAGTGAGGTATAAACGCAATGTATGGCAACCAAGAGTAGAAAAATGTCCATCAATTATTGGTTATATGAATAGAGTAGAAGTCTGAACAGCAAAATAGATTGTTCAAAAGATGCAAACCCGCCAGAACTTTGCAAATCTTTTTCTTTTCCTTTTTTATTATTTTCTCTTTTTCTTTTTCCTTTGCTCTTTTTTTTTTGCTCAGGCCGGGTGCTAGTAGAAGTAGCGGATACAAATTAAGTCACCAGAGAGAAAAAGAAAATACAAGGCTACTGGACAAGGTGCTATGTGAGCTAGCTATGCGCTGGTGTTGAGATTAGCTAGGACTATACGGGAGCTAGCTATGCGCTGGTGTTGAGATTAGCTAGGACTATACGGGAGCTAGCTGTGCGCTGGTGTTGAGATTAGCGAGGACTACTAGTACTATTAAGAGCATCTCCACTCGCCCCCCATGCAAGGCCTTTTTTTATCATCAGCGTCTAAAAATCGGTCCAGCCGCGTACCCAGAAGTCAAAATTTCGCTGGTTAGGGTTGAAATTGGCGCCGACGGACCTAGGCCGATCCCGGCGCGCCCGGGGGCGCCGGGGGAACCGTTTTTAGCATGAAAGTCCCGCGGACCCGCCGAGTCAGCGACCAGCCGCGTCTCGTCTTCCTCATCACCTCGTTTCCCGCGAGGAATCAATGCTAAAGCTGCCGCCAGTCAGCCTTTCATTGATTCCCCACGGGCGGTGCAGTGATGGCCCGGCGACGTGCCGTCGCCTTCCCGCCCCGCATACACACACGTCTGCCGCCCCCCGGCGGCTATAAAAATCCACCCCTCCTCGCCGGTGGTCGCACTCTCCTTCGCCCGCAGTTCCTCTCTCCTCGCCGCCGCCCCATCTCGTCTCTCTCCCCCCGACATGGGCCACCATGTCTACATCCTCCAATGGGCGAGCGTTTCCTTGGCGATGGTGCGGCGGCCAATGGCTTCGGCCGCCGCACCCTACATGAGTGGGAGGTGCAACTCCTCCACCAGGCCAACTACCCCGCACCGCCTGACATGTGCGCACCGGGGCGGTGGAGGCTCAGTACCAGAGGCGTCCCCGTCCCCCCGCAGCCCGACGCCAAGCACCCCGCCTACTTCCACGACGAGATTGAGCGTGTCTAGGCCTCCCTGTGGGAGGAGGTGCGCGGCCGCCCGGAGTACGCCGCCAACAACCACGTCAGCTGGGCGCCGTACTTGCAACACCGCCACGAGGAGCAGCTCGCCTCCACCAACAACGTGCCGGTGAGGGGGCGCCACAATGCCGATAGCCGCCGCCTGTGGTGGGGCGTCCCCAAGCGGATGCTGCACTTCGTCCTCGAGCACCTCGAGGACGGCAACCAACCACCGCTCCAGTACCCGGCGGCCCCAGCGCCTGTCCACCGCCGGAGCAGCGGTGCCATTTGGCTACCGCGACGCATGGCGGGTGGTTCGTCCTCCTCCTCCTCCTCCTCCCATTCCCACTCGTCCGGATCACCGGCGCACGCAAGCGTCAAAGCCCGAGCCCATGGAGACGCCGCTCAGGTAGCGCACCCGTGACGGCGCCCTCATCATCAATCGAGGGCGGTTGTGGCTCCTCGTCCTCCCGCCTCATCAAGCCCAAGACAAAGCAGGGGCTCGTCGCCGTGAAGAGCGAGCATGGCGACATGGCCGCCCTCGACGACGAGGCCGCCATCAAGTGGGCGCGGGAGGACTAAGTTTGGCTGGAGACAGAGCGCCAACGCCGTGCCCTCGAGGATTTCGCCGCTCGTCGCCGCGGCCGCGACGAGGGCGGCATCATCGTCCTCGAGTACAGTGACGATGACGACGCACCACCACCGCCAACCAAACCCGTCTGCCAAGGCGACGCAGGGCATAGGAGCAGCACAGACGGTGGCGGCGTGAAGAAGGAGGCCGACGACGGCGATTACAGCGCCTTCGACGCATTCTTCGGCCTGTAGGAGGGGCAGCGCACGTCGACACAGTAGTTTTTATTATGTTTTTAGTTTTGAATTATGTTTTTTAAGTTTTTATGTACAAATATCAATGAAATCGCCTAATATGTGTCGAATTTGGTCGAATTTTGTCATGTTTGGCCAAATTTTGGCCGAGTTTATTTAAAAAAAAGGCGTCTGGGTTGGGCTTGGCGCGGCAGTTGGGAAACCATCCGCCCCCATGCGAAAATACCGCCGGCACGCCCCCAGACGGCGATATTTCAAGCGCCTGGGGGGCGAACGGCTGGAGATGCTCTAATGCACAGGAGCAGTTGGCTGCTGGCGTAGAGTGTAGGTTGTGGCGAAGCGGTGCGGGGCAGCAGACACGCTGTGCCTGGATGTCTCGTAGCTTGCGGAGCGCAAAGCTTAGAGCATGTCTAGTAGAGCCCTTAAACCCTCAAATAAACAGAAATAACCGTCTTTTACGGGTTGAAACAAAAAAGGGCAAATAATAGAACCCTTAAACCCCTAAACCCTTAAATTTTTTTACGGATTGGATCTGGGGTTGCCCTCCCAATCTGTAAAAGTGAGGATTGGAGAGGGAGACCCACCTCCAACTCAAGACTCCACCGATCGTTCTTGGGAGGAAATTTCCCCTCGCGCGCTCCCTCCTGTCGGACGCCTCGTCGATCCCGTCGCCCCCGCGGCGAGCCATGGAGGCGCCTGGGACTCCTCCACACCTGGCAGCCCCGCCAGATCCTCCCTCCTCCGCCCGTCACCCTGCCCCCGGCCTCGGCCTCAGCAACGCCTGCACCGGCCCCGTCCTCGCTCCCTCCGCCCACGTCGGAGGTGCCGTCGGTTGTGGCCGTCGGCGCGAAGAGGCGGCATGCTGGCCAGGACGTCGTCCTCCCCCAGCCCGCCCCGGCCGTCGCCTCCGCCGCCCCGGCCGAAGGTGAGGAAGAAGCCCTCCCTTGGGCCAAAGGGGGCAGCGGCGCCGAAGGTGAAGAAGGCCACCTCCAGGAAGAAGCCGACGCCCGACCCGGCCGCCCCGTCCGCCCCGGCCCCCGCACCTCCGCCCATCGTGCACGAGGTGCTCGACGGAATGCCTGCCCCGCCAATGTCGTTCATGGGGCTTCTCAAAGAAGCGAAGGTGGACATCGGGGCTCCTTCTCTCGAACCCTTTGGGTTTGATGATGACTTGCAGGAAGAAGGTGATGAGGAGGAGGAAGGGGAAGATGAGGAGGAGGTGACCGGGATAGAGGAGGAGGCGTCACGCCGTCGTAAAAACCCACCGTGGCGCTCGACAAACTATAGCGAGGACGAAGATATTCTCTTGGTTCGTGCTTGGGCACATGTGGGGTTGGATGCAAGCACCGCACCGATCAAACCGTAAACGCTATTGGCAATGCATAGAGGACTTCTATTGCAAGATCAAGTCAAGACCGTGGGTACATCCTCGTAGTTACCGGCCGCTTCAAGGCGGTGGGAGTTGATGAAGCCCCATTGTGCTTTCGTTGGAGTGCGGCAATGGACCAAGTGAAGGATGCACCGCCTAGTGGAACCGTGGAGAGTGACTATGTGAGTACGTATATGTTTTTCACATTTATTTTGATTTTTTATGCTATTGTTATGTGAGTACATATATGTTTACTATGCTATTGGTGGGTTTGTAGGAGGCAATTGCCGACTTGAGGTACAAGGAGATGGCCGCTTCCAAGGGCAAAGCATTCCCATTTAAACATGTTTGGAAAATTCTTCAAACTTATGACAAGTGGAAGTTGAGGGATCAAGAGACCGCACCCAAGAAGTCGGCAATGTTTAGGATGGATGATAGTGAAGAGGAGGGAAGGAACAAGCACAAGCCCGCTGGAAACAATAAGGATAAGCTAAGGAAGAAGATGGAAGGAGAGACGTCAAGCATAAGGGAGAAGATAGAACATATGATGAAGTCAAGGGAGGCATTGACAATGAAGACATTGGAGACAAAGCTTCTTATCAACGAGAAGAAGAAAGAGGTGAAGCTTGCACAAGTTGAAGCAAGGCGTGAAGATGCCAACCGCAAGGCTGACTTGGAGGAGAGGATGATCAAGGTCAAAGAAGCAAAGGCATGGAAAGAACTCATGGTGGAAGAGAAGGAGCACATGATGATGTCCAAGAAGGACATGGATGAAGACCAATTGATGTCGTGGAAGAATTACAAGCATGACATCGCGGAGAGGAAGAGGATATTCCGTGGTGCGTCCTCTACTCTTCGAGGTGACATTCCGATGAGTGGTGGTGGCGATGGCGGTATGGAGGACTCCACCACCGGCGACAATGGAGGTGCTTGATGGACGTGGAAGTGGTCTAGGAGATGGCGCCAGGTGCAACTTTTTGGTGATGGTGCCGATGAGAGGGGGGAGATGATGATTGTGTGATGTAAACTATTAAACCATGCATCAATGATCTTCATTTTCGTGTTTGTTTGAAGGTTGATTGTGTTTTTCTAGTGAAAATTGTGATATGTCAAATGACAGTTTTAAGGGTTGGGGTTGGGGCAAAGACTAGAACCCTCAAACCCAACCCTTATAACCCTGTTTTTCAACCCTTAAAAGTGTCAAAAATGGCCAATTCTCAACCCTTAAAACTAAAACCAGATTTAAGGGTTTGAGGGCTCTACTAGACATGCTCTTATATGGACCGAGCATCGATGTAGGAATCAGCAATGCGAGCCTGACAAAAACTGTAATAGTGGAAGATACATATGTCCGAACTCAACACAGATTGAAAACAACAGATCGCTAACTCTATTTTTTTTTCTTTTCAGAATATGGACGAACTTGCGGCAGAAACTA
The DNA here is from genome assembly GCA_021605145.1 of Aegilops bicornis. Classification (NCBI taxonomy): domain Eukaryota; kingdom Viridiplantae; phylum Streptophyta; class Magnoliopsida; order Poales; family Poaceae; genus Aegilops; species Aegilops bicornis. The sequence goes on from CM038670.1 coordinate 580,317,197, forward strand.
TGGTGGACAAAAAAAGTTTGATCTAGTAGACACCTTTTCCCCCAAACTAATCTAAACCAACACTATTTTCTAGGATGAATGCAACCAAAAATTCAACTACACAACCACAACCACGTGACACATGTGGTAAGCAATCTAATCATTTCAAAAAAAAAATCAACTACACAAATACTAGATGCAAAAATTGGTAAAGGCTAAAAAAGATAGGTGTAAAGAATGAACTAATATTCTTTTTTGGCTTTTTTGGGTTATAGGACAGAAAAATAAACTAATCTAAGAATACGGTAAATCTCTCATCGATGAACCTGAAAACTGGTACCACTTGATGTGACGCCGGCCCGATCTTTCGATGAGAGTGGGGATAGTTATCGATTTGGTGGATTTTGACCTTGACGATCCGACTATACCGTACCCGACGATACACCTCGACAATCGCTAAACCAATCTTCGATGGTTATTGACCTTGCCGTAGGCACGATCAACTTGAACAACGAGGTTCGAGTTCTTGCACGCAACCAAAGAACCGGCAAGAACAAAAGTGAATTGCAATCTGAAATTGCGGATGAAAAACTAATCACACGAACTAGATGAAAAGTTGGTCGTATCTTTATAGGCCATGTCCACATCACTATATTTATAGCAGCGAATACTACATGGTAGAGATATAAGAGTTGGCGGCAATTACAAAATAAATTCTAAAGGAAATGAGCAAACTTTGAGATCTTCAAACTCTTAATTCTTTCATAACACAATCTTGTAGTTTTTTAAAGGTTGCCGAGGAAAATAACAGAGATATCAAAAGCATAGACCTACAAATACTAACGAGAGTTCTCCCATAATTTTAATTTGAGCTGCAATCCAAAGGCTGTGATGCACGCACACAACCATTAAAGTAATCAACCAACATCGGCAAGAGTACCAACACCGGTATTTTAGGGAAAAACAACCAAACAACCAGGTCAACGTCGACGGGAGCCGAGAGCATGAATCACCATTGCCAATGACGTAGCAGTCGAGGCAGATATTGCAAGGACAATCCTCCTCGCGGCGACCATAAGAAATAATTCAAAATCGATCTGCCGAAGCAAGATCTGAAGGACCAAACCTAAACAAATTTAATCTTCCAACACCACCATTGACGTTGCGAAGGAGATCTCGTCGTCGAATGAAGTGCCGTAGATTACTTATTGTAGACGATCTTCTCCAATAATGAAGAAGATGGCTACTAAAACCGTAACGAATCTCTAAGAAAATTTACTTATATTAAGAACTCAACTCATAGATCGGTTTACCCACCCCTCCTAACATCGGCGTGACCGGCCGGAGGAGGGGGAACCGATCTATGGTGGAGGTGGTGGTGGAAGGTAGGTTTTCAGGACAAGTCTGGTACAGGAGAAAGAGTCTCGTTTGCTTCCACAGGTTGTATCCTCCAGTTTTTTTTTTTTTTTTTGGGAACAGGTTGTAGCCTCCAGCTAGTTGTTCTCAACGTCCATCGCAAAAAACAAAAACAAAAGGGAAGACGAGGAGCATACTTGTTTGGGTTTTAAGGGCTTCTACTAGGCCGGGCCACGTCTGTTAACGCGGGCCCATGGAGTTTCCAGATTTTTTCTGCCTATTTTATAGCGTGATACCCCCGCAACCGCAGCTCCGTATATCCCAAACCAACCCCAGCAAAAGCAGTCCGCGACTTGCGAGCAGAGTACACGACGCGACCGCGAGCCAAACCCTACCGCGAACACGTCGGCGATGAGCTCCTCCAACGGCAACGGCGGGAAGAAGCCGGCTCCGTCCGGCGGGCGCGGGGGCATCCGCACCCTCGCCGACATCAACCGCGGCCCCTCCGGGTTCCCAGGCGCAGGCGGCAGCGGCAGCGACTCCGATGAGCCCCAGGAGTACTACACCGGCGGCGAGAAGAGGTTTCTCCCTCTCCCTCCTAGCAGATTTTGTATTGCCCTATCGAGATTTGGCGGCGATCGCTTGTGGGCATCGGGATCCCCGCCTCCTGCTGTTATCGTCTAGTTAGGCGTAGATTGCAGAGCGGCAACCGCATAAATCATCGGATTTAGATTTTTATTTCGGCGATTGATCTACGTCGGTTGGATTCTTTTGGCATGCGAACTGTGCGGGATACAGGTTAAACCTTACTAGGTTAGCGCTGACCACCGAGTACTGAGAGGTAGTTGTAGTGTTCAATGCTGCTCAGATTAGATCGGCACGAACGATTGCATGTTGGTACTTTTTGCAGGCAAATTTATTCAAGATCAGATTAGTTTAGTTTGGTCATGTATTGGTTCCGCTGAAGTGTATGCTTTGCTATTAGATTTAGGGTCTGTCTAGGACACATCTAAGCTGATGTCTACTCTGTTTGTGGTCTATTTTTTTTTTTGGTCCTAGTTTTTTTGTTTCTTGTTGCTGCATTATATATTTGTGGGAGCTTAGATGTGACATCCTTAAAAAACATCTAGATGTGAATTAGACAAACTGTTAGATTTATTGGTCTGTCTGGCGCGCATCTAGATGTGCCCTACTTATTGCATATCTTAAGTGACTCAATCATCAAGCATAAAAAGGAAAAGAAAAAGAAAGAAAATACCCACACGAATCTCCGGGTAAAAAACAATGATATAGGACTTAGATGTGTGCAATAGGGCACATCTAGTCATCTAGATGTGCTTTAGCAAAACTGTAGATTTATATTTGGGGAAGTTCCTGCCACCGCTGTAATTTATTGGTTGACAATGTGAACATCTACTAGAGAAACAACACCAAATGGTTCAGTTCAGTTTAATGTACTTATGCTATCACGTTTCATTCTGATCTTGTTTCTTCTAGGCTTCTAGTTGTCTGTTGCCCAGTCTGGTAGTGTTATCAACCTGTCACAACAAAGATCATCTGATCACCTAGTCCTTTTAGTTTGATGAATAGAATGACTCTACCTGATTTAATCATCCTCAACTATCATTACCATGAACATACAGGGGGTGGGATATGACGGGCTGTTTAGTTTTCCAATAGTTCCAAACCATTTATATCCAAAACAACAATGCTATCATCAGTTTGCTTTTGGTTTGGTTCAACTTCCGGGATATGGATATATACAATATTGTGAACTGTATAATGGCATCCACATATCTACGTGTCGTAGGCAAATGTCTTTAATTTTCTACGCAGTGCTAATAGTAGTATTTTGTTTCTTGCTTCCAGTCTGTCTCAGTGTTAATAATAGCCTTGTAATTTCTTGTTGCTGTTACCAGTTGCAATAAACTATATCTGTCAAAGTTGCTTTTATGTAATGCATGGTAAAAAAAAGTACCCTTGTAAATGTTGTATGGTGGTCATAATTCTAGTGATGCATCATGCATCTCTTCACGATAGTCAGGTTGACAAATATCTGATGTAGCATGACTCCAGTTCAATCAAAGACAGCTTATATTGTTATACCATTTTTTTTCTAAAGTTTATATATGTATATTAGATAACTATTTTTTGCACCCATGTTACCGCTATAAGAAGCCGTGTGGAAGGAATCTAGATTATTTTGCATGCCTTCCCAAAGGCTGGATATTACGTTGCTTCAGCATGGGCTGCTGGTCTATTTGCACCTTAGTACTAATATTGACCCCCCTTTTTTCATCCATCTGGACTTCTGGACCTCTTTTGGCCTGCAGGTTCAGTAGGTTCAGTGCCATCTTATCATGCATCGTGACTAGAGCACCTGAGCTTGAACACTTCTCTGGAAATGTCTACATATTACAGATGAACTGCGTTAATAAGAATAAATGGACCTATTGCTAGTGGTTCGTCCAAAGTAGAATCTGTTGTACTCCCTCTGTTGCTAAATATAAGTCTTTGTAGAGATTCCACTATGGACTACATACGGAGCAAAATGAGTGAATCTACACTCTAAAATGCATCTACATACATCTGTATGTGGTCCATAGTGAAATCTCTACAAAGACTTGTATTTAGGAACGGAGGGAGTATTTTTCTTGCATTTAGGGTTTATATGCTTTTCTGCGCCTTTTTTGTTCCCCTTCTAGAGTTATTACTCCCTCTGTTCCATAATTATTGTCATGGTTTTGGACTTAGGTTCAAATTTGAAACAAACCACGACGAGGGATACTCAATAGCATGGGTAGATCCCAATAATGTTTAATTTGGGTTTTCTGATTGCTTTTGAATAATTATTTTTTCCTATATTTGTCTTTGCTTCTGTGCAGTGGGATGCTTGTTCAAGATCCAACAAGGAGAAATAATGTGGACTCAATCTTTGAGCAAGCTAGAGTGATGGGTGCTCAGCAAGTTCCACTGCCTTCTTTTGAAGGCCAATCTTCCAGCTCAACCAGCTTTGCAGGAACAGGTCGTCTGCTTTCAGGGGATGCGCAGACAGCACCAGCTGCTCCTCAACCACCGCAGGATGTTCTTCACAATATACATTTCTGGAACAATGGTTTCACAGTAGATGATGGTCCACTAAGAGCCTATGAGGACCCTGCAAATGGAGACTTCATCGAGGTTACAATGAATCTTTTTGAAACTTTCTGGGCAATTTTAGTTTGTTGTATACCAGTAGTTGTTTTCAGTATGTCTTTTCATCACTTCTATGTTGCTTTGTGCTGCCTTCATATTTTTGCATGCCTTTGGATGCTTTAAATATAGAATTTATATTTGAGGATGGTTGTTATGCTTAATAGTGTACTAGTGGTTTCATAGGAGTGTAGGTTATGACCCAAGTCATCATGACGAAATGGTAATTACACAGTAACATCAGTTTTTTATTAGACTGCCTTGTACCCAATTTTGTAGGTACCCAATTTTGTAGTATTACCAATATTACTAGTACTTCTAACCAGTTCTTGACAGAGTAGGATCTAGCTGCAACATCCAAAATTCATATTGGGCGGGAACTTAAGCTGGAACCTGAACCACTCCTATGTTAAATTGTTAATACATAGTAAATTGAAACATATCTTGCTTCACTCTGATGAGTACCACTCCAGAGAAGGAACATTAGAAAATGATGTGCACTTGCTCTGGTTCTTAGTTTTTTCTCATACACCATTTCTTGTCTCTAGCTTTTTCCCCTTAACCTAAGTCTGCTGTTTGAGGTATGGATTTTATTAAACTTTTTTTTTTCAAATCCATGTTTTCTCATTTTGAGGTTCATCCATAGATCATCTGGATACTTGCTGATTTCCGTTTCCTAGGTCACAGTCAGTTTTGCATTATTTGAGTATGATAACAAGGGCAACATCCACCCCTGCGATTGAACATTTAAACATGAAGTGAACACTGAGTTGTTTGCGGTTGAAGGAAGTTTACGCTAATTTTAGCTTACCCTGTACTTTCAGAGCATCAAGAAGTCCCAGTGCCCCCAAGAGCTGGAGCCTGCTGATCGAAGGACAGCTGTCCATGTCAATGTTATAAAACGACATGGAGATTATGAGGTAGGCCTTTCATTTATTTGCAGTATACCAGCGTTAAATATGTTAACCCTGTTTGTGGTTTTGTTCATCTAGGAAGCTGCAAGGCCTCGATCAGCTTTCCAGGGTGTTGGTAGAACCCTTGGTGGATCTTCAGCAGATGAGAGTCCTGCACCAGCTCCTGCACCAGCTCCTGTGACACAAGAACCTCGCAGTGCTCCCAGGTCAATTGGCATAGTTGTGGACGACTCGCAGCCCTTCACATCTATTCAGCTAAGGTTGGCGGACGGCACTCGCATGGTCGCTCGGTTTAACCTTCACCACACCGTAGGGCGACATCAGGTCTTTCATTGATGCATCACGCCCAGGAGCTGCGCGGCCGTATCAATTGCAGACTGGCTTCCCACCCAAGCAGCTGACTGACCCTACGCAGACTGTTGATCAAGCTGGACTCAAGAACTCCGTTATCATGCAGAAGATGTAGTGCTCTCACCAAGCTGGATCTGTCGCACAAAATGTCTTCCCGATGCATTATTAAATCAGTGCTGCTAAATGGTTTATCTTGTCCACTAGATACTGCACTTTGCATTCAACCTGTGATGTACTGGTTGTTTTGTCGATAAGCGTCAGTGGAGTCTATATTCGTATTGCTACCAACTCTGAATGGCTATCAAAGTTAAGTTAATGGATGTCAGGTTGTCTATCATCAGATGGGCTTGCTTGTTCTCATTTCCTAACTTAATCGTAAGAAATTGGACCTTTTATTTGTGAGGGTAAGAAATTGATAGATAGAAGATTCACTTCCATTATTTCGGATAGAAGATTCAGTTCCACACGCTAATGAAAACGTAAACTCACAACCATTTATGCGTCGGAGAACCGTTTTGTCTTTTGTGATGAAGCTATTTATAAAGAACCGTTTTGTCTTTTGTGATGAAGCTATTTATAAACCACAAGACGAAACCGGTGAAATCAAGGTGCGTTCAAGTTAGAGAGACCGTTTTGTCTTTTGTGCCGAAGCTATTTATAAATTACAGGCCAAAACCGGTGAAATCAAGGGGCATTACTTGAATGTAACTGCGAGTATATGTGAAGAAATGATTAAGAGAGTTGTATTTGCAAGAGAATTAAAGATTCCTATTATAATGCATGAAACTGGGGGATTCACCGTAAATACTACTTTGGCTCATTATTGCCGTGACAATGGCCTACTTCTTCACCTTCACTGGAGATAACAGCTGAACGCTCTCATCTCCGATGTGCAGACAATGGCCTACTTCTTCACAATTTGCCGCAACTAGCCTACTTTGGCTTTGAACTTTTTGACCATTTTTCTCAATCTCCAAAACTGATGTTGTATGCTGCAAAATAACACTGGAAGTCTACACAATTACTTCAAAATGTCACCTTCTTGAAGGCGTCTACGTCCTTTTCCACCGCACTCTGGGGAAACCCTAGTTTCGGATTCGTGGATCAAGCGATGGCGGTTTTTCTTGGAGGCAATGTCTTGTGTGATCTTTGCTTGTTTGTCCCGTCACTGCTTGCTGCTGGGATGCTAGCACAGTGGCCTTGGATCAATGCGGATTGTCCTACCGTGTCTTTGTGAAGTCAGAGCTGCCCAAGTGGGGGCATTCACGACAACTATGACACGACATGGATGGCTGGTTCTGGTACTTGCTCTACTAGTAAGGTACACGTGCACTGCATGCATGAGATTTGGCAATCAAATTATAAATAAATACCACATTATAACATGTAAGCTTTGAGTCATATATGCATGATGTAGATGTTCGCTTAATTCTTATAGTTCATCTCATCCAAAATCAATTAATTTTTATAAAAAGCTAATATATTTTAAGATTCATGGAATTGTGCGTTGTAAAGCATAAAGTAAAAACAAATAATGACAATTCATGTAGAAAACAATTTGGGCAATTATGTTACGGAAGATTTTAGAACAAAGGAGAAGTGCTTGTGTTTTGAGATTTGTGCATTATGCTTAAGTTTAACCATGAAGTCTTCTAGATTGTGTATGTGGCAAAATCTGATGGAATGTAGATGATATCCAACGGCCAGTAATGCATGGATTTGCCATCTCTGCATCGTCGAATTGGCTTCATCCAACGATCATCTTTTAAAGTTATTTGCACACTATATAGGGATATAGATGTAGGCTCATCAATTTTCTCTTGCAATGCTCGTTGATAGAGTCAAAACTCATTGGTCATTGGTGGTGAAGTGTTTGGCATAGGCTGACATGGGTCTCGACGGTTGTTGTGGCGAGGGCTTCTTTGGTGGTCGTCGATGGTAGAGTTGGAGTCACTAACTTGAGAAGGAGTAATGATGATGGAACCATATGACAATCTCTATGACACTTATTTCCTGGACGTCCTGTGTCTTCGTATAGGTACCCAAGTTACTTGGGGAGCTCTATTTCTAGGTCTGTGCTGTAACTGTTTTTATCAATCTGATTTTTTTAAACACAATAAAGACGCAAACGCTCATTTGTATGCATATACACTTCTCCCTGTAAATGCACGCACGCACACTAATGTCTGCTTGAACTATGTCGGTATTTTCCCAAAGAGGAAGGGATGATGCAACACAACAGCGGTAGGTATTCCCCTCAGTGATGAGACCAAGGTTATCGAACCAGTACGAGAACCACGCAACACTACGTGAACGGCACCTGCACATAAATAACAAATACTCGTAACCCGACATATTAAAGGAGTTGTCAATCCCTTTCGGATAAAGGCGCCGGAAATTGGCAAAGACGGGATAAAAAATATGACAGATTGGATAAATAGATCTCGCGGGAACGCGAAATAAAATAAATAATAACAAACTATAGTAAGGTATTTTTGGGACTTTGGAAATATAGATCTGAAAATAAAAGCAAATAAAAATAGATCGCGAAGGCAAATATAATAAAGAAGAGACCCGGGGGCGTAGATTTCACTAGTGGCTTCTCTCGAGAAAAATAGCAAACGGTGGGTAAACAAATTACTGTTGGGCAATTGATAGTACTTCAAATAATTATGATGATATGCTGACAATGATCATTATATAGGCATCACGTCAAAGATTAGTAGACCGACTCCTACCTGCATCCACTACTATTACTCCACACATCGACCGCTATCCAACATGCATCTAGTATATTAAGTTTATGGAGAAACGGAGTAATGCAATAAGAACGATGACATGATGTAGACAAGATCTGTTTATGTAGAAATAGACCCCATCTTGTTATCCTTTATAGCAACAATACATATGTGTCGGTTTCCTTCCACATCGGGATCAAGCACCATAAGATCGAACCCATCACAAAGCACATCTTCCTATTGCAAGATAAATAGATCAAGTTGGCCAAACAAAACCCAAATACTGGAAAAGAAATACGAGGCTATAAGCAATCATGCATATAAGAGATCAAAGAAGACTAAAATAACTTTCATGGATAAAAACATAGATCTGATCATAAACTCAAAGTTCATCAGATCCCAACAAACACACCGCAAAAAGAGTTACATCAAATAAATCTCCAAGATACCATTGTATTGAGAATCAAAAGAGAGAGGGAGAGAGAGTAAGCCATCTAGCTACTAACTACGGACCCGTAGGTCTACAATGAACTACTCACGCATTATCGGAGAGGCACCAATGAGGATGATGAACCCCTCTGTGATGGTGTCTAGATTGGATCTAATGGTTCTGGAACTTGCGACGACTGGAATTGATTTTCATCGACTCCCCTAGGATTTCTGGAAATTTGGGGTATTTATAGAGCAAAGAGGCGGTGCGGGAGGCCACCGAGATGGGCACAACCCACCTGGGTGCGCCTGGGCACCCAGGCGCGCCTTGGTGGGTTGTGCTCCCCTCAGAGCACCCCTCAGGTACTTTCTTGGCCCATCTGGTGTCTTCTGGTCCAAAAAAAATCCACAAAAAGTTTCACCGCGTTTGGACTCCGTTTGGTATTGATTTCCTGGATGTAAAAAACAAGCAGAAAACAACAACTCGCACCGGGCACTATGTCAATAGATTAGTACCAAAAAATGATAAATGATTATAAAATGATTGTAAAACATCCAAAAATGATAAATGATTGTAAAATATTGTTCTAAAGGATCAGTAGGTGGAACAACAATAGAAGCAAGTCCAATTAATTCATCCTTACTAGGCAATTCTTTTTCATGATGATTCCTACTAAACTTGGAAAAATTAAACTCATGAGACTCATTACCAAAGCTAAAACTAATAGTTTGTTTCTTGCAATCTATCTTGGCATTAACTGTACTCAAGAAAGGTCTACCAAAGATAATGGGACAAGAGTCATGTTGTGGAGAATCAAGAACAAGAAAATCAGTAGGGTATTTAATTTTCCTACACAAGACTTCAACATCTCTAATAATCCCAAATGGTGATATGGTGTCTCTATTAGCAAGTTTATTAGTAACATATATTTCTTCTATCTCAGCAGGTGATATGTCTTTCATAATTTCTTGATATAAAGTGTAAGGAATAGCACTCACACTAGCGCCCATGTCACATAAACCATGATAACAGTGATCTCCTATTTTAACTGAAATAACAGGCATGCCAACAACAGGTCTATGTTTATCTCTTTTATCAGGTTTAGCAATTCTAGCAGCTTCTTTACAGAAGCAAATAACATGCCCATCCATATCTTCTTCTAGGAGATCTTTAACCATAGAAATACTAGGTTCAACTTTAATTTGTTAAATAGGTTTAGGTGTTCTAATGTAGCTTTTGTTAACCACAGTTGAAACTTTAGCATGTTCCTTAATCCTATAAGGGAAAGGTGGTTTCTCAATATAAGCAGAAGGAACAACTAGATCAACATTATAAAGTATAGTTTCTTCTTTAACTGGTACTGGTCCTTTAATTTCTTCTTTAATAGGTGGGTGATATTTAAACCACTTCTCCTTAGGGAGTTCAACATGAGTAGCAAATGATTCACAAAAGGAGGCTACTATCTCAGAGTCAAGTCCATATTTAGTGCTAAACTTTTGAAAAACATCTGTATCCATAAAAGATTAACACAATCATACTTAAGTTTAATACCTGACTCTTTACCTTCGCCGGGTTCCCAATCTTCAGAGTTGCGTTTAATTCTTTCCAAAAGATCCCACTGGAATTCAATAGTCTTCTTCATAAATGAACCAGCACAGTAGTATCATGCATGGTTTGATCATTACGAGAAAGCCGAGCATAAAAATTCTGGATAATAATTTCTCTTGAGAGCTCATGATTGGGGCATGAATATAACATTGACTTAAGCCTCCCCCAAGCTAGAACGATACTTTATCCTTCACGAGGCCAAAAATTATATATATAATTCTGATCACGATGAACTAGATGCATAGGATAATTTTTTTGGTGGAACTCCAATTTCAAACTATTCCAATTCCATGATCCAATATCATCACATAGCCTATACCTTGCCAATGCTTTTCCCTTCAAAGATAAAGGGAAAACCTTTTTCATAACTTGATCCCTGGGTAAACCTACAAGCTTAAACAATCCAATTTTTTTCCACATATATCAAGTGCATATCAGGATGTTTGGTTCCATCTCCTGCATAAGGATTAGCTAGCAGTTGTTCTTTCATACCCAAAGGAATTTCATATTCAATATTTTCAATAGGTGCAGTAGGTTGAGGGGTAGCTAATTGTGGTTGCGGACGAGGTGAAGATACCCCGAACAAACCCCTCAAAGGATTTTTTTCCATAGTAACAAGTGACAATAAATTTCAGAACATTATATAAATGTTTCCTTACCAAATTCCACTTACAGAAGGCGCTTCACTCCCCGGCAACGGCGCTAGAAAATAGCCTTGGTGACCCACAAGTATAGGGGATCAATTGTAGATCTTTTCGATAAGTAAGAGTGTCGAACCCAACGAGGAGCAGAAGGAAATGACAAGTAGTTTTCAGTAAGGTAATGTCTGCAAGTGCTGAAATTGTAAGTAGTGGAGTAGTTTGATAGCAAGATAATCTGTAACGAGCAAGTAATGATAATAGTAACAAAAGTGCAGCAAGGTAGCCCAATCCTTTTGAGGCAAATGACAGGCCAAAACGGTCTCTTATGATAAGCAGAGCGTTCTTGAGGGTACGCGGGAATTTCATCTAGTCACTTTCATCATGTTGGTTTGATTTGTCTTCGCTACTTTGATAATTTGATATGTGGGTGGACCGGTGCTTAGGTGCTGTTCTTACTTGAACAAACCTCCTACTTATGATTAACCCTCCCGCAAGCATCCACAACTACGAGAAAAGTATTAAAAATAAATTCTAACCATAGCATTAAACTTTTGGATCCAATCGGTCCCTTACGAAATAGCGCATAAACTGGGGTTTAAGCTTCTGTCACTCTCGCAACCCACCATATAATTGCTACTCCACAATGCATTCCCTTAGGCCCAAACATGGTGAAGTGTCATGTAGTCGACGTTCACATGACACCACTAAGGGAATAACAACATACATACTATCAAAATATCGAACACATATCAAGTTCACATGATTACTTGCAACATGATTTCTCCCGTGACCTCAAGAATAAAAGTAACTACTCACAAATGATAAACATGTTCATGATCAGAGGAGTATTGAATAGCATGATGGATCTGAACATATAATCTTTCACCAAATAAAACATATAGTGATCAACTACAAGATGTAATCAACACTATTAGTCACCCACAAGCACAAATTTATAGTTTCGGTAACAAGATTGAACACAAGAGATGAACTAGGGTTTGAGAGGAGATGGTGCTATTGAAGATGTTGATGGAGATTGCCCTCCCCAAGATGGGAGAGTTGTTGGTGATGATGATGACGATGATTTCCCCCTCCGAGAGGGAAGTTCCCCTGGCGGAATCGCTCCGCCGGAGGGCAAAAGTGCTCCTGCCCAAGTTCCGCCTCGAGGTGGCGGCACTCCGCCCCGAAAGTCTCCTCCTTATTTTTTCTAGGTCAAAATGACTTATATACCAGAAGATGGGCACCGGAGGTGGGCCGAGGAGGCCACAACCCACCAGGGCGCGCCTTTATTGGCTCCAATGTTTCTCAAATAATCCATAAAAAATCTCCGTAAAGTTTCATCTCATTTGGAGTTGTGTAGAATAGGTGGCCTGACGTAGCTTTTCCAGGTCCGGATTTCCAGCTGCCGGAATTCTCCCTCTTGGTGTGTTCCTTGTAAATTATGAGAGAAAAGGCATTAGAATTACTCCAAAAGCATTATTATGGATAAAAACGTTATAAATAATAGTAAGGAAACATGATGCAAAATGGACGTATCAACTCCCCCAAGCTCAGACCTCGCTTGTCCTCAAGCAAAAACCAAAATCGAAAAACATGTCCACATGCTTTGAGAGAGAGGTGTCGATAAAAACAAAATACGGACATAGAAGCATCATGATGATTATTATAACAGCAACAAAATTAAACATAGGACTTCTATCATAGAGCTTTTATCATATACTTCTCATGAATAAGTATTAGTTCATCACACAATCGAAGTATAAAGCAAAAACTCTATTAGAAACCGACAAACTATGTTCCCAGTCAACTTTGCAACTACATTTCATCATCTTTTTCAGAAGGGTCACGTGTCGGAGCCTTTAGGAAAGTCCACATACTCAACCATCATATAGTCTTCTATGATTGCTAACACTCACCTCGTACCCATGAGCAAAACGTTTCAACCGGACACATAGAAAGATAGGGGCTTATAGTTTCGCCTCCCAACATACTCACCTCGAGGGTGATGTCAACAATAATAACTCATGCTATCTATATTCAACTGGACATATGTGCCTAGATCTTTCCTCACCACATGATGCTTGCCAAAGGAGAAAAATAAAAGGAATATAAGGAAAACTTTGACTCTTTGCATAAAAGTAAGTGCATAAAAATAAAGGAAAGGCCCTTCGCAGAGGGAAGCAGAGGTTGCCATGCGCTTATTTGTTTGTATGCTCAACCCCTTAATGCAAGAGAACGTCATGTTGTATTGCCCCTTAAGATGACAACCTTTATTATGCAGTCTGTCGCTTTTATTCTTTGTCATCCAAGTTCGTACAACGCTCAATTTTCTCTTACACTAAATGATCTCACACTTTTAGAAGCAATTTTATGCCTTTTTCCACCGATGACAACTTACTTGAGGGATCTTGCTCAATCCCTAGGTAGGTATGGTGGACACTTGAAAAAGATTTGGGTTTAAGGGTTTTTGGATGCACAAGTAGCATCTCTACTTAGTGCGGAATTTTTTGGCTAGCAAAGATAGGGGCAAGCACCACATGTTAAAGGATCTATGACAATATGACTTATATGTGAATATAAACAAACATAAACCATTAAATTGTCTTCCTTGTCCAACGTCAACAATTTTGGCATATAATATTTTGATGAGGGCTCACAATCACAAAAGATTTCTAGGATAGTATATCTATATGTGAATCTTCTCTTCCCTTATTAATTCTTTCATGAGTTGCATCATTGTCTAGTGCTATGTTTGTCAATCTCTAATATAATTTTCTACTTATACTTTTCCTTATGTGGTGCTATCACCTACCATAGGATTAGTATATAATCTTATTGATTTATTTTTTTTTCTCTTTTTCTTTCTTTATTTGTTTTCTTTATTTGCAACATGAGAGTAAAGAAAGAAAAAACTCAAACTAACTTTATTATATAACTTGCACACGATTACAAGGATAGATCACTAAGCAAACTCTCAAAGAAGAAAGGATCGAACTAAACTTTATTTCATCTAAAAGCAAATGATCGAACTAGGATAAGTAAAATTAAAAAGATAGTGGGATGATATGATACCGGGGCACCTCCCCCAAGCTTGGCGGAAGCCAAGGGGAGTGCCCATACCCTATACTTAATTCTCCTTTGGTGGTGAAGAAGTTGATGGTGGTGATGAAGGAGAGATCTTGTCTTCGGACTTCCATGGCAGTGGTCCACCATCATAAGAGGAGGAGTGAGTCTCACAGGTCTCGCAACTAGCAGCCAAACTCATACCTTTGAACCTCGCCTCATATTCAAAGACTTGGTTTTGGAGGTCATAGATCTGGCTTTGGAGGAAGTTGATTTGCTCGTTGAAGGTGAAGACGATGTCCTTCATGGGCTTGCCATCCACCTTGAGATCACGGAAAAGGTCCGCGATCAGAAGGTGATTAGCATTGAGCCCACGCTCCACCATCCCCTTGCACTGGAAGACTCCTGCTCCATGGCTTCAAGCCTGGCCTCCACAGTACCCATGCCCTTGGCACCTTGCTCATCGCGGATGTACAACACCCCCTCCTGCATCTGGATGGTTTGAGGGTGCTGCACCACCTCCCGCGAATAAGGGTTGATGACATTCTTGAAGAACTTGTCCTTGGAGGAGTTTGAAGAGGCCATGGTAGATGGGATCTGATAGAAAATAGCAAGGAAAAAGAGGACAGAGGATTTCTCCACGATACGGTGGTTAACAGGTTCGGGAAGTATATATAGATTTTTTTTATATTGGAGGACAAGCGTACAGAAGAAAAACAGAGTAAGGAAGGTGTCCCAGGTGGGCACAACCCATCTGGGCGCGCCAGGCAAGCCTGGCGCGCCACGGTGTCTAGTGCCCACCAGGGGACGCTTCCTGGAAGTTTCTTTATTTCCAAAATTTTAAAATATTCCAAAACTGATAAAAAGTATTTTTGCGGATTTTTTTGAGTCCGTTTACTTAACGTATCATGTACCTCTTTATTTTCATGATTCTGGAGTGTTCTGGAAGGACTCTTTTATGTGCTCTTCCGGTGTCAAAGTTTGGATAATATTACTTTCAACATTGATAGGCGTACGTGATATATAATGCTTTATTCGTTGCCCATTGACAACCTTCGGGTTAGTACCTTCGAAGTTATTTATTTTGATGGCTCCAGACCGGTAAACCTCTTCGATGATGTATGGGCCTTCCCATTTCGAGAGGAGCTTTCCTGCAAAAAAATAATCTAAAACAAGAGTTGTACAAAACAACATATTCTCTAACTTTAAACTCGCGCTTTTGAATTCTTTTGTCATGCCATCTTTTAACTTTTTCTTTGAATAACTTTGCATTTTCATAAGCTTGGCTTTTCCATTCATCTAAAGAGCTTATATCAAATAACCTCTTTTCACCCGCGAGTTTTAAATCATAGTTGAGTTCTTTAACTGCCCAAAAAGCTTTATGTTCTAACTCAAGAGGCAAATGACAAGCTTTTCCATAAACCACTTTATAAGGAGACATACCCATAGGATTTTTATATGCTGTTCTATAAGCCCAAAGTGCATCAACTGATTTCTTAGACCAATTCTTCCTGGACCTATTAAAAGTCTTTTGCAAAATTAATTTTAATTCTCTATTGCTAAGTTCAACTTGACCACTAGATTGAGGATGATAGGGTGATGCAATTCTATGGTTAACATCATACTTATAAAGCATCTTACGGAAAGCACCATGAATAAAGTGTGAACCACCATCAGTCATTAAATATGTAGGGACTCCAAACCTTGGGAAAATAACTTCCTTAAGCATTTTAATAGAGGTGTTGTGATCAGCTCTACTAGTTGGAATAGCTTCTACCCATTTAGTAACATAATCAACATCAACCAAGATATGTGTATACCCATTAGAGGAAGGAAAAGGTCCCATGTAATCAAATCCCCAAACATCAAATGGTTCAACAGCAAGCGAATAATTCATATGCATTTCTTGACGCTTACCGATATTACCTATTCTTTGACATTCATCACAAGAAGAGACAAACTTACATACATCCTTGAAGAGAGTAGGCCAATAAAATCCATATTGCAATACCTTGTGAGCAGTTCTATCTCCAGCATGATGCCCTCCATAAGCTTCGGAGTGACATTTCCGTAGGATTTGTCCCTGTTCATGCTCAGGTACACAACGTCTAATAATACCATCTACTCCTTTATAAAGATGTGGGTCATCCCAAAAGTAATGTCTTAAATCATAGAAGAACTTTTTCTTTTGCTGGTATGTAAAGCTAGGTGGTAAATATTTAGCAACAATGTAATTAGCATAGTCAGCATACCAAGGAGTACTATGAGAAACATTTATTGCAGCTAACTGCTCATCAGGAAAACTATCATCAATAGGTAGTGGGTCATCAAGCACATTTTCAAGCCTAGACAAGTTATCAGCTACTGGGTTCTCAGCTCTTTTTCTGTCAATGATATGTAAATCAAATTCTTGTAACAAGAGAACCCAACGAATAAGTCTAGGTTTAGCATCTTTCTTTTCCATAAGATATTTAATAGCAACTTGTCTGTGTGTAGTTACTTTAGAATCAACAATATAAGATCTAAATTTATCACAAGCAAACACCACTGCTAAGAATTCTTTTTCAGTAGTAGCATAATTTCTTTGAGCACTGTCTAGAGTTTTACTAGGATAATGAATAACATTCAATTTCTTATCAACTCTTTGTCCTAGAACAACACCAACATCATAATCACTAGCATCACACATAATTTCAATAGGCAAGTTCCAATCAGGTGGTTGAACAATAGGTGCAGATATTAAGGCTTTCTTGAGTGTTTCAAAGGCTTCAAGACAATCATCATCAAAAACAAAAGGAATATCCTTTTGCAAAAGATTAGTAAGAGGCCTAGAAATGTTAGAAAAGCCTTTGATAAATCTCCTATAGAAACCAGCATGACCTAGGAAACTACGAATACCTTTGATGTCCTTAGGACATGGCATTTTATCAATTGTATCAACCTTAGCTTGGTCCACTTCAATACCTCTTTCAGAAATTTTATGACCCAACACAATGCCTTCATTAACCATAAAGTGGCACTTCTCCCAATTCAAGACAAGATTTGTTTGTTCACATCTCTGAAAAACTCGCTCAAGGTTGCTTAAACAATCATCAAAAGACTTCCCATAAACAGAAAAGTCATCCATGAAAACCTCAACAATCTTTTCACAAAAGTCAGAGAAGATAGCAGTCATACATCTTTGAAAGGTAGCAGGTGCGTTACATAAACCAAAAGTCATACGTCTATAAGCATAAGTTCCAAAGGGACAAGTAAAAGTAGTTTTTTCTTGATCAGGTTGAGAAACAGGTATTTGTGAAAAGCCAGAGTATCCATCTAGGAAGCAAAAGTGTGTGTGCTTAGATAATCTTTCAAGCATTTGATCAATAAAAGGCAAAGGGTAATGATATTTTCTAGTTGCTTTGTTTAATTTTCTTTAATCAATTACTATTCTATAGCATGTAACAATTCTTTGTGGAATAAGTTCATTCTTATCATTAGGAACAACAGTAATACCTCCTTTCTTAGGGACACAATGAACAGGACTTACCCATCTACTGTCAGCTATAGGATATATTATACCTGCTTCCAGAAGTTTTAAGATTTTTGTTCTTACCACTTCCTTCATTTTTGGATTCAACCGACGTTGGTGATCAACAACGGGTTTAGCATCAGGTTCCATGTTGATTTTGTGCTGACATAGAGTGGGACTAATGCCCTTTAAATCATCAAGAGTATATCCAATAGCAGCTCAGTGCTTCCTCAGATCTTTCCATAATCTTTCTTCTTCATGTTCTGAAAGGTTAGCACTAATAATAACAGGATATATTTTCTTTTCATCAAGATAAGCATATTTCAAAGTGTCTCGCAATTGTTTTAATTCAAACACAAGATCACCTTTAGGTGGAGGAGGACCTCCTAGAGTTTCAATAGGCAAATTGTGTTTAAGCAGAGGACGTTATTCAAAGAAACCTTATCTATTTCATTTCTTTCATGCTTATGTAAATCATTTTCATGGTCTAGCAAATATTGTTCTAAAGGATCAATAGGTGGAACAACAATAGAATCAAGACCAATTAATTCATCCTTACTGGGCAATTCTTTTTCATGATGATTTCTACTAAACTTGGAAAAATTAAACTCATGAGACTAATTACCAAAGCTAACACAAACAGTTTCTTTCTTGCAATCTATCTTGGCATAAACTATATTCAAGAAAGGTCTACCAAATATAATGGGACAAAAGTCATCTTGTGGGGAACCAAGAACAAGAAAATCAGTAGGGTATTTAATTTTCCCACACAAGACTTCAACATCTCTAATAATCCCAAATGGTGATATGGTGTTTCTATTAGCAAGTTTAATAGTAACATCTAGTTCTTCTATCTCAGCAGGTGCTATGTCTTTCATAATTTCTTGATATAAAGTGTAAGGAATAACACTCACACTAGCACCCATGTCACATAAACCATGATAACAGTGATCTCCTATTTTAACTGAAATAACAGGCATGCCAACAACAGGTCTATGATTATCTCTTTTATCAGGTTTAGCAATTCTAGCAGCTTCTTCACAGAAGTAAATAACATGCCCATCCATATCTTCTTCTAGGAGATCTTTAACCATAGCAATACTAGGTTCAACTTTAATTTGTTCATCAGGTTTAGGTGTTCTAATGTACCTTTTGTTAACCACAGTTGAAACTTTAGCATGTTCCTCAATCCTAACAAGGAAAGGTGGTTTCTCAATATAAGCAGAAGGAACAACTGGATCAACATTACAAAGTATAGTTTCTTCTTTAACTGGTACTGGTCCTTTAATTTCTTATTTAATAGGTGGGTGATATTTAAACCACTTATCCTTAGGGATTTCAACATGAGTAGCAAATGATTCACAAAAGGAGGCTACTATCTCAGAGTCAAGTCCATATTTAGCGCTAAACTTTTGAAAAGCATCAGTATCCATAAAAGATTTAACACAATCGTACTTCAGTTTAATACCTGTCTCTTTACCTTCGTCGTGTTCCCAATCTTCAGAGTTGTGTTTAATTATTTCCAAAAGATCCCACCGGAATTCAATAGTCTTCTTCATAAATGAACCAGCGCAAGAAGTATCAAGCATGGTTTGATCATTACGAGAAAGCCGAGCATAAAAATTCTGGATAATAATTTCTCTTGAGAGCTCATGATTGGGCATGAATATAAAATTGACTTAAGCCTCCCCCAAGCTAGAGTGATACTTTCTGCTTCATGAGGCCAAAAATTATATATATAATTCTGATCACGATGAACTAGATGCATAGGATAATTTTTTTGGTGGAACTCCAATTTAAAACGATTCCAATTCCATGATCTAATATCATCACATAGCCTATACCATGCCAATGCTTTTCCCTTCAAAGATCAAGGGAAAACCTTTTTCATAACTTGATCCCTGGGTAAACCTACAAGCTTAAACAATCCACAAATTTGTTCCACATATATCAAGTGCATATCAGGATGTTCGGTTCCATCTCCTGCATACCCGAAGGAATTTCATATTCAATATTTTCAATAGGTGCAGTAGGTTGAGGGGTAGCTAATTCTGGTTTCGTACAAGGTGAAGATACCCCGAACAAACCCCTCAAAGGATTGTTTTCCATAGTAACAAGTGACAATAAATCTCAGCACACTATATAAATATTTCCTTACCAAATTCCACTTACCAAAGGTGCTTCAATGCCCGGCAACGGCGCTAGAAAATAGCCTTGATGACCCACAAGTATAGGGGATCAATTGTAGCTCTTTTCGATAAGTAAGAGCGTCGAACCCAATGAGGAGCAGAAGGAAATGACAAGTAGTTTTCAGTAAGGTAATGTCTGCAAGTGCTGAAATTGTAAGTAACGGAGTAGTTTGATAGCAAGATAATTTGTAACGATAATAGCAACAAAAGTGCAGAAAGGTAGCCCAATCCTTTTGAGGCAAAGGACAAGCCAAAAGGGTCTCTTATGATAAGCAGAGCGTTCTTGAGGGTACACGAGAATTTCATTAAGTCACTTTCATCATGTTGGTTTGATTTGGGTTCGCTACTTTGATAATTTGATATGTGGGTGGACTGGTGCTTAGGGGCTGTTCTTACTTGAACAAACCTCCTACTTATGATTAACCCTCCCGCAAGTATCCGCAACTACGTGAAAAGTATTAAGAATAAATTCTAACCATAGCATTAAACTTTTGGATTCAATCGGTCCCTTACGAAATAGCGCATAAACTGGGGTTTAAGCTTTTGTCACTCTCGCAACCCACCATCTAATTGCTACTCCACAATGCATTCCCTTAGGCCCAAACATGGTGAAGTGTCATGTAGTCGACGTTCACATGACACCACTAAGGGAATAACAACATACATACTATCAAAATATCGAACACATATCAAGTTCACATGATTACTTGCAACATGATTTCTCCCATGACCTTGATACGACACCAATGTATCTATAATTTTTGATTGTTCCACGCTATTATATTATCTGTTCTGGATGTTTAATAGGCTTTAATATGCTCTTTTATATTATTTTTGGGACTAACCTATTAACCGGAGGCCCAGTGCCAGTTTCCGTTTTGTGTGTGCCTATTTTAGAGTTTCACAGAAAAGGAATACCAAACGGAGTACAAATGGAATGAAACCTTCAGGTTGATCTTTCTTGGACCGAAAGCAAACCAGAAGACTTGGAGATGAAGTCGGAGACGCAACGAGGCGGCCATGAGGCAGGAGGGCGCGCCCAGGGGGGTAGGCGCGCCCCCACCTTCGTGGGCCCCTAGTAGCTTCACCGACGTACTTCTTCACCTATATATACTCTTATACCCTAGAAACATCAGGGGGAGCCACGAAACCACTTTTCCACCGCCGCAACCTTCTATACCCGTGAGATCCCATCTTGGGGCCTTTTCCGGTGATCTGCCGGAGGGGGAATCGATCACGGAGGGATTCTACATCGACACAATAGCCTCTCCGATGAAGCGTGAGTAGTTTACCATAGACCTTCGGGTCCATAGTTATTAGCTAGATGGCTTCTTCTCTCTCTTTGATTCTCAATACAAAGTTCTCCTCGATGTTCTTGGAGATCTATTCGATGTAATACTCTTTTATGTGTGTGTTTGCCGAGATCCGATGAATTGTGGATTTATGAACTTGATTATCTATGAATATTATTTGGTTCTTCTCTGAATTCTTATATGCATGATTTGATATCTTTGCAAGTCTCTTAGAATTATCGGTTTAGTTTGGACTACTAGATTGATCTTTCTTGCAATGGGAGAAGTGCTTAGCTTTGGGTTCAGTTTGGCGGTGTCCTTTCCCAGTGACAGTAGGGGCAGCAATGCACATATTGTATTGTTGCCATCAAGGATAAAAATATGGGGTTTATATCATATTGCTTGAGTTTATCCCTCTACATCATGTCATCTTGCTTAATGTGTTACTCTGTTCTTATGAACTTACTCTAGATGCATGCTGGATAGCGGTCGCTTTGTGGAGTAATAGTAGTAGATGCAGAATCGTTTCGGTCTACTTGACACGGACGTGATGCCTATATTCATGATCATTGCCTTAGATATCTTCATAATTATGCGCTTTTCTATCAATTGCTCGACAGTAATTTGTTCACCCACCGTAATACATGCTATCCTGAGAGAAGCCACTAGTGAAACCTATGGCCCCTGGGTCTCTTTCTTATTATATTGCATCTCTTTTACTTACATCCCATCTCATTTACTATTTTGCAATCTTTACTTTCAAATCTATACAACAAAAATACCAAAAATATTTACTTTACTATCTTTATGAGATCTCACTTTTGCGAGTGACCGTGAAGGGATTGACAACCCCTTTATCACGTTGGTTGCAAGGTTCTTGATTGTTTGTGCAGGTACTAGGTGACTTGTGCGTTGTATTCTACATGATTGATACCTTGGTTCTCAAAACTAAGGGAAATACTTACGCTACTTTGCTGCGTCACCCTTTCCTCTTCAAGGGAAAACCAACGCATGCTCAAGAGGTAGCAGACCTCAAGAACAAAAGTAACTACTCACAAATGATAAACATGTTTGTCGGTGTCAAAACCGGCGGATCTCGGGTAGGGGGTCCCGAACTGTGCGTCTAGGCGGATGGTAACAGGAGACAAGGGACACGATGTTTTTACCCAGGTTCGGGCCCTCTCGGTGGAGGTAAAACCCTACTCCTGCTTGATTAATATTGACGATATGGGTAGTACAAGAGTAGATCTACCACGAGATCAGAGAGGCTAAACCCTAGAAGCTAGCCTATGGTATGATTGTTGTTCGTCCTATAGACTAAAACCCTCCGGTTTATATAGACAGCGAATAGGGCTAGGGTTACACAGAGTCGGTTACAATGGTAGGAGATCTACATATCCGTATCGCCAAGCTTGCCTTCCACGCCAAGGAAAGTCCCATTCGGACACGGGACGAAGTCTTCAATCTTGAATCTTCATAGTCCAGAGTCCGCCAAAGGTCATAGTCCGCTTATAGGACACCCCTAATCCAGGACTCCCTCAGTAGCCCCCGAACCAGGCTTCAATGACGACGAGTCTGACGCGTAGATTGTCTTCGGTATTGCAAGGTGGGTTCTTCTCCAACTCCTGTGTACTTGTTGAATAGTGTCCGGCTTCTTGTAAATATCGCGCTCCTTGGCTTCCACGCCCAATAATGGCCATCTTCCACGCGTTGAATGAATGCGAAAAGCCAGGGTATTTTTACATTTACCACCCTCGCTGCGCAAATGAGCTGCCTATATAAGAGACGAGGATCTAGATCCGAATCACACCACCTTCCTTCATGAAGCTTTCATCGGAGCGCATCTCGATGAAACCCATTCCATCATGGACAGTCGACGCGGCTCCTCCTCTCGCCCTCCTAGTCCTGAGCCCGGAGATTGGGAGAGATGCTCCGTCCTGCACAACGAGTTAGTGACGCTCCAAACCAAGGGGTTTATTCCCCTAGCCTTCATGGTTCCGGCTCGAGCCGGACTCGCCACCTATAAGGGCGGAAAACAAGCGGAGAGCGTCCCCAGTCCCTCCCGAGGAGGGAGGGTATGCCTTGTCCCTTATTTGATAAGAGGGCTCGGATTTCCAATTCATCCGTTTCTCCGGGGCTCTCGGAGTTCTATGGCCTCCAGTTGCACAACCTTACGCCTGCCTCCATTACGCATATTGCGGGCTTCATGGCCCTTTGCGAGCTGTTTTGGGCATCGAGGCTCATTTCGCGTTGTGGAAGAGGTTGTTACGCCTGCACCCGTTCTCAGGAGGGGTCGATATATCAAGTGGGCGGAGTTGAACTATGGCGCATCGCCGGGACCGGATATCTATCCGGAACCTCAAAGAAGGCGTCCGAAGACTGGCCTTCGGAATGGTTTTATATAGAAGATGTCCCCCTGTCGGACCCTGTTCGGATCGGCTTCCCGGAGTTCAGTAATGCTCCTTTGAAGAAACGCCTAAGTCAAGGCGTCCACGGAGACCTCGGGGAAAATGACAGGACGTCCTCTACGATGAGCGAATAAGGTTGTTGGCTCATTCCGGACTGACCATGATCGGGGTCATGGCCACATGCACTATGCGGGGAGTGCAGCAGCTCCAGTATAGGGGCCACCCCATGTGGGATTTCAACGGGGAGGATGATGCCACCCGCCCTGGCCATAAGGGGCCGAGATCGGTCGCCGATCTGATGAAGATCTTGTCCGCATTGTACAAGGGAGAAGAGGAAGAATTTCTTCGCGTCAATCCTCAGGACGGGTTTTCTATGAACAACCCTCCAAGCTGGGTAAGCGGACATTTCTTTATGCCCATCCGTTCCATATTCCCATAGTTAAGTACCTTATCTTGTGATTTTAACGCAGGAATTGCACCGGGCCGTAAAGGATATAAACAGCCCACCTCCACAACCCGAGGATCCGGAACGGGCCCTCGATCTAGCATCCCAAGAGGATCTGGAGATATCTGTGGAGCTGATCGATGGGGTATTTTACCAACTGAGCATCGACAATGCCTTGGTTGCCATTACGGCCGATTACCCCGGAATATTTCCAGCCTCACAGGTAATTGAGACCAAAGTCCCAATACTTTAGAAATGATCCCTCCGTGCTTATCATTGACCATCGTATATCAATGGTGTTTTGCAGGGGGAGCCCTTGAGGCGGAAGGCCGAACCTGCGGTGGCTAGCCAACAAGGGGCAGCAAGGCCCAGCAGGCTGAAAAGAAGTGCGGTCCGGACTGAATCGCCGGTGCAACGGTATGGCGTGTCGCCTTAGACCCAGGTTTTATTCCAGAAGGCATACTAACGCTCGTGCTCTCTTCAGGAAAAAGAGCACTCGCCGAACTATATCCGGAGAGGTTGCCAATCGAGCCTCCGCCAGCCAGGCTTCAAAGCCAGGCCCAGAAGCGGAGGCGAACACTAGGCGTGCGTCGGATGCTCCTCCGACAGAGGATGCCGACAGATTGTCCGCCACCAACTTCTAGGTGGAGAGTGCCCTGAATCACAGGCGCCGCCGGACAATTCTTCGTGACACATGTTTCTCCCAAGAGGCGTTGAACGCCTTCAATTCGGGAGATGCGCACCTCCGTGCTGCTCAAAATGGTCTAGCCAGAGCCACGGAGCAGTATGTGAAAGACATACGAGTGAGGAAATTTAACGGTTATATATGCCAGTAGGCCCCGAGACTTGAAAAATAGTTAGAATAACTGATTTAAGGATCATTTATTGTGCAGGATCTTACAGAAAAGAATACCCAACTGTCCTAGTAGCTTGAAGAGTGCAAAGCCCAACTTGAGGCTGCACAAGCCGCGACAGGGGAAGCCAAAGAGACCCCCTCTGGCAATATACGCTTTTAAAAGATAAGTATGTTATGAAGTGCGGCGTGTATATAGATCTGATAATAACGTTGCAGATGGCGCCGGGGTAGATCCGGACAAGCAACAGCTCTTGCGCCGGTTAAAGGCCGCGAGAACGCGTTTACGAGGGTGAGGCAGGAGAAAAATAATCTCCAAGATGCCAACACCCAGCTGGGTGAGGAACTAAAAGATGTTCGTGCCCAAATGTCCGACTAAGGAGAACCGGCGGCTTCGACGCGGAATTTTTAGTAAGTGCTTAAACAAACTTTTGAAAAAAAGAGTTCGGCGAGGAAGTCGACTAACAGAGTTATGTCTGTAGGTATGCTCACAGGTCGTCCTGGAGAGGAAATGACCGGTTCTACGGGTGACCTTCTTCCCGAAGTCTTACAACTGCATTTAACGAGTTCGGCAGGTGATGAAAGGCATCGCCTGTGCCTTGTGGCCATCTCTGCCTCCCCGCTCAAGGCCTTGGGGAGCTTGCAGAGAGGCTCTAGAGAGCCCGGAGGCGCTTCAATTATGGAAGATATCGGCATGCCGTCAAGGCGCCAGGAGGCTGGGCCATGGTGAAGACGCTGGTACACGGTTGCTGACCCAAACCACATGGCCGAGGTCTGACCTGTGTTGCCTGATGGGAAGGATATCACTGTGAGCTTAGTGTACGGCCAGTTAGAATTGGCCGCAAAGTATTCCCAGCAGGACTGTAAACTAGACAGCCTGTTAGATGGCATTGAAGAGGAATACAATCAGTCAAATTGACTATGTAATTTAAGGTGACATGTAAAATGCCCTCTAGCCGGATTGTAGATCGTTTGTCTTAGCGGACCTTTTCGCTTCAACCTCGGGACCCGATAGTCCAGAGTGTGTCCGAATACCCTTGCGGTTATATAAAACCCGGGGCATGCGTGGATACCAGGCGTAGGGGTCATTAGTGCTTTATCATACAAGTGCCCAACTAGTTATGTTATATTACATGGTTAGTAAGAAACATCTTCCAGGGAGAATAGTTCCGTTAGGGGTTCCTTTCCCTGGGAGGCATGCCCTAAAGTGCATGGGTGGACTGCGAAAAAGCAGAAAAACATCCGGGGCAGATAAATAAATAGGTAAGAAATCTTCTTTTAGTTCACCGACCGAATATTCTCTTAAGAACGCTTAGCTTTCGGCTTCACCCAAAGGTGAGGTACACATCCGTAGACCCGGCAAGAATAATCGCAGAGTGCTCCCTTTACCACCTAGCCGAACAATCGGGAACGTAGGGGTAAGCACAGGAGCCAGGCAACCCAGCTTGGCCAAAACTTAAGTCATATCGATGCATATAATGGTGAATAAAAGGTACATGCGGAAGTGTGACACATGTATTGGGCATGAAGCCCTTATAATTAAGCTTCTGTAAAAGAAGCCCCCAGGTACAATGAGCGCGGATGGCGCGTCAAGTGTGTGCGGACAATGCGCTAACAAGCCTTCAAAGGTTGGAAAGAAAAAGGAGGGAGAAGGAGAAAAATAGAAGACAGCTAAAATATAAAATATGGACAGAAGAAGGAGACAAACTTAGAATCCGGCGCTAGGCGTAGAATCTTCGGAGACGGGCTGCGTTCCATGGGTTCGGCTCGAGTCGGTTATCCGATGCATCTCGCAGACGGTACGCTCCACCGGTCAGGACTTGGTCGATGATAAAGGACCTTCCCATTTGGGCTTTAGTTTATCCTTTTTCTTGTCCGGCAGGCGTAGAACTAGCTCGCCAATATTGTAAGTTTTGGCCCGCATTTCTGCTTTGATATCTTCGAGCCTGCTGTTGATAGAATGCGGAACGGGCTTTTGTTACGTCACGCTCCTCCTCCAAGGCGTCCAAACTGTCTTGCCGATCGAGGTCGGCTTCTCTTTCCTCATACATGCGCACACGAGGTGAGTCATGAATTATGTCGCAGGGCAGAACTGCCTCTGCACCGTATACCATAAAGAATGGTGTAAATCCGGTCGTGCGATTCGGAGTGGTCCGCAGCCCCCAGAGTACGGATTCGAGCTCCTCTACCAAGTGCATGTTAGATTCCTTGAGGGTCCGCACTAATCTGGGTTTGATGCCGCTCATAATTAGACCATTTGCTCGCTCAACTTGACCGTTAGTTTGAGGGTGATAGACTGAAGCGTAGTCGAGCTTAATGCCCATGTTTTTGTACCAGAGTTTGACCTCGTCGGCCATAAAATTCGTGCCGTTATCAGTGATGATGCTGTGGGGGACACCGTGAACGGTGTACGACCCTCGATATGAAGTCTATCACCGGTCCGGATTCGCCGTCTTGACAGCTTGGCCTCTATCCATTTGGTGAATTTATCCACCATGACCAGAGGGTATTTTTGCTTGTGGGTTCCCCTTTAAGGGGTCCTACCATGTCAAGCCCCTGCACCGCGAAGGGCCAGGTTATGGGTATAGTTTTGAGGGCGGTGGGTGGCATGTGGCTCTGATTAGCAAAGAGCTGGCATCCGACGCATCGTTGGACTAAGTCCTGAGCATCTTCCCGGGCCGTCGGCCAATAAAATCCTGTACGGAAGGCCTTGCCTACAAGGGCCCGGGCTGCGGCGTGGTGCCCGCCGAGTCGGGCATGTATTTCAGCCAGAAGATTCCGCCCTTCCTCTTCAGAGATACACCTTTGAAGGACTCCGGTTGTGCTTTTCTTATGAAGCTCTCCCTCATGGACTTTGTAGGCTTTAGATCGCCGCACTATGCAGCGGGCCTCGTTTTGGTCCTCGGTGAGTTCCTGCCTGGTTAGGTAGGCTAGGAATGGTTCTGTCCATGGGGCAATGACTGCCATTATTACATGGGCTGAGGGTGTTATTTCGTTGGTAGAACCACCAACTGTGTCAGAATGTTGATTGTGGGGCGGTGCGGTTGGGTCCGGGTTGTTATTTCGGACTCTCCTCCCATTATACGGATGGCTTGAACAGCCTTTCTAGGAAGATGTTGGGGGAAGCATCGCGCTTATACCGATGCGTGCCAACACGTCTGCTGCCTGGTTGTTATCCCGGGCTATATGGTGAAATTCGAGCCCCTCAAACCGATCTGACATTTTTAGGACGACATTGCGATAGGCTGCCATTTCCGGATCCTTGGCATCAAAGTCTCCATTTATTTGGGATATCGCGAGGTTCGAATCCCCGCGCACCTCTAGGCGTTGAATGCCCATGGAGACTGCCATCAGGAGACCATGTAGAAGGGCCTCAGATTCGCCGCGTTGTTGGAGTCCGTATACATTATCTCGAGTACGTATTGAATCAGTATCTCCGGTTGGGGACGTCAGAACGACGCCAGCTCCCAGGCCAGCCAACATTTTGGAGCCGTCGAAGTGCATTATCCAGTTGGAATATGCGTCGTACTCTTTAGGGAGTTCGGCCTCGGTCTATTCGGCGACGAAGTCGGCCAAAACCTGCGACTTAATGGCTCTGCGTGGCTTATAGGTTATATCAAACGGGAGGAGCTCAATGGCCCATTTGGCAATCCGGCCCGTCGCATCGTGGTTGTTTATAATGTCGTTAAGAGGTACTTCGGAGGCTACTATTATTGAACACTCTTGAAAGTAGTGTCGCAG
Organism: Aegilops bicornis; assembly: GCA_021605145.1. NCBI lineage: Eukaryota > Viridiplantae > Streptophyta > Magnoliopsida > Poales > Poaceae > Aegilops > Aegilops bicornis. Next base: position 580,345,908 of record CM038670.1, read on the forward strand.
CTTCCGGGATGCCATAAACACCGTGTACGCTATCTTTTGATAATGCGGGTACCGTGACTTGCATGGAGTTAGGACAGTGGACACGTAGTAAACTAGTTTTTGAAGAGGGAACTTGTGTCCGTCCGTTTCTCGTTCGACAACGAGCATCGCGCTTACAACTTGATGAGTTGCTGCAATGTATAATAGCATTGGTTCGCCCATGTTGGGCGCGGCCAGGACCGGGTTTGTTGCCAATATGGCTTTTATTTCTTCGAGTCCGGCCGTGGCGGCATCCGTCCCACTCAAAGTGTTCGGCGCCGGAGGAGGCGATAAAGGGTAATGCCTTTTCTCCCAAACGGAGATGAAGCGGTGAGAGCCGCCATGCATCGACCAATTTTTGTATTTGTTTGAGGTCTTTTGGGATATCCAATTGTGACAGAGCTCGGATCTTGGCTGGATTTGCTTCAATTCCTCTACCGGATACAATGAAGCCCAAGAGCTTTCCAGCCGGTACGCCGAAAACGCATTTTTCCGCGTTGAGCTTAATGTCATATGTTCGGAGATTATCGAATGTGAGCCTCAAGTCGTCTACTAGAGTTTCGACGTGCTTGCTTTTGACGACCACATCGTCTACGTATGCCTCCACTATTTTGCCGATCTGGTTTGCCAGACATGTCTGAATCATGCGCTGATATGTTGCGCCGGCGTTTTTGAGCCCGAAGGGCATTGTGTTGAAGCAGAATGGGCCGTATGGAGTGATTAATGCCGTTGCGGCTTGGTCAGGCTCTGCCATCTTAATTTGGTGGTAGCCGGAGTATGCGTCGAGGAAACACAATGAATCGTGTCCTGCGGTAGTGTCGATGATTTGATCAATGCGGGGGAGGGGGAAGGGATCCTTTGGGCAAGCCTTGTTGAGGTCCTTGAGATCGACGCACAGGCGCCAAGATTTGTCCTTCTTTGGTACCATCACCAGGTTTGCTAGCCAGTCCGGATGTTTTATATCTCCGATGAATCCGCCTCCAATAGTTTGGCTAGCTCCTCTCCCATGGCCTGCCTCTTGGGTTCGGAGAAACGCCAAGAGCCTGTTTGATCGGCTTGAATCCTTTTAGGATGTTTAGGCTGTGCTCGCCAAATGGTGGGATTCTGGCATGTCCGAAGGGTGCCGGAAAAATGTCCCAATTTTCGTAGGAATTCTCTTAGTGCGCGTCTACATCAGGATTTAATTGTGCCCCGATGGAGGCCGTTTTTGTAGGGTCCATTGGATGGACTTGGAATTTGACTATTTCGTCAGCTGGTTTGAAGGAAGTGGATTTGGATCTCTTATCGAGTATCACATCGTCCCTATTCACCATGGAGCGCAGCGCAGTGAGTTCCTCGGCCGCTAGGGCTTCAGATAGTGCCTCAAGGGCCAGTGCGGCTGTCTTATTTTCGGCGCGGAGTGCTATGTCCGGGTCACTAGCAAGAGTGATGATTCCGTTGGGCCCGGGCATTTTGAGCTTCATGTACCCATAATGGGGTATAGCTTGGAAAATTGTGAATGCCTCTCGCCCTAATAGAGCGTGGTATCCGCTTTAACGGGGCCACTTGGAACGTGACCTCCTTGGACCTGTAATTATCCAACAGGCGAACACCACATCCAAAGTGTGATTTTTCCCAGACAGCGTGCTTCCCGATCGGGATTATTCCTCTAAAGTTTGTGCTACTTCGCTCAATGCGGCTCCAGTCTATCTCCATTTTTCGGAGGGTTTCCTCGTAAATGAGGTTCAATCCGCTGCCACCGTCCATGAGTACCTTGGTAAGGCGAAAGCCATCAACTATCGGACTGAGGACCAATGCGGCTGGTGCTCGGGTTGTTCGGAATTTAGGTTCGTCACTGGCATTAAAGGTAATAGCCGTGTCACTCCATGGGTTTATTGTTGCTACTTGGTAGACTTCGGCAAGGCTACGGAGTGTTCGTTTCCGCATATTATTTGATGTGAAAGTCTTGAAGACTGTTAATACCGTACTGGTATCCTTGGGTTGGTGCTCTAGAGCTAGAAGCTCTTCGCCACTTTTGGCCACCTGCCGTAGTATCCAACATGCTCTAAGGCTATGAGTTGGAGTGGCGCCTCAGTATTATGAATTTTACAGGTCCATTGAGCCATCCCTCCAAAGACGGTTCCATGCCCTATAGAGGGTTTTTACTTTTTGGTATTTAACCCAGGTGCCTAGCGATGATGCACCCTTTTATTTCGGACTGGGGTTGTATTCATGGCCGGATTGTCCCAAAATCTTGATTCGGTTTTCCAGGCGCTTTCCATCGCAAAGTACTTTCATGCTATGGACGCCAAGTCGGCAAAGCGTGTAATGTCACGGCGACTTATAGCGTTTAGGATCCCGTTGTCCGTGCAATTGTTGCAGAATAATGAGATTGCGTCCTCCTCATGGCAGTCCTTTATCCCGTCCATAACCGGGAGGAATGTGGCCCAAGAATGGTGTCTTTATTTCTGCGGGCTCTTGCCGAATTTGAGATAGGTCGCTTATGTTTGGGTGGGCGGGTGGAATTAAATCCGGAACCGCGCCCAATCTGAGACTTAAGGGCCAAGGAGCTTTCAAACTTGGAAACTTGGATTCTTGGATGTTGTCCAATGAATCTAGCCGCTCGACTTTAGGTTCGTGGCTTGAGTGACGCCCTCTCCTCCATGGGAATCCGGCATGGAGGGATTGGGAATCCGGACGTAGCTAGTCCTTAAGATAGAAGAAGGGTCGCCAGATTGTTCCTCCACCACAGCAACGTGGTGGGTAACCCGGGAGAGTTGATCTCTCTCGAGATCGGGTTTAGGCCCAATCGATCATAGTCTCAGAGCGACTCCTGTATGGCGATGCGATCCAAGAGCTCGTTTAAGGAAGAGAGCTCCATCGGATCTAACCGCCGGCGAGCTCCGAAGTTAACGTGAAGATTGCTTTCGATGACCCGAGAAGTCATCGATGCCGAGGCGAATAACAGGCGGTCATAAGAAAACCGCTTAGCCGGAGAGTTTGGCCGACAGCCAAAGCTTCTTTAGCAACAGTTGTCGTCTTTTAAAGATGGGATGAGGCATCCTTCCCGACGGGCGACGCATACGAGGAACTCTCAATGAAAGCACCAATGTCGATGTCAAAACCGCGGATCTCGGGTAGGGGGTCCCGAACTGTGCGTCTAGGCGGATGGTAACAGGAGACAAGGGACACGATGTTTTTACCTGTGTTCGGGCCCTCTCGATGGAGGTAAAACCCTACTCCTGCTTGATTAATATTGACGATATGGGTAGTACAAGAGTAGATCTACCACGAGATCGAGAGGCTAAACCCTAGAAGCTAGCCTATGGTATGATTGTTGTTCGTCCCACGGACTAAAATCCTCCGCTTTATATAGACACCGAATAGGGTTAGGGTTACACAGTAGTCGGTTACAATGGTAGGAGATCTACATATCCGTATCGCCAAGCTTGCCTTCCACGCCAAGGAAAGTCCCATCCGGACACGGGACGAAGTCTTCAATCTTGTATCTTCATAGTCCAGGAGTCCGGCCAAAGGTCATAGTCCGGCTATCCGGACACCCCCTAATCCAGGACTCCCTCAATGTTCATGATCAGAGGAGTATTAAATAGCATGATGGATCTGAACTTATAATCTTTCACGAAATAAACCATATAGTGATCAACTACAAGATGTAATCAACATTACTAGTCACCCACAAGAACCAATATATAGTTCCGGTAACAAGATTGAACACAAGAGATGAACTAGGGTTTGAGAGGAGATGGTGTTGTTGAAGATGTTGATGGAGATTGCCCTCCCCAAGATGGGAGAGTTGTTGGTGATGATGATGACAATGATTTCCCCCTCCGGGAGGGAAGTTCCCCCAGAGGAATCACTCCGCCAAAGGGCAAAAGTACTCCTACCATAGTTCCGCCTCGAGGCGGTGGCGCTCCGTCCCGAAAGTCTCCTCCTTATGTTTTCTATGTCAAAATGACTTATATACCATAAGATGGGCACCGGAGGTGGGCCGAGGAGGCCACAACCCACCTGGGCGCGCTTGGGGGGGCCTGGCGCGCCCAGATGGGTTGTTCCCACCTGGCGGCCCCCCTCTGGTGTTTATTGGCTCCAATATTTCTCAAATAATCCATAAAAAATCTCCGTGAAGTTTCATCTCATTTGGAGTTGTGCAGAATAGGTGGCCTGACGTAGCTTTTCCAGGTCCAGAATTCCAGCTGCCGGAATTCTCCCTCTTGGCGTGTTCGTTGTAAATTATGAGAGAAAAGGCATTATAATTACTCCAAAAAGCATTATTTTGGATAAAAACATTATAAATAACAGTAAGGAATCATGATGCAAAATGGACGTATCAGTAGGTATGGTGGGCTCATGTGGCAAAACTTGTTTAAAGGATTTGGATGCATAAGCAGTGATCATACTTAGTGCAGATGAAGGCTAGCAAAAGATTGAGAAGCATCCAACCAAGAAACGAAAAATCTCATAAGCGAGCATTAAGCATAACTAACACTGAAAAATGCACCACAAGTAGGATGTAATTTCATTGCATAACTATTGACTTTCATGCTTGCATAGGGAATCACAAACCTTAACACCAATATTCTTACTAAAGCATAATTACTCATCAACATGATTCACACATCACAATCATCATATCTCAAAACTATTACAAAGAATCAAGTTTATTTTGTCCAATGATCTTCATGAAAGTTTTTATTATATCCTTCTTGGATATCTATCACTTTGGAACTAGTTCCATATGTTGCTTTTAATAAGCTCAAGCAAATATAAGTGAAGAACATGAGCATCATATTTCTTTCTCTCAAATTAATTTAAATGAAGCAAGAGAGACTTAAAAAAATACTAACTCTCAAATAAATCTAAGTGAAGCATGAGAGCATTTCTTCAAAAATACTAAAGTACACCGTGCTCAAAAAGATACAAGTGAAGCACTAGAGCTTTTCCATAGCTCATAAAGGTTTAAGTGAAGCATAGAGAGCAATTCAAACAAGTCATAGCATAATTTTGGCTCTCTCAACTAAGTGTGTCCAGAAAGGATTCATGACTCAAAATGAAAAGAAAACAAGCAAAGACTCATATCATACAAGACACTCCAAGCAAAACTCATAATATGTGACGAATAAAAATATAGCTTCAAGTAAAATACCGATGGTTGTTAGAAGAAAGCGGGGATGCCACTCGGGCATCCCCAAGCTTAGTTGCTTGCTACTTCTTGAATATTATCTTTGGGTGCCATGGGAATCCCCAAGCTTAGCCTTTTGCTAATCATTATTCCTTCATCCATCGCGATCTCACCCAAAACTTGAAAATTTCAATCACACAAAATTCAACAAAACCTTCGTGAGATCCGTTAGTATAAGAAAGCAAATCACTTCTATAAGTACTATTGCGAACCCATTCATATTTTACTTTTACATTAGATCTACTGTATTCCAACTTTTCTATGGCGAAAACTCTTCAAAGAAAACCATAGAATCATCAAAACAAGCACACAACGCAAAGAAACAGAATCTGTCAAAACAGAACAGTTTGTAGCAATCTGGATATTTCGAATACTTCTGCAACTCCAAAAAATTTGAAACATTAGGAAAACGTGAGCAATTTGTATATAAATCTCCTGTAAAAAATTCAGAAATGTTTGTCGCTTTTGCGATTTTTAAAAATTGTTTTTTTGGATTCAAAAATTCTGTTTTTCAGCAAGATCAAATCAACTATCACCCAACATGATCCCAAAGGCTTTGCTTGACACAAACACTAAGTTAAACCAAAAAAACACATCTAAACAGAGGCATAATTGGGTATTTTATTGAAAACAACAAGAAAGCCAAAAAGCAAAAAGATACAAGTTGGGTTGCCTCCCAACAAGCGCTATCGTTTTACACCCCTAGCTAGGCATAACGCAAAGGATCTAAGTATTTTCATCCTTATTTCTAGATCCATAAGATGCCCTCATGATTGATTCATATGGCGGCCTAATTCTTGTTCTAGGAAAGCTTTCCATGCCCTTCCTTAGTGCAAATTGAAATTTAATATGGCCTTCTTTCATATCAATCACGACACCAATAGTACATAAAAACGGTCTACCAAGAATAATTGGACAAGACGGATTGCAATCAATATCAAGAACAATAAAATCTATAGGCACATAATTCCTATTTGCAAGAATACGAACATCATTAATTCTTTCCATAGGCTTTTTAATAGTAGAATCCGCCAAGTGCAAATTTAAAGAACACTCTTCAATATCGATAAGACCGAGCACATCACATAAAGATTCCGGAATTGTAGAAACACTAACACCCAAGTCACATAAAACAAAACACTCATAATTTTTAATCATGAATTTGATAGTAGGTTCCCATTCATCATGTAATTTTCTAGGAATTGAAATCTCTAATTCCAACTTTTCTTCCAAAGCTTTCATCATAGCATCAACAATATGTTTAGTAAAAGCTTTATTTTGTTCATAAGCACGGGGTGAATTATTCATGGATTGCAACAAAGAAATATAATAAATCAAAGATCAACTATCATAATTAAAGTCTTCATAATTAAAGAGTGGGAACATCACTAGTTAAAGTTTTGACCTCTTCAAACCCACCTTTATCAATTTTATCAACAAGATTTTCACCCTCCAAATTATCAGGATGCCTTCTAGCTAAAGTTGACTCTTCTCCAGTCACTTTATTATCAATCTTAATTTTAATAAACAAAGAATCAATAGAAGAAACACCAATCATTTTAAGATCTTCAACACTTTTATGAAAGCAATCACTAGAAAACGCCTTTTCTAAAAAATCTCTTCTAGCTCTAAGCATAGAGGTTCTTTTCTTACTTTCATCCATAGAAACATAAAGAGCTTTAATTGATTCCTCAACTTTAGGCACAAAAATTTTCATCTTGATATTTTCTACATCATGAGAAATTCTATCAATACTTCTAGACATACCATCAATCTTATTCAACTTTTTCCTATTGTAGCATTGAATTTTTTTTGAGTATTGATAAATTCTTTAATATTATTCTCAAGATCAGAGGTATTCCTATTATTATAAGAAGGATTACCATAATTATTAGAGGAATTACTAGGAAAAGGCCTAGGATTAAAATTACCTCTATAAGCATTGTTATTGAAATTGTTTCACGATATCAAATTCACATCTATGGCATCACTATTTTGCTCAATAAAAGTAGACAAAGGCACATCACTAGAATCAATAGGAGCACTTTTATTAGCAACCAATTTTATAAGAGCATCAACTTTTTCACTCGAAGAAGAAATTTCTTCAACCGAGTTAACTTTTTTACTAGTAGGAGCTCTTTCAGTATGCCATTGTGAATAAGTTTCCATGATATTATCAAGCAATTTGGTGGCTTCACCCAAAGTAATTTCCATAAAAGTACCACCCGCGGCGAAATCTAAAAGATTACGAGAAACAAAATTCAACCCCGCATAAATTTTTTGTATGATCATCCAAAGATTTAACCCATGAGTTGGGCAATTCCTTAGCATTAATTTCATCCTTTCCCAAGATTGTGCAACATGCTCATGTTCAAGTTGCTTGAAATTCATGATCTGGGTTCTAAGGGAAATAATTTTTGCGGGCGGAAAATACTTAGTAATAAAAGCATCTTTGCACTTATCCCAAGAATCGATACTATTGCGAGGCAAAGAAGAAAACTAAATGTTTGCATGATCTCGCAAAGAAAACGGGAATAATTTCAACTTCACAATATCATTGTCCACATCTTTTTTCTTTTGCATATCGCATAATTCCACGGATGTGTTAAGATGGGACGCGACATCCTCATTAGGAGTACCGGAAAATTGATTTTTCATAACAAGATTCAGCAAAGCGGTATTAATATCACAAGACTCCGCACTAGTGGCGGGAGGAGCAATCGGAGCGCTAATAAAATCATTGTTGTTGGTATTGGAGAAATCGCACAACTTGGTATTCTCTTGAGTCATTGTGACTACGCAACAAGTTTGCACTCAAAAAACAGATCTGGCGAGAAAACGGCAAACGAAAAAGAGGGCAAATAGAACGACAATTTTTTGTGAAGTGGGGGAGAGAAAACGAGGGGAAAATGGCAAATAATGTAAATTGCAAGGATATGAGTTTTGTGATTAGGAACCTGGTAGATGTTGATGATGTCTCCCCGGCAACAGCGCCAGAAATTCCTTTTGATGTCTGCTTGAACTACGTCGGTATTTCCCCAAAGAGGAAGGGACGATGTAGCACAAGAACGGTAGGTATTTCCCTCAGTGATGAGACCAAGGTTATCGAACCAGCAGGAGAACCACGCAACACTACGTGAACGGCACCTGCACACAAATAACAAATACTCGCAAACCGACATATTAAAGGGGTTGTCAATGCCTTTGGGGTAACGACGTCAGAAATTTGCAAGTAGACGGGATAAAAATATGATAGATTGGATAAATAGGTATCGCGAGAATGCGGATAAAATAATAACAATAAATTGCAGTATGGTATTTTTTTGTTTTTGGAAATATAGATATGAAAATAAAAGCAAATAAAAATAGATCGCAAAGGCAAATATAATAAAGAGACCCGGGGGCCGTAGATTTCACTAGTGGCTTCTCTCGAGAATAATAGCAAACGGTGGGTAAACGAATTACTGTTGGGCAATTGATAGAACTTCAAATAATCATGACGATATCCAAGCAATGGTCATTATATAGGCATCACGTCCAAGATTAGTAGACCGACTCCTGTCTGCATCTACTACTATTACTCCACACATCGACCGCTATCAAGCATGCATCTAGTGTATTAAGTTCATGGAGAAACGGAGTAATGCAATAAGAACACTGACATGATGTAGACAAGATCTATTTATGTAGAAATAGACCCCATCATGTTATCCTTAATAGCAATGATACATACGTGTTGGTTCCCCTTCTGTCACTGGGATCAAGCACCGAAAGATCGAACCCATCACAAAGCACCTCTTCCCATTGCAAGATAATTAAATAGATCAAGTTGGCCAAACAAAACCCAAATATCGGAGAAGAAATACGAGGCTATAAGAAATCATGCATATAAGAGATCAAACAAGACTCAAATAACTTTCATGGATAAAAACATAGATCTGATCATAAACTCAAAGTTCATTGGATCCCAGCAAACACACCGCAAAAAGAGTTACATCAAATAGATCTCCAAGAGACCATCGTATTGAGAATAAAAAGAGAGAAATGAATCCATCTAGCTACTAACTACGGACCCGTAGGTCTACAATGAACTACTCACGCATCATCAGAAAGGCACCAATGAGGATGATGAACCCCTCCGTGATGGTGTCTAGATTGGATTTGGTGGTTCTGGAACTTGCATCACGTGGAATTGATTTTCGTCGACTCCCCTAGGGTTTTTGGAATATTGAGGTATTTATAGAGCAAAGAGGCGGCGCGGGAGGCCACCGAGGTGGCCACAACCCACCTGGGCGCGGCTGGGCCCCCAGGCATGCCCTGGAGGGTTGTGCTCCCCTCGGAGCACCCCTCAGGTACTTTCTTGGCCCATCTGGTGTCTTCTGATCCAGAAAAAATTCACAAAAAAATTCGTTGTGTTTGGACTCCATTTTGTATTGATTTCATGTGATGCAAAAAACAAGCAGAAAACAACTACTGGCACTAGGCACTATGTCAATAGGTTAGTACCAAAAAATGATATAGAATGATTATAAAATGATTGTAAAGCATCCAAGAATGATAATATAACAGCATGGAACAATCAAAAATTATAGATACGTTGGAGACGTATCACACACCCTATCTTATGAGCATCTCTTCGAGAGATTGAGTCGACACATCATCTTGAGATTGACGAAGTCGCCACAAATGCTGAAATGTCTCCTCCCACTAAACGCATATCGCAAGATGGTTTGAAATAAATTGAGAAAAATGTGACCAACAGTGTCAAGTCTAGAACTTTAGGGAATGCCAACATGGCTTACTTTATTAATCAAATAATCAAACTTACATCATTTGCAGAAGGTTCATGAATAAAAAAAATCATCTACCCAATTACTCCATTCATCCTATAATATAAAAGCGTCTTTGCCATTATGTTATGGGACGAAGGGATTACATGATGGCCTCCCAATAACAATCACAGTGAGCAAACTGAAGGTGCCTATCTCCATAATCAAGTCAACGCAATCCGCAAACCTAATCATTTCATTTTTTAATAAATCGAGATGTGATACGTCTCCAACGTATCTACAATTTTTGATTGCTCCATGCTATATTATCTATTGTTTTGGACTATATTGGGCTTTGTTTTCCACTTTTATATTACTTTTGGGACTAACCTATTAACCGGAGGCCCAACCCAGAATTGCTGTTTTTTGCCTATTTCAGTGTTTCGAAGAAACGGAATATCAAACGGAGTCCAAACGGAATGAAATCTTCGGGAACGTGATTTTCTCATCAGATAAGACCCAGGAGACTTGGACCCTCCGTCAAGAAAGCCACGAGGCGGCCACGAGGGTGGAGGGCGCCCCCCCTAGGGCGCGCCCCCTTCCTCGTGGGCCCCTCGAAGCTCCACCGACGTACACCTTCCTCCTATATATACCTACGTACCCCCAACAGACCAGATACGGAGCCAAAAACCTAATTCCACCACCGCAACTTTCTCAGATCCACGAGATCCCATCTTGGGGCCTGTTAGGAGCTCATGGAAGGGGATTCCACCACGAAGGGCTTCTACATCGTCATCATAGCCTCACGATGAAGTGTGAGTAGTTTACCTCAGACCTTCGGGTCCATAGTTAGTAGCTAGATGGCTTCTTCTCTTTTTGGATCTCAATACAATGTTCTCCCCTCTCTCATGGAGATCTATTCAATGTAATCTTCTTTTTGCGGTGTGTTTGTTGAGACCGATGAATCGTGGGTTTATGATCAAGATTATCTATGAGCAATATTTGAATCTTCTCTGAATTCTTTTATGTATGATTGAGTTATCTTTGCAAGTCTCTTCGAATTATCCGTTTGGTTTGGCCAACTCGATTGGTAGTTCTTGCAATGGGAGAAGTGCTTAGCTTTGGGTTCAATCTTGCAGTGTCCTTACCGATGTAAAGGGTTGCAAGGCACGTATTGTATTGTTTCCATCGAGGATAACAAGATGGGGTATTTATCATATTGCATGAATTTATTTCTCTACATAATGTCATCTTCATGAAGGCGTTACTCTATTTTCATTAACTTAATACTCTAGATGCATCTTTGGATAGCGGTCGATGAGTGGAGTAATAATAGTAGATGCGGTGGAGTCGGTCTACTTGTCTCGGACGTGATGCCTATATACATGATCATACCCAGATACTCTCATAACTATGCTCAATTCTCATCAATTGCTCAACAGTAATTCGTTCACCCACCGTAAAATACTTATGCTCTTGAGAGAAGCCACTAGTGAAATCTATGGCCCCCGGGTCTATTTTCATCATATTAATCTTCCAACGCTTTATTATTGCTTTGCTTTTTTACTTTGCCTTTTATTTTACTTTGCATCTTTATAGTAAAAAATACCAAAAATATTATCTATCATCTCTATCAGATCTCACTATCGTAAGTGACCGTGAAGGGATTGACAACCCCTATTCGCGTTGGTTGTGAGGAGTTATTTGCTTTGTGCAGGTACGAGGGACTTGTGCGTGGCCTCCTACTGGATTGATACCTTGGTTCACAAAAACTGAGGGAAATATTACGCTACTCTGCTGCATCATCCTCTCCTCTTCGGGGAAAACCAACGCAAGCTCAAGACGTAGCAAGAAGGATTTCCGCGCCGCTGTCGGGAGTCTACGCAAAAGTCAACATACCAAGTACCCATCACAATCCCTTATCTCTCGCATTACATTATTTGCCATTTGCCTCTCGTTTTCCTCTCCCCCACGTCACCCTTGCCGTTTTATTCGCCCTCTCTTTCCCAATCTCCTCCCCTCTTTTCGCCTGCCTTTTCTGTTTGCTCGTGTGTTGGATTGCTTGCTTGTCACTATGGCTCAAGATAATACCAAATTGTGTGACTTTACCAATACCAACAATAATGATTTCCTTAGCACTCCGATTGCTCCTCTTGCCAATACTGAATCATGTGAAATCAATGTTGCTTTATTGAATCTTGTTATGAAAGATCAATTCGCCTTCCTAGTGAAGATACTGCTAATCATTTAAATAGCTTCGTGGATTTGTGTGATATGCAAAAGAAGAAATATGTTGACAATGATGTTGTTAAATTGAAGCTATTTCCTTTTTTGCTTAGAGACCATGCTAAAGCTTGGTTTTCATCTTTGCCTAAAAATAGTATTGATTCTTGGAACAAGTGCAAAGATGCTTTTATCTCTAAGTATTTTCCTCCCGCTAAGATCATCTCTCTTAGGAACGATATTATGAATTTTAAGCAACTTGATCATGAACATGTTGCACAAGCTTGGGAGAGAATGAAATTAATGATACGTAATTGCCCTACTCATGGTTTGAATTTGTGGATGATTATACAAAAAATTATGCCGGATTGAATTTTGCTTCTAGAAATCTTTTAGACTCGGCCGCGGGAGGCACTTTTATGGAAATCACTTTAGGAGATGCTACTAAACTTCTAGATAATATTATGGTTAATTATTCTCAATGGCACACTGAAAGATCTACTAATAAAAAAGTGCATGCGATAGAAGAAATTAATGTTTTGAGTGGAAAGATGGATGAACTTATGAAATTATTTGCTACTATGAGTGTTTGTTCTGATCCTAATGATATGCCTTTGTCTACTTTGATTGAGAATAATAATGAATCTATGGATGTGAATTTTGTTGGTAGGAATAATTTTGGTAACTACGCATATAGAGGGAATTTTAATCCTAGGCCCTATCCTAGTAATCCTTCTAATAATTATGGAAATTCCTACAACAACTCTTATGGAAATTTTAATAAGATGCCCTCTGAATTTGAGAATAGTGTTAAAGAGTTTATGAATTCACAAAAGAATTTTAATGCTTTCCTTGAAGAGAAATTACTTAAGGTTGATGAATTGGCTAGGAACGTTGATAGAATTTCTCTTGATGTTGATTCTTTAAAGCTTAGATATATTCCTCCTAAGCATGATATCAATGAGTCTCTCAAAGCCATGAGAATTTCCATTGATGAGTGCAAGGAAAGAACCGCTAGGATGTGTGCTATGAAAGATGCCTTTATTAAAGCGTGTTCAATCAAGATGAAGATCTAAAAGTTATTGATGTGTCCCCTATCAAATCTTTTGTTTTGCAATATGAATCTTGATAATGATGAGATTGATTATGAGTCGCCTTTACCTAGAAGGCATTCTAAAAATTCGGAGCTTTTAGATTATGATGCTAAAATTGATAAAAGTGGGATTGAAGAAAGTAAAACCTTAGATGTTGCTAAACCCACTATTTTGGATTTCAAGGAATTTAACTATGAAAGTTGCTCTTTAATTGATTGTATTTCCTTGTTACAATCCGTGCTAAATTCTCCGCATGCTTATAGTCAAAATAAAGCGTTTACTAAACATATCGTTGATGCCTTAATCTAATCTTATGAGGAAAAACTTGAGTTGGAAGTCTCCATCCCTAGAAAACTTTATGATGAGTGGGAACCAACTATTAAAATTAAGATTAAGGATCATGAATTTTATGCTTTATGTGATTTGGGTGCTAGTGTTTCCACTATTCCCAAAACTTTATGTGATTTGCTAGATTTCCGTGATTTTGATGAATGCTCTCTAAACTTGCACCTTAAGGATTCCACTATTAAGAAACCTATGGGAAGAATTAATGATGTTCTTATTGTTGCAAATAGGAATTATGTGCCCGTAGATTTTATCGTTCTTGATTTAGATTGCAATCCTTCATGTCCTATTATTCTTGGTAGACCTTTCCTTAGAACGATTGGTGCAATTATTGATGTGAAGGAAGGGAATATTAGATTCCAATTCCTATTAAAGAAAGGCATGGAACACTTCCCTAGGAAGAAGATAAATTTACCATATGAATCTATTATGAGAGCCACCTATGGATTGCCCACCAAAGATGGCAATACCTAGATCTATCCTTGCTTTTATGCCTAGCTAGGACCGTTAAACGATAGCGCTTGTTGGGAGGCAACCCAATTTTATTTTTAGTTTTTTGTTTTTGTTTCTGTTTAGGAATAAATAATACATCTAACTTCTGTTTAGATGTGGTTTTATGTTTTAATTAGTGTTTGTGCCAAGTTAAACCTATAGGATCTTCTTGGATAATAGTTATTTGATCTTGCTGTAATTTCCAGAAACTTTCGGTTCACGAAAACAATTGTTAAAAATCACCAGAACGTGATAAAATAGTGATTACAATTTCTGCTGATGAATAAACAAATTGCCTAGGTCTTCGTATTTTTGCTGAATTTTTGGAGTTCCAGAAGTTTGTGTTAGTTACAGATTACTACAGACTGTTCTGTTTTTGACAGATTCTGTTTTTCGTGTGTTGTTTGCTTATTTTGATGAATCTATGGCTAGTAAAATAGTTTATGATCCATAAAGAAGTTGGAATACAGTAGGTTTAACACCAATATAAATAAAGAATGAGTTCATTACAGTACCTTGAAGTGGTCTTTTGTTTTCTTTCGCTAACGGAGCTCACGAGATTTCTGTTGAGTTTTGTGTTGTGAAGTTTTCAAATTTTGGGTGAATTTTTTTTGATGGATTATGGAACAAGGAGTGGCAAGAGCCTAAGCTTGGGATGCCCATGGCACCCCCAAGATAATCCAAGGACGCCAAAAAGTCAAAGATTGGGGATGCCCCGGAAGGCATCCCCTCTTTAAATCCACTTCCATCGGTAACTTTACTTGGAGCTATATTTTTATTCACTACATGATATGTGTTTTGCTTGGAGCGTCTTGTATTATTTGCGTCTTTGCTTGTTAGTTTAACACAATCATCCTTGCTGTACACACCTTTTGAGAGAGCCATACATGAATTGGAATTTGTTAGAATACTCTATGTGCTTCACTTATATCTTTTGAGCTTGATAGTTTTGCTCTATGTGCTTCACTTATATCTTTTGAGCTTGATAGTTTTGCTCTAGTACTTCACTTATATCTTTTAGAGCACGGTGGTGGATTTGTTTTAAAGAAACTATTGATCTCTCATGCTTCACTTAGATTATTTTGAGAGTCTTAAATAGCATGGTAATTTGCTTAATAATAAAATGCTTGGTATTCAAGATTTGTAAAATTTCTTTTGAGTGCGTTGAATACTAAGAAAAGTTTGATGCTTCATAATGTTTTGAGATATGGAGGTGATAATATTAGAGTCATGCTAGTTGAGTAATTGTGAATTTGAGGAATATTTGTGTTAAAGTTTGTGATTCCTGTAGCATGCACGTATGGTGAACCGTTATGTGATGAAGTCGGAGCATGATTTATTTATTGATTGTCTTCCTTATGAGTGGCGGTCGGGGACGAGCGATGGTATTTTCCTACCAATCTATCCCCCTAGGAGCATGCACGTAATACTTTGCTTTGATAACTTGTAGATTTTTGCAAAGTATATGAGTTCTTTATGACTAATGTTGAGTCCATGGATTATACGCACTTTTCTCACCCTTCCACCATTGCTAGCCTTTCTAATAGCGCGCACTTTTCGCCGGTATCATACACCCACCATATACCTTCCTCAAAACAGCCACCATACCTACCTATCATGGCATTTCCATAGCCATTCCAAGATATATTGCCATGCAACTTTCCACTGTTCCGTTTATTATGACACGCTCCATCATTGTCATGTTGCTTAGCATGATCATTTAGTTGACATTGTATTTGTGGCAAAGCCACCATTCATAATTCTTTTATACATGTCACTTATGAATCATTGCATATCCCGGTACCCCGCCGGAGGCATACACATAGAGTCATATTTTGTTCTAAGTAATTGTTGAGTTGTAAGAAAAATAAAAGTGTGATGATCATCATTTTTAGAGCATTGTCCCAAGTGAGGAAAGGATGATGGAGACTATGATTCCCCCATAAGTCGGGATGAGCCTCCGGACAAAAAATAAAAAAAAAGAGGCCAAAAAAAGAGAAAAGGCCCAATAAAAAAATGAGAAAAAAAGAGAGAAGGGACAATGTTACTATCCTTTTACCACACTTGTGCTTCAAAGTAGCACCATGATCTTCATAATAGAGAGTCTCTCGTTTTGTCACTTTCATATACTAGTGGGAATTTTTCATTATAGAATGATGGCTTCCTAAAATTGCCCTAGGTCTTCGTGAGCAAGTGAGTTGGATGCACACCCACTTAGTTTCATTTGTTGAGCTTTCATATACTTATAGCTCTAGTGCACCCGTTGCATGGCAATCCCTACTCACTCACATTGATATCTATTGATGTGCATCTCCATAGCCCGTTGATACGCCTAGTTGATGTGAGACTATCTTCCCTCTTTTTGTCTTCTACACAACCACCATTCTATTCCACATATAGTGCTATATCCATGGCTCACGCTCATGTATTGTGTGAATATTGAAAAAGTTTTGAAAATGTCAAAAGTATGAAACAATTGCTTGGCTTGTCATCGGGGTTGTGCATGATTTAAATACTTTGTGTGGTGAAGATAGAGCATAACCAGACTATATGATTTTTGTAGCGACCCGACCTCAGACGGTCAAGCCTCTGTGTTGCTGTGCCATCCCTGGATCAGTATGCTGGCACACACAGTACATCAATATATATATCAAAGTGCAATCACATGCATAAATAACGTAAAACTGATATATACCTCATAATACTCAGCGGAAACAATCAAACGGGTGTGGAGTCCCATCAACGCCATCGGCAGGTTGAGTGTAGACCGTAACCATGTATCGTAACTCTTACTCGTCGAGGAAATATCTGCAACATGATACGTTGCAGCCGTGTAGGTCAGTACATTGAATGTACCGCAAGATCACAATGTGAGAAGACAGATGATAAAACTATACTATATGCAATATGGCTTTATGGCTCAGATTCTGAGTTTTGTTTGCGTAAAAGCTAATTTTATTTTACCTACATCAAAGGAATAGAATGAAGTCTGTACTAAGGAGTTTTCTATCATGACATGGTTCCGCCAACCGATGTCTCATAGCCCAAAATTCATCATATGTTGCCCACAATTAAGTTATCAATCCGGTGTTGAGAGTTCCGAGATAGATCCAAGTCTAGATGCTCAATTTGTCCGTAACCGGGGACACGGCTAATCGATTAGGTTTAAAACCCTCTGCAGAGGTTTGTACACTTTACCCGCAAGATTCGATCCCTCTCTTTACGTTCTCGCACTTCAGAGTGTTTGAGAACAAGATGACCGAAACATGATCTTCCAAAGAGTTCCTCGACCACCGTCGGTACTCATCCCATCCTACCGTAGTTCTACATCCGCTAGTACCGTCCCAGCCAGAGTCACCACTAAGGTCAACCAAGCGAGCCCATAATGACTTGCGGTTGCACAAGTAAGCTTCCGGGCATGAAGTATTCTTCCGTCTCTTTGAGTCTGGGTGAAGCTTTCCGCAAGATGTCATGGCGCTTCTCCATGCATCCCGGCCAACCACTGGTTCCTCCAGGGTGCCCGTCAACCGTCCTTCACCCAAAGAGGTGTGTATTGAATTCTGTCTCGAGTCTTGAAGTCTTGAGGTCTTGAAGATGCGATCCTTGCAGATTCCATCATGGAGTTGTCGTCATTGACGTAGAATTCTCCATTCTCACACCACTCCCGAGTACTCATACCAAACCCGTCTACTATAGCGTAGCATTAAAATAAAATATCGTCCCGGCTTGGTAATGTGGGGATGGGTTCCTACCTCATGCATACTACTCAACTACAAGGATTCAATAACACTCTTTGAGGGGTGGTTGCAAAGATGTCACTAAATGCAATAAAATATAGGTATGAAAGCATGGTCAAAGTGAACTTGCCTTGTTGACGATCTTCGAAAACTAGGGATTCGTAGTAGCAAGCTCCGCACTCCGGAAATTCTACCGAGGCAAACAATAACTATAATAAGCATATAGCATGAGATCACTTAACATAGCAACATAGTAACATAACACACCAAACAAACAAATCAAAACCCAAAGGGAAAACTCAAGGAAAACCAATTCAAGTTTTTCCTACTTCAAGCAACCACTAAAAATAGTTTTATATAACAAAAATTTTCTTAACATAACCTAATCATGGATTTATGTTAACTTAACAGAAAAGAATGCATTAAGCAACTAGGAGCAAAAAGAATCAATTTAAAATCTATTATGAAACTCCTATTAGGCCTAATTCAATTTCTATTAAGAAAATAAAATAAAACTTTTATTTATTATAAATAAAAGTTCATCCTATAAAGTGACAGAAACTATCCTAGAATAATCAATCACAAGTTAAAAATAAATTTATTTACTAATTAAAATAATAGGAAAACAGTAGCTAGTTAATTAAGTAGGATTAACAAGATTCTGCTTAAAACTATTTTTATTAATCCTAAAATACCCAAATTAATTTCTATGGTTTGGCAATGTCAAAATAAAGTTGGTGCAAAAAGAATCATCCAAAATAATTTTTCTAACTCAAGTTATAACAGATTTACTATTCTGACTAAAACTAAAATAAAGCAATTTTAATTAATTTTAACATAGCTAAATATATTTTCTACAGAAACTATAGAAAATTTGCAAACCAACAAAAAAAATCACCTAAAAATATTAAACAGAATAAAAGATATGAATTTTTCAAAACAGGAACTATTCTGCTAAAACAGAAAACAAAAATAAATGAAAAAGGGCCTAATGGGCCTAAACTACGCACTGAGCGTAATATAAACTAAACGGGCCTAGGGTTAAACTAGTCGGGCGGCTAAAAAAATAAACCTTAACTTAAAAACTAAACCGAACGAACCGGCGGTTTTTTATAAAACATACCCTTCTGGGGTTCTAATCTACACCGTAGATAGCGCATCGGACGGGGAGGAGATCTCCGGTGACTCACCGGGCGCCGACGGCGGCAAGGGCGGCGGCGACGAGTGCGTTGGCCTCTCCAGTCGTCGGGGAGGTCGACGGAGTGGCTCGGCGGGTGCGGACGAGCTCGGGGAGGCGTCTGGTGGAGTCGGTGGGGGTCGGGAGAGTGTAGGGCGACGGCGGCGACGGAAATGGCGGCAAGGAGGTTCGGCTCGGCGACGTGAGAGAGAGAGGAGGGGCTCCATGAGGGGTAAGGGGAATGTGCGGGGCCCGACTTATATAGGCGGGGCCTCGTGGGCAAGGGAGGTGATCGAGGGGATCGGATCCGGATCTCATGAGATCCGCGATCGGCGGCGGTGGCGTGGCGGGGTTGAAGGCAGGCGGGGCCACCTGCCAGAGAGAGAGGAGGGGGTGGTGCGGTCAGGCGGCCGGGCTAAGCAGTTTGGCCGAGGGGGCGTGGGCTGCGCTGGTTGGCTGGTGGGTCACTGGCTACTTTGGTGCGGTGGTCGGCGCTGGCTGGGCCAGGGGGCCTGGCTGGCGCCTGGGGGGGAGTTTTTCTTTTTAAATTTTTATTTTTAAATAAAACAAAAACAGAGATATCCTTTAAAATATAAATATTTTATATAGGACATATATATACCAAAATGATCAGGGGAATATTCCCTATCATTTGAACATTTTTCCCAAGGCAAAATCCAAACTTTATAAAAATTCATTTTTTTTCAAATTCAATTAAAACTCAAATTTGAATTCAGAACTTTTGGCATTGTTTTCCTCTGATATTTTGGAGTGTCATATTTACTCCTCTCATACTTTTGCTCAAGTATTTATCAGGCATAGATTTTGATATGATTCCCACTTGCCAAAGTTTGAATTCAAATTCCAAAACTCAAATTTGAAAGAGGGTTTCAAGGCATTTTCAAATGACTTTCAATTTGATACTTTTTAACTTCCAACTCATATTTCATATAATTGAAGAAGTCATTTTATCTTCCCTCATGAATATCATTGAGTTGCATAAAGCTTTGAATTTGAAATATTCTCAAATGAAATTCAAATCTTTTCAAAACCCTTTTCATTCCAAATGGAAGAAGTCATGTCATCTTCACTCTAGGGTTTGGTGTTGGAATGAACTTGAGTTCATTGAGATCCAAAAAGGCAAAGGGGAAAGTTTGGGAAAGTCATTTCATTCCCTCTCATCCAACTTCCAAAAGTTTCAAATTCCACTCAATTTCACTCAATCAATCAAACAAACAATCAGACAACAAGCATAGTTATTTATCTAATATAACATTCCAAAATTTAGAATTTTGGGATGTTACAATTTTGTAGGGATAACTTTCTTTGGCCATGTTATTTTGAGAAGACATGATTGCTTTGTTAGTATGCTTGAAGTATTATTATTTATGTAATTATGAACTTTTTTCTTGAATCTTTCGGATCTGAATATTCGTACCACAATTAAGAAGAGTTACATTGAAATTATGCCAAGTAGCAGTCCGCATCAAAAATTCTCTTTTTATCATTTACCTACTCGAGGACAAGCAGGAATTAAGCTTGGGGATGCCTGATACGTCTCCAACGTATCTATAATTTTTGATTGCTCCATGCTATATTATCTATGGTTTTGGACTATATTTGGCTTTATTTCCCACTTTTATATTACTTTTGGGACTAACCTATTAACCGGAGGCCCAGCCTGTAATTGCTGTTTTTTTGCCTATTTGATTGTTTCAAGAAACAGAATATCAAACGGAGTCCAAACGGAATGAAATCTTCGGGAACGTGATTTTCTCATCAGATAAGACCCAGGGGACTTGGACCCTCCGTCAAGAAAGCCACAAGGCGGCCACAAGGGTGGAGGGCGCCTCCCCCCCTATGGCGCGCCCCCTGCCTCGTGGGCCCCTCGAAGCTCCACCGACTCCTCCTATATATACCTACGTACCCCCAACAGACCAGATACGGAGCCAAAAACCTAATTCCACCGCCACAACTTTCTGTATCCACGAGTTCCCATCTTGGGGCATGTTCCGGAGCTCCGCCAGTAGGGGATTCCACCATGAAGGGCTTCTACATCATCATCATAGCCTCTCCGATGAAGTGTGAGTAGTTTACCTTAGACCTTCGGGTCCATAGTTAGTAGCTAGATGGCTTCTTCTCTCTTTTTGGATCTCAATACAATGTTCTCCCCCTCTCTCATGGAGATCTATTCAATGTAACCTTATTTTTGCGGTGTGTTTGTTGAGATCGATGAATCGTGGGTTTATGATCAAGATTATCTATGAGCAATATTTGAATCTTCTCTAAATTCTTTTATGTATGATTGAGTTATCTTTGCAAGTCTTTTCGAATTATCCGTTTGGTTTGGCTAACTAGATTGGTAGTTCTTGCAATGGGAGAAGTGCTTAGCTTTGGGTTCAATCTTGCGGTGTCCTTACCCAAAGGATGTAAAGGGTTGCAAGGCACGTATTGTATTGTTGCCATCGAGGATAACAAGATGGGGTATTTATCATATTATGTGAATTTATTCCTCTACATCATGTCATCTTGCGTATATGCGTTACTCGCTTTTCATTAACTTAATACTCTAGATGCATGCTGGATAGCGGTCGATGAGTGGAGTAATAGTAGTAGATCCAGGCAGGAGTCGGTCTACTTGTCTCGGATGTGATGCCTATATACATGATCATACCTAGATACTCTCATAACTATGCTCAATTCCGTCAATTGCTCAAGAGTAATTCGTTCACCCACCATAAAATACTTATGCTCTTGAGAGAAGCCACTAGTGAAATCTATGGCCCCCGAGTCTATTTTCATCATATTAATCTTCCAACGCTTTATTATTGCTTTGCTTTTTTACTTTGCCTTTTATTTTACTTTGCATCTTTATAGTAAAAAATACCAAAAATATTATCTATCATCTCTATCAGATCTCACTCTCGTAAGTGACCGTGAAGGGATTGACATCCCCTATTCGCGTTGGTTGCGAAGAGTTATTTGCTTTGTGTAGGTACGAGGGACTTGTGCGTGGCCTCCTACTGGATTGATACCTTGGTTCTCAAAAACTGAGGGAAATACGTACGCTACTCTGCTGCATCATCCTCTCCTCTTCGGGGAAAACCAACGCAAGCTCAAGACATAGCAAGATGCAACCTTAAAAGGGTCACTACCATGGATTATCACTCTAAATGCCAAAATTGCCCCTCCCTACCTAGCCCTTCTCCTATATTACCCATCGTGTCCTTCCCATCCCACACAAGGCCAGCGACGCACCACCTTGACCCCGGCTGGTGTGCCTCTAGCCGATAGGCGCAGCGACTCGACACCGGGCTGGCCCCTGCCTGTTGACACTCAAAAGTGGCACAATCGTAAAATTTGCTTAAAGCTATGTCAATATTAATTCAAACTTATGATTGGAAGTCACCATGGGATGACTCGCTTTAAGAAGATCAAGATGGATATGAAGATGGTTTAAAACGGAGCTCGGAAGCAATAGTTATGAAAAGTTTAGAGATGCTCATGTTGACACCAGATTAAAGAATTGCACGAAATTCAATTAAGATGACCTCTTATGGAAAATGTTTCAACATGAAAGTTTTGCATCTCATAAAAAAAAGTTGATTTTGATATAAAAATCATCCTAATCCGAGGTCGTATGCAATCTATGCAAGCAAAACAAGGTCAGAAACAGAAGCTGCAGGGTCATTTCGGACCGACCGAGTTGATTTGACTCGGTGAGACCGAGTTGATCCAGAAAGTTATAGAAGCATAACGAGAGTTGGCAACGTTCATACGGTGGGACCGAAGCAAACCAATCGGTGAGACCGAGTTGATCCGAAAAATTACAGAAGGATACAGAGAGTTGGCAACGTTCACTCGGTGGGACCGAAGCAAACCAATCTGTGAGACCAAGTTGATCCAGGAAACTACAAAAGGATATAGAGATTTGGCAACGTTCACTCAGTGGGACCGAAACGAACCACTCGGTGGCTCCGAGTTGATCCGAAAAATTGCCAAAGATTCCTTTTCGAGTTAGGTTAGGTTTTTCTTTATGTTTTTGACGTAATTTTTAGTCCTTTTCTTGTACGGGAAGTCCAGCCGCCTCATAAATAGATGAGAGGTGACAACCGATTGAACAACACACAATCGAACAAATCAATCTACTACTTTTTCATGTTCATCTACTTTCTATCTCCCCCTTGTGTCTTTCTTCTCGTTCTTCGTTCGTTCTTCATCATGGAGGGCAGTGACCCACGAGGTCTTAGGGGCGATTAGATCGACCTAGGGCAGCCCATAGCTGTCGCTCGTCCAGACGGGGTCCATCCCGGGCGTATGGGGTTTCGGGTTCTCAAAAAGCACCCACCGGATTGCTTGCGTACATTGCTTTTGGTTGGGTCTCCTTCGACGTGAGCTGTGGGGCATCACCCCCGGCGTCGAGGGTACACGGTGATGTGTTCATGTGCGACCATGCTTTTTGGCGACCCTGCTGGGGACGAAGCTTTGAACGGTCTCCAGCCCGTTTTTGCTACGAAGAGATTGTCATCTAGGGTTTGTAGTCTACAAAGGTAATATGAATACTCAATCCCCTTGTGTAGATGCAAATAATTCATATGGTGTTACTAGATCGTTCAATGAGAATACTCTATCGGCCAGCCCTAGTTTTTTCAATCATGCATCTAATTACGTGTGAGGGCCGATTCAAAGTAATTTGCATGCTTCAACTTCTTATGATACTAGTAACATGCACCATATGTATCCCAACTCTCATGCATCGGCAACCCCACAAATCATTATGTTGATGAACAATGATACGTCTCCAACGTATCTACAATTTTTGATTGTTCCATGCTATTATATTATCTGTTTTGGATGTTTAATGGGCTTTAATATGCTCTTTTATATTATTTTTGGGACTAACCTATTAACTGAAGGCCCAGTGCCAGTTTCTGTTTTTTTTGCCTATTTAAGTGTTTTGCAGAAAAGGAATACCAAACAGAATCGAAATGGAATGAAACCTTCGCGATGATCTTTCTTGGAACAAACGCAATCCAGAACACCTGGAGTTGAAGTCTGGAACTCCGCGAGTCGGCCATGAGGTAGGAGGGCGCGCCCAGGGGGTAGGCGCGCCCCCACCCTCGTGGCCCCCACGAAGCTCCACCGACTTACTTCTTTCGCCTATATATACTCTTATACCCTAAAAACATCAGGGGGAGCCAAGAAACCACTTTTCCACCACCGCAACCTTCTGTACCCGTGAGATCCCATCTTGGGGCCTTTTCCGGCGATCTGTCGGAGGGGGAATCGATCACGGAGGGCTTCTACATCAACACCATAGCCTCTCCGATGAAGCGTGAGTAGTTTACCACAGACCTTCGGGTCCATAGTTATTAGCTATATGGCTTCTTCTCTCTCTTTGGTTCTCAATACAAAGTTCTCCTCGATGTTCTTGGAGATCTATTCGATGTAATACTCTTTTGCGGTGTGTTTGCCGAGATCCGATGAATTGTTGATTTATGAACTTGATTATCTATGAATAATATTTGGTTCTTCTCTGAATTCTTATATGCATGATTTGATATCTTTGCAAGTCTCTTTGAATTATCGGTTTAGTTTGGCCTACTAGATTGATCTTTCTTGCAATGGGAGAAGTGCTTAGCTTTGGGTTCAATCTTGCGGTGTCCTTTACGATTGACAGACGGTTAAGAAAGTCTCGTATTTTATTGTTGAAATCGAGGATAAAAAGATGGGGTTTATATCATATTGCTTGAGTTTATCCCTCTACATCATGTCATCTTGCTTAATGCGTTACTCCATTCTTATGAACTTAATACTCTAGATGCATGCTGAATAGCGGTCGATGTGTGGAGTAATAGTAGTAGATGCAGAATCGTTTCGATCTACTTGACACGGACGTGATGCCTATACTCATGATCATTGCCTTATATATCTTCAAACTATGCGCTTTTCTATCAATTGCTCGGCAGTAATTTGTTCACCCACCGTAATACATGCTATCTTGAGAGAAGCCACTAGTGAAACCTATGGCCCCCGGGTCTCTTTCTTATTATATTGCATCTCTTTTATTTACATCGCATCTTGTTTGCTATTTTGCAATCTTTACTTTCCAATCTATACAACAAAAATACCAAAAATATTTATCTTACTATCTTTATCAGATCTCACTTTTGCGAGTGGCCGTGAAGGGATTGACAACCCCTTTATCGCGTTGGTTGCAAGGTTCTTGATTGTTTGTGCAGGTACTAGGTGACTTGCGCGTTGTCTCCTACTGTATTGATACCTTGGTTCTCAAAAACCGAGGGAAATACTTACGCTACTTTGCTACATCACCCTTTCCTCTTCAAGGGAAAACCAACGCATGCTCAAGAGGTAGCAAGAAGGATTTCTGGCGCCATTGCCGGGATATCTACGCCAAGTCAAGACATACCAAGTACCCATCATAAACGCTTCTCCCTCGCATTACATTATTTGCCATTCACCTCTCGTTTTCCTCTCCCCCACTTCTAAAACGATTTTCAAAAACCTTTGCCTTTTCTTCGCCTCTCTTCTGTTCGTCTCTTTTCGCTTGCTTCTTGTGTGTTCGTGTGTTGGATCGTTTGTTTCGCCGTCATGGATAGTCCTCCTATCATTGTTAATACTCCCGATAATGAAGTTCTCAATTTTAAACAAAGGAAGGGAGAAAATCTAAAAGATGCTTGGTATAGAATTTGCAATGCTCAAAATAGATCTACTAAAAAGCAATCCACTTCCGTTATTCTTCGCAATTTTTACGTAGGCATCACTCCTTGGAATAGATATGTTCTTGACACCATAACCGGAGGGAATTTCTTGGAAAGCCACACTTTTGATTCTTATAATGCCACAATAGATCTGTTGGGCCCACCACCTCTTTTGGTTAATGGAACTATTTTATCTCTGGAACATGTGATGCAAAGGCTTGATATTATTGAAAATAAAATTACCACTATAGAGTTAATTGAAAATTTCGATAAAAATATCCACAACCACATTACCCAATATGGATCTAAGGTAGGAGTTACTTTGAAAAATCTTAGGGAAAAGGAACCCATAGTTAATGAGAAGATAGACCAAGATTCCACTAGAACTGATAAACTCAAATATATTATTACCAACTTGGGATCCGCTTTTTCTGCTGTTAAAAATACCTCAAATCTTCCTCCTACCAAAGTTTCCAAGTTTATTTATGTCCTAAAAATAAGGGTGAATCTTCTAGTAAAGAAAATGAAGACCTCAAATCAATAAGTGTTCACCCCAATTTTTTCGATATCATTAAGGAACCTTTTACTACAAATGAATTTCTTGATTTCTTGCCTAGGAGTTTGATCATTAACAAAACCAAAGAACCTCCTAAGGGTCATGTGTGTTCAATTGAATAATTTCTTACCGATGACAATACCTAGATCTATTCTTGTTTTTATGCCTAGCTAGGGGCGTTAAACGATAACACTTGTTGGGAGGCAACCCAATTTTATTTTAGTTCTTCACTTTTTGTTCCTGTTTAGTAATACATAATTCATCTAGCTTCTTTTTATATGTGTTTTTATGTTTTAGTTAGTGTTTGTGCGAAGTAGAACTTTTGGGAAGACTTGGGTGAAGTCTTTGCGATCTTGCTGTAAAAAACAGAAACTTTTACGCTCATGAGATTAGCTTCCATTTTTTACTGGAGAGTGATTTTAGGTTGATTCTTTTTAAAGATGATTAATAGACAAATTCCTCACGTCCACCAATTTATTTCAGAATTTTTGGAGTTACATAAGTATTCTCACATTACATATTGCTACAGACTGTTCTGTTTTTGACAGATTCTGTTTTTCGTGTGTTGTTTGCTTATTTTGATGAATCTATGAGTAGTATCGGGGGGTATGAACCATAGAGAAGTTGGAATACAGTAGGTTTAACACAAATATAAACAAAGAATGAGTTCATTACAGAACCTTAAAGTGGTGGTTTATTTTCTTATACTAACGAAGCTCATGAGATTTTCTGTTTAAGTTTTGTGTCGTGAAGTTTTCAAGTTTTTGGGTAAAGATTTGATGGATTATGGAATAAGGAGTGGGAAGAGCCTAAGCTTGGGGATTCCCAAGGCACCTCAAGGTAAAATTCAAGGACAACCAAGTGCCTAAGCTTGGGGATGCCCCGGAAGGCATCTCCTCTTTCGTCTTCGTCTATCGATAACTTTACTTGAGGCTATATTTTTATTCACCACATGATATGTGTTTTGCTTGGAGCGTCTTGTATTATTTGAGTCCTTGCTTTTTAGTTTATCACAATCATCCTTGCTGTACACACATTTTGGGAGAGACACGCATGAATCGGAATTTATTAGAATACTCTATGTGCTTCACTTATATCTTTTGAGCTATATAATTTTGCTCTAGTGCTTCACTTATATCTTTTTAGAGCACGGTGGTGGTTTTATTTTACAGAAATTATTAATGTCTCATGCTTCACTTATATTATTTTAAGAGCCTTGTAGAACAGCATGGTAATTTGCTTTGGCTATAAAATTAGTCCTAATATGATGAGCATCCAAGATGGGTATAATAAAAACTATCATATGAAGTGCATTGAATACTATGAGAAGTTTGATTCCTCATGATTGTTTTGAGATATGAAGATGTTGATATTAGAGTCATGCTAGTTGAGTAGTTGTGAATTTGAGAGATACTTGTGTTAAAGTTTGTGATTCCCGTAGCATGCACATACGGTGAACCGTTATGTGATGAAGCCGGAGCATGATTTATTTATTGATTGTCTTCCTTATGAGTGGCGGTCGGGACGAGCGATGGTCTTTTCTTACCAATCTATCCCCCTAGGAGCATGCGCATAGTACTTCGTTTCAATAACTAATAGATTTTTGCAATAAGTATGTGAGTTCTTTATGACTAATGTTGGATAGCGGTCGATATCCAAGCAATGATCATTACATAGGCATCACGTCCAAGATTAGTAGACCGACTCCTGCCTGCATCTACTACTATTACTCCACACATCGACCGCTATCCAGCATGCATCTAGTGTATTAAGTTCATGGAGAAATGGAGTAATGCAATAAGAATGATGACATGATGTAGACGAGATCTATTTATGTAGAAATAGACCCCATTGTTTTATCCTTAGTAGCAACGATACCTACGTGTCGTTTCCCCTTCTATCACTGGGATCAAGCACCCTAAGATCGAACCCACTACAAAGCACATCTTCCCATTGCAAGATAAATAGATCAAGTTGGCCAAACAAAACCCAAATAACGGAGAAGAAATACGAGGCTATAAGCAATCATGCATATAAGAGATCAAAGAAGATTCAAATAACTTTCATGGATAAAAGATAGATCTGATCGGAAACTCAAAGTTCATCCGATCCCAACAAACACACCGCAAAAGAGTTACATCATATGGATCTCCAAGAGACCATTGTATTGAGAATCAAACGAGAGCCATCTAGCTACTAACTACGGACCCGAAGGTCTACAAAGAACTACTCACGCATCATCGGAGAGGCACCAATGGAAGTGGTGAACCCCTCCGTGATGGTGTCTAGATTGGATCTGGTGGTTCTGGACTCTGCGGCAGCTGGAATTGATTTTCGTCGAATCCCCTAGGGTTTCTAGAATATTGGGGTTTTATAGAGTAAAGAGGCGGTCCAGGGGGCACCCGAGAGGTGGGTACAACCCACCAGGGCACGACTGGGCTCCTGGCATGCCCTGTTGGTTGTGCTCCCCTCGAAGCACCCCCTAGGTGCTTCTTCGGCCCATTGGTTGTCTTCTGGTCCAAGAAAAATCCACAGACTTTTTCACTGCGTTTGGACTCCGTTTGCTATTGATTTCCTGCGATGTAAAAAACATGCAAAAACAACAACTGGCACTTGGCACTATGTCAATTGGGTTAGTACCAAAAAGTGATATAAAATGACTATAAAATGATTACAAAACATCCAAGAATGATAATATAACAGCATGGAACAATAAAAATTTGTAGATACGTTGGAGACGTATCAGTATGCAACTGTAGATGTTCATAATTCGGCCCCGCACCTTCATGGTCATAGCCGAATAAGTGAAAATTTTGCAGGAACACACGTGTCGTCATCTAATACTATAGCATATAATGCATGCTCTACGCAATTCGTGAATTTCCGCGACACTCACGAATCATTGCCGAAAGAATCTAAAAGTATTGTGGAACAATCCCTTCCAGAAATAGTTGTGGTTGCGTTAAAAAAGAGCTTGGCACAAAACAACAGGATTAGTGCTCTTTGCCTTGAACAATATGAAAAGGGGTTATTTCCTGATTATGCTGCAATAAAGGCTAGAGTTTTGCAAGAAGATGAAACTTCATCAATTGACAGAATTGGCGAGAGAACATATGGTTATACAACAGTGCATACACCTCCACCTAGTACGGCAACATATTATACACCCCCTACACAATTGCAAAATTTCGGCAACATTAACAATTCATTGCCGAAAGATCCTAAAAGCATTGGGGGGGGGGGGAAATTGATCTAGAGCGGGCTGAAATTGAGAGGGGAGTTAAAGCTTTATGCGATAGGGTGCAAGTACTTCGCCAGGAGAGAAAATAGAGATTTGGCTCAAAGAAAACAAGCCTTGCCAATTGGTAGAATCAATGAAAATAAGGATGATTCGGAACATCAAAGTGTTTCGGTTGAAAAAGCCAAATCAAGTAGTATATATTCCGAGTCCATCAAATCCAAAGAGGCAAGCATTATTGTTGAAGGGCATGGCAAGCATAGCAAAACGACCATGCTTAATTTTTCTGAAGTTAATGGAACCTACTTCCTGCCCTATGAGTTTCGTGCCATAGAAATTGATGTCCTGCCCTATAAAGTTCGATTAACAAAGATCTTCAATGTAACGATGCACGGAATCAAGAAAAAGATGATGAAAAGGCGTTGGGGAGCCATAACAAGGTGGAGCCAGATATTATTCAAGCACACCACCATCATGTTCTCCCAACATATTTGAAGAGGTATGTCTAGCAAGTAATTTACCTGTTTTAAGATTTGGTCGCAACTTTATTATTGATGCATCTATTAGAAAAATCCTCATAAGTAATTTTGAAAGACCAATGAAGAAGGGTAATTTACTAGTTAGCAATAAAATTGTTATTGAGCATATCGGTCAACCCATTGCACCATTTTATACAGACCGATAGTGACTTATTTTTACAGCCAAGGCTTTCCCCATTGCATTATCTGAAGTTCATATCTAATTGGGTAGCTTTGATTATTTCTTACTTGGCTTGCATTTGATCTCAATTGAGACATCTGTGTTCTAACTATTTAAATTTCAAAAATCTAAAGTGAAGGTTAAATTCTATTGAGAAAATCGATGCTATTATGGTATCTTATCGAAAGACATCGGATATAGAGGGCAAAACACATTGCATAGCCGAATGGGGAGATTCAAAATCGGAACCATTAGTTTGCATACCTCCAAAGTCGTTCTCACAGCAAGATCAGCTGGAAGATAAAAATTTACCTTCAATTCAACCATGTGTGATCAAATCTTTGATTTGTTGTTGACAAATAATTGTGTTAGAATTCTTGATCACCATGTTGAGCCATCTATCCAAGGATGAATGTATTGTAAGTTGCATGATTTGTTCAAGCATAATTTTGAGGATTGCAATATGTTTCGTCAAATAGTTAAATCGACCATTGAAAAAGGACGATTGAAATTTGTAAAAACACCAAGAGATGAACAGTCTATTGCGATTGGTCGTGATGACAAAAAGTTTTTGCATCAGCTGCTTCAAGTCGATCCGTTTAAAGAGAAGGTAAAACCTGCGTGTGACGGGATCAAACTTTCAAGTAAAGAAGTTGTTGAAGAGCATAATGAACATAAACTTGAGGGCAAGAATTCCATCAAAACTACAATGAAGATGCAAAGGACTGGGGGGGGGCAGCAAGCAAATCCAATGATCGAGGAAACCAAACCAAAAGAAAATAGAAGCTGAAAAAGCGCAAGTGTAAGAGATCAAAAATCACCTTTGCTGAACTATTGGATAAATATCAAAATAAGAGTGAAGAGAAGAATGTTTATCAACCAAATCATGCGAAGAAACCAAGATCATCCCCAAGGCGCAAATATGACGATCGGTACTGGCAAAGTGAGAATTTTCATGCAAAATATTCATATCCTTATTTTGGGCCGCCAATTCCAATGTCGTGGATACCTCTGATGTGGGCATAGCCATTATAGATACGTCTACAAATATTACACGACATATTTTTCAGGTGATTTCTAGTAATAAATATTTAATTATTTGTTTTAATAGCGAGCACAAATATACTACAAATTTATTTATTGTATGCAGAATCAAAGAAGATTTTGACAAGGACATACATGCTATGGAAACAACTACTATCATCTCAAGATTTTATTACCAGAAACAAATCCAACATATATGCATTCATGCCACGCTCCAAAATGAGCTAGTCTCAAGCAATGCAACATGCAACGTGGGAGTGCCCATTGCCTCTACGCATGTGTTTGCATGCCTCCAGAAGCAGCCACGTAGATGGGCTTGGGACTTAATTGCTCATGTGACGCCGGGTGCCAGGAGGAGTGTCCAAGGTGGGCTGTTGCTACACGGCCGAGTCCGTCCGGGCTTTGGAGCCGCCGTCGACTTCATCTACCTTTAATAAATAGCTACTCTACGTTAGGGTTTAGACTCGGGTTTTGTTTAGAGAAGTTTAGCTATATTTCTACTTTTATTTGTCTTCACTCGTAGCGGCTAGTGCGACCATCAAGACATCCTATCGGAACCCCATCTTGTGAGATTAATCCTATCTAGCATATTCGCAATTTTGAGATTGCTTGGCTATTATTTTTTTGCATGTTCTTCGATTTGCTTGCAGGAAAAATCCTTTGTGGATAGGTCGATCGTGTCGTTGGCTCGGTCGATATCGTCGTGGAGTTGGTTCAGCGATTGCCATGGATATCAGTTATGTACGGTTCTCCCTGTACGGTTGGTAGGCGGATCGTGAGGGTCAAGTCCCACCAAAAATCGTAGTTATCTCTCTCTCATCGAAAGATCGGGTCCCCAGTTCACATCAAGTGGTATCAGTTTTCAGGTTCATCGGTGAGAGATTTGCAGTTTTATTAGATTAGATCTTTTTCTGTCCCATAACCCAAAAAAAGCCAAAAAAATAGATTTGTTCATCTATCACACCTACCTTTTTAGCCTCTAGCAATTTTTGCATCTAGTATTTGTGTAGTTGAATTTTTGGTTGCATTCATCTAATACTAGTGCTGGTTTAGATTAGTCCAAGAGCAAATTATCTACTAGATCGAACTTTGTTTTTGTCCACCATATTTTCTGCCACACCAATCCATCCGCCGCGCACCGTGTACCTAATCTGCCAAGTTTACGTGTTTGACGCACACGCGCCAACTGCACCTGTACACCACGTCCCATCTGCCTTAGAAATTGCTCCACTGCTGCCGGGCAGAAATCACATATTTGACCTGAGGCCCAAATCAAATCACAAACTGACTTGGTCAAGAAAAAATTTCACTCTGCTGACCCTTTGGTGTGGCGCCCGACACCGGGCGCCAGACCTCATCACAAGGCAGCGCCTTCCCTTAGGCATCGCACCTCCTGCCAAAGATGGCAGCCCTGGTCCAGCTTATGGCCCCACACGCACTGGTAGCGCCTAAGGGCTAGGCGCCACACTGTGACGTGCAGCGCCTAGGCCTTAGGCGCTGCACAGTCTGTGTTCCACTTGGGCTGGCCCCACCCTCTCTCCCCTCCCACCCCCACCCCACACACCCCCACCCCACTCAAACCCTTAGACTTGCGCCCCTCCTCTCTTCCCCTCTCCCCCCCCTCTCAAATCCTTCTAAAATCTTGCAAATCCGGAGTATTTGACGGTGGATTTCAAGCCAACCCTCCCTTAAGGTAATCTCCTCCGATCCCTCGTTTTCATCCATAGGAATTGTCACATTTGCTCAAGTCTTGCTAGTTTGGTAAACCCTAGTTTTTGCTTGGATTTGCAAATTTGTGTTGAATGATGTTATGTTTCTTTGCTAATTTGGGTTGGTTAGGCTTCCATAGTATGCTAGGGTTAGGGTTATGTGTGTTTGATGTTGGTGTTAGGGTTATGCTATGGTTAGGGTTGTGGTAATTGTTATGTGGGTGTTAGGGTTGTTAATTCATATATATGTTAGGGCATATGTGTGCAAATATTTTTGTTAAGTACTTACTTGATATATGTGTGTTTTTGATTATTGTAGGGATGGGGAGAACATGTGTTTATGTTCATCATGTGGATAAAGAGGCCTTTTGAAAGGCAATGTTGAGCCGGACCGGATGAGCTTGACATGGTGTTTGAGAGTAGTCCTAGCTATGCGGAGCTTTTGGACCAAGTGAGGAAGGATTTGAATTGGATGGACCCAAGTGACGTTGTTGAGTTCGAGGGAAGGCATAATGTTGGTTTTGGAATGCACATCCATTGGAAGACAATGCGTGTGAACTCCGAGCAACGTTGGGTTGCATACAAGGAGACGGTTGCCGAATCTCTAGACAAGGCTCTTGAGTTATTTGCCTCCAAGAAGGTTGAGTCTACTTGGAATTTATACTTGAACCGGAACCCCTCCCCATTGGTTGCTAGCACTCCCCCACCCATGAACCAAGATCAAATGAATGAACCTCATTTCACGCAACAAGATTGGCCAACATTGAGCCCGACTCCAAACAACCAAAATGAAGCTTTTGAAGAGGAGAATGATGAGTACGAGGAGGATGACAACTAAGTTGATCTCCATGACAACAATGTGGGTGATCTCGACCAATATCATGTGCAAGAGACAATGGACCAATCCATCCCTTTTTCCGTGCATATGCATCGGACTCGGATGACGATGGTCCCGATGAAGAAGTTGATGAGGAGGGGTTCACGCCGAAGGAGGCCCAAGCATTCAAGAAGGTATTCGGGCGTGATCACAAGACACCATTGTTCAAGGATCTTAGTCTCGCGGATGAAGCCGTTGTGGATGGTGGCAAATGCATATCTCTTGGAGCTAGGCCAAGTTCTCACCGTGATTTGGAAGACGGCAAGAACGGGATATATCCCGGTTGTGAGTTTCAATCCTTCTTGGAATTGAAGATGTGGCTCGACAACTACTCGGTTACACATTATCGTCCACATAGAGTGGCCAACTCAGACGTGAATGTGCGTTACAGTCCAAATGTGAAGTGCCAACATGTCCATGGATTGTGCGTGCAAGGCCATGGAAAGGAGGTCCCACTTGGCGCATAGTGTGTTGTCTACCAAATCACATGTGCCGGCACAAGAATGCGGATGGCAAGCTTGTGTACCAACAACATAGATAACTCACATCCGAGTTCATCGCTTACAGGCTTTCCAACCAAATATCCACACTTCCAACAATGAGAATCAAGAGTGTCATTGACCTTGTGAAAGCCATCTTTCATTACAAGGTGAAGTACGGCAAGGCATGGAAGGCGAAGCAAGCCGCATTCAAGATGTTGTATGGCAATTGGGAGGAAGCATACAACCGACTCCCTAGGTTGTTGTTAGCTATGGCCGCCACAAACCCAGGCATGGTTCACGTGGTTGAGTCTCATGGGCACCAAACATTGATTCATAACGGGAGGACCATCCGAGTATTTGGCCGTGCATTTTGGGCCTTTGAGCAATGCGTGAGGGCTTTTGAGCATTGTCGGCTGGCCATCGCCATTGATGGCACGTTCTTGACCGGATAATACAAGGGCACTTTATTGGTTGCAATAGCAAGTGATGCCAATAACCGGTGTTGCCTTTGGCTTTCGCTTTGGTTGAGGTGGAGAACAATGATAATCGGGAGTGGTTCTTGCGTCAATCGGGAACAAGGGTATTACCGCTGAAAGGGAAATTTGTGTCATATCGGATCGCCATCCTGGAATTCTAAATGCGGTGGTGGTTGACATTCCCGGATATACAAAGTTGCATCATCGATGGTGCATGAGGCACTTTTGTGCAAACTTCTATAGGGCATGTGGTATCAAGGAGTTGGCCGATGATCTTCAGGATTGCTGTCTCGCTTTCACCAACAAGCGGTTTGCCACATTGTTCAATGCATTGCTCAGACACATTGTTCAATGCAATGCGTCCGCCAAAGTCATGTCATCATCAAGCTCATGGCCCTATTACACAATCAAACAATATGGTGAAGGCCGGTGTCGTAATCAAGTGAGAATCACATCTAAAGGATTAGTCATACCTCTTGGGTGATCGCACCCTCATCATCCATATAAGCATATGAGGAACTCACATCGTCCCCGATGGTGAGATGAGGGGTCCGATGGTGTACTGCACCTAGAGGCGGATGGTTCATCATATTCGTGGATCACGGCAACCGAGAAGATTCGATAATCGCCTTTAACTTCTTGGCTCGACGTAACATGAACAAGTGTGTAAGATATCAAACTTCACAACATAGACTGGCTCTCATAGTGAATGCGATATGTACCTTGAGGAATGCTCGTATTGAACCATCATTATTGCCGTTTCCAACCAGTGTCTTCTCCAGAATAGACTGGCTCTCATCAGCTGCTTTCTTGATCTCGGTGCGCTGCAGATGAGAAAGAATGAATGCGTTAGCCATTCAAACATGTGTAATACGGTCAATGGGAAAGTAAAGAAGGGAACACTTTACCACATAGTTAATCACCGGAACAGCAGGGACTCCTTGCCCTTGCCTGACATCTCTGTTGTACTTCCCCTTTGCTAGATCCTCAAAGTTTACGGGTTCTTCAAGAATATCCTCATTATATGCTGGCGGGCATATCTCAAATCGAGTAGTTCCAATAAACCATCGTGCGTAGTTATCAAAAGCAAGTGGGTTGTGCTCACGGTTGGGCGCGTCTTGATGCTACGAGCTTGCTCCACACAAAGTCGGAAGCGGGTAACATACGCAGAATGATGCTTGTCCCAGTCCTTTATCTTCCGCTGCCTTCTCCTGTCCAACCTGCGTGGTATAAAACCAAACATTAGCACAATCAAAAGGAGTCCGGATGATTAGACAATATGCAGACATGCTCTCTTACCTATGAAGTGCTTTGTCCGTGTCCACCCAATCCGGCGGGTGAGGCTAGCAAATGAAACTCAACCGCCCAGTTGCATATCAGTGGGCACCACATAAGCCGGAGATCCTTATCCCGCAAGCACATCGGGTTGAGGCGGAACTCCGCGGTGTACCCCAAGCTCTCACCCGCGCCATATGGCTGCCATTCCACCTATGAAACAGGGCAACAATGCAAATTTGATGACTATTTTTCAAGCAAGCATGAGAAAGGACTGAAGTAATGACCTCCTTACCTGCTCAGGCGTAATCGTGTCCAACTCGGCAATGTACTTTTGGTACATGAGATTGACATCGTTCGTCATCTTGGAAACGATATCCCACTTGTAAGCCCACGTGGGGCGTCGTAATTCGTCATGTTCATCTGCATACCAAGGATCAAACCTGACGCTCTTCAAGGCCCAACAGTGACGCTCCAGATCCATACAGTAAAGTAGAAGCAGATTACCACCAATGCTCGCACTATCTCGTGATCCCGCAACACGCATCGTCCAGCTACATATGAAAGAAAAACAATGTTAACTTGACAGCAAGCTTGCATTGCTAATGAAGAAATGAGTTGATCACAAAGCAGACCAACTACAGCCGGTACAAGTAGGCAAGAGTAGCTGAACCCCAGCTCCATTTGCTATCGAAGACGACCAACGCCTTCAGCCACATCCATGGAGTGTTCTTGCCAGTGGAGTCAGGAAACAAAGTCCTCGACACAATGTACCACATATACACACGAGCATGTGTCTGGATCACATCATCAATGGCATCCGGAGGGCACGTCGCAAAGTTATTTTGAATCCACGTGAAAGCAGCTCCGGCCGCTTTCCTTTCCCTCTTCTTCTTCTCTTCTCCTCCTCTACATCAGCCTCAGCCTCGGTAGGAGCCATGCCGATAAGAGCAATCATCTGCTCGCGCCACCCATCAGAATCGGTGCTCATACAGAGAGGCCTCCCGTCGATAGCAAGACCAGTGATCAATGAGACATCCTCGAGCGTCATGGTCATCTCCCCAGTCCGAAGATGGAAACTGTGGGTCTCCGACCTCCACCGATCAATAAGAGCGGACACCAGTGGAGCGTTCAGATTCGGCGTGGACCGGCTGACCAACAGAATCCACGGGAGTAGTCCTGCCTGCTTGATGTACGGTGTGTACCACTCATCGTAAGGCATGGCAGGACTAGAGACCCCATGATACCGAATCTTCAGAGGTTCAACCTTCTGCAAAAAACAAGTAATGACAAATCTTAGGGCATGTAAATTTCAACTAAAGGCAAATTTGCAAAATATTTAGATTACTCATTATTACCTTATCCTTCTCGTGCATCATGTAGGCCCGGTGTTGCACGTCGTAGACATCGTCCAGAAGCCAAACCATCCTTATAATTTCAAACAATAAACATATAAGAGTTCATCTTCATCTCAAATATCGGTATACACTAAACATATAACATGTGTTCAACTACAAGAATCTCAACATCTCCTTCTCATACAATGAATATGTCATATGTGTTCAAATAAACTCAACATCTAATATTTGAAATAAACTCAACATCTAATATATATCTAAACAAACATCTCATATATGTCTACAAAAATCAACATCTCATAGTTATCTATAAAAATAGGCATCTCATATATATCTAAAAAACTAAACAATCTAGGGTTCCACTAACAAGAATCATATATTGTGAACTAATAAATAACACTACGATACTACCAATATGAATACACATCCTAAATCGAGCAAATCAAACAAATCAAGGGTTCCATCAAATCTTGGACAAATCTCTAAAATGGCAACAAATTTATGGAGAAAAAGAAAGAGAACGGAAGAGTTTACCTAGTAGGATGGATTGGGGATCGAATCCACGGATCAAATCTTCAGATCTGAGAGGGATGTGGGGGGGGGGGGATTAGATGGGGGCGCCGCCGCTGTTCTCTGTCTAGAGAGCGGAGAGATGAAGAACTGCCTGGTCGGGCTGGGGCGGCCGCGCTTAAGGCCTAGGCGCTGCATGTCACAGTGTGGCGCCCAGCCCTTAGGCGCTGCACAGGTGCGTGTGGGGCCGCAACTGGACCAGGACTGCCACGCTAGCAGGAGGTGCGACGTCTAAGGGAAGGGCGCTGCACAGTAGGGTGCGGCGCCCAGCTGTCAGACGCCACACTAAAGGGTCAGCAGAGTGAAAAAATTTCGTGATCAGGTCAGTTTGTGATTTGATTTGGGCCTCGGGTCAAATATGTGATTTCTGCCCTGCTGCCGCGCGCACGTCCCAGATTCCGGCCGCTAGCCAGGGAACATCCCGATCGCATACTCCCTGTGCAACACTTGTTCTACTTCTGAAAAAGGAAAATCCCCAAAAAAATGCGTTGATTCGGTTTCGATTTTTGAAAAGTTTTTCTGTTAATATCTTTTCTACATGCGCGTCACCCTAGCCTTCTGCCACCAACTCGTTTTTCATCACACATCAGTGTATCCATCTGCCACCGTGTGTACGCCTGTTAACAACTAGCTACGAATCTCAAGGGATTGCCATGGAGGAAAGGGGATCGAGAGGGGAATTGCTTCAGTATTCGAATTGCAGTAGCTAGTTACAGGTTTCTCCTCTTACAAGCTGACAACAGAGCCGTTCAACCAATGGCCGAATGACATGGTAGCTGGAACACGTCGATATATAGTTCACTTGACCCACTTATCTGATGCGTATCGCTGGGCTGGATGTCTCAGTCACTTGTCGAGCCGAACCACCTCCTGGGCTTCGTTGGTTGGGCTGTCACCTGTAGTAGCCCGTGGTTTAGCCTTAACATTCCCCTTCCCTTGAAATGCCGCTTGTCCCCAAGCGGCCGCTCCAGGAAAACACTGCTTCAATGCCTCCAGATCCTCCCAAGTTGCTAATGACTCCGGCTGATCAGACCACTGAATAAGACCTTGAGGAACTGCTCGCTCGCCAACTTGACGGAAACGCCGCTGAAGCACTCTGACAGGGATAGCAAGTTGTGAATCAACAGGAGGAAGATCAGATTGCACCTGACAAGTGGCCCCCAATGCTTTCTTCAATTGAGACACATGCAAAACTGGATGAATTTTGCTATGAGGAGGAAGTTGCAGGCGATAAGCAGAAGGACCAATGCGCTCCAGTATCTTGAAGGGGCCATAGAACTTGAAAAGAAGCTTATGATGTGCACGGGGAGCAACAGAAGACTGTACATATGGCTGTAGTTTCATAAAGACAGAGTCACCCACTTGAAATACCCTGTCAGATCTCTTCTTGTCTGCTTGATTTTTCATACGGACGCGCACACGTTCCAAATGCTGTTGCAACAGCCTGAGCATGAGTGCGCGATCTTGGAGCCAAGTGGACAGTTCTGGCACTGAACAAGCGTCTGCATCGGATATGCCAAACTGACGAGGAGAATGCCCATACAGAGTCTCAAATGGAGATTTACCTTGCAGAGAGGAATGCATACTGGTGTTATACCAATACTCTGCGAGTGACAGCCACTACGCCCACTTAGCTGGGCATGCATGCGTGAAACATCGAAGAAAGGCTTCCAAGCACTGATTCACACGCTCTGACTGTCCGTCAGTCTGGGGATGATGGGAAGAACTCATCTTGAGCTTAGTGCCTGTCAGAGCAGCAATCTCTCGCCAAAAACGACTGGTAAAGATACGATCACGATCAGTAACAATTGATTCAGGCATCCTGTGAAGCTTGTATATGTTGTCCATGAATGCTGCAGTCACCGTGGATACATTAAAGGGATGCTGAAGACCAATAAAATGTGCATACTTGGACAGCTTGTCCACAACCACTAGAATGCAATTAAAGCGACCTGATTTTGGAAGGCCTTCAACAAAATCCATAGTAAGTAGTTGCGAGTACTGAG
Organism: Aegilops bicornis; assembly: GCA_021605145.1. Lineage (NCBI taxonomy): Eukaryota > Viridiplantae > Streptophyta > Magnoliopsida > Poales > Poaceae > Aegilops > Aegilops bicornis. The sequence goes on from CM038670.1 coordinate 580,385,954, forward strand.
AAGGAACTGGCAAAGGAGCAAGAAGTCCAGGGTATTTAGCACGATCTGGTTTAGCACGTTGACAGATCAAGCATTCTTGCACCATCTTATGCACTTGATTACTCATGCCTTTCCAGTAGAATAATTTCTTTAGCTTCCGCAAGGTGACTGGCACACCTGAATGTCCTCCCAGGGGACTAGCATGGAAAGCCTCAATAATTTTCACTGTCATGGGCGAGCCATTAGGCAACCACAATCACTGCTTGTACCTGATCAGTCCATTTTGCAAAGAAAAAACATCTTCAGAGTCAGAGCAAACAGCCAATCTTGTAAGCAATTCTTGCGCTTCTTGATCATGTTGGTAGGTGTCACACACATCCTGCAACCAAGCTGGGTGCTGACAAGTGATCGCTAATAATTCAGACTCAGGATGTGGTCTGCGAGATAAGGCATCTGCAACTCGATTTTCAGACCCTTTTTTGTACTTGATCTTGAATTGCAAACCTAGCAACTTAGTGAACACTTTCAGCTGCCAGGGAGTATGCAAGCGTTGGTCTTCCAGATGGGCCAAACTGCAGTGATCAGTAAAAATCAAAAACTCAGAATGTTGTAGGTATGTGTGCCACTGTTCAACAGCCAATAAAATCGCCATGTATTCCTTCTCATAAGTGGACAATCCACGATTTTTTGGTCCCACCCCCTTACCGACAAATGCTATTGGATGTCCCTTCTGTAACAACACTGCACCTACCCCAGCGTCACTAGCATCAGTTTCAACAACAAACTGAACCTTGAAATCTGGCAAAGCAAGTACAGGTGCTGATGTTAGAGCTTTTTTGAACACTTCAAAAGTAGTCTGTGTTGTTGTAGACCATACAAAGGGCACATTCTTGCGCAGGAGATGAGTCAAGGGCTGACTGATAACACCATAATTGCGCACACATTTCCTGTAGTACCCGGAAAGTCCAAGAAACCCTCGAAGCTCCTTAATAGATTGGGGCACTGGCCACTCAAGGACCGCTTGCACCTTAGCTGGGTCTGTTGACACTGCTCAAGACCGACCATAAAGCCCAGATAGGATATGCTACGTTGGGCTTAATGCACATTTTGACTCTTTAACTCTCCACTGATGTTGCCTTAGTAGTTGCAAAACTTGCTTGAGGTGCTGCACATGTTCCTCTAAGGTAGCACTGAACACCAGTATATCATCAAAAAACACGACTGCACACACACGGTCCACAGGTGCTAGAGTAACGTGCATCTCTCCTTGGAATGTAGATGGCCCTCCCGTCAGCCCAAATGATACCACATTAAACTCATAGTGACCATTGTGTGTATGAAAGGCCGTCTTGTATTCTTCCCCGGGAGCCAAACGAATCTGATGATACCCAGCACGAAGGTCCAATTTGGAAAACCATGAGGCGTCTGATAATTCATCGAGCAATTCATCTATCACGGGTAGAGGATATTTAGTCTTCAGTGTCAACATGTTCAGTTGTCTGTAATCAACACAGAGTCGCCATGTGCCATCCTTTTTCTTAACCAAAATGATTGGGGAGGCAAATGGACTAGTGCTAGGCGAAATTACACCGGAGGCTAGCATTTCTTTCACTTGTCGTTCTATTTCTGTCTTTTGCTCAGGGGAATACCTGTATGGTCTAATGTTAACAGGACGAGCTCCCTCCACCAGCGGTATTTTGTGATCACAGGAGCGACGAGGAGGAAGGCCAGCAGGCTCCTCAAAGATATCTGCAAACGAAGCAATAACTTGCTGAATTTCCTCTGGTACATCCTCAAGTACTGTCACTTTAGTCTCTTGTGTTTCTTGAATAAGCTGTAACTCCACTACAGTGAATTCAAACTCAGATGGAAGATCTCCTTGTAGAACAACCTTACCGCCCTTGTAATCAAAGGATAACCACTTCTGTAACCAATTGACACTCATAGTCCCTTGAGCTGAGAGCCAATCCATACCAATTATACCATCATAATGTTGTAGAGGCAAGATTTTAAAATCAGTAACAAATTGATGCCCCCCTACTGACTAGCCACATTTAGGAATCCAAGCAGAACACACTAGCTGCCCCCCTCCTGCAATTCGGACCCTCTGCATTTTGCTCAACCTTTGCTGGCCTGCTAACTGACTTGCCAATATGTCACTAAGGAATGAATGAGAGCTGCCAGAATCCAGTAAGAAGATCACTTCGTGTCCTGCAACTTGACAAGTGAGTCGAATAGCACTGTTAGCCGGGTCAGCTGTCTGTGTTTCCGCAGATAAGACCATCAGATCGAATTCACTATCATCCGAGTCTGCAGAATCAGTAGCACAAAATTCCAACAATTCCTGCACCACATGCAGTTGTACTGTATTATTGCACTTGTGGTCTCTGCCCCACCGCTCACCACATATATAACACAACCCTTTTGCTCTCCTGTAAGCCTTGAGAGTAGCCAACTTGTCCTCTGAAACTGAGGTCATTTTCTGTGTGTCAGAGGTCCTTACTTCACTAGGCGCCTTATATTCCGTTGGCTGTTTATACTGTCGCGAAGGAGTGGAGTAGCTCGTTCGCTTGTTGGAATGTGGATACTCTGGTTCACTATCCCCAACCTCTTCCTGTACTGCAGCAATTGAATAAGCTGCATCCAAATCAGCTGGGCGTTGCACTGCTACCACCATCCTGACAGTGGGCTTCAGGCCATCGACAAAACGTGTGGTATAATGCAGCATATCAGGCTCAGGCTCATATGCTGTCAGCTGATCCATCAACTCTGAAAACTGATTTATGTACTCTTCCACAGACCCTGTCTGACGCAGTCTATACATTTTGCGCACAAGTGTTTGATGCTGATTTCACCCAAAGCGAGCAAGGACAGCGGCACAAAACTCATCCCACGATGAACGAATAAACTTCTGTTGAACTGATGAGAGCCAACGCGCCGCTGGGCCTTCGAACTGCATAGCTGCTACTGCAATCCAAAGGTCAGGATCTGTATCGAACATATCAAAGTAATCCACACATCTCGTCTGCCATAACTTGGGATTCTCTCCATCAAACCTCGGAAAATCCACTGATGGTGGTCGTCCATGCCCTGAATTTCCTGATGAAGACGACGCACCATTCCGCCTCTCGCGATGTGACAGACTGGAGAAGGAAGAGGTCGGTCTGGGCAAATCAGCCATACCTCGAGCTGGCGGTGGAATATATGGCCCAGACGAGGCCGCGCCCTTCGCCGCCATGGACGAACGGACGCCTGCGTGTTCCCTTCCGCCGCGCCCTTGGGAGAGCGCTCGCTTCTTCGCTTCATCGACGAAGTCGTCGAACCATTGGCGACGCGCAGTTCCTGGATCTGCTTGAGGAGGTCCGCTTCGGTGCCGTCGGTGTACGCTTGCATGTCGTTGACGGCTGTTTCCATCGCCGCCTCGATGGTCTTGTCGACGGCCGCCCCAACCGAGCGCGACACCGCCGCCTCAACTGCGCTGCCCACCGCCGCCACAATCATCGCCTCGAGCTCCTTCTGGTGGCGAAGATGGGTCGCCTCGCTTGCTTGCATGACCGTCTCATAGATCGCCTTGCCCTCCGAAGTGAGATTGTCCATGAGTTCCTGACGCCGGCGCGCCGCCGCCGCCGCCAGTCTAGTCTCGTGCGGATGCTCCAGCGTGGGTGGGGAAATTTTGGCTCTGAGTACCAATTGTTAACAACTAGCTACGAATCTCAAGGGATTGCCATGGAGGAAAGGGGATCGAGAGGGGAATTGCTTCAGTATTCGAATTGCAGTAGCTAGTTACAGGTTTCTCCTCTTACAAGCTGACGGCAGAGCCGTTCAACCAATGGCCGAATGACACGGTAGCTGCAACACGTCGATATATAGTTCACTTTGTTGGGAAACCGGGTCATCCGGAGGGTGGCGGCGGCCGCGTGCTAAACGCACGGGCTAGCCCCTCCCGTTCCCCTTGTATCGTTAAGTGGGTACTTATCCCTTGACCCCCCTTTTCCCTATATAAAGCACCGAGGAGCCATCATTGTAATCCCTGATCATTGATTAATAAAGCTGGTCTCCTCATATCTCTCTGTGTCATTTACTTTCGCGTGTACGACTACTTCGACTACTTCGTCTACGACGCTCGCTCCCGCTCCGCAACCTTGGACCGGACTTCACGGCAGGAGTTGCGGAACACGTTATCAAGACGCTTCGCTCCATCAACTCTCCGTCAAGCTGCGTCACGCACGCATCACGCAGGCTTTCGGCCGATCCCGCGAAGGTATAAGATCCGATCCCATTTTTTGCAAAAATGGATTCCTTTCGTCTCCAGGATTCCGTTTTTTGCGATTAGATTATTTTTCGGATTTGATCTACCTATGATGCGCATTTTCCTCACAAGAACCGAGCGGACGAACACGTCGCCGACCAATGTCGATGTTCTTGGTCTATGAGGAAATTGTTGATCGCACTATAGGAGTCGACAGATCGTGATCCAGATGATCGCGGTACCGCTAACAGCACCAGATGTGCCATGCGCCGTCGTTTTCGGATGAACGCGGCGAAGATACGCATCCCGAGGCAGATGACGACGCCCCTGCCGCCACCGCAATGGCCCCGCTGCCATCCGTCGCCAAGGCCGTAGTGCTCTGACGCTGCCGCCGCCTGCTGGTGGAGACCCCGCTGGTCGCCGACGCCGTCTTGGCCGTGGCCTCGCTGACGAGCCGTGGCCGTGGCGTAACCGCCATCTTGGCGGCCGTGGCGTGCGCATCGCGCCTTTTGGCTGCGGCTGGCCTAGCCGGGCCGGGCCATGCCGCATACGCCACCGAGCCGGGCCGTGCCATGGTCGCGCCAGCTGGCAGTTGCTGCTGCCGCTGGGCAGCCGTGGCCGCACGTCTCGCCGGGGCGCGCCCGTCTTGGCCGCGCCCGCTTATGAAGCCGCCAGCCGCCATCGCCGCCACCGCACTGCTGCGGGCGCTTAGGGGAAACCCTAGCGTTGCCTGCGCCAGTCATGGCGGGCCGGCCAGCTCTGGGCCGGATGGGCCGTGGCCGTGGGGCTCCCCAAACAAAAAAGGGGGGGCGGGCCGAGCGACAATTTGCTTTCTAGCCCCGAGGTTTCCAGATTTTACGCTAATTTTATTCCTCGTAATATTTCGCGAGAAGCCCTCGAACTGGCTCGCTTTTTGCTGAAAACACGATTTGGGCTTAAAAATGCCTCGAATTCACTTTTTGGGCTATTTTTCACGACGGACTGCGCTTAACATGCTATATTATGTAAACATGTTTTATTGTATGATTTTACTGCTGTAGATTAATTGTTTAGCACTCTTAATCATTTAGTAAGTCATATGATAGCATGTTTTAAATATTGGAACGTCTTTTTATTGAATAAGTTTATCAACATCGCTTTGTGCAAAAGATTACCTGCTGTAATCTCATGATTTTTGCATAAATCGCAGATGGCCGGAATTGTCCACAAGGAGTTTCTTGAGTTGGCCTGCATAGGCTGAACTACCTGTCATGGTCCTCGACCGAGATTTTTCTCGAGGAAAAACCCTCCCGAGGGCGATCGGTAAGGGGCCCACTGGCCGCCATCGATCCCAAGTTCAAATCGAGAATGCGCAGGCTTTGCACTTTCTCCGTCATCACCTGTCACCTACTCTGAAAGATGAGTATATGGCTTAGCGCAGTGCTTCTGGCCTTTGGACCGCCCTTAAGCAGCGGTTTGAGCGGCTGAAGTACACTGTGAAGCCACGTGCAGAGGCAGAGTGGATCCGTCTGAGGTTTGTGGACTTCAAGACGGTTGGGGAGTACAATTCGGCTCTGCACCGGATTTGTACGACTCTTCGGTTGTGTGGTATTGACATTACCGACTCCCAGAAGATTGAGAAAACCCTATCCACTTTCCACCCCGACGCGGTCCAGTCCTTACGAAACTACCGCCAGGGGAACTACACGAGGTATTCAGAGTTGATTGACGTCCTCCAGGTGGCGGAGGCGCAGGATGAGGTTCTCAAAAAGAACTTTGTCGTGCAACCACTTGGGGGGAGTTCTCGCCAGGAGGTGAACGCTCTCAAAGTCTGCAAGCCTCAACAGAAGAAGAGGGGCCGCAAGGGCAAGAAGAAGGGCCCTCACCCTCCCGCCTTGGCCAAGAGAACAAGCCGGGCAAGGGAGGACAGCGGCCTCGGGGACTGCTTCCGTTGTGGCTCGGTGGAGCATTTCTCCGCCAATGTCGCACCACCGGAGGTCGTTGAAGCATACAAGGCTCGAAGGCGCGTGAGACGCACCTCGCCTTGGTTCAGAGGGAGCACCACCGGCGCCCAAGGCGGCACCCGTGATGATCGCTACTCCCCTGTTGCGCCCATAGAGGCGACCCCGTGGTGCCCATCGCGGCAGCCTTGGCGGTCTCTACCGACGCCCACGCCGCCATGGAGGTTGACCACATGGTCGCCTCGGCGGGCGCCGCCACTAGACATTGATGCTGCCTCCAAGATGATTTCTAAGGAGGATCAGCTCACTAGTATGGAGATTGCGGCTGAAGTGAATGGCTTCTTCACCGAGTCCACTTAGCATACCTCTTTGGTTGTCATGATTCCGTGATTTGATACAATAAAATTGAATAAATTCGATTTGGTTGTAAGCTCTATGAGAGCATAAACTTATTCTTTACTTTGGCGATTGGATGACATTTATTCATTTATTCCATTATTTATACATGATAGCATGTTATGTTCTCGAGATGTGTGCATTTATTTTTAATGTATTTTCTTCCTCATTACATTAATTAGATGTCATATTTTAGAACGGCGTGTGGCGCCGAATGGAGGAAACGTGCCTTGCCGATAGCGCCACCACTCATACCATTTTACGAGAAACTAAGTACTTTGAGTCCATTAAAAATCTCCGGAAGTATTATGACAATCGCCGGTTGCGGTTCTCACATAGTTGGCTCCGGACGAGCCACTATTATACTCCCCATGGGAACAACTTTGATCATTAATGATGCGTTGTTGTACCCGGAGTCGACTCGTACTCTTTTGAGCTTTAGAGACATCCGCGCTAATGGTTTCCATGCTGAGACCGATGATGAACACGACAAGGAGTGCCTACTCATCACAAAGCGGGATGCCGGTGGTAAACATGTTATCGAAAGGCTTCCTTCGTTTGACACAGGGCTATACTACACTAAGATAGTAGCACCGCCCGTGTATACTACCCTCAAGACCGTTTTTAGAAGCTCGAACTCTTACGCCTGCACGGCACGATAGGTTAGGCCACCCGGACTTAGGATGATGAGAAATATAATTAACAACTCGCATGGCCATAATGTTAACGTGAGAACTTCCCGAATCCCGATGATTTCGTGTGCTCGCATGCGCTTAAGGGGAAGTTAGTCATTAGGCCATCGCCTCAAGGTGAGGGATGAAATCCCGCGTTCTTGGAACGTATCCAAGGGGACATATGCGGTCCAATTCAGCCCCTCACGGGCCGTTTGCACTTCATGGTGCTCATTGATGCTTCCTCTAAATGGTCCAATGTTTGCTTTGTCAACATGGAACCATGCCTTTGCAAAATTGATCTCACAGATCATACAAATGAGGAATAATTTCTGGATTATCGTATAAAGTCTATTCGAATGGACAACGCCGGAGAATTTACTTCAAAGGCGTTCGATGATTATTGCATGGCAATGGGAATCAAAGTTGAGCACTCGGTACCACATGTTCATACACAAAATGGACTTGCCGAGGCATTGATTAAAAGAATTAAATTCATTGCCCGACCGCTCCTTCAGTGTTGTAATTTACCAACTACTTGTTGGGGCCACTCGGTGTTACACACGGCTAATCTCATCAACTTTCGACCGTCGGCCTACAACATCCACTCTCCTGTTCAACTTGGCGCAAGGGTCGGCACCAAAAATTTCCCACCTTCGTAGGTTCGGTTGCCGTGTATATGTACCAATACCACCCCTCGCCGATCGGGCGATGGGCCCGCTCCGTAAGTCGGGATATACGTTGGTTATGAGATCGTGTCCATAATCGTGTATCTGGACCCCATGACAGTGATGCCACACGGCTCGCTTTTGTTGATTGCATTTTGACGAGGATCTTTTCCCGACTTTAGGGGAGAGAATCAACCCTTGATGCTAAAAGTCGAGAAATCACGTGGCAAGCCACGGGATCCACGCTCATGACCCGCGACCGCCGAGGCGAGAGAGAAGTCCAAAAGATAATAGATTTGCGCCTTTAGCAAATCAACTGCCTCGACCACTTTAGTGACTTAAAGATCGTGACAAAATCAAGTGTGCACGCACGCAATGCACCGGAAAGGGTTGAAATACCGAAGAAAAATGATGGTATACCCGCTCCCGTCCAAAGGCCTAAAAGGACGAGAAATCCGCTTCTCAAATCCCAAGTACTCGGGACGCCTGACGAAAAGGATAAGAGAGATTTATTGCAGCTGTCGCCAAAGTACCCCAAATTGAAACGGGAGCCGGGCCGAGACTGCACAAGCACGGAAAATTCAGTGCACGAAATTCCAGACTTAAACTTTCCCATAGGGGAAACACCTGGGGAGATGTGAGTGCACACATCGGGCGCTGAAATCTAAAGGACCTTGCTCCCATGATGGGAAATTTGGTAGAGCAAGTGTTTGCGCCAGATGCGCTCCCTGATGAAATGGCCATAAATTATATTTATACGGGGGAGTCCCTAAACCGAGCAACGGTGATTGTCGACATTAACTTTGCTACGAAAATTGCCTCGATCATAGATCTTGACCCTGAGCCTAACACGCTCGCTGATTGCAAGAAAAGGTAGGATTGGAAAGATTGGCGTGAGCAATTCTCGCCGAATTATTATCTCTCAACAAAAGGAAGGTGTTCGGACGGTTTGTCGAACTCCTCCCCACATTCGCCATTGGCCATAGGTGGGTTTTTGTTCGAAAGAGAGATGAAAATAATAAGGTAGTACGGTACAAAGCAAGGCTCGTCGCTCAAGGGTTCACTCAACGACTGTGTGTCAATTCCGAGGAGACTTATTCCCGGTCATGGATGGAGTTACCTTTAGATACTTGATCTCGATGGCGTAAACATGGGCTTGAAAATGAAACTAATGGATGTTGTCACTGCCACTGTATGGTAACTTGGATTCGAACATATACATGAAGGTTCCAGAAGGTATCCCTGTTCGAACCATGATAGAGCAAACATGGGTCTATACGGTGTCCAACTTCAAAAGGCATTGTACGGACTCGCAGACGATGCGGTAGAATGTGGTACAATCGCTAAGCGATTTCCTTCATGAGAAGGGCTACACGAGCAATAAAGATTGCCCATGTGTTTTTATCTGACGATCCCAAGATGGATTCTCAGATAATCTTGGTGTACGTGGACGATTTAAACATAATCGGTACACACGAGGATATTGAGGAAGCGAGTTCCTACCGATGTCGGAATTCGAGATGAAGGATTTGGGTAAAACCAAGTTCTGTCTAGGTGCGCAACTTGAACATTCCCTGATGGGATTCTAGTGCACTACCGGCCTACACCCGGAAGGTGTTGGAAAGATTTGGATTTGATAAGGCATATCCTTCTAAGACCCCGATGGTCGGGAGGTCTTCTGACCAGACAAGGACCCATTCGGGCCAAAGGAAGAGGGGAGGAAACTCGGGACTAGAGGTTCCTTACCCGAAAGTGCGATTGGAGCACTCATGTATCTCGCAAAGCGTACACGGCGAGACATTGCGTCATTGCCGCTTTGTTTAAGTAGGTACGATTACGAACCTACCAAAAGACATTGGAAAGGTGTCAAGGACGCCTTCCGGTACTGCAAGGGACCAAAGATCTTGGCCTCTTTTATAAAAGGAATCAGGACTTATCTATTATAGGCTATGCCGATCTTTGGGTACCTATCGGACCCGCATGATTGCAAATCGCAGATCGGATATGTTTTCCTTTGTGGTGGAACTGCGTTTTCTCGGAAATCGTCCAAGCAAACACTTGTGTCGACTTCCACAAACCACTCGGAAATCATGGCACTATTCGAAGCGTCGAAAGAGTGTGTATCGCTTCGGCGGATGATCGACCACATTCAGCAGACATGTGGCCTGAACACCATACAAACCCCTACCATTATCTATGAAGATAATGCTGCTTGTGTTGCACAAGTCCAGATGGGTTATGTGAAGAGTAACCTCACTAAGCATATTAGTCCCAAGTTCTTCTATGCACATGAGCTGCAGCAGTTGAATGAGGTGAAAGTTTTGCATACTAAGTCTTGTGACAATCTTGTCGATATGTTCACTAAATCATTACCGCATCAACCTTAGAGAGGTGTAGCGTGGAATCGGTATGATGAGACTTAGAGAGATGCAAGGTTCAGTGGGGAGAAACTTCACAAACTCGTCGCTAAAATCTCAATCCCGATGATCGAGTACTCAACTTGATGGTTGAGTGGATTGTACTCTTTTCCCTTGAGTGAGTTTTCCGATGTTTCTCACACGAGGTTTTTGACGAGGCAATTCGTGCAATACAACAACGTATACTATGTGCTCTTTCTCCATATTTTTTCCCACTGGTTTTTTCGGAGTTTTGAGGCATGGATATACGGATAATTACCCAAGGGGGAGTGTTGGGAAACCGGGTCATCCGGAGGGTGGCGGCGGCCGCGTGCTAAACGCACGGGCTAGCCCCTCCCGTTCCCCTCGTATCGTTAAGTGGGTACTTATCCCTTGACCCCCTTTTCCCTATATAAAGCACCGAGGAGCCATCATTGTAATCCCTGATCATTGATTAATAAAGCTGGTCTCCTCATATCTCTCTGTGTCATTTACTTTCGCGTGTATGACTACTTCGACTACTTCATCTACGACGCTCGCTCCCGCTCCGCAACCTTGGACCGGACTTGCCGGCAGGAGTTGCGGAACACACTTGACCCACTCGTCTGATGCGTATAGCTGGGCTGGATGCCTCAGTCGCTTGTCGAGCCGAACCACCTCCTGGGCTTCGTTGGTTGGGCTGTCACCTGTAGTAGCCCGTGGTTTAGCCTTAACAACGCCTCAGCAAATTACGCCGACCCCACACGCCCACCTGTGCGCAGCTGCTCCCTCTGCTCCTTGGCGCCGCTTAACTGCTGTCTGCTTTGTGCATCGCTAGCCAGTACTACTGTTAAACGTTTGGAGTTGCCTACCTACGCATCTGACACCTCATTAATCTCCTATATCTCCAGTAGTACAACCAGGTCGCTTCTAGTAGCACACTCTGGTTTAATCCTGTTATCCTCTTGTTACGTGTGTATACTTGTTGGTAACCGGCCTGGTCAAAGGGAAGAAAAGAGAGAAGAAAGAGCAAAAAAAAAAGGAAAGAGCAAGAAAACAAAAAGAGAAAACAAATTTTCTTTTGAAAAAAAAACAGAGAAGAAAAAGCAAGACAAAAAAGTTCAGGCCGGTTAGCATCTTTTGGAATATCTTTTATTGTCCAGAAACTTTACTTTGTTCGTATACGTGATATCTGCTGGACATTTTTCTGCTCTAGGTTTTCATACACTGCCATTTATACCTCACTTATATCTAGCTATTTAGAGCTGTCATATTTTCACTGGCTTCCTCTCATTTGATTCAGTATCTAGGATTAGATTATTTTATCTCTTACTAGTCGACTGCCAGCACTAGTTAGAAGTTTGAGCAATTATTCAACTTGCATTGCTTTTTGCTAAATTGTGCCACTAATATTGTGAGTTGAGAAGCCTTTGTCAAGCTACACTTTTTCTATCAATAAGTACAGGTTCCGGCTCTACTGATTCCTGGTTATCGCTCCATCCAATCTTCATCAGTAGTTTGAAGCCAACACCAACGCGTCGATCACCACCTGTTGCATTGGTAAGAACAAGTAATAATTTGATACTAAGTTTAAGTGTGAGCGAATTTTGTCCACCACATCCTGTTAGTTGATAGGGATTATACATTGTGTTTTTTCTCTTTCGCTAACAATGGCACAGGATCAACCCACATTGGAGGGCCTCACCACGGATGTGAAAGTCACCAACGAGCGTCTCGCCCAACTTGAGGGTGCTCAGATTGCGGCCGAAGAGAGGCTCAAGGCCATAGAGGATGCACAGGGTGTTGCGAACACACAGCTAAAGGATATCTTGTCACGTCTTGACGAGTTGTGGACTGCAGACCCCATCAACAACAATGCGGATCCTCGCAACTCCACGGGTGGCGCCGCTATTTCGCGAGCTCGGCGTGTGCCCATGGGTCATCCACAACACCCAGCTGCTGCCAATGATGCCGCCACCATAAACCAACACCAACAAATTCCTCCCCGCGTCGAGCAACATGGGGACAACTATGAGGATTATTCTGGTGACACCGAAGACGACCAAATGGTCAACCACCATAATGTCCGTGCTCATCGACAACTACGTTTCAACCGTCAAGGTATGGCACGAGCTCCACACAGGTATGATGTTCGAGATTATGACCACTCTAGTGCTAAAATTAAATTTACTATGCCTGCTTTCAATGGTAAATATAATCCAGATGTCTATCTTGATTGGGAACTTTCTGTTGAACAAAAATTTGCATGTCATGATATTCCTGAAAACCAACGAGTTAGGGCAGCCACTAGTGAATTTACAAACTTCGCTTCCATGTGGTGGAGTGAATATTGTCGTATTAATGCAAATAATATACCTACTACTTGGGATGCTTTAAAACGAGCTATGCAACAATGTCATGTTCCTTCATATTATGCTCGTGATAAACTAAATGAATTGCAACGTTTAAAACAAGGTAGCAGTTCTGTAGATGATTATTATCAAGAATTGCAAACTGGCTTAGTGCGATGTGGATTAGTTGAAACTGACGATGCTATGATGGCTAGATTTTTAGGTGGTTTGAATCGTGATATTCAGGATATCTTGGACTATAAGGAATACAACTCTATTACTTGTTTGTTTCATTTTGCTTGTAAAGCTAAAAGGGAAGTACAGGGACGACACAACAAGGGACGAGGTAACTTTTCTGCAGGTCGTCGCTCATCATGGACACCCTCTCCTACTGTTCCATCCACTACTGAGTCTACACCACCTATCTTGAACAATGGTGCACACCCATCAAGTTCAAAATCAGCTCCACAATCATCCGAGGCTTCGAAAGCAATGTCTATAGCACCCACCACTTCATCTGGACGCACAAGGGACATGAAGTGTCATATATGCAAAGGTGGCGGACACTTGATGAAGTACTGCCCAAATAAACGGACATTCATTGTGCGGGAAGATGGTGAGTACTCCTCTGCTAGCAGTGATTTGGATGAAGAGACACATGCTATGCTTGCCACTAATAATGCAGGTGACACTAAGGAACAAGACATGGAGGAGATACATGTTAATGCTGAGATGGCAGATAAATACCCAAGTCTTGTAACCATGCGAGTACTTAGTGCCTAGGTGGGGAATGTCGAGATGCATCAACGCCATAATATTTTTCAAACTATGTTTGTTGTCAAAGGGCGTTGCGTTCGTGTAATCATTGATGGTGGAAGCTGCAATAATTTGGCGAGTATAGAGATGGTAGAGAAGCTTTGCCTCACCACTACGAGACACCCCCATCCATATTACATCCAATGGTTCAAAGGATTGTGGTAAGTTGAAGGTAACGTGTCGTGTGAGAGTTCATTTTACACTTGGTTCATACCATGATTATGTTGATTGTGATGTTGTACCTATGCAAGCTTGTTCTTTATTGTTAGGTCGACCTTGGCAATATGATAATAGCGTTGTTCATCATGGTAGACCAAATTCATATGCTCTCATGTTATAAGGAAGAACTATTAACTTGCTACCCATGACTCCAGATGAGATAGTAAAAGATGAGAAACCGAGAACTCAAATGTATAATGGTAAGAAATAATAAAGCATCTAGTAGTAATCAATCTGACGTTGTGCATGCGTTGCTCGCTTTTAATTCTACTTTTTATGATTTGGGCATGCCAACCGGTGATATATCTACTGGATCCACCACTATGTTGGATTGTACATAAGAGAACATCGTTGCTCTAAGTGCCCCTGATATTCATGCTATTTCATTTCTTATACCTGTTGCACCGATGGTCCAATATTACGAATAATTTTATCAGGGGACATGCTTCGCTTAAATTTGCACATCTAGTAGCTTGTTTTGCCCTGTTTGGTTTGCTCGGTTTTATAAATTGCAGATTATGGAAAGCCGAGGACGGCTTTGTTATCAAGAAAGGGAGGATGATGTGGACATAGCCATTACAGATACGTCTACAAATATTACACGACATATTTTTCAGGTGATTTCTAGTAATAAATATTTAATTATTTGTTTTAATAACAAGCACAAATATACTACAAATTTATTTATTGTATGCAGAATTAAAGAAGATTTTGACAAGGACATACATGCTATGGAAACAACTACTATCATCTCAAGATTTTATTACCAGAAACAAATCCAACATATATGCATTAATGCCACGCTCCAAAATGAGCTAGTTTCATGCAATGCAACATGCAACGTGGGAGTGCCCATTGCCTCTACGCATGTGTTTGCATGCCTCCAGAAGCAGCCACGTAGATGGGCTTGGGCCTTAATTGCTCATGTGACGCCGGGTGCCAGGAGGAGTGTCCAAGGTGGGCTGTTGCTACACGGCCTAGTCCGTCCGGGCTTTGGAGCCGCAGTCGGCTTCATCTACCTTTAATAAATAGCTACTCTACGTTAGGGTTTAGACTCGGGTTTTGTTTAGAGAAGTTTAGCTATATTGCTACTTTTATTTGTCTTCGCTCGTAGCGGCTAGTGCGACCATCAAGACATCCTATCGGAACGCCATCTTGTGAGATTAATCCCATCTAGCATATTCGCAATTTTGAGATTGCTTGGCTATTATTTTCTTGCATGTTCTTTGATTTGCTTGCAGGAAAAATCCTTCGTGGATAGGTCGATCGTGCCATTGGCTCGGTCGATATCGCCGTGGAGTTGGTTCAGCGATTGCCGTGGATATCAGTCGTGTACGGTTCTCCCTGTACGGTTGGTAGCCGGATCGTGAGGGTCAAGTCCCACCAAAAATCGTAGTTATCTCTCTCTCTCTCTCTTTGAAAGATCGGGTCCCCAGTTCACATCAACCTCCCTATGCTCATGTGAATCCATATCCATCATGGGACATGTATGATAAGGGGCACACAATCCATCTTATCTTAGACCGTCTCACCAACATTTTGTAGCTCCAAGAAGATCGACATTTGATGAACAATCACCTGTCAAAGACCGTTTCAATCATAAGGAATCGGTCCGGAGCTCAAGGAACAAGAAAGAGATGGTCAAGCAAGCTTACCATGTTAAAAAAGATGGTCGTAATAGTGCTACTTTAGATTTGATCTCAAATGAAAAAGAGCCCATTAAAGTGTTGACATTAGCTACTAAAGGCAATGAGATGAAGCAATCAACTGTTGAGAGTCAAAGTGACAAATCTAAAGAAAATAAGTTGAGAGTGCACAAGGCCAAAATAGAATTGCCATTGATCGAAACACAATCACAGCTGGGGTGACCACTCAGCTTATCATTGGCAAAATAAGAAATTGCAAAAACTTAGTGCACAAGAACTTGAGGAAAGGTGCAACATCCCAAATTTTCAATTTGGAATGTTAAACATAGGTCATTCATGCATATCATATTTTATTGCATTCTCGTTCCGCAATCCTCGAAATCCTAAGCAACTCAAGGACCCTCGGAGAGAGTTGGGGATTTTCCGGTTTTCATATTTGATTCCTATCAAATAGTGAAACGAGGATTTTTTATTTTAATTATTTTTCTCTCCGAAAAATATTTCATATTAAAAATATATGAGAGGAGATAATATGACTTCTCCAAAACAATTGAAATATTGGAGAAAAAATATTAAAATCATTTATTTGATTTTATTTGGATTTTATTTGCATTTGCAAAATTGCACATTTTCAAAATTGCATTTTAGGGCCAAGAAAATGTTCATCTCGTTCTAAATATCTCATTAGACGGTGAAAATTCGTTTTGACATTTTTAGGTTTTTATTTTATTTTTTTAGGATTTTATTTCTGTCGGCGAAATTATTTTAAAAAAAACCCGCGCCTAAGGCCCAGCCGAGCCAGGCCGGCCTCACACCGCCTCACATGAGCGCCTTTGTCATGAAGATTCTCCGCGCCTTGCCCCCTCCCAAGTCGCCCGCCTCCTTATATACGCCACGCCTCGACCCCACCACCACACCACCACCGCCGAAAGCGGCCGCCGGCCGCTTGCCGCCAAGGCCGCCGAGCCGCCTAACCCGCCGGAGCCCCTCGCCGGAGGTACCGCGCCGATCCATCGCCGCCGGTTTTTTTAAATCCGTTCGGTTTTTTTTTTTTGGAAACTCTAGTCGGTTTTTTTAGATCGGTTCGCCGGTTTTTTCTCGGTTCTTTTAGCGGACGTTCGTCCATACGATCGTTTAAACGAACGGTTTTCGCCCGTTAGTCACAGCTAACGAATGCTCGTTCATTAGTCTGTTCCTCAGTTTTCTTTTTATCCGATTTATCCGCGATTATTTTCGGTCGCGATTTCTGATCCGATCTTAGTTTCTGTTTATCTTTTCGCTCGTCAGTCGGAATCAGGCGATTCAAGCGCCTAGAGTTTCGTCTCGAGATCCTCTTTTTGTTTAATCAACTTAAACAAGATTTTGGTACTGTAAAAATTGACCTTTGTTCAGATTAGTAAATGGATCTTGTTTCTTTCGCCGTTTGAGTTTCGTTGCTCCGTTTGATTTGATTCTTTTTGCGAACCGGAGTTCTCAAGTTGAACTTTCTGGTCAACCTCTTTTATTTGAGTTTTGCTTGTGCATCTTTGCTTGTTGCTGATGTATGTTATTGTTTGCTTGCGATAGAATTCCCGGAGTGCGAAGCGTGTTACTACGAGTCTCTAGGATTCGCGGATCGTCAGCAAGGCAAGTAACACATTGATCATACTCTTTTCATACCCAATTTTTATGCATTAGTTCAACCCTCAAACATTGCATGATTAGGATGTCATTAACTTGTGGGTTGGGAAGTAGTTGATGAGGTAGAACCTATTGCCCTGTTACTATCAAATCCTTGGGAGTTACTTCTACGCGTTGCTTATATTGCTATGCTATGCTCAGAGCGTGGTTTGGGTTTGAGTGAATCCATGACAGATGTGAGATTGTTAATTAATGGTTCAACTTAAGGTGGCAACTTAAATTAACATCCTGGGTGGATTGAGGCACCTGGGGAACCCAGTGTTGTCTGTATTTTTCTTGGAAATCCCGGGGTACCCGTGTGATCTTCCTATGGACCGCCACCCAGGCTCAAAGGGAACTGAGATGATTCATGCTAGAAACTTCCGTGTGCAGCCACAAGCTATTATGGGCTCTAGCATAGTTGAGTAAGTTACGTGAAGCTCTTGAAGAGGTAGATCAGCAGGTAGTGGGTTTTGTAGGTTTGGTATGGTCTACCCGGAGTAGAGAGTTAATGTTTCTGAAAGACTATGTCTTGGTCATCCGTTTCTCAAACACCATGTAGTGCGAGAAATCCAACGCAGGAGATCGAGTCTTGTGGGGAAAAGTGCGCAAACCTCTACAGAGTGTACAATCTAATCATGGTTAGCCGTGTCCGGTTATGGACAATCTTGAGTATCTAGTACTTGGGTTATCACATGTATCTCATCACTCTTAATTAATATTGTTGGGTTGTTAATTACTTTAATTGGGATTGAGTTGGGGTTATACCTTCTCAATGTTTCAACCACCATGATAGTTAAAATAAAATCTATTCATTTGTTGTAGGGAAAAATTGGCTTTTCGCAAAAACTATAACCATAGAGCTTTCCACCAGCCAAATATGCATGTAGTGATAGCATTATCCTATTCTTGCTCTACTGTGTTATATTGCCAGCA
This sequence comes from Aegilops bicornis, assembly GCA_021605145.1. Taxonomy (NCBI): domain Eukaryota; kingdom Viridiplantae; phylum Streptophyta; class Magnoliopsida; order Poales; family Poaceae; genus Aegilops; species Aegilops bicornis. The sequence goes on from CM038670.1 coordinate 580,403,859, forward strand.
TATTCCATGTGCTGACCCGTTTTCGGGCTGCAACATATTATGTTGCAAACTTTTCAAACGAGGAGTAAGGTTCGTTAGGTCGTTGTCGTGAAGCTCAGCTATGCCGTTGGAGTTGATGGACTCACTTTATCTTCCAAGCCTTCCGCTGTTATCGCATTAGATGGCCTTAAGCCATATTATTGTAATAAGTTCTCTTTGAGACATTCGATGTAATAAGTGTGTGATTGCTACTCTGTTATAAATCATTCGAGTACGTGTGTGTCAAAGCATTCTTGATCCAGGATGACATCGAAGCACGAGACTTGACCATCTCGAGGTCGGGTCGCTACAAGATGGTATCAGAGCACACGCTGAGTGTAGGACACGACCACTAAGATAAACCATAGGTCACTCTTCTCTACTCATTTCTGACTCCTCTCCAATTTTCCACTCTTTAGGATGACGGAGATGAAGAACAAGTTTGCGCAACCAGATGAAGACACACCTTTTGGACGCCACTTGAAGGAAGTCACTAGATACTTGAACATTGGAATACCAAGTTTCGCCGGGACATACAACGCCACCTTACTAGAAGAGGAGCGCTGGATGATTCAAGTACAAGTTCCAGGAAGGACGCTCGCCAACTTCTAAATCCATAGAATTTTCTTTGAAGCACCCACCGGAGTCTAGGCAAGAGCATGGCAGCCCACATTACCATGGGACGCATTGGAGAAGTCTACAACAGGGAACTTAAGGACACTATCTATCAAATATGTGGGCGCCGAGACGAGCAATGGGAAGTAATCAGCACTAGGAAGGATAGATCCATTGCAGCTTTCATCCAGGAACTAAACCAGCACATTCGACGGCAGGAGAACCAGATGTGCGTAGACATGATGGAATTGAAGAAGGCAAAGACCAGGATCATCGAGCTGGAGGAAGAACTCAAGTTTACACACGATGGATATGAGGAATAAATCAAGACACTACTGGAGAAGAACGACGACGTGGTTAAGAAGATCGGAGTATTCATGGAGGACCAGCACCGGGAGAAGAAGACGACGACCCCACTTGCCCGGACAACTACATCATCACCGACGACACCGATTCTGATCCTAGTGATGATGACTATGAAGATGAAGCTGGAGCAGACATCATGGATTCTTCCACCGATCAAAATTTCTAGATGACCACCATATATTAGTAGTATTCCCCCATGTATTTAGTAGTAGCTGAGCACTTTTGCGATAGTTCTAGACTGTTTGTATGCCCTTGCTTGATTGATTGAGTGAAATGATGGTATTTGTCTCATGTGCATATGGGTAGTGCTTCTCGTTAGACCTTTTTTCCATTCTAATCTCTTCCATCTAAACCCATCAGATGCCTCCGAGACGTGACACCGGTTTTGCTTTCCCACCGGAGCTCACCCAGTTGATCCAGCAGCAGAATGCCTTGATGCAATTGCTAGTTCAGAACCAGGGCAACAACAACAACAACAACAACAACAACAATAACCCGCCGCCAATGGACAACCTAGCCCGTTTTCTAAGGTTACAGCCGCCGGTGTTTTCCAAAGAGCACCGAGCCTATAGTTGCTGATGATTGGCTACGCCGTATTGGAAGGGAGTTGATCACCGCAGGTTGCACAGATGCTGAGAAGGTGCGCTTTGCCGCACACCAATTGGATAGACCAGCAGCCTCATGGTGGGAGAATTACACGGCTACCTTTCCTATAGCCAATGTTACTTGGGACCAGTTTCAGCAAGCCTTCCGCACAGCCCATGTCTCAACTGGAGCTATGCAAATGAAGAAGCGGGAGTTCCGCAACTTACGCCAAGGGAACCGCATCGTGGCTCAAGACGTGGATGATTTTAGCAAGTCGTCACGCTATGCCCACGATGATGTGGCCACAGATGCCGCGAAGCGAGGAGAAGTTTATGGAAGGGATGAATGATGAGATGAGCATGCAGTTGATGGTAGCAACCTTCAACAACTACCAGAGTTGGTAGATAAGGCTCTTATGATTGAAGGAAGCAAAGAAATTGAGAGCCGTAGAAGAGGAAGTATGGAGAAGGGAAGTATAACTCAGGAGCTCAGCAGAAGCCTCGCTTAACCCCGAATTCGGGAGGACTTGTTCATAACCATGGAGGTCACAACCACACTGGAGGAGGATCGCATAACCACAATGGTGCTAAGAATGGAAATGGGAACAGAGCTAACAACGATCAGAACCGCCCCAATCCAGCTACACCCGCCAAAAGAGACCTAAGTCAAGTTACTTGCTTTAAGTGCGGGAAGACAGGGCACTATGCCAATGATTGCCATGAAGGAAGGAATGGAAATGGAAATGGGAGCGCTGGGAAGAAGCCTAATCCATTCAACAAACGACAAGTGAACCACATTAACGTGGAGGAGGTTGAAGAGCAACCGGACGCGGTAATGGGTAAGTTTTTGGTTAAGTCATTTACCGCTCTTGTTCTTTTCGATACTGGTGCATCACATTCATACATATCAAGGGGATTTGTGGATAATTTTAAACTACCAACCCAAACCCTTAGGACCCCTCTTTTAGTGAGCTCGCCTGGAGCAGAGTATATGGCTAGCCGATGGTGCAACCAGATACCCCTAATCATTGGTACCCATGTTTTTCCGTCCGACCTAGTTATCTTGGAGTCACAAGGATTGGATGTGATATTAGGTATGGACTGGATGTCAAAGTATGGAGGAAGCATTGACTGTGCTAGTAAATCAATTTATCTCACCACCCCGGGGGAAAAAAGATTAAGTATGTATCTAGGCATGTCCCTAGGAGGAGCCAAGTGAATGCCCTCACGGGAGTTGTACAGGAGGAAGTGCCTGTAGTGAAGGATTACCCAGATGTTTTCCCAGAAGAGTTACCCGGCATACCACCAGATAGAGACATTGAGTTTTTGATAGAGCTACTGCCAGGTACGGGGCCAATATCTAAGAGACCCTATCGGATGCCCGCAAATGATCTGGAGGATATTAAGAAATAGATCAAGGAGTTATTGGAAAAAGGTTACATTCGAAGGAGTTCATCACCTTGGGGAGCTCCAAAGATTTTTGGTTGAGAAGAAGGACAAATCACTAAGGATGGTTGTTGATTATCGAGCCTTGAATGAGGTAACGATTAAGAACAAGTACCCACTGTCGATGATCAATGATCTGTTTGATCAGCTGCAAGGAGCTAAGGTGTTTTCGAAGATTGATCTACGATCAGGATACCATCAGTTGAAGATCCGAGAGAAGGATATATCAAGACAGCGTTTACCACGCGGTATGGACTATACGAGTATACGGTCATGTCGTTTGGACTGACTAACGCCCCTGCCTATTTCATGAGCATGATGAACAAGTTGTTCATGGAGTATTTGGACAAGTTTGTTGTTGATATTATGGTATACTCGAAGAATGAAGAGGAGCACAAGGAGCATTTGCGTTTAGTTCTCAAGAAACTCGGGGAACACTAGTTATACGCCAAGTTCAGCAAGTGCGAGTTTTGGTTGAAGGAAGTTGGATTCCTTGGGCATGTTATATCGGGAGAAGGTATAGCGATGAGACCCCAAAGAAGGTTCGATCACTCACTTGAATGGTTGGCACCCACTTGATTAGCGAGATCCGCAGTTTCCTTGGACTCGCAGGATACTATCGGAGATTCATTGAGAATTTTTCCAAGATTGCAAAGCCAATGACTAAATTATTGAAGAAGGATACTAAGTTTAAATGGACAGAAGATTGCGAGGCAAGTTTTTAGGAGTTGAAGAAACATTTGACTACCGCCCCAGTGCTAACATTGCCAGATATACATAAGGATTTCAAGTTTATTGCGACGCCTCTCGCTTAGGACTTGGATGTGTGCTTATGCAGGACGGAAGAGTTGTTTCGTATGCCTCACGACAACTAAAACCCCATGAGTTGAACTATGCCACGCATGATTTGGAGCTAGCAGTCGTAGTGCATGCATTGAAGACTTGGAGACATTATCTTATTGGAAACTGTTGTGATGTGTACACGGATCATAAGAGTTTGAAGTACATTTTCACCCGAAAGGAGCTGAACCTTAGGCAGAGAAGATGGTTGGAGCTTATAAAGGATTACGACATGAAGCTACACTATCATACAGGAAAAGCCAATGTCGTACCAGACGCTTTGAGCCGGAAGAGTTATGCCAATATCCTTGAAAGAAAGGGATTGCCGAAGGAGTTAGCTAAGGATATCATGGAACTTCGGTTGGAAATTTTTCCAAGAGGTTTCGTTGCAACAATGGAGGTTCAGTCGACATTGTTGGATAAGATTCGGGAAGCTCAGAAGGATGACAAAGAGATTGCCGAGATAAAGGAGAAGATGAGCAAAAGAAAGGCCAAAGGTTTTCGTGAGGATGAGCACGATACCTTATGGTTTGAGGATCGATTTTATGTGCCCAATAACCCAGAGATCAGGAAGTTAATACTTCAGGAGGCTCATGACTCACCATACTCGATACACCCCGGAAACACCAAGATGTATTTGGATTTGAAGGAACGTTTCTGGTGGACTGGTATGAAGAAGGATATTGCCGAGTATGTAGCTCTATGTGATGTATGCCAGAGAGTGAAGGCAGAGCATCAAAAGCCAGGGATCATATGACCTATGCCGATACCCGAATGGAAGTGGGATAAACTTGGCATGGAATTTATCACCGGACTACCTAGGACCAAAACAGGATATGATTCAATATGGGTAGTAGTTGATCATTTGACCAAAGTGGCTCACTTTATCCCAGTGAAAACCACCTATACAAGTGCGAAGTTGGCCAAGATATATATGTCCAGGATCGTATGTCTGCATGGAGTTCCAAGGACCATCGTATCAGATAGAGGAACCCAGTTTACTTCAAAGTTTTGGCATCAGTTACACCAGACCTTGGGTACGAGGTTGGAGTTCAGTACAACATTTCACCCGCACACAGATGGACAGACCGAGAGAGTTAACCAGATACTGGAAGATATGTTGAGAGCCTGTGCGCTAGATTATGGATCTAGTTGGGATGACAATTTGCCTTACGCAGAGTTCTCATATAACAATAGCTACCAAGCCAGTTTGAAGATGGCACCGTTCGAAGCTCTGTATGGACGCAGATGCAGAACGCCGTTGATGTGGGATGAGGTAGGAGGCCGACAGCTGTTTGGACCAGACTTGATCAAGGAGTCCGAGGAGAAAGTTAAGTTAATTCGAGATAGACTGAAGATTGCTCAGTCCAGACAGAAGAGTTATGCAGACTCGAAATGCAAGGAGGTAACTTATGAAATTGGAGATAGAGCATATTTTTGAGTATCACCCTTGCGAGGAGTGAAACGTTTTGGAGTTAAGGGAAAGTTAGCCCCGAGATTTGTAGGACCGTATCGTGTTTTGGAACGGATGGGAGAAGTTGCCTACAAGCTGGAATTACCTGAAGGACTGTCAGGAGTTCACGATGTGTTCCACATCTCACAGTTGAAGAAGTGTCATGCTGAGATGGCTGATATACCGTTAAAAGATACAGTACCCTTGGAGGCAATTCAGTTGGACAGTGATTTGACTTATGAGGAGAAGTCAGTTAAGATTCTTGAGTTTGCCAGCAGAGTCACCCGCAGCAAGGTTATTAAGTTTTGCAAAGTTCAGTGGAGCCACCATACCGAGGATGAAGCCACCTGGAAATGAGAGGATGATCTTCGCAAAGACCACCCACACCTATTCTCTAGCCAACCCGAATCTCGAGGGCGAGATTCATCTTAAGGGGGGTAGGCTTGTAACATCCCAAATTTTCAATTTGGAATGTTAAACATAGGTCATTCATGCATATCATATTTTATTGCATTCTCGTTCCGCAATCCTCGAAATCCTAAGCAACTCAAGGACCCTCGGAGAGAGTTGGGGATTTTCCGGTTTTCATATTTGATTCCTATCAAATAGCGAAACAAGGATTTTTGATTTTAATTATTTTTCTCTCCGAAAAATATTTCATATTAAAAATATATGAGAGGAGATAATATGACTTCTCCAAAACAATTGAAATATTGGAGGAAAAATGTTAAAATCATTTATTTGATTTTATTTGGATTTTATTTGCATTAGAAAAATTGCACGTTTTCAAAATTGCATTTTAGGGCCAAGAAAATGTTCATCTCGTTCTAAATATTTCATTTAGATGGTGAAAATTTGTTTTGGCATTTTTAGGTTTTTATTTTATTTTTTTAGGATTTTATTTCTGTCGGTGAAATTATTTAAAAAAACCTCATACCGATCGGGCCTAAGGTCGAGCCGAGCCAGCCCGCTCCTGACCTCATGTAGCCTTGGCCGCCGTCGCCGACTCGGACATGAGTCCGAGACGGACTCCGCCGCCTTGCCCCTCCCAAGTCGTCGTCCCCTCCTTATATCGCGCCGCCCACCACCACCACACCGCGCCACCGCCACTGGCCGCCCGCCTGTTGTCGCCCGCCATTGCCGCCGCTTGCCGCCTGCCGCCGAGCCCCGCCGCCCAACCCCGCCTCGCCGGAGGTACCGCGCCGATCTGTCGCCGCCGTTTTTTTTAAATCGTTCGGTTTTTTTAGAAATCCTAGTCGTTTTTTTAGATCGGTTCGCCGGTTTTTTCTCAGTTCTTTTAGCGGACGTTCGTCCGTACGATTGTTTAAACGAACGGTTTTCGCCCGTTAGTCACAGCTAATGAACGCTCGTTCATTAGTCTGTTCGTCAGTTTTCTTTTTATCAGATTTATCCACGATTATTTTCGGTCGCGATTTCTGATCCGATCTTAGTTTCTGTTTATCTTTTCGCTCGTTAGTCGGAATCAGGCGATTCAAGCGCCTAGAGTTTCGTCTCGAGACCCTCTTTCTGTTTAATCATCTTAAACAAGATTTTGGTACTGTAAATTTGACCTTAGTGCAGATTAGTAAAAGGATCTTGTTTCTTTCGCCGTTTGAGTGTCGTTGCTCCGTTTGATTTGATTCTTTTTGCAAACCAGAATTCTTAAGTTGAACTTTCTGGTCAACCTCTCTTATTTGAGTTTTGCTTGTGCATCTTTGCTTGGTGCATATGTATGCTATTGTTTGCTTGCGATGGAATTCCCGGAGTGCGAAGCGTGTTACTACGAGTCCCTAGGATTCGCGGATCGTCAGCAAGGCAAGTAACACATTGATCATACTCTTTTCATACCTAGTTTTTATGCATTAGTTTAACCCTCAAACATTGCATGATTAGAATGTCATTAACTTGTGGGTTGGGAAGTAGTTGATGAGGTAGAACCTATTTCCCTGTTACTATCAAACCCTTGGGAGTTACTTCTACGCGTTGCTTATATTGCTCTGCTATGCTCGTAGACGTGGTTTGGGTTTGAGTGAATCCATGACAGATGTGAGATTGTTAATTAATGGTTCAACTTAAGGTGGCAACTTAAATTAACATCTGGGTGGATTGAGGCACTGGGGAACCCGGTGTTGTCTCAGATTTTCTTGGAAATCCCGGGGTACCGTGTGATCTTCCTATGGACCGCCACCCATGCTCAAAGGGAACTGAGATGATTCATGCTAGAAACTTCCGTGTGCAGCCACAAGCTATTATGGGCTCTAGCATAGTTGAGTAAGTTACGTGAAGCCCTTGAAGAGGTAGATCAGCAGGTAGTGGGTTTTGTAGGTTTGGTATGGTCTACCCTGAGTAGAGAGTTAATGTTTCTGAAAGACTATGTCTTGTTCATCCGTTTCTCAAACACCATGTAGTGCGAGAAATCCAATGGAGGAGATCGACTCTTGTGGGGAAAAGTGCGCAAACCTCTGCAGAGTGTACAATCTAATCATGGTTAGCCGTGTGCCCGGTTATGGACAATCTTGAGTATCTAGTACTTGGGTTATCATATGTATCTCATCACTCTTAATTAATATTGTTGGGTTGTTAATTACTTTAATTGGGATTGAGTTGGGGTTATACCTTCTCAATGTTTCAACCACCATGATAGTTAAAATAAAATCTATTCATTTGTTGTAGGGAAAAGTTGGCTTTTCGCAAAAACTATAACCATAGAGCTTTCCACCAGCCAAATATGCATGTAGTGATAGCATTATCCTGTTCTTGCTCTACTGTGTTCTATTGCGAGCATATTCCATGTGCTAACCCGTTTTCGGGCTGCAACGTATTATGTTGCAGACTTTTCAGACGAGGAGTAAGGTTCGTTAGGTCATTGTCGTGCAGCTCAGCTATGCCGTTGGAGTTGATGGACTCACTTTATCTTCCAAGCCTTCCGCTGTTATCGCATTAGATGGCCTTAAGCCATATTATTATAATAAGTTCTCTTTGAGACATTCGATGTAATAAGTTTGTGATTGCTACTCTATTATAAATCCTTCGAGTACTATGTGTGTCAACATTACTGATCCAGGGATGACACTGAAGCACAGAGACTTGACCATCTGAGGTCGGGTCGCTACAAAAGGAATATGGCATGGGTTTCGAAAGGAAGTACCCAAAATAAGAATTATATGCAAGCTTCCATTACAAGAAGTACAATAAAAGTGAAGAGAGAAGGATGGAAGCAACAAACAATTAAGCTGAAGGTGTGCATCACAACATCAAAATCTTTGGTAAGCACATCATCCATTTTCTTCAACCATGCCGTTGATGCCTTTGCCATGGAATGCATCCCTAGGTATGGTCAATTACCCTCCATGGATTTATTTTTATCCATAGATGCAACATAATTTTCTATATCATGAGACGGTATTACCAAATCACTATACATTTGATTAGCTACAAGTTTGTTGCTGATCGAAAGAGCTGAAATACTTAATTTGTCATTTCTCTTGTTTATTTCGGCTATACATGCTTTGGTGGATGAATTCTACATGAACCTTATGGAGGTGGCCGATATTTATTTATCGCCCTAAGAATATGACAAAGCATGACCGGTGTAGTATTCTAACATCGTCCTTAGTTTGATTGGAGAGCAAGACAAGGTACATGTTCATGGAAATCTATACATATACCTATATTATACCTGCATGGAGTTAAGACATTATGACCGATGCCATTCAAATATTGTTGCATAGACCAATTCATAGCAAAATTGGTGAGTGGGCTTATGCTTTGATTTAATATGATTTGGCCTACAAATCTTTCAAATTTACGAGAGGTTAATCATTGTCAGTTTTATTATTGAGCATCGGATTTATGACATGCATAATATAGATATTAGCCTTGTCTCTTTAGTACTATGGAGATTATGTTTTGATGGTTGAATTCATAACAATGGCCAAGGTGTTGGTATTGTTTATATATCTCCTTATGGTGCTATTTTGTGAAGCCTCATGCCGCTTAAAAGAATTTTTGCACAATAATCAAAGCCGAATATGCAATGTTATTCGGTTTGGAGCTTTTTGTTGCCATAGGTGCTTCACACATTGAGGATTTCAGTGATTCCTTATGAGTAGTGTAACAAATATCCAAGGGTTATCAATGTTTTGACGAATTACTTATAGTTTACCTTGAGGTATGTCTAGATATAGAATTTACCTTAGGTTGATTTAGTATTGCTCGTAGATTTAGACATGACAAATGAAGACCAAATGAGTTGGCACAATAAGCATCCGACTATCATGTTGATCATGGTGCATTGCATATCTATCAATAGCCGATGCTTGGTCTCACCGACATAGGTAAGGCCAAACCAAAGCCCACTGCTTCGGCCACTAATGAAATTTTTATGCAAGCGGAAGCAAGTATTAGATGAAGTCCATTATTGGTTGTTTGTAAAATCCTAGCGAAAGGGTGAACAATATGGTTCGGAGGATGGCTTTGGGATACATATCTATGGAACTTTATCACCGGATTGTTAATGAAGTTTAGAAGATTTCGCCAAGTTTGCATCAAGAAGTTCACACAAAGCAATGGCCAATATATACTTATCGCCCTAAGCAGACATGGCCGATGGAGTGTTGACATCGTCCTTAGAGTAAATATGGCACAAGTTATTTTTCGTCACGCTAGCTTTGCAGAAAACAGGGGGGCATGTGTTGACGCTCAAAAATGGCACAATCGTAAAAGTTGCTTAAAGCTATGTCAAGATTAATTTAAACTTATGATTGAAAGTCACCATGGGATGACTCTTTTTAAGAAGATTAAGATGGATATGAAGATGGTTTAAAACGGAGTTCGGAAGCAATAGTTATGACAAGTTTAGAGATGTTCATGTTGACACCAGATTAAAGAATGGCACGAAATTCAATTAAGATGGCCTCTTATGGAAAATGTTTCAACACGAAAGTTGCGCATCTTGGCGAAACAGTTGATTTTGATATAAAAATCGTCCTAATCCGAGGTCGTATGCAATCTATGGAATCAAAACAAGGTCAGAAACAGAAGCTGCAGAGTCATTTCGGACCGACCGAGTTGATTTGACTCGGTGAGACCGAGTTGATCCATAAAATTACAGAAGGATACCGAGAGCTGGCAATGTTCACACGGTGGGACCGAAGCAAATCAATCGGTGAGACCGAGTTGATCCGGGAAATTATTACAGAAGGATATAGAGTTGGCAACGTTCACTCGGTGGGACCGAAACGAACCACTCGGTGGCTCCGAGTTGATCTGGAAAATTGCCAAATATTTCTGTGCGAGTTAGGTTAGGGTTTTTGATGTTTTGGACGAAATTTCTAGTCATTTTCTTGTACGGGAAGTTCAGCCGCCTCATAAATAGATGAGAGGTGACGGTCAATTGAACAACACACAATCAAACAAATCAATTACTACTTTTTTCGTGTTCATCTACTTTCTATCTCCCCCCTTTATCTTTTTTCTCGTTCTTCGTTTGTTCTTCATCTTTGAGGGCAGCGATCCACGAGGTCTTAGGGGCGATCAGGTCGACCTAGGGCAGCCCATAGACGCCGCTCGTTCAAACGGGGTCCCTCCCGGGCTTATGGGGTTTCGGGTTCTCAAAAAGCACCCACCAGATTACTTGCGTATCGTGCTTCCGGTTGGGTTTTCTTTAATGTGAGCTGCGGTGCATTACCTCTGATGTGGAGGGTACACGGTGACGTGTGCGAACAGTGGACAGGGCGTGGCGGAGCCCTACCCCCCAGCTCCCAAGCCCTCTCTGCTCAATACCGATCAGCAGTTGCTGCGCCGCCGCTGAAGCTCCCTTCTCCCAGTGTGATTTCTCTTTCCCATGTCCCGGGCGCTCTACAATCTCCGGCGACGCCTCCTCGCCCCAACCCTTCGACTCCTCCCATCGCCCTCGCACCGCCTCTTCACCACCACCACCACTCCGGCAACCCGCGCCCCTACCACCCCCGTGGCCGTCCTCTGGGACCTCGCCGCCTCCCGCCCGCCCTCCAAACTCCCACTCTACGACTCCGCCGTCCGCCTCCACCTCGCCGCCTCCTCCTTCGGCCGCCTCCGTTTCTCCGCCGCGTTCATCCACCCCTGCCACCGGCTCCCCGACCCCGATCCGTCCGCCGACGCCACCAATCTCTGCCGCGTCTGCGGCCGCAAATTCCGCGCCCGCGACGCGCTGCTCCGCCACTTCGACACCATCCACACCCGAGAGCACACCAAGCGCCTCGAGCGAATCGAGTCCTCCCGCGGGGATCGCCGCGTGCGCCTCGCCGCGTCCCTGTCTCTCAAGCTCTCCAAGTACACCAAGGCCGCCCGCGAGCTCACCGCCGGCGTGAACCCCGGCTCTCCCGCCGACGAGCTCCGCCGAGCTAGAGTCCACGCCGAGCTCTCCAGATACCCGTCGACCGCCCTCCGGGATCGTGCCCAAGAGGTGCTCGACGATGGGTCCATGGGGTGCCTGATGCTGGTCTCGGGGCAGGAGGAGCTCTCCCCTCTGCTGCGACTGGCGAAGGAGAAGGGCGTGCGGTCGGTGGTGGTCGGCGGCGAGTCAGGGCTGGCAAGGTGGGCCGACACAGGCTTCACCTGGGCGGAGGTGATCGCCGGAAAGGCCAGGAATGCAGCGCCGTCCATGTCCGGGAAATGGCGGGACAGGGACGTGCTTAAGAGGCTGGAGTGGAGGTATGAAGATGACGACGAGGAAGATGTGGTGTTTGAAGAGGACGGCGATGGAGATGGTTCAGAAGAGCTGGCGGGAAGTGCAAACGGAAAGCCATGGTGGAAGCTGGAATCAGATGGCGAGGACTCATCACTTTGCACATAAAGTGTTTGTTCATTTGCTGCTGGGGGGTTGGGATCCTTCAGAGTTCGGAAGAAGTGTGGATTATGCTACACCAGTGGCGCCATCAGATCTTTGAACAATGATTTGTTTGCAGTGCAAGGATGAGTAGTTCAATCGAACTTCTATGCTAGGCAGAGCTTTTGCTTTAGATCATTTGAACTCTCTCTGAACTTGTGTAAGATATGATCAATCCTGATCCCTTGCGTTCGTATGCAATGTGTGTCCTTCGTCGTTGAGATCAGATATTATTTCTACTCCTTTGTACTCGTTTGTTATATACGAGTATATATTAGAATGGTATCTGTCTACAGGACAGTGGTAACTTCAGATTACAGAATCGTTGTTAATACTGAGTAGAGTGAGCGACACTGAATCATCCATTTCTTTACCGGATGATTCAGCGTGAGCTACAGTGAAACAATGTTTACTGGATTTCTTACAAGTTCAATGCTTATTCGGTAGAACTGCCATTTTGTTGCATGGTTAGCGTTGTTAATACTGAGTAGAGTGAGCAACACTGAATCATCCATTTCTTTACTGGATGATTCAGCGTGAGCAACAGTGAAACAACGTTTACTGGATTTCTTACAAGTTCAATGCTTATTCGGTAGAACTGCCAGTTGTTGCATGGTTACAGTAGTTATGAGATGAAAGGTTTTCTGTAGGTGATTGCCAGTAAACTGGATACATACTTATAATTCTGTCACTAACCTTTTTCAGGAACCTACCGCTTCGGCTATTATTGCTACTCCTGTAGTACTTGATGATTGCAGGGATATCCTTTGCTGGAAGCTCACTCCTGGTAAATGCAATTCAAAGAGCACTTGCAAGTTGTGTTCACAACAAATTCATGATGTGCAGGCAAATCAACCGAGGCAGGTAAATCAATCAACCAAAGATATTATGCAGCAGGTCTGGAAGCACAAATTCATGGCTCCAAGGGTCAAAACTTCTGCTTGGCGCTTACTTAGGCGTGCTCTCCCTAATGGTCTTAGAGCTGGCAGATTTTTCCTCTCATATTTCTTCTACATCCTCTAGATGTGATTCAGATGAAGATGATATGCACCTTTTCTTTCTCTGCAAGTTTGCTAGAGCCTCTTGGTTCGGGCACCCTTGGTATATTAAATTTGATATTCTTGCTCTCAATCATAATTTTGTTCTTGATATTATTTGGGATCTACTCCCTCCGTTCCTAAATAATTGTCTTTCTAGAGATTTCAACAAGTGACTGCATACGGAGCAAAATGAGTGAATCTACACTTTAAAACATGTCTACATACATCCGTATGTTGTAGTCCATTTGAGATGGCTAGAAAGACAATTATTTGGGAACGGAGGGAGTAATTAACATGAACCATCCGCAAGCCTCTATTCCTATTATATTCACCTTTTGTGGTGTTTGTGGAAATCAAGAAACGATCTTCTTTTTTGCAGGAAAAACTCGACCCTTGACATTGCCAAGATGTGCAAGATCCCCACCAAGAAAATCCTAAAAGTCAGCTGCCTTCTTCAAAGGAGCAATCTACAGCCATCCTCTCTCAAGGACAAGAACAAGTTCAGCAAGGCTCCACCCTCAGATCAGACTTGGATATTACAGGTACCAAAATATATTCTGATGCTTCTTGGCAAAAGAAGAATGTTCCTGGGTATGGAGGCAATCCAATCCAGCTACTGGAATTGGAGTTCACATCCTCATCCCCGACCACAATTCTGATTCAAGCCTCTACTCATGATGTTCATTCACCTCTAATTCGAGAGTAGAACCTGTCTTTAGTTGTTCTCATTCTTCTCGTGCCAATGTATCTTGCCCTTTTCTGCAATCTTACCTCAACTTTCAGGTTCAGGGCTATGTAATTCATGTTGTACATTGTCTATGAGTTGAATGATGAAATAGTGGCGCCTTTGGGCCTCGTTTGGTTGCAGGGTTTCCCGGGGGGATCCCCGCTGTTTCCCCGGGCCGAAGAACCACGGGCCGAGTTGGCCCAGGGAAATCGAGCTAGTCATTTGGACCGCATCGTTCTCGGGGTAACCCTGCCCGACCCACGTCCTTTCCACGGGGAGGAAACCCACGACCCCAGAGCTCGGGGAGGAAACCCACGGCTCGAGCGAGACGAGCGAACGGCAGCGCCGTCGACCAAGATCCAGCGCCCCCGACCACCTCCGAGCTCCTCCGCCGGTGACAGAAGCGACGCCCCCGACCCCCTCCCTCCAGTGCTAAGGACCCAAGCTCCGCCTCTCCAGCGACGGCGACGGACCGCGTCCGTCACTGTTCTCCTTCCCCAAATCTCCCCTCCGCCCCCAAGCTCCGATCCCCTTCGGCGACGGCGACGGCGACAACGACGGTTTCGCGGACGTATTCATCTAACCTGATTCATGCCTTCACCGTCCCTGATCTTGAACCACCAATTCCATAGGAGCATGTATTTTTCTTGTTTAGCTGCTCTGCACTTGTTGTAGAGCATAGCTTGCATCAGTATTTTTTAACCTATTTTGACCTCTCGTTCTGAAATACATCTAGCAGGTGCGGCCAGTACTCTGTCATTCTCCTACATATAGCTGTATATGCATCTGAAAGGGTAAGTACTTGGATGACCTTGACAACATCATACTGATAGTAATAACTTGCATAAGACCATGTATTCGAAGATGTTCCAGTCCTGCATTATTTGTCAGAATTACCATTAAAGAAAATTTAGGACATAAATATATTTCCAGGACAGGCCTGAGAAAAAGGCTGGTATTTATGGGGTAGTACTCAAACTACCGCTACGCACTAAAAAAATATATACGCACCATATTACTCCATGGAATCATGATTGCTGATGAGACAGACGTAGTACCATATTACTCCATGGGCAGGATAATACCAAAAAAAAAGCCAGTACATCTATTTAGCTATATAGGTAATGTGAAGAAGAAAACATCACAACTCTTGGTTTCTTATCATCATTTGCCTGGATATTGGATTGTCTGGCCTAGTACATAACTAAATGCCCATCTCTTTTATGTTATCCATGGGAGGCTAATTAAGCTTCAACTTCTCGCAATTTGTCATGCAATTCTAAACAGTAGCATATGTCTATCTACCCTGCTGGGAATTTTCAATCTATATACAAATTTGAGAGGCAAATGCTGGGAGTTTCAGTCTTGTCTGATGGCTAGGAACTCAAGTCTGCTTCTTGTTGTTGGAGTTTCAGGCTTGTTGCATAGTTTGTAGCTTCAAGTGTACTCTGGCTTCTAGCCACAGTGCACTATAAATTATTATAGAATTACAAAGTGTACACAACATTGCACCTTACATGACTGATCATTCTTTTCTTGTGAAATCAAATGCCATGACTAAGCATTATTTTATCAACTTGTTGTACACTTGCTCTGCTAGAGGCTACTGTATGACTTGTGCTTTTTAACTTGCTGTACATAGCATGCAATTTTTTACTGTATCAAAGACAAAACACACGCCATTCTTTTAAAACTGACTAAAAGAGCCACACATTTGGAAAAATGTTAGTTTCTTCGATATTTAATTTGGTCTCTTCTTTGTATGGATGTGTGACAATTCTTAGAACTGAGCAAAAACTTGTGCATGTGTCTTGTTGCCAAACCTGGGATGTAGATAATCAAACAAATTCAGGGCTGGAGACAATTAGATGCTGGTTTGAGCCTCAATTACATCCTGATGACAGTCTTGCACGTTCAGTTTTACATTCTGAACATAAGCAACATTACTAAATCGCATGCTCTGTTCATGTTAAGTTGTTGATTGCAAAGGTTACAAAGGCAGGAGAACACACATGTTTTTATTCACGAAGTGTTCATCAAGATCTTTTATACATCAGTAAGCTCAGCATTCTACAGGAGAATAAAATTCAGAAGGAAAAAACATCAACAAAGCATCAGCTATACCCAATTGCTTTTCTGAGCTTCTGATTGTGTCATCTTGCTCGGTGAAACATGCCAACCAAGGATCTGCAGCAGTCCAATTCCCCTATGCCAGCAAGCATACATGATTCGGTTTACTATACAAAATATGGAATGCTTGTCCAGATTAAAAACAACATTGCTGGATAATGATCCGAGTTGGTTCTCGGTTGAAACTATTTTGAAGTTTTTTGTTTTTGTCTTATAGCTGGCTGATATACTTTTTATTTTTATAAAGTATATATCTTTTACATTCTGCAATGAAGAAAAACTACCATGCCTATAGTGCGAAAATGTCTGTCCAAAGATGCTTTATTTGCTAAGTTACGTGAGTTTACTCACAGTTCTTATCTGAAAAGGATAAGCGAACTGGCAGGTGGATCAGCAACATTTTTCCATGCTCGAATAACCCTCTTGGGTTGGTATGTGTGGCTTTCTTTCTATTCAGCAGAGAAGGGGTTAGATGTCAGATTTGTGTAACCACTAGGACAGAAAAGTTCATGCTTATACTGATGCTTGAAAATTCAATACTTATTTGCGATGCAGGTTCCTTACTACAACTCGATGGAAATGTTCAAAAAGTCGGCGGTGGAAGTTATTCCTAGTTCAGTATGGATATAGTTCACATAATTGTGATGTCTTTAGTGCAACAGAGTATTGTTTCTTGCTGAATGTGTTACCATAATTAACATTTTCTCTTTTGAAACATAGTCAACAAACTATATTTATCATTGGTGTTGCACTATTTGTCGGACTTTGACATGTAAGGTTATGTGCATGTGTGGATGCAAGTTGAATATTTGTATCTTTTGCGAACTGTGTATTTAGTTTTTTTTTATTCAAATTTCTGTACTAAATTTTAGTCCCAAATTTCCTGAACTTTTTTAGAAAAGAGGGACAAACATTATTCTGGTATTTATATGACAATATTGTGAGAAAAAATGAAGTTATTTGTGGTGATTATTTATTCTAATGATAATTTTCTTTTACACATTCTGTCCTATTGGATGGGCATGTCCCCTTCTGGTATTGCCTGCAGGGATTTCTCTTCCCTCCCCCTGGTGTCCAAATGGCAAAGTGTATTTTCACACAGTGGGAGGGGATCCCGTATGGGCAGGGAAATCCCACATCGGGGCTTTACCACCCAGGATTTTCCATCCCCTACAACCAAACTAGCCCTTATTGTGCTCTTGGTGAGGGAGAGACTGCTCCTACTATACTAGGCTGCTACTGCTATCCGTCCGTAGGAGAGCGGCCATGCAGTGCAGGTATAGCCCGCTGATCCGACACACCGACACCAAGCCAGCGGGCATCGTCTCGGCCGTCCGGGTAAGGCAGTAAATTTCCGTGGGAGCGCCGCGGGGTCGGTGGGTGGTCTCTACTGTACGTCCCGTCCGATACCCACGCGGTGAGCCTCACAGTCAGTCACAGGACGACGTGTTGTTCGTAGGGCGGCGTCCTGCTGTTCCTCGATCCCGTCCCGCCGGCCACGGTCACGGCGTGCCCCTACCCGCGGATCAACTTCGGCCCGGCGTACGTGCTGCCTGGGCTACTGTTTCTTGTTTCGTTTTTTGCCCGAATGCCTGATCATTTCGTAATGTAAGCTTGTCCGTAAGCAGCGCACGTGTACGGCACATCCATCCGAGAAGAACTATCATCATGCAAAGGAACGGTACGAGTAAATGCAGAGAATCCAATGACTTAATCTAGTTACGACAAACAGAAAAATGGGGAGGCGACAAGGCTGGCCTACCCTACCCCGCCCGGCGACCTGATCGGATCATATCAGACCAGGTCATCCTGACCCTGGACCCGAGCTCCATGATGACCATAGGCCATGTTCTTTTCGCATTAAAGCTGGGCAAGGTACTGGTACTATATCATAATCGGTCACTTCCAATAAATGAAACAAGATGATGCTAGTACCTTCTGGGATTTGAGATCCATCACGAGCTAGAACAAGCATCAGCTAAAATACGTGTCTAGCATGCACTGAACCGCAATGCACGAATACACGAACAAGTGGAATTAATAAGAGCACCCAAAGTTCAGAAAAAAAAAATCGAACAATTTCTCGCAAAAATTTAATCATGAACAAGGAACCTCATTTTTTTAAGGGAAAAACAAGGAACTCTTTGCATCGACGGACATACTCCACCTGTTCTAATTTATAATGCATCCACGCACATTAAGATTTAAAACCATCACTTTGACAAGTGGGGCGTTTTGGAGCTCGGCCTCCATGGAGGCCGAAACGTTTGAAAATTTTAAATTTCAAAATTTTCTGTTTCAAAAAAAATCTGAAAAAAATTGTACAGTGTAGGCAAGGATGTGATGTGTATGTGTGTAAAAATTCAGAATGAAATACGTTAAAATGTGACCTGTACAAAAAAGAAAAAATCATAGATTTTTAGGATGAATAGTATCATGTGCTAAAAAGCCTCAGATTTTTTTTTGCACAGCCCTCACTTCAACGTATTTCGTCCTGAAAATTTACACACATGCGTGTTATGCCTCCATGTATATCTATATTTTTTCAGAATTTTTTGAAACTAAGAATATGAATTTTGAAAAATGCAAATGGAGGCCTCCATGGAGCTCGGCCTCCAAAAGCAATTTTCGCACTTTAACCATAAATATAACGTACAATAATTACTCCAAAATATGTTAAATACCGAAATATGCAAACAACAAGTTAGAATGGCGTTTCGCATTAGTTAACTATGAAAACAAGTTAAAAAGAGAGTCGTCGAAATCAAACAAAGGTCGCTAATTAACTACAGCTTTGTCACTCTAAGTCCTTTTATTACTAGCTTATCACGCTTATGACCGTTGGTTAGTCTTTGCTCTAGTTCGCCAAGTTTGCATACGTTTCGACAAGCTTTTAAAACTTCATCAAGTTTCAACTGCCGAGACTTAATACGAACGAATGCCAAAATCATCAAGTTTCACAAACTAAAATTTAAAACTTGATGTGCCGTCATGTGGAATCCACTGGTTTTGTGGATCACGAAGCAACCATGCGGCCAGGCATGGCTGGGTAGGTGTGTGCCCCCGCGTCTGCATGCCCCTTTGAATTTCTCTAGGCTTGTGCTTATTTATTTTTTGAATATTGCCGTGGATGACATGCATGCCATCATCATCAATTGAATCTTTATGATTTTAGATTAGGATAAATACACTTTTTTGAACAAAGTGTGGAGCCGAAAAGTCAGCAAGAGCCAAGGGGTGGTTACATAGCATGAGTGTGGTTGTTCTACATCCAGACACACTGCACCCATGATGAACAGTACAAAAGCAAACAAAATAAAAAATTGTGGAACTTTATGACTTAGATTATGACCAAATGTTGTAGGTGCTTACATAATTTGATGGCCAAATGACATCCGAGGAGCTCCATGCAGAAAATAACAAAACTGATGCTCAAACTTTTGTGCACTATTGAGCATTTTTTTTGTATGGAGCTCATTGGCTGTTATCCAAGTTTTGCAAGAGCCTACCAAAATTTGGTCATAATCGAAGCCACAACGTTTCAGTTTATTCTTTATTTTTTACTGATCATCATGGGTGCAGTGTGTCTCGTGTAGCCACAACTTTCCCTACATAGCAACTGAAAAATAACATTGATTACATGGAATCAAATGTATGTACCCAGTTTTAAGGAGATGACAAATATTTAAATGTTCACACCGATTGACTAGGTACTGTCATGCACTGTGAAATGATGTACTCTTATTGTAAATCAAGACAAAAGTAGACCATACAAAGTGTACTTACGCCAAGAAAGAAAGTGATACGTGAAGGTTTGTATATTGTTGAGGCTCCTCTGGACAAAAATATACTTTGGAGGAAAATAAAGGAGTCAGAGCTTAAGGTAAGTTTCGACTAATTCATAATTGTAGTATTGCAACAAGCCCAACAACAGTCACATGATAGGGCATTAGCTCTAACCTCAGGAAAAAGATTTATTCCTTGGAAAGTTATAATGCATCATCTCTCATTCTCTTCTTTCTCTCTCCCTTCTCGCTCTAAGCAAGTAAGACATAATCTAAAAAAATTGTTGTGTTTTTACTTGTGCATCATCAAACGCTTCTTCTCGAGTACTCAACTACTACCGGTATCGTTGGTATCACGGATATCTAACATGTAGTGCAGTTTAAATACTCTGAAACTTTATTTTGAATTTTGATTCCTGCTACTTCTGAAATGCAGTGATCTAAATATTCAGTACCACACATATTTCTGGACTAAATAGTTTAGGAATATATCATGAGAATTACTCCCTCCTTCTGAGTTCACAAAGCACCTAAGGGAAAAAAAAGGTCAAACACTAATGAAGCCATGCCAAACATTCCCCCTGATTAAACGTACACAAACCCTCCTCAAAATTTGACCTAACTTTGACTATGAATTTGAGTATTTGGCCAAGAAATTATGAGTAATATGGCAGAGTTAACTACCTACCATTGCAACAATGCTATAGGTATTTGCTAAAAGAAACAATGTTATCTAGGTGCGACATATTTCAGTCCAACACCCATACGATTAGAGATGAGTCAGTTTGTGGGCCTTTGTATGTTGCATGTATTTAGTCTGGCCGAGCATGTATCGGACAAAAATGGTGGTTGCATTGCAGTTGTGAGTTGTGTAATATATATAATTGAGCATGCCCTCCAAAATATACGAAGGCTCTTAGCAAATTTATAAATGTATCATTTCAGTGTGTCAACATCTCTAGCTTAATTAAATAGATGAAACTTTAGCTCCGAATACTCGCATCACTCTATCAAGAATTTCTACTCCCTCCGTCTGGGTTTGTAACTCGGGCACAGATTTTAGGTATTCAATTTAAGTAACAAGCTTATATACGAAAATGCACTTTGGTGGCCGAGCTACCTGGAGGCCGGTATCACACACGTCTGTCCTGGTCGTGATCAGTGCCACGCTGGTATGCCTCCCACCGTATTTCAGCTGCGGCCGTTTTAAATTGCCCGTATTTGCTACTAAATAAACAGTGACAGCTCATGTATAGATGAGTCGCACAGCGAGCGGGCATACTTGCCATCCGCGTCCACCCATGTGCAGGACTTGTTTTCTTTTTATTCGGCAACGATTCGTCTACATTCGCAGGAAGCAAAAACTTGCTTTGTATGTGAGATGTCAAGCACAAAAGACGATGGCGCCATATCTGAATTTTTTGCGCCCGTGCAACTGAACACGTCAAACAGCAGAAATAGACCATCGACCAACTTAATCAGAAACTGGAGATTTTTCCACTAGACACAACTACTCCATATGATTTTTGACAACATCGTCATTACACATTCAGCTTAGCACAGGAATGTATGTGCGAAAATGGATACCAGCGATATGACACACGGTGTGAGCCACTATCTTGCTAACTATGGTAGGGTTCATAAGCGTACGTTTGTTTGGATGGGATCGGGACCGGGGAGGAGGTTCCAGATTATGTAATGCCAAAGCACTTTCTGTGTGAGAAATGAAATTTCTTTCACCCGCAAAAAAAAAACAACCACCACAGCTATATATTGTGTTCTTTTCAAAAGACAAACTTCTGATATTTTGAGTCTGCAGTCCGAATATCAACTTAAAACACACTAAATCAATCATTGAAGTCCGCTTTCGGGGGGTTGGTGCATATGTTCTTCCTGTGCCCTTTCAAGCTGCATCTGGAGCAGCAAGCGCCTTTGGAAGATCACCCCACCGCGGACATATGCAGTACTCTTGTGATCTTGAACCCTGCATATAGAACAGAACCTAGTCCTTTTAGCTGGCTATTCGTACGGTGCTTTGTTGCAGCTTGGGTAGGCCACCCCGCTGGCCTCTTCTTCGACGGTGTCGCAAAACTATCTGAACATTGTGAGGCACTCTGCACCGGATTGCTGGACCAAAATATTGTTTATGCCCAACGCCAGATCCTGCAGAATCAGTTGCCACTTCTCTGTCGGATAGCCCCATACCATCGCGTATAGCCGCCACAGGTTCTAGTACTATTTTTCACATTTCTCAGTTGCTCCATAGCAAGACTATATGCATTCTCATTGATATCATCTAGTCTGATAATTTCAAGACACAACAGATGTAGATTGTTATGTCGCCACGAAGAGTTCTTGAGAGGACCTTGGTTCTTCTAGTAGCGCAGAAGCTACGGTGGGAGTATATCTCTCGCATCCCTGGTCCAACATTTCAGCATGTAGTTTGCGGTAACATCTTACATCCCAAGCTGGATCATTACCTCTGAGAGAACAAAAGGTGTATCTCAGAACAACTTTTTGCGCCGCTAACATACGTATAATAATTTGATCGGCACACATAGCAAGAAGCAAAAAGGACACCTTTAGTGCATGGATTCACAACATCCGAAATGATCGAACATCTCGCACTCACACTTGAACTCATCAGCAAGATCGTTCACCTGAAGAAGGAATTCATTTTACACCACTTCTCTTTCGAATCCTTCTTTACATGACTGGCTATGTACTTCATGACGGTACAACTTCATTCAGAACATACGATCCAACTTCATACAACATCTCACCAAAATTTTCAAACATAGTCCTTGTGTAAAATTTTGATACATGTATCTCAATAGGCAGGTTCTGAGTTAGAACAACACTGCCCTGCATTGGTGCATATCATTAGTATATGTCTTAATTTTTTTGATATTGGAGAGAACTGGATTGCGATAAGAGAAATCCACACATTCAGCATAAAAGATAGGCATTCTTACGGTTTTGACCACTTCTCATCTTTGTCGATAAGAGAAATCCTCATTCTTACCAGTTTTGTCAATGTGCAATCTAACAATACATGCCACAAGTACACACAAACTGAACCCAAACCCAATCTTGGCTAACTCAACAAAAGGACGAACAAGCCCAAGCTAGCATTACACGTTCAGACAATGCGTTTACGATTAGTTGTCAATTTATTAACGTCTAGTCCCAAGACGAGCCCTTTGAGTTGGAGACGAGCACACGTTCTGCATCTCCATCTTCTCCGATACCGTTTGCATCGCTGGTATCTTTAGGAGCCATGTCGCTTGAGTCGGCAACCACATCACTAGCATCGCTATACGATCCAATGTCCTCTTCCACCAGCGTTGCCTCCTCAAGGTGTCTGTCCTAAACGGCGCTGCTCTCCGCCTTAGCCGACAGTGATTGGCTCAGAGGAAATCAAACTTGGGCAGTTCACGCGAGCTTCTTGCATGGAAGCAACGATGCACTCCACATCAGCGACCCCTGCCCCCACCAGATTCAACAACCAGGGGCACTGGGGCAGATGAACTAGACAAAAAATTGGGTAGAAATCCGGCAGGAATTATCCGCTAAACACCTAGTTGGTTCCAAGCATTAGAACAAGAACACAAAATGCAAGATCTAGCATTATTTTACCCTGATTTGGCTTCCTCGAAGAACTCAAGCCATCCATGGCGAATCTTCGCCCCGTCCAGGCACCGCGAGAAGGGGATGAGAAGTCTAACCAGCCGGAAAAATCTGAGCACCACGTGGAAATAAATATAAAGCTATCTACAGCGCCACATGGGCCCGCAAAACCCACCCTACCGCCAGCCACACATGTGTGCTAGTTTCAAAACAGCCCAGTAGGTACATAATGGGCATGCAACGATGCATACCAGAGGCCCGTGTACAATGACAACACCGCAGCCCACGGCACCGCTGTATTGCAATTTAATAGCGACCGTATTAACGAACGAGCACACATCACAATGCTATACTGCACGGCACAGATTTCGGCATGCAGGTAGCTCGGCCTCCAAAACGTCTCACCCGCTTATATACCATAAAATAGATGTTTAGAAACTTCATTCCATGACGAATCTAAGAATAAACATGTAGACCACATGCATACTTTTACTCAGTATATACTTTCTACTCTACTAACCCTATATAATGTATTTGCCCCAAGAAAATCCTATATACTAATGTAAATATTATGATGCACCTACAGCTGTTAAATGCTCACATCGGAAGTTGTTGCAAATCCTACAAAGGATTGCATTGGAAAAGAAAGGGGTAGTAGTAGCATGCATGTGAAGCTAGACTGACTACCTCAGCTATTGGCCAACAAGCTATCATAACACAGTTGGCGCGCAGCTGCGCGCTAGCTAGCTGCTAGTACTAGTACTCATAGATGCGGTGCCCAAGAGATCATTTTAGAGGATGTTTGAATACTCTCTAGTCATGTGACTAGTAGTAGTCAGACTAGAAGTTTTTAGTCAGGCCCTGTTTGAAAGGTGACTACTATTAGTCAGCATTAAATGTCTCAGTATTAAATGTCCTTTGTGCAACACCAATTAGAGGAGAGAGAGGGGGACTTTAGTCACTAAAAGTCAGGGGTGTTTGGAGGTTTACTGACTAAAGGTGATTACTACTAGTCTCTAGTCAGTAAAAGTTGGGGGTGGGGTGACTAGGGACTAAACTAGTTTTAGTCACCCACTAGTCAGGGGTGTTTGGAGGTTTACTGACTAAAGGTGAATACTACTAGTCTCTAGTCTCTAGTCTCTAGTGATCCAAACACCCTCTTAGGCGGCCAAAGGATCTTGATTGACTGGCGTCACAGGCCAGGTCTTTGTCGTGTATTGCTGAGCTCTAATGCATGGTTGCGTACTTGTATGGAAAAATTAGACATGCATGTATGAACAAATCTATGCTCTCCTTTAGCGTATACTTTCATAAGATTCGAATTCTTTGTCATGAAAAATGGATGAATCTAGAACTAAAATACGTCTAGATACATCCATTTCTGCGACAAGTAATTCCGAACGGATGGAGTAGTATATAATGGAGATATTTCATGTTCTTCCTGCTAGTAGTATATGCAACCCAATCATACATAATACTCAAAAAAGGAGGAAGAACGATTGATGCCAGCCATCAATTGCTTGGATCAAGAAGCAAGCAGCAAAACAAATTAAGTGTTAATCAATCCAGAAGAAGTTCCTATAAGAATATCTCAAGAAGGAGATCCACAAGACCAACGAAGAACATACAAACGCATCAGATCTCCAAAGAGTGATCGAAACAAACAGGGATTGATAAACCCGTGGTGTTTGAACGAACATAGATGATAAATAGGGGATAGATCGATCGATAAGATCATATAATAAAGGACTGATGTAGCACATAACATAACGTGGCATGACATACTTTAGCAATCAGCAGCAGCTCACGTCTTGTCTTGCATAAGCAGGTAATAGTTCCTGTGAAAATAACACGGACGTCGATTCGGACCAAGTCGCTTGATTCCCCATGGCCATGGCGCGTGGCGTACGAAGAAGAGGCAGCGCAGCTCTGGAGGAAGGAGAGGAGGGAGGAGGAGGAGGAGGCTAGAAGGAGATCGGGTGCATCGATCTGATCTGATAATGGCTTCTTGACTCACATGAGTACTAGAATAACCCCAAAACCCAGATCATCTTCATGCACCATATCTCTCTCCTCCTTTTATCTTCTCTCTCCTCCGCCCCCCGCCCCTCGTACACCTGCAGACTCTCTTTCCTCATGAACTATAGCTCCCCCGACCTCTCCTTCTTGGAATAGGTGCCGAGAGGAAAGAGGAGGAGGTGGTGGTGATGATGGCGAAGGGCCCAAGGTGCTCCAGGCAGCATGATTGCTTCTTGGAAGTTGGGGGAGGAGGAGAGGGAGGCGCTCCTAGCGGAATGATGAAGGCCATCGACACAAGCCACACACGTCCTCTCTTGGTCTCTTGGGCTTTTCATCTTCTTTCCAGGGATCTCCCTCACCCCATAATGTGACGGTGATGGTAATGGATGCTGGATATGGATGGTGGTGATGGAGTTTGGCTGGTCTAGAAGGTTTTATTTAGCGATAATCGAGTGCAGTGTTTCGGTGCACAGGCTCATCTGCACCCGACCAGAAAAAAATTCACAAAAACTTCAAAAAAAAAAATTCCATTTTTTTGTATGGTAGACAATTTATCACGTGAGGTCTGTTTCAAATTTTAGATCATTTGGACTTCTTAGCAGCTCTCAGCAAAAAAGACAAATTGGGTCAGAACAGCGCATGAACAGTAAACATTTTTACAGACCCTGAGTTTATCTTTTTTACCGAGAGCTGCTCAGATGTCCAAATAATTTGAAAATTAGATAGGACCTCACGCATCAAATTATCTACCACACAAAAAAGTTTGATTTTTTTTAAATTTTTACACTATTTGTTTTGATTTTTTTATTAGGGCGGGTGTGGCTGAGCCTGGGCTCAGAAGTGGATTACCGGCGATAATCCTACATCTACATAAAGTAACAGAGCTTTTACGGGAACACTTCACAGTAATTACCTTCCCCCTGAATTTCATAGGGGTGGCCCCCTCCTCCCTCCATAATCCAACCAGAAAATGCCACCTAACATCAACCGTAAAACCGGTAAAAACCTATCTGTAACTCTAGCATTACTCTTTATTTAGGGCATTCTAAAGGCCTTGCTTTATCCGGGTCTTCCTCTTGGGACCAGTTAAAAGAAGTACTGATATTTTTGTAATACCTGCAAGGCAAATCGCTATGTATTTGGATTACAACTATTTCTTTTCGAGAAGACCATGATCACGTGAGAAAAATGTTGAACCCTTACGGAAGTATCCTTACAAGAAAAACACAGCTTCTTGTGTATATATCAACGCCATCTTCCTTCTGTACTTGTCGGGAGCAAAGCTCGATTCCGCCTTTGGATCTCCGTGACACCCTCAGTGCCAGGGTAATGTTGTTGACTGATAACCCACAAGTATAGGGGATCGCAACAGTTTTAGAGGATAGAGTATTCAACCCAAATTTATTGATTCGACACAAGGAGAGCCAAAGAATATTCTCAAGTATTAGCAGTTGAGTTGTCAATTCAACCACACCTGGATACTTAATATCTGCAGCAAAGTGTTTAGTAGCAAAGTAATATGATAGTGGTGGTAACGGTAACAAAAGTAAAGACAACAAAAGTAATGTTTTTAGTATTTTTGTAGTGATTGTAACAGTAGCAACGGAAAAGTAAATAAGCGAGAACCAGTATATGGAAAGCTCGTAGGCACCGGATTAGTGATGGATAATTATGCGGATGCGGTTAAGTCATGTATAACGATCATAACATAGGGTGACACAGAACTAGCTCCAATTCATCAATATAATGTAGGCATGTATTCCGAATATAGTCATACGTGCTTATGGAAAAGAACTTGCATGACATCTTTTGTCCTACCCTCCCGTGGCAGCGGGGTCCTACTGGAAACTAAGGGATATTAAGGCCTCCTTTTAATAGAGAACCGGAACAAAGCATTAGCACATAGTGAATACATGAACTCCTCAAACTATGGTCATCACCGGGAGTGGTCCCGATTATTGTCACTTCGGGTTGCGGATCATAACACATAGTAGGTGACTATAGACTTGTAAGATAGGATCAAGAACTCACATATATTCATGAAAACATAATAGGTTCATATCTGAAATCATGTCACTCAGGCCCTAGTGACAAGCATTAAGCATAGAAAAGTCATAGCAACATCAATCTCAGAACATAGTGGATACTAGGGATCAAACCCTAACAAAGCTAACTCGATTACATGATAAATCTCATCCAACCCATCATCGTTCAGCAAGCCTACGATGGAATTACTCACGCACGGCAGTGAGCATCATGAAATTGGTGATGGAGGATGGTTGATGATGACGACGGCGACGAATCCCCTCTCTGGAGCCCGAGCGGACTCAGATCAGCCCTCCCGAGAGAGATTAGGGCTTGGCGGCGGCTCTGTATCGTAAAACGCGATGATTTCTTTTCTTTGATTTTTTTCTCCCCGAAAGCCAATAAATAGAGTCGGAGTTGGCGTCGGAAGGTCTCCAGGGGGCCCACGAGGTGAGGCGCGCGGGAGGCGCGCCCCACCCTCGTGGACAGGGTGTGGGCCCCTGGTCTTCATCTTTGGCGAGGATTTTTATTATTTATTCTAAGATATTCCGTGGAGTTCGGTCATTCAAAACTTTCATTTTCTACACATAAAACAACACCATGGCAATTCTGCCGAAAACAGCGTCGATCCGGGTTAGTTCCATTCAAATCATACAAGTTAGAGTCCAAAACAAGGGCAAAAGTGTTTGGAAAAGTAGATACGGCGGAGATGTATCATTGACACAACAGCTAGAAAGTCACCGACCGGAGCCAGAAGAAGCCGAAGACGAGAATTGAGGATCAGGTCGCCGTCTCAGAGAAGAAGGCGAGGCCTCTCCTGTTACGTCTAACCGCATCTAGGATGGGTGTCCAACCCTCCTCCCGGGTCTTTATGAAGGAAATATGCCCCAGAGGCAACAATAAAGTTATTATTTCCTCATATCATGATAAATGTTTATTATTCAAGCTAGAATTCTATTAACCGGAAACATAATACATGTGTGAATACATCGACAAACATAGTGTCACTAGTATGCCTCTACTTGACTAGCTCATTAATCGAAGATGGTTAAGTTTCCTAGCCATGGACATGAGTTGTCATTTGATTAACGAGATCACATCATTAGGAGAATGATGTGATTGACTTGACCCATTCCGTTAGCTTAGCACTTGATCGTTTAGTATGTTGCTATTGCTTTCTTCATGACTTATACATGTTCCTATGACTATGAGATTATGCAACTCCGTTTACGGGAGGAACACTTTGTGTGCTACCAAACATCACAACGTAATCGGGTGATTATAAAGGTGCTCTCTGGTGTCTCCGAAGGTACTTGTTGGGTTGGCGTATTTCGAGATTAGGATTTGTCACTCCGATTGTCGGAGAGGTATCTCTGGGCCCTCTCGGTAATGCACATCGCTATAAGCCTTGCAAGCATTGTGACTAATGAGTTAGTTGCGAGATGATGTATTACGGAACGAGTAAAGAGACTTGCCGGTAACAAGATTGAACTAGGTATTGAGATACCGACGATCGAATCTCGGGCAAGTAACATACCGATGACAAAGGGAACAACGTATGTCTTTATGCGGTTTGACCGATAAAGATCTTCGTAGAATATGTAGGAGCCAATATGAGCATCCAGGTTCCGCTATTGGTTATTGACCGGAGACGTGTCTCGGTCATGTATACATAGTTCTCGAACCCGTAGGGTCCGCACGCTTAAAGTTAGATGACGATCGGGATTATGAGTTTTGCGTTTTGATGTACCGAAGGTAGTTCAGAGTCCCGGATATGATCACGGACATGAAGAGGAGTCTCGAAATGGTCGAGACATAAAGATCGATATATTGGACGACTATATTCGGACACGGGAAGTGTTCCGGGTGGTTTCGGAGAAACCCGAAGTGCCGGAGGGTTACCGGAACCCCCCCGGGAGAAGTAATGGGCCTTATGGGCCTTAGTGGAGAGAGAGAGAGAGGGCTGGCCAGGGCTGGCCGCGCGCCCCTCCCCCTCTGGTCCGAATTGGACTAGGAGAGGGGGGCGGCGCCCCCCTTTCCTTCTCCCTCTCCCCCTTCCTTTCCCCCTCCTAGTAGGAGTAGGAAAGAGGGGAGTCCTACTCCTACTAGGAGGAGGACTCCTCCTCCTAGCGCGCCAACAAGGGCCGGCCGGCCTTCCCCTTGCTCCTTTATATACTGGGGCAGGGGGCACCCTAGAACACAACAATTGATCTCTTGAACTCGGAGGTGTGTACGTTCGGTACTCGGATCAGTCGGACCGTGAAGACGTACGACTACATCAACCGCGTTGTGCTAATGCTTCCGCTTTCGGTGTACGAGGATACGTGGACACACTCTCCCCTCTCGTTGCTATGCATTACCATGATCCTGTGTGTGCGTAGGAATTTTTTTGAAATTTCTACGTTCCCCAACAGTGGCATCCGAGCCCGGTTTTATGCGTAGATGTTTATGCACGAGTAGAACACAAGTGAGTTGTGGGCGATACAAGTCATACTGCTTACCAGCATGTCATACTTTGGTTCGACGGTATTGTTGGATGAAGCGGCACGGACCGACAGTACACGTATGCTTACGCAAGACTGGTTCTACTGATGTCTACTACACAACCTTCTTCTTGTAGACGTTGTTGGGCCTGCAAGTGCACAAGTTTGTAGGACAGTAGCAAATTTCCCTCAAGTGGATGACCTAAGGTTTATCAATCCGTGGGAGGCGTAGGATGAAGATGGTCTCTCTCAAACAACCCTGCAACCAAATAACAAAGAGTCTCTTGTGTCCCCAACACACCCAATACAATGGTAAATTGTATAGGTGCACTAGTTCGGCGAAGAGATGGTGATACAAGTGCAATATGGATGGTAGATATAGGTTTTGTAAACTGAAAATATAAAAACAGCAAGGTAACAAGTGGTAAAAGTGAGCGTAAACGGTATTGCAATGATAGGAAACAAGGCCTAGGGTTCATACTTTCACTAGTGCAAGTTCTCTTAACAATAATAACATAATTGGATCATATAACTATCCCTCAACATGCAACAAAGAGTCACTCCAAAGTCACTAATAGCGGAGAACAAACGAAGAGAATATGGTAGGGTACGAAACCACCTCAAAGTTATTCTTTCCAATCAATCTGTTGGGCTATTCCTGTAAGTGTCACAAACAGCCCTAGAGTTCGTACTAGAATAACACCTTAAGATACAAATCAACCAAAACCCTAATGTCACCTAGATACTCCAATGTCACCTTAAGTATCCGTGGGCATGATTATACGATATGGCATCACACAATCTCAATTCATCTATTCAACCAACACATAGAACCTCAAAGAGTGCCCCAAAGTTTCTACCGGAGAATCACGACGAAAACGTGTGCCAACCCCTATGCATAGGTACATGGCCGGAACCCGCAAGTTGATCACCAAAACATACATCAAGTGAATCACGCGGTATCCCATTGTCACCACAGATACGCACGGAAAGACATACATCAAGTGTTCTCAAATCTTTAAAGACTCAATCCAATAAGATTACTTCAAGGGGAAAACTCAATTTCATTACAAGAGAGTAGAGGGGGAGAAGAAATATAAGATCCAACTATAATAGTAAAGCTCGCGATACATCAAGATCGTGCCAAATCAAGAACACGAGAGAGAGAGAGAGATCAAACACATAGCTACTGGTACATACCCTCAGCCCCGAGGGTGAACTACTCCCTCCTCGTCATGGAGAGCGCCGGGATGATGAAGATGGCCACAGGTGAGGGTTCCCCAGTCTGACAGGGTGCCGGAACAGGGTCCCGATTGGTTTTTGGTGGCTACAGAGGCTTGCGGCGGCGGAACTCCTGATCTATCTTCTGCTACGGAAGTTTTAGGGTATGTAGGTATATATGGGTGAAAGAATGCGTCGGTGGAGCTACGGGGCCCCATGAGGCGGGGCGCACCCTAGGGGTGGGCACGCCCCACCCTCGTGAGCACCTCCCGTATCTTCCGACGTGGGGTCCAAGTCCATCGTGGGTTTCCTTCCAAAAATAACTTCGCGATTGATTTCGTTCCGTTTTGACTCGCTTTGATATTCCTTTTCTTGAAATCTTGAAATAGGCATAAAACATCAAATGCAGGATGGGCCTCTGGTTAATAGGTTAGTCCCAAAAATAATATAAAAGTGGATAATAAAGCCCAATATTGCCCAAAACAGTAGATAAAGTAGCATGGAGCAATCAAAAATTATAGATACGTTGGAGACGTATCATCTACCGACGTGCTTTGCACACATATGGCTGGCGGGTGTCAGTTTCTCCAACTTTAGTTGAACCGAGTGTGGCTACGCCCGGTCCTTGAGAAGGTTAAAACAACACTAACTTGACGAACTATCGTTGTGGTTTTGATGCGTAGGTAAGAACGGTTCTTGCTTTCACTGTAGCGACCACGTAAAACTTGCAACAACAAAGTAGAGGACGTCTAACTTGTTTTTGCAGGGCATGTTGTGATGTGATATGGTCAAGGCATGATGCTATATTTTATTGTATGAGATGATCATGTTTTGTAACCGAGTTATCGGCAACTGGCAGGAGCCATATGGTTGTCGCTTTATTGTATGCAATGCAATCGCCCTGTAATGCTTTACTTTATCACTAAGCGGTAGCTATAGTCGTAGAAGCAATAGTTGGCGAGACGACAACGATGCTACGATGGAGATCAAGGTGTCGCGCCGGTGACGATGGTGATCATGACGGTTGATGACCCACAAGTATAGGGGATCTATCGTAGTCCTTTCGATAAGTAAGAGTGTCAAACCCAACGAGGAGCAGAAGGAAATGATAAGCGGTTTTCAGAAGGTATTCTCTCGCAAATCTTGAAATAAGTGGTAACAGATAGTTTTGTGATAAGATAAATTGTAACGAGCAACAAGTAACAAGAGTAAATAAAGTGCAGCAAGGTGGCCCAATCCTTTTTGTAGCAAAGGACAAGCCTGGACAAACTCTTATAATAGGAAAAGCTCCCGAGGACACATGGGAATATCGTCAAGCTAGTTTTCATCACGTTCATATGATTCGCGTTCGGTACTTTGATAATTTGATATGTGGTTGGACCGGTGCTTGGGTGCTGTTCTTACTTGAACAGACATCCCACTTATGATTAACCTCTATTGCAAGCATCCGCAACTACAACAAAAGTATTAAGGTAAACCTAACCATAGCATGAAACATATGGATCCAAATCAGCCCCTTACGAAGCAACACATAAACTAGGGTTTAAGCTTCGTCACTCTAGCAACCCATCATCTACTTATTACTTCCCAATGCCTTCCTCTAGGCCCAAATAATGGTGAAGTGTTATGTAGTCAACATTCACATAACACCACTAGAGGCTAGACAACATACATCTTATCAAAATATCGAACGAATACCAAATTCACATGACTACTAATAGCAAGACTTCTCCCTTGTCCTCAGGGACAAACGTAACTACTCACAAAGCATATTCATGTTCATAATCAGAGGGGTATTAATATGCATAAAGGATCTGAACTTATGATCTTCCACCAAATAAACCAACTAGCATCATCTACAAGGAGTAATCAACACTACTAGCAACCTACTAGCACCAATCCCAGACTTGGAGACAAGAATTGGATACAAGAGATGAACTAGGGTTCGGAGATGAGATGGTGCTGGTGAAGATGTTGATGGAGATTGCCCTCTCCCGATGAGAGGAGCGTTGGTGATGATGATGACGATGATTTCCCCCTCCCGGAGGGAAGTGTCCTCGGCAGAACAGCTCTGCCGGAGCCCTAGATTGGTTCCGCCAAGGTTCCGCCTCGTGGCGGCGGAGTCTCGTCCCAAAAGGTTTCTCCCTATTTTTTTCTCATCGAAAGACTTCATATAGGAGAAGATGGGCATCGGAGAGCCACCAGGGGGCCCACGAGGAAGGGGGCGCGCCCCCCACCCTCGTGAGCAGGGTGTGGGCCCCCTGGCCTTCATCTTTGGCGACGATTTTTCTTTATTTATTTTAAGATATTCCGTGGAGTTTCAGGACTTTTGGAGTTGCACAAAATAGGACTCCAATATTTGCTCCTTTTCCAAATTTCTGAATTCCCGTCATTCTCCCTCTTCATGTAAACCTTGTAAAATAAGAGAGAATAGCCATAAGTATTGTAAAAAAACGTGAAATAACAGCCCATAATGCGATAAATATCGATATAAAAGCATGATGCAAAATGGACGTATCAACGGTGCTTCGGAGATGGAGATCACAAGCACAAGATGACGATGGCCATATCATATCACTTATATTGATTGCATGTGATGTTTATCCTTTATGCATCTTATTTTGCTTTGATTGACGGTAGCATTATAAGATGATCTCTCACTAAATTTCAAGATAAAAGTGTTCTCCCTGAGTATGCACTGTTGCCAAAGCACGTCGTGCCGAGACACGACGTGATGATCGGGTGTGATAAGCTCTACGTCCATCTACAACGGGTGCAAGCCAGTTTTGCACATGGAGAATACTCAGGTTAAACTTGAAGAGCCTAGCATATGCAGATATGGCCTCGGAACACTGAGACCAAAAGGTCAAGCGTGAATCATATAGTAGATATGATCAACATAGTGATGTTCACCATTGAAAACTACTCCATCTCATGTGATGATCGGACATGGTTTAGTTGATTTGGATCACGTGATCACTTAGATGATTAGAGGGATGTCTATCTAAGTGGGAGTTCTTAAGTAATATGATTAATTGAACTTAAATTTATCATGAACTTAGTATCTGATAGTATTTTGCTTGTCTATGTTGATTGTAGATAGATGGCCCGTGCTGTTGTTCCGTTGAAATTTAATGCGTTCCTTGAGAAAGCAAAGTTGAAAGATGATGGTAGCAATTATACGGGCTGTGTCCGTAACTTGAGGATTATCCTCATTGCTGCATAGAAGAATTACGTCCTGGAAGCACCGCTGGTGCCAGCCTGCCAAATGCAACTGACGACGTTAAGTACGTCTGGCAGAGCAAAGCTGATGACTACTCGATAGTTCAGTGTGCCATGCTTTACGGCTTAGAACCGAGACTTCAACGACGTTTTGAACGTCATGGAGCATATGAGATGTTCCAGGAATTGAAGTTAATATTTCAAGAAAATGCCCGGATTGAGAGATATGAAGTCTCCAATAAGTTCTATAGCTGTAAGATGGAGGAGAATAGTTACAAGGTGAACATATACTCAAAATGTCTGGGTATAACAATCACTTGATTCAACTGGGAGTTAATTTTCCGGATGATAGTGTCATTGACAGAATTCTTCAATCACATCAAGCTACAAGAGCTTCGTGATGAACTATAATATGCAAGGGATGGATAAGACAATTCCCGAGCTCTTCGCAATGCTAAAGACTGCGGAGGTAAAAATCAAAAAGGAGCATCAAGTGTTGATGGTCAACAAGACCACAAGTTTCAAGAAAAAGGGCAAAGGGAAGAATAAGGGGAACTTCAAGAAGAACAGCAAACAAGTTGCTACTCAAGAGAAGAAACCCAAGTCTGGACCTAAGCATGAGACTGAGTGCTTCTACTGCAAGCGCATCGTATAATCGGAAGCGGAACTGCCCCAAGTATTTGGCGGATAAGAAGGATGGCAAGGTGAACAAAGGTATATGTGATATATATGTTATTGATGTGTACCTTACTAGAGCTCGCAGTAGCACCTGGGTATTTGATACTGGTTTTGTTGCTAATATTTGCAACTCGAAACAGGGACTACGGATTAAGCAAAGACTGGCTAAGGACGAGGTAACGATGCACGTCGGAAATGGTTCCAAAGTCGATGTGATCGCCGTCGGCACGCTACCTCTACATCTACCTTCGGGATTAGTTTTAGACCTGAATAATTGTTATTTGGTGCCAGCGTTGAGCATGAACATTATATCTGGATCTTGTTTGATGCGGGAAAGTTATTCATTTAAATCTGAGAATAATGGTTGTTCTATTTATATGAGTAATATCTTTTATGGTCATGCACCCTTGAAGAGTGGTCTATTTTTGTTGAATCTCGAAAGTAGTGATACACATATTCATAATATTGAAGCCAAAATATGCAGAGTTCCTAATGATAGTGCAACTTATTTGTGGCACTGCCGTTTGGGTCATATTAGTGTAAAGTGCATGAAGAAACTCCATACTGATGGACTTTTGGACTCACTTGATTATGAATCACTTGGTACTTGTGAACCATGCCTCATGGGCAAGATGACTAAAATGTCGTTCTCCGGAACTATGGAGTGAGCAACTGATTTGTTGGAGATCATACATACTGATGTATGTGGTCCAATGAATGTTGAGGCTCGCGGCGGGTATCGTTATTTTCTCACCTTGACAGATGATTTGAGCAGATATGGGTATATCTACTTAATGAAATATAAGTCCGAAACATTTGAAAAGTTCAAAGGATTTCAGAGTGAAGTGGAAAATCATCGTAACAAGAAAATAAAGTTTCTACGGTCTGATCGTTGAGGAGAATATTTGAGTTACGAGTTTGGTCTACATTTGAAACAATGCGGAATAGTTTCGCAACTCACGCCGCACGGAACACCACAGCGTAATGGTGTGTCCGCACGTCGTAATCGTACTTTACTAGATATGGTGTGATCTATGATGTCTCTTACTGATTTACCGCTATCGTTTTGGGGTTATGCTTTAGAGACGGCTGCATTCACCTTAAATAGGGCACCATCAAAATCCGTTAAGACGACGCCTTATGAACTGTGGTTTGGCAAGAAACCAAAGTTGTCGTTTCTTAAAGTTTGGAGCTGCGATGCTTATGTGAAAAAGCTTCAACCTGATAAGCTCAAACCCAAATCGGAGAAATGTGTCTTCATAGGATACCCAAAGGAAACTGTTGGGTACACCTTCTATCACAGATCCGAAGGCAAGACATTCGTTGCCAAGAATGGATCCTTTCTAGAGAAGGAGTTTCTCTCGAAAGAAGTGAGTGGGAGGAAAGTAGAACTTGATGAGGTAACTGTACCTGCTCCCTTATTCGAAAGTAGTTCATCACATAAACCGGTTCCTGTAACACTACACCAATTAGTGAGGAAGCTAATGATATCGATCATGAAACTTCAGATCAAGTTACTACTGAACCTCGTAGATCAACCAGAGTAAGGTCCGCACCAGAGTGGTACGGTAATCCTATTCTGGAGGTCATGTTACTTGACCAAGGTGAACCTAGCTATGAACTATGAAGAAGCGATGGTGAGCCCAGATTCCGCAAAATGGCTTGAGGCCATGAAATCTGAGATGGGATCCATGTATGAGAACAAAGTGTGGACTTTGGTTGACTTGCCCGATGATCGGCAGGCCATTGAGAATAAATGGATCTTCAAGAATAAGACTGACGCTGATGGTAATGTTACTGTCTATAAAGCTCGACTTGTTGCAAAAGGTTTTCGACAAGTTCAAGGGATTGACTACGATGAGACTTTCTCACCCGTAGCGATGCTTAAGTCTTTCCGAATCATGTTAGCAATTGCTGCATTTTATGATTATGAAATTTGGCAAATGGATGTCAAAACTGTATTCCTGAATGGATTTCTGGAAGAAGAGTTGTATATGATGCAACCAGAAGGTTTTGTCGATCCAAAGGGAGCTAACAAAGTGTGCAAACTCCATCGATCCATTTATGGACTGGTGCAAGCCTCTCGG
Organism: Aegilops bicornis; assembly: GCA_021605145.1. Lineage (NCBI taxonomy): Eukaryota > Viridiplantae > Streptophyta > Magnoliopsida > Poales > Poaceae > Aegilops > Aegilops bicornis. The sequence goes on from CM038670.1 coordinate 580,441,096, forward strand.
AGTTGGAAAAAACATTTTGATAGTATGATCAAAGCGTATGGTTTTATACAGACTGTTGGAGAAGCATGTATTTACAAGAAAGTGAGTGGGAGCTCTGTAGCATTTCTGATAATATATGTGGATGACATATTGCTGATTGGAAATGATATAGAATTTCTGGATAGCATAAAAGGATACTTGAATAAAAGTTTTTCAATGAAAGACCTCGGTGAAGCTGCTTACATATTAGGCATCAAGATCTATAGAGATAGATCAAGACCCTTGATAGGACTTTCGCAAAGCACATACCTTGACAAAGTTTTCAAGAAGTTCAAAATGGATCAAGCAAAGAAAAGGTTCTTGCCTGTGTTACAAGGTGTGAAGTTGAGTCAGACTCAATGCCCGACCACTGTAGAAGATAGGGAGAAAATGAAAGATGTTCCCTTTGCTTCAGCCATAGGCTCTATCATGTATGCAGTGTTGTGTACCATACCTGATGTGTGTCTTGCTGTTAGCCTAGCAGGGAGGTACCAAAGTAATCTAGGAGTGGATCACTGGACAGCGGTCAAGAACATCCTGAAATACCTGAAAAGGACTAAGGATATGTTTCTCGTTTATGGAGGTGACAAAGAGCTAGTCGTAAATGGTTACGTCGATGCAAGCTTTGAAACTGATCCGGATGATTCTAAATCACAAACCGGATATGTGTTTATATTGAACGGTGGAGCTGTCAGTTGGTGCAGTTCTAAACAAAGCGTCGTGGCAGGATCTACGTGTGAAGCGGAGTACATAGCTGCTTCGGAAGCAGCAAATGAAGGAGTCTGGATGAAGGAGTTCATATCGATCTAGGTGTCATACCTAGTGCATCGGGTCCAATGAAAATCTTTTGTGACAATAATGGTGCAATTGCCTTGGCAAAGGAATCCAGATTTCACAAGAGAACCAAGCACATCAAGAGATGCTTCAATTCCATCCGGGACCAAGTCCAGGTGGGAGACATAAAGATTTGCAAGATACATACGGATCTGAATGTTGCAGACCCGTTGACTAAGCCTCTTCCATGAGCAAAACATGATCAGCACCAAAACTCCATGGGCGTTAGAATCATTATTGTGTAGTCTAGATTATTGACTCTAGTGCAAGTGGGAGACTGAAGGAAATATGCCCTAGAGGCAATAATAAAGTTATTATTTATTTCCTCATATCATGATAAGTATTTATTATTCATGCTAGAATTGTATTAACCGGAAACATAATACATGTGTGAATACATAGACAAACATAGTGTCACTAGTATGCCTCTACTTGACTAGCTCGTTAATCGAATATGGTTAAGTTTCCTAGCCATGGACATGAGTTGTCATTTGATTAACGGGATCACATCATTAGGAGAATTATGTGATTGACTTGACCCATTCCATTAGCTTAGCACTTGATCGTTTAGTATGTTGCTATTGCTTTCTTCATGAGTTATACATGTTCCTATGACTATGAGATTATGCAACTCCCGTTTATCGGAGGAACACTTTGTGTGCTACCAAACGTCACAACGTAACTGGGTGATTATAAAGGTGTTGTAAAGGTGTCTCTGAAGGTACTTGTTGGGTTGGCGTATTTCGAGATTAGGATTTGTCACTCCTATTGTCGGAGAGGTATCTCTGGGCCCTCTCGGTAATGCACATCACTATAAGCCTTGCAAGCATTGTGACTAATGAGTTAGTTGCAAGATGATGTATTACGGAACGAGTAATGAGACTTGCCGGTAACGAGATTGAACTAGGTATTGAGATACCGACGATCGAATCTTGGGCAAGTAACATACCGATGACAAAGGGGACAACGTATGTTGTTATGCGGTTCGACCGATAAAGATCTTCGTATTATATGTAGGAGCCAATATGAGCATCCAGGTTCCGCTATTGGTTATTGACTGGAGACGTGTCTCGGTCATGTCTACATAGTTCTCGAACCCGTAGGGTCCGCACACTTAAAGTTAGATGACGGTCGGTATTATGAGTTTTGTGTTTTGATGTACCGAAGGTAGTTCGGAGTCCCGGATATGATCACGGACATGAAGAGGGGTCTCGAAATGGTTGAGACATAAAGATCGATATATTGGACGACTATATTCGGACACCAGAAGTGTTCCGGGTGGTTTCGGAGAAAACCGGTGTGCCGGAGGGTTACCAGAACCCCCCCCCCCCCCGGGAGAAGTAATGGGCCTTATGGGCCTTAGTGGAGAGAGAGAGAGAGGGCTGGCCGCGCGCCCCTCCCCCTCTGGTCTGAATTGGACTAGGAGAGGGGGGCGGCGCCCCTGAGGGAGTCCTGGATTAGGGGGTGTCCGGATGGCCGTACTATAACCTTTGGTCGGACTCCTGAACTATGAAGATACAAGATTGAAGACTTTGTCCCGTGTCCGGATGGGACTTTCCTTGGTGTGGAAGGCAAGCTTGGCGATACGGATATGTAGATCTCCTCCCATTGTAACCGACTCTGTGTAACCCTAGCTCTCTCTGGTGTCTATATAAACCGGAGGGTTTTAGTCCGTAGGACAACAACAATCATACCATAGGCTAGCTTCTAGGGTTTAGCCTCTCTGATCTCGTGGTAGATCTACTCTTGTACTACCCGTATCATCAATATTAATCAAGCAGGAGTAGGGTTTTACCTTCATCGAGAGGGACCGAACACAGGTAAAAACATCGTGTCCCTTGTCTCTCGTTACCATCCGCCTAGACGCACAATTCGGGACCCCCTACCCGAGATCCGCCGGTTTTGACACCGACATTGGTGCTTTCATTGAGAGTTCCTCTGTGTCGTCACCTTTAGGCCCGATGGCTCCTCCGATCATCAACAATGATGCGGTCCAGGGTGAGACTTTTCTCATCGGACAGATCTTCGTATTCGGCGGCTTTGCACTGCGTGCCAATTCGCTTGGCCATCTGGAGCAGATCGAAAGCTACGCCCCTGGCCATCAGGTCAGATTTGGAAGTTTGAACTACACGGCCGACGTCTGCGGAGACTTGATCTTCGACGGGTTCGAGCCATAGCCAAGCGCGTCGCACTGTCACGATGGGCATGATCTAGCTCTGCCGCCCGAGCGGTGCTCGGAGGCCGCACGGTGTCCGGCTCGACCCTTAGTTCGAGCCGATTGCGCCTAATCGAGGACGGGTGGCTGGACACCGCCTCGGGGCTGCAATCTCTACGGTGATCGAGCGAACACCATACATGTCCTTTGGCGGCTCGTGACTCAAGGTGCGGACTCCTCTCCGGACTCGAACCTTCCGCACTTCGCCAATCGAATCGATTGGGCGCCGATCATGGAGTTCACCGCCACGGACATCTTTTCAAAGCACTCGCCTTTGGCGACATCCTGAATTCACTAAAGTCTCTCTATATCAGAAGAGCCCTGGCCGGATTATGGTCGGCAAGGTTGGGATGCGGACGACGAAGAAATTCAAAGCCCACCCACCACCCACTTTGTAGCCACTGTCGATGATTTAACCGACATGCTCGACTTCGACTCCGAAGACATCGACGGTATGGACGACGATGTAGGAGACAAACAGGAACCAGCGCCTATAGGCCACTGACAACCACCCCATCTCACGATGTATACATGGTGGATACACCTAAAGGAAACGGCGACGAGGAACAAATGGACGCAACGAGGGATCGTTCCCACGAAAAGCAATCAAAGCGGCGGCGTAAGCGCCGCTCCAAACCCCACCTCGACAGAGAAAGCAGCCATACAGACCCAGCCATAGAGCAGGGCGAACCGGCGGACGACGAACATGCCATCGAACAACCGTCCGAACAGGGCAACTTGGATAAACAACCCGTCCCCGGCGAAGACAACAGTCCGGACGACCTCAAGCCGGACAAGTTGCTAGAGCAGAAGAACCTCCAAAAAAGGCTCGTCGCCACAGCGTGTAGCCTGAAAAAGCAGAAGCGGAAGCTCAAAATAGCGGAAGATGCACTCAGAATCAGATGGAGCAAAGTACTCAACACCACAGACAAATACGGCGACAGTCGCCACACAAAGAGCTATCCGAAGCGAAAATTACTGCCGGAATTTGATGATGAGGCCTTAGAGCCTCCGCAATCAAAAAATAAGGAAGCCACCGGTTGGACAAACGACCCCATGGCCAACACAAGGCGGGCAAAGGACGCCGCACACAAGCCGGCACGCGATCCGCACAAGGATTCGCATTAAAAAGATGGCCCAGCCAGATCTATCTATGGGCCAAGAAAGCAAGCTCTAGTAAGCAACACAACACATCAAATATCCGAACATCGCGGTATGCCCAGATATAGGGGTGCCGCACACCCCCTATGTTTCACCGATGAGGTGCTGGATCATGAATTTCCAGCGGGATTCAAGCCCGTAAACATAGAGGCATACGACGAAACAATGCACTTCGAGTCTGGATTGAGGATTACATCCTCCACATACACATGGCTAGAGGAGATGATCTCCACACCATAAAATACTTACCCTCAAACTCAAAGGGCCACTGGCATTGGCTTAAAAGCCTTCCCGAAAACACCATTGGAAGTTGGGAAGAGCTCGAGGATGCTTTTCGGGCAAATTTTTAAGGGACCTATGTCCGACCTCCGGATGCAGATGATTTAAGTCATATAACTCAACAATCCGGAGAGTCAGCCCGGAAACTCTGGAACAGATTTCTTACTAAAAAGAACCAGATAGTCAACTGCCCGGACGCCAAAGCCTTAGCAGCTTTCAAACACAGCGTTCAAGACGAATGGCTCGCCAGACACCTCGGCCAAGAAAAGCCAAGAACAATGGCCGCATTAACAAGCCTCGTGACCCGCTTTTGCGCAGGAGAGGATAGCTGGTTGGCTAGATGCAGTACCAGTGACCCAAGTACATCCGAAGTTAGGGATGGAAACGGAAACCGCGACGCAGCAAGGACCAGCGCCGGACCAAGGGAAACAGCCCCAGCACGGTAGTCAACGTCGGATTCAAAATATCTCGGCAGAATCAGAAAAAGCTGCCACTCAAGGATAACAGGGACGAGCTATCTAACCTAAACAAAATCTTGGACAAGATATGTCAAATTCACAGTACTCCCGGGAAGCCTGCAAACCATACCCACAGAGATTGTTGGGTCTTTAAGCAATCCGGCAAACTCAACGCCGAACACAAGGGGCTCGACACACCAAGCGAGGACGATGACGAACCCCACAAGCAGAGCACCGGAAAACAAAAGAATTTCCCACAAGAAGTCAAAACAGCAAATTCACTTCACGTGACAAAAGGGGAGAACAGAGTGGCGCCCATAGAGATACGCCATACGGCCTATCCTGCAGGAGTCCCGCCACCGGGTTGTTAAAACCAATCACCTTCGACCATCAGGATTACTCTAGAAGTATCCGGACTGCAGGCTGGACTGCCTTGGTATTAGATCCGATAATTGATGGACTCCACTTTACACAAGTCCTAATGGACGGCGGCAGTGATTTAAACCTGCTATATCAGGACACAATCGGCAAAATGGGGATAGACCCAACAACAATTCGCCATAGCAACACTTCCTTTCAAGGGGTAACGCCAGGCCCAGACGCTCATTGTACGGGCTCTCTCCTGCTAGAAGTTATGTTCGGCTCACCCGACAACTTCCGTCACGAAAAGCTAACCTCCCACATCGCCCCATTTACAAGTAGCTATCAAGCACTACTGGGACGCGAAGCTTTCGCCCGCTTTAACGCAATATCGCATTATGCATCCCTTATACTTAAAATGTCCGGTCCACGAGGCATCATCTCATTAGAGGGAAATATCGAGTGTTCCTCGAGCGTGGAAGATTGTGCGGCTGCCTTAACAGCCACACACTAAACCGGCTTCACTAATCAAAGCACCTAAAACAGGTCGTTCGGACCCGGACATGGCTAGACGAGTCCAGCGTAAACATACAAGGGCTTACTAGCCGCATACCCCCGCTCAAGGGGCTCCGCGCATGTACAACAAGAGACAATAAAGCTCAATTTGTTAATTTTTTAAATTGTACTTTGTTTATTTAATATAACGTACATTTTCGCACGATCTTTTCAACTAAGTTCCTCTCTTTACAGATGAACACTGTGCTACACCCGTCCGAGATACGGCACAACGGAGACACAAAGCGCAGACGCAAGAGGGACCCGTTCCAAGGATTCTTTTCAGATTAAGACCCTACGTAAACCTTTTTTTACTGTCTCTTGTTGATACACATCCCCCGGTTTCTTGCTATAACCAAGGTGGAGGCTGGCGTCTTGGCATTGGCCACGTCAGGACTTTGCTGCACTGGACAGGGGCTTATTACTAAGGGCGTTGTTCAGCCCGTTTTTATAAAGACCGAATACCTTAGGGAGTGTTCGGCGTCAAGAGTTTGGCCTTATATGTATCAGCTCCGAATCATGTCTTTGGTCAAATGTCGGGTTTGCCCGGCTCCTGTGTTTTGCTGCCTTACGTTCCTCTCTATCGGCTAAGGCGGCACCAGGAGAACTACTGCGGTTGTGCCCCGGTTCGGCCAGGCGAGCACCTCAGTAGAGAAAGCCAAAAACTGACTGTCATGATATAGCGTGAGACTGGTCAACCACTCGATGACCAACCGGAATCTTTAGGATTCCTCCGCACTAACGAAGGGCTGTTTCCTGGTCAGGCACACACCCGCCCCGAAATCGGGCGAGCGCGGTGCCCCTAGGGGCTATATAGTAGCCCCACTGCCAAACTCCTATGGCTAAGTGAAAGTGATAAAGCATTATAGTCCGGTTGCCTAGTTCGCTGCGCTATCACCTCCTTTATAGGACCAAGACGTTGGATCAAGTGTGAAAATGCGCTTTCTGCGAACACCCCCGCATTATATGCGTAAGTCAAGACGCCATCTTTCAGGTTATATACACATATACATTAACGGCCGCACATGAGGTTTTTCATTCTTGCAGGCACAAGTATAAAAAGCTTTTATATTCCATCGAAACATTGTTTTACAATTATACATGTTATTCGAACATGATATCCTTCGAGCATTGCGTCTCTATTAAACGAAGCGCCTGCAGAACTTCCTGAAAATAGTGCTCGGCAGGTACTCGGCTCCCGTCCGAATCTTGGGATGCAACGTCGGTGGCCTTCATCTCCGCCCAGTATGTCTTGACACGGACAAGAGCCATCCGCACACCCTCTATGCATGCTTACCTCTTCATTGCATTGATATGCGGCACCGCACCAAGGAACTGCTGCACCAAACCAAAATAACTCTTCGTCTCGGGCCTTTCCGGCCACAGATGACTCACGACATCCTTCATGGCGAGTCCGGATAACCTATTCAGCTCCGCCCATTCGGCCAAACGCTCGGTTAATGGAAGTGGGCGCTCTGGATTGTGGAACTGCGACCAAAAAAGCTTTTCCACTTCGTGATCCTGTTGATCGCGGAAGTGTTCGGCCGCGTCCGCGGCACTTGCCACCAAGTCCAGATAAGTATCCTCCGCACTCCACAGCCGGTCCAACTGAGCATATTTAGGATCCCCAAACTTCATCCGCAGCATAAAAGGCTTTCCAGCCGCGATATCTCCGGCCTGACGTAGCTCCTGCTTCATGGCTCTCATTGCAGAGCGAGCATCCTTGGCCTCGATAGTGGCCTTCTCCAGGTCCTTTTGTTCCGCCCGGTCTTCTTTTTCAAGAAGCTTGCAGCGGTCGGCAGCATCCTTCAACTTCACAGCCATCTCGACCATTTCCTTCCTGCTTTGGCAGTGAGCAGCCTGTTCGGCTTTCAGCTCTTCGGTCGCCTTTAAGGCAGCCGCATCACTTTTTCTGGCCTGCTCCTTGGCTCGGCATCCGCCACGTCAAGTTGCCACTTTAGCTCGGCAAATTCATCAGTCCGGCTAGCCATCGGACACTTCGCCACCTACATCGGAAGAGCGACATGTTATACCTGGGATTATGATCCTCGGCGCGCTGTCATTTTTGACAACGCACCGAGTCTCGAAACTACTATCTATCTGAGCGCATCTTTTATATGCGGAACTATCAAAAGGTACATCATTTCGCGTACCTCAAGACACACAAGAAACTCCTGGTGGCCACGTGCAACCCGCTCTCCGCGGATGAAATCCTTTCAATCACCGTGCCCATCAATGCACGGTGTTCTTCTGAGATAGACGCTAGCCCGAGCATATCCTTCAGCTCCTCCGACCGTGCACCGGACAGTGTCGGACTCGTCCGATGGCCTTTTTCGAAGGCCGGACACGGAGGGCTTTGGGGAGCCATACGGCTGCTTTCCGGCCCTGCCAGATTCGGAGAAACCCTCCGTGACGACACGTCAGGGTCACCCGCCTCGCAAGGCGGTATGGCAGGGGGAGGCGTTCCGCTCTCCATCATCTCCGGACGAAGATCCCCTGAAGATGAGCTCACGAGAAGGGCTGAGATCCGAACTACAAGGTAAAAATTCAGTTATCTTTCTCGGGGAATAGAATAGGGATGTCTCTTATTTTCAAACTCCCTCTCTACTTACGGCTCATTTGGAGGGCTGATCCCTTGAGGGCACAAGGCGGCCGAGGCACCTCCCCGGCGCGGGACCCTCCGACGAAGATTTCTTCCCCTCTTTGAGACCATGGTCTCCGGGTCGTCGAGGCGGTCCTCTTCTTTCCTTGGATGGAGGGATTCTCGATTCCTCCTTTCTCGACACCTCCTGGGGAGACGGTAGCTTCCTTGTTCCCCCTTCGCCTTCTTCCAAAGGCGCAACCTCCAGCATCTTGGTTAACACGGGATCCGGCGTGGTCTCGGGGAGGGGGGCCGGACACCTGATTAGCTTTGCTTTCGCTATCCACTCATGTTTAAAGGGACAACTCTTTTAAGGGCAAGTTTATGATGAATATACGGATAGCGTGTCTGGGTACAGGGCTACTTACTTGAGTATCCGGGTGATTGCAGCTTAGACCTGCGTCCTCGGTCAAGTCCGGACACATTGCTTGTGATCCGAAGAACAATTTGTACATCTCCATGGGCGTCGCGCCCGTAAAGTGTTGGAGAGCTCGTGGTCCCTCCGGATTAAACTCCCACAGGCGGAGGGGGCGGCATTTGCAGGGCAAAGTGCGGCGAATCAACATGACCTGCGTCACTACAGCCAGGTTGATGTCTCTTTCCAGGAGATCTTGAATGCGACCCTGCAACAAGGGCACGTCCTTGGACGGCCCCCAGTCGAGCCCTTTATTGACCCATGACGCCCGGCCAGGGAGGACCAGCGAAAGGCAGGCGGCGCCACCCACTTGGTGCCCGTGGGTGCTGTTATATAAAACCACTCTCGTTTCCATACTTTTAACTCCTCTTGAAAATTGCCCTTGGGCCATGGTGCGTCATCATTCTTGCTTTTAACTGCCCCCCCCCCCCCCGCACTCCGCTTGCTGCCCCTTGATCATCTTCGGCTCCACTTTGAAGGTCTTAAGCCACAATCCGAAGTGAGGAGTAATGCGGAGGAAGGCTTCCATACGACAATGAACGATGAGGTGTGGAGGATGGACTCCGGATCCAAGTCATGAAATTCCAACCCATAATAAAACATGACCCCCTCACGAAGGGGTTCGTCGGGAAGCCTACCCCCCGAAGGAAGTGAGACGCGAACACCACGCTCTCACCAGGCTTGGGAGTGGGAATAACCTGCCCTTGAGCAGGCAGCCTATGCGAAATTTTGCCAGTTAAGTATCTGGCATCTCTTAGCTTTAGCACATCTTCTTCCGTAACGGAGGAAGGCATCCACTGGCCTTGAAGGTCGGAGCCGGACATCGTCAAAGGTCCGAAGCGCCTGAATCTGGAGCTTTGGGTGTTGGAACTCGAGGCGAGGGGTGGATTCGATTGAGATTGAAAGAAAGGAGTAGAGCCTTGGTCTCTTTATAAAGAGGTTGAATATCAAGAGCACTCCCCGTGACCGTTTGGGACTCGCCTTCGATAGAGGAGACGTGCCAACGGGCACGATTGGGTTACCCACGCCCGTATTGATGAGAATCCCGGAATAAGGGGACACGATCTCTACTTTGACAAGACGTACCAAGGAAACCGCCTCGCTAAACACGCTGAGGTGGGACAATAAAAACGATTCGAATAAAGGCTTGGCCGTGGTGTGATGTCACACTGCGGAATACGTTAGCAGATTGGATTTGTGTAGATATTATTCTCTCTACGGGGGTATGTGTAAATTATTTTGCAGAGCCGGACACTATCCTTGTGTTCAAAATCTTCTATGAAGTATTCGTAGAAGGAACCCGCCTTGCAATGCCGAAGACAAACTGCGCGCCGGACTCGTCGTCATTGAAGCCTGGTTCAGGGGCTACCGAGGAGTCTGGATTAGGGGTGTCCGGATGGCGGACTATAACCTTTGGCCGGACTCCTGGACTATGAAGATACAAGATTGAAGACTTCGTCCCGTGTCCGGATGGGACTTTCCTTGGCGTGGAAGGCAAGCTTGGCGATACGGATATGTAGATCTCCTCCCATTGTAACCGACTCTGTGTAACCATAGCCCTCTCCGGTGTCTATATAAACTGGAGGGTTTTAGTCCATAGGACGAACAACAATCATACCATAGGCTAGCTTCTAGGGTTTAACCTCTCTGATCTCGTGGTAGATCTACTCTTGTACTACCCGTATCATCAATATTAATCAAGCAGGAGTAGGGTTTTACCTCCAACGAGAGGGCCCGAACCTGGGTAAAACATCGTGTCCCTTGTCTCCTGTTACCATCCGCCTAGACGCACAGTTCGAGGCCCCCTACCCGAGATCCGCCAGTTTTGACACCGGCAGCCCCCCTTTCCTTCTCCCTCTCCCCCTTCCTTTCCCCCTCCTAGTAGGAGTAGGAAAGAGGGGATTCCTACTCCTACTAGGAGGAGGACTCCTCCTCCTGGCGCGCCAACAAGGTCCGGCCGGCCTCCCCCCTTGCTCCTTTATATACGGGGGCAGGGGGCACCCTAGAACACAACAATTGATCTCTTGATCTCTTAGCCGTGTGTGGTGCCCCCCTCCACCATATTCCACCTCGATAATATCGTAGTGGTGCTTAGCTGAAGCCCTGCGTCGGTAGCATCATCATCACCGTCACCATGTCGTCGTGCTGACGGAACTTTCCCTCAAAGCTCAGCTGGATCGGGGTTCGAGGGACGTCATCGAGCTGAACGTGTGCTGAACTCGGAGGTGACGTACGTTCGGTACTCGGATCGGTTGGATCGTGAAGACGTACGACTACATCAACCGTCTTGTGCTAACGCTTCCGCTTTCGGTCTACGAGGGTACGTGGACACACTCTCCCCTCTCGTTGCTATGCATCACCATGATCCTGTGTGTGTAGGAATTTTTTTGAAAGTACTACGTTCCCCAACACTGTAATGATTGGCCGCGGCTGAGGAAGGAGCGGTTGGTATGACACTAACATCGTATGGTATAAATATCATATGTGATTGTATCGTGTACTCAACAGTGCATGCTTGAGTAAATACATCACAGACAATACACACACAACCACTAGCACAAGTCAAACTGATACCATACGGGATTATGGGGGTGTTTGTTTCCAGGGACTTTTTGGTGTAGGGACTAGAAAAAGTCCCTCTTACAGACTTTTTAACCAAACAGCTGAAGGAAATATCCCCTGGAGGCAATAATAAAGTTATTATTTATTTCCTCATATCATGATAAATGTTTATTATTCATGCTAGAATTGTATTAACCGGAAACATGATACATGTGTGAATACATAGACAAACTTAATGTAACTAGTATGCCTCTACTTGACTAGCTCATTAATCAAAGATGGTTATGTTTCCTAACCATAGACATGTGTTATCATTTGATTAACGAGATCACTTCATTAGGAGAATGATGTGATTGACTTGACCCATTCCGTTAGCTTAGCACTTGATCGTTTAGTATGTTGCTATTGCTTTCTTCATGACTTATACAAGTTCCTATAACTATGAGATTATGCAACTCCGTTTACGGAGGAACACTTTGTGTGCTACCAAACGTCACAACGAACTGGGTGATTCTAAAGGAGCTCTCTGAGTGTCTCCAAAGGTTCATGTTGAGTTGGCGTATTTCGAGATTAGGTTTTGTCACTCCAATTGTCGGAGAGGCATCTCTGGGCCCTCTCGGTAATGCACATCACTATAAGCCTTGCAAGCAATGTAACTAATGAGTTATTTACGGAATGATGTATTACATAACGAGTAAAGAGACTTGCCGGTAACGAGATTGAACTAGGTATTGAGATACCGACGATCGAATCTCGGGCAAGTAACATACCGATGACAAAGGGAACAACGTATGTTGTTACGCGGTTTGACCGATAAAGATCTTTGTAGAATATGTAGGAGCCAATGTGAGCATCCAGGTTCCGCTATTGGTTATTGACCGGAAACAGTTCTAGGTCATGTCTACATAGTTCTCGAACCCGTAGGGTCCGCACGCTTAAGGTTTCGATGACAGTTATATTATGAGTTTATGAGTTTTGATGTACTGAAAATTGTTCGGAGTCCCGGATATGATCACGGACATGACGAGGAGTCTCGAAATGGTCGAGACATAAAGATTGATATATTGGACGACTATATTCGGACATCGGAAGTGTTCCGGGTGATTTCGGAGAAAACCGGAGTGCCGGAGGGTTACCGGAACCCCCCGGGAGAAGTAATGGGCCTTATGGGCCTTAGTGGAGAGAGAGAGGGGCAGCCAGGGTGGGCCGCGCGCCCCCTCCCCCTCTGGTCCGAATTGGACTAGGAGAGGGGGGCGCCTCTCTCCCTCTCCCCTTCCTTTCCCTCCTAGTAGGAGTAGGAAGGAGGAGTCCTACTCCTACTAGGAGGAGGACTCCTCCTCCTGGCGTGCCTAGCAAGGGCCGGCCGGCCTCCCCCTCGCTCCTTTATATACGGGGGCAGGGGGGCACCCTAGAGACACAACAATTGATCCTTGAGATCTCTTAGCCGTGTGTGGTGCCCCCCTCCACCATAATCCTCGATATTATTGTAGCGGTGCTTAGGCGATGCCCTGCGACGGTAGAAAATCAAGATCGTCACCACGCCGTCGTGCTGACGGAACTCTTCCCCGACACTTTGCTGGACCGGAGTCCGGGGAACGTCATCGAGTTGAACGCGTGCTAGAACTTGGAGGTGCCGTAGTTTCGGTGCTTGATCGGTCGGGCCGTGAAGACGTACGACTACATCAACCGCGTTGTTATAACGCTTCCTCTTTCGGTCTACGAGGGTACGTGGACAACACTCTCCCCTCTCGTTGCTATGCATCACCATGATCTTGCGTGTGCGTAGGAAAATTTTGAAATTACTACGTTACCCAACAGTGGCATCCGAGCCAGGTTTTATGCGTAGATGTTATATGCACGAGTAGAACACAAGTGAGTTGTGGGCGATACAAGTCATACTGCTTACCAGCATGTCATACTTTGGTTCGGCGATATTGTTGGATGAAGCGGCCCGGACCGACATTACGCGTACGCTTACGCGAGGCCGGTTCTCCCGACGTGCTTTGCACAGAGGTGGCTAGCAGGTGTCAGTTTCTCCAACTTTAGTTGAACCGAGTGTGGCTACGCCCGGTCCTTGCGAAGGTTAAAACAACACTAACTTGACAAACTATCGTTGTGGTTTTGATGCGTAGGGCATGTTGTGATGTGATATGGTCAAGACGTGATGCTATATTTTATTGTATGAGATGATCATGTTTTGTAACCGAGTTATCGGCAACTGGCAGGAGCCATATGGTTGTCACTTTATTGTATGAAATGCAATCGCCCTGTAATGCTTTACTTTATCACTAAGCGGTAGCGATAGTCGTAGAAGCATAAGATTGGCGAGACGACAACGATGCTACAATGGAGATCAAGGTGTCGTGCCGGTGACGATGGTGATCACGATGGTGCTTCGGAGATGGAGATCACAAGCACAAGATGATGATGGCCATATCATATCACTTATATTGATTGCATGTGATGCTTATCCTTTATGCATCTTATCTTGCTTTGATTGACGGTAGCATTTTAAGATGATCTCTCACTAATTATCAAGAAGTGTTCTCCCTGAGTATGCACCGTTGCAAAAGTTCTTCGTCTTTGAGACACCACGTGATGATCGGGTGTGATAGGCTCTACGGTCAAATACAACGGGTGCAAAACAGTTGCACACGCGGAATACTCAGGTTAAACTTGATGAGCCTAGCATATACAGATATGGCCTCGGTACATGGAGACCGAAAGGTCGAAAGTGAATCATATAGTAGATATGATCAACATAGTGATGTTCACCATTGAAACTACTCCATCTCACGTGATGATCGGACATGGTTTAGTTGATTTGGATCACGTGATCACTTAGATGACTAGAGAGATGTCTGTCTAAGTGGGAGTTCTTAAGTAATATGATTAATTGAACTTAAATTTATCATGAACTTAGTACCTGATAGTATTGCTTGTCTATGTTTGTTGTAGATAGATGGCTCGTGTTGTTGTTCCGTTGAATTTTAATGCGTTCCTTGAGAAAGCTAAGTTGAAAGATGATGGTAGCAATTACACGGTCTGGGTCCGTAACTTGAGGATTATCCTCATTGCTACACAGAAGAATTACGTCCTGGAAGCACCGGGTGCCAGGTGCCTGCCGCAGATGCAACCGACGACGTTAAGAACGTCTGGCGAGCAAAAGTCGATGACTACTCGATAGTTCGGTGTGCCATGCTTTACGGCTAAGAACCGGGTCTTCAACGACGTTTTGAACGTCATGGAGCATATGAGATGTTCCAGAGTTGAAGTTAATATTTCAAGCAAATGCCCGGATTGAGAGATATGAAGTCTCCAATAAGTTCTATAGCTGTAAGATGGAGGAGAATAGTTACATCGGTGAACATATACTCAAAATGTGCGGGTATAATAATCACTTGATTCAAGCTGGGAGTTAATCTTCACGATGATAGTGTCATTGATGTAATTCTTCAATCACTGCCACCAAGCTAAAAGAGCTTCATGATGAACTATAATATGCAAGGGATGGACAAGACTATTCCCGAGCTCTTCGCAATGCTAAAGGATGCGGAGGTAGAAATCAAGAAGGAGCATCAAGTGTTGATGCTCAATAAGACCACCAGTTTCAAGAAGAAGGGCAAAGGGAAGAAGAAGGGGAACTTCAAGAAGAACAGCAATCAAGTTGCTGCTCAGGAGAAGAAACCCAAGTTTGGACCTAAGCCTGAAATCGAGTGCTTCTCGCAAGCAGACTAGAACCTTTGGAACCGGAACTGCCCCAAGTATTTGGCGGATAAGAAGGATGGCAAGGTGAACAAAGGTATATGTGATATACATGTTATTGATGTGTACCTTACTAATGCTCGCAGTAGCACACAGGTATTTAATCTTTGGTTACATGTTGCTAATATTTGCAACTCGAAACAGGGACTATGGATTAAGCGAAGATTGGCTAAGGACGAGGTGACGATGCGCGTGGGAAATGGTTTCAAAGTCGATGTGATCGCGGTCGGCACGCTACCTCTACATCTACCATCGGGATTAGTTTTAGACCTAAATAATTGTTATTTGGTGCCAGCGTTAAGCATGAACATTATATCTGGATCTTGTTTGATGCGAGACGATTATTCATTTAAATCAGAGAATAATGGTTGTTCTATTTATATGAGTAATATCTTTTATGGTCATGCACCCTTGAAGAGTGGTCTATTTTTATTGAATCTCGATAGTAGTGATACACATATTCATAATGTTGAAGCCAAAAGATGCGAGTTGATAATGATAGTGCAACTTATTTGTGCTAATTGCCGTTTGGGTCATATTGGTGTAAACGCATGAAGAAACTCCATCTTGATGGACTTACGGAATCACTTGATTATGAATCACTTGGTACTTGCGTAACCGTGCCTCATGGGCAAGATGACTAAAACGCCGTTCTTCCGGAACTATGGAGCAAGCAAGCTGATTTGTTGGAAATCATACATACCGATGTATGTGGTCCAATGAATATTGAGGCTCATGGTGGGTATCGTTATTTTCTCACCTTCACAGATGATTTGAGCAGATATGGGTATATCTACTTGATGAAACACAAGTCTGAAACATTTGAAAAGTTCAAAGAATTTCAAAGTGAAGTGGAAAATCATCGTGACAAGAAAATAAAATTTCTACGATCTGGTCGTGGAGGAGAATATTTGAGTTACGACTTTGGTTTACATTTGAAGCAATGCGGAATAGTTTCGCAACTCACGCCACCCGGAACACCACAACGAAATGGTGTGTCCGAACGTCGTAATCGTACTTTACTAGATATGGTGCGATCTATGATGTCTCTTACTGATTTACCGCTATCGTTTTGGGGTTATGCTTTAGAGACGGCCGCATTCACGTTAAATAGGGCACCATCAAAATCCGTTGAGACGACGCCTTATGAACTGTGGTTTGGCAAGAAACCAAAGTTGTCGTTTCTTAAAGTTTGGGGCTGCGATGCTTATGTGAAGAAACTTCAACCAGATAAGCTCGAACCCAAATCGGAGAAATGTGTCTTCATAGGATACCCAAAAGAGACTATTGGGTACACCTTCTATCACAGATTTGAGAGCAAGATTTTTGTTGTTAAATTCGGATCCTTTCTAGAGAAGGAGTTTCTCTCGAAAGAAGTGAGTGGGAGGAAAGTAGAACTTGATGAGGTAACTGTACCTGCTCCCTTATTGGAAAGTAGTTCATCACAAGAACCGGTTCATGTGACAACTACACCAATCAGTGAGGAAGCTAATGATATTGATCATGAAACTTCAGATCAAGTTACTACCGAACCTTGTAGGTCTACCAGAGTAAGATCCGCACTAGAGTGGTACGGTAATCCTATTCTGGAAGTCATGTTACTTGACCATGGCGAACCTACGAACTATGAGGAAGCGATGATGAGCCCAGATTCCGCAAGATGGCTTGAGGCCATGAAATCTGAGATGGGATCCATGTATGAGAACAAAGTATGGACTTTGGTTGACTTGCCCGATGATCGGCAAGCCATAGAAAATAAATGGATCTTCAAGAAGAAGACTGACGCTGATGGTAATGTAACTGTCTACAAAGCTCAACTTGTTGCGAAAGGTTTTCGACAAGTTCAAGGGGTTGACTACGATGAGACTTTCTCACCCGTAGCGATGCTTAAGTCTGTCCGAATCATGTTAGCAATTGCCGCATTGTATGATTATGGAATTTGGCAAATGGATGTCAAAACTGCATTCTGAATGGATTTACGGAAGAAGAGTTGTATATGATGCAACCGGAAGGTTTTGTCGATCCAAAAGGTGCTAACAAAGTGTGCAAGCTCAATGATCCATTTATGGACTGGTGCAAGCCTCTCGGAGTTGGAATAAACGCTTTGATAGTGTGATCAAAGCATATGGTTTTATACAGACTTTTGGAGAAGCCTGTATTTACAAGAAAGTGAGTGGGAGCTCGGTAGCATTTCTGATATTATATGTAGATGACATATTATTAATTGGAAATGATATAGAATTTCTGGATGGCATAAAGGGATACTTGAATAAAAGTTTTTCAATGAAAGACCTCGGTGAAGCTGCTTACATATTGGGCATCAAGATCTATAGAGATAGATCAAGACGCTTAATTGGACTTTCACAAAGCACATACCTTGATAAAGTTTTGAAAAGTTCAAAATGGATCGTGCAAAGAAAGGGTTCTTGCCCGTGTTACAAGGTGTGAAGTTGAGTCGGACTCAATGCCCGACCATAGCGTAAGATAGAGAGAAAATGAAAGATGTTCCCTATGCTTGACCATAGGCTCTATTATGTATGTAATCTTGTGTACGGACACGGCGTGTGCTTAGCAATAAGCTTGGCGGTAGGTACCAAAGTAATCCAGAGTGGATCATCGGACAGCGGTCAAGAATATCCTAAAATACACGAAAAGGACTAAGGATATGTTTCGCTTATGGAGGTGACAAAGAGCTAGTCGTAAATGGCTACGTCGATGCAAGCTTTGACACCGATCCGGACGATTCTAAATCGCAAACCGGATACGTGTTTATATTGAACGGTGGAGCTGTCGGTTGGTGCGATTCTAAACAAAGCGTCGTGGCGGGATCTACATGCGAAGCGGAGTACATAGCTGCTTGAGCAAAGCAAATGAAGGAGTCTGGATGAAAGAGTCTATTTCCGATCTAGGTGTCATACCTAGTGCATCGGGACCAATGAAGATCTTACGTGACAATCTTGGTGCAATTGCCTTGGCAAAGGAATCCATATTTCACAAGAGGACCAAGCACATCAAGAGATGCTTCAATTCCATCCGGGACCAAGTCCAGGTGGGAGACATAGAGATTTGCAAGATACATACGGATCTAAATGTTGCAGACCCATTGACTAAGCCCCTTCCACGAGCAAAACATGATCAGCACCAAGACTCCATGGGTGTTAGAATCATTACTGTGTAATCTAGATTATTGACTCTAGTGCAAGTGGGAGACTGAAGGAAATATGCCCTAGAGGCAATAATAAAGTTATTATTTATTTCCTCATATCATGATATATGTTTATTATTCATGCTAGAATTGTATTAACCGGAAACATGATACATGTGTGAATACATAGACAAACTTAATGTCACTAGTATGCCTCTACTTGACTAGCTCATTAATCAAAGATGGTTATGTTTCCTAACCATAGACATGTGTTGTCATTTGATTAACGAGATCACTTCATTAGGAGAATTATGTGATTGACTTGACCCATTCCGTTAGCTTAGCACTTGATCATTTAGTATGTTGCTATTGCTTTCTTCATGACTTATACAAGTTCCTATAACTATGAGATTATGCAACTTCCGTTTACCGAAGGAACACTTTGTGTGCTACCAAACGTCACAACGTAACTGGGTGATTATAAAGGAGCTCTACAGGTGTCTCCAAAGGTTCATGTTGAGTTGGCGTATTTCGAGATTAGGTTTTGTCACCCCGATTGTCGGAGAGGTATCTCTGGGCCCTCTCGGTAATGCACATCACTATAAGCCTTGCAAGCAATGTAACTAATGAGTTAGTTACGGAATGTTGTATTACATAACGAGTAAAGAGACTTGCCGGTAACGAGATTGGACTAGGTATTGAGATACCGACGATCGAATCTCGGGCAAGTAACATACCGATGACAAAGGGAACAACGTATGTTGTTATGCGGTTTGACCGATAAAGATCTTCGTAGAATATGTAGGAGACAATATGAGCATCCGTGTTCCGCTATTGGTTATTGACCGGAAACAGTTCTAGGTCATGTCTACATAGTTCTCGAACCCGTAGGGTCCGCATGCTTAAGGTTTCGATGATGCTTATATTATGAGTTTATGAGTTTTGATGTACCGAAGTTTGTTCGGAGTCCCGGATATGATCATGGACATGACGAGGAGTCTCGAAATGGTCGAGACATAAAGATTGATATATTGGACGACTATATTCGGACAACGGAAGTGTTCCGGGTGATTTCGGAGAAAACCGGAGTCTTGGGAGGTTACCTGGAACCCCGGAGAAGTAATGGGCCTTATGGGCCTTAGTGGAGAGAGAGAGAGGGGAAGCCAGGATGGGCCGCGCGCCCCCTCCCCCTCTGGTCCGAATTGGACTAGGAGAGGGGCGGGGGGCGGCGCCCTCCTTTCCCTCTCCCTCTCCCCTTCCTTTCCCCATCCTAGTAGGAGTAGGAAAGAGGGGAGTAGGAAAGAGGGTCCTACTCCTACTAGGAGGAGGACTCTTCCTCCTGGCGCGCCTAGCAAGGGCCGGCCAGCCTCCCCCCTTGCTTCTTTATATACGGGGGCAAGGGGACACCCTAGAGACACAACAATTGATCCTTGAGATCTCTTAGCCGTGTGTGGTGCCCCCCTCCACCATAATCCTCGATATTATTGTAGTGGTGCTTCGGGGAAGCCCTGCGACGGTAGAACATCAAGATCGTCACCACGCCATCATGCTGACGTAACTCTTCTCTGACACTTTGCTGGATCGGAATCCGGGGAACGTCATCGAGTTGAACGTGTGCTAGAACTCGGAGGTGCCGTAGTTTCGGTGCTTGATCGGTCGGGCCGTGAAGACGTACGACTACATCAACCGCGTTGTTATAACGCTTCCACTTTCGGTCTACGAGGGTACGTGGACAACACTCTCCCCTCTCGTTGCTATGCATCACCATGATCTTGCGTGTCCGTAGGAAATTTTTTTGAAATTACTACGTTACCCAACAACAGCAGGGACTACTAGGGATTAAAAGCTGCTTTTTGGGACTAAATGAAGAAGACTCTCAAGAAGAGTCTTTTTTGGGACTTTTTAGGACTTCTCCAACAATGCCCCTCCCTGCACCCATTGCCCCGCCGCCTGATGGTGTTGTTTGGTTGTCATTTTTCTGTATACTAGGGGTAACATTGTCTTTTACATGTCATTTAATAACCTTTAGGGAGGGACTAGGGGCTTTTTAGTCCCTGAAAACAAACAGGGAGGGACTTTTTAGGGACTATGGACTTTTTAGTTGGGAGTAGAAAAAGTCCTGGGACTTATAAACCAAACAGGGCCTATATCGAGTACTCAACAATGTACAATTGGATTCATCCACGAGGGGTAAGCATATAAACAATAAACCAGAGAGGGGGAGGTGAGAGAGAGAGAGAGAGAGAGAGAGAGAGAGCACACAACTAACACAACTTGCTAATTCTATCTTGCCGTGGATAAGAACGAGACTAGCTCAACAACCAACCATGAGAATAAGGCAAAGAAACATTTAGTCTAACAATCTGGTTCATGTATTGAGAAGCTGACATATGGAACCCATCAGGTTACACAGTCTGATCTCACTCATGTGCACATATGGGTCTCCAATGATCGCACCAAGTACACATCACACTCAGGGCCTAACAGCAGGGACCCAGGAGGTTACCAGGACTGGTCGCACTCGTGTACATATACGGGTCTCCAACAACCGTGCTAAGTACGCATCATTTGGCCCATGTACTGAAAGGCTGACATCGGTGACCCAGTTGTTACAAAGTTCGGTCCCACTCGCATACATACGAGCCTCCAACGGCCTCGCCAAGATATGTATTTAAAGTGTAGGGATTCAAGAAAGGGGGTTCTTGGCTTTCAAAGAATCAAAAAACATGGAATCACCCAACACTTCTTTCTTCTTTTTGTGTCTTGAATCTCTATTACCCAATAGCGAAGATTAATGGAGTGGAGTGAAGTGGGATAGAGTGGTGTGGAGTGGCTTGCAAGAGTAGAATGACTTGTGACGGTAGGAGATGGTCGCAACTGGAGTGTGCATGAGAGGATATTTGTAGAGAATACATTCCAACAATGAAAAGATATGCAAGCTTTGTTATTCGAGAAATATACAGAGTTCAAACTGTAGCCATTACTTTAAAAAATAAACTAGGTTCCGAAGCACCGGTGGTAAACCAACAAAACTATTGAAATGGTTCAAATACATTTGAACAGTTAGGGTAACATCCATGAACCAGATGAATACAATAGTCAGAAGTACCGATAAGTGGTTGAGTGGTGGTTCGAAACGGAAAAATGTAACACATTTTCTATGAAGATAAACAACTCGAAAGTATCGGATAAAAACAGTTGCTCGGTAGTACCGCAGTAAACAAACCGTTCTCAAAATGAGAATTTGTAGAAAAGAGTAAGTCACATCTTCAAAGTACTACTCCCTTCGTCTCATTTACATTAGTGTCAAAAACGTTTTTATATTATGAGATGAAAGGAGTACCAGAAAAGTGCCGATGAAAAATAGTATGCTCGAAAGTGTTCGAGCAAACAGAAAATATTTCAAAGTGGATTGGTTGGCAGTTCTAGATCGAAAGAAGCGGTGGTTTTGAGTTGTTCAAGCTGGATTTTTTCTCCACATCCTCTATTTTTTGTTGGAGTGCACTCCAGAACATTTTTGGAGAATATCGTTTTGGAGAATCCACTGAAGCTGCTGTTGACGCTCGAAAATGGCATGATCGCAAAGAGTGACTCAAGGCTGTAGTAAAATGAGGTCAAATTTATGATATCATGTCATCATTGGATGGCTCTCTTCAAGCGGATCGAAATAGATATACAAATGGTCCAAAACGGAGCTCGGACGCAAAAGTTATGACAATCTAAGAGATGCTCGTATTGGCATCAGATCAAAGAATGGCATGAAATCTAATTAAGGTGGCCTCGAATGAAAAAAGTTACAACTGCAAAGTTCTTCGTCTCATCAAAATGGACGATTTTGATATAAAAATCGTCCCCATCTGAGGTCGTATGCGAGATCTAGGATAAAAACATTGCGCTGCAGCACTGCATGGCCGGATCATCCGGACCGGGGTCCAGATCATCCGGCCGAGGGCCGAAAAATTGACCCAAACAACAGAAACTAAAATTTGAAGCCGGATGATCTGGGTCGAGTTCCGGATGATCCGGATAAAGGCCGGACAATCCGGGCAATCGTACGGATGTCCGGACAAGTTTTTCTGTTGTAGACTTTAGGAAACAGCTCGCAACACCCTCAATATGGCTTCAGATCGAAAAGTGTTCAACATGAAAGTTGTGCATCTCGTCGAGGCGATTGATTTTGATATAAAAGTCGTCCAAATCCGAGGTCGTATATGGATTCTAGAGCCAAAACAGTGAGCTGCTGTTAAAAAACTGGGCTAGGCCAGATCATCCGGGCCTAGAGCCGGACATCCGGGCCGGAGATCGTGAGAAGTCCGAATTTGGCTAGATTTTAATGATTTAGACGACAAGGCAAGTCCTTTTCTTATACGGAAAGTCCATCCGCCTTTTATATAGATAGAAGGTGACGGCCGATTGAACAACACACAATCGAACAAATCATCTATCACTTTTTATCTTTTATCTTTTCTCCTTAACCCTAATTCTTCTTCATCCTCGTTCTTTGTCTGTTCTTTTTGTTGCAGGGTGGCGAACCTCGAGGCCTTAGGGGCGATAAGGTCGACCTAGGGCAGCCCATAGCCTCCGCGCGCCCTGACGGGGTCTCTCCCGGGTGTGTGGGGTTTCAGGTCCTCAAAAGCGCCCGCCGGATTGCTTGCGTACCGCGCTCCGGACGGGTATCCTTCGACGTGAGCTGTGGTGCATCAACACCGGCGTCGAGGGTACATGGTGACGTGTTCGTGTGCGAACAGCTGCTATTATGCTTGTTGCCACGAGTTGATCCCACCTCTCAGGGACCGCTTAACGCAGCAAGATGGCACTGGATGCTGAAATCAAACACGCTGGCACACATTACACGTCACCGATGACCGGTCTGCCCATCTTTCTTCCCCGGTCCTAGTGTTTGCTTGCGGCCTGGCCGTGCCCTTGGCAGTGCTGTCCGTAGGTGCATGAATTCATATCCAGCATCTTTTGGGACGATGCGGAATCGTAGACAAAAAGGGCACAGACTGACGGAAATGTCAAAAAGAGCCTGTCAAGCTCGGCTTGCATGGCCCTACGCTGATCACCGATGTTGAAAGATCCTCAAAGATCCTTGATTTTACCTTGTCATACCCGTGACCGTGAGCGTGAGACGCTCCAACATGCATGAGCGGCGAGGTCTCCTCCAAGGACCGGTCGAATCGAATCAGGTCAAGCAAGAATTTTGGGTAGTTTTGGTGGCAGGGCATCGGACCCATGTTCCCTGATGCGAAAACAACCGATCATGGTCCCGTCACCTGTAAACTCGGGGTGTCCCGAGAGCGCTCCTTCATTTTACCATGCATGTGACCTCTCTGATGAGCGTACGTGCTATACCCATGACCCATCTGAAAGGCATCCAACATGATCGAGCGTGGATTCCACGTACACCTTTTAAAGACAAACTACGCCAAACAAAGGATAAATTTTCTGCTTTAACCTTTTGTGCTAACAAATTTCAGAAATGACCTCGTTTGTAAAAAAAAATTGAATCTGACCTTTTTTGATCACGCCAACATCCTTGACGTTTGGCTTACATGGGAGACGCCATGGAGTCTGGACCTGGCCTGCATGAGCTTAGTTGGCGCTGACGTGGCAAAGCGAAACGCCATGCTCCTTGGCGTTTGGAGGAAACGCCACACATCTTGGCGTTTGGTCCCTGGGCGCTCAGATTTTACTAGCTGCCATCGCTGCATGCATGCACGTTGTCTGCCTGCCATAACATGCTTAGGTGAGTGACATGAGATGTAGGTTCTATGCGTGCATGTATGCATGGGTAAGTAGGTCGTTATGTGGCGGAGCACGTTGATTATCAGCGATGAGCCGTGACAGTGTCCCTAGTTTTTTCATGATCTGCTTTATGTTAAGAAGATTCTCTGTCCCACGAATGGTAAAATCGATATATACTCCACCATAAGTGCTACTAGATAGATTCCTTAACCAAGTCTTGGGTATTATCATTACATTCCTGTATGCAACTGTACTACAATGTTAGAGCATCTACTGCCGGACTCCTCAAACCATGACTCATACGTCCGCGGGCGCGTCTGGTCAGTGACCGGACATGAGAGAGAATAAAAACGCAACCCAACAGGACCCTCATTATCATTCATGTATCGCTGGTTTGTCTGCGAACCCTCATATCCATCTTAAATATGGGGAGGATATGGGGGCTCGCGGACGCGCCTGGGCATTCCGCAACGTAGGACGCGGCCCCACCCCGGACCATCTTTTCTGTTCCTTTATTCATCTTTTTATCTCTCTCTTCATCTTCATCAATCATGTGCAAGTGTCCGGACATATGAGAAAAAAAGAGTGTGGCTGCGCAGACAGATAAATAGAGGCTTAAAACGGACACGCGCGGTCACTGACCGGCCGCGTCCGTGGGCGTTTAAGGGATCATATTTGCTATGTCTAGTTGTAGTGCTCTTAGCATTCTTTCATCGTAATTCCTTTTCAGAGTACGGAGTACATAGCACCAAAATCACTTAGGCGTTCCTCTTTGGTTCTGAATCGAGTGAAATGCATAAAACCATCACAATCATGTCCGTAAATGCAGAAAACCATCACAATCGTGTCCGTAAATGCAGTAAACCATCATTTTATAAATTATAACAAAACACACAACATGTAGCTCTTGACAGTGAAAAAAAAAACACTGACAAAAATTTGAATCTCGTTTTGACGTGGCAAATCATACCTGTGACAAAGGGATATACAACGCTGACAAACACCTTCTTCGGTGTGGATCAGCATTACGGCCTCCTCTGATGTGTGTGGTGGTTGGTGAGGTGATTATTGTGTAGGGTTTGGAGCGATAGACAATGTGTCGGGTCTTCGTTTTATCCTGGAGGAGCTCACCCTTGGTCATATAGGCGTGCAGTGGTTGGGTCCAGTCTTGGGTGTGGATCACCAATACTGTCATGGACCCATCGACTGGAGTTGGTTCCTCGGGAAGTTGCGGCTGACGAGAGGTCGCGTCGATCAGCGTCGCCCTCTGTCCGGTCACATGGCGCGGCATCAATGTCGGCTGCTCCGTGCTCTGGGCCGGCATGAATGCGGCGCGGTAAGCGGAGCGTGCATAAAAAAGAAAGCATGGGAGAGGCGGGGGTGGCTGGGTGGGCCATGGCAGCCAGAAGAGGGTTGGGAGCAGTGGGAGAAAATACATCCAAACCGCACCGCGGACTGATATAGGCGCGTTGGATGGTTTCCGCGGTCCGGACAACGCAGTCCAAACTAATGCAGAAGGTTTGCTGGTCAGTGTTAGAGATGTCATTACCGAGGCTCTAATATTTGATTAAGGGGTCATATATTCGTTTACGTAGTGAAAGCTCATGAACGACAATTAAGCTAGATGACCCTGATAATGGGCGTGCTACAGCCAACAACGACCTACGAGTAGTTATCTAAGCCACTGCAGGGTGCATGTATGCGTGCGCGCACTCAGAGAAGCTAGCGAGCGGCCGAGCTTGCATGCAGCGATGCAGCCGGTCAGCAATTAGCAAATCTTAGTGACCAAACGCCAAGATATATGGCGTTTCCTCCAAACGCGAAGGAGCATGGCGTTTCGCTTTGCCACGTCAGCGCCAACTAAGCTCATGCAGGTCAGGTCCAGACGCCATGGACTATGGCGTCTCCCGTGTAAGCCAAACGCCAAGTTGGCGTGACCAAAAAAGGTTAGATTCAAACTTTTTTTCTAAGCGAGGTCAATTCTGGAATTTGTTAGCACAAAAGGTTAAAGCAGAAAATTTGTCCCCAAACAAAGCGGTAATTCTGCGCTCAGGTGCAGTCTTTTTAGAAGTTCCTTTTTTCTATCCTTTCCTGCGGCAAAGATTCCAAGCCTGCGATGTCTGGGTCAGGTAAAGCAATTCCTACGTACTCCTATGCATACTCCCGTTGCGCGCATGCAGGCTTGGACAAAAGGCGCGGCTTTGTCCTCTTGCAGCGCTAAAGCTGGATTTTGTAAGGTTGGAAAGGCGAAAGCCGTGCTCTACTTTCTTGTTTTTCCGGTCCCGGTACTGTTTTTCTGTTGGGAAAAGGAGCCAGTACTCCAGTGATTCGCGTCAAAAAAAAGATACGGCTGTGCAGATGCACGACGGTACAAGCTCGCGGTCGCGATGGAGCAACGTCGAGCTCGGGCGAGGAGGTGGTCCGTTGATTTTTTTTCTTTGATGAATGTTGTGGTGGTGCGGGAGACAGATGACGGACGTTGGTGTCAAGATCAAAAATGTTCTGCTATCTTTTAATTTTGTCATGTCGGTCTTTACGTGACTTGTATTTCGATCATTACAATATAAATGAGACATATATTATCATGCAAAAAAAAACCAAGCTCACATTAGCACATGAGCATATCCACGTCGTCTATCCCTTCTTGCTATTGTGGATAAAAGGATGTTGTCCTCATCGAGATACTGCTAGGCCAGGAATATAATACTCACTATGCTAAAATTTACTAAGATGAAAATCCAACGTCAGATTTTTTGCATGGCAAATCAAACTTTTCTATGGCAATTTTTGTTGATGCGTGGATGATATTTAGTTAGCGAGCACATCAATTTTCTGGCAGAAATACGAACTGAGGTGAACTTGCCATACTCGTCAACTAAACTTGCCACCTTCGATAAATATAATTTACCATGAAAAACATTTGATTTTTCATGCCTAAAAATCTAACATTTGCTAGATATCTGGGTCCAAAATTAAACAGTTTTGGCAGTTTATAAATTTAAACTGTCAAAACATCTTACATTTATTTACGGAAAGCAAGGGTACTCAAACTATCATAGTAACAAGAGGGATCAAACTATCAGACCTAAGAGCTTATTTCGATATCAACTTATTCCCTGATCTTTCCCAACAATATGTTTTTGGCTGCCAGTAGAATTTTTTGTTTTGCGTTAGCATAGCATTTTGTGTGCCCCCGACAGAGTTGTCGTGCTAAGGGCCCCATAAGACCGGTGCATCGGAGCAACAACCATCATCGATGAATAGAGTTGTATGGGGAGAGTATTCTTTACGTAACTCATAACATGTAATACAAACACGATGAGCATACAACCGGCCTCTGCATAATTTGTCAGGCATCGATAAAGTCTAGTACAATCAGAGATAGCATCTATTGGTATTCAATGTCAGAAGTCGCTTCTAGTCGAATTCACAACCTGCGGAGGACAAGAAGAGGTCAGGCATCCCGGGCCGGGCAATTTGTCTGTCAACAGGAACAACAGGGTTTGGTGTCGGTAGTGACGACAAATCAGCAAACAGATCATTGCCATTTGTCGCAGCATCTTGTACCTGTGTACTGTGCCATCAGCGAAAGTCATTTTCAACAGCACAAATGATGGGGGGAAAGGGTTTGCTCAGCCAATCGCATTTTTGCTCGATCCTAAAAAAAAATCGCATTTTTGCTCGATTCTAGCAGATGGCACAAGCAGTTTCAATTTTCTGTCGGATTCTAACTGCTGAGTGTTTCCACGAGATCTGATTTTGGTTGTGGCGAAGTTCGTTAAAAGGCTTCTCAGACGGTACAAGATTTACAAGTAGGCGGATGAGAATACACTCAATGTTCGTTTGTACCACAACATAGGAGGGTCATCTTCAAAAAACACTAGGAGTTTGTCCAGGATCCAGCTATTGTGATTCACCTGGGTGCAACCCACATTCTAATCTAATGGCTTCAAGGAGCTGTGGTGATATCACCTCCTTTTCTCCCACATTTGTGCTATCTTCCCTGGAACTTGTCTGGGTCACGTCCGCTCCCCAACCCCTGTACAAAATCACTTTGTTTGGTTCTCGCGACACAAGAACCGATCCTGTCGCCTCCTGTTTTTCCATTGAACAGTGAAGGAGCTCAGTTTAATTTAGAGTGCCTCGGATCTAGCAATACTCTGTTGCAAATTACAAACCTCTAGTTCTGATATCAGCTGTTGGACTGGTGTTCCATCTGCTCTGTTCTTAATATTCACAACAGCAAGAGGATGCTTTTTGAAGTGTGTCCGTATTGTTTTTGCAACTCCGGTGATGACATTATTCCTCCCTGCGACAGGAACCAGATGCTATGCTCAGCATATTAATTTGAGGTTCGGTGACAATATATGAAATAAGACTAAGAAGATACCAATGGCAAGTACTGGCCGTTTCTTCATTTGCAGAGCTTGCTTCCTTAGCACAAGTCTCTCCCGATTCGATAGAGGTGCAGCTTTGGAAGGCAAGTGAGGAATATCTTTTTGGTCCAATATTGGCTCATCCAGTGCCTGGGAAGGGCCAAGGGTTTTGAAGACTTCGAAATCGTCTTCACTACCACTGTCTGAATGGCATGCTACAGGAAAGCTCAGCCGATTTTGCTGCAAAAGCAATTCATCAGAATCAGCAGGGAACAAAAGAAAGACATCCAGTGGGTAGGCAACACTAACAAACTCACATATCCAATCAGATTATCTGATGAAGCTGTACTTGAACTCTCATTCAGGCATGGCCTCGAAGCCTCAGAGGAATCATCTTTAAGCTCGTTCAAACATAACTTCTGCAAATACGTCGTGCAGTATCCTCATTAGTTCACCATAATTCATTTTAAAATCATCAAACTACAAAGTAGAGTTTTTGATAAGGAAGAGTGACTATAGACCTGTGTCTCATCTAAAGGAACTCCAGACCTGGTTGTATTCAAGATTCTATTTGTTCCACCTGAACTGCACTCTTCGCCCTCTGGCTCAAAACACTCAGGAGCAACTTCAGGCACTTCCTTGACCATGCATATTTACATAAATACATATTCAGGCACATGATGGAATATACCACTAGGCTGCAGTAGAACTACATGCAAGTAAAAAAATGTTTACTTTGCTTGTCTCCCCTGATGTTCCAGAGTTGTCAAAGAGATCATGTATGCCTTTGTTTTCCTGGCCTGAGTTCATCTGATCAGACAAAGCCACTGGATGACCCTCCATTTGCTAAAAATATTGTGTTCTAGTTAGCAAAGAAGCTCACATCATTCAACAAAAAATATAACAGTTGACCGTTGAACTAAAACTCACCATCTGACCCCTCAAGTAGTCGATGTTCTTTGATAGATTAAGCACATGAAGCTTCAAGGACTAAATAAACAAGGGATACTTATATCAGAATCTAAAAAATAACCTCACGAAAAGTACATCACAAACAAATGCATTTAAGTTTCACCTTGTGGCGCTGAAGCTCTACAGAACGCTTCAGAGCATCTTTTTTATTCAACAAAGATTTTGGTCTGAGAGCTGACGGCCTCTGGTAGTTCTTCCCTCGATACATTATAATTGCATGTCCTTTGCTCACTCTCTCCACTGCCACCAAAATACCACCACTCTCAGCTTCTAGTGTTCGAGCAGCATATGTAACATCTTCCATGCTGTGTTCTTTACATATAATCTTGACAAGTTCTCGATACTTCCAGTGAAGGTGCATATTTTCAATTGTTCCATCAAAAACTCCTCTCCTTCCTGCAAGTCAATAGAAAAAATTATATTAGGAGATAATAAAAATGTAAGATAGAAATGGAAGCGGATTTTTTATAGGAACCGCACCCTAGCTACCTAGTTCACACCTTCTTAAAATGATCCCAGCAAACAGCATGCTGTCTAGTCATTCACATTCTACTACGGACTAGGATTTCATATTATGTGTTGACAGACAAGTACTGCACACGATTTATTATCATTACCACAGGTTGTGCAAGTTGAGTAAGGAATATTGTTGATTTCTTTTAATGTGGGTGCGACATGGATCATTATGATGGTATACTTACAAAAACAATGGAGGTATAAGATGGTAGAGAACGAGAAGCTTCTCCAGATGGATTGCATCAGATGAAAGAACAACTTCAAATTTGAGCACTTCAAGCAACGTAAAATCACACAGGATTCACCCTTTTAACATGAGAACTGCAACCCTATGACACTTGTAGGAAAATATTACACATATCTTTTCAATCTAATTTCATACAAAATAATTCAATAACCTAGTTAGGTATTGCTCAGAACATATGTGTGCAGTGTAATGGGAGGTTGAGAAGAATAATCACCTAGCAGCAGAAATGGCTTCATCTGCAAACCAACTTTCCTCAACATGTACCTCTCCTCTTCTGAGATGGTCTCTCTTGTTTCAGCTTTTGAAGGCCGAGATGCCTTTTCTAGCTCCTCAAGAAGTTTTTCAGCCTTCTTTTTCTCTGCTATAGCCTGGAAATATGTTTATATGTATTATGTGGTGGGATCTTAAAAATAACAGGACATCAAAATTACGAAGAGACAGCAAGAGGTAAATTTAAATAAAAATACCTGATATAATCTGGTTTCCATGTTCTGGGCAACTGTATTTAGAGATTCAGTTCTATATTCTGTAACAGAAGTTTCGCCTTCATGTTTTTCTTCATGACATTCATGCCCGTGTACCGAGGCATCATTTGCCATCTTCAGTTCAGAAGCATCTTGAGTAGGTATGCTTTCTTCAATTTCAGGCTTGGGCTTGTTGATCACGGAATTGTCGTGCTTTCTGCGTTTTTCAATTGCAAGAGAGACAGCTGGGGAAGGAAATCTTTTCCCCTGTATAGTACAATTGACTCGTTGTCCCTTGATAAAGGGTCCCACCAGTCAAGCCCTGGAAGATTAAGAATGTAACAGGCGTAATTTACCTTTCTGGTCTGAGATGAAGATTATAGCGAGTAGTGTCTTGTGATATTAATTCAAGAGTATTGTAGAGAAAAGTAAAGCTAGAAGGTCTTCACAGGTTTACTTCTACTTTCTGACTCCAATAACATAGTGTTGGAGTTAGATGATGATGTTTTTTTTTTTTGCTTTTTTAAGTATACAAGGTCATGTGTGCTATAGTTCATGAGTAGTAGCTGAGTTGTAATTACGAGAGCCTCTAGTTTGGGAACAGGCACTCATGTACAGATGTACTCTCCACCTATCAATAGAACATGTTGCTAGGTCAAACCATCAAATTCTTAGACCATGGATTACATTGTTTTTTCAGATCTTTGGATTAAACTCATTCTGCCTTTTTTATGTTCCTAGGTCAAACCAGGAAAGCATGCTCAATAGTGTTTATTTTGTACAGCCATGCAACATTTAGTTCTAACAGCCAGTTTCAACGGATGGAAAAAACAGCAACGAGCACCCCGCTCTTCAACAGCTTGATGTCCACAACGAGCACCAGAAACTCGGAGATAAAGTATGTTTACCTATGTCTGATCTCACATATACCAAAGTGACGAGCAGGCAACTGGTGGCTAATGTTTGCCATTCAAGCACAACTAATAACTAATTAGGTGGGTTTATTTGTGGATTTTCTGGGACTTGATACCACAACCTCGTGGTAACTTGTCTGCTAACCTCTTAAGTTGATTACGATGATAATGAACTGCATCCCCTGGAAGAAAAAATAATGTGCCATAAACATGAACTAGCTAAGTTTCCAGAGTGGAGAAACAGTTATGCTTCAGCACATATGAGTCCTAGGCTGCAGTAGTTTAACTTAAAAAAACAAAGACTGCAGGGAAGGCCCTGACAGCAAGTTTATTAGAAGGAGTTTTACAACTTGTGTACAGTATGTACAAAGCACCACTATGGTTAGGCTATACGGAAACATGCATGTACAGGGAGACTAAAACAGCGAGTCGATCCAGGTTAGCAGGGGAGACCTAGCCTCCTCTTTGAGCCTATACTTGCAACTGGATGTCCTTCATGAGGTTGTTTCCAAACAGCGAATCTGAGATGGATCTGGTCAAAACAATTACTGTTCCTTTGCTTCCGGATGTACCAGGTCACCGTAATTGTGACTTTGAAGAAAAAAGGCTGGGAGAAAATGCCAGCAGGCCTTGCTGAAAGGACAACTGAAGAACAGGTGATCGCAAGTTTGCAGAGCGCCAAGCCAGCGGATCACGCATGAGGAGCTCATAATGCCAGTGTAGTTTCTTCAGACTAGCATATCTCAGGTCTGAGCCGGTCACAAAGGAAGAGCCAAACAAAGGCCTTGGGCTTGGTAGTCATTTGCAGCAGCAAAATCATTTAAAGATACTGGGACTTGGAAATCTCTAAAGCGGCAGGAATATAATTTGAAGATTAAATACGGAGAGCCAATAGAGAGAGAGTAATGAACCTTCCAAAAGCAAGTCACATTGTGTCTAAGGAAGCTTGCATCACATAAAAAAATATTCTAGTTCTAAGGAATGTAAAATTAGGCTGAAATGTTCGGTTTTGCTTGCTAAAAAATCCAATAGTACAATGGAGGCAAATAATTCCATTTGAACATGGGCATACTTTCTTTGCCTCAGGCTGTGGCTGAAATGTTCGGTTTTGCTTGCTAAAAAATCCAATTGTACAAAGTTAGAGGCAAATAATTCCATTTGAACATGTGCATACTTTCTTTGCCTCATGCTGTGGCTAGCCTTTTGCAGGAGTACGATGATGTGTTACATGTGTACCGCCAGGCTCCCGCGATCAGGGGAATTGAACATCAGATTGACCTAACTCCGGCTGCCTCCTTGCTCAACCGTGCACCATATAGGACCAATCCCTAGGAGATTGGTCAGGTCAGCTTGGCTTTTACCCGCAAAAAAAGGTCAGCTTGGCTTTTGGCAAGGCTGGTTCAGCGATTGCTTGGCTCATCGGTCCTCTCACCCGGAAGCCTTGATCATGAGGCTCACCTCCACAAATTGAAGGTATCTATCTCATCGAAAGGTCGCACCACTCTACTGCTATATCAAGGGGTGGGGGTGGGGGGTCAAGGATATTCACAGCTTGCTTGGCCTCTGGAAGTTAAGAAGACAGTGTTAAACAAATGAGCATAGCAGGAAGAAAAAGGAGTGTAGCCTGGCAAAGTGATCTCTGGGGATTGGCACAGCCCAAGGGATCATGCCAGAAGGATATACTGTCATCTATCATGATCTTGCAGTTGATGATTCGTTCGAACTTGCCACACAGACTGAAAACATTCCGCCACCAGAACAATCCCGCATGGGCGCGAGGAAGGACGCTATTGTTGTTACAGTACTGCCAAACCATGTTAAGTACTAACCCAGTGAATATTATTGTAAAATTGTGAAGCAATTTTGAGCATGAGGGCCTTGTTGTGAACAATGAGATTTGTGACGCCCTGCCCCCATTGCCTTTAAGCTTGCACACACCATGTTCCAGGCAGCAAGGGATTTCCTATGTGTCTGCCCCATAGGAAGTGAGTCAGTAAAGGTTAATATTTTCTTTTACACCTTCAGGTAACTAGAGCATACACATATAGTAGGTAGGCAGAGAACTAAGAACAAATTCAACCAGTTGAATTTTAACATCAAGGGATATAAAGCTAGAGCAGGAGCAACACAACACTCGATATGGTCCATCATGGTCTTACATGTCAGGGAAAGTAAGAACCAGGGGAAGACCAAGACATGGTCCATAATAAGAGAGAAGTCTTAAATTTCTTTTCGCGAGTGACATCCAAAAAAACAAAGGAGGTGACCCAGCAGCAGATTGATTTAATCAACTTAATCTTTATTCAAAGGTCCAAGCTAGACAATCTTTGACAGTTTGACCTTTCATGACACCGCATTGGTTGGCATGGATGATATCAAGGATGCGTACAACTTCAATTTGAAGGAACACGGACAACCATATTATATCTCCAAAATTGTTGAGCCAAAGACATTTCACAAGGTCTACAACGTCGCCAACTACGGTTTTACCACAAAAAGACGTACTAGAGAATATAAAATGCAATGTACAATTGCATATAATGAATTGATAACACCTACCTACCTTTAATTCCTCGGAGACGAGCTCACTATCAATGCAGTATGGACCTCTCTTCATCGCAATCTTCGCCACCTCACTCCTTTCCCATAACTTGATCATGGATGCAGCCAATCCTTGAAGGTTACTGCTTCTTCCTAGACAGTGGAAACTAGAAAAGTTAATTACGGGTGGTCCTCATCAACTTAATAGAAGATGGTAGAAAATAGAAAATTCCCGAACATTACCAAGTGCATAGTGGTAGGGCAAAGGACGAGCTAGCCTCCTAAGGATAGTCATTTCTCTATCTGTTAGCTTGGGTGGTACACCTGAAGGAAGAAGACGGAAAGGCCTACGGAATCCAGGAACGATAGCTGGCAACAAATCAGCATCCACTGGAAGGGATCATACCCCCACCATTCAGAAAACCGTGGACCCAGCCCATCTAATAATTTGTCATCGTCCTTCGCAAGCTTGACCTCCCCGGGCAACTGTAATCGGAACTTATTTGGAGAACCAACACAGGTAACTAAGGTAGACCTAGCTAAAGGTCTGACCACACTAGGAGGATTTACATTAGTGCCTATATGAAATCTTGCATGCTGTTTGTTTGCAGCTCCACTATTAATTTTCACTGCTGATCTACCCTCCTGTGTATCAACAACAGGCGCTTTAGAGGATATCATGGGATAATTTGCATCTTCCTTTCTGGCCACGCTCTGCCCCACAGATAATATGTCATGATTCTCATGTTCCTCTCCTATACTCCTCTGTTCTCCATATACTATGGCAACATTTTCGACAGCCTCATCTTCATAATGAATACTATCTTCTGTATGATTCTTACCATCCACCTCACTACTACATTGTTCCACAGATAAAAACCAAGATCTTCATCATCATCATCATCAGAACTGCTCTGCTCTGATGATTCATCCTTGAGACAATCATCCATCTTTTGCTGGTCATGGAAGTAAGGATATTTATAGTTGGTTCCTCTATACAGTATGATGGTGCTTCCAGATCTCCAAATAACCAAGCCTCCAGTTTTCCTCTATCAAGCAAAACACACAGAGCATGAAAAATT
This sequence comes from Aegilops bicornis, assembly GCA_021605145.1. Classification (NCBI taxonomy): domain Eukaryota; kingdom Viridiplantae; phylum Streptophyta; class Magnoliopsida; order Poales; family Poaceae; genus Aegilops; species Aegilops bicornis. The sequence goes on from CM038670.1 coordinate 580,476,364, forward strand.
GCAAGTCAGATAACATTGAGATGAAAATAGTTGGGTCCAACTATGTACCAGCATTTTTCTTGTTACAAACTTTTTTTGTTAAATGGAATTAGAATTCAAATTCAAATATATAGTGAAGCGATAACTATGTGCATGCTAATCCACTCATAGATTAATTTGTTTCAAGCACGCAAGATATACAAATTTACAACCTGGCCATATGACTACAAAGTTATGGAAGCAGCATTTCGTCCTGTCATTCTGCACATTTCAGATTTCACATCAAGTGTGTGAAATCATCTATACTGTATACACACAGCATCTTATCAACCTATTCTATCAGTGTCCAAAGGCAAATACTAGCATTAAGTGGCATTCAACATCCAAAGCCAATGCATGCTCACATATACCGATACACCTGTGCACAAGCAGCAGCGAGCAAGCATTAATCGGAAACAACACATAGCAAGGTTCCACAGTGCGGTGCTCACCTCGAGGACCTCGTGGGTGCGCCTCATGTTCATGGCGGAGATATCATCGCACCTGATCTTCACGAGCTCCGCGTTGCGCCATCGCTCGTGTATCCCGTTCACGATCCCTCTGTGACGCCGGGCTTCCCCACCTTGAGCCTCTTACGCAGCCGGATGCCGACCCCCTGCAGCCGCCGCAGCTCGTCCCGCGGCAGCGTAAGCTCCGCCGCGGACGGTGGCGTCGGTGGCGCTGCCGCATCCCTCCCCCGCCTCTGCCTGCGCCGTGCCGCGTCCGCCTCGCCGTCGCCAGTGGCCCAGCTAGGGTCTAGCGTGGAGCCGACGCGGTGGCGAGGGAGCTGGGCCGGGGTGGGCACGAAAATCTCCCCGGGGGACGGGGCGTCGGCGCTCGGGGCCGGGGCCGGGGCCGGAACGGGGGTCTCCGGGGAGGCCTCGAGGTATCCGAGGCTGCGGAGCTTGTCGGAGATGCGGCGGAGCGCGGACTTGGCGAGGAGCTCCGGCTCTGAGGAAGGCGAGGCGCGGACGGGAGGGAGGCGGGGGTGAGGGTGGCGGGGTCTGGAAGTGGCGACGGGGAGGGAGAGGATGAGAGGGGAGGGATGGGCGGAGACTTGGAGGAGCATTTGGGCGGGGGGGGGTGGGACCCGTGGGAGAAAGAGGGGGTTACGCCGCGCGCTGGAGGATAAGGCGTTGGGAGGTGATAGACGAAGAACAGGACGATCCTAGCTTTTGAATTTTGATAGGTCTGACCTCTCCGCTCCTTTGATTCAAAGGAATCTTGATTTTTGTAAGATTAGAATTCTTAAGATTATTTTTTCAAAAGATGTGGCTACGTCTCAGTCGATTGAGATTTAACCAAGTCTCGATCAAGTGATATAGTCTAAGGGGAAAAAGAAAAGATTGAAAAGATTTTTTTTTACATGAATCTTCATGCAAGATCAGAGGAATATAGCATGGACAGAGACATAACGAAGTTTTAGTCGACTAAGATTTAGCAAAATTGTTTTTTCACACTGATTGTTTGATTTGGATGACAAAATTTTATAGTAGGATTTTTCTTAAAAGGCATTTCATGGGAAACCTAACATCCACCGCAAACATTTTCTATAGTTCTCTATTTTTCTTGTGGCATCAACCACTCTCTGGTATCTTGTAAGATTTGGGTGGACATACCACTTCAATCGTATTTTTTTCTCTTTCTGCATTTTGAAATTCTTGTGAACCAAAAAGGCTCCTAAATTTGAAACACTCACTAAACGAAAATAAGTTAGGTACATCTCACTGACATAAGCAATAGTGTGTTGATAAGAGGATATTTGAAATGAAGGCCGTCCCCATCGACAAGCTGACAAGTGGGGTTGACTCAACTAAGAGAGCGCCCACAGCAACGCTTTGACGGCTAGTTTTGACGATGGTTGTGGTCGTTCAGTTGTCCAGAATCTTAATATAATCTTTATTATGTTTTGGTATTTTGGACTTTATACTTCTGATGAGATTTTATAATAGTTCAGTTTTTCTTGGAAAAAAGAGTCCATGCCCTCATGCTTTGGAATGAACATCAAATTTAACAAAAGAAGGTAAAAAAATAAATAAACTTATACTCCCTCAATTTCACAATGTAGTGCGTCCGCGCTTTCCGAGATTCAAGTTTAACCATAAATTTAACCAACAAGACCGACTACGGCGGAAGCAAAAATTATACCACTGAACTCGTATTTTCGATATGAATTCAGTGATATAATTTCTACTCCCACCGCAGTCGGTCCCGTTGATTAAATTTATGGTCAAATTTAGATCTCTAAAAGCGCGCGCACTACATTGTGGAATGGAGAGAGTACATGTTTAATATCTTATACATACATGTGAATCTTCCTGGAGAAATGATACATGTTGTGATATGAGGAAAAAGATGTTCTAGAAAGACTAATTTTTAAAGTATTTTAGAACATAGATTTTCTTACCCGGCTTAAATACTAAGTTCGTTCCAAAACATAAGGTGTATTAGTTTTTCAAAAAAACAAATAATCAAGTTTTCTAAAACAGTATCAATATCTATAATACCAAAATTGTATCATTAGATCCATCACGAAAAGCATTTTTATATTTTATTTACTTTGTATCGTAGATGTTGTTATTTTATTCTCTACTGTTAGTCAAGTATACATAAGTTTAAATTGCACGAAAACTGATGCACCTTGTAGTTGTAAAACCTTAAGATGTTAAAAGTAAAAATAAAGTTTAAATTGGGACATCCCTCTCATTACCTCTCTCTTTCAGGAGCCCACTGCTTTCAGTATTATTCAAATCCAGATTAACTACTCTAAGGGCCGTGATATTTTGAATTGGGACCTCACCCCAAATGGTAAGTGTAGCTAAAAAAGTACTTACAACCTCTGCTCACAGGATATTCAAAGTCAGCGAAACAATCAACCCAGATAATTACCCACACTAGTGAGACATGTTCTCCAGCAGGTATGGAATCAGAAAGCTCATGTCGCCAAGAGTACGAACTTTTGCTTAGTGACTCCTCGGGAAAGCCCTGCCTGTTGCATGAGAGTTGGACATTTATCAGTTCACATCGCGTCTGAATGTTGCAGGTGCAACCATCAGGAGGATGAATGTCATTTGTTTATAAATTGTGCTTTTGCCAGAGCTGCGTGGTTTGGCCATCCTTAGAACATTAGAAATGACAAACTTACTGCTAATTACCACACCACGCAACATATCATTCCAACTTTGTTAAACATTAACCAACTTCATGCTTCTATTCATAATATTTTCAATTTTCTTTGGTGCATTTGGAAGTCAAGAAATGAAGTCATTTTTGCTAGGAAGAATGGCTTGCCTCATCAGGTTCATCATGTCGCCGTTGCCAATGTTGAATGTCAAGCGTTATAGGAGGGGAGAAATGATAATAAGCAACAGATTGTGTCCACTCTTCCTTCACAACTTGCTGATATTTTCTTGTTGCAAAGAAATACCATCAAAAGTGACCTTATTGTGGGCCAAAATCTACTCATATGTTGCATTCAACTCTGCAAAAAATCCCAGGGCCGCAGCCCAATGCAAAAGCTACAAGAATAGGAGGTTTCATATTTATCCCCAAAGGGGAGTCGAGCATACAAATTCAAATTCAAGCCTCTCTACCTCCCACAAATTCTCCCGTCCAAGCAGGAGCAGCATGCCTCCTCCTAGCAGAAGCAACAACTAATCTTCTTCAAGTCGGTCGACCCTCATTCCTTGAAATAATCTCGCATTGGCGAAAGCGACATCAATAAGGAATGTGATTTAGATAAGATTCACAGGGCCATCAGACAACTATTGGGGAACGTAGTATTTCAAAGAAATTCTTACGATCACGCAAGATCTACCTAGGAGAAGCATAACAACGAGCGAGGAGAGTGTGTCCACGTACTCTCGTACACTGAAAGCGGAAGCGTTTAGTAACGCGGTTAATGTAGTTGAACGTCTTCGTGATCCAACCGATCCAAGTACCGAACGCACGGCACCTCCGCGATCTGCACACGTTCAGCTCGGTGACATCCCTCGAACTCTTGATCCAGTTGAGGCCGAGGGAGAGTTTCGTCAGCACGACGGCGTGGTGACGGTGATGATGAAGTTATCGGCGTACACTACTAGGGAAAACCTTATACACAGCATCTTAGCAGTAGCGTTGGACAAAACAGGGCGCTACTGCTACTTAGTAGTAGCGTTTTTAAATAGACCGCGCTACTGCTACTACTTTAGCAGTAGCGCGTTCTGCGAAACCGCGTTGCTGCTATATGTGTACTCGGCGCAGATGGCTAGCCCCACTTAGCAGTAGCGCCTACCACTGACCAGCGCTACTGCTACGCTTACTTACCTTATCCTGGAGCGGTTCACCCTCTCACACTCACTCCCTCTCACTCGCTCTCGCCCGCGCCGAACCCGTCGTCGTCACTTGCCATGCTCCTCACCGAGGTACTCCCTCCTCCCCTCCTCCTCCGACCACCCTCCTCCCACCACCCCTCTCCCTCCTCCTCCGACCACCCTCCTCCCACCACCCCTCTCCCTCCTCCTCCTCCTCGCCTTCCTCCTCCTCCTCGGCCGCCTCCCCCTCCACCCCGCCTCCTCCTCCTCCTCCTCCGGCCGCCCTCCTCCTCTCCCCCCCTCCTCCGATCCCGGCCTCCTCCCTCCTCCTCTCTCCTTCCTCCTCCCTTCCCTCCTCCTTCCATCTCTTTTTTTCTTTTTTCACTGTAGTTTTTACTATTGTATAATGTAGTTTTTACTGTTTTTAGTAAGTGTTTAAAATAATTAGTAAGTAAATTAATAAACTAGTTGAACTAGTTTAGTTTTAGTAAGAACTAGTTGAATTAATAGAACTAATGTATTTTTAGTAAGAAAATTAATATAACTAGTTGAACTAGTTTATTTTTAGAAAGAACTAGTTTATTTCTATTTATAGTAAGTTTATATTTAGTAAGAACTAGTTGAATTAATAGAAATAGTTGAACATGTCACACTTGTTGTTATTTTTTAGTTTAAGCAATTATTCCCGCATCGACGTCGACGATGCCTATCCCGCATCCTCGTAAATCGATGCAAAATGGATTCATTTGGGGTTTTAGTTGTATTAGTGATGTTATATATATGTATGATACTATTCGGGATGTATTAGTGATCACTTATAGGGTTTTTGTTTTTGCAGAAATCAATGAGCCCCTCCATCATCCCCGCCGTCGTCCCTGTCACCGACCCCCTCCGACCTCGAGGTGAGACCAGCCAAATCTTCATGTCAATATGAGTCCTATAAGATATGATGTAGATAAAAACATGTATATCTTGTGTTACTCAAATAGGATATATGGTTGCCCAAGTGGCCGGTCATGTTCAGGTTACACCTCCGAGTGGCTTATGTTTTGCCGGAGTGTTGATTAATTTCTGTTCCGGCAAATTTCAGACGCTCGATGTGTCCTATTTTAGCAAAGGTCATGCCGGAATTTTCCATGAATTTTGGCATGACTTGTGCTAGAATATGTAGGAAATATCGAGTGGCCTGGATTTTCTAGAAAGATAATTAAACGATATTTTGGGTTGACTTCAAGAAAAGACTCGACAGACCGATAATCAACCCGTGATGAATAATGAACAAGCTGAGAGTTTTAATTGTACAAGTTTAATCTTTGAATTATGAACATAAGAAATGTCATCGGACGAAGAAGGTCCCGGGGAGTGCTCCTGGTGCGGCGACAACCGGGGTTTCTGCGACAGGCCTCACACGGACGAAGGTGGTAGCTTGACATTAAGCTCGAGGAGGCCTTCGATTGTGATACGGTAAGCTACGACGCAAAGTGTTTTTTTTCGTAATTAAGCTCGACTTCTACTAGTACAACGTGTATTTTTTGTCTTTTACAATTCTACTAGCTTATCCCATGCCATGCAAGACGCTATGTCTTGGAGAGGATGGGTTTTGAAGATCATGAGAGGAATGAAACAAAGAAAATTAACCTAAGGACCCATCATGGTATGGATTTTGAGGTAAATCTATACAATTACGAGAGCGTATCCCATTTTGGTTGCCGGGTTGGGAAGCACTTTGCAAGATGTATGATTTTCAAGAGGGTATGTTTGTCACCATGGATCTTGGTGATCCTGACATCGACCAAGACAATTTGGACATTTGGGTCCTTGTTGATACGCTTCCAATTCTACCGCTATGTGAGTTCCTCAAACATAGTTATTAAGTAATTTATATTGTTTATATTAAAATAGTTGACAGCTTATTTCCATTGATAGCTTACTTTCATTCTTCAAAGAATGTGCGGAAGATGGTAGACAGAACCAACTACACCGATGGCTCTGAGTTAACTTATCAGGAGAAAAGTCATCTGGTCGCATATTGTACTGATCTTGAGAATTACAATTCCTTTTATCGAACTCCTCCAAATTATGGTTAATACGTGCCACTAGTGCACGTGTTGAACCACGGTAACTTCCAAGGAGATTCCCTGGTAAGATTTTTTACTATTACGACATCCGTACATCTTTTGCATCCTTCTAAAACTAGTACATCATTGCTAACTATGAAGTTATTACTATGTTTTTCAATAGAAAGTCCCGATGGATTGTGTGCCTCATTTGATGTATCAGAATGGTCGCCTTGATGTTTTGAACATACAGCCAGGTCATCTCTTAATCTCACCTGTCCATACCGGATTTCTAAAACCGGCGAACACATGATAATCAAAGAATGGAAAAAATGTATGGACAGTCGTAAGGAGGTTCCTGGAAGCAACATTGTGCGAAAGGCAAGAATTGGAGACAGGATAATCTCCATTCTACATAATGGAGAGTCTGGGGCTATCTTGTTTTATACTATTTTACCTAAGAGAATATAGTAGGTCCTAAGAGAATGTAGTAGGTCCTATGAGGTACAATATGTTTATGAGAGTTGATGATGAGGAGTAGTTGTGATTATGACTAGTGACCAACTTGCTATGTGATGTCTCATTGATGAAAACGATGATCATGAGGAGGTGTTATATGACAATGATGTATTATGATGATAAGTTGTTAATGATATGATGATGATGATATATTATATCATTGGGTGAAAGAACCGCGGGTTAGTTTCAGGTGGATGTCCATCCACTTGAAACTAGTCCACCGTTCTTTCTCCCAGTGATGTAGTAACTCATTATGATGTAAAATCATTCTCTAAATTGCCGCGGTATGAAAACTTGTATAAAGGTGTATGAATACAACATGAAATAAAAAAGAAATACGGAATAATAGTAGTAGCGCGTGCTAGGAGAAGCGCTACTACTAATTACCAGTAGCGCTGATTGTAAAAAGCACTGCTACTAAGTCGATATAGCAGTAGCGTGGTCCAACCCACGCTACTACTAACCTTTAGCTGTAGCGCCTTACTAGTAGCGCTGCACCCCGCGCTACTGATAGGCTTTAAACACGCGCTACTGCTAGGGTTTTCCCTGGTAGTGGTAGGGCTTCGCCTAAGCACTACGATGATATGACCGAGGTGTAAAACTGTGGAGGGGGGCGCCGCACACGGCTAAGAGATTGTCTGTTGTGCTTTGGGGTGCCCCCTTGGCCACGTATATAAAGGAGGGAGGAGGAGGAGGCCGGCCTAGGGGGGCGCGCTTATAGGGGGAGTCCAACTAGGATTCTCAATCCTAGTTGGAGTCCCCTTCCTTTTCCAAGAGGGGAGAGAGGGAAGGAGTAGGAGAGGGAGAAGGAAAGAGAGGGGGTGAAAGATCGAGGATGTCGCCTAGAGGGGGGGTGAATAGGCGTTTTAAAATAATTACGGTTTAGGCTTGAACAAATGCGGAATAAACCTAGCGGTTAATTTGTCAAGCACAAAACCTAAAACAACTAGGCTCACCTATGTGCACCAACAACTTATGCTAAGCAATATAAGCCACTATGTGATAGCAAGATATATGACAAAGAACAATATGGCTATCACAAAGTAAAGTGCATAAGTAAAGGGCTCGGGTAAGAGATAACCGAGACACGCGGAGATGACGATGTATCCCGAAGTTCACACCCTTGCGGATGCTAATCTCCGTTTGGAGGCGGTGTGGAGGCACAATGCTCCCCAAGAAGCCACTAGGGCCACCGTAATCTCCTCACGCCCTCGCACAATGCAAGATGTCGTGATTCCACTAAGGGACCCTTGAGGGCGGTCACCGAACCTGCATACAAATGGCAACCCTTGGGGCGGTCACCGAACCCGTACACTTTGGCAACCCTTGGGGCGGTCACGGAACCCGTCAAATTGCTCGGGCGATCTCCACAACCTAATTGGAGACCCGACGCTTGGAGCTTTACACCACAATGATTGAGCTCGAACACTACCAACCGACTAGGGCGCCCAAGCACCCAAGAGGAACAAGCTCAAGGGCACCAAGCACCCAAGAGTAATAAGCTTCTCAACTTGTAACTTCCACGTATCACCGTGGAGAACTCAAACCGATGCACAAATGCAATGGCAAGGGCACACAGAGTGCCCAAGTCCTTCTCTCTCAAATCCCACCAAAGCAACTAATGCTAGGGAGGAAAATGAGAGGAAGAACAAGAAGGAGAACACCAAGAACTCCAAGATCTAGATCCAAGGGGTTCCCCTCACATAGAGGAGAAAGTGATTGGTGGAAGTGTGGATCTAGATCTCCTCTCTCTTTTCCCTCAAAAACTAGCAAGAATCCATGGAGGGATTGAGAGTAGCAAGCTCAAGGAAGGTCAACAATGGGGGCAAAAACGAGCTCAAGGGATTAGGAACCATTGGGGAAGAAGACCCCCTTAAATAGGTCCCCACGAATCTGCCCGTTATGTGCAGAAACCTGTAGGACCGGTACAACTGGTGCACGAACCGGTACAACCGGCCAAAGCAGAGGAAAAACCAACACAGGGAAAAGCTCTAAGCGGTACAACAGCACTGGGAAACCGGTAGTAGGTTAAACCCAGTTAAACGGTCAACAACAGCCAAGAACCGCTCCAAAACAGAAACTAGTCCGGTGGTAGAGCGGTACATGGCGGTACAACCTCGGGACCAATTCGAGGCGGTACAACGCTCCAAACACCGGTTGTACCGGTCCAACCGGTAACCTCTCTACGAGGCGGTACAACCTCTCTATGTAAAACAGGCAATATCAAAACAGCCACAACTTTCGTGACACGAGCCCCGAATTCGATGAAACCAAGTTTGTTGGAAAGCTAGCAACAAGGGCTAACACAATATTGATAGAAATATCAATAAGAAGCAAATGAGAAAAGGCCCATAAGAAAATGGTGAGAACCCTTCCTTGGATAATACCGGTAAAACCTCCAACACCGAAAACATCATAGAAGACGCATGCGAACTCCGTTTTCGATGAACTCGAGCTTGTCATAAAAATGACCAAGAGCTCCAAATCTCACAAGGAGAAGAACCAAACAAGAACCAAAAAGATGATGCAAGGATGCAATGGTTTGAGCTCTCTACGAAAGATACGATCAAGCAACTCATCGAGAGCCCCCCTTGATAGTACGGCAATCAATCCTATAACCCGGTCTCCCACAACTACCGTGAGACCGGTAAAATAGAAAACCTATCAAGGGCAAACCTTTGCCTTGCACATGGTCCACTTGAGCTTGATGAAGACGATCTTGACTCCCTCAAGTTGGACCACCTTTCTTGATTGCGTTGGCTCGATGAAGACTAGATGATTGCTCCCCATAGTCCACTATGGGTGAGCGATTCTTGACACATCTTCACAAGTCCATTGACACCACAATGGATGGCAAGATTCAAACTTGATTGCTCCCCCATACTCCATTATGGGTGAGCCACTCTTCGTGTTGCTCCACTTGAACTAGCACACAGCAAACTTGATGACGATCAGCACTTGATGTCATCCTCCATGGGTTGTATGGGATCTTCCTCTTGACGCAAGACCATGGAAACATACCTAACCCCACAAAGAACTCTCACGTAGACCATGGGTTAGTACACAAAGCGTAATGGACAATGCTTACCATACCATGGGAACACTTGGTCCCTCTCGGTACAACTTGTGCGCTTTGTGTGTTGATCAACTTGAATCACTCTCTGTACTTAGGCTAGATCAACCTTGAATCTTTCCAACTCTCTTCATTTGGATGATGTCTTGAAGGTAAACATGAATGATCACATAATCTTATTCTTCAAGACATGCTTGCAATAAGCTCAACACTCACATGACCAATCTTTGGATAATTCCTTAATAGCACCTTGGTCAACTCATAAACTCCTTGAAACCAACACATGGACTTCAAGAAAAGCCTATGGACAAAACCTTCAAATATAACTCAAGGCAACCATTAGTCCATAGAGATTGTCATCAATTACCAAAACCAAACATGGGGGCATCACATGTTCTTTCAATCTCCCCCATTTTGGTAATTGATGACAATCACTTTCAAGAGAGTTTATATAAGGAATTATGCATCACCATGCAATACAACAACCAATAGTGCATGCGTATGAGATGCAAATGCTTAGGAACAAAACCAAAGCAAGGAGAAAACTCAAGACATCCCCACAAAACTCTCTGAAACTTCTCCCCCATTGGCATCGATTGCCAAAATGGGCGAAAAGCTAAGAAGACCAACTATATTGAGGCACCAAGATTGCAAAAGAGTGATATGCCACAAAGACATAACAAAGAGAGAAAACAAGCAATCAAGTAATCAAAAGATACCAATTGAAGCAAGATAGCAAAATATACCAATTGAACCAACTAGACCAATGAACCTACGTGCCACATGAATAAAGATATTATGATATGAGCAGAGGAGTGTTCTAAAGAAACTAGAGAAGCTCCCCATGATTTGTGCACATCAATAATTTTTGTATTAGGATACAAAGTGCACAAAATAGGATCATAGCTCCCCAGAATCAATAGAAACTTACAACAAGTGCAAGTGAGCATATAGGAAACTAAGCCTAAGCGCTTGCAACAAGCACATGGTTGAGCAACATTGTAAAAGAGGCAACTTAAGAATAGGCTCAACCAAAATGATGTGTGTGAGTCATGGCAAAGCACATGAGAAGACTAATATACGGATGAGCATAAGCATCAAAATAGTCTCGAATGAATGAGATACATGGTGCAAAGCCTTTCATTCTCACACACAACTAGCAAATGGGTTCACAAGCTTACTAATAAGAAAATAGAGAACCTATGCTTGTGACAACCCATGGTGAAGATAGACGATGAGAGGCTCATCAAGACGAGGGGTACCAATTTAGATGGCAAACGCCTCGTAAAGATAAGCAAGAGGAAAATAATCTTCACCACACAAGAGTGCATCAAGATGCAACGATAGAGGACACGTACTCAAGGCAAAAGCTTTCATGGAGCCACCAAACAAATAACATAAGAAAGACAAGGTGGACGTGAAAGAAAGGATATCAACTAGAGATGTAATTTCTCTCAAGTGTATAAGGTTCTAGGTAGACAAAATCATGATGATATATATCTACAAAGAAGAATGTACACCCGAAATAGTTACAACAAGAAGGAATGAGATATCCAAAAGGAAGTCATACATATACCAATAAGATATTTGCTTGAAAGCATAGCACTTGGCTAGATATGGTCTTATTGTATATAAATGAAGTCCAAACACACATCCATCAAACGCATCACAACTAGCAACAAGAGATCATCGTTGGGATGCTTTGAGAAAGGAAACAAGTATCACAAGATATGAAATGAATATCATGCCAAGATGCAACCTACACAAGGTTGAATGCAAGAGGAGAAAGCATGAATAGATACTTGTTACCGAGATATCATTGGAAGGATGTAGTAGATACCAATTGAAGGTAGATAGTAGTTCATTGATCATCCTTGTTGGACTCCAATATGCACATGGTGACAACACCTTCCTTGTGAGTGAGCCGAGCATCCAATGCATCTCCAAATGTTCCTAGAAGAACAACACAAACTAAACGGTACCCAAACTCATCGGGACCAGATAGTTAGAAACACCAATACATAGGACAAACTCCACATAAATATGTGCATATAGATATGAAAATGAATTTCATGCACATCTCATCCAAATTGAGACTAGGTGGAGTTTCCCTATATATTGAGTCAACGAAAGAAAGCATGCCAAATATAATACATGAAGTAATTATGCATGCTCAAAACTTTCAAGAACCGATACCAAAAGACAAAGAAATGCCAAGTGAAAAGGATACCAAATGGAGAAATCATCACTTGGAAGATATCATTAAAGATACATCAAGGAATGAGATGTCCATTGATACACAGTAAACTAAAGATGTCAAACTCCCAAAGAGAGGATGGTTCTAAACAAACCAAGCTCTCAACAAAGTTTCATGATGGCACAAAGTACCAAAAAGAAATGGCTTGCCTTCCACCAAAACACACTTGATAAGGATCACAAGAAGAGTGTTCTAAAGAAAATAGGATAGCTCCCCCACGAGTTGTGTATTATATAGGATTTGCATTTGAATACAAAATGCACAGGGTGGGATCCCCGTTTTCACTATATCTAGAAAACAATAGACAAGAACAAGAAATAAACAAGATCCACAAGTGGTATGGAAGACAAGGGAGTTGACACAAACCTTGGCAAGAGAAAAGGCAAGTAAAACAAAAGCCAATGTAAAGATGATCAATAAATTCTACCACACATAAATGACTACCAATTGTCAAAAGACAAGAAGTAGATGGAAAGAATTCGGTGGTAGATAGCAAGGATATCCAACATCATCTTCACAACAAACACAAGCAAATTGCAACTTGTAGAGCTAACATGCCACCTAGGAACAAGATAATCTACAATGTCAATTCTAGGTGACAATATCTCAAATGTACACATTTTCTAGGCTAGTAATATACACATAGCATATTACTCCCCCATAGTGTGATACCAATTAAAGATAGACAAGAGGCAATTAAAGGATCCAACAAGAGATAATTAATGGAAAATTTAGAATTTGAATTTCTCATGAGAGATATACCACCTAGAGACTAGATAATCTTGAAATATCAATACTAGATGGTATTACTCATGTGCACACATTTATAGGATTGTGAGGTGCACAAAGCACATCACTCCCCCATAATGGGATATTCCATTAATCTCTCACAAGAGCCAACTAAGAAATAAACAAAATGCAAAAAGGCTCAACACACAACACACATGTACATGATGTGCAAACCAACATACACACACTAGATTTCTCAAGATAAGCAAGTTGGAAGCGCAACATATACAAACACATGCAAGGAACAAAACCAAAACATGCAAGGGGGCAAGTAACTTTCAAGGTAAACAATTTAAGTACAAGTTACCGCAAGGAGGCACATTGGATATAAGATATAAACTTGATGATTCAATTGACTTGGGTTGAGACAATCAGAGTGATGAAGTCCCCTTAATTCCTATTGATCAAGTTTGAGCTAGTTGGTCCCCAACCAAGTTGGGTCCTAAGAGGTTAGTCACAATAGGCTTGGCTACCAATGGTTCTTTGCTTCAAACCACTTTGAGTACCAACAAACTTGGCAACCACATTGCCAACCTTATCCTTCCCAAGAGAATAGACATCATCAATAATAATTGGGTTGGATAAGTTACCACTAGTGCATGAAGAAGCGAGGTGACCTTTCTCACGGCATAGGTAGCAACGTCTACTCTTCACTTTCTTCGACTTGATTTCTCAACTTGAGAAGCATTAACTTGAGTCTTCTTGGGAAGAGGCCTTTCTTCAACTTGAGGTTGAGCATGTGATTGAACTTGTGCCCTCTTCCCTTGTTGCTGACACTAATGGCATTCTTCTTCAATGGGCAAGATCTAACATGATGCCCTTCTACTTTGCACTTGAAGCAAACAATCTTGGCGAATTCTTGACTTGTTCTTGGTCCTTCCTTTTGTTCATCTTGGACTTCTTCTTCTTATTGGAGTTGAATCCAAGTCCACCTTTGTCATTGGGGGACTTTTGCACACTCAAGATATTGTTGAGTGTGGATTTCCCTTCATGACACTTTTCCAAGTCTTTCTTCAAAGAAGTGACTTGGGCCTTGAGCTCTTTGATTTCCTTTACACGGTTAGTCTCAACACAAGTACTAGAGGAAGTATAAGCTTCATCGTTAGAGCAACAAGGCAAGGAAAGCAATTCATCACAAGATGTACCAACATTGTGAGTAGATGAATTACAAGGACTAGCACATGGCAATATACTATTTTGACTAGAAGTAGTGCTAGTACCCACATGAGGCTCACTAGATGTTACCTTAGCAAGCATGGCCTCATGAGCTATCTTTAGCACATTATGGGATACTAGAAGATCATCATGAGAGCTTGTGAGCCTTACATGATTTTCTTCCAACATCCCATAATTGCTAGATAGCAAATCAAGTTGAGCCCTTAGCTCAGCATTCTCCTTCAATATGGATGCTTCACAAGAGATAGAGTTAGTACCACAAGCATCATCATTAGCAACAAGAGGAGAAGACAACTTGGCAAGCTCTTTTGAATATGAAGCTTTAAGTTGAGCATGAGACTCGGTGGGTTTGATGAGCTCACTCTTAATGACCCTTGAGCCATTTTCAAGGAGTTTAGCATGCACAACTTCAAGCTCCTCATTTTTAGTTTCAAAATCATTGGCCACCTCAAGAGCTCTATCACGAGATTCCCTCACTCTAGATAATTCTAGAGCAAAAGTCTCCTCAAGAGATTCCTTGGTGATTTGTTCAAGTTCAAGAGCTTGAGAGAGGTCCCCAATCTCATTAGCGTAATCACGCTCATGACCTTCCATTTTATCAATGGTGACCTCATGCTCCTCAAGACGAGATTCTTGTAGCAAGAGAACCCATCTAATAAGTCTAGGTTTAGCATATTTCTGTTTCCATAAGGTATTTAATAGCAGCATGATCAGTGTGAATAGTTACTTTAGAATCAACAATATAAGGTCTGAACTTATCACAATCAAATACAACTGCTAAGAATTCTTTTTCAGTAGTAGCATAATTTCTCTGGGCACTGTCTAGAGTTTTACTAGCATATTGAATAACATTTATGTAACATCCCAAATTTTCAATTTGGAATGTTATACATTAAGTCATCATGCATTACATATTTTATTGCATTTTTTCGATCCTAGAAATTTCACGCAACTCAAGGACCCTCGGAGAGAGTTGGAGATTTCGTTATTTTCATATTTGAGTTTTCTCAAATTTTGAAAATAGGATCATTTGATTTTATTTATTTTATCTTTAATTATTTCTATTATCAAAATATAAGAGAGGGAATAAAATGACTTTCCCAAAATAAAGAAATAATGAAGATTTAATAAAAAATTCAAATAAGATTTTTATTGTGGAGTTTTTCGCTTTTTATTTTCCTTAGGGAAAATGTGTGTTTTCAAAAATTGCATTTTGGCCCTGAGTTAAAGTTCATTTTGTTCGAATCATTTTTAGGAGTCGGTAAAATTTTACTTTTTAAATTTTGGAGTTCATTTAGATTTTATTTTATTCGTTTTTCTGCGCGTGATTTTATTTATAAAAAAAAATACGCAGCGCCCCGCCTGGGCCAAGGGCCCAGCCGGCCCAGCCGCCCTTCCCTCGCCAGGCCACGCCGCCCGAGTCAGGAGGACTCCTCCTCCTCCTCCTCCTTTGCTTGCCCCTCCCCAAGCTACTCCCTCCTTTATACACCCCTCACCCCTCTCTCCTCCCAACCCATGGCCGCCCTCCCCATAGCCGCCCGCCCTCCCTCCCCATAGCCGCCGCCGCCGATGCCACCGCCGCTTGGCCAGGCGTCGTCGCCCCGCCACCTAGCCGCCACCCCGCCGGAGCCCCACCTCGACGAGGTAGCCGCGCCGCGCCACCCCTCCCCTCGGTTCGGTTTTTCTATAAAAACCGTTCCGGTTTTCTTTTTCGTTGTTCGGTTTTTTTTAAACCCTAGATCGATTTTATTTTATTTTTTCGGTTTAGTTAATTAGTGAATGTTCACCGATCCGTTTGTTTTAACGAACGTGTTCACCGGTTAGTTTCTGTTAACGAACGTCCGTTCGTTAACACGTTCGTCGTTTTTCTTTTTCTCAGATTTTATTCCGCTATTTTCCAATCGCAATTTCAGATCCGATCTTCGTTCTAGTTTATTTTCTCGCTCGTTTATCGGAATCAGGTGATTGAAGCGCCTGGAGTTTCGTTTCGAAACCGCCGTTCCGACTAATCAACTTAAACAAAGTTTTGCTCGTAAAATTTGACTTAATTTCAACTTGCTAGAACCGAGTTGTTTTCTTTCGTCGTTTGACTTTCGTTGCTTTATTTGATTAGATTATTTTTGCAACCAGGGTTCTTAAGTTGAACTTTATGGTTAGATATTTTATTAGAGATTTAACTGTGCATTAGATTAGTAATTATTGTATGCTTGTTGTTTATGCGATAGATCACCGGTGCGCCGCTTGTTATTTCGAATCTCTAGGTTTGGCGGATCATCGACAAGGCAAGTAACGATTGATCATACTTTTCTACTACCCAGCTTTTATGCATTAGATCTATTCCTCAAACACTTGCATGATTAGGATCTAATTAAATTGTGGGATGGGAAGTAGATTGAGGTAGTACCTATTACTGTTTTACTTATGAAACCTTGGGAGTTACTTCTCGTTTGCTTATTATGCCATGCTATGCTAGTAGGCGTGGATTGGGTGAGTGATATCCATGACGGATGTGAGATTGTTAATTTAATGGTTTATCTAAGGTGGCAACTTAAACACACATCCGGGTGGATTGAGGCACTGGTTTCTATCGAGGACTTGCCTGTTTTTCTTGGACCGCCACCCAGGCTCAAAGGGATCATAAGATCATTCATGCTAGTAACTTTCGTGTGCAGCCACAAGCCATTATGGGCTCTGGCATAGTTGAGTAAGTTGTGCGAACTCTTACGGGTAGGCTAGCAGATGTAGGGGTTGTAGGTTGGTACGATCTACCCACAAGTAAGGTGCTAGCGCTTCTGAAAGACTATGTCTCGGTCATCCGTTTCTCAAACACCTGCGATCTGAGAAACCAAGCGGAGGCGATCGAGTCTTGTGGGGAAACATGCGCAAAACCTCTGCAGAGTGTATAAACTAATCATGATTAGCCGTGTCCCGGTTATGGACATCTTGAGTATCTAGTACTTGAATATCATGTGAATCTCAACATGTTACTCTAATTAATATTGTTGGGTTTTTAATGAGTATTTTAATTGGGATTGAGGATCTTGTCAACCATTCTCAATGTTTCACAACCACCATGATAGTTAAACAAATTTATTCCTTTGCGGTAGGGAAAAACTAGCTTTATGCAAAGCTGTAACCGTAGAGCTTTTCCACCAGCCATATATGCATGTAGTATAGGCTTATTCCTTCATTACTCTCTATGTGTTACATTGCGGCATATTCCATGTCTTGACCCGTTTTGGGCTGCAACTTTCATGTTGCGAGGCGTTTGAACGACAGTAAGGTGCTTTAGGTCGTGGTTCTATACTCAGTGATGCCGATGGAGTTGATGGACTCGCTTATCTTCCAAGTCTTCCGCTGTTATCGTTATTAGATGGCCTTAAGCCATATTTATTGTAACAAGTCCTCCTTTGGACAACGATGTAATAAGTGTGTGATTGCTACTCTGTTATAAATCCTTGAAATCTTGTGTGGTGTCGACATTCTTGATCCGAGGATGACACACGAGCACGGAGACTTGATCCATTCGAATCGGGTCGCTCTGAGAGATGGTATCGTAACACGCTGTTGTGAGACACGACCACTAACTTAAAGCCATAGATCACTACTCTCTTCTCATTTTCTAACTCCTCATCTTTTCTACACTTTAGGATGAAGGACGCGAAGATCAAGTACACCCAAACAGATGAAGGCACACCTTTTGGATTTCACTTGAAGGAAGTCACCAAGTACCTGAACATTGGACTACCAAGCTTCACGGAACTTTCAACGCCACTCTGCTGAAGAAAATGTTGGAAGATTCAAGCTCACGTTCAGGGAAGGACATTCGCCCCAATCACCAAGCCCATAGATAGTGTTTTCAGTGCACAAACACGGAGTGCAGGAAAGAGCATGGCAGCTCATATCACCATGGGACGCATTGGAGAAGTTTACCAAGAAGACCTCAAGGACACCATCTATCGATTTGTGGACGCCGAGATGAACAATGGGAGATAGTCGGCACCAAGAAGGATAGATCCATTGCAGCTTTTATCCAGGAGTTAAACCAGCACATTCGGCCTTGAGGAGAACCAGATGTGCAATGATATGATCGAATTGAAGGATGCGAAGGGAAGGATCATCGAACTTGAAGAAGAACTAAAGTCTACACGTAAGGACTACATGGACAAGATCGTAGCTTTAGCAAGACACAATAACGATCTTAAGTATGAGATTGAAGAACTCAAGAAGAAATTGGCGCTCAAAAATGAAGACAAGTACGTCGACGGTCCAAGCAACTACATCAACATCGACGACACCGATTCGGATCCAAGTGAACCCGACTTTGAAGACGAAGCTGGAGCAGATATCATGGAGTCTTCCACCGGTTCAAATTAATAGATGACCCCCACATATTAGTAGTATTACCTCCATGTAAACATTTATAGTACACGCACTTTTGCGATAGTTAGACCGTTGTAAGCCCTTTGTTTGAATTGAATGAAGTGATTTTGTGTGCATTTGCTCATATACATTTGGGTAGTGTTTCTCCTTAGACCCCACTCTATTCTTAATTTCTCATCTTTTCTAAAACCCATCGATGCCTCCGAGACGCAACCGGGTTTGTTTTCCCTTGAGAGATCACCCAGTTGATTTAGCGAACACTTTGATCCAAACATTGGTACAGAATCAAGGCAACAACAACAACAACCCACCGCCACCACCACTGCGGATCACTTGACACGTTTCTTAAGGCTGAACCCACGGTGTTTTCGGTAGAGCACCGAGCCGATAGTAGCGGATGATTGGCTCCGTAAGGTAGGGTGGGAGTTGATCACCGCAGGATGTCTGAGATGGAGAGAAGGTGAAGTTTGTCGCACACCAGCTTGAAGGACCATAAAGGCATGGTGGGAGATCTTCTGACCACTTACCACGTAGATCTTGTCACATGGGATCGGTTTGACAAGCTTTCCGCCTTGCCCATGTCTCGGCGGGAGCTATGGCCATAAAGAAGCGTGAGTTTAGCAACTTACGCCAAGGAGGAAGGATGTTGGCGATATGTGGATGATTTTAGTAAGTTAGCACGTTATGCCCCGGATGACGTTGCTACGGATGCTGACTAAGCGGGAGAAGTTTGGAAGGACTGAATGATGAGTTAAGCATGCAGTTGATGGTAGCAAGTTTCAATAACTACCGGAGTTGGTAGACTGTGCCCTCATGATTGAAGGAAAGCAAAGACAAATTGAGAACCGCAAGAGGAAATATGGGTAGGGGAAGTATAACTCTGGAGCCCAGTGAAGCCCGTTATACCCCTAAACAGGGAGTTCAGTTTCAGCATACCCATGGAGGAGGTAATTCGCACAACCATAATGGCCACAAAAATGGAAATGGCAATGGAAGCTCAGGAAAGAAGCCAAACCCTTTCAATAGGGGACAAGTGAACCACATTGATGTAGAGGAGATTGAAGATCAGCCCGATGCAGTAATCGGTAAGTTTTTGGTTAAGTCATTTACTGCAGTTGTTCTTTTTGATACTGGTGCATCGCATTCATACATATCAAGGGGATTTGTGGATAAGTACAAACTACCAACCCAAGCCCTTAGGTCACCCATGCTAGTAACCTCACCTGGAGCAGAATACATGGCTAGTATATGGTGTGATCGACTGCCATTAAGGATTGGACACTATGTTTTTCCCTCAGACCTAATAGTTCTGAAATCCCAAGGATTGGATGTGATATTAGGCATGGATTGGTTATCGAAGTATGGAGGGAACATAGATTGCGCCACTAAGTCAATTTTGCTTACCACCCCGAAGGGAGGAGAATCAAGTATGTATCACGGCATGAGCCGAGGAGAGCACAAGTAAATTCCTTATCGTGAGTTGTACAGAAGAAGTACCGGTGGTGAAGGATTTCCACGATGTATTTAGGAAGAGTTGCCGGGAATGCCACGGATAGAGATATTGAGTTTTGATTGAGCTTTTGCCGTGCATGTGCCCAATATCGAGGCGACCATACAGGATGCCCGCGTGATTTGGCGGAAATCAAGAAGCAGATTAAGGAGCTATTGGATAAAGGTTATATACGCCCAAGTTCTTCACCTTGGGGATCACCCGTACTGTTAGTGGAGAAGAAGGACGGATCATTAAGGATGGTTGTCGACTATCGTGGTTTAAATGAAGTAACGATCAAGAACAAGTACCCACTACCAATGATAAATGATCTGTTTGATCGTTTGCAAGGAGCTAAAGTGTTTTCCAAGATCGATTTGCGATCGTGGTACCATCGATTGAAGATTCGAGAAGCGTGACATACCTATGACGGCATTTACCACGAGATATGGACTTTATGAATATACCGTTATGTCATTTGGACGACTAACGCGCTGCCTATTTCATGAACACGATGAACAAAGTGTTTATGGAGTTTTTGGATAAGTTCGTGCGTGGTGTTCATAGATGATATTTTGGTTTTCTCGAAGAATGAAGAAGAACATAAGGAGCATTTGCGATTGGTTTTGGAGAAACTAAGGAACATCAATTATATGCCAAGTTCAAGCAAATGTGAGTTTTGGCTAAAGGAAGTTGGATTTCTTGGACATGTTATATCCGGAGAAGGGATAGCGATTGACCCCACAAAGGTTGAGACCGTAACCAAATGGAAAGCACCAACGACAGTTGGAGAGATCCGGAGTTTCCTTGGACTCATGAGGATACTACCGAAGATTCATTGAGAATTTCTCAAGGATTGCAAAGCCTATGACGGAATTGCTGAAAAAGGATACTAAGTTCATATGGACTGAGGATTGTGAGGCAAGTTTTCAGGAGTTGAAGAAAAGATTGGTTACCTCACCAGTGTTAATTTTGCCAAGATCAGACCAAGGATTATGAGGTGTATTGCGACGCTTCACGTCGAGGACTTGGAGCAGTGCTTATGCAGGAAGGAAGAGTTGTTTCGTATGCTTCACGACAGCTTAAGCCTCATGAGTTAAATTATGCCACACATGATTTGGAGTTAGCAACCGTTGTGCATGCATTGAAGACATGGAGACATTTCCTCATTGGAAATCATTGTGAGGTGTACACGGATCACAAGAGTTTGAAGTACATCTTCACGTAGAAGGAATTAAATCTCAGACAGATGAGATGGTTGGAGCTTATTAAGGATTATGATATGAGATTGCATTATCACCCAGGGAAGGCTAACGTTGTAGCAGACGCATTGAGCCGTAAGAGCCACGTCAATACACTAATGATGGGAGGAATACCCAAGGAGTTAGCCGAGGACCTTGAGAGCTATGTTTGGAAATAGTTCCGAGAGGCTATGTAGCGACATTGGAGATTCGGTCTACATTGATGGACAAAATCAGAGAAGCTCAAAAGGCGAGATAAGGAAGTTGCCTCTATAAAGGAGAAAATGAAGCGAAGGAAAAGCTAAGGGATTTCGTGAGGATGAGCACGATACCCTATGGTTTGAGGACCGTGTTTATGTGCTGAATGACCCGGAGATCGGGAAGTTGATTTTGCAAGAAGCACATGATTCACCCTATTCGATTCACCGGAAATACCAAGATGTATTTGGATTTGAAGGAAGCGTTACGGTGGACCCGGAATGAAGAAGGATATTGCGGAGTATGTAGCAGTTTGCGATGTATGTCGAGAGTGAAGGCGAACATCGGAAGCGGCGGGATTGTTGCAACCATTGCCGATACCGAATGGAAGTGGGATAAACTAGGCATGGATTTCATCACGGGTTTGCCAAAGACTCGTTACAGCTATGACTCGATTTGGGTTATAGTCGACCGTTTGTGAAGGTAGCTCATTTCATTCGATCAAGACTACCTATAGCAGCGCTAAGTTGGCAAAGATATACATGACCGTAATTGTGTGTTTACACGGAGTTCCGAGGAGTATCAGACGATAGAGGAACCCAATTTACCTCAAAGTTTTGGAATCGGTTGCACGAAACATTGGGAACCAGGTGGAATTGATGCGACTTTCCACCTGAGACCGATGGATGACCGAGAGAGTCAATCAGATTTTGGAGGACATCTTTGAGAGCTTGTGCACTAGAGTATGGATCTAGTTGGGATGATAACTTGCCGTATGCAGAGTTTTCTTATAACAACAGTTACCAAACCAGCTTGAAGATGGCACCTTTCGAGGCTTTATGCGGAAGGAGGTGCAGGACACCGTTATCATGGGAATGAAGGCCGGAGACCGTCGATTGTTTGGACCAGATTTGATTAAGGAGTGCGAGCAGAAGGTTAAGATGATTCGCGATAGGCTCAAGGTAGCCCGATCCGCATGAAAAGCTATGCGGATTCAAAACGCAAGGCGATAGAATATGAAGTTGGAAGCGAGTTTATCTTAGAGTATCCCCACTTCGAGGAGTTAAGCGTTTTGGAGTTAAAGGAAAGTTAGCACCACGTTTCGTTGGACCGTATAGGATCTTGCAACGCATGGGAGAAGTTGCTTATAAGCTGGAATTGCGGAGGGACTGTCAGGAGTTCATGATGTATTCCATGTTTCTCGATTGAAGAAATGTCACGCCGAGATGGCGGAAGTACCGTTAAGAGATACGATTGCCACTTGAAGCGATTCGGTTGAAGGATGATTTGACATATGAGGAGAAACCGGTCAAGATTCTCGATTATGCCAGTGAGTTACTTTCATGACAAGGTTATCAAGTTTTGCAAGGTTCGGTGGAGCCACCACACCGAGGATGAAGCCACACAGGAAAGAGAAGAAGATTTGCTCAAGGACCACCCTCACCTATTTTCTAGCCAACCCGAATCTCGAGGCGAGATTCATCTTAAGGGGTAGGTTTGTAACAACCCAAATTTTCAATTTGGAATGTTATACATTAAGTCATCATGCATTACATATTTTATTGCATTTTTTCGATCCTAGAAATTTCACGCAACTCAAGGACCCTCGGGGAGAGTTGGAGATTTCGTTATTTTCATATTTGAGTTTTCTCAAATTTTGAAAATAGGATCATTTGATTTTATTTATTTTATATTTAATTATTTCTATTATCAAAATATAAGAGAGGGAATAAAATGACTTTCCCAAAATAAAGAAATAATGAAGATTTAATAAAAAATTCAAATAAGATTTTTATTGTGGAGTTTTTCGCTTTTATTTTCCTTAGGGAAAATGCGTGTTTTCAAAAATTGCATTTTGGCCCCGAGTTAAAGTTCATTTTGTTCGACTCATTTTTAGGAGTCGGAAAATTTTACTTTGTAAATTTTGGAGTTCATTTAGATTTTATTTTATTCGTTTTTTACTGGCGTGATTTTATTTATAAAAAAAATCATGGCGCCCTTTGGCGAGGCCCGGCCGGCCCAGCCGCCCTTCCTCATGGCGCCACAGCCTTGTGCCGCCGCCGCCCGGCGAGTCCGAGGAGGACTCCTCCTCCTCCTCCTCCCTTTGCTTGCCCCTCCCCAAGCTACTCCCCCTCCTTTATATACCCCTCACCCCCTCTCTCCTCCCAACCCTTGGCCGCCCCTCCCCATGGCCGCCGCCAGTGCCACCGCCGCTTGCCGGACGCCGTCGCCCGCCACCTAGCCGCCACCCGGGAGCCCCACCTCGACGAGGTAGCCGCGCGCGCCACCCTCCCCTCGGTTCGGTTTTCTATAAAACCGTTCAGTTCTTTTCGTTGTTCGGTTTTTTTTAAAACCCTAGATCAGTTTTTTTTTCGGTTTAGTTAATTAGTGAACGTTCACCGATCCGTTCGTTTTAACGAACGTGTTCACCGGTTAGTTTCTGTTAACGAACGTCCGTTCGTTAACACGTTCGTCGTTTTTCTTTTTCTCAGATTTTATTCCGCTATTTTCCAATCGCGATTTCAGATCCGATCTTCGTTCTAGTTTATTTTCTCGCTCGTTTATCGGAATCAGGTGATTGAAGCGCCTGGAGTTTCGTTTCGAAACCGCCGTTCCGACTAATCAACTTAAACAAAGTTTTGCTACTGTAAAGTTTGACCTAGTTTCAACTTGCTAGAACCGAGTTGTTTTCTTTCGTCGTTTGACTTTCGTTGCTTTATTTGATTCGATTCTTTTTGCAAGCCGAGGTTCTTAAGTTGAACTTTACGGTTAGATATTTTATTCGAGATTTACATGTGCATTAGATGAGTACTTATTGTATGCTTGTTGTTTGTCTGCGATAGATCACCGAGTGCGCCGCTTGTTATTTGAATCTCTAGGTTTGTGGATCATCGACAAGGCAAGTAACGATTGATCATACTTTTCTACTACCCAGTTTATGCATTAGATCTATTCCTCAAACACTTGCATGATTAGGATCTAATTAAATTGTGGGATGGGAAGTAGATTGAGGTAGTACCTATTACTGTTTTACTTATGAAACCTTGGGAGTTACTTCTACGTTTGCTTATTATGCCATGCTATGCTAGTAGGCGTGGATTGGGTGAGTGATATCCATGACAGATGTGAGATTGTTAATTTAATGGTTTTATCTAAGGTGGCAACTTAAACACACATACGGGTGGATTGAGGCACCTGGTTTCTATCGAGGACTTACTGTTTTTCTTGGAACGCCACCCATGCTCAAAGGGATCATAAGATCATTCATGCTAGTAACTTCCGTGTGCAGCCACAAGCCATTATGGGCTCTGGCATAGTTGAGTAAGTTGTGCGAACTCTTACGGGTAGGCTAGCAGATGTAGGGGTTGTAGGTTGGTACGGTCTACCCACAAGTAAGGTGCTAGCGCTTCTGAAAGACTATGTCTCGGTCATCCGTTTCTCAAACACCTGCTGAAGACGAGAAACCAAGCGGAGGCGATCGAGTCTTGTGGGGAAAAGTGCTAAACCTCTGCAGAGTGTATAAACTAATCATGATTAGCCATGTCCCCGGTTATGGACATCTTGAGTATCTAGTACTTGAATATCATGTGAATCTCAACATGTTACTCTAATTAATATTGTTGGGTTTTTAATGAGTATTTTAATTGGGATTGAGGATCTTTGTCAACCATTCTCAATGTTTCACAACCACCATGATAGTTAAACAAATTTATTCCTTTGCGATGAGGAAAAACTAGCTTTATGCAAAATCAGAATCAGAGAGCTTTTCCACCAGCCATATATGCATGTAGTATAGGCTTATTCCTTCATTACTCTCTATGTGTTACATTGCGGCATATTCCATGTCTGACCGTTTCGGGCTGCAACTTTCATGTTGCGAGCGTTTGAACGACGAGTAAGGTGCTTTAGGTCGTGGTTCTATACTCAGTGATGCCGATGGAGTTGATGGACTCGCTTATCTTCCAAGTCTTCCGCTGTTATCGTTATTAGATGGCCTTAAGCCATATTTATTGTAACAAGTCCTCCTTTGGACAATGATGTAATAAGTGTGTGATTGCTACTCTGTTATAAATCCTTCGAAGTACTGTGTGGTGTCAGCATTACTGATCCAGGGATGACACCTGAGCACAGAGACTTGATCCATTCGGGTCGGGTCGCTACAATTTAATTTCTTATCAACTCTTTGTCCTAGAACAGCACCTACAGCATAATCGCTTGCATCACACATAATTTGAAAAGGTAAATTCCAATCAGGTGGTTGAACAATAGGTGCAGAGATTAATGCTTTCTTTAGTATTTCAAATGCTTCTAAACAATCATCATCAAAGACAAAAGGGATATCTTTTTGTAATAGATTAGTCAGAGGACGAGAAATTTTTGAGAAGTCCTTAATGAACCTCCTATAAAAACCGGCATGACCAAGGAAACTTCTTATACCTTTGATGTCCTTGGGATACGACATCTTTTCAATAGCATCAACTTTAGCTTTATCAACTTCAATACCTCTTTCAAAAAATTTATGTCCCAAGACAATGCCTTCATTAACCATAAAGTGGCATTTCTCCCAATTCAAGACAAGGTTAGTTTCTTCACATCTTTGCAAAACTCGATCAAGGTTTCTTAAGCAATCATCAAAAGAGGATCCATAAATGGAGAAATCATCCATGAAAACCTCACAAATCTTTTCACAGAAGTCAGAGAATATAGCCATCATGCATCTTTGAAAGGTAGCAGGTGCATTACATAAACCAAAAGGCATACGTCTATAAGCAAAAGTACCGAAAGGGCAAGTAAAAGTGGTCTTTGCTTGATCATCAGCTGACACAGGTATTTGAGAGAAGCCAGACTAATAATCTAGAAAGCAAAAATGTGTATGTTTGGATAATCTTTCTAGCATTTGATCAATGAAAGGCAAAGGGTAATGATCTTTTTTAGTAGCTTTATTTAGTTTGCGGAAATCAATTACCATCCTATAACCTGTAATAATTCTTTGCGGGATCAATTCATCTTTATCATTAGGAACGACAGTAATACCTCCCTTCTTAGGGACACAATGGACATGACTTACCCGCGACTATCGACAGCGGGATAAATTATACCTGCCTCAAGGAGCTTTAATATTTCCTTTCTTACCACTTCTTTCATCTTGGGATTCAGCCGTCGTTGGTGACCGGTTTGGCATCTTTCTCCAAATTTATTTTGTGTTGACATAGAGTGGGACTAATGCCCTTAAGATCATCAAGAGTATATCCAATAGCAGTGCGGTGCTTCTTTAGAGTTTTCAATAATTTCTCTTCCTCTTTCTCTGAAAGGTTAGCACTAATAATAACAGGATATATCTTCTTTTCACCAAGATAAGCATATTTAAGAGTATCAGGTAATGGTTTAAGCTCAAACACAGGATCACCCTTGGGTGGAGGAGGATCCCCTAGGATTTCAACAGGCAAGTTGTGTTTCAGAATAGGTCCTTGTTTAAAGAATACTTCATCTATTTCCCTTCTTTCATTCATAAACATATCATTTTCATGGTCTAGCAAATATTGTTCTAAAGGATCATTAGGAGGCACAACAATAGAAGCAAGACTAATAATTTCATCCTTACTAGGCAATTCCTCATCACGGGGTTGTCTACGAAATTTAGAAAAATTAAACTCATGAGACATATCATCCAAACCAATAGTAACAACATCCTTTCCATGATCTATCCTAGCATTGACAGTATTCAAGAAGGGTCTACCAAATATAATGGGACAGAAGCTATCTTGTGGGGAACCAAGAACAAGCAAATCAGCGGGATATTTAACTTTCCCACACAAGACTTCAACATCTCTAACAATCGCAATCGGTGAAATAGTATCTCTATTGGCAAGCTTAATGGTAACATCAATTTCTTCTATCTCAACAGGTGCAATATCATGCATAATTTCTTTGTATAAGGAATGAGGTATTTCACTTGCACTAGCACCCATATCACACAAGCCATGATAACAATGATCTCCTATTTCAACAGAAATAACAGGCATGCCTACCACAGGTCTATGTTTATCTTTAGCACCAGGTTTAGCGATTCTACCAGTTTCATCACAGAAGTAAATAACATGCCCATCAATATTATCAGCCAAGAGATCTTTAACCATAGCAATATTAGGTTCAACTTTAACTTGCTCAGGGGGTTTGTGTGTCCTAATATTACTTTTGTTGACTACAGTTGAAACTTTAGCATGATCCTTAATTCTAACAGGGAAAGGTGGTTTCTCAACGTAAGCAGTAGGAATAATAGGATCATTATAAGTGATAGTCTTTTCTTCAACTTTAATAGGTGCAACTACTTTTACTTCAATGGGAGGATTATATTTAAACAACTTCTCCTTAGGGAGATCAACATGAGTAGCAAATGATTCACAGAAAGAAGCTACTATCTCAGAGTCAAGTCCATATTTAGTGCTAAACTAACGGAAAACACCAGTATCCATAAAAGATTTAACACAATCAAACTTAGGTGTTATACCTGACTCCTTACCTTCGTTGAGATCCCAATATTCAGAGTTGCGTTTAATTCTCTCCAATAAATCCCATCTGAATTCAATAGTCTTCATCATAAAAGAACCAGTACAAGAAGTGTCGAGCATGGAGCGATTGTTGTCAGAAAGTCGAGCATAAAAAATTTGAGTAGTCATTTCTCTTGAGAGCTCATGATTGGGGCATGAATATAACATTGACTTAAGCCTCCCCCAAGCTTGAGCGATGCTTTCTCCTTTGTGAGGCCAAAAATTATATATATAATTACGATCACGATGGACAAGATGCATAGGATAAAACTTCTGATGAAATTCCAATTTCAATCGCTTGTAGTCCCATGATCCCATATCATCACATAGCCTGTACCATGTCAATGCATATCCCTTCAAAGATAAAGGGAATACCTTCTTCTTCATAACATCATCGGGCATACCTGCAAGCTTAAATAATCCACAAACTTCATCCACATAGATTAAGTGTAAATCGGGATGCAATGTTCCATCTCCTGCAAAAGGATTAGCTAGCAGTTTCTCTATCATACCCGAAGGAATTTCAAAGTAAACATTTTCAGTAGGTTCAGTAGGTTGAGGGGTAGCTAATTGTGGTTCCGGACGGGGTGAAGATACCCTGAACAAATCCTTCAAAGGATTACTTTCCATAGTAGCAAGTGACAGTAAATTTCAGCACACTATATAAATTTTTCCTTACCAAATTCCACCTACCAAAGGCGCTTCACTCCCCGGCAACGGCTCCAGAAAAGAGACTTGATGACCCACAAGTATAGGGGATCTATCGTAGTCCTTTCGATAAGTAAGAGTGTCGAACCCAACGAGGAGCAAAAGGAAATGATAAGCGGTTTTCAGCAAGGTATTCTCTGCAAGCACTGAAATTATCGATAACAGATAGTTTTGTGATAAGGAAATTTGTAACGGGTAACAAGTAACAAGTGTAAATAAAGTGCAGAAGGTGGCCCAATCCTTTTTGTAGAAAAGGACAAGCATGGACAAACTCTTATATAGAGAAAAGCGCTCCCGAGGACACATGGGAATTATCGTCAAGCTAGTTTTCATCACGTTCATATGATTCGCGTTCGGTACTTTAATAATTTGATATGTGGGTGGACCGGTGCTTGGGTGTTGTACTTACTTGGACAAGCATCCCACTTATGATTAACTCCTATTGCAAGCATTCACAACTACAAAAGAAGTATTAAGGTAAACCTAACCATAGCATGAAACATATGGATCCAAATCAGCCCCTTATGAAGCAACGCAAAAAATAGGGTTTAAGCTTACATCACTCTAGCAACCCATCATCTACTTATTACTTCCCAATGCCTTCCTCTAGGACCAAACAATGGTGAAGTGTCATGTAGTCGACGTTCACATAACACCACTAGAGGAGACAACATACATCTCATCAAAATATCGAGCGAATACCAAATTCACATGACTACTAATAGCAAGACTTCTCCCATGTCCTCGGAACAAAGCGTAACTACTCACAAAGCATATTCATGTTCATAATCAGAGGGGTATTAATATGCATATAGGATCTGAACATATGATATTCCACCAAATAAACCAACTAGCATCAACTACAAGGAGTAATCAACACTACTAGCAACCCACATGTACCAATCTAAGGCTTTGGGACAAAGATTGGATACAAGAGTTGAACTAGGGTTTTAGAGGAGATGGTGCTGGTGAAGATGTTGATGGAGATTGAGCCCCTCCTGATGAGAGGATCGTTGGTGATGACGATGGTGATGATTTCCCCCTCCCGAAGGGAAGTTTCCCCGGTAGAACGGCTCTGCCGGAGCCCTAATTTGGTTCCGCCAAGGTTCCGCCTCGTGGCGGCGGAGTTTCTTCCCGAAAGCTTGGTTATGATTTTTTTTCCAGGGTAAAAGACTTCATATAGCAGAAGATGGGCACCGGAGGCCTGCCAGGGGACCCATGAGGCAGGGGGCGCGCCCCCCACCCTCGTGGCCAGGGTGTGGGCCCCCTCTGGTATTTTCTTCGCTCAGTATTTTTTATTATTTCCAAAAATGACTTCCGTGGAGTTTCAGGACTTTTGGAGTTGTGCAGAATAGATCTCTAATATTTGCTCCTTTTCCGACCTAGAATTCCATTGCCGACATTCTCCCTCTTCATGTAAACCTTGTAAAATAAGAGAGAATAGGCATAAGTATTGTGACATAACGTGTAATAACAGCCCATAATGCAATAAATATCGATATAAAAGCATGATGCAAAATGGACGTATCATTCCTCTGGTATTCGGGAGTTGCATAATCTGATAGTCAGAGGAACATGTATAAGTCATGAAGAAAGCAATAACAATAAAACTCAACGATCATAATTCTAAGCTAACAGATGGGTCTTGTCCATCACATCACTCTCTAATGATGTGATCCCGTTCATCAAATGACAACACATGTCTATGGTCTGGAAACATAACAATCTTTGATTAACGAGCTAGTCAAGTAGAGGCATACTAGGGACACTCTTTTTGTCTATGTATTCACACATGTACTAAGTTTCCGGTTAATACAATTCTAGCATGAATAATAAACATTTATCATGATATAAGGAAATATAAATAACAACTTTATTATTGCCTCTAGGGCATATTTCCTTCAGTCTCCCACTTGCACTAGAGTTAATAATCTAGTTCACATCGCCATGTGATTTAACACCAATAGTTCACATCACCATGTTATTAGTTCACATCGTCATGTGACTAATACCCAAAGGGTTTTACTAGAGTCAATAATCTAGTTCACATCGCTATGTGATTAACACTCAAAGGGTTTACTAGAGTCAATAATCTAGTTCAAATCGCTATGTGATTAACACCCAAGAGTAATAAGGTATGATCATGTTTTGCTTGTGAGAGAAATTTTTAGTCTACGGGTCTGCAATATTCAGATCCGTGTGTATTTTGCAAATTTCTATGTCTACAATGCTCTGCACGGAGCTACTTTAGCTAATTGCTCCCACTTTCAATATGTATCCGGATTGTGACTTGGAGTCATCCAGAACGGTGTCAAAGTTTGCATCAACGTAACTCTTTACGACGAACTCTTTTTCACCTCCATAACCAAGAAATATTTCCTTAGTCCTCTAAGGATAATTTTGACCGCTGTCCAGTGATCTACTCTTAGATCAAAATTGTACTCCCTTGCCAAACTCAAGGCAGGGTATACAATAGGTATGGTACACAGCATGGCATACGTTATAGAACCTATGGCTGATGCATAGGGAATGACTTTCATTCTCTCTCTATCTTCTGCCGTGGTCGGGCTTTGAGTCTTACTCAACTTCACACCTTGCAACACAGACAAGAAATCTTTCTTTGTCTGTTCCATTTTGAACTACTTCAAAAACTTGTCAAGGTATGTACTCATTGAAAAAAAAAACTTATCAAGTGTCTTGATCTATCTCTATAGATCTTGATGCTCAATATGTAAGCAGCTTCACCGAGGTCTTTCTTTGAAAAACTCCTTTCAAACACTGCTTTATGCTTTCCAGAAAATTCTACATCATTTCCGATCGACAATATGTCATTCACATATACTTATCAGAAAAGGCTGTAGTGCTCCCACTCACTTTCTTGTAAATACAGGGCTTCACCGCAAGTGCTGTATAAAACTATATGATTTGATAAACTTATCAAAGCGTATACTCCAACTCCGAGATGCTTGCACGGTCCATAGATGGATTCTTTGGAGCTTGCACATTCTGTTAGCACCTTTAGGATTGACAAAACCTTACGGTTGCATCATATACAACTCTTCTTTAATAAATGCATTAAGGAATGTAGTTTTGTTATCCATTTGCCAGATTTCATAAAATGCGGCAATTGCTAACATGATTCAGACAGACTTAAGCATCGCTACGAGTGAGAAAATCTCATCATAGTCAACACCTTGAACTTGTCGAAAACCTTTCGCAACAAGTCGAGCTTTGTAGATAGTAATACTACCATTAGCGTTCGTCTTCCTCTTGAAGATCCATTTATTCTCAATGGCTTGCCGATCATCGGGCAATTCCACCAAAGTCCATACTTTCTTTTCATACATGGATCCTATCTCAGATTTCATGGCCTTAAACCATTTTGCGGAATCTGGGCTCATCATTGCTTATGGTTCGTCATGGTTTTGAGGAAGATATAAGGAGGTTTATGTGTGATAGAGCGTATCATATCATGGGGTTTGGATGCACCAGCGAGGTTTGCACCAACTCTCAAGGTGAGAAAGGGCAATGCAGTGCAGAAGAGGCTAGCAAAGGCGGAAAGGTAAAAGTGCGTATAATCCATGGACTCAACATTAGTCAAAAGAACTCATATACTTATTGCAAAAATTTAGAAGTCGTCAAAAATCAAGTACTACGCGCATGCTCCTAGGGGGATAGATTGGTAGGAAAAGACCATCGCTCGCCCCGACCGCCACTCATAAGGATGCACAAGCCGGTACACTTCATGTTTCAAATTTGTTACACAACTTTAACCATATGTGCATGCTACGGGACTTGCAAACTTCAACACAAGCATTTTTCAAATTCACAACTACTCAACTAGCACAACTTTGATATTATCACCTCCATATCTCAAAACAGTTATCAAGCATCAAACTTTTCTTAGTATTCGACACACTCAAAAGAAAGTTTCACATATCTTGAATACCAAGTATATTAATATTAAGCAATTTACCATGCTATTAACGACTCTCAAAATAATCTAAGTGAAGCATGAGAGATCAATAGTTTCTTTAAAACAAATCCACCACCGTGCTCTAAAAGATCTAAGTGAAGTACTAGAGCAAAAAATTATCACGCTCAAAAGATATAAGTGAAGCACATATAGTATTCTAACAAATTGCAATTTATGTATGGCTCTCTCAAAAGGTGTGTACAGCAAGGATGATTGTGATAAACTAACAAGCAAAGACTCAAATGATACAAGACGCTCCAAGCAAAACACATATCATGTTGGTGAATAAAAATATAGCTCCAAGTAAATTACCGAGCGGAAGTAGATTTAAAGAGGGGATGCCTTCCGGGCATCCCCAAGCTTTGAATTTTGGTGTCCTTGGATTATATTGGGGTGCCATGGGCATCCCCAAGCTTAAACTCTTGCCACTCCTTGTTCCATAAACCACCAAAAGAATTTACCCAAAACTAGAAAACTTCACAACACAAAACTCAATAGAAATCTCGTGAGCTCCGTTAGAGAAAGAAAACAAAAGACTACTTTAAGGTACTGTAATGAACTCATTTTTTATTTGTATTGGTCTTAAACCTACTGTATTGCAACTTCTCTATGGATTATAAACTATTTTACTAGCCATAGATTCATCAAAATAAGCAAACAACACACGCAAAACAGAATCTGTCAAAAACAGAACAATTTGTAGTAATCTGTAACTAACGCAAACTTCTGGAACTCCAAAAAATCTAACAAAATTAGACGACCTAGAAAATTTGTTTATTGATCAGAAGAAATTCGAATCAGTATTTTATCACGTTCTGGTGATTTTTAATAATTCGGGCACTGAGCGCAAAGTTTCTGGAAATTACAGCAAGATCAAATAACTATCATCCAAGAAGATCCAATAGGTCTAACTTGGCACAAACACTAATTAAAACATAAAACCACATCTAAGCAGAGGCTAGATGGATTATTTATTCCTAAACAAAAACAAAAACTAAAAACATAAAGAAAATTGGGTTGCCTCCCAACAAGCGCTATCGTTTAACGCCCCTAGCTAGGCATAAAAGCAAGGATAGATCTAGGTATTGCCATCTTTGGTAGGCAATCCATAAGTGGCTCTCATGATAGATTCGTATGGTAATTTTATTTTCTTTCTAGGAAAGTGTTCCATGCCTTTCTTTAATGGAAATTGGAATCTAATATTCCATTCCTTCATATCAATAATTGCACCAATCGTTCTAAGGAAAGGTCTACCAAGAATAATAGGACAAGAAGGATTGCAATCTATATCAAGAACGATAAAATCTACGGGCACATAATTCCTATTTGCAACAATAAGAACATCATTAATTCTTCCCATAGGCTTTTTAATAGTGGAATCCGCAAGATGCAAGTTTAGAGAGCAATCATCAAAGTCACGAAAATCTAACAAATCACACAAAGTTTTGGGAATAGTGGAAACACTAGCACCCAAATCACACAAGGCATGAAACTCATAATTTTTATTTTTAATTTTAATAGTAGGTTCCAACTCATCATAGAGTTTCCTAGGGATAGAAACTTTCAACTCAAATTTTTTCTTCATAAGATTGCATCAAGGCATCAACAATGTGTTCGGTAAAGGCCTTATTTTGACTATAAGCATGAGGAGAATTTAGCACGGATTGCAACAAGGAAATACAATCAATTAAAGAGAAATTTTCATAATAAAATTCCTTGAGATCCAATATAGTGGGTTTAGCAACATCTAGGTTTTTATTTCTTTCAATCCCACATTTATCAATTTCATCATCAAGATCTAAAAACTCAATTCTTAGAACGCCTTCTAGGTAAAGGAAGATCATATTCAGTTTCATCAAGATTCATATTGCAAAACAAAGATTTAATAGGGGACACATCAATAACTTTTAGATCTTCATCTTGATTTTCATAGGAATTGGAAGAACTCGTTTTAATAAAGGCATCTTTGGAAGCACGCATCCTAGCGGTTCTTTCTTTGCACTCATCAATGGAAATTCTCATATCTTTGAGAGACTCATTGATATCATGCTTAGGAGAAATAGATCTAAGCTTTAAAGAATCAACCTCAAGAGAAATTCTATCAACGTTCCTAGCCAAATCATCAACTTTAAGCAATTTCTCCTCAAGCAAAGCGTTAAAATTCTTTTGTGAATTCATAAACTCTTTAACACTAATCTCAAATTCAGAGGGCATCTTATTAAAATTTCCATAAAAGTTGTTGTAGGAATTTCCATAATTATTAGAAGGATTACTAGGATAAGGCCTAGGATTAAAGTTCCCTCTATCTGGCGTTGTTACCAAAATTATTCCTACCAACAAAATTCACATCCATAGATTCATTATTATTCTCAATCAAAGTAGATAAAGGCATGTCATTAGAATCATAAGAAACACTCTTAGTAGCAAATAATTTCATAAGTTCATCCATCTTTCCACTCAAAACATTAATTTATTCTATCGCATGCACTTTTTTATTAGTAGATCTTTCAGTATGCCATTGAGAATAATTAACCATAATATTATCTAGAAGTTTAGTAGAATCTCCTAGAGTGATTTCCATAAAAGTGCCTCCCGCGGCTGAATCTAAAAGATTTCTAGAAGAAAAATTCAATCCGGCATAATTTTTTTGTATAATCATCCACAAGTTCAAACCATGAGTAGGACAATTGCGTATCATTAATTTCATTCTCTCCCAAGCTTGTGCAACATGTTCATGATCAAGTTGCTTAAAATTCATAATATCGTTCCTAAGAGAGATGATCTTAGCGGGAGGAAAATACTTAGAGATAAAAGCATCTTTGCACTTGTTCCAAGAAGCAATACTATTTTTAGGCAGAGATGAAAACCACGCTTTAGCACAATCTCTAAGCGAAGAAGGAAATAGCTTCAATTTAACGACATCATTATCGACATCTTTTTTCTTTTGCATATCACATAAATCACGAAGCTATTCAGATGAGTAGCGGCATCTTCACTAGGAAGGGCCGGCGAATTGATCTTTCATCATAAGATTCAACAAAGCAGTATTGATTTCACAAGATTCAGTATTGGCAAGAGGAGCAATCGGAGTGCTAAGTAAATCATTATTATTGGTATTGGTGAAGTCACACAATTTGGTAGTATCTTGATCCATCGTGACAAACAAGCAATCCAACACACGAGCAAACAAGCAGACGAGGAAAAGGCAAACGGGAAAAAGAGGAGGAGATTGGGAAGGAGAGGGCGAATAAAACGGCAAGGGTGAAGTGGGGGAGAGGAAAATGAGAGGCAAATGGCAAATAATGTAATGCGAGAGATAGGGATTGTGATGGGTACTTGGTATGTCTTGACTTGCTCTTGCGTGAGCCTCCCGAACGGCGCCAAAAATTCTTCTTGCTACCTCTTGAGCACTGCGTTGGATTTCCCCGAAGAGGAGAGGATGATGCAGCAAAGTAGCGTAAGTATTTCCCTCAGTTTTTGAGAACCAAGGTATCAATCCAGTAGGAGGCCACGCACAAGTACCTCGTACCTGCACAAAACAATAGCTCCTCGCAACCAACGCGATTAGGGGTTGTCAATCCCTTCACGGTCACTTACGAGAGTGAGATCTGATAGAGATGATAAATAATATTTTTGGTATTTTTGGTATATAGATGCAAAGTGAAAAGTAAAAGGCAAAGTAAAAACAAAGCAAGTATTAAAGTGATGGAGATTGATATGATGAGAATAGACCGGGGCCATAGGTTTCACTAGTGGCTTCTCTCAAGAGCATAAGTATTCTATGGTGGGTGAACAAATTCTTGTTGAGCAATTGATGAATTGAGCATAGTTATGAGTATATCTAGGTATGATCATGTATATAGGCATCACGTCCAAGACAAGTAGACCAAACGATTACGCATCTACTACTATTACTCCACTCATCGACCGCTATCCGGCAGATGCATCTAGACTATTAAGTTAAAACAGAGTAACGCCTTAAGCAAGATGACATGATGTAGAGGAATAAATTCATGCAATATGATAAATACCCCATCTTGTTATCCTTGATGGCAACAATACAATACGTGACTTGCAACCCTTTCTGTCACTGGGTAAGGACACCGCAAGATTGAACCCCACTTCTCCCATTGCAAGAACTACCATCTAGTTAGCCAAACCAAACGGATAATTCGAAGAGACTTGCAAAGATAACCAATCATACATAAAACAATTCAGAGAAGATTCAAATATTACTCATAGATAATCTGGATCATAAACCCACAATTCATCGGTCTCAACAAACACACTGCAAAAAGAAGATTACATCGAATAGATCTCCACGAGAGAGGGGGAGAACATTGTATTGAGATCCAAAAGAGAGAAGAAGCCATCTAGCTACTAGCTATGGACCCGAAGGTGCAAGTAAACTACTCACACTTCATCGGAGGGGCTAAGGTGATGATGTAGAAGCCCTCCGTGGTGGATGCCCCCTCCAGCGGAGCTCCGGAACAGGACCCAAGATGGGATCTCGTGGATACAGGAAGTTGCGGCGGTGGAATTAGGTTTTTGGCTCCTGTTACGATCGTTTGAAGTGCGTAGGTATATATAGGAGGAAGAATGCGTCGGTGGAGCAACAGGGGGCCCACGAGGCAGGGGGCGCGCCCCCACCCTCGTGACGCCTCTTTCGTTCCTTGGAGTAGGGTCCAAGTCCCCTGTATCACGTTCGGTGAGAAAATCACGTTCTCGAATGTTTCATTCTGTTTGGACTCCGTTTGATATTATGTTTCTTCAAAACACTGAAATAGGAAAAAAACAACAATTCTGGGCTGGGCCTTCGGTTAATAGGTTAGTCCCAAAAATAATATAAAAGTGGAAAATAAAGCCCAATATAGCCAAAACAGTAGATAAAGTAGCATGGAGCAATCAAAAATTATAGATACGTTGGAGACGTATCAGGCTGCCCCCTCCCTAGTACAATTCGGACTTGCCATGGGGGGGCACCCCTTGAGGCCCTTCTCTCCTTTCCCGTATGGCCCACTACTTCCCCCGACGAATTCCCGCAACTCTCCGTTACTCCAAAAAAAATACCCGAATCACTCGGAACCTTTTTGATGTCCGAATATAGCCTTCCAATATATCGATCTTTACGTGTCGATCATTTCGAGACTCCTCGTCATGTCCGTGATCTCATCCGGGACTCCGAACAACCTTCAGTACATCATATAACATAACTCATAATACAAATCATCATCGAGCGTTAAGCGTGCGGACGCTACGGGTTCGAGAACTATGTAGACATGACTGAGACACATCTCTGGTCAATAACCAATAGCGGAAACTGGATGCTCATATTGGCTCCTACATATTCTACGAAGATCTTTATCGGTCAAACCGCATAACAACATACGTTGTTCCCTTTTTCATCGGTATGTTACTTGCCCGAGATTCGATCGTCGGTATCATCATACCTAGTTCAATCTCGTTACCGGCAAGTCTCTTTACTTGCTTCGTAATGCATCATCCCACAACTAACTCATTAGTCACATTGCTGGCAAGGCTTATAGTGATGTGCATTACCGAGAGGGCCCAGAGATACCTCTCCGATACTTGGAGTGACAAATCCTAATCTCGATGTATGCCAACCCAACAAACACCTTCGAAGACACATGTAGAGCATCTTTATAATCATCCAGTTACGTTGTGACGTTTGATAGCACACAAGGTGTTCCTCCGGTATTCGGGAGTTGCATAATCTCATAGTCAGAGGAACATGTATAAGTCATGAAGAAAGCAATAGCAATAAAACTCAACGATCATAATGCTAAGCTGATGGATGTGTCTTGTCCATCACATCATTTTCTAATGTGATCCCGTTCATCAAATGACAACACATGTCTATGGTCAGGAAACATAACCATCTTTGATTAACGAGCTAGTCAAGTAGAGGCATACTAGGGACACTCTGTTTTGTCTATGTATTCACACATGTTCTAAGTTTCCGGTTAATATAATTCTAGAATGAATAAAAACATTTATCATGATATAAGGAAATATAAATAACAACTTTATTATTGCCTCTAGAGCATATTTCCTTCAACAACCTCTAGCATATTTTCTTCGCCATCTCCGAAGGTCACATCCATACGTGTTCCACCTTCCTAGGACTTTGAATGGCACTTCCCACAATGTTGATCACGGGAGCGGATGTGGGCCACGCAAGTGCGGGGGCACCGAGTCCCGCGCGCGCTTTTTTATTTTTAGCTTCCGATTTTCAAACCTTCTATATCTTTTGAAAGAACAATCCAAATTAAGTTATGCTTTATTATCCGTGTTTCTTGTGCCGAGGGTTTTCAAATAAGATCAAATTTGAATATGCTTTAACGAGTTTTGAAAATAATGTTAAGTTTCTATCCTGAAACTTAGTACGAGCGACCGATAAAAACACGATTTTTGTGCCTGCAAACGACAAAAAATGTCTTCAAATTTTATTTATGAAACTTGGTAAGAGCTGTTGGAAATATGAGCAATTTACCAAATGATTTTATTAACGGAAATACTTGATAAAACATGACTAGAGTAGTAGAGATGAAGCATGTCATGTAATCTAGCAGAGTGAAGGCAAATAGTATCTGGACATACGAACTAGAACAGAACATATGTAGAACATAGAGTGGAACAAGAAAGGTTAGAGCAAGAAACTAAGGCAAGATCTTAAACAGAGAGAACACGAAGACATACAGAACAGCGGCAGAAGCACTGGTCTTGGGTTCGGTGTCCTCGGCAGCCATGTCGTCGAAGAGATTGTCGACGTCGGGGAAGAAGTTGTCGTCGGGGAAGTAGTCGTCGGAGCCGGGGCGTCTGTGATGAAGAAGTCGGTAGTCGCGCAGAGCGCTCCCCAAAAATCTTATCATCCTTCTCTCGTACATGACTCAAAGTGGTGGGTTTCGGAGGCCTGCTGTCCCGACCTGCGGTACGCTGCAAGCCGGGATGGAGAAGATCGTAACAGTACCTCAATGCTCAGGAACGGTGGCGAGAGGAAGATGATGTTCTGATGTGCGTCTCTGGAAAGGAGCGACCTCCCTTTTATAGGCACAGGAGAAAGAGGCGAGAGGGCAGCGACGAAAGGTGAAACAAAGAGACGGAGATGAAGCGAACAGCCAGCAGCCAAAGGGCTGCACCATTCGCATTCAATCTCCACTATCAAAAAACTTTTCAGCTTTCATGTGACCTTCCGTATACCAGTTGCGCGTGGCAAAAATTTAGACATCGGCTCGTTCCCGCAACCCGCGGCGCGGCGAGGCGTGGCGTGCCGAGGCGGGCGGCGGAGTAGGAGT
Source organism: Aegilops bicornis (assembly GCA_021605145.1). Taxonomy (NCBI): domain Eukaryota; kingdom Viridiplantae; phylum Streptophyta; class Magnoliopsida; order Poales; family Poaceae; genus Aegilops; species Aegilops bicornis. Next base: position 580,516,407 of record CM038670.1, read on the forward strand.
GCGCGTGAATGTCCCTCTTATTTTCATCCTCATGCATGTGGGGAACAACCTCCCTTATAAGGAGGTCCAACTTCTACCAAACTAGCAATGTGGGACTAAACTTTAATAGCACCCCTTGCCTTGCACGAATGAGTCAAGTGGGCCTTTAGAATTTATTAGGAATTTTTGAAATTGCTATTGAGTTGTCCCAAAATAAACTAAATCCCAGCAAGAGCGAGCAAGAAAATTGAAATTTGTTAAAAAGTCATACTAAAACTTAAAACTTACTGTGCCCTCACGCAGGATTCAACTACTTCATGAATCGCGAAGCAGAACGGCCGTGCAAGGCTTAGCAGGTGCGTGCCCCTAGGAAATTCCGTGTTGCTCACCACGTCATGTCTTTGGATGTACAAATTCAACTCACTGTCGTAGAAACTGCATTGTTCTCTCCTTGCTCTCTGTTCAAAGTATACATGGTTGTGTATTCCATGTTGTACTATGCTCTTGAGCTGTATAAAGTTGCAGCAGTGCTATACACACGATAGAATGCACACGATTCATAGACAATACTTAAATCTAGCCGGACATGCACATGATCGACAAGGGCACCAGCGGCTGGATTAGCACGTCGTGCATAGATCGTGCAGCACTATCGTCTGGGTAGCAGTTTTGATAAAGTTGGCGCCTCATGGGCCTTTTTCTGTTAAAAACAATCAAAATCTCTCATCATGATTGCCCTTCCGCTGTAAAAGTGAAAATTGAGCTCTAGTTCGTAGGATCCGAACCAATGAGCTGGGTGGAAGCAACCATCAATGTGTCATTACCTGAGTTGTGTGCGTTTTTTTGATAGGTATTTCTCCATATTTCTATAAAAATCATTTGATTTTTTTAAGATGATAAAATTGAGTTTTCGGGCAACCGGACGTACCATTGCCCTTTGGTAGAAAACTTGATCCGTAAAGAAAAAAAGCATTGCTGCTGGCTTGGGTTTGTATAACACAACAATTTTGGATTCCTCCCTTCGACCATGCACCTTACAAGAGTGACTTTTTTCAGGAGAACATCAAGCATTTTATTCATCTACAAGAGCTTTACCATGAAAAAAAAGAAACACAAAAAACTCGCTAGCCTCTAGCCAACATGTGCACTGCCAAGTTTCAGATCTTGAAAGACATGGATGAACAAGCAAGATTCAAAAGAATTGTTAGTTGTCTCAATATCGAAAATGACTAAAATGACTTGTGTGTTGTTGTTGTGTGAGCCGTGTTGAAACAAGTGAATTAATAGGTGCTAAAAGTAACTAAAACTGACTAAAAATATGTAAGAGTGTTCTTGGTTTGTATTCTAAAAAATGAACCATAAGAATTTAAAATGATGTATAAAAAGGGGAAATCTTTTGAATTGAACTTAACACGACGCCATATTTTAACAAAATTGTAAAGCATGGACTATATATTTTTCGTTTCAAGCGTCTAACACGCATACCATCCATGACCATACAAAAATTAACAAAGAAATTACTTGAAAAAGGTAATTTATTGTGCATGCATGACTTGCCTATGACACACAGTTTCAATCGAACAACTATCAATAATTGAGGTGGCATGGATGTGCTCATGTGCAGAAAAATCTAGCTATTTGAATGTAGAAGGACACACAATTCCGATCAAAAGGCTATCAATAATTGAGAGGACATGAAACCACATATATGCAGAAAGTTTCTTATCGAGAGATATGATAATAATAATCATCTAAGATTGATCATTGCTAGGTCTAGAAAACCAATACATTTTTCACAAGTATATCTTAGTACTTTAACTAAAAGTACTCTCATTTAATGCAATTTTTGAGAGAAAAAATATTAGCTGTCTTGGTTTTGATGTTAGGGCATCTCCAACGCCATCCTCTAAAACAGACACATTTTTTGTCGACCAGTCCACGAACACTGATGCGGGATCCGGCCATTTAACCTTGCCGTCTAAATGTACGTCCCTGATTTTTTCCAAGTCTGCAACACTCAAAATAATAATAGAAAACAACACGATTTATCCATAAATAACATGCAAATATCCCTAGAACACAATAGTTCAAATTTAAATATTGCATCCTAGATAACCGGATGTTCAACAAGTTTTTTGAATTCATCGATTCCAAATTCAACGATACTTGAATTAGAATGGCACATGTCATCCCACATACTGCCCCTTAAGCTTCATCCAATAATATATGTGCGTGAATGGCTCCCTTAATCATGTAGTACAACACGACATCGCATGCTATACAATGTGTAGAGCAACATTAGGTGAATGAATGAATTAAACCAACATGTAAAACAATAAGAAGCAAAACTTCCGATCTCCATGGTTGACGAGCCAAATGGCCACCTTTATCTCCACTCGGTGAATTGCACCACAATACTTCATGACAGAGTTGCAGATGGTGTACCGTTGATGCAATATCGACTTCACATTACATTCATGGAAGACGTGCATGCCGTAGGAATGAAGTTCTTTTTCTCATGGAACGCCGCATGCACTCATTGCAAACAGGTCGAGCCCCTTGTTTTCCTGACTACAAGGTCCACAAATACAACCAACCTCACATCGCACAACAACTCATCCTCAATCACTGAGTATCCCGTCATTGAATTACTCTAGGAAACAATAAAAAGTTCAATGAAAAAGCTCAATGGAATTTGACTGAACACCTACCGGGCGTGGTGTCCGCTATGGACGTCGTCGACAGGGAACAGAGGGTAACTGGCTGTGGTGGGATCCTGGGTGGGCATGGGCATAGTCCAAGGCGGGCAAGCGTGTTGGTACGGGCTGCCGACGCCTGAGGATGCCACGACGATGGCCGGAGAGGTACAACGGCGGCGGCTGATGATGAGGGTGCAGATGCAAAGCAGGGGTGGAATGGCAGAGAAGTGGACCGGGAGGGGGATTTGACTGAGTCAGGGGTGTCGAAATCCTACGTGGTGACCGTTCAGACTCTCCAAAGCCTCCCGTTCAGTTTGCTTCTGATTTTGCGGAAACAGACATCTAGACGCGTCAACGGATCGATGAGTACTGTGTTGCGTGGCCAAATGATTTGTTCGGACGCTTGCGGATGGTTTGAAAGGCCACGTTGGATATGAGCTATATTTCAACCAAGATACAACAAAATTCTCTTTCTTTATTAAATAAGGTACCACCGTAGATTTTTGTCCAGGTCGTGTGCTTTAGATATATAGACATCGACTTTGCTACACTTACGGAATTTATGCTACGGGATTCATCTACGGACTGAGGTGGAGAAAACTAATAGGTGGAGGTTGAAATCACGAGGAGAAGTTTGCTAAAATCAAGGGATGGAATTAGTGCGTAGGTCCCGTGCGTAGGTTTTCACCTGTAAGTGTAGCATTTTTCTATAGACATGGTGGAGCATTGGGACTGCCCTTTAACTAATGCTTAAAATTAAACAAATGAAAATACCAAGCAATTCGTAAATAGTGAATCTTTTTGGATCGCAAGAGCGAGTAACACTATAATAGTAGAACACAAAATTGGTCTTTTTTAGAAAAAACGGATAGGAGTAAGTTTATATCCAATTCACATGTACCTTTTTTTTGCATAGCTATCTAAAGATTAAATTATAATTTTACTAAGTTTCAAACAACAAACAAAATTAATAGTACCGAGCATTAAAAATATCCATTCCCAAAAAAGGTGTACTTGCATTAGACAAATGAATCAAAAGGCAATAGCAAGTTTCTATCCACTACCTATGTGCCCGAAATTTTCGGTAGTTTTCCAAAGCTTAAATTTTGAATTTGACAAAGTTTCAACCAGAAAACAAAACTAAAAGTAAGTTTCTATCCAATACATGTGTACCAAAAAATTCCGTAGCTTTTCAAAAAGTACTAGAAGTCCATTAAGTTTCAAACAGAAATACGAAAGAAAATACGAGGCACAAAATGAAAACGTTCTACAAAATGGAGTAGTAGGAGTACATGTAAAGTTGCAATGGACATCAGACGAATACAAAATGGCAAAGGATATCAAACAATAATCTATCCTTGTTTTCTCTCCCTGGCGGCTGGAACCCTAGCCGCCGCCAGGAGAGGCCCTCTTTCAGCGCCGTCCTCCGGCGGCTCCACGGCCGAACTTCGGTCGTCGGTGGTAGGGGTTGCCGGATCCACGCGTGTGAATCGTTTTTACTCCCTTATAGGGTTTTAGGCTGTTTATCATCTTGGCTTCGGCGGCGACGATGACAGTGCTGAATATATATTCTTCAGATCAATGTTCAAGAAAGCGTTTTTAGGCGCCGCTAAAGCGCGCTTAAGCGCTAATCGACAGCTAAATGCTTCGCTTCTGCCCTAGGCGGAAGTTTTAGCGGTAAGCGAAAAAAGCAGGATTTAGCGGCCGCTTTTAGCGCTGAGCGCTGGCTAAGCGGTCGCTGAGCGTGCTTAAGCGTTCAAAAAGCGAGGAAGCGGCCACGGGCTGGAGGTAAAAGGGGGGTATAAAGGCCTGGCCCAATACTAGTCTGTTTGGCTAGGGTTTACTGGGTTAGAAGGGGAGGGGGGAGAAGAGAGCTCCAGTGGCGGCTGCTCCTGTTCTGCATCCAACTCAGCTCCATGCATTCTTCCTCCTCGTCCCTGGATATGAACTACTGCTTGGACTGGGCTAGGGCTGTTGCTGCTGTTTGGTTCTTCTTCCGCTGCTTGGTTGATTCTTCTTCGCTTACTGACTGCCATTTATCTTATGCTAAGACAATATTATGCATTTATGCTTGCTGTGTGAACCACTGAACCGTATCCTTATGTGTTATTTGGCTATTTGTTGTGGTGTGTGAACCACTGAACCTCAACCTTATATGCTATTTCAGATTTTCAGTTACCTATGTGCTATATTTCTTGTTTTTATTATGCATATTATTCAAATACAGCCAGATTCTGGCCAATTAAAAAACCCGCTTAATCCCGGTTAAGCTGCGCTTAAGCGGCCATTGCTCTAAGCTGTGGCCTTCCGCTCCGCTTATGCTTACCGCTTTCTTGAACATTGCTTCGGATCCTTCTCTGACGAGGCCATCGGTCCTATGGTTGGGGATGGATTTGGAAATCAGTATGTTCAAGTAAGGATGGCGTGGTGGCGGCGGCATCCTCGTGGTTGACATGTGTCCTCGAGCTCCGCCGTTGCGACGACGTTTGCTCCAGCGTCGGCACGGAGCTTGGGAGGTAGTCTAGAAGAGGATGCAGATTGTGGTCTGCATTGACGACATCTGGGAGACGGAACGTGTGCTGGGTTCATGGTTCATGGATGACAGGTATGGTTTCCTCCTTCGGCGTCTTAGTCATGGTGGGGCACCAGATCTGGAGTTCGATGGCGTGTCCGGGGTGTTGCCCCGGTCTGATTCGTTCAACGACAATGGCTTCACTTTTTGTGAGCCACCTTGGAGGTCCGCAAAGCTGCATATCAGCGATGGAGCCGCGTCGAGCTCGGGTGAGGAGGTGATCCATTATTCTTTTCTTTGATGGCTGCTGTGGTGGTGCCGGAGGCAGGTGACGGACGTTGGTGTCAAGCTCAGAGATGTTCTGCTATCTTTTCAGTTTTGTCATGTCGGTTCTTACGTGCCTTGTACTCTAGACTAGCCACAATGGGTAGTAACATAGAGTAGTAACATGGACATGTTACTACTTCTATAGTGGGGAGTAACATATGTGTGGTAACATGCAACACTTCATTTATTAGGCTATAAACTCATCTTACTTGATATGTGTTGTGTTACTCACTCATACTAGTAGTAACTAGCTATGTTACCACATGCCTCTCTCTTTTCATTTATTAATTGCCACATTATCTATTTTATTTAGATATGTGTGATGTTACTATGTTACTCCCATTATGGGTAGTCTTAGGCTGGTCATAGTGGGGAGTAACTTAGACTAGTGTCATGCGTATGACACTACTCTATGTTACTACCTTCATAGTGCAAAGTGTTTTATGACTACCCACAATGGGAGTAACATAGATAGTAACATCACACATATCTAGATAAAATAGATGATGTGGCAAACAATAAATAAAAAAAGAGAGCATGTGTTAACATAGCTAGTTACTACTAGTATGATTAACATCACACATATCAAGGCAAGATGAGTCTATAGTCTAATAAATGAAGTGTTGCATATTACCACACATATGTTACTCCCCACTACAGAGGTAGTAACATAGAGTAGTAACATGGGCATGTTACTACTCTATATTACTATCCATTGTGGCTAGTCAGAAGTAGTATCATATATGGTTGCATTTATTAGCTTATAGACTCAACCTTTCTTGGGAAGCGCTATGTGATGGTAACATAATATGTTACTCCAAACACTTTTCTCCTCATTAACTAGATGTCACATAAGCAGACTTATCTTTGGTTGTGCTATGTTACTAACTAAGGGGGTGTTTGGTTTCAGGGACTTTTTTGTGATGGGACTAAAAAAAGTCTCTATCAAACCAAATAGGGGGACTTTTTTTGGGAATTTTTGCTAAAAGTCCTTAAAAGCACCTTCTTGAAAGTCTTTTTCAAAGAATCGAACACCACCTAAGTTATCTCAGTATGACTAGTATTATTCTTTATGATACGAATGAGACCCATATTACTTGAAAAAAATACAAAATGGCAAAGGAGGGAATTTAAGAAGACGGTGTTGGGAATGGTCGCCCCGAATCTAATAGGACGAGGAGAGGGGACGGATACTGCATTCATCGCCGTTGGTACTTATAGCTGGAGTAGCTTCGGAAGGGGAGACGTTAGGGTTTCACTGAGCTTCCATGGAGCTGAGATCTCGTCGCTGCCCGTCCGAGCAGCTAGGCGGCGGACCGGACTGCATCAGCGTCCTTCCCGACGATCTGCTCCTCCTCATCCTCGCCCGACTCGGATGCGCCGGCGCCGCCGCGCGCACCGGCGTCCTCTCCCGCCGGTGGCGCGGCCTCTGGCCCCGCCTCCGCCAGATCGTCTTCCGCGACGTCCCCTACGCTTCGCTCGAAGCGGCGCTCGGCGGCGTCTCTCTCCCCTCCCCGGTTTCCCTCCTCGAATTCCGCGTCCCCGACAAGCGTCTCCCTGGGCATCGCAGGCCCGACTCCGCCGGCATCAACTCGCTGCTGCTCGCCGCAGCGGGGCTCGAGCCGGAGGCGCTCGTCGTGGCTCTCCCCTCGCACTTAATAGGCTGTACCCTCGTCCTCGACCTGCCTTACTTCCACCGCGCCGCCTCCATCGTGCTGGACATTTGTTCCATCCTCAGCGTGCCTGCCGGCGTCGAGTTCCCCGCGCTCGAGACGCTGTCTTTGTCGTGCTTCCTTCCCGACCTTGACTCCTTCATCCCCTACTGCCCGCGCTTGCGCACGCTCCGGCTTGGCAGCCTCTTTTTGGGCGTCCTGCGCCTCAACTCTGTGTCGCTGCAGGAGCTTGTGGTGGATCGCGAGGCAGGATTGACAGACCATATCAGCATCGTTGCCCCGTGCTCAGGCAATTGACCATGTCCTTCATATCCTCGAACCCCAGCATCTCCGTCTCGGCACCAATGCTGGAGAAGGTCTCATGGCGCTGCTGCTATACCGACGGCTCTATTGTGTTTGGTTTTTGGCTACTGGAGGAGGTGTTACTACGGACAGCAGAGACACAAGGGCAACTCCCTTCGCTGCACATTCATTTTGGCGCCGTTCGTACCTTTGTCCCTACCTTCTCCTGCACAATCTACTACAAATTCTGACTAAATTAAATTTGTGAATGATATATATCTTGCCAATACTTTTTTCAGAGCTCGTCGATTTTTCATGGTGAAGTGGATACCCTTACTCAGGAGATAGAAAAGCACATGATTGCTGAGTTTTCTGTTTTGGAGCTACATCTCAAAACAAGTGGACATGTGTTTGGAGCACTCATGATTCATCTCCTTGGGATGAATCGAATTTGTACTGCTATGCAGAAGATTAAGGTCATCTTACAGAGATCAGCGGTAATATTCTGCTCTGATTACATACCCCAATGATACATTGTGTAGTAATTCACATATAATTTTTGGTTTTAGGTGAAAGAAAGATGCTCACCAGATTGTCCATGTGAGTCCTCGGGCTGGAGAGTCCAAACTATCTCCTTGACCGCTCTCGAAGAAGTGGAGATCAACGGCTTTGAAGGAGACAATCATGAGCTTGATTTCTTGAAACTGGTACTCAGATGTGCACCAATGCTTAAAAGAATGATTGTGAAGCTGTCAGATAAGGCCTCAGCAAGTAACTATAGACGCACAAAACTATACAACATCTTCAGGGCCAATTCATCCGTGGAATTCTATGTCTATCTTAGCTCCGGTGAGTATGGCTGTCATTCATGAATAGCATGCTCCTAGATGCAGCAAGGATATAACTGTTAATCCTGATAACTTTTGTCGAAACCTAAAGTCAAGCTGTTCGTTATTTTCATGTTGTGCAGAATTAGAATATCTAGGGTGTTTGTATTGACCATCAAATTTTGAAGACTGATGCATATGTATCCCAGTTATCAGTTAAGAGATCTCATTAGTTAAATATGATTACTCATGAGTGGGCGATAAACAATTTGAATTTTTTTGTGCAGGCTTCCATGCCTAAGTTGGGCTTTTAATTTACTCAATCTTTCGTGTTGAATTTTTTTATGACGCCCTTGTATTTTGCAGCTGTATTCAGTAGCAAAAAGATAGTTTCTAGGTTACTTAAAGTTAATGTCTCATCTGAATTTCATTGTGCTTATTTAGGTCCAGTTAAAACTTAAATTATGTCTGAGGAGTGCTTTGGTATTGCTCTCTGCCGTCAGCATGTAAAAAGATAGTTTCTAGATTACCTGAAGTTAACGTCTCATCTGAATTTTATTGTCCATATTTTGTTCCAGTTAAGTTCTGTTCGATGAGTACTTTTGTATTTCTCTCTGCTTACAGCCTGTATTGTGTTTTAGCTGCCAGCGACAGCAATCTTTACTCATAACAGCGACTCTTAAATTTGAGCACATTATGATACTGATCAGAGCTTGTTTCACCGTCTGCAGGGTTAATGCACGGTAGCCAAAATTGCCTCTCTACATGATTCTCATCCATACATCTGTGGACATGTGTTGTGCATCAACAAAACCGCTCTTTCCTGCGATGGCCAACTCTGTTACCTGTGTTAGGATTTTGCTTTGTTGCTTCAACCGATTATCTTAGGTGTTGTTTTGCCAGTGTACTGAAGCTTCATATGTGGCTCTAAGTGGCACACTCTTAGTTAATTTCTGAATGGTTCCTATGCCATTCAGTAATCGGGTTAATGCACTCAACCTGTGTCGGTTATGTTCTGCAAGCTAGTAACCAGTTAAGCTTATGGTTTCAATTGCTTGCCGTGCTGTTTCATTTTGATGATGCATTGTGTGTTTTCACCAAGAGTAGATTGTCCAGGTGTTATTTTGCTGAAGAGCATGAAACTCATCACGCATAGCAGAATGCCAGAGAGGATTGAGAAGAGCACGTTTATAAGAGGTAGGAATAGGGGAGACAGTGGGGATGGCCGTGAGATTAAGACGTCGTGTAGGGAGGTGAAAGCCACGCTTACCACGAGTGCACATGACATGATCGTTGGCCGTAGGTATTATAGGAACAGCATTGGACGGAAGAGGCGGTGTGGAGGAAGAGGAGGAAGAAGGAGAAGCGACAACGGGGGAGATAGGCGTGGGAGGAGAGGTAGCTGCCGTCAAGGGAGGAGGGGGGGGGGGGGGGCCCATAAGGCTGTGGTGAAGGAGGAGTGGGTGGCGCGGAAGGTTGCTGTGGAGTGATGGGAGGCTGTTTTGGTGGGTGTTGCTCCGCGGCAATAAAGGTAGGAGTTAGACGAGGGAGGAGAGAAGATGAAGAATGGACAGGGGATGGTTGGGGCGTAGGTGATGATTTTGTGGCAGCGTAGGGAAAAGTGTGTTAAATCAAAGACGACGTGACGGGAAATAATGACACGACCGGATGAGGGATCGAAGCAGCGAGAGCCCTTATGATCATCGGAGAGACCAAGATAGATGCAGGGTAAAGATCGAGGCTCTAGTTTATGAGAGGTCGTAGAAGTCTCGCCCTTATGATCATCGGAGAGACCAAGATAGATGCAGGGTAAAGATCGAGGCTCTAGTTTATGAGAGGTCCTAGAAGTGATGTTGGGAGAGACCAAGATAGATGCAGGGTAAAGATCGAGGCTCTAGTGTATGAGAGGTCCTAGAAGTGATGTTGGAAAAACTGAGACAACCAAAAATGCGGAGAGAAAGATAGTCGGGATGTGAAAGAAAAGAGGGATTGAAAAGGAGTGTAGAGAGGACATGTTTTGGTTGGTCTAATATTTACGTAGTGCTTCAACCCAAAAACGGGGAGGAAGAGAAGCTTGAATAAGCAAAGTGCGAAGAATATCATTGATGGAGCGAAGAGAGCGTTCTGCTTTACCGTTTTGAGGGGATGTATAGGGGCAAAAAAAAGCGAAGGAGTATGCCGTGAGAAAGAAAGAAAGTGCGATTGCGAGTATTATCAAATTCACGTCCATTGTCACATTGAATAAAGCGTATTGGAAGACCAAAGTGGGTTAGAACATATTGACGAAAATTGAGAAAAATTGGGTGTACGTCGGACTTGGCTCGGAGAGGAAAGGTCCAAACATAATGGGAATAATCATCAAGAATTACAAGATAGTATTTATAACCAGAAACACTAGGAATTGGAGAGGTCCATAGATCACAATGTAGTAATTCAAAAGGAAAAGTACTAATAGTAGAGGAGGTACCAAAAGATAGTCTAACATGTTTGCCACATTAACAGGCATTACAAAGAGAGGAATCATGAGAGGCACTAGAACTAGGGATACAATATTCCTGTAATAATGATGATAGTGTAGCTTTATTAGGATGACCAAGCCGACGATGCCATAGATCTACTGATGCAAGCATGGCGCGAGGAGTGGAAGTGGGTGCGCCATGAAGAGGATAAAGATCGACTGTGCTATTGTACCGAGCTAGAACCTCCCCCGTTTTCAGATCCTTCACAGATAAACCAAAGGGGTCAAAGGCAAGAATAACTTGATTATCGATGGTAAACCCATTTAACGGAGATAAGATTAGCAATTAAAGATGGTACTACAAGAATATTACGTAAAAGAAAATTGTTAGAAGAATAGGGGATGTAAGAGTCGCCGGTGCAAGAGACAGGAATAGTGGAACCATCACCGATGGTAATGGAAGAAAAAGAAGAAGGAAAAACAAGCTGACAAAAAATTCATATTTGAAGACATACGCGTGGATGCACCAGAATCGAAAATCCAATCCGTACCTTCGTTGTTGAGGGTGAAATTGTTCATGGCAGCGATGAAGGCAGCCTGATCCCAACTTGGCGATGTTGTCGAAGGAGAGGGGGCAGACACGTTCATTGGTGCATGCTGACCGTATGCGTACGGTGACGGGGCCGAAGGAGCACCGGGCGCATAGGGAACCAGGGCGTAGCCGGGCGGAAGCACGGGGGCGCCGGGCGGGGTCGGTGTAGTGGTGGCGGTGTAGATGTGAGCCGGCGGTCGGGGTCCGAGGAGACCAGGAGAGCCAGTGGCAGGACGATGGCCCGGGCTCTAGGATCCCGTGTATGCTGGAGGAGCACCGTAAGGAGACGGAGCAGACCAAGGCATGTGCCATGCCTGAACCAGCCCGGTCCAGGGATCTTGCTGCGGGTGCCATGCCGGTGGAGTAGATGCCGGTGTAGACGATGATGATGACGTTGAAGAGCTGGCGGAGCAAGGCTGGGGCGGCCGATAAACGGGATTCTTCCCGCGGTAGTTAGGGCTCGGGCGCCAGCCTGGAGGCGGCTGGGCAGGTGCCGGCGACGGAGTGGATGGAGCTAGCGCCGAAGACTTGGTGGTGGCGTGAAACACTTGCGGGCGAGTGGCCTTGCGAGCTTGGTTCTGAGCCTCGAGCTGAAGGAGAGAGCGGACCTCGCCGAAGGAAGTGTAGGGCCGCAACATGGGGATGAAGGCCACCTGTTTTTCAAACTGCTCACCGAGGCCGACGAGAAGAGCGTTTATGAGGACGCGGTCGTCGACGTGATCACCAAGCTGTCGGAGTTCATCACCGATCGACTTGATCCGCTGGCAGAAGACGGTGACCGGGGAGTCTCCTTGGGTGATGGTGCGGAGCTCGGTGTGAAGAGCGTTGATGCGGGCGTCGGAGTTGTCTTGAAACAACTGTTGAAGAGAGGCCCAAAGCTCGGCTGCGGTGGCGTCGCCGTTGGAGACAAGATTGAAGAGCTCGGTTGAGATCCGAGTATAAATCCATTGGATGATCGTGAGATCGTCCTTCACCCAACGAGGATTGGCAGGCTGCGGGACAGAGGATGGATGTATATGGTGGCGTAGACCGCAACGACCAAGGTGGATGTGGAAGAGATGGCGCCAGTGGTAGTAATTGTGGGCAGCGAGATCAAGCGTGGATATGAACGGCGCAACATCGGCAATTGTATCTGCGAGAGAGATTTGTGGTGGCGGAAGGGTGTATTGGTGGTGGTAAGAGAACTAGGGTTGGAGGAGGAAGAAGAGACGGATGGTGATCTGGCGGCGTTGAACTCAGCCGCGGTAAAGAGAGGCCACGCCGGGAGAGGTGGAGGGGCCGGCGGAGAGGCCATATCGAGGAGATAATCTAGGCGACGGATACGATGAAGATTATTGAATTCTGAATATGTATTAGGACCTCGAAGGACTGTTTATATAAGATACAAAACTTAGGGGCCAAGGATAGTAGAGATAGATTATAACTTGAACTACCAAATATACAAACCGAATATATACTCTAATAAGCTCATTATGTTTAGGAAAACGTTTGGGTCCGGCGCACCGGCCAAACGCTCGGCCGGTCGCCTCGCTCGTGTCGCTAGGCACCCTGACCCACCACCCACAAAGCTTATCTCTCTATCCCCACCGCTTCCATCTTATCCCCTCAGCCTCTCGGAGACCACACGAACACGTCTTCGTGCTGCTCATCCTTGATTCCCTCGTCCACGCCTCTCTTCCCTCTCCTTTGTGTGCTCTCTCAGGAATTCACACACAATCCCCATGAAATTGAGCTTGTTTTGTTGCTTCTCTGCTCCCATAACATTTCCACCATAGATCCATGAGAGGGGATGAGTTCGTTGGTGTTTTTGTTTTTTATTCATGCCTGCTTGTGATCGCCATGGATCCCACCAGGTTGAGCTCAAATACATGTGGGACACACACCTCTCCTCCCGGGAAAGGAGGTTGATGTTCTCTCTTGCCGTTCATATTTTGGAGCTGCCAGCAATGGGCACGACGACCGGCTGCTAGATCAGCACCGCTTGCATCACCATGGTGCTTGTGGCGGCGACGGCGCCCGGTGGGGAAGCGATGTGGGAACCAGCACGCCTCGTAGTTGGAACCAGCCAACTGGGAAGCTGCAGCCGGCATCCCCTGATGCTGGAAGCAGTGTCGCCTGATGCTTGAACCGGACGCGCCTTCACCACGCGATGCGCTTTTTGGCTGGAAGCAATGTTTGTTTTTGCTGGTACTGGCTTTTTCTTTTGCTACAATCAGCGCAGGTGTTCTTTTGCTGCAAGGTTGTTTTTGCTGGAACTAGGATCACTTTTTGCTGGAACGGGCTAATTCATTTGCTAGGATTCGCTACTGAAGTTTTTTGTTGCTCAGATTTTTGCTGGAACCATGTTTAGTTTTTGCTGGAACCGACAAATCTTTTTGCTTCAACGAGTACTGAAGTTTTTTGTTGCTCAGATTTTTGCTGGAACCATGCTTAATATTTGTTGGACCAGACAAATCATTTTGCTTCAACGAGTAATCTGGAGACTTTTGTTTGGTGTCGACTTTGCTGGAACTGGCTGATTCGCTTTGCTACAATCCACTACCGAAGTTTTTGCTGCTTAGATTTTTGCTGGAACCACGATTAATTTTTGCCGAGACGGACAAATCTTTTTGCTTCAACCAGTACAGGAGATTTTTGTTTGGTTTCGATTTTGCTGGAACCACCATTAAGTTTGCTGGAACCGGCAAATGTTTTTGCTTCAACCAAGTAATAGTTTTTTTTGTTGTTTTAGATTTTTTTCCATGGCAGTGCAAGTTGATGAGCCGGCGACGGGGGCATCGGGGATGTTACAACCATGTCGACCGTGCTGTGGAAGCCGCCTATGTTCGAGCTGCAACCATGCCGAGCGGAGGCAGCCGAGGCGAGTGGCACGAGCGGCCGGCGAGCGCGGTGGCACGAATGACCGGCAAGCACGAGAAGCCGAGGACAAGTGCGGGCGGCTGGTGAGCGCGTCTGGAGTCCAGCCGCCAAGCACGCCTAACTAGTTTGGTAGTACCTTTTTTCCTGCATGTTTGACTTTTGGGGACGAAGAAAAAACTATATCGTACGGTTAAAAATGACTGTATCGTACGCTTGACAACCGACCGGCCCAAATTTGGGCCGGCGCACCGGTGCCTAGCGCTGTCAACGTTTGGGTCCGGCGCACCGGCCAAACGCTCGGCCGGTCGCCTCGCTCGTGTCGCTAGGTACCCTGACCCACCACCCACAAAGCTTATCTCTCTATCCCCACCGCTTCCATCTTATCCCCTCGCAGTCTCTGGAGACCACACGAAGACGTCTTCGTGCTGCTCATCCTTGATTCCCCTCGTCCAGTCTCTCTTCCCTCTCCTTTGTGTGCTCTCTCCAGGAATCCACACACAATCCCCATGAAATTGAGCTTGTTTTTGTTGCTTCTCTGCTCCCCGCAACATTTCCACCATAGATCCATGAGAGGGGATGAGTTCGTTGGTGTTTTTTGTTTTTTTATTCATGCCCTGCGCGTCGCCATGGATCCCACCAGGTTGAGCTCAAATACATGTGGGACACACACCCTCTCCTCCTGGGAAAGGAGGTTGATGTTCTCTCTTGCCGTTCATATTTTGGAGCTGCCAGCAATGGGCACGACGACCGGGCTGCTAGATCAGGCACCGCTGCATCACCATGGTGCGCGACGGCGGCGACCGGCGCCGGCTGGGGAAGCGATGTGGGAACCAGCACGCCTCGTAGTTGGAACCAGCCAACTGGGAAGCTGCAGCCGGCATCCCCTGATGCTGGAAGCAGTGTCGCCTGATGCTTGAACCGGACGCGCCTTCACCACGTGATGCGCTTTTTGGCTGGAAGCAATGTTTGTTTTTGCTGGTACTGGCTTTGTCTTTTGCTACAATCAGCGCAGGTGTTCTTTTGCTGCAAGGTTGTTTTTGCTGGAACTAGTATTACTTTTTGCTGGAACGGGCTAATTCATTTGCTAGGATTCGCTTTTTTGTTGCTCAGATTTTTGCTGGAACCATGTTTAGTTTTTGCTGGAACCGACAAATCTTTTTGCTTCAACGAGTACTGAAGTTTTTTGTTGCTCAGATTTTTGCTGGAACCATGATTAATATTTGTTGGACCAGACAAATCATTTTGCTTCAACGAGTACTGGAGACTTTTGTTTGGTGTCGACTTTGCTGGAACTGGCTGATTCGTTTGCTACAATCCACTACCGAAGTTTTTTGCTGCTTAGATTTTTGCTGGAACCACGATTAATTTTTGCTGGAACGGACAAATCTTTTTGCTTCAACCAGTACAGGAGATTTTTGTTTGGTTTCGATTTTTGCTGGAACCACCATTAAGTTTGCTGGAACCGGCAAATGTTTTTGCTTCAACCAAGTAATAATTTTTTTTGTTGTTTTAGATTTTTTTCCATGGCAGTGCAAGTTGATGAGCCGGCGACGGGGGCATCGGGGATGTTACAACCATGTCGACCGTGCTGTGGAAGCCGCCTATGTTCGAGCTGCAACCATGCCGAGCGGAGGCAGCCGAGGCGAGTGGCACGAGCGGCCGGCGAGCGCGGTGGCACGAATGACCGGCAAGCACGAGAAGCCGAGGACAAGTGCGGGCGGCTGGTGAGCGCGTGTGGAGTCCAGCCGCCAAGCACGCCTAACTAGTTTGGTAGTACCTTTTTTCCTGCATGTTTGACTTTTGGGGACGAAGAAAAAATTATATCGTACGGTTAAAAATGACTGTATCGTACGCTTGACAACCGACCGGCCCAAATTTGGGCCGGCGCACCGGCGCCTAGCGCTGTCCTTATGTTTATACGAGCCAAATTAGCTTTCTGGTCTGTTCACCCTCTGAACTTGAGAGTTGATTTCGATTTCCTCTCTTTTCTCAACTACTGCATCTAGGGTCACTTCGAGAGTTCCTTTCGGTTCCCTCTGAACTTGATGGACAGAGGATGCAGCTAGGGTCACTTTGTACAGCTGGTGGTGAAGAGTTGCGTCACAAGCTCCAGGCATAATTGTTCTGAACAAACTCACGCATTTGTGTGTACTGTTTGCTGGTGGTTTCATTTGGATATATTTGTGTACAATCAAAAGTGCCGATGTACACAAACACCAACATCAATGGTGTGTGTGATCCTGCTGGTGTTTATCTGAGAGAGTATGTACTCCTTGGCTTATCAAGAATTGACCAGGGCAGAGGGGATCAAATCCAGTTATTATCCATTATAATAAGATTAATAGCTAGTTAACTGAGGCCTGAGGGTAATCTTGAGCTGAATCTTTGAGTTGTAGCCGCTGCAACCCTTTTTTCTAGATGAGCCGCTGCAACCCTGATAGCATGTTCTCTTCTCTTGTCTTTATTTTCCCTTTATTTTGATTTTGTGTTTACACAGGAGGGCACTGCCTCAATGTTTTCTTGTCGAGCAAAAAAATCTTGGGCTTCGTTGCCGCGGCATCCCTAAGAGCATCTCTAGCCGTTGGCCCCCCAAGGGGCTTGAAATCCTTCCTGCAAGCCCCCTGATACTTGGCAAAGTAGGCGTTTTTGCCTCCTGGCACGGGGGTTTGAGATAGTCCTCACAAATGTGGACCATCTCGGATAGATGCCATCTGCTAGGTACTATCCTTTATTGTAGTGGCGCCCATTGACCTCGAAGTTCAACGCAGGAGTATGACCTTCAACAAGCTTGGCAAAGACATTCGAGCACTGGCATGTCAAAGAAGGAGTGCAAAATCCAAAGGTCCTGTGTGGCCACTGCCTCAAGTACCACACTGCAAGCTCCTTTCGCGCCTTTGTACAACCCATGCCAAGCAAATGGATAGTTTTTTCATGCCTAATGCATGCAGTCGATGCTTCCAAGCATCCCAGGAAATCCTCTTGCTGCATTTTGTGCTAGGATCCGAGCAGTGTCTTCGTCATTGGGTGATCGCAAGTATCGTGGTCCAGACACTACCACCACTACCTTGCAAAACTTGTACAAATAGTCAATGCTAATGGACTCGGCCGTGCGTTCATAGTCTTCCTGTATATCACATTATCACCGGAAGCTCCGTATGCAAGCATTCTCATAGCTCTCGTGCACTTCTGGAGTGAGGTGAATCCAAGTGTGCCGGTGCAATCCTTCTTGCACTTACAGTAGCTGTCGAACTCATGGATGGAATTCACAATCCTGAGGAAGAGCTTTTGGCTCATCCGATAATGACGCTGAAATACTTTCTCGCCGTGCAGTGGAGCATCAGTGAAGTAGTCGGCGTAGAGCAAGCAATAGCCTTCTAATCGATTCCTCTGCTTTGCCTCCAGCCGTCCCGGCGTCGAGCCACCTCGCCGCGGCTTTGCATTGGTCATGAACAAGCCGGCTAGAGCGGCGAGGACCATGAGGTGCTCTTCGTCCTGGGCGTCGGTATCGGCTTCCTCCTCCACCAGCGCCGCGAACGCCTCCTCGTCCTCCGGGTCCATCGCCGAGCAGACAAATCGTCGAACACCAGGTGGGCATGGTAGGCGCGCAGCCGCCGGTATCCCCGCCTGCATTGGCCGGAGCGCCGGAAAGCTTGCCTAGGAGCGGGATGGAGGCTGCCGCGGTGAACCCTCTCTTTTCCGACGGGGGAAATGGCCTTTTCTAGTGGTGGTGGGCAGGTAGGCGGCGCCGGGATCGGCACGGCGACGGAAGGGGGCGTTCGCGCGGGGGGCTAATCTGGACGTGCAAAATACTTTTTTGCCTGACAGTGGTGGCCTAGGCGCGGCTTTTCCTTCCGTCGGAGCCCCCAAGCACCCCTAGTGCGGTGGGTTCGGCCTGGGATTACCGGGCCAAAAAATGGGCCGAACCGGCGAATTCGGTGTCCGGCGGGGAGGGGGGTGACTGGTTTTTTCCCGTTGCCGGCGCAAAAAAAAACTCGCCGTGGGGGGAGGGGGGGGGGCTGTTGGGGGCGCGAGTGGAGATGCTCTAAGTCTCATGTCATATCGGCGATCACCACCATGGCATACTCTTTGGTCATTGCCACAGCCGCCAGATCCGTGAGGGTGCCATCGACTGCCCCGGTCTCCATGGCAACACGTTCCCAGCTAGATGTGTGCTGGACTGCCCTTGTCTCCTCCATGTCGAAAAATGTAAGATCATCTACAACCGGACCCCTCAAACCCGTCTTAAACGCCCAGGCAGACCGCCCGTTCATCCGTGATTTGGACCCAGATGGGCCCCTCAAACGGCCCTCAAACGACCGGGCTGACAGACACCCCCCATATCCAGCCTAAATATGGGGCGGATATGGGGGTGCCCGGGCGCACCCGGGCATGCCCACCACGTCGGATCCGGTTCATGCTGGCCCACCCGACCCCACTTATATTCGTCCCCATCCTCTCGCCTGAGCAAACCCTAGCCACTTCACCCCATTCCTCTCCACTCCCTCCGCCACTCGAGCTCGCCTCCGACGGTTTGCGACCTTCTCCGCCATGGCAGGCAGCGGATCGGACTCCGACCTGTCCGGATCCGTCGACTGTGGTGTCGTCCCATGTGGGTTGGTGTAACGCCCTCGATGCGGCTATATCTCCCACGTGTCGAGGCACGACTTAGAGGCATAACCGCATTGAAAGCAATGTCGCAAGTGAGGTAATCTTCACACAACCCATGTAATACATAAGGGAAAGAGATACATAGTTGGCTTACGATGCCACTTCACACAATACATAAATAAACATCCATCATTCAGAGTACACTCAAGGTCCGACTACGGAACCAAAGTAAAGAAGATACCCCAAATGCTACACAGATCCCCGATCGTCCCAACTGGGCACCACCATCGATTATCGTGAAAAGACACATAGTAACGACCACGTTCCTCGTCGAACTCCCACTTGAGCTCGGTTGCGCCACCTGACCGCTTCGGAACCTGCAACTGTTTTTGGAAGTATCTGTGAGTCACGGGGACTCAGCAATCTCACACCCGCGAGATCAAGACTATTTAAGCTTATAGGAAGGACAAAGTAGTACAGTGGAGCTGCAGCAAGTTTACTAGCATATATGGTGGCTACTTCGCAAAAGAGAGCGAGAAGAGGAGCAAAGCACGGTCGTGAAGCTAGTAGCGATCAAGAAGTGATCTGAACTACTTACGCCGACATAACTCCAACACCGTGTTCACTTCCGGACTCCATCGAGAAGAGACCATCACGGTTACACACGCCGTTGGTGTGTATTTTATTTGAGGTCAACTTCGGTTTTCTACAACCGGACATTAACAAATTCCCATCTCGCCTCATAAATCGGGCACGGCTTTCGAAAGATATTACCTGCAGGGTGTCCCAACTTAGCCCATAATAAGCTCTCACGGTCAACGAAGGATATTCCTTCTACCGGGAAGACCCGATCAATCTCGGAATCCCGGACTACAAGACATTTCGACAAAGAATAAAACAAGACCAAAGAAAGCCACCCGGTTGAGCCGCCAAATCCCGAGAGGAGCTGCACATATCTCGTTCTCAGGGCACATCCAGATGAGACAGGCTCCGAGTCAAACCAAGCCTCGAGTTTCCCCGTGGTGGCCCCGCAGGCGGCTCGGGTCGGGCCAGCACTCGAAGGAGCACTGGTCCGGGGGGGTTAAAATAAAGATGACCCTCGGGCTCGCGAAAACCCGGGGGAAAAAGGCTTAGGTGGCAAATGGTAAAACCAATGTTGGGCCTTGCTGGACGAGTCTTATTCAAAGCGAACTGTCAAGGGGGTCCCATAAATCACCCAACCGTGTAAGGTAAGCGAAATCAAGGAACATAACACCGGTATGACGGAAACTAGGGTGGCAAGAGTGGAACAAAACACCAGGCATAAGGCCGAGCCTTCCACCCTTTACCAAGTATATAGATGTATTAATTATAGCAGATATATATTGTGATATCCCCAACAAGTAAACATGTTCCAATAAGGAACAACATCTCCATGTTCCAACAAGGAACAAACTTCAACTTCACCGCAACTAGCAACGCTATAAGAGGGGCTGAGCAAAGCGGTAACATAGCCAAACAACGGTTTGCTAGGAAAGGATGGTTAGGGGCTGACATGGCAATATGGGTGGCATGATATAGCAAGTGGTAGGCATCGTAGCATAGACATAACAAAAGAGCGAGCAACTAGCATAGCAAAGATAGAAGTGATTTCGAGGGTATGGTCATCTTGCCTGCAATATTCTCAGAGTTGTCGAAAGCTTGATCCTCGTAAGCGTTCTCAACGGGTTCCTCATTCACATACTCGTCTCCCGGCTCTACCCAAAGCAACAACACAAACAAAGGAACCACAATAAATCACGGTGCAATGCACAATCAACATGATGCAAAACATGGCATGATATGCGGGATGTGATATGCAATGCGTATGTGCGCTCCGAAAGGAAAATGATGAACCAGGCATCAACTTGGCAAACCAAGTATGTCACTGGAAAGATGAGATGATTTCGGTTGAAATCGATATAAAGATCACCGGAATCGGATGCACGGTTTGGAAATGACAAGCAAAACAAGAATGGCACAAATCTGCCATTAACAGCATGATGCCACTTAGCAAGCAACAAGAAATTAAGCTACTGCATCCAAACGTATCAACAAAGTATATGGCAGTGATCTACACAAGATGCTTGACAAAAGATGAGCACTGAGCTTCGGCTAAATCACATCATAACAGGTTCAAACAAGCATGGCAAAAGTGCACAAAATATCAGGCTGGACATGGCAAAAACAGCATCAGGTTGCAATGTTCAGAGCAAGAAAACTACATGCTACAGGAACTTAAAATAGCAAAACAAGGCATGGCATGAATCTACTCAAAGCATAGAACAAAAGTACCTTAATGACCATAAGACAAAAAGGATCATAAAATATAGTAACACCCATGTCAATATTGAAAGTTTCGTTAACAGATTCAGCAACATGGCATGTCAAAAACTGATAACAAGTAGGCATGTTTACAAGCTCAATGCACTCACTACAGAGCCTTAAATGATAAACTAAGCATACATACATCAAGAAGACATGGCATAGAAGACATACATGGCAAGAACAATAACATAGCATACATGGATCAACCACAACAACCTTGGCAAAATTGAATAACATGTAAACAATCTGCCAGGAAACATTTGATAGCAAAAGTAGAGATCGATTGACTCAAGCTATGGTACTCTATAATTGCAAACAAGGACATGGATGGATATAGCAAGACATGTTTAACAAAACATCCTTACTGAAGTATCTCAAAATATGCATGGATCTCTCGGTAGCATCAAGTTAACATGGCATCAAAATATCAGCAAAACAGAGCTGGAAACAGCAACATCAGGACACCTACTTTGCATGCTTGTGCTAGTCACCACATAGATCACAAAAATACATGGCATACACCCCTGGAAAGATGGCATGGCATATTACAAAACACATGTAGGACTCAAATTCATAGGGTGCACACATTAATCATGGAAAAAATAACAAATGTGCATGTTCTGTTAAGAAACAGAAACTAACATCACATAGCCCTCTTCTAACAGCATTTTGGGAATCAAGATGAGATCAAATGAAAATAATGCAATGATAAGAAATGATCTACTCTTCGAGGCGAACATTTTGATATATTATACGCGCAAAATGGAGCTACAGATGCAAAGATATGCTATGATGAAAATGCCACGAAATGTTAACAGGATTAAAAACTTAGAAGAAAATATAGGAGGGGGAAGAAGACAACGGCTCCGGATCCGATCGGGATCCGGCCCGATCGGGCGACGGCGGCGGCGGGCGCTGGTCACGGAGTTCGGGCGAGGCCGAGGAGGGAGAGGAGGTGGGGCGGTGAGGGGAGGCGGCGCTGGCGAGGCGGCGCGGCGACCGGAATGCGGGCGCCGGGCGGGCCGGGCATGGCGGGCGGCGGGCGTAGGGCCGAGGAGGCGGGCGCGGCTGGTGGCGGCGGGAGGGCGGCGGGCGGGCGGGCGCGGCCGGCCGGGCGCTGGGAGGCGGAGGCGCTGGTCGCCCGCCATGCGGCCGGGCTGGCCGGCCGTGGCCTTGGGCTCAGAATGTGGGCGGCGATGGGACAGTGTGTCGCCTGATTGTCCGAGGGCGGCGGCGCTGGTGGGGCGGATGAAACCGCGGCGCGGACGTTCGTCCGGCGCGAGTAGGAGAAGGCTAGGGTTAGACCGAGATTGGAATGGGGTTTGTTTAAATAGGCATAGAGGGAGCTAGGAGAGTCCAAATGAGGTGTAGTTTTCGCCACACGATCGTGATCGAACGACGGAGAGCATGGAAGTGACTTAGATGGGTTATTGGGCTGTTTTGGAGGGTGTTGGGCTGCAACTTAAATGAGGCCTTTGCGAGTCACGGTTAACCGTTGGAGTACCAAACGAGCTCCAGATGACCGAAACTTGACCGGTGGTCTACGGTGGTATACCAAGGCCACTAGACAAACCTCGGTCCATTCCGAGAAGGTTTAGTACGCACACGGAAAAACGTAAAAGGGGCCCGGGGAGATAGGAGTGTCGGATTGCAAAGCAGACAACGGGGAAAATGCTCGGAATCATGAGAGGCGAACACGTAAGCAAATGCGATGCACATGATGACATGATATGAAATGCATGACATGGAAAAAATGCAAAATGAAGAAAAACCCAACCACGGAGGGAATATCATATCACAATGCCGAAAATGGCAAGAGTTGGAGTTACAAATATGGAAAGTTACATCCGGGGTGTTACAACACTCCACCACTACAAGAGGATCTCGTCCCGAGATCTAGGACTGAAAGAACTCCGGATATTCAGAACGGAGGTGATCCTCGCGCTCCCAGGTGGCTTCTCGGTCGGAATGGTGTGACCACTTCACTTTCCTGAATTTGATTGACTTGTTGCGAGTCTTGCGCTCGGTTTCATCAAGAATAGCAACGGGGTGCTCATGATAAGAGAGATCTTCTTGAAGGTATATCTCTTCGAAGTTGATAGTGCGTTCAGGAGTCTTGAAGCACTTGCGAAGGTTGTGACACGTTAAACAAATCGTGCACGTTTGCAAAGTTGGATGGAAGCTCAAGTTGATAGGCGAGATCGCCTCTTTTGCCAATTATCTTGAAAGGACCCACGTATCTAGGGGCAAGCTTCCCTTTGATACCGAAGCGACGAGTGCCTTTCATTGGAGAGACGCGGAGGTAGACATGGTCTCCGATTTCAAAAACCACATCACGGTGCTTATCATCATAATAGCTCTTCTGGCGCGATTGCGCGGCTTTGAGATTCTCACGAATGACTTGGCACATTTCTTCTGCTTACGTGATCAAGTCATTGCCAAGAAGTTGGCGTTCAATGTCTCGAGACCAATTGAGAGGAGTACGGCACTTTACGCCATAGAGAATTTCGAATGGGGCCTTGCCTCAACTCGCTTGGAAGCTGTTGTTGTAGGAGAACTTCGACATATGGAAGACAATCTTCCCACTTCATACCAAAAGAAATGACACAAGCCCCGAGCATATCTTCAAGGATTTGATTTACTCGCCGACTTGGCCACTTGTTTGGGGATGGAAAGCTGTCTTTGAAACGAATGTTGATGCCCATGGCCTTCCGAAAAGAATCCCGAACTTGGAGGTGAAGATGCTGCCACGGTGCGAAGAGATCAATTGTGGAATGCCGTGCAAGGAGACAATCTCGAGGTGTATAGCTCGCCAACCGAGCTGCTATGATAGATTCTTTGATAGGAAGAAAATGAGCCACTTTAGTAAGCTTGTCAATGACAACGAAGATATCATCATTTCCACGCTTGGACTTTGGAAATCCATCCACGAAGTCCATTTCAATATGATCAAACTTCCATTACGGAATAGCAAGAGGTTGAAGGAGACCAGCTGGTCTTTGGTGTTACCTTTCACTCTTCTGCAGACATCACACTCATTCACGAATTGAGCAATTTCTCGCTTCATTCGAGTCCACCAATATGACTGCTTAAGATCATGGTACATCTTCGTACTTCCAGGATGAATGGATAGAAGCGAATTGTGAGCCTCGTTCATAATGACTTTTTGTAGATCACCCTTTGGAACCACAATCCGGTCCTCAAAGAAAAGAGTATCTTTGTCATCAACGTGGAAGCACTTGTACTTGGAAATGCCCTTGTCGATACCACGTTTCACCTTCTTCACCATGGTATCCAGAAGTTGAGCCTCACGAATCTGATCTTCCAAAGTAGGAGAGACTATGAGGTTGGCAAGAAAGCCTTGAGGAACAACTTGAAGATTCAGCTTATGGAAGCTTCACAAAGATCCATTTGAAAGGGCTTGAGGATTAGACTGCTGGTAAAGAAGCCTTCCTGCTCAAAGCATCTGCAATGACATTGGCTTTGCGGAGTATATTCAATACTTGGGTTGTACTCTTGAATCATTTCGACCCATCGAGTCCGCCTCGAGGTTGAGGTTGGGCTAAGTGAAAATGTACTTGAGACTCTTGTGATCGGTGAAAATGTCCACTTTCCTTCCCAACAAGAGATGTCTCCATGTTATCAATGCATGGACAATCGCCGCCAACTCAAGATCATGAGTGGGGTAGTTCTTTTCGTTGGGCTTCAATGGCGAGAGGTATAAGCCACAACTCTCTTCTCTTGCATTAACACAAAGACCGAGACCTTGAAGAGAAGCATCACAGAAAACTTTGAATGGCTTGGCTTCATCAGGAGGAGACAAGACAGGAGCTGTGACGAGTTTCTCTTTGAGAGTATTGAAAGCAACATCACAATCAGGAGACCAGACATACTTCACATGCTTCTGGAGGAGGTTGGAAAGAGGCTTTGCAATCTTGGAGAAGTTCTCAACGAATCTTCGGCAATAGCTTGCAAGACCAAGAAAATCATGGAGCTGCTTGACATTCGAGGAGGTTCCCAATTCACAATTGCGGACACCTTCTCGGATTAACAGCGATGCCCTTATGGCGGAGATGATATGACCAAGATAAAGCACTTCATCAAGCCAAAATTCACATTTGGAGAACTTCAGATAGAATTGATACTCTACGAGTTTGTTTAGCACCAATCGCAAATGTTTGGCATGATCCTTCTTATTCTTGGAGAAGACCAAAATATCATCAAGATAGACCAAGACGAATTCATTGGTATAGGGGTTGAAAATGAAGTTCATCATCCGAGAGAATGTTGGAGGAGCATTGACGAGGCCGAAAGACATGACAAAGATATTCATAAGAACCAAAGCTTGTTACGAATGCTGTCTTGGGAATATCTTGTTCACGAATGCGAATCTGATGATAACCCATACGAAGGTCAAGCTTGGAGAACACTTTAGCACCTTTGAGTTGCTCGAAAAGCTCATTGATGTTGGGAAGTGGATACTTGTTCTTGATTGTCTTCTTATTCAATGGACGGTAATCGACGCAATGATCGGTCCGTGCCATCCTTCTTCCGGACAAAAAGAACACCACAACCCCAAGGAGATGAACTCGTCCGATCAAACCCAGACGCTCTTGTTCATCGAGCCGCTTCTTCAATTCCTTCAGCTCATTAGGTCCAAGCTTGTATGGACGCTTGCAAACGGGTTCAGTGCCAGGCTCAAGATAAATAACGAACTCAACTGGCGGTGAGGAGGCATTCCCGGAAGCTCTTCTGGAAAGACATCTTGGTACTCACAAACGACTGGAATCTGAGAGATAGCATCCAATTCGCCCTTCTCATTGAGAGAAAACAACCAATGGTTTCATCACGAGCGCATAGATGATCACATCATTAGAAGAGTGAGTCAATTGAATTTCCTGGCAGCACAATCAAGCTGAGCTTTGTGCCGAGAAAGCCATCCATTCCGAGAATAAGATCAATATCCGAGTCACCAAGAACAATTGGTTTAGCCAGTAAATCTATAATCACCCATCTTGATACCGACATTTGGAACCAACATGGTAGATCTCAAACGCTTAGCCGGAGAAATAACTTGCATAGCTTTAGGTAATGCCTCTGTATCAAAATTGTGCTTCGATGCAAAAGGATATGACATGAAAGAATGCGATGCACCAAAGATCAAATAAGACTTTTGGCAGAATATCATTAATCGGAAGATTACCCATGATCACATCAAGATTCCTCCGCTTGAGCTGCATTCATCATATTCACCTTGGCATGCTTTGGATTATGCTTGACCACCGCATTGCCGGAAGATTTCACAGGAGGAGGAGGCGGAAGGCGCCTCTGGTTGAAGCATTTGTTCGCATAGTGACCTTTCTCACGACATTTGTTGCAAGTCACCTCATAGAGCGGACGGTGGTAAGGAGCACTTGACCTTGGAGCTTGAGAATTAGACTTGTTACGATAGCTGTGGTTGGGTGGGTGGGAAGATCCACGGCCACTGAGTTCTTCTGATAAGGCCGACGGAACGGAGGAGGAGGAAGGTAAAACTTCTGCCGCTTAGTCGCCACTTGAGAGGAAGAAGAAGACTGAACTGCATCCCCGATTCTCTTCTTAGAAGCCTCACATTTGAGCTGGGCAGCTTCTTGCTTCAAAGTGCCATGTTGTAGAAATCATCATACTTATCTCGGCTCAAAAGCACAAGAGCTAATTGCAGATCTTCTCTCAGACCACCTCTGAATTGATAGATCATACTCTTTTCATCAGGCACGTCTTGCTTAGCAAAACGAGCGAGCTTCTGGAACTGGATATTGTATTGATAGACATACATGTTGCCCTGCTTGAGATTGCGGAACTCCTCACGCTTGCTCTCAACAACACTTTTCGGAATGTGATGAGCTCTGAAATCACGACGGAACTCATCCTGTAATGACACGACCTCCTCTGGAATCTTTTGTATTCTTTGGTACCACTCAGCCTTGATCCTTGAGTTGAAACGATGCAAACTTGACAAAGTCCTCGTGTCCGACATTGCTACAATCAAAATGCTTGCAGATGTCCACAAGCCAATCGTCGGCGTCTGTGGGCCTCGACTACGTAAACCGAAAGACTTCGACTGATTAGCGAGGAACCGACCGAGAGTAGCAAAGTGCGGCTGATTGTTGCCTTGACCTTGATTTCCTTGACTGCCTTGCCCTTGAGTACGTTCTTGCAAGAGCTGCAAAATCATCTGAGCATTGGCATTGGTGGCTGCCATGATAGCTTGCCAGGCCTCCGGAGGCGGAGGTGGAGGTGGAGGGTTCTGACCGATCCCCATCATTACGATCCGGATTCAGACGCCAGAGGCGGAGCCATCCTGAAGAGGGTGACATCCGTTAGTCCTTTGATAGACAAAAGATAAGTAGAATCAACGGATAGAAATTGCAACATATAGTCTTCACAATAAACATTCAACAAGAATGAACGAATGAATTCCAAAGTTAATCATCACACGTCCATTAAGGTGAGAAGCCACTTAGATAAAGATATGGAAACAACATCTGTCTTAGAAACAAATCGAATATCACAACTGAAAACAAAAGATTGGCTTCTAGAATGAGCCGAAACAAACACATGATAGAGATTTCGCCCAAAGTGTTCGTGGTGGGGCCCACACGGGCACGACGTATAGCGGCAAATCACGAATGACAAACAAGACGTCCCCGAATCAGCATAGCCAAGGATTCTTTAAGACGCCTCATGCCATCAGAATCGACCGTGAATGGGCGGACCACTAGACGTTGAACCCCAATCTCAAATCATACATCCGTCGGAAAGATATCCTGTAAGCTACTAGAATTCCCACCTATAAACTCCGAAACTTTCTGGTTATGCAATCTGGTGTTGGGGATACAGGGGACACAAAATATATCACCCAAACTAACAATACCTAGATCCAAATTGTATCCATCCGTCAACACATAACCAAGAGATCCTCGGAAATCGTGTACCTCGACCTTGAAAAACATCCGTTATACAAGTCATGGCAATACTCCACTTTTCGCCTCGATCTTTGGGCTATCGGGGTTATCTCACCAACAAGCGCACAAAAGAGATTTCGATGTCGGCAAAACTCGTGTATTCCAGAATCAAGAACGATAAAATTGTGACGACAACACCTCGAGCTCAACTCCCGGGACACCGCCACAACCCCTAAATGTCGAGGCACCAAGAACAATGTTCTCGCCACAAAACCATCGAACGATTCCAAGATACCCACGTGATCCTAAAATTTTTTAGTGAAATTTGAGGAGAGAAGAGTCAAAACTCTACGTCAGGAGACCTCACAGAGCTTTAAGGGACTGGGAAGTAAAAGAATCCTACTCTCCGATATATATAATCCTAAGACTCAAAACATTTTTCCATTCTAGACTCAACAACGCCAAAGAAATAATCAAGTAGGGGGCTCCTAAGTCGGAAGGCTCGATTACCAACTTGTAACGCCCTCGATGCGGCTATATCTCCCACGTGTCGAGGCACGACTTAGAGGCATAACCGCATTGAAAGCAATGTCGCAAGTGAGGTAATCTTCACACAACCCATGTAATACATAAGGGAAAGAGATACATAGTTGGCTTACAATGCCACTTCACACAATACATAAATAAACATCCATCATTCAGAGTACACTCAAGGTCCGACTACGGAACCAAAGTAAAGAAGATACCCCAAATGCTACACAGATCCCCGATCGTCCCAACTGGGCACCACTACTGATTATCAGGAAAAGACACATAGTAACGACCACGTTCCTCGTCGAACTCCCACTTGAGCTCGGTTGCGTCACCTGCACTGGCTTCGTCGGAACCTGCAACTGTTTTTGGAAGTATCTGTGAGTCACGGGGACTCAGCAATCTCACACCCGCGAGATCAAGACTATTTAAGCTTATAGGAAGGACAGAGTAGTACAGTGGAGCTGCAGCAAGCGACTAGCATATATGGTGGCTACTTCGCAAAAGAGAGCGAGAAGAGGAGCAAAGCACGGTCGTGAAGCTAGTAGCGATCAAGAAGTGATCCTGAACTACTTACGCCGACATAACTCCAACACCGTGTTCACTTCCGGACTCACGAGAAGAGACCATCACGGTTACACACGCGTTGGTGTGTATTTTATTTGGGGTCAACTTCGGGTTTTCTACAACCGGACATTAACAAATTCCCATCCGCCTCATAACCGCGGGCACGGCTTTGAAAGATATTACCCTGCAGGGGTGTCCCAACTTAGCCCATAATAAGCTCTCACGGTCAACGAAGGATATTCCTTCTACCGGGAAGACCCGATCAATCTCGGAATCCCGGACTACAAGACATTTCGACGGCAATAAAACAAGACCAGCAAAGCCACCCGGTTGTGCCGACAAATCCCGATAGGAGCTGCACATATCTCGTTCTCGTGGCACATCCAGATGAGACAGGCTACGAGTAAAACCAAGCCTCGAAGTTTCCCGTGGTGGCCCTTCAAGCAGCGGTTTCGGTTCGGGCCAGCACTCAAGGAGCACCGGTCCGGGGGTTAAAATAAAGATGACCCTCGGCTCGCGAAAACCCGGGGAAAAAGGCTTAGGTGGCAAATGGTAAAACCAATGTTGGGCCTTCTTTGACGAGTCTTATTCAAAGCGAACTGTCAAGGGGGTCCCATAAATCACCCAACCGTCTAAGGAACGCGAAATCAAGGAACATAACACCGTATGACGGAAACTAGGGTGGCAAGAGTGGAACAAAACACTGCATAAGGCCGAGCCTTCCACCCTTTACCAAGTATATAGATGTATTAATTATAGCAGATATATATTGTGATATCCCCAACAAGTAAACATGTTCCAATAAGGAACAACATCTCCATGTTCCAACAAGGAACAAACTTCAACTTCACCGCAACTAGCAACGCTTATAAGAGGGCTGAGCAAAGCAAGAACATAGCCAAACAACGGTTTGCTAGGAAAGGATGGTTAGGGGCTGACATGGCAATATGGGTGGCATGATATAGCAAGTGGTAGGCATCGTAGCATAGGCATAGCAAAAGAGCGAGCAACTAGCATAGCAAAGATAGAAGTGATTTCGAGGGTATGGTCATCTTGCTCGCAATGTTCTCAGAGTTGTCGAAAGCTTGATCCTCGTGAAAGCGTTCTCAACGGGTTCCTCGTTCACGTACTCGCCTCCGGCTCTACCCAAAGCAACAACACAAACAAAGGAACCACAATAAATCACGGTGCAATGCACAATCAACATGATGCAAAACATGGCATGATATGCGGGATGTGATATGCAATGCGTATAAAGCGCCCGAAAGGAAAATGATGAACCAGGCATCAACTTGGCAAACCAAGTATGTCACTGGAAAGATGAGATGATTTCGGTTGAAATCGATATAAAGATCACCGGAATCGGATGCACGGTTTGGAAATGACAAGCAAAACAAGAATGGCACAAATCTGCCATTAACAGCATGATGCCACTTAGCAAGCAACAAGAAATTAAGCTACTGCACCCAAACGTATCAACAAAGTATATGGCAGTGATCTACACAAGATTCTTGACAAAAGATGAGCACTGAGCTTGGCTAAATCACATCATAACAGGTTCAAACAAGCATGGCAAAAGTGCACAAAATATCAGGCTGGACATGGCAAAAACAGCATCAGGTTGCAATGTTCAGAGCAAGAAAACTACACGCTACAGGAACTTAAAATAGCAAAACAAGGCATGGAATGAATCTCCTCAAAGCATAGAACAAAAGTACCTTAATGACCATAAGCCAAAAAGGATCATAAAATATAGTAACACCCATGTCAATATTGAAAGTTTCGTTAACAGATTCAGCAACATGGCATGTCAAAAACTGATAACAAGTAGGCATGTTTACAAGCTCAATGCACTCACTACAGAGCCTTAAATGATAAACTAAGCATACATACATCAAGAAGACATGGCATAGAAGACATACATGGCAAGAACAATAACATAGCATACATGGATCAACCACAACAACCTTGGCAAAATTGAATAACATGTAAACAATCTGCCAGGAAACATTTGATAGCAAAAGTAGAGCTCGATTGACTCAAGCTATGGTACTCTATAATTGCAAACAAGGACATGGATGGATATAGCAAGACATGTTTAACAAAACATCCTTACTGAAGTATCTCAAAATATGCATGGATCTCTCGGTAGCATCAAGTTAACATGGCATCAAAATATCAGCAAAACAGAGCTGGAAACAGCAACATCAGGACACCTACTTTGCATGCTTGTGCTAGTCACCACATAGATCACAAAAATACATGGCATACACCCCTGGAAAGATGGCATGGCATATTACAAAACACATGTAGGACTCAAATTCATAAGGTGCACACATTAATCATGGCAAAAATAACAAAAGCGCATGTTCTGTTAAGAAACAGAAACTAACATCACATAGCTTTCTTATAACAGCATTTCGGGAATCAATATGAGCTCAAATGAAAATGATGCAATGATATGAAATGATCTACTCTTCGAGGCGAACATTTTGATATATTATACGCGCAAAATGGAGCTACGGATGCAAAGATATGCTATGATGAAAATGCCACGAAATGTTAACAGGATTAAAAACTTTGAAGAAAATAGAGGAGGGGGAAGAAGTCAACGGCTCCGGATCCGATCGATCCGCCCGATCGGGCGACGGCGGCGGCGCTGGCTCACGGAGTTCGGGCGAGGCCGGAGGAGGGAGAGGAGGCGGGGGCGGCGAGGGAGGCGGCGCCGAGGGAGGCGGCGCATGGCGACCCGGAATGGGCCGGGCGGCGCGGCGCGGGCGGCGAGGGCCGGAGGAGGCGGGCGCGGCCGGTGGCGGCGGAGGGCGCGGCGGCGCTGGGCGGCGGCCGGGCTGGCGCGGGAGGCGGAGGCGCTGGGTCGGCCCGGCCATGCGGGCTGGCCGGGCTGGCAGGCTCAAGGGCGTGGCAAGGGACAGGTGTCTTGCCCTGATTGGCCGAGGGCGGCGGCGCTGGTGGGGCGGACGTGTCCGGGCGGCGCGGACGTTTCGTCCGGGCGCGAGGTAGGAGAAGGCTAGGGTTAGACCCGAGATTGGAATGGGGGTTTGTTTAAATAGGCATAGAGGGAGCTAGGAGAGTCCAAATGAGGTGTAGTTTTCGCCCACACGATCGTGATCGAACGACGGAGAGCATGGAAGTGACTTAGATGGGTTATTGGGCTGTTTTGGAGGGGTGTTGGGCTGCAACTTAAAAGAGGCCTTTGCGAGAGTGCGGTTAACCGTTGGAGTACCAAACGAGCTCCAGATGACCCGAAACTTGACTGGTGGTCTACGGGTGGTATACCAAGGCCACTAGACAAACATCGGTCCATTCCGAGAAGGTTTAGTACGCGCACACGGAAAAACGTAAAAGGGGCCGCCGGGGGAGATAGGAGTGTCGGATTGCAAAACGGACAACGGGGAAATGCTCGGAATCATGAGACGAACACGTAAGCAAATGCGATGCACATGATGACATGATATGAAATGCATGACATGGACAAAATGCAAAATGAAGAAAAACCCAACCACGGAGGGAATATCATATCACAATGCCGAAAATGGCAAGAGTTGGAGTTACAAATATGAAAAGTTACATCCGGGGTGTTACAGTTGGAGGAGGCAATGGCAGTTCGCATTGCACTCCACCGCTCCCGGGAGGACAACGCCCGGCCGACGGACGGATCTGTCTGCCGTGACGCCATAACGTCGGCTCACCGGGCGCTCGAGTCCTTTGGTGCTGGATCCTCGCGGTCCCGGCCGGAACACCTTTCCTTCCCCATCACCGGTCGGGCAGAGTATGAGTCCAATCAGAATGAGCGGCCCGCCGTGGGAAGGAGAGGATAAGGGCCGCCGAGGCCCGTATTGCGGCGGAAATGGCGGCGGCGCGGGCGGCCACTGAGGAGGAAGCCATCCGCGTCCGCATTGTGAAGAAACGGCAGCGGAGGAACACACGCGCCCTCCCTCGTGACCATCGGGCGGTCTGTGCCATGGCCGGACTGCCACCAAAGGAGGAGAAGGAGGACAACGATGGCGTGGACAGCTCCGATGACGAGCAGATCCGGCTCGATTCGTACTGCGTAAACGACTGGTACTTCCGCGAGAAAGACGGCAAAGGCGCCGGGAAGGGCAAGGGCAGCCGTGGATGAACTCCACCATAGCCAAACATGCCAAATTTTGATAGTCCGATGGTATGTGTTAGTGTAGTGTGATGGAGTAGCCGGACGATGCATGTGCGTCGACGTAGTTGCATGCGTTTATATGGATTTGAGATATGGTAATTAAGGTATCCGGACATGGATTGTATTTTTTAAGGAGTGCCCAGTCAGTGTCCGCGAACGCGCCCGGGCACGTCCGCGCGCGTTTAAGGAGCTGGATTTGTCAAATCCAGCTATAGATGCTACAGACTCCTCTCATCGAGATTATTTGGAGAAGCCCAGAAAAAAGGAACCTACCAAATCTACAGAGGTCGGGAGGAAGATAGAAGGAATTCAGTGTATGCTCGTTTCACTGTGAAAAACAGTTTGGTGCATGCATACATGTCAGGATACCGCTTGAGGATGGGTATGAAATAGTTTGGAATCTTCTGAATCGCGTTGTTTTCAGTCCGAAGTTTGTGTGCTCGGGCATCATGATGCCCTTTTTTTTGAGAAATCAAAAACCATATTTAAAAGTTAAAAAATTTGAAAATAATTCTGGGGAAACTTGTATGTATTCACTACGGATCCATGAAATTTTGTTTTGAAAAAATATAATTTGTAAGCTGTACAAAAACAAAAAATTCCAGCGCCCCCCCCCCCCCCCCAAAAAAAGAATCTGACCCATTTGAAATACATATTTGCCTTTATTTTGTAGGCCACATGTGTAAGTAAAATATAGTGAACTTTTGCACATATGTAGTTTATATGTGTGCGTGTGTTTCCAAAAAGTTTCAAAAAAATTGTGCTGTAAAAAATGCTTTTAAACAGGCACGATGATGTGCGTGCACAAACTAACAATACTAGTAGAGTGTCTGTGCGTTGCCACGGGCATTTTAAATTTTTTACTGGTTCTGTCTATAAACATAATAATCATGTTCTACTGAAGAAGAAGAAACCCGAGGCTCACATATTAAGGTCACTAAATTTCTCATCTATCAAACCATATGTAATTGCAAAAGTAAATGAATATGAATTGAGTGGAATAAGGAAGGATCAAATGATCATGTTCTAGTAGAATGCCCCTTCTAATTTAAACGGGCACCATGGTGTGCATGCACAACTAACAATATTTGTGGTTTTCGCCCAGTTTCCTGAACTACTGTATCAATCTTTTTAAAGAAAAGGCATTAGCCCGACTTTATAAATAAAGCCACCAGGCAGCATTCACAACACAGAGAAGATACCACAGAAGGACCACGCAACAAATAGTTAAAGGAGTACTGAGGTACATGGCGCCCATGCCAAAATAGCGGCACGCACGCCGTAAAGCTAGGAGAAGGACAGAATAAGCACTCCAAAAGGGA
The DNA here is from genome assembly GCA_021605145.1 of Aegilops bicornis. Classification (NCBI taxonomy): domain Eukaryota; kingdom Viridiplantae; phylum Streptophyta; class Magnoliopsida; order Poales; family Poaceae; genus Aegilops; species Aegilops bicornis. Next base: position 580,551,107 of record CM038670.1, read on the forward strand.
CCACCAAGTCCACTAGCCTCCTGTCTGAATCTGCGATAGAGAGATAGCTGAAGCTCGAACATTGAAGACATCAAATCGAAAGCATCGCGGTCGGCCTCCTTAGTGAATAATCTCCATTGCTGCAGGAACAGACAAGACTTAAATAAACAATCAACAGGTTTAGCAGGAAAAATATGCTCGATGGTGAATTTGTTTCTAGTATTCCACATGACCCAACAGATAGCCGCAAAGCCAACCCAAAATACGCGCTTGGTAACCCTAATAAGGCTAGTGGCAAGGTTCCTAAGTTCGGAGAAGGAGGAGGGGTTCCAAGACACACCAAGCCAGGACCTGATGCAGCACCAGACCAGCTTGGCCAAGACGCAATTAAAAAAGATGTGATTCGTGTCTTCCAACTCGCCACACAACGAGCAATGATCTGAACCAGGACCATTACGTTTACTAATTTGACCAGCCGCAGGTACCCGCCCTCTATAAGCTTGCCACAGAAAAATCTTAACATTGGGAGGGATCTGGGCCCGCCAAATCAATTTGAACTTAGTAGTAGGGGTGCCAGAAATGAGCTTAGCATATAAGGACTTAACAGAAAAACGCCCGGAGGCGGAGTGTGGCTAAACTACCGAGTCCTCCCCCTCCGAGAGCTCGGGAATGCAAGCAACAAGACGCTGCCAGTCATCCAACTCTTCAGGAGACAAAGATCGTCGGAGAGCCATGTCCCAATTATTATCGAAGAGCTCAGAGATGGAGATCTCCGGATTCGGGCAATAAGAAAAAAGGGCCGAAAAAGAAACTGCCAGGGGAGAAACCCCGTACCACTAGTCGAGCCAAAAGCGAGTGGACTTGCCATTATGGACCACAAATTTCACATGGGATTGAAACAGCGGGCGAACTTTGACAAGATCTTTCTAGAATTGGGACCCTCGCGAGGAGGGAGCAAACATGGTGCTAGAATTCGGGAAGTATTTAGCTTTGAGGATATTAACCAGAGGGGGTTCTCCGTATTCAACATAATCTTCCACCATCATTTGATAATAAGGCATTTGTTCATGACCGTGGTATTAATAATGCCCACCCCCCAGGTTCTTGGGCCTGCAGATATGGTTCCATTTGACCAGCCTGTATTTGCATTTGTTATCCACGGAATTCCAATAGAAGGCACCCCTGTGCTTATAAAACCCACCATGAGTACCACCTGAGAGGAGATAGAAACCCATCAGGAACCTGGGGAGGGAGGAGAGGCAAGCATTAATAAGGGCAACCTTGCCCACTTGGGTATTGTATCTGCCCCTCCACGGCATAACATGATTGTCGACTTTCGTAAGCACCGGAGCAAAGTCTTTGGAGTAAAGTTTATCAGGGGAAATAGGGAGACCCAAGTTCTTGAAGGGGAAAGATCCCAAAGAACAATTAAGCAGTTGAGAAACCCGCAGTGCCTCGTTCTCCGAAACCCCAGTAACAATCACTTCGCTCTTAGAAAAGTTGACCTTAAGCCCCGACAAGGCTTAAAAACACAGCATCAAGAATTTGAGATGGGCTAGACAGTCCTCATTAAGTTCAACCATGATAATCGTGTCGTTCGCATATTGTAGACGGGTGATGACCTCGGGAACAAGGTGAGAACTAACAGGGGAGATATGACCAGCCGTGGGCGCCCTAGATTAGATGCGAGATAGGGCATCCGCGACGAAATTAAACAACAGTGGGGAGGCCGGATCCCCTTGTCTCAGGCCCCTACCATTAGGGAAGAAGTTGCTAATCCTGCCATTAACCGAGACCGCAGTGTGGCCTCCCGTCGCCAGCTTTATAATCCTATGAACATAGGCCCCATCAAAACCCTTGGCCAGCAGTACCTAACACAGAAAAGTCCAGCTTACCGAATCGTATGCCTTCTCAAAATAAAGTTTCAGAATCATGGTCTTGGTGCTGCACACCCGAAGGTCATGAACGATCTCGTGCAAACATAAGATACCATCCAAGATGAACCTCCCTTTGACAAACGCAGACTGGTAGGGGCTAAGGACCCGATGGACGATGGGGGAAAGGCGGGTGGCGAACCTTTTGGAGGGAATTTTGCGAAATTGTTGATAAGAGCGATAGGTCTAAATTGCGAGATAATGTCAGCTCCTTTGACCTTAGGAATGAGAGTGATGACAGCGTAGTTCGACCTCGAAATATCGACTGTCCCCAAACAGAAGCCTTGGATAATAGCACACACGAGATCGCGCAGTTGAGACCAAAATTTCCTGAAGAAGGGGATGGAGAAGCCGTCAGGGCCCGACGCCAAGTTAGGGTTGTCCGAGCGAATGATCTCAAGAATCTCTTCTTCGGATAAAGGGGTTAGTAGAGCCTCTTTCTCCTCACTGGTAATCCTCCCAGAGGCATCCCAAAGGGAGGAAGCAATCGAGAAGCCCGACCCGGGTATGGCCGAGAGGAGAGAAGGAAAGAACTCAACCCCGTGGGTGATAATTTGATCTTGATCCATGATTCTAATGTTATTGATCAACAAAGTAACAATCGTGCATCTCCTACGCCACCCATTGGCAATAGCAAAAAATAGGCCATGGTGGAGTTGCCCTTCAGAATCCAATTTAAGGTGCCCTTTGTCGCCAATAGATTTCGGCCTGGCGATGCAACTGCATCAAGGCCTCTTCGAGGTTATACCGTAACTGCCATTCCTGTTCAGAGATCCCAGGCCCATCGGCCGCGATGTTTAGGGAGTTAATCTGATCCGCCAACTGGGCCTTCTCCCTGCGCGCCTCAGCCGCCCTATTGCGAGCCCAACCACGAAGAAATTTATGAAAAGCATACGAGCATTGGTGCCAGTCATCCATGGGCAGAAGGAGCGTCTACCCGTAGACAAAGAGGCTGAGATCTTAATGGAAATCATATCATAGAAGCCGTCAATCAAGAGCCAAGAGGCGTCAAACTTGAAGCGAGAAGGCACGATACGAGACTCTAACCCAGCATCAAGAATAAGGGGGGAGTGATCAGAGCCAACAATAGGTCTAGCCTTCAGCAACGCACGAGGGAAGAGGGCTTCCCAGCTCGAACAAACAAAAACATGGTCCAAAACCGAGCGGATTGGGGCCGACTGATGATTCGTCCAGGTGAAGCGCGCCCCCACCCTAGGAAGCTCACGGAGTGCACAATCGCGGATAAAACCATTGAAGGCAGCAAGAGGCCGCGAAAAGTTGCTGTATTTTTGTCCTCCGGAGAACGAAGTAAATCGAAATCACCTCCCACCAAGATGGGAATAGTATATGATTCGATCTTATGTAAGATCTCATCCAGGAACAACGGAGAGAGGGAATGATCAGCGGGCCCGTACACAACCATGACCTCCCAGAGGGCATAAAGGTGCCAGTGATAAACTACAGTACTAGCCCAAAAAACACCGTGATCAAAGGCCACAAAATCGAAAACATCACGTATAGTGCCAATAAGGGTACCACCGGAATGGCCGGAAGAAGGCAAGAAATTCCAATCGAACCTATCACTACCCGCAACCGCGGAGAGCTCGTTAGGAGAGAACGTACCTTTAAAGGTTTCAACCAGCCCTACTATATCAATGTTGTCACCTCTAACAACATCCCTCAACTGGTCCCGGCGCCCCCTAGCGCCGAAGCCCCTAATGTTCCAGAATAAGACCCTCATCTGGCATATAGGTTTTTAATGTGAAGACTCGACCTGCATGGGGCAACACAGGTTTTGGCAAGCTTGACAGGGCCCCGTTTGACAGAAATCAGGAGGTCCTGGCCTGTTGGAATTATGCCCTAGAGGCAATGATAAAGTGGTTGTTATTATATTTCTTTGTTCATGATAATCGTTTTCTATCCATGCTATAATTGTATTGACCGGAAACTCAAATACATGTGTGGATACATAGACAACAACATGTCCGTAGTAAGCCTCTACCGGACTAGCTCGTTGATCAAAGATGGCTATGGTTTCCTAGCCATAGACATGATTTGTCATTTGATAACGGGATCACATCATTAGGAGAATGATGTGATGGACAAGACCCAAAATATAAGCGTAGCATATGATCATGTCAAGTGTATTGCTATCATTTTCTGCATGTCAAGTATATGTTCCTATGACCATGAGATCATGCAACTCACTGATACATCTCCATCGTATCTATAATTTTTGATTGTTCCATGCCAATATTCTACAACTTTCATATACATTTGGCAACTTTTTATACTATTTTTGGGACTAACATATTGATCTAGTGCCCAGTGCCAGTTCCTGTTTGTTGCATGTTTTTTGTTTCGCAGAAAATCCATATCAAACGAAGTCCAAACGCGATAAAAACTTACGGAGATTCTTTTCAGAATATATATGATTTTTGGGAAAAAGAATCAACGCGAAACTATGCCCGAGGGGGCCACAAGGCAGGGGGGCGCGCCCTGGGCCCTTGTGGTCACCCCGTAAGTAGGTTCGTGCCCTTCTTTCGCTGCAATAAAGCTAATATCCGGGTAAAAATCATGTTAAAATTTCAGCCCAATTGGAGTTACGGATCTCCGGGAATTTAAGAAACGGTGAAAGGCCATAATTTGAGAGCGCAGAAACATAAGGAAACAGAGAGAGAGAGAGAGAGAGAGAGAGAGAGAGAGAGAGAGAGAGAGAGAGAGAGAGAGAGATCCAATCTCGAAGGGGCTCTCACCCCTCCGACGCCATGGAGGCCATGGACCAGAGGGGAAACCCTTCTCCCATCTAGGGGGAGGCCAAGGAAGAAGAAGAAGGAGGGGGCTCTCTCCCCCCTCTTCCGGTGGCACCGGAACGCCGCCGAGGCCATCATCGTGACGGCGATCTACACCAACAACTTCGCCGCCGTCATCACCAACTCTCTCCCCCTCTATGCAGTGGTGTAACACCTCTTCTCCCCGCTGTAATATCTTCTTAAACAAGGTGCTCAACGCTATATGTTATTTCCCAATGATGTATGTCTATCCTATGATGTTTGAGTAGATCCGTTTTGTCCTATGGGTTCATTGATGATCGTGATTGGTTTGAGTTGCATGTTTTATTATTGGTGCTGTCCTATGGTGATCTCCGTGTCGCGCAAACGTGAGGGATCTCCGTTGTAGGGTTTGCAATATGTTCATGGTTTGCTTATTGTCTGTGTTGCGTGAGTGATAGAAACACAAACACGAATAAGTGGGTTATGGCGTATGAGAATAAAGAGGACTTGATACTTTAATGCTATGGTTGGGTTTTTAATGATCTTTAGTAGTTACAGATGTTTGCTAGAGTTCCAATCACAAGTGCATATGATCCAAGAAGATAAAGAATGTTAGCTTATGCCTCTCCCTCATATAAAATTGCAATAATGATTGCCGGTCTAGTTATCGATTGCCTAGGGACAAATAACTTTCTTGTGACAAAAAGCTCTCTACCAAAACTAACTTACTTGTTTCTTTATTCAAACAGCCCCTAGTTTTTATTTACGTGCTCTTTATTATCTTGCAAACCTATCCAACAAAACCTACAAAGTACTTCTAGTTTCATACTTGTTCTAGGTAAAGCGAATGTTAAGCGTGCGTAGAGTTGTATCGGCGGTTGATAGAACTTGAGGGAATATTTGTTCTACCTTTAGCTCCTCGTTGGGTTCAACACTCTTACTTATCGAAAGAGGCTACAACTGATCCACTATACTTAAGGGTTATCAAGACCTTTTTACGGCGCCCGTGTCTTGAGCAATAGCGTGGGTGAATATTCTCGTGTGTGCTTGTTTGCTTTATCACTAAGTAGATTTTATTTGCTGTTCTAAGTTGTTCTCTATCTTTAGTTATGGATATGGAACATGAAATACCAAGCAAATTAGGCGTACTTGCTAATCATGGAGATGGGGAACCTCCTAAACCCTCAATGCTCATTATATGAAAGATATTATGCACTACTTTAATAATCCTGAGAAAACCCCATTCAATTATATATGGGAGACACGTTGGATCAACGTGAATAGTTTAGGGGTTATCGCGTGACTAAAAAAGGAAACTTTTATGGGATCAAATTCATATGTTGCATTGGTATGCTTGGAATTTATGCTTGAGATATGATTATACTTGTTGCTCTAGGATGAAGGCTCCACACCTTCCCTTTTCATGTAAATTTAACAATAATAAAACCTTGGCATCTTATGCTAATGGTATATATGATTACTATGATGTGGAATGAATAGAATAATTCGTTGTTTTTAACGGTGCTTATGAAATTGAATCTTTGTTTGAAAAGTGTGAAAATCTTGATGATGTTGTTTACAGACCTGAAATTATGCTATACTCAAATATTGCTATGAGAATTATGAATATAATTCCGATATTGATGTGTTTACTGAGAAAGTCTCGCTGTCCAAGAAGACACTAATATTTTGCAGGAATCTATGGAAGAAGAAATTGATGACACTGTGAGCTCATTAGATGAAAAAAAATGATGAGGAGAGTGAAGAACAAAAGGAGGAAGAGCGGATTAGCTACCCATGCCCACCTTCTACTGAGAGTAACTCATCAACTCATACATTGTTTAATTTCCCTTCGTACTTGCCGAATGATGAATGCTATGATAACTGCTATGATCCCTTGGATTCGTTTGAAATATCCCTTTTTGATGAACTTGATGCTTCCTATGCTTGTGGCCATGATGCCAATATGAATTATGCTTATGTAGATGAACTTGCTATAGTTCCTTATGTTAAGAATGAAATTGTTTCTATTGCACCCACGCATGATAGTCCTATTATCCTTTTGAATTCTCCCAACTACACTATTTCGGAGAAGTTTGCGCATATTAAGGACTATATTGATGGGTTGCGTTCTACTATTGCACATGATGATTTTGATAAATATAATATGCATGTGCTTGCTTCTCCTACTTGCAATTATTATGAGAGAGGAACTACATCTCCACCTCTCTATGTTTCCAACACGATAAAATTGCAAGAAACTATTTATGCCATGTATTGGCCTTTACTTGATGTGCGTGAATTGTTCTTTTATGACATGCCAATGCAGAGGAAGAGAGTTAGACTTCATTGTTGCATGATATATGTTACTTTGTGCTCAATACTAAATTAAAAATCATTGTTAATTAAAATTGGCTTTGATATACCTTGGGATCCGGGTGGATCCATTACTTGAGCACTATATTCCTAGCTTAATGGCTTTAAAGAAAGTGCTGCCAGGGAGACTACTAGGAAGTTTTAGAGAGTCGTTTATTTCTGTTTGAGTGCTTTTAAAAGGTTTAAAAACAAAAAAATAAAGTGGGGAACTTAAAAACTTTTTTTAAAAAAAGCGAAAGTGAGAAAGACGAGCATTGTTAAAGTGGGAGCTAGCCTTGAACTTTGTTCATGCCCATGAAACTTTGTGAACCTTGATTACAGAAACTTTTCAAAAAAAATTATCCCCTTGTACAATTCCATTGTATTATAAAATTAATGTGCTAAGATTTTCCTTTAGGATGATTAGATTGCTTGTTTGGTTTGTGCAGTGCAAAAACAGAAACTTTGGCTGTAGCGCGTGAATTTTCGGTTTTTACTGGAATGTCAAATGTTTCTGAAATTTTTACACAGTACTGCTATACAATTATTTTATTTTTTCCTAATTTTTCAGAATTTTTAGAGTTACATAAGTACGATAGATGTTAAGATTGCTACAAACTGTCCTCTTTAAGACATATCCTGTTTTTGATGCATTGTTTTGCTGGTTTTGATGAAACTATCGATTTTATCGGTGGTATAAGCCATAGTGAAGTTATAATACAGTAGCTACAATGCAAAAACAAAATATGAATGGGTTTGCAACAGTAGTTAAAGTGGTGATTTGTTTTATTACACTAACGGATCTCACGAGGGTTTTGTTAAGTTTTGTGTGATTAAAGTTTTCAAGTTTTGGGTGAGATCACGATGGATGAAGGAATACGAAGTGGCAAGAGCCTAAGCTTGGAGATGCCTGAGGCACCCCAAGGTAATATTCAAGGACTCCCAAGCAACTAAGGGGGATGCCCCGGAAGGCATCCCCTCTTTCTTCTAACGATCATCGATAATTTTACTTAGAGCTATATTTTTATTCGTCACATGATATGCGTAAATCTTGGAGCGTCGTGTGCCTTTTCTTTTTCTTTTAATAATGCACCATGATGGTATGAGATAGTCCTTAGTTGATTTATAGAATGCTCTTTGCACTTCACTTATAGCTTTTGAGTAGGGCTTTATAGAATGCTTCATGTGCTTCACTTATATCATTTGAAGTTTGGATTGCCTGTTTCCCTACACATAAAAACCGCCATTTGTAGAATGCTCTTTTGCTCCACTTATATTTTTTAGAGTGTGGGCGTATATTTTGTAGAAAGAATTAAACTCTCTTCCTTCACTTATATCTATTTAGAGAGTCAACAGGAATTGGTCATTCACATGATTAGTCATAAAATCCAACATAAACTTGTAAGATCTCTGAATATGATATGTTTGATTTCTTGCAATAGTTTTGCGATATAAAGATTGTGATATTAGAGTCATGCTAGTGAGTAATTGTGGACTTATAGAAATACTTGTGTTAAGGTTTGTGATTCCCGAAGCATGCACGTATGGTGAACCGTTATGTGATGAAGTCGGAGAATGATTTATATTTTGATTGTCTTCCTTATGAGTGGCAGTCGGGGATGAGCGATGGTCTTTTCCTACCAATCTATCCCCCTAGGAGCATGCGTGTAGTACTTTGTTTCGGTAGCTAATAGATTTTTGCAATAAGTATGTGAGTTATATATGACTAATGTTGAGTCCATGGATTATACGCACTCTCACCCTTCCACCATTGCTAGCCTCTCTAGTACCACGCAACTTTCGCCGGTGCAATAAACCCACCATATACCTTCCTCAAAACAACCACCATACCTAGCTATTATGGCATTTCCTTAGCCATTCCGAGATATATTGCCATGCAACTTCCACCGTTCCGTTTATTATGACACGCATCATCATTGTCATATTGCTTTGCATGATCGTAAGATAGCTAGCATGATGTTTTCATGGCTTGTCCGTTTTTTGATGTCATTGCTATGCTAGATCATTGCACATCCTGGTACACTGCCGGAGGCATTCATATAGAGTCATATCTTTGTTCTAAGTTTCGAGTTATAATTTTTGAGTTGTAAGTAAATAAAAGTGTGACGATCATCATTATTAGAGCATTGTCCCATGTGAGGAAAGGATGATGGAAGCTATGATTCTCTCACAAGTTGGGACGAGTCTCCGGAGTTTATGAAAAATAAAAGAGGCCAAAGAAGCCCAAATAAAAAAAATAGGCCAAAGAAGCCCAAAAAGAAAATAAAAAATGAGAGAAAAGAGAGAAGGGACAATGTTACTATCCTTTTTCCACACTTGTGCTTCAAAGTAGCACCATGACCTTCATGATAGAGAGTCTCCTATATTGTCACTTTCATATACTAGTGGGAATTTTTCATTATAGAACTTGGCTTGTATATTTCAATGATGGGCTTGCTCAAATTTCCCTAGGTCTTCGTGAGCAAGCAAGTTGTATGCACACCCACTTAGTTTCTTTTGAGCTTTCATACACTTATAGCTCTAGTACATCCGTTGCATGGCAATCCCTACTCACTCACATTGATATCTATTGATGGGCATCTCCATAGCCTGTTGATACGCCTAGTTGATGTGAGACTATCTCCTTCTTTTTGTCTTCTCCACAACCACCTTATTCTATTCCACCTATAGTGTTATATTCATGGCTCACGCTCATGTATTGCGTGAAAGTTGAAAAAGTTTGAGAACATTAAAAGTATGAAACAATTGCTTGGCTTGTCATCGGGGTTGTGCATGATAAAATACTTTGTGTAGTGAAGATGGAGCATAGCCAGACTATATGATTATGTAGGGATAACTTTCTTTGGCCATATTATTTTGAGAAGACATGATTGCTTTATTAGTATGCGTGAAGTATTATTGTCTTTATGTCAAATGATAGACTATTGCTTCGAATCACTCGTGTCTTAATATTCATGCTATGATTAGATTATGTGATCAAGATTATTCTAGGTAGCATTCCACATCAAAAATTATCTTTTTATCATTTTCCTACTCGAGGACGAGCAGGAATTAAGCTTAGGGATGCTGATACGTCTCCGTCGTATCTATAATATTTATTGTCCAAGTGCACATTGTGAAACAGTGCTATTTTCATTTTCCAAATTCACCTCAAACTCCCTGGACATCTTTTCATGTCCATATCATTGCCACGTGCCAAAATGCAACCTCATTTGCCTAGTAAGTATTTAATTATGATTTTTCAAAGTTTCTATCCAGAAAGAAGCTTTGTGAATGAGGTGCAAGCTAGGCATATCCAAATGAGTTGCCATTTTGCATTATCCCTCATATCATCATATCATACCCCTCCACCAAAGTAGAGCTCATGTCATGCCTCCATGTGAGCTCATCTTCCATTCTTTGATTCTGTCCAAAATTTCAGTTTGTGAAGCAAGTATATTTTATCTTGCTCCATTATGGCTGCAAATTTTTCTAGGCCTTATATTATCCATATAACCTACCTACACCCATTCTGGGCATGGTTCATCAAGCCATTATTCCTCTAGAAGTTTTGCAAGATTCTAGTCAGTGAAGGTAGTTGTGAAGGAAGTACCATTTTGGTGAATCCAATTGGTATGAAATTTTTATAGCATCTTACTATGACCAAATAATTAGTCCTTGCCAAATTACAGCTCAAGTTGATGCTTCGACAGAGTGCATCATCCTAATCTAGTTTCTAGACCAGTTTATGTGGTTGTTAAGCAACTACATTAAATCTTGATCCTAATCCTCTCCAAGTTACCAGGGTGAAATTCCTTCTTACCCTAAACCTACCAGACAACTCCATTTCTTCCAAACTCCTTCCTGTTGATCAGCAGTTCTCATCCAAGTTTACTGTAGTAAACTTCAGAGGTTAATTACCATTCAACCGGAGCTCTTTTCACCGAACTACCACCTCAGTTGCAACCTCCCCTGGATGAAATATCAGCTAGACAACGTTTTGGGTGCCGTAGAGAATTTAATGCCCCGGTTAACATGGTGACCATGACAATGGCGTGCCTGTGCACGCGCTCTGTGCGCTGTGGCATGTCGAGAGCACCGTCTGTGCTTTGGCACCGCTCCCTCTCGTCCTATTAGAGCTCGTGAGCATGTCCAGTGGCTGCATCTCGTCGTCGCCGTTCCCCTGGACCCCTCTCCCCCTCCGTCGTCAGAGCTCGTCGCCGCGCGCCCACGGGCGCACTGTGGCCGACCGAGCTTTAATGGCGCCGTGGCCGCTTCTCCTCTGCGCCCTCGGCCCCTCTTGCCCTGTACACTGCTGTAGCTCGTCCGTTGCCTCCCTCGTCGCCTTCTCGCGCCATCCCGTGCTCGCTGGCCGTCGCCAGAGCCTCGGCCGGACGTGCCCGGCGGCACCCGAGCCCATCCCTCTCGCCCCGGCTATAAGTAGCCATCCCTCGAGCCGGTCGAGCACACCAGCAGCCTCCCCGCACTCCTAGCTCCCTCCCCAGCCTCTCCTTTAGCCTCCCGGAGCTCCCCTCCTCTCCCACTGCCGCCATGGCCGCGGTTCGGCTCCGCCCAAGTTGGCTCGATGCCGGCCTTCCCCCTCCCTTCTGACCTCACCTACATCTTCACCAAGATCCAGTGGTTCTTCCCACCTCCTCGTTTCACCGCCGGAGCCCGTGCGGCCGCGACCCCAAGGATCGGCCGAGCCGCCCAAGCCCTCTGCTCCGCGAGCCGCCGCCATCCCTTCCCCTCTCCGGCGCTTCTGCTGCTCCAGGCGGGAGCGGCGCACTGCCGCGCGTCCTCCGGTGGCCTCCGCCTGGCCGGAGCCAGCCGGAGCAGGCCGGTCCGTCGCCGGCAGCGCCCTCCCCTGCTCCCTCCTCTGTTTCCATCGGGGGCGGGGAGAGGAGGAAGAAGACAGGGCCAGGCGGGCCCCGCTCCTCTTCCCTGACCCCACCCGTCAGCCGCACAAACCCCGTCCCCACCTCTGCGCGTGTTGACCCGGTCGACCGACATGGATAAGTGACGGGCCCCACCCCGCGGGACCCGCACATCAGCAACCCCAAGCCTGGCCCCGCCACTGTCCACGTGGATAAGTGGAAGTGTACTTCTTTTCTGCTGCAGCCGTAAGTGCTTTTTCCTAGTTTGAAAACGTATTCTCTCTTTAGGCGCCTTCTGTTTTCTCACTTAGGGGCCTGTTTGTAGAGATTCTTTTACAGATCGGTCCCCGAACTTCGTCGGGCTATAACTTTTTGCTCGAGACTCCGATTGAGGCAAATCCAATGCCCACATCTTCGTCTCTTCGAGCCCAAACTGTTGGTATCATTTTCTCTATGATTTGGCACTGTGAAAACGACCTTTTTGCCCTTGAACGTAAACAGCCCCTCCGAGAGAGAAATGTTTCCGGCAAATCTTTCCGCGGCTTCACCGCACTTCTCCCCGGTGCCTTCTTCATCCCCAGGAAAGCCACAATACCCACTTGCATGATAGTCATGCAGTAACCATGGTTTTCAACTTGAATATTTATTAAATGATGGCTTGTTTAAAATATGGTTATCGTTGTTTCGGTAATGCTTCTTGGTTAGTGCTTACTTGCTTGCTATGTTGTTACGCACCTGGTTAGCATGCCCTGCTAGTTGCTAGTATTACTTTTATATTGCCATGCTTGATAGTAGTACCTGTTGGGTTGGTCATGTTCTTCGGTGCATGACTAACGTTGGTTATCAATCTTTATTAATATGCGTTGTTCCTTTGCTGTTAGTTGGTTAAGTGTTACTCGGGAATGGTATTGATGAGTTCTTGCATGGTATTTATGGTTGATGCTAGTGGTCGTGTTATACTATGAGTAGTGTTGCACTTGTAATATTTATGCTCGTCATTATGCCATGTTCAGTTGGAGATTATTCATAGTTGATATGGTGGATAGTTATGTTGCATCCCGTGCTTATGTTGATATCATGCTCATGCTTTGTATATGCATCATGTTAGTTTTTCATGGCTCATCATATTGCATTCATGTTTAACCGGATTTAATTGAACTTGAACAACTGTTGGCTGAGTCATGGTGCCACCATATCAAAAGCCCGACCAAAGGCAACCACGCTTACCTTTATGGGAAGGTCCTAACTGGGTCTATTGTCTTGCCTCTCGCCGGTGCCTCCATCGATGTAAGTTTTTGGGCGCTCGCTATCCTTATCAGGTAGGAGGACATAACCTTGTGTGCCCGTTGTTGTTATTATGGTTCCGGTCCTCGTGAGGGACGTTTTGGCCTGACGGTGGTCGTTGTGTCTTTGGTAGACACGGGGCCACCCAGGACTAGCCCAGTGGGGAGTGAGACGGAGTGGCCGGGAGAGTGTCATGGCAGTAGATCGGTTTTGTCGGAACGCCATTGGTCCACCCGAATGGGAATGCGGGGCCATGGGTCCGTAGTGTGGGTACAATGTACTAACCTCTGCAGAGTGTATATTAAATCTATCGATAGCCGCGCCCGCGGATAAGGGCCCAGTTCGTGTCGGTCACACCGTGAGTCAAGTATTAATAATAACTTGATTAATGACAACCCCGGTTCGATGATGAGATAAGTTGGTTGTGATCGCTAGAAAGATCACCATTTAAGACCAAGTGTTGGTCATGGTTGTGATCGCCGGAATGATCACCGTGGTATCGAGGATATCGAGTTGTTAGATATTCGTGATGTTGTGCGAGAATCATGGGTAAAGATCAAGCTCCTTGTGGTCAGTTAATGATTACTACGGTATTATTTATACCAAGCTTAATTTGATCCTGAAATGATCGTGTGATGTCCGAGGTTGGTAAGTGATGCATGTGATGGTTACGTAGTAACCCGAGCAGAATAAATAGTGCATATAGTGTCATCATGTTGCATGCTAGTATCGTCAGGTCCATATGTTCATGTCATGCTCATGTTGTTCTAGCTGTATCATGTTCATGTTGCTCATGTCATGTTGTTATGAGGATCCCATGTTAATTCCTGCTTAACCTGTAAATTCCATGCTGATGTTTGTCTTGAATGCTTCTGGTTATTGTGAGCTTGCAAGTACATTCAATGTATTGACCTGGCGTGTCATGCCAGCTTGCAGGTCGTGCCTGGATTGCTTGCTTGTTTGGTGTTGTTCCTGTGTTCGTGAGCTAGGATAAGCGTTCCAACCAGAGTCCCTGCGGAGTGGAGTTCACCACCGTCGTCGTTGTTCCACTGCCAGTAGTTTTCCCGCTGCTTCGAGTTGTTCTGCTGCTTGAATAGAGCAACTGAGGATGGTGTAGTGTCGCCGTGCCGATGTTATTTATTGTAATATCAGAGACCTTGTATTCATATTCGTGTAATAATAGAAAGCTGGTTTGTTCTATGCTAAGCAGTGCCGTATTCCAGAAGACTTCTCCTCAATCTCTGGGCTGGAATACAGGGCGTTCCGGTTTTCTCTGAGCCGGGGTGCCACAGGCTTGGTAGCAGAGCAGGTCTGGCTGTAGGATGCCTTAGCCCGCGCGAACGTTAGAAAGCGGTAGTATAGACCCAGTTGGTTTGTTGCACTTGATTGTTGCATTTGTTTGTCGCATAGCTTGCTTATAGATTATTATTTTGTCACTAACGGTTGACCTTGTGAGTGTAGGCGGCATCGTTTTCGGTCCAGCGCCTGCACCCTCCTTCTTAGCATGTCTGCCCTTTGGTGTTCGGCGTCATCTCTGTCCCAGCAGAGTGATGCCTTGGTACCCAGAGTTCCAGGCACCATTTGCAGGAGTTATGCTAAGGTATTGCGTATATTTTTCTGCCACCTACCCATATTATTTCGGTGATAGACTTGTTTCTATCCCGAATCATGCCATCCATCTCGTCCCTCTAGCAACCCTTACTGATCTTGGTTATCAGAAAAGGGCAATGCCAGCAAGCCTTGTTTTTCCATCACTACCCTACTCAGTCATTCTATTCTTTGGACGTGTACGAATCTCTTTCGTACGTTTGATGATGATGTGGTCGTGACTTTTGTGTCTTGCTACTTGATCGTCAAGTCCGTCCTCACCGGTGTATCCATCCAGATCCAGCCACAGTTCAGCCAGTGCTTGGTGTAGCTTCGGTTACGCCAACTCCTTCCACACATGGATTAATTTTCATGCACGCCGCCACAACATATTAGACTGTAATACCGGAGTTCCCGTGCGATTTGTGTGCTTATGTGTGCATGCATATTATGGTGTGAGTAGCAGTAATATGTGATGATTGCTTGATTAATTATATTAGTAGTATGCTTGTGTGCTTTTGTTTTAGTTGTTTCCTTTATGTCTTTCTTTGGGCCTTCGGTGTTACAAATTTTTCCCCTATTAAAGTTGCTCGTCAGCCGACACCGGACCCGAAGAGTCAGCAAGAAATGCATATATTTGGAAACTCAGCTAAACAGAATGGAATTGTCAGCAGACTGCAGTGAAATTGGAAATAGCTCGTCTGAATACAAAAGAAATCATGGATGGAATGTCAGTATAAAGTTTGCATTAACGTGCACTCCTCACAACGTATGGAATTCTCATCCGATTGCATTCAGATTGGGGGATATCTGATCATGTTACTGAGTGTCAAGTCTCCCTCAACGTGTAGCAGGAATGATCAAATCAGCAAGAATATAAATTGTGTGCAAGGTTGATAGAATATTATCGAAGGTATGGCTCAGAAACAAGTTTAATTTTTTGTTGAGGATGATTTTCGAACCCGATGTACCTGGAAGCAAGCAAAAATATGGCATGTACTCAGAAAGGAGGATAGTCTTGCAAAACCCCGTTTCATACAAGAAATCAATAACAAAAAATTTAAGATGGTTATATATATGGAAATCGGTCCGCATATCACAATAAGAAGCTTCTGGTGTAAGCAACCCAATCTTCCCTCGCAAGATATCCGAGAAGCTTCCAAGGCAAGATTCATCTATCTTCCTCAGTATGATATATGGATGATTTCCCATACAAGGTACTCTGCCTTCTTCAGTAAGCAACCGCAAAAGCTTCCGGCATAAGGTATTGAGTCTTTCCCCAGCAAAGTCTTTAAGTGGGTAAGCTTCTGAAGCACGATACCCAGTCTTCTTCAGCAAGCTTTCCGATGAAAGTTTCAAGCACAAGCCAGCCAATCTTCCTCAGTAAGACATTGGTACAAGGTAGTACACTGTGAATTGATAGCATATGGCAGTGAATTCCAAGAATCAGATCTGCAACATTTTGGTCAGAAGCAAGAATCACCGTAATACACGCCCTGTCTTCGGGAATCGATTCTCATATATATGCGGTGAGCATACCACCAAGATCTTACAAGTCACTCGGATGAGGATCTGACAACCACGTGAGGATGGTTAAGAGAAGAAAGCCAGTATACACCGCAGTGTGACAAAGGATTATGAGGATTGACGACATCAATGAGATCAATGCAAGTACCTGTGAACCTGGAAAATGATCCTGATGAGCCCGTGTCCCCTTTTTCTCAAATGATGGCACCGCGCTTGTGATCTAAGCTGTTTTTAGCTATCCGGGGTGGATGCCGATTTTTATTTCTCTCTTCAACGTCTGTCACGAGTTCTGAGCTGCTTTTTGGCCGTCTCGTATAGCTGTTGAGTTTCTTTTTGTGACAGTAGCCCTATAGCTGCTTTTTGGCTATTTTAGGGAGCTGCCACCTTCTTCTTATCAACCCGGTCTCATGTTCTGAGCTGCTTTTCGGCCGTCTTGAGCCGTGGTTGAGTTATTTCAGTAATGTCCCAGATCTGAGTTGTAAAGACCGTTCTGGTGGCTACTGAGTTATTTGTCAATTTCTTGCAAAGGTTCGGATGATCATTTTCCTGCGGTCAGAACTTGAGGGGTGTTGAACCTGCCATTTAATGGGGTACCCTGTCAGAAAAATGAGGATAAGCTACGATTGCCGAAAAATTGCACCAACAGTACCTATGGTGATACGAAGAAGCAATATGAACCAACTCTTTCAGCCAAGGATCCAGACCAAGAAAACAATAATGAAGGAGCAAGACCAGTGATGGCATCGTCAGTTCTGGTGCTACCTTAGGATGGTAATGTGTTAGCTCACTACGCCCACTAGTTCCATAATGAACCCAGTGATAAGCAAGGCTTACTATAGCTTAACTTGTTCTCTTGTGATTATGTGGGTTAAGCACATGGTTAAGGATTCGAGCTGGGGTGTCTTGTGAGGTCTCAAAGGGTCTAGGAATGGGTTTCTAGTCTGGAGGGTTAAATCATAATTCTACGGGGTTGCACTTGGTCGTGGAGGTTGTAGCAAAAGTCTTCATTGCTAGTTGGCTGCCGAGGTGGAATTCTTGGTGCATCTTGTCTTGCTAGCCTTCAGTTGATGAGAGAGATGAGAAGGAAAAGTAGCATAGAGGAGGTGGGATGCATAAAGGGGGTTCTATAGTGCAAGTATAAACAAACAGGTGCAAAAAGGGCCAAACACAAGCATTAAGATAAGGAAAGTGATATAGACGTGTACTTGTTGCCTAGGGCAAAAAGGGCGACTGATATCAAAACACAAACAAATAAAAACAAGCAACACACAATCATGGTTCTATTCGAACCATCATATGGACTCGACTGCACATGGGGGTACATGACTCATCCTACCCTAGGGGTTCTCGGGTTCAGTAGTTGTGCTTTGCTCCGTGCCTCGTGTAGTCTTCTGGGTTTCCCTCAGGTGTTGCTACATCTCTTTGTTTGATGAAACAATCCGGGTTGAGCCTGAAGATTCTTCAACAACTTCTCGCCTGTTGAAGTGGTGGGGTGAAGGTGGCTTCTCGTAGCAGGCATTGACTCAGTCTTCTATTGTCTTCTTAATCATGACGATCCTTTTTTATCTTCTAAGGCGTCGATGGTACCAAGTAGGTGATCCTTTATGCAATGACCTTAACAAGGCATAGTAGAGGTCCAACATGTCGGTTACCTTGATGACAACATCGACACCGAGAGCGGGGGATGAAGAGAACTATTTTCCTGCTCACTATAATGAGGCGGACCAAATGGCGAGGTTCTCATCCACCGGTGGTTGCCGATACAACAATGGTAAGGACATGGTTGCTCTATTAGCGATGTATATCGTGATCTTGCATATCTTACACCCTGATCGTCATAGGACAAGGATGCATCATCCTGGGGCAAATTCAAAGGTATCACCATCCTCTGGGTCTTCATATCCTCATTCCTCGAAGACGTATCTTCTGTTGGCATCGTCTTGCTGTGGTGTCGCCAATCTTGTGTTCAAAAGAGGTGGGTGAGTGTTTGGCAAGGTGTACTCCTGCTAGGTTATTTACGAGGATTGCAAGGAATCCTATGGTGAGGGGCATAAGAGTAGTAGCGACCAATAGTTTTGAAGGGGAATAGATCAATAAGGATAATATACCTTAGTTTTCAAAAAACTGAGAAGGGAAGAGAAATATAGACATTTTTTGAAAACTAGCGATAGTTTTGAAAATAGTTTTACCCTAACTAACGACCGTTCTAACTAAGGCTTCCTACAGTCAGGATGGCTCTGATACCAGCTCTGTGGGGACCCCGACTCATAAGTCGTGATCACTGAATGCACGTGTAAAGTGATCCCAGAGATCAATGCTCACTGAACACACAGAAGCTGTATAACAAGAGTCTTACATCCATACATATCGTCTTACATAAATTATGACCATTATGGTCAAGTCTTGAGTATAACTTCGCAGCGGATATCTTCATCGATAACTTGGACCCATGCCATCTGCCTTAACCCTACAGGCATTCTGACTGGGAAGCGTCCTTGCTCGCATGTTCGTCACCGAAGTATTCTTCATCATATCCTGTTCTTTAATGACTGGCCAATAAAATAACCAATGGCAAGCCAATGAGTACTTTGAATGTACTCGCAAGCAACCCCAAGGGTGATAATAGAATAATTATGCAAGGCACTAATGCTAAGTTGGCATTTTTGCGGAAAGCTAATTTTTCTCACGCAAGTATGATCAACATTTATCAAGGACATGAATGTGTCTGCAACAAGTATCAGGAGGTTACAGACATCAACATCGAGAAAGAGTTATGAACAACTCATTATCAAGCTCATCGTGTCTTCCCCGCGAATCACGTCAACAGATTTACCAAACCGTGTTGTTTGTCAGAAACATATGGACGTAGTCTAAGCAGCACCACCCAACTGTCCTTGACCGTGGACTCGACTATTCGAATAGTTTTACACTCTGCAGAGGTTTCACACTTTACCCACAAGATCCGGGGAACTTCCGTGTCATCCACGACCCGTGGTACCTCATGTACATGGGGTAAGCACCCGATCACTATCTTTCCCTAGACGACACTAACATAGAGTCCACTCGATTGGTAGTAACCCCCGTGCCCAACATTTTCACATCTTAAAATTGTGGAGCCTCTCTCCTATATTCATCACATACCACAAGCATGGGGTACCAACGGTGTGTCCGGTGCCCTGTGAAAATAGTCATGGCTGCCCTACCTGGCACGACCCCGTCCCGAGAGAGCGCAACAACGACTCTCCCGTCACTAGTAATGCGGGATCCAAGCTAGTATCGGCCTAGGTAATCAATAATGCCCTTTCCCATATAAGGTTAGAGTGGTTGCGCGTGTAAGGTTGGGACGGTCGACAAATCTTAAATCTAATCCATCTCTGTAAACAACACTTTTATCAAGCCTCAGTACACTACTTCTCCACCAAGTAGTGACCTAGTTCATCATCATCTCCCAGGGGCATCAGTGGCACCCACTGGGGCTGTTTGCAAGTATGTCAAACCACACTTGTTTCTTTCCATGCATAACCCTGACCCACTTTGCGTAGCCATTTACTATAGCATATTTCTATAACCCACCAACACAACTCTAAGCAAGGGTAGAGGCATGAACAATGCAAGTATCAATGGAGTATGCAACGGAGGCAAGCCTAGCAAGGTTGCCATTCAAGGTATATCATGCACTCAGTGAAGGAACGAAAATGCTATTAAGATGAAAAATGGTTCATCATGGTCAAAGGGTTGCTTGCCTGTTTTAACAAAGTCTTCGAGGTCTTCAATATCTCTGGTCCAACTCCGAGCATTTTGTCTACTTCGTCAACTATCGTCGAAAGCAACAATAATAAGCAACACAACAAGGCAGAAAATAAAAGTGCTCTAAAAGTATTAATTTGACTTATTTAGGACATCTTTGGTTATATGAAGAATAACCAGAGTGGTTTCATTGGAATTGGGTCAGTGGATATTTCTAAACATTTTGATATGATGGAATCAAGGGGTTAATAGATTTGCAAGAAGTGTACAGAAATATATTTTTGAAAAATGAGCAAAGGCACCCATTTAACAAACCATGATTTTAGAAGCATCTAGGAGTTGGTTTCACTGGATTTGGAGTTCAAATGATTTTCCTATGAATTTGCAAAGTTGACAAATATGAAGAAATGGCTCATTATTTTGTGTGTACAGAAAGTATTAATAAAAATGTTCATAAACTAAGTTATGAACTTAGAAGCATCTAGGAATTTGAATCACGGCATTTGGATCAATTTTGGGCTCTCTGTAATTTTCTAAAGTTCATCACAAAAATAGGAAAATAGGGTTTTATGAAATATGTGTGAAGAAAAGTTTCCTGGAAAAATGTGCAAACAGCACCATGTGATAGATCATGAATTTATGAACTACTACAAATTTGAATCATCAAATTTGGAGCTCCGTTGAATTATTTATGGATTTTTTAAGTTGACTGGAAAAAGAAAAAGGAAATAAGGCTTTAACCTTATCCTGCGCACGGGGCGACAGATAGACCGTGGGCCGGCCCAGCGGCTCGGCTGCGCGGGCAGAGGTGGTGATGTCGAAGGCAGCTTCGCGGGGGTGCGTCTTCGCGCAGGGGAGGCGGATCCGGCCGAAGCCGTTTCCACTTAAACGGTCGGGCCCGCCACTGGTCGGCCGACGCTGGGCCCAAAGAAGAAGTCGTCTTCAACCTCCTGCACGCTCCGGCCGCAGGGAGGACCGGCTCCCGCCGGCGATTGCCGGGGCTACAAAGCATCTCCGGCGATGCTCTGCCCACCGGCGTGCTCAGGAGGCCACGCCGCACCCATCCATGTGCTTCACGCACGCCGCGGAGGGTTGTAGCGGCGATGGCCTGGATGGCCGCGGAGGAGGCTGTCGGCGAGGTTTGGCACAACGAGGCAGGCACGGGGAGGAGGAAATGGAGTGTGGGGCGAGTCGGCGATGGTCGTGAGGGGGCTCTGGATTGGCTAGGGAGAGAAGAGAGGCTCGGGATAGCCCGAATTTAGCACGGGGCCGTGATACGTCTCCAACGTATCTATAATTTTTTATTGCTCCATGCTATATTATCTACTGTTTTAGGTAATATTGGGCTTTATTATCCACTTTTATATTATTTTTGGGACTGACCTATTAACCGGAGGCCCAACCTGATTTCTTGTTTTATGCCTATTTCAAGATTTCGAGGAAAAGGAATACTGCATGAGTCAAAACGGAACGAAATCAATCGGAGAAGTTATTTTTGGAAGGAAAGCCACCCGATGGACTTGGAGTGCATGTCAGAAAGAAGGGAGGTGCTCACGAGGGTGGGGGCGCATACTGCCTCGTGGCCCCCTTCGTCCACCGACGTACTCCTTTCACCCATATATACCCACGTATCCTAAAACTTCCAGCAGTAAGATAGATCAGGAGTTCCGCCGCCGCAAGCCTCTGTAGCCACCAAAACCTCTCAGAGCCTGTTCCGCACCTGCCGGAGGGGGGAACCCATCACCGTGGCCATCTTCATCATCCGGCGCTATCCATGACGAGGAGGGAGTAGTTCACCCTCGGGGCTGAGGGTATGTACCAGTAGCTATGTGTTTGATCTCTCTCTCTCGTGTTCTCTCTCGTGTTCCCTCTATGGCACGATCTTGATGTATCCCGAGCTTTGCCACTGTAGTTGGATCTTATGATGTTTCTCCCCCTCTACTCTCTTGTGATGAATTGAGTTTCCCCTTTGAAGTTATCTTATCGGATTGAGTCTTTTATGAGAACACTTGATGTATGTCTTGCCGTGTTTATCTGTGGTGACAATGGGATATCGCGTGCCACTTGATGTATGTTTTGCTGACCAACTTGCGGGTTCCGCCCGTGAACCTATGCATAGGGGTTGGCACACGTTCTTGATTCTCCGGTAGAAACTTTGGGGCACTCTTTGAAGTACTTTTATGTTGGTTGGATAAATCTGAGATTGTGTGATGCATATCGTATAATCATGCCCACGGATACTTGAGGTGACAATGGAGTATCTAGGTGACATTAGGGTTTTGGTTGATTTGTATCTTAAGGTGTTATTCTAGTATGAACTCTTTTATAGATCAATCCGAAAGAATAGCTTTGAGGTGGTTTCAGACCCTACCATAATCTCTACGCTTGTTCTCTGCTATTAGTGGCTTTGGAGTGACTCTTTGTTGCATGTTGAGGGATTGTTATATGATCTATTTATGTTATTATTGTTGAGAGAACTTGCACTAGTGAACGATGAACCCTAGGCCTTGTTTCCTATCATTGCAATACCGTTACGCTCACTTTTACCACTTGTTACCTTGCTGTTTTTATATTTTCAGATTACAAAAACCTATATCTACCATCCATATTGCACTTGTATCACCATCTCTTCGCCGAACTAGTGCACCTATACAATTTACCATTGTATTGGGTGTGTTGGGGACACAAGAGACTCTTTGTTATTTGGTTGCAGGGTTGCTTGACAGAGACCATATCCTACGCCTCCCACGGATTGATAAACCTTAGGTCATCCACTTGAGGGAAATTTGCTACTGTCCTACAAACCTCTGCACTTGGAGGCCCAACAACGTCTACAAGAAGAAGGTTGCATAGTAGACATCAGGCCGGCGGCGGTTCCCCGTCCATGGAGGGCGATGGAGGGCACGAGGAGGGAAGTGGGTCGGCCCAGGGGGTGCACGGGAGGGAGAGAGATCCAAAGGAGTAGAGAGGGGGCTCGGGGGTGGCCTTAAGTAGCCGACCCGTGGCTCACCGTGGATGCGGCGCACGGGTGGTCGCGGCAACGGCTCGGGAGAAATGGTTTGAGCATGTTCACCATTTGGTATAGATGAATAATTACACCATTTGAGCCACTGGATTATGACTACAATATATTTCTCTCCAACTTGTGCCATTTGGTATAGATGAATAATTACACCATTGGAGCATGTTCACCAAGTTTGAGATCATTTGGACATGTTTGCCAACGTACAGTTGCTCAAACTTCAAAATAGACAGAAATGGTTTTGAGGGGATTTCATGAGGTTATACTATTCTCCATGACATAAGACTTGGCAAGATCATCAAACATGTCATATGTGACATGCTAGAATTTTCTTGGAATTTTTGGGGAATATTTCCTTTGTAAATATTTCAAAAGCTTGAAATATCCAGAAAGGGTATTTAGGGATTTGACCAATATTTTGAACATGACCATGTGTTGAAACTCTTATATATGGACAATATATGTCCATTGAGTTTCCCTAGGTTTTCTCAAATATTTTTTGAAGCTTTAAAATAATTTTAACCTATTAAAGACCATTTCTGTACTTAAGAAAAAGCCTTTAAATAAAATAGGAAAATAACTTTTAAAATTATATTTTTGTGGTTTTTGGGTGTCCTTTATCTAATAGGAGTCAAATATATTTTTGGAAAGATTTTTACTGCCCTTAATTAAGTACTTGCAGTGCAAATCTCAATTCAGGGGTTTTTGGAAAACTAATTTTTGAAAATACTATTTGGCCAAATTATTTTTGTAATAAATTATTTTTATGTCCTATACACATGGCATGATCATTGGGAAAGGTTTTTGGATCAAGGAGAAGGAGTATAAGAGTTGGAGAATTTATTTGATTTTTAGAGCACTTGCAAACAACAGCCAAACATTCAATCAAAGCAAAGACAAAACACTCAAAAGTTTTTGTCAAACCACATTTTAGCATGATTTATTGACTTAAGTGTTGTGGCATGAAAATCAGGGTGTGACAGCGGTTATGACCCCAACTCACTGTTTGGAGCCCGAAGGACCTGCATTTAGTGGAGAAACCCAATGCAAGGAGTTAGAGCTTGGGTGTCCACTAGAAAATCTAATCACCACTTTATGAAAGATTGTCAGTGCCGGATGACACACCCAGCGGGAATCACCCTTGGATTTGTGAGACCAACATATATATCCGTCGTGAGAATCCATCACAGTGAGTTAAGACAGCAGATCTAAAAAGAAATTGGAGCCTGTATAAGCATGAACAAGCAAGGTAAGATTTGTCAGAATATGGATATATTAAAGCAAACCACCCCAGGGCCAGTCAGATAAAAATTTAGTGGGAACAAAAATAAGAAAAAGGATACCCGAGTTGGAAACGGTTTCCTTAAGTCAGTATCTTCATACTTGTTCCTGAGCAACAAAATCTCGAGGACAAGATTTCTTTAAGGGGGTAAGGTTTGTGACAGCCTGATTTTTGGCCCTTCTTTTTTCTTTTGTTTTTCTGAGGTTTTTGCCTGAGATTTCCTTTTTCCGTGGCTATGTGGGCTGGAAACTGAAGAAGATGCCCTCTTCTTTGTTTCCAGAGTGGCTAGTCATTCCCAAATCCTTCCCTAGACCCTGTCATTTTCATCCTAGCCCAAATCCGAATATTCTTTTCATTGGGAATATTCCTTTTCTATTAGAGGAATAACTCAAATTGCCATAGGTTGTGAAGCAACCTCTATTTCCATCACTCCTAAAATTCCCAAATAATTCTCATAAATTGTTTGGGTCATATCTTTCTCAAATATGGCAAAATATTTCGTTTGTCATGTTTATCATCATGCTCAAATAACTCATTTCCTATTCTGCCCTAAATGGCACATTGTGAAGCAAGTGCTATTTTTATTTTCCCAATTGACCTCAAACTCCTTGGACACCTTTTCCTGTCCATATCATTGCCACATGCCAAAATGCAACCTCATTTGCCTAGTAATTATTGAATTATCTTTGTCCAAAGTTTCTATACAGAAAGAAGCTTTGTGAAGGAGGTGCAAGCTAGGCATATCCAAATGAGTTTCCATTTTGCATGATACCTCATATCATCATATCATAGCCCTCCACCAAAGTAGAGCTCATGTCATGCCTCCATGTGAGCTCATCTTCAATTCTTTGATTCTGTCCAAAATTTCAGTTTGTGAAGCAAGTATATTTTATCTTGCTCCATTATGGCTGCAAATTTTTCTAGGCCTTCTATTATCCATATAACCTACCTCCACCCATTTCAGCATGGTTCATCAAGCCATTACTCCTCTAGAATTTTTGCAAGATTCTGGTCAGTGAAGGTAGTTGTGAAGGAAGTACCATTTTAGTGAATCCAATTGGTATGAAATTTTTACAGCATCTTACCATGACCAAATCATTAGGCCTTGCCAAATTCCAGCTCAAGTTGATGCTTCATCAGGGTGCATCATCCTAATCTAGTTTCTGGACCAGTTTATGTGGTTGTTAAGCAACTACATTACATCTTGATCCTAATCCTCTCCAAGTTACCAGGGTGAAAATCCTTCTTACCCAAAACCTACCAGACAACTCCATTGCTTCCAAACTCCTTCCTGTTGATCAGCAGTTCTCATCCAAGTTTATTGCAGTAAACTTCAGAGGTTAATTACCATTCAACCGGAGCTCTTTTCACCGAACTACCACCGCAGTTGCAACCTCCCCTGGATGAACTATCAACTAGACAACATTTTGGGTGCTGTAGAGCATTTAATACCCCGGTTAACATGGTGACCACGACAATGGAGTGCCTGTGCACGCGCACTGTGCGTTGTGGCGTGTCCAGAGCACCGTTTGTGCTTTGGCACCGCTCCCTCTCGTCGTATTAGAGCTCGTGAGCATGTCCAGTGGCTGCATCTCGTCGTCGCCGTTCCCCTGGACCACTCTCCCTCCGTCTGCCGAGCTTTCGTTGCGCGCCCACGGGCGCACTGTGGCCGACCGAGCTTTAATGGCGCCGTGGCCGCTTCTCCTCTGCGCCCTCGGCACCTCTTGCCCTGTACACTGTTGTAGCTCGTCTGTTGCGTCCTTCGTCGCGTTCTCGCGCCATCCTGCGCTTGTTGGCAATCGCCAGAGCCTCGGCCAGACGTGCCCGGCGGCACCCGAGCCCATCCCTATCGTCCCGGCTATAAGTAGCCATCCCCCGAGCCGGTCAAGCACACCAGCAGCCTCCCTGCACTCCTAGCTCCCTCCCCAACCTCTCCTTTAGCCTCCCGGAGCTCCCCTCCTCTCCCACTGCCGCCATGGCCGCGGTTCGGCTCCGCCCAAGTTGGCTCGATGCTGGCCTTCCCCCTCCCTTCTGACATCACCTACATCTTCACCAAGATCTAGTGGTTATTCCCCCCTCCTCGTTTTGCCGCCGGAGCCCGTGCAGCCGCGACCCCAAGGATCGGCCGAGCCGCCCAAGCCCTCTTCACCGTGAGCCGCCGCCATCCCGTCCCCTCTCCAGCGCTACTGCTGCTCCAGGCAGGAGCGGCGCACTGTGGCGTCCTCCGTGGCCTCCGCCTTTGGCCGGAGCTGGGCCGAGCAGCCGTCAGCCGGGCCTTCCCCGCTCCCTCCTCTGTTTCCATCGGGCGGGGAGAGGAGGAAGAAGACAGGCCAAAGGGCCCCGCCTCTTCCTCGACCCCACCCGGCCACCAAGACAAACCCCGGCCCCACCTCTGCGCGCGTTGACCGGGTCGGCATGCTTGGGTAAGTGACGGGCCCCACCCCGCGGGACCCGCACGTCAGCAACCCCAAGCCCGGCCCCGCCACTATCCACGTGGATAAGAGGAAGCGTACTTCCCAGAAGTACGTTTTCGCCTTCGGAAAGCGTATTTCTCTTCTGCTCCAGCAGTAAGTGCGCTTTCCTAGTTTGAAAACGTATTCTCTCCTTAGGCGCCTTCTGTTTTCTCAGTCAGGGGCCTGTTTGTAGAGATTCTTTTACAGATCGGTCCCTGAACTTCGTCGAGCTATAACTTTTTGCTCGAGACTCCGATTGAGGTGAATTCAACGCCCACATCTCCGTCTCTTCGAGCCCGAACTATTAGTACCATTTTCTCTATGATTTGGCACTGTGAAAATGACCTTTTTCCCTTGCACGTAAAAAGCCCCTCCGAGAGCCGGCAAATCTTTCCGCGGCTTCACCGCACTTCTCCCCGGTGCCTTCTTCATCCCCAGGCAAGCCACAATACCCAATTGCATGATAGTCATGCAGTAGCCATGGTTTTCAACTTGAATATTTATTAAATGATGGCTTGTTTAAAATATTGTTATCATTGTTTCAGTAATGCTTCTAGGTTAGTGCTTACTTGCTTGCTATGTTGTTACGCACCTGGTTAGCATGCCCTGCTAGTTTCTAGTATTACTTACATATTGCCATGCTTGATAGTAGTACATGTTGGGTTTGTCATGTTCTTCGGTGCATGATTAACGTCGGTTATCGAGTATTGTTAATATGCGTTGTTCCTTTGCTGTTAGTTGGTTAAGTGTTACTCGGGAATGTTATTGATGAGTTCTTGCATGGTATTTATCGTTGATGCTAGTGGTCATGTTATACTATGAGTAGTGTTGAACTTGTAATATTTATGCTCATCATTATGCCATGTTCAGTTGGAGATTATTCATAGTTGATATGGTGGATAGTTATGTTGCATCCCGTGCTTATGTTGATATCATGCTCATGCTTTGTATATGCATCATGTTAGTTTTTCATGGCTCAGCATATTGCATTCAATTTCAACCGGATTTAATTAAACTTGAACAACTGTTAGCTGTGTCATGGTGCCACCATATCGAAACTGACCAGTGCAACCACGCTTACCTTTATAGGAAGGTCCTAATTGGGTCTATTGTCGTGCCTCTCGCCGGTGCCTCCAACGAGGGAAGGTTATGGGCGCGCGCTACCCTGATCAGGTAGGAGGACATAACCTTGTGTGACCGTTGTTGTTATAATGGATCCGATCCTCGTGAGGGACGTTTTGGCCACGACGGTGGTCGTTGTGTCTTTGGTAGACACGGGGCCACCCAGGACTAGCCTAGTGGGGAGTGAGTCGGAGTGGCCGGGAGAGTTTCATGACAGTAGATCGGTTTTGTTGGAACGCCGTTGGTCCACCCGAATGGGAATGCGAGGCCATGGGTTCCGTAGTGTGGGTACAGTGTACTAACCTCTACAGAGTGTATATTAAATCTATCGATAGCCGCACCCGCGGATAAGGGCCCAGTTCGTGTCGGTCGCACCGTAAGTCAACAGTATTAATAATAACTTGATTAATGACAACCCCAATTCGATGATGAGGTAAGTTGGTTGTGATCGCCGGAAAGATCACCGTTTGAGACCAAGTGTTGATCATGGTTGTGATCGCCGTAATGATCATCGTGGTATCGAGGATACCGAGTTGTTAGATATTCATGATGTTGTGCGAGAATCATGGGTAAAGATCAAGATCCTTGTGGTCATTTAATGATTACTACGGTATTGTTTATACCAAGCTTGATTTGATCCTGAGATGATCGTGTGATGTCCGAGGTTGGTAAGTGATGCATGTGATGGTTACGTAGTAACCCGAGCAGAATAAATAGTGCATATAGTGTCATCATGTTGCATGCTAGTATCGTCAGATCCATATGTTCATGCCATGCTCATGTTGTTCTAGCTGTATCATGTTCATGTTGCTCATGTCATGTTGTTATGAGGATCTCATGTTAATTCCTGCTTAACCTGTAAATGCCATGCTGATGTTTGTCTTGAATGCTTCTGGTTATTGTGAGCTTGCAAGTACATTCAATGTACTGACCTGGCGTGTCATGCCAGCTTGCAGGTCGTGCCTAGACTGCTTGCTTGTTTGGTGTTGTTCCTGTGTTCGCGAGCTAGGATAAGCGTTCCAGCTAGAGTCCCTGCGGAGTGGAGTTCACCACCGTCATCGTTGTTCCGCTGCCAGTAGTTTTCCCGCTGCTTCGAGTTGTTTTGTAGCTTGGATAGATCAACTGAGGATGGCATAGTGTCGCCGTGCCGATGTTATTTATTGTAATATCGGAGACCTTGTATTCATATTCGTGTACTAATAGAAAGCTGGTTTGTTCTAGGCTAAGCAGCGCCGTATTCCAGAAGACTTCTACTCGATCTCTGGGCTGGAATACGGGGTGTTCCGATTTTCTCTGAACCGGGGTGCCACAGATAAAAACTTACAGGAATTTGTTTTGTAATATATGTGATTTTTGGGAAAAAGAATCAACGTGAGACGATGCCCGAGGGGGCCACAAGGCAGGAGGCGCGCCCAGGGGGTAGGGTGCGCCCTGGGCCCTTGTGTTCACCCTGTAAGGAGGTTGGTGCCCTTCTTTCGCCGCAAGAAAGATAATATCCGGATAAAAATCGTGTTAAAATTTCAGTCCAATCGGAGTTACGGATCTCCGGGGATTTAGGAAATGGTGAAAGGCCAGAATCTAGGAGCGCAGAAACAGAAGAAAACAGAGAGAGAGATCCAATCTCGGAGGGGCTCTCGCCCCTCCTCTGCCACGGATGCCATGGACCAGAGGGGAAACCCTTCTCCCATCTAGGATGGAGGCAAAGGAAGAAGAAGGAGGGGGGCTCTCTCCCCCTCTCTCCCGGTGGCACCGGAACGCCGCCGAGGCCATCATCGTGACGGTGATCTACACCAACAACTTCGCAGCCGCCATCACAAACTCTCTCCCCCTCTATGCAGCGTTGTAACACCTCTTCTCCCCACTGTAATCTCTTCTTAAGCATGGTGCTCAATGCTATATATTATTTCCCAATGATGTATGGCTATCCTACGATGTTTGAGTAGATCCGTTTTGTCCTATGGGTTCATTGATGATCGTGATTGGTTTGAGTTGCATGTTTTATTATTGGTGCTGTCCTATGGTGCTCTCCATGTCGCGCAAGCATGAGGGATCTCCGCTGTAGGGTTTGCAATATGTTCATAGTTTGCTTATTGTCTACGTTGCGTGAGTTACAGAAACACAAACACGGATACGTGGGTTATGGCGTATGGGAATAAAGAGGACTTGATACTTTAATGCTATGGTTGGGTTTTACCTTAATGATCTTTAGTAGTTACGGATGTTTGCTAGAGTTCCAATCATAAGTGCATATGATCCAAGAAGAGAAAGTATCTTAGCTTATGCCTCTCCCTCATATAAAATTGCAATAATGATTACCGGTCTAGTTATCGATTGCCTAGGGACAAATAACTTTCTTGTGACAAAAATCTCTCTACTAAAACTAACTTAGTTGTTTCTTTATCTAAACAGCCCCTTGTTTTTATTTACATGCTCTTTATTATCTTGCAAACCTATCCAACAACACCTACAAAGTACTTCTAGTTTCATACTTGTTCTAGGTAAAGCTTAACGTTAAGCGCATCGTGAGAGTTGTATCGGCGGTCGATAGAACTTGAGGGAATATTTGTTCTACCTTTAGCTCCTCGTTGGGTTCGACACTCTTATCGAAAGAGGCTAAAACTGACCCCTATACTTGTGGGTTATCACTCCCTGACACCGGAGGAGTACCTTGTGTGTACCAAATCTCACAACGTAACTGGGTGACTATAAAGGTGCTCTACAGGTATCTCCGAGGGTGTCTGTTGAGTTGGCATGGATCAAGACTGGGATTTGTCACTCTGTATGATGGAGAGGTATCTCAGGGCCCACTCGGTAATACAACACCACAATGAGCTTGCAAGCAATGTGACCAACGAGTTAGTCACGGGATCTTGTATTACGGAATGAGTAAAGAGACTTGCCGGTAACGACATTGAACTAGGTATTGAGATACCGACGATCAAATCTCAGGCAAGTAACATACCGATAGACAAAGGGAACTGCATACGGGATTAGTTGAATCCCTGACATCGAGGTTCGACTGATAATATCTTTGTAGAATATGTAGGAACCAATATGGGCATCCAGGTCCCGCTATTGGTTTTTGACTATAGAGGTGTCTCGGTCATGTCTGCATAGTTCTCGAACCCGCAGGGTCTACACACTTAACGTTGTGTAACGATATAAGTATAGTCGAGTCATTATGGTGGTTCCTGAAGGTTGTTCGGAGTCCCGAATGAGATCCCAGACATGACGAGGAACTCCGGAATGGTCCGGAGGTGAAGATTGATATATTGGACTTAAAGGTATTGAGTCCGGAATGGTTCCGGGGGTACCGGGTGCTGACCGGCATCATCACACGGGGTTTTGGGGGGGCCCGAAAAGTGTTGGGGGCCCATGGGCCAAGGGGAGGGGGCAAACCAGCCCACTAAGGGGTTGTGCGCCCCCTCACCCTTCCGCACGTAACCAGAAGGGGTGGGGGCACTACCCTAGGGTAGCCACCCCCTTTTCCTGGGGGGCCAAGGCTCCCGGGGGAGGCGCACCAAAACCCATCTAGGATTTCCCCTGGTGGCCGCCCCCCCTAGGGAACCCTTGGGTGCCCCTCCTCCTACCTTCCCCCTATATATAGAGGGGTATAGGGAGGGCAGCCGCACCCATCTATGCCACGGCGCTGCCCTCCCTCTCCCTCGTAGTCCTTCTTCTCCGTGAGGCTTGGCGAAGCCCTGTTGAGATTTCTCCACCATCACCGCCATCGCGCCGTCGTGCTGCCGGAGGCCTCGAGCTACTACTTCACCATCGCTCGCTGGATCGAGGAGGTGAAGGCATCATCAATACATACGTATGTTGAACGTGGAGGTGCCGTCCGTTCGGCACTTGGATCGGGAGTTCGCGGGATGGATCATGATTGGATCGCGAAGACGTTCGACTACATCAACCGCGTTTCTTAACGCTTCCGCTTAGCAATCTACAAGGGTATGTGTCGGCTTTCTGGGAACGGGGGTACCCAGATTTGCCTGCCTACGACGTGGCTCAAGGGGTGGCCCAGTACGGCCCATCTTCATCAGCACAAGCTCAAGACCCTCGCGAGGGGCCAAGCCTTGCGGGGAGGATGACAGGAAGCTTCCTCAGGCACGGCCTCGTTAGGCTGGCTCGCGAGGAGGCGAAGAGATCAAGGCGGGGTACCTCACGAGGTGCCCATGACACAAGCCAGGATGACCAAGGGCGCCAGGCTGGCGCCAGCCCGCGCAGTGTCCTCATTTCCTATTTGGTGCAAAGGAGGCAAGCGCAGGCGAGAGTATCAAGCAAAGGCAACCATTTCGGTGCAACAAGACCAAGACCAACACAACGGCAGGAAGGAGGTCATCGTGGAGCCCAAGCCAGCATCATCGTCAGAGCCTTTGGTAGGCGAGGACCAACTTTAGTCAGGATAAGTGTACTAGATGTTCCCCTTCAAAATGGCCAATTGTTGGCGCCCTTCCCGCTCAATATTTGGGAAGAGGCCCAGGGCCTTTGCCTATAAATAGGACTAGCCACCCACAGGGTAGGGAGGCCGGAATCTAGAACAGAGCTAGAGATCAAGCAACCTAGAGAGAGAGAGAGAGAGAGAGAGAGAGAGAGAGAGAGAGAGAGAGAGCAACCGAACTCCCCTAGCAGTTCGTCATACGGCCAAGAACAGACTCGCGAGGCTGTTCTTCCTTGTACTGTCCATCATCAGCCTCGAGGCAATCCACCACACCACACACTGGAGTAGGGTATTACACCACAATGGTGGCCCAAACCAGTATAAACCTTGTGTCCCTTGTGTTGCTCTTTGTGTAGTTTAGATCCTTGCGAGGCGACGAGGGGTAGGTAGGATGGAGGTGAGATCTCCGCGTGCACCCCATAGTTCAAACCTAGAGGGTCTGCCGAAACTCGAAATCCGACATTTGGCGCGCCAGGTAGGGGTGCGCAGGAATCCGCCTTCTGCCGCCTCGCGCCCCGTCGCATCGTCATCATCATGTCCGGCGACCCAACGGGCAACCCGGTCCTCGGGCGGCCTGGCCCGCCCACGCAGAGCCGCTGCCGGACGACCTCAACCCGTGCCCCTGTGCAGCCCATGGGTCCATTGTATGCAGCTGGGTCATGGGCGACGCGTCAGTAACGCCAGCTCTCACGCCACGGCAGGTGCGGTCGGCGGCAAGGGCTCGAACCACGCCCAGCCACGGGCGCCAGACACCCGACGGGAGCATGCGAACTCAAGGGCCGCGCTTACGGTGGCCCGAGAGCTACTGCAATGCAGGCTGCTGGAGGGCAGCCACGACGTGCTGCTGGAGTGGGTGGCAGAGCTCCTGGTCTTCGCCGCATCGGGGGCTCACCCCTTCTGCACCCAGCTGCCACCTTAGATCCAGGGCGGGCCACACGGAGGCCCTGCGCGCGCCCGCACAGCTCTAAGCGGTCTCCAAGGCCACTCCAACGCCAACCAGGCCGTCAGCACCGGGCTAACAGCGGCGCTGCCTCCGCCCCCGGCCAGCGAAGGAGGACTCGCCACAGCCCACGGCCCCAGTGGGCCGCCGCGCTACCACCCCCATGTGGGCGCTTCGAGCAGGGTTGCATGGCACACGAGGCACTACGGTGAAGCATTCGGGGTGGCGGCCCCGGAAGAGTATGTGCCCCACATGATGGATCAAGGGCACGCGCAGGAGGAAGACCATGGCTCGCTCATCGGCCCAAGCTGGGGGGAAGAGACACCCGAAGCTGAGCTCTTTCAGGAGCCCCGGGAAGGCCCCGTCGACCGCGCTGGAGGCAGCGATTATCGGGTACCGCTAATTCCTTAGGAGCAGGCATACGCTAACCGTGGATCGCAGGAGGTATAGGTCGTCGCGGCGGATGGCTGCTCCAATCCAGCGGCTTCCTACCCCTCAGGAGGAGGGCTCCGGGGGCTGCAGGAGAGGGGCCGAGATCTGGCATCACCACCGCGGCGTTCGGAAAAAGGCGTCCTCAGGAGGTAGGCCCTCTGGCGGGGAGGTGCCTCAGGGCCTACCCCCGGCAGAGGACCCGTGGTCGCCGGGGGAACCGCTGGCGACCACTCTACCCCATCGGCGGTGTCCTCGGTCTCCGGCCATCGTCGATGGCACTAGAGTGTGGCGCAAGGCGGGGCCCTCGTCTAGCGATATGAAGCAAGGCCGGTGTCGGTGTCAAAACCGGCGGATCTCGGGTAGGGTGTCCCGAACTGTGCGTCTAGGCGGATGGTAACAGGAGACAAGGGACACGATGTTTTTACCTAGGTTCGGGCCCTCTCGATGGAGGTAATACCCTACTCCTGCTTGATTAATATTGATGATATGGGTAGTACAAGAGTAGATCTACCACGAGATCAAGGAGGCTAAACCCTAGAAGCTAGCCTATGGTATGATTGTCGTTCGTCCTACGGACTAAAACCCTCTAGTTTATATAGACACCAGATAGGTTAGGGTTACACAGAGTCGGTTACAATGGTAGGAGATCTACATATCCGTATCGCCAAGCTTGCCTTCCACGCCAAGGAAAGTCCCATCCGGACACGGGACGAAGTCTTCAATCTTGTATCTTCATAGTCTTGGAGTCCGCCAAAGATGATAGTTCGGCTATCCGGACACCCCTAGTCCAGACTCCTCAGCTCCCTGAACCAGGCTTCAATGATGACGAGTCCGGCGTGCATATTATCTTCGGCATTGCAAGGCGGGTTCCTCCTCCGAATACTTCATAGTAGGTTTTGAGCACAAGGATAGTGTCCGGCTCTGCAAAACAAGTTCCACACACCATCGTAGAGAGAATAACTTTTGCATAGATCTGCTGACGTATTCCACGGCGTAACATCACACCACGGCCAGGCCTTTATATGAATCATTTTTTACTGTTCCACCTCGCTTAGCGAGAGGCGGTTTCCGGCACGCCTTATCAAAGCATAGATCGCCCCCTTATTCCGGGATTCTCATCAATACGGACGCAGTAACCCAACTGCGTTCGCTGGCACGCCTCCTCTATCGGCGAGTCCTAATCGACCACGGGAGGGCTCTTGGTATTCAACCTCTTTATAATGAGACCAAGGCCCTCTTCTTTTTACACCCTCCATCGAGTTCGCCAAGGCCGAAGTTCTAACACCCAAAGCTTCAGATTTAGGCGCTTCGGACCTTCGACGATGCCCGGCTCCAACCAGCACGGCCGATGGATGTCTTCTTCCGTCACAGAAGAAGATGTGCTAAAGCTGTGAGACGCCAGGTATCTAACCGGCGAGATTTCGCATAGGCTGCCTGCTCCAGGGCAGGTCATTCCCACTCCCGAGCCCGGCGAGAGCGTGGTGTTCGTGTCACACTTCCTTCGGGGTTTAGGCTTCCCGACGGATCCCTTTGTGCGGGGGCTCATGTTTTATTATGGGCTGGATTTCCATGACTTGAATCCGGAGTCCATCCTCCATATCTCGTCATCCATTGTCGTATGTGAGGCCTTCCTCCATATTACCCCTCACTTTGGATTGTGGCTCAAGACCTTCAAGGTGGAGCCGAAGATGATCGAGGGGCAACAAGCAGAGTGCGGAGGGGCGGTCATAAGCAAGTGTGCTGATGCTCCGTGGGCCCGAGGGCTCTTTTCAAGAGGAGCTTGGTTTGTGGCAACGGGTGTGGCTTTATATCACCGCCCTGTGGGCACCAAATGGGTGGCGCTTCCGCCTTCCGCCAGTCCACCACAGCCGTCAAGGCCATGGGTCAACAAGGGGCTCGACTGGGGGCCATCCAAGGACGTTCCTCTGTTGCAGGGCCGTATTCGAGACCTCGAAGAAAGAGAGATCAATCTGGTCACAGTGGCGCAGGTTATGTTGATTCGGTGCCTCCTGCCCTGCAAACGTCGCCCCCTTCGTCTGTGGGAATTCAATCCGGAGGGACCACAAGCTCTCCAACATTTTATGGGTACGACACCCGTGGAGATGTATAAACTGTTCTTCGGATCACAAGAGAAGTGTCCGGACCTGACTGAGGATGCAGGACTAAGCTACAATTGCCCAGATACTCAAGTAAGTAGTCCTGTAACCGGACAGGTTTTTCATTCATTTATCATATATATGCCCTTTTAAGGAGCCGTTTCTTGAACAGGAGTGGATAGCCAAGGCAAAGTTAATAAGGTGTCCAGCTCCCCTCCCAGAGACCACGCCGGATCCCATGCTGACTAAGATGTTGAAGGCCGCGCCTTTTAAAGAAGGCGAAGGGGGGAGCAGGGAAGCAACTTCCTCCACGAAGGAGACTTTCGAGGAAGGAGGGATCAAAGGTCCCACCCTCCAAGGAGAGAAGAGGACCGCTTCGGAAGATCCGGAGGTCAAGTCCTCAAAGAGGGGAAAGAAATCTTCGCCGAGAGTCCGCGCCGGGAAGTAACCCAGCCACACTGCTTCCCCAAGGATCAGCCCTCCAAAGAAGCCGTAAGTAAAAAGAAGGGTCTTGTAAATAAGAAACATCCCTGCATTTATTTTCAAGATAAACGAAATTGTACCTTGTAGTTCGGATCTCAGCCCTTCTCAGCAGAGCTCGCCTTCGGGGATCTTCTTACCGAGATGATGGAGAGCCAAACGCCCACCTGCCGCAGACCTTCATGTGAGGCGGACGCCTCGAGGTGTCGTCATGAGGGTTTCCTGAGTCCGCGGGCCGGAAGGTCCGGCGCCAATCGGGCGGCGGTCGGAGGAGTCAAGGATCTGCCGGGCGAAGCGGTTATCTCGTAAGATTACCATGCTCTAATGGGTACGGTGATTGAAAGAATTGCATCCGCTGAGAGCGGATTGTATGAAGCCGCCAGAAGCTTGCTGACGGGGTTCGAGGTACACAAAAATGATGTACCTTCTGACAGTTATGCATATAGAATGCACCCTGTATAGATAGTAGCCCCTGAGACTCGGTATATTGTCAAAATTGACAGCATGCCGAGGATCATAATCTCAGTTATAACATATCGCCGCTTCTAAATAGGTGGCGGGGCGTCCGGTGGCTAGCCGGACTGATGAATATGCCGAACTAAAGCGGCAACTTGACGAGGCGGATGCGGACATCGCGCTGGTCAATAAACGGTTTGACGAGTCACAAGGTATGCGACTTCTACGCGGACACCTGGTAAGGGAGCTTGACGCTCATGCCTTACTACTTGTATGCTTAATGCAGGTGGTGCCGCTGTTGTGGAGGAGCTGCGGGCGGAACTCGCCCGAGCTAAAGAGCAAGCCGTAAATAGTAATGCGCCGCTTTAAGGGCGGCCAAGAGCTAAAAGTCAACGGGCTGCTCACCGCCGAAGCAAAGAGGAAATGGCCGATATGGCCACAAAGTTGAAGAATACTACCGACCGCTGCGAGGTTCTTGAAAAGAACGTCGGCGAGCAAGAGGGCTGAAAAAGGCCACCGCCGAACCCAAGGATGCCTGCTCCGCTTTGAGAGCTGCCAAGGAGGAGCTGAGTCGCCGGGCTATTACGGCTGGAAAACCGTTTCGCCGCTGGAGGAAATATACGGATCCAAGTATGCTCAGTTGGACAAGTTGTGGAGTTCGGAGGATGCTTATCTCGGACTTAGCGCGAAGCGCCGCGACGCGATTAAGCACTTCCGAGGCCAGAAGGGGCACAAAAGGGAAGAGCTATATTGGTCGCAATTCCATAGTCCGGAGCGTCCTCTTCTGTTGACCGATCGGTTGGCCGAATGGGCCGAGCTGAATCGATTATCCGGACTTGCCATGAAACATGTCATGACTCATTTGTGGCCAGGTGGACCCCAGCCAAAGAGTTATTTTGGTTTAGTGCAGCGGTTCCTTGGTGCGGTACCGCGTATCGATGCAATGAAGCGGTCAGCGTGTATTGAGGGAGCGCGGATGGCTCTGGCCCGTGTCAAGACATACTGGGCGGAGATGAAGGCCACCGACGTTGCATCCCAAGATTCGGACAGAAGTTTAGTACCGCCGAGCACTATTTTGAGGAAGTCCTACAGTATGCTCATTTAATAGAGACGCAAAGGTTTCAAGGATATTATGTTTAAATGACATGTATGATTTGTGAAAACAATGTTTCAATATAATATAAGAGCTTTTTATACTTGTGCGTTCAAGTAGTAAACTACTCCTGGTGCGGCCGTTGATGTATATGTATATATGACCTGAAAGATGGCAGTCCTTGGCTTCAGCCCCCACGCACATAGTGCGGGGGTGTTTGCAAAGAAGGCGCTTTTTCACACTTAATCCAACGCCTTGGTCCTATTAAGGAGGTGGTAGCGTAGCAAACTAGGCAACCAGACTATAATGCTTTATCACTTTCACTTAGCCATAGGAGTTCGAGGGTGGGGCTACTATATAGCCCCTGGGGGCACCGCACTCTCCCGAATTCGGGGTGCATATGTGCCTGACTGAAAACGGTCCTTCGTTAATGCGGATGAATTCTAAACATTCCGGTGAGTCATCGAGTGGTTGACCAGTCTCTCGCTATATCATGAAAGTCAGTTTTCGGCTTTCTCTACTGAGGTGCTCGCCCGGCCGAACCGGGGCACAATCGCAGTAGTTCTCCACGGTGCCGCGTTAGCCAATAGAACGGAACGTAAGGCAGCAAAACACAGGAGCCGGGCAAACTCAACATTTGACCAAAGACATGATTCGGAGCTGATGCATATAAGGCCTAACTCGAGACGCCGAACACTCCCTAAGGTATTCGGTCTTTATAAAAACGGGCAGAATAATGCCCTAAGCCCCGGTGTCCGTGCACGCGCAAAAGTTCTGGTGCGGCCAATGCCAAAACGCCAGCCTCCTCCTCGGTTATAGTAAGAAACCGGGGGATGTATATCAACAAGAGACAGTAAAAAGGTTTATGCAGGGTCTTAATCTGAAAAGAATCCTTGCAACGGGTCCCTACTGCATGTCTGCGCCTGTGTCTCCGTTGTGCCGTATCCTGGATGGGTGTAGCACGTTGTTCATCTGTAAAAGAGAGGAACTTAGTTGAAAAGAAAAAAAGATCGTGCGAAAAATGTACTTTAAATTAAATAAACAGAGTATGATTCGAGAAGTGAATAAAATTGAGCTTTCTTGTCTCTTGTTGTACATGCGTGCAGCCCCTTGTACGGGGGTATGCCGCTAGTAGGCGCCGGACTCGTCTAGCCGTGTCCGGGGTTCGAATTACCTATTCAGGTGCTTTGGTTAGCGGAGCCAGATTGGTGTGGGGCTGTCAAGGCCGCCTCTCATTCTTCCGTGCTCGAGTAACACTTAATACTCCCTTTTAATGAGATGATGCCGCGTGGACCGGGCATTTTAAGTGTAAGAGACGCATAATGCGGTATTGCGTTAAAGCGGCGAAAGCTTCGCGTCCCAATAGTGCTTGATGGCTACTTTTAAATGGGGCGACATGGAAGACTAACTTTTCACGACGGAAGTTATCGAATGAACCGAACACAACTTCTAGCAGTAGGGAGCCCGTACAATGGGCATATGGGCCTGGCATTACCCCTTTAAAGGAGGTGTTGCTATGGCGAATTTTGGTTGGGTCTATCCCCATCCTGCGGATTGTGTCCTGATATATCAGGTTTATGTGACTGCCGCCATCCATGAGGACTTGTGTAAATTGGAATCCATCGATTATAGGATCCAACATCAAGGCAGTCCATCCTGCGTTCCGGATACTTTTGGAGTAGTCATGATGGTCGAAGGTGATTGGTTTTGACAACCAGTGTTGGTACTCCGCTAGGGTAGTATGTGCGGCGCGCATCTTAATGGGTGCCACTCTGTTTTTTCCTTTTATCACATGAAGTGAGTTTACTGTTTTAACCTCTTGTGGGAAATTCTTTTGTTTTCCGGTGCTCTGCTTGTGGGGTTCGTCATCATCCTCGCTTGGTGTGTCGAGCCCCTTGTGTTCGGCGTTGAGTCTGCCGGACTGTTTGAAGACCCAACAATCTCTGTGGGTATGGTTTGCAGGCCTCCTGGGAGTACTGTGGATTTGACATATCTTGTCCAAGATTTTGTTTAAGTTGGATAGCTCATCGCTATTGTCCTTAAGGGGCAGTTTTTATTGTTCTGCCGTGAGCTTTTGAATCCGGCGTTGATCGTCAGGTTTCTCTTTGGACCGTTCCCTTTAATCCGCGCCGGTCCTTGTTGCGCCCGTGGTTTCCCATTTCCATCCCTCGACTTGAATGTACTTGGGTCAGCTGGTGCTGCATCTTGCTAGCCAGCTATCCTCTCCCGCAAAAA
The DNA here is from genome assembly GCA_021605145.1 of Aegilops bicornis. Taxonomy (NCBI): domain Eukaryota; kingdom Viridiplantae; phylum Streptophyta; class Magnoliopsida; order Poales; family Poaceae; genus Aegilops; species Aegilops bicornis. The sequence continues at coordinate 580,591,223 of CM038670.1, forward strand.
GCGGGTCATGAGGCTTGTTAATGCGGCCATTGTTCTTGGCTTTTCTTGGCCGAGGTGTTCAGCGAGCCATTCGTCTCGGACGTTGTGTTTGAAGGCTGCTAAGGCTTTGACGGACAATCGACTATTTGGTTCTTTTTAGTAAGGAACCTGTTCTGCAATTCCGGCTGACTCTCCGGCTGTTGAGTTATGTGACTTAGATCGCTGCAGATCCGGAGGGTGGACATAGGTCCCCGAAAATTTGCCCAAAACGCATCCTCGAGCTCTTCCCAGCTTCCAATGGTATTTCCGGGAGGCTTTTAAGCCAATGCCGAGCTGGCCCTTTGAGTTTGAGGGTAAGTATTTTATGGCGTGGAGATCATCTCCTCTAGCCATGTGTATGTGGAGGATGTAATCCTCAATCCACTCTGTGGTCTGTTGTTCCGTCAGATGCCTCTATGTTTACGGTTTGAATCCCGCTGGAAATTCATGATCCAAAGACCTCATCGGTGAAACATAGGGGATGTGCGGCTCGTATTTGGGTGTGCCGTGATGTTCGGATATTTGGCGTGTTGCATTGCTTTGAAGAGCTTGCTTTCGCCCATAGATGGACCTAATCGGGCCATCCTTTTGATGTGAATCCTTATGCGGATCGCAGATCGGGCTTGTGTGCGACGCCATTTGCCGTGGGCTCGCCCATCCAACCGGTGGCCTTCTTACTTTTTGATTGTGGGGCTCTATGGCCTCCTCATCAAATTCGGGCAGTAGTTTTCTTTGGGTAGTTCTTTGTTCGGGCGATCGTCAGCCGTATTTGTCTCATGTGTGTTGAATACTTTGCTCCATCTAATTCGGAGTGCATCTTCCGCTGTTTTGAGCTTCCGCTTCTGCTTTTTCAGGCTACGCGCAGTGGCAACGAGCCTTTTGTGGAGGTTATTCTGCTCCAACAATTTGTCCGGCGTGAGATCGTCCGGACTGTTATCTTCGCCGGGGACGGGTTGTTTATCCAAGTTGTCCTGTTCGGACGGTTGCTCGATAGCATGTTCGCTGCCCACCGTTCACCCCGCTTCTATGGCTGGGTCTTTGTTGAGGCGGGACTTGGTGCGGCGCTTACGCTGCCGCTTTTGATTTCTTTTCGAGGGATTTATCCTTCGTAGCGCCCCGTTGTTCCTCGCTCTTCATTTCCTTTAGGTGTATCCACCATGTATACATCATGGGATGAGGTGGTTGTCCAGCATCCATAGGCGCTGGTTCATGGTTGTCTCCTACATCGTCGTCCATACCGTCGATGTCTTCGGAGTCGAAATCGAGCACGTTGTGTAAGCTTTCGGCTGGCTCTGAAGTGGGTGGTGGGTGGGCGTTGAATTTCTTTGTCGCCCGCATCCCAACCTTCCCGACCATAGTCCGCCAGTGGCTCTCCGGATAAAGAGAGAGACTTTAGTGAATTCAGGATGTCGCCAAAGGGCGAGTGCCGAAAGATGTCCGCGGCAGTGAACTCCATGCCCGCGCCCAATCGGATTCGATTAAGGTGGGGCGCTGGAGGGTTCGGAGTCCGGAGAGGAGTCCGCCCGGGAGTCATGGTCTTCGCAGCGACAGGGATTGTGTTCGCCCAATCGCCAGAGAGATTTCAGCCCCGAGGTAGTGTCCAACCAACCATCCTCGATCGGCGAGATCGGCTCAATCGATGTTCGAGCGGACACTAGTGCGGCCTCCAAGACACTGCTCGGGCGGCAGAGTTAGATCATGCCCATCGAGACAAAGGCGCGCTGCTATTGTGGCTCGAATCCGTCAAGATCAAGTCTTCACGGATGTCGGCCATATAATTCAAGCTTCCAAATCTGACTCGATGGCTGTGGGGCGAAGCTCGATCTGCTTCCAGATGGCCAAGTGAATTGGCCCGCAGCAGTAAAGCCGCCGAATACGAAGATCTGTCTGGGAGAAAAGTCTCACCTGGACCGCGTCGTTGTTGATGATCAAGGAGCCATCGGGCCTATAGGTGACGCATACGTAGGAACTCTCAATGAAAGCACCAATGTCGGTGTCAAACTGGCGGATCTCGGGTAGCGGGTCCCGAATCGCAAGGCGTCTAGGCGGATGGTAACAGGAGACAAGGGACACGATGTTTTTACCTGTGTTCGGGCCCTCTCGATGGAGGTAATACCCTACCCCGCTTGATTAATATTGATGATATGGGTAGTACAAGAGTAGATCTACCACGAGATCAAGGAGGCTAAACCCTAGAAGCTAGCCTATGGTATGATTGTTTTTCGGCCCCACGGACTAAAACCCTTCGTTTATATAGACACCGGATAGGTTAGGGTTACACGTAGTCGGTTACAATGGTAGGAGATCTACATATCCAGACGCCAAGCTTGCCTTCCACGCCAAGGAAAGTCCCATCCGGACACGGGACGAAGTCTTCAATCTTGTATCTTCATAGTCTTGGAGTCCGGCCAAAGATGATAGTTCGGCTATCCGGACACCCCCTAGTCCAGGACTCCCTCAGCCGGTACCTGTGAAGAAGGCCCAGTGCTTGTGAAGCTCGCCGCCCCGTGACACTCTCACGTAATAATGAGTGGGGCTGTACACGCCCCGGAGTCTCCGGAGCGCCGGCCTCAGGCCCTGAGGCTCCCTCCCACGCCCAGTGGCAGCACTTAGCTCCGCGCTGGTGAGAAGACGTCCAAGACTAGACTAGGTGCCGGACGCGGCTTTTTTCTGCTTTTCTTGCTCTTCCCCTTGGCTGTCGTTTTTTCCCCATTTGGATTTAAGTTGGATTTGAGCTTGAGATTTTTGTGTATCCGGGGAAGGGGTGTTTAGTCTTGTTCGAGCAATCTCTCGCGTTCTGGTTACCACTTTGCCTCAGCTGCCTCCCCTCGTGAGCCCCTCGCGAGTCGGGCCAGGCCTAGCATGCGTGCAGCCCGGACTGCCGTCACCACGTCCTCTCAGGAGGTTCTCATTACAAGTTCAATGGGCTCGTTCAACAGGCACTTGGGACACCACAGCCCTCCGCAGGCTATCTCAGGGCCCACGCGGGTCAAAGGTAAACAAGCCAGCCAGCTCGTCGCAAGGCCAGCCACTTGGCGTAGGCGTACGGGTGATATCGCATCTACTAATGCGCTAATCGCAAGTTTTTACACGAGGGCTCCTCCCAAAATGCTCTTACAATCTTCGTGAAAAGCCCGAACTCTATCTCGACAGGGTAAGAAAGCAGTGAACAACACGCGGTCACCGGATAAATCCCCAATGCATCCTCAAGGGCACCTCTCGAATCGCCGGGCGTCGCCGGCCTCGCCATCGCCCTCCGCGCCATCGCCGCCAAGATCGTGGCTGCTTCACCACGCCGCCTTCATTAGCAGCCACGACCACGCCGTCGTTGTCCGTAGTGAAGGCCCTGACGAGGGCATCCATGTTGTCCTCCACCCAGTGCACCAGGTCGCCCCGGATTGCCTGGGGTACCGGGGCGATGGCGGCATCAAAGTAAAAGTTGGGATCCATGTTCAAGATGGTCAAGACGCGAGAAAAAGCACGCCCGAAAGCAGTGGCACGACTCCTCTCCTCCACCAACCTGTTGGCTCGCCCGACCGTGCCTCCAACAAGGCCACCACATCGCTGAAGAACTGGAGGTTACCAGCATAGTTAACCGCGTGAGGCTCCCCAACGGCTGCCTCACAGATGTTGCCCAAGGCTGTGGTAGATCTTTCCCGGAGCGTGCGGAGCATAGGGCCATGCTCGTGCTCCAGGATCTGCCGCTAGCGTATCTCGTCCTCGTTCCGCCACGCAACGGCCTCAGCCACGTCCACCCGTTGGCGGAGAAGAAGCACCTCGGCGTGGGAGGAAGTCAGCTCCTCCTGTGCCGCGCCAAGGGTGGCCCGGGAAGCATCAGCCCGCCGCGTCACCTCATCCAGCTTGGCCCTCGTGGCGGCGGTCCCGCCTTCCGCTTCGCCCTGATCAACTCCAGCCTCTCCTCGAACTCAAGGCCATGTTCGAGCGGGCCGCCGCCACCCGGTGATCAACCTCTTCCAAGACTCGGGCCTCCCGCGCAGCAACATCGTGCTCCGCCTGCGCCACCAAGCGCTCTCTCGTCTCCAGCTGCTCGAGGTCACGGGCGCGCTCGGAAGCTTCCAGCGTCAATGCCTCCTCACGCCTCCGAGCTCCGCCGGTCAACCAAGCCCCTTCATTGACGCTGAGGGCCGCCTCACGCAGCTCCACCCGCTTCTCAAGGGAATTGCTCAAGGCCTGAGCTCCCGCTACCGCCTCCTTCCGCCAGATCATGCCGCCGGGTCAGCCTCCCGGCCTCCTCGACGGCCCGAACGGGCCTCCCGAGAAGCCGCCAAAGAACACCTCGGCCTTCTCATTGTCGAGGTCACGCTGGTGGCGCTGCAAGGGCAACAGCCACCTTCAGCTTGGCCTCTTCAGCCTAGGCGCAGGCCTCAGCTTCAAGGCCACAGATTCACAATGAAGCTCTACACCAAGCTGGCTCATCGGCCAGCCGCCTCCCGGAGAAACCCTTGGCGAAAGGCGCGGGCGCCCAAAGGCGCCGAGCATGTCTTCCCGCTGCCCTCCGCCCCTGTGTGCATGGGGGCCACGAATCAGCACTCCTCCGGGGGGGCCGAGGGCTGGCGCCGCGATGGCCGTGCACGCCGCCAAGCCCGCCCGAGCCGGCTCATCCTCGAATGAAGAGCGCAGGTCGACCTCAGCCAATCGCCATCCACGACCAATCGAAGAGCCCAAGGCAGGCTGGCTATACCCCGGGAAGGCTCGCGAAGGAGGGTCGCGAGGTGCGCAGAATCATGATGCATCACAGGATGGCTCACCTCTCCAACCGGCCTCACCACGAGGGCAGTGCTTGAGCTTGGAGCGCTTGGTGACGGTGGAGAGGGCGAGGCCTGGGGGATGGCTCCTCAGCCATCTCCGTGAGCTCGGCAGGAAGGGCCCTGTAGAGCGAGGATCAGCCGAAGCAACGGAAAATAAGGAACTAAGAAAGGGGAAGGCTTACTCACCAATGGCGAAATACATCCTGCGCTTCAGTAGGCGGCAAGGGTAATCATCACCCAAGGCCTCCTTTCTCTTTAGGAGATCCTCGAAGTCCACGCGGAAGCGGCCCAGGAGCTCGGTGCAGGGGTCAGCCTGCGACGAGGAAGAAGCACCAAAGTGGTCAGCGTCAGGGGCGTCGTCCTGGCGCACGCCGCCAGTCGCCTCACCAAGAAGGGTAGCCGGGGCCTCAGGGGCCTCTGCCACGGGAGCCGCGGGCCGCGTCTCAACGCCTTCGGCCGCCGCAGGGCGGGCCGCAGGAGCTGCCACCTCAGGAGAGCCACCTGGTGTCGTCATCCCGACGGAGGCCCCCTCAGCCCCCTGTGGCCCTTGCCTCCCTGCTCCACCACTCGAGGAAGGACCACCGTGGGCAACCGGAAGGGCAGCCACCACAACTGGGTTCTCACGAGGTCCCATGAGGCATGCGGGGCGCAACCCACATTCGTCGAAGCTGGGCATCTGCTTCACGAGATCACCCCTATTCGAGCAAAGGTACAGCAGGGCACCCCCTTGCCGGATGCTGCCAGGGGAAGGGTCCCCAGTCAGGACCATGAGAACCTTCCTCAGCACTTCAGGCGTCAGGTCCTCCTCCTGGAGCCTCATGCGGTCTTCACACCCGCCAAAGGCCCACATCCGGCGGGAATGGCGCTGGAGAGGGGCAATGCGGCATAGGAGGAACTCCTTCACCACCTTGGGCACCGTCACGCCAAGCGACCTGGCACGCCAAGCGATGCTGCATTTAAGACGAGCCGGGGGATCGTGAGTGTCTCCTGGCCCCAGCCTGAATTGGGGATAGCGGGTAGTGTTGGCTCCGAAAGCAGGGGGCTGGGCACCCCGACATCCACATACAGCCACCGCTCGCTGAACCCAGGCGCGGGCGGAGGAAGGCTGAAATCAATCCGAGGGTGACTATAAAGGTGCTCTACAGGTATCTCCGAGGGTGTCTGTTGAGTTGGCATGGATCAAGACTGGGATTTGTCACTCTGTATGATGGAGAGGTATTTCAGGGCCCACTCGGTAATACAACACCACAATGAGCTTGCAAGCAATGTGACCAACGAGTTATTCACGGGATCTTGTATTACGGAACGAGTAAAGAGACTTGCAGGTAACGACATTGAACTAGGTATGGAGATACGGACGATCAAATCTCAGGCAAGTAACATACCGATAGACAAAGGGAACTGCATACGGGATTAGTTGAATCCCTGACATCGAGGTTCGACTGATAATATCTTTGTAGAATATGTAGGAACCAATATGGGCATCCAGGTCCCGCTATTGGTTCTTGACTATAGAGGTGTCTCGGTCATGTCTGCATAGTTCTCGAACCCGCAGGGTCTACACACTTAACGTTGTGTGACAATATAAGTATAGTCGAGTCATTATGGTGGTTCCTGAAGGTTGTTCGGAGTCCCGAATGAGATCCCAGACATGACGAGGAACTCCGGAATGGTCCGGAGGTGAAGATTGATATATTGGACGAAGGGTATTGGAGTCCGGAATTGTTCCGGGGGTACCGGGTGCTGACCGGCATCATCAAAAGGGGTTTTGGGGGGGCCCGAAAAGTGTTGGGGGCCCATGGGCCAAGGGGAGGGGGCAAACCAGCCCACTAAGGGGTTGTGCGCCCCCCTCACCCTTTCGTACGTAACCAGAAGGGGTGGGGGCACTACCCTAGGGTAGCCACCCCCTTTTCCTGGGGGCCAAGGCTCCCGGGGGAGGCACACCAAAACCCATCTGGGATTTCCCCCTGGTGGCCGCCCCCCCTAGGGAACCCTTGGGTGCCCCTCCTCCTACCTTCCCCCTATATATAGAGGGGTATAGGGAGGGCAGCCGCACCCATCTATGCCACGGCGCTGCCCTCCCTCTCCCTCGTAGTCCTTCTTCTCCGTGATGCTTGGCGAAGCCCTGTTGAGATTTCTCCACCATCACCGCCATCGCGCCGTCGTGCTGCCGGAGGACTCAAGCTACTACTTCACCATCGCTCGCTGGATCGAGGAGGTGAAGGCGTCATCAAGACATACGTATGTTGAACGCGGAGGTGCCGTCCGTTCGACACTTGGATCGGGAGTTCGCGGGATGGATCATGATTGGATCGCGAAGACGTTCGACTACATCAACCGCGTACCTTAACGCTTCCGCTTAGCGATCTACAAGGGTATGTGTCGGCGTTCTGGGAGCGGGGGTACCCAGACTTGGCTGCCTGCGGCCTGCGGCGTAGCTCAAGGGGTGGCCCAGTACGACCCATCTTCATCAGCACAAGCTCAAGACCCTCGCGAGGGGCCAAGATTGCTGGGCGGACGACAGGAAGCTTCCTCGTGCACAGCCTCATCAGGCTGGCTCGCGAGGAGGCGGAGACATCAAGGCGGGTACCTCACGAGGTGCCCATGACGCAAGCCATGACGACTAAGGGCGCCAGCGGGCGCCCGGCAGCAAAGGTCCTCATTTCCTCTTTGGTGCAAAGGAGGCAAGCGCAGCGAGAGTATCAAGCAAAGGCAACCATTTCGGTGCAACAAGACCAAGACCAACACAACGGCAGGAAGGAGGTCATCGTGGAGCCCAAGCCGGCATCATCGCCGAGCCTTTGGCAGGCGAGGACCAACTTTAGTCAGGATAAGTGTACTAGATGTTCCCCTTCAAAATGGCCAATTGTTGGCGCCCTTCCCGCTCAATATTTGGGAAGAGGCCCAGGGCCTTTGCCTATAAATAGGACTAGCCACCCACAGGGTAGGGAGGTCGGAATCTAGAACAGAGCTAGAGATCAAGCAATCTAGAGAGAGAGAGAGAGAGAGAGAGAGAGAGCGACCAAACTCCCCCTAGCAGTTCGTCGCATCGGCCAAGAACAGACCCTCGCGAGGCTGTTCTTCCTTGTACTGTCGATCATCAGCCCCTGAGGCAATCCACCACACAAAACACTGGAGTAGGGTATTACACCACAATGGTGGTCCGAACCAGTATAAACCTTGTGTCCCTTGTGTTGCTCTTTGTGTAGTTTAGATCCTTGCGAGGCTACGAGGGGTAGGTAGGTTGGAGGTGAGATCTCCGCGTGCACCCCAGAGTTCGAACCTAGAGGGTCTGCTGGAACCCGAAATCCGACATTATGTAGATGCAATATCTCCTATCGTAGATGTTCATCTCCTAGATTGATCTTGGTGAGTGTAGGAATTTTTTGGTTTCCCATGCAACGTTCTCCAATAGTGGCATCATGAGCTAGGTCTATGCGCAGATGACATCACGAGTAGAACACAAAGGAGTTTGTGGTCTTTGATATTCAGATTGCTTCCTTCCTTGGTCTTTTCTTGAATCAGCGGTATTGTGGGATGAAGCGGCCCAGACCAACTTTACATGTCCACATACATGAGACCAATTCCATCGACAGACATGTGACTTTGTTGCATAAGATGTCTGGCGGGTGTTTGTCTCTCCCACCTTAGTTGAATCGGATTCGACGAAGGCGGTCCTTTTAGAAGGTTAAATAGCAACTTGCATATCACCATTCTGGTTTTATGAGGTAAGAATCATTCTTGCTAGATACCCATAGCAGCCACGTAAAACATGCAACAACAAATTAGAGGACGTCTAACTTGTTTTTGCAGGGTATGTTGTGATATGATATGGCCAAAGACATGATGAAATATATTTGATGTATGAGATGATCATTTTTGTATTTGTTTATATCGACTTGCCTGTCGATGCATACGGCAACCGGCATGAGCCATAGGGTTGTCTTTAATTATTGTATGACCTGCTGTCTATCATTAAGTGCTATGTAATGCTTTACTTTATTGCTAAATGATGGCAATAGTAGTAGAAGCATGGTTGGCGTGACAACCCCGATGGCGACACGATGATGGAGATCATGGTGTCATGCCGGTGATGATGGAGATCATGCCGGTGCTTTGGAGATGGAGATCAAAAGCACAAGTTTATGGCCATATCATGTCACTTATGATTTGCATGTGATGTTAATCCTTTTATGCATCTTATTTTGCTTAGGATGACGGTAGCATTATAAGGTGATCCCTCACTAAAATTTCAAGATAAAATTGTGTTATCCCCAAGTGTGCACCATTGCGAAAGTTTGTCATTTTGAAGCACCATATGATGATTGGGTGTGATAGACTCTACGTTTGCATACAACGGGTGCAAGCCAGTTTTGCACATGCGGAACACTTGTAAACTTAACGAGCCTAGCATGTACAGACATGGCCTCGGAACACAAGAGACCGAAAGGTCAAACATGATTCATATGGTAGATATGATCAACATGGAGATGTTCACCATTGAAACCACTTCATCTCACGGGTTGGTGAATTTGGATCATGTTACACTCGAATGACCGGAGGGGTGTCGATTTGAGTGGGAGTTTGAAAGTGCAACTAATCCCTGGGTGGTTTCGGTAATTCTTAACAACATATAGCTCATTGAACTAATATTCTTTCAAGATAATCATTTCACAAAGTTTAATGATTGGCATGGCATGGACTAGAGATGTGGACCCCTCAAAATGAGAAGGACACATATTGGCAAAAGGGGATAAGGTGTTGCCTAATGGCTTGCTTGCTCAAAATTCTTAGTGATATGCTCCAAAAGCCCTCAACCACTTTCTCATTTCCACATATGTCCTAAACCTAAAGTCAAACTCGGTACCACCGATTTGATCTATCCGGCGCCACCGAGTTCATTTGACATAGCCATAGCCAGAAACCCTAATCAATTCGGTCTCACTGATAGGGATCTCGGTCTCACCGAGATGGGATTGCAAACTCTCTGTTTCCCTTCATATCGTTTCGGTCTAGTCGAGATGAGCGATCGGTCCCACCGAGTTCGCAATGCAAACTCTCTGTTTCCTTTTTTTTAACATTTCGGTCTCACCGAAATGAGCGATCGGTCTTACCGAGTTTGCCTGACCAACTATCTGTTTCCCTATTACTGAAATCGGTCTCACCGAGATCAAATTATGCCCTAACCCTAACGCATCGCTCCCACCGAGTTGATCATGTCGGTCACACCGAAAATCCTAACGATCACATTTTGAACCATATCGGTCTGACCGAGTTTCACTATTCGGTCCCACCAAGTTTGGTAAATTGTGTGTAACGGTTAGATTTGTGTGGAGGCTATATATACCCCTTCACCCATCCTCCACTCATGGAGAGAGCGATCAGAACGTGCCTACACTTCCAGCATTCATTTTATGAGAGAGAACCACCTACTCATGTGTTGAGACCAAGATATTCCAATCCAACCACAAGAATCTTGATCTCTAGCCTTCCCCAAGTTGCTTTTCACTCAAATCATCTTTCCACCATATCCAAATCTTTGTGAGAGAGTTGAGTCGTGGGGAGACTATCATTTGAAGCACAAGAGCAAGGAGTTCAGCATCAACACACCATCTATTATGTTTTGGAGAGTGGTGTCTCCTAGATTGGTTAGGTGTCACTTGGGAGCCTTCGTCAAGATTGTGGAGTTGAACCAAGGAGTTTGTAAGGGCAAGGAGATCGCCTACTTCGTGAAGATCTACCCAAGTGAAGCAAGTCCTTCATGGGCGACGGCCATGGTGGGATAGACAAGGTTGCTTCTTCGTGGGTGGAGCCATCCGTGGACTCGCGCAACCGTTAACCTTCGTGGGTTGAAGTCTCCGTCAACATGGATGTATGATAGCACCACCTATCGGAACCACGCCAAAAATCTCCGTGTCTACATTGTGTTTGCTCCCTCCAAACTCCTCCCCTTTACCTTCATATGCAATGATTTACATTCCGCTGCTATACTCTTAGAATTGCATGTGTAGGTTGATTCCTTGACTTGTTTAAAGTTGTTAAAATTTGCCAAGACTTAAAATTGGGAAAAGGCTAGATTCTTATTTGGTCAAGTAGTCTTATCACCCCCCTCTAGACATACTTTTGATCCTACAAGTGGTATCAGAGCTTTGGTCTCCATTTTCCTTTATTTCCATAGCTTTGGTGATCATAGCCTTGGTTTCACAACCTAGGAGAGTATGGCGTCTAGTGAAGGAAATTACCACCGTAGAGGTCCTTACTTTGATGGTAATAATTTTGCTAGTTGGAAGCATAAGATGAAAATGCATATTCTTGGACATAACCACTGCTTGGGCTATTGTGTGTATTGGCTTGCAAGGTGAATTCTTTGATGGGAGAGAACCAAATCGTGAAGCTACCGTGGAAGAATTGAAGATGTTGCAATACAATGCTCAAGCTTGCGATATCCTCTTCAACGGATTGTGCCCCGAAGAATTCAACAAAATCAGCCGTCTTGAGAATGCAAAGGAAATTTGGGATACTTTGATTGATATGCACGAAGGTACCGACTCCGTCAAGGAATCCAAGTTGGATGTGCTTCAAAGTCAAATTGACAAATTCAAAATGAAGGATGGTGAAGGTGTCACTGAAATGTACTCTAGGCTTGCTCTCATCACAAATGAGATTGTCGGCTTAGGAAGTGAAGAGATGACCGATAGATTCATCATCAATAAGATCCTAAGAGCCTTGGATGAAAAATATGATACCGTGTGCACATTGATCCAAATGATGCCCAATTACAAAGATCTCAAGCCAACGAAAGTCATTGGTAGAATTGTTGCTCATGAGATGTCACTCAAGGATAAAGAAGAGCTTCACAACAAGTCTAGTGGTGCTTACAAAGCCTCATGTGATGCTCCTACATCATCAAGTGGGAAACAAGCCTTCAATGAGGAATTGAGCTTAATGGTGAAAAACTTCAACAAGTTCTACAAGAGTAGAAGCAAAGAAAGAAGTTCCAAGTCAAGGTCCTACAATGACAAAAGATCTTCTAGTCGTGAGTGTAATTGCTACAATTGTGGAAGACTCAGACACTACTCCAATGAGTGTACGGCTCCCTACAAAAGAATAGAAGACTCACCTAAAAGGAGAAGCAAAAGAGAAGAATCACCTCCAAGAGAGAGAAGGAGTAGAGATGATCATTATGAATGAAGAACTTCTCGCAGAAGCAAGTATTCAGAAAGGAAGGACAAGTCATCAAGGAGCTATACAAAATGAAGACGTCAAGCTCATGTTGGTGAATGGGTATCCGGTTCCGACTCCGACCACCACTCCGAGAGAAGTTATCACTCCGACTCCGAATATACTCAAGATGAAGGTGTTGTCGGTCTAGCACTTGTGTCAACCAACTCCTATGGCATATTTGACTCACCAAATGAAGGAATTGGAAGATGCTTCATGGCTAAAGGCCCAAACGTATCACACCCCGAGTATGTTGATTTCAATAGTGATGAAGATGATTTGCTAGGTGATGATGATTTACTTGTTGACAACTCTAGTGATGAAAACTATGATGAACTTGCTATTATCATGCTAATCAAGATAAAAGAAATGATGATGATAAGAAGGAGATTGAGCGTCTAACTAAAGAACTAAACACTCTTAAGTTATCTCATGAAACTACCTTGGGAGATCATCGAGAGCTTTTAAAGACTCATGAGAAGCTATGCTTTGAAAAGCTCAACCTAGAGCAAGAGCATGGGTTCTTAAAAGCAATCAATGATGATCTTCGTAAGAAAAGTTCTTCTTACATTGCCAAGCATTTACTCTTGTCTACTTACATGGCACAAGTAAAATCTAGCAACAAGAGTAAGAAAGATTCTTCTTCTAGGAGTAACAATGATCATGCTAAATCCAATGTTGTTGCTTCTAGTAATTCTCTTGATTCCACTAATGATTCTCTTAAGTTACACTTGAGCAAGAAAATAGCTTATTGAAGGGAATTATAGAGAAAGGTGTTTACAAGAGCCTTGCCGGAAGTAAGCAATTTGAGGAAATTGTACGCAAGCACGGAAGGCACCGGAACAATCAAGGTGTTGGTTTTGAACGAAATTTCAATGCCAATGGAGTTGGGTGGGAAGAAGATCAATACTCCAAGACGAAGTTTGTTCCTCAACAATAGAAGTATGATCCTACTTCCTTCAAGGGGACACAAGCTCAAGTTGATCTTCCACCACAAGACCACAAGCTAAAAGGCAAGGACAAGCTTCAAGAGGAGATTGATGCATTTGAAGAAGCACCTAAGACCTTGGTCAAGTGGGTTCCCAAGACTACATCAAGTTCTACTTCATCAAGTATGACTACAACTCCAAGGATTCCCATCAAGATGATGTGGATCCCAAATAAGAACAACTAGAGAGTTCTTGAGGGTGACTCCGCCAACACACTTCACTCATATTCATTTTGGCAAGGACGAGTGCAAACAACTTCAACATCTTGCACTAGGTCAAGGAGTCACAAACCCTCTTGTTGGTAAGTCAAGGGACAAGGTAACCTAATCATTTCATGGACATCATCTTGTGTGTACTTCACTCTATGTCTATGGATATCCTTGTTTGTTCCTTGTGGGACTAACCCATGTAGGTATTGAAAGTGCAACTCACTCCAACGGATTGCTCCAAATGGTCTACATCAACATTGAGCATCTACATCTTCAACACCTACATGAAGTCATCATCGACAAAATCCAAGGTTAGTTCATCCCTCTTAGGGGGGATATCACATCTAGGGGGAGCTTTACTCTAAGAATTGAGCTAAAGCAACTCTAATGGTGTGAACACAACAATGCTTTATGTAAAAGTGGTAACCCCACTTGTGCTTAAACGATGAGTATGACCTACGATCAAATGTTCTTATTTGATTCCTCAGTCAATATACTCATATATAGCTGACCTAGTCATTGCCAATTGCTTGATAGAGGCTACAGTGTTTGTGCATGCTTTGCCACATATTTCATTTTCCATCTTATTATGTGAGCATGTTGAGTGCATATTTTCCTCATTCGAGGACATCCATTTGTTGCTTTGATTGTTTGTCTTTTTATTTTCCCAAATGAATGGACAAGAATGCCTAAGAACTCCCTCTAGCTATCTATGCTTTTCTCATCTCAAACTCTATTCATGCTAGATCACAAAGTTTGATCAAGTCAGATTCGAACCCTCTGGGTGAGGAGCACTCAGAGCCGCCGATTCGTCATAGACTTAAACTTCCAAAACCTCTTAGTGTATTTTGGTCCGACCGATTCATTCCTTTCGGTCATACCGAGTTCATTGAGTTGATCTAGGTTTCAATCTCGGTGCAACCGATTTGAATAGTTCGGTCACACCGAGTTGCAGTAACCGCTTGCGATTCTGCATCTCGGTGCCACCGAATCGTTCCACTCGGTCACACCGACAGGGCCTAGATATATATACGCACATGTCAAATTTTGGTAATTCCTCTGAAACCCTTGGCCCACGCGTATCCAGCTCTGCCGACTCGAGGTCTCCGGATCGTCTCCTCATTGCCAGCAACCTCCCGCCGCTGGTCTCCGCCGCCGTCAACGGAAATCTCCGCCGCTGTTTTCGTCGTAGCGAGTTCACCTCCGAGTTAGGGTATGAACTCGACCCCTATGTGCAACCTTAACCTCTGATTCCTGCACTTAGGTTAATGCCATGATTCTTACCACGTATGAGATTACTATATCCAGCAAAAACTTCCTTTAGACTAGTTTTGATTCCAAAATTTAGGGTTAGGTTTCCGCCGAACTCATCTCGGACCGACCGACTTGTAGAAATCGGTTTCATCGATTTGGCTTAGGCCATTGCACTTGTGATTTTCGGTCTGACCGAAACTTACAAATCGGTGTGACCGAGTTCCATTCTCAGTGAAACCCTAGCAATCTCGGAGTCACCGAACTGTGTCTCGGTCTGACCGATGACCGATTCCACTAGTTTAGACTCTAAAATTGCTTCGGTGTCATCGAGTTCAACAAATCGGTAGCTCCGAAATGTTTTCTGTAGAAAACTAAAACTAAGTTTTGACTCAATTGTTTTGCAAAATCTCTGCACTTTGTGATGCTCATCCACTCTATCTCAACTATATCTATTCACAGGGTCAGCTTTCAGTGTCAGCCATGTCAGACCAGAGTGACAGCCAGAACAAGTCTGAGGAACAAGTCAACTTGAGTGAGGGCACTAGTCCCTCTGGCAGCTATGATGAGGGTAGCATAAGCACCCCAAGCAACTTGCCAAAGCAGCAACAAGGACAAGGAGGAAGAGAAACTTAGATTTTGAAGATGAGGATTATGTTGTTGTTGAGGAAGAGGTCGGCTCAAAGAAGAACGTTGTCAAGAAAGAGTTTGTACTGCAGCTTCAACCAAGCCTGGTTTGCACAAGAAAGCTCCTGCTAAGAGAGTGCCCATGTCCAAAGCCAGAGCCTCAAAATAGGAAACAATTGAGTTCATTCTTGAACCAAAAGAGGCTAGTGAGGGCAAGGAGAGAAAGGAAAGAGTCAAGAAGAGCATGTCTAGAGTAATTGGCAGATCCTCTAGGATGAGAGACCCAGCTGAGGATGAGGAAGAAGAAGATGAGGAAGATGCTGCACCAGCACCAAAAACTCAGAAGTTGATGGGGGATGCCATCAAGTTTGGGGCTGCTCCATCAAAGCTCAAGACTGCCCCAAAGCTACTGCTCAAGCTTCAAAATCTGCACCAAAGAGAAGCACCAGAAACATACCAGCTACTAAGAAAAACAAGGCCCCAATGCCTGAAATGGAAGAAGAAGAAGAAGAAGAAGAAGAAGAACAAGAAGAAGCCCAAGTGCTCAGAAAACTGAAGCCAAAGATTCTTGATCATGATGATAATCATCCAGTGGCAGAAAACATGAAGGAAAGAAAGGATGCAAGTCTCAGATTGTGGAGACAATCAGACCCCTATGTTGTGAGAAGAAGGACTGCTGTGGACTACAGATTTCATACCAAGGAATAGCAGGACTTCTATGAGACTGTCCTCTTGGATAAGAAGCCCATTGTGTGTGACATGAAATGGGTGGGTTGGAAGTACATTGACAATAATGAAGATCATTTCCCTGGAGTGCATGAGAGCTTCAGACTCAATGGAGTTGACACCTTTGTGGGTCAAAAATTGACCAAATGGAATGATGAGCTGATCATGCAGTTTTACTCTACTGCTCACTTCTACCCAGATGGGAAGATTGTTTGGATGTCTGAGGGTACAAGGTACCAGTCTACTGTTGCTGAGTGGGCCAAGCTTATCAATGCTCCAGAAGCTGAGGATGACACTGATGTCTATGCAAAGCACAGGAAAGACCACAACTCCATGGCCAATATGTACAAGGAAATACCTGACAAGGCCTTGGAGACACACACGCTAGGCTCAGTGTACTATCTGTTGTGTGGATTGGCCACCATAAACACCATATTGAGGCACACCTTACTTCACAAGTCAGGAGATCACAGGATGATCAGAGGCCACTCCATCAACTTGCTTCAGATCTTTGATGTGCCATAGAAATTCAAGGTGATGAGCTTGATAGTAGAAACCATCAAGAGAACTGCAGCAGATTAGAAGAGATCATGTGGGTATGCTTCACACATTCAGATGCTCATCAACTCCAAGATGGGCAAAGGCATGTATCTCCTGGATAAAGAGCACCTTCCCTTGAGGCCTGATCGTGAGGATAACATAGTTGTTATGGATGCTTCACATCCTACATCAGTAGAGGCTCAGGAGAAGAGAGAAAAGGCAAAATCAGAGAAGGCAGCCAAGATGCCAAGTGTTGAAGAGGCATCCCATCAAGTCCAAACAAGATCAACTTCGCTATCTCATTCAGGCTACTTTGAGGATTGGGAAAGGTTTGGCCACCCTGACTCAAAATCAAGAGAGTCTTGAAAGGATCATCGAGACAAAAAATACATGATCTAGATGTCAAGGTGACAAAAATTCAGACCTCTGTAGAGAATATTCAAGAAGAACTTGAGGACAGAAGTGACAAGACCACCACTGATGCTTATCAAAGGGTTCCCAGAAGGCAGAGGTCCGCAGCACTGCCAGTGAAAGACACTAGGGCTACAACTACAGCTCCTGCAGCCATAGCTTTAGTTGCCCCTCCAGTTGCAACTCCACTAGCTCCTCAATCTTATTTAGATGCATTCATTGCAGGACTCCTCTCCATGCTACCTTTGCACTCCGGAGCTCCTGGAGATCAAGCTTAGAGAGCCGCATAGCACAATGCATTTTGAAGCTTTTTGGTAATTAACTTATTGCCAAAGGGGGAGAAAGTATATAGATCATAGGCTTTGAGAGAGAGAGAGAGAGAGAGAGAGAGAGTGCTTTGCTTCTTTTTGCTATCTCTTGCTACTTATTTGCTTGCTTGTTTGGTTGATACTCTATTTGTGTGTGTGAGATAGTTGTATGGTCATGTGCTTGATCATATCATACTTTATTGTTTGTGCTTGGATGATGATATTCTCCATCTCTCATGTATGATCTTTCACACTTTGTCTTGGTGATGAGTGCACATTCCTTATTCTATCATTTTGAGCGTTCCACCAAGATGTATGTGACATGGAAGAGTAACCCATGATCCTAATTGATTGTGCATTTGCATTCAAAAGCAAATTTTAAATAATGCACAAATTTATGGGAGCTCTTGCTTATCACATACTTCTCAAAGCGACGATGTATTTCATTCTTATTATCATTTGTCGAAGCTTTGATCTATATGTTGTCATCAATTACCAAAAAGGGGGAGATTGAAAGTGCAACTAATCCCTGGGTGGTTTTGGTAATTCTTAACAACATATAGCTCATTGAACTAATATTCTTTCAAGATAATCATTTCAGAAAGTTCAATGATTGGCATGCCATGGACTAGAGATGTGGACCCCTCAAAATGCTAAGGACACATATTGGCAAAAGCTCAAGACTCTACCTTTTTATTTTAGTGATCCAAGATCACATTGAGTCCATAGAAAAAGCCAATACTATTAAAAGGGGATGAGGTGTTGCTTAATGGCTTGCTTGCTCAAAATGCTTAGTGATATGCTCCAAAAGCCCTCAACCACTTTCTCATTTCCACATATGTCCTAAACCTAAAGTCAAACTCGGCCCCACCGATTTGATCTATCCGGCGCCATCGAGTTCATTTGACATAGCCATAGCCAGAAACCCTAATCAGTTCGATCTCACCGATAGGGATCTCGGTCTCACCGAGATGGGATTGCAAACTCTATGTTTCCCTTCATAACATTTCGGTCTAACCGAGATGAGCAATCGGCCCCACCGAGTTCACAATGCAAACTCTCTGTTTCCTTTTCGTAACATTTAGGTCTCACCAAAATGAGCGATCGGTCTCATCGAGTTTGCCTGACCAACTCTCTGTTTGCCTATTACTGAAATTGGTCTCACCAAGTTCGTGTGATAGGTCTCACCGAGATCAAGTTATGCCCTAACCCTAACGCATCGGTCCAACTGAGTTGATCATGTCAGTCCCACCGAAAAGCCTAAGGTTCACATTTTGAACCATATCGATCTGACCGAGTTTCACTATTCGGTCCCACCGAGTTAGGTAAATTGTGTGTAATGGTTAGATTTTGTGTGGAGGCTGTATATATGTTGGGGAACGTTGCAGAAAATAAAAAATTTCTACGCTTTCACCAAGATCAATCTACGAGTTCATCTAGCAACGAGAGAGAGGAGTGCATCTACACACCCTTGTAGATCGCGAGCGGAAGCATTCAAGAGAACGGTGTTGAGGGAGTTGTACTCGTCGTGATCCAAATCACCGGAGATCCTAGCGCCAAACGGACGGCACCTCCGCGTTCAACACACGTACGGTTGGGAAGACGTCTCCTCCTTCTTGATCCAGCAAGGGGGAAGGAGAGGTTGATGAAGATCCAGCAGCACGACGGTGTGGTGGTGGATGCAGCAGCGTCTCGGCAGGGCTTCGCCAAGCTTCTGCGAGAGGGAGAGGTGTAGCAAGGGGAGAGGGAGGCGCCAAGAGCATGGGTGCGGCTGCCCTCCCTCCCCCCTCTTTATATAGGCCCCCTAGGGGGGGGGCGCCGGCCCTAGGAGATGGGATCTCCAAAGGGGGGGGGGGGGCGACGGCCAGGGGGGAAACTTGCCCCCCTAAGCCAGGTGGAGGCGCCCCCACCCCTAGAGTTTCCCAACCCTAGGCGCAGGGGGGCCCAAGGGGGGGCGCACCAGCCAACTAGGGGCTGGTTCCCCTCCCACTTCAGCCCATGGGGCCCTCCGGGATAGGTGGCCCCACCCGATGGACCCCCAGGACCCTTCCGGTGGTCCCGGTACAATACCGGTGACCCCCGAAACTTTCCCGATGGTCAAACCTGACTTCCTATATATAATTCTTTACCTCCGGACCATTCCGAACTCCTCGTGATGTCCGGGATCTCATCCGGGACTCAACAACTTTCGGTTTTACTGCATACTCATATCTCTACAACCCTAAGCGCCATCGAACCTTATGTGTAGACCCTACGGGTTCGGGAGACATGCAGACATGACCGAGACGCCTCTCCGGTCAATAACCAACAGCGGGATCTGGATACCCATGTTGGCTCCCACATGCTCCTCGATGATCTCATCAGATGAACCACGATGTCGAGGATTCAATCAATCCCGTATTCAATTCCCTTTGTCAATCGGTACGTTACTTGCCCGAGATTCGATCGTCGGTATCCCAATACCTCGTTTATCTCGTTACCGGCAAGTCACTTTACTCGTACCGTAATGCATGATCCCGTGACGGACACTTGGTCACATTGAGCTCATTATGATGATGCATTACCGAGTGGGCCCAGAGATACCTCTCCGTCATACGGAGTGACAAATCGATCTCGATTCGTACAACCCAACAGATACTTTCGGAGATACCCGTAGTGAACCTTTATAGTCACCCGATTCACGTTGTGACGCTTTGGCACACCCAAAGCACTCCTACAAGATCCGGGAGTTGCACAATCTCATGGTCTAAGGAAATGATACTTGACATTTGGAAAAGCTCTAGCTAAACGAACTACACGATCTTTGAGCTATGCTTAGGATTGGGTCTTGTCCATCACATCATTCTCCTAATGATGTGATCCCTTCATCAATGACATCCAATGCCCATAGTCAGGAAACCATGACTATCTGTTGATCAACGAGCTAGTCAACTAGAGGCTTACTAGGGACATGTTGTGGTCTATGTATTCACACGTGTATTACGATTTCCGGATAACACAATTATAACATGAATAACAAACTATTATCATGAACAAAGAAATATAATAATAACCATTTTATTATTGCCTCTAGGGCATATTTCCAACAATATACCCCTCCACCCATCCTCCACTCGTGGAGAGAGCGATCGGAACGTGCCTGCACTTCCAGTCATTTACTGAGAGAGAACCACTTACTCGTGTGTTGAGACCAAGATATTCCAATCCAACCACAAGAATCTTGATCTCTAGCCTTCCCCAAGTTGCTTTCCATTCAAATCATCTTTCCACCATATCCAAATCTGTGTGAGAGAGTTGAGTGTTGGGGAGACTATCATTTGAAGCACAAGAGCAAGGAGTTCATCATCAACACACCATCTATTACCTTTTGGAGAGTGGTGTCTCCTAGATTGGTTAGGTGTCACTTAGGAGCCTCTGTCAAGATTGTGGAGTTGAACCAAGGAGTTTTTAAGGGCAAGGAGATCACCTACTTCGTGAAGATCTACCCAAGTAAGGCAAGTCCTTCGTGGACGATGGCCATGGTGGGGTAGACAAGGTTGCTTCTTCGTGGACCCTTCGTGGGTGGAGCCCTCCGTGGACTCGCACAACCGTTACCCTTCGTGGGTTGAAGTCTCCATCAACGTGGATGTACGATATCACCACCTATCAGAACCACGCCAAAAATCTCTGTGTCTACATTGCGTTTGCTCCCTCCAAAATCCTCCCCTTTACCTTCATATGCAATGATTTTTATTCCCTTGCTATACTCTTAGAATTGCATGTGTAGGTTGATTGCTTGACTTGTGTAAAGTTGTTAAAATCTGCCAAGACTTAAAATTGGGAAAAGGTTAGATTTTTATTTGGTCAAGTAGTCTAATCACCCCCCTATAAACATACTTTCGATCCTAGAGAGTTCTTAACTAATATGATTAATTGAATTCCTTATCATGAACAAGAGTCTAAAGTTGCCTTTGCAAATTTATGTTCTAGATCAATGGCTCGCGCAGTAGCTCCCCTGAATTTCAATGCATTCCTAGAGAAAGCTAAGCTGAAAGATGATGGAAGAATCTTTGTAGACTGGGCCCGTAATATGAGGATTATCCTCACAGCTGCCCAAAAGGTTTATGTCCTAGATGCACCACTTGGTGTGCCACCCCCTCCAGCAACTGCAGATGCTATGAACGCCTGGCAGTCGCGTGTTGATGACTACTCAACAGTTCAGTGCGCCATGTTGTATGTCTTAGAGCTGGGAATTCAAAGGAGTTTTGAACGTCATGGAGCATATGAGATGTTCCAGGAGTTGAAGTTTATCTTTGAGAAGAATGCCCGGATCGAGAGGTATGAGACCTCCGATAAGTTCTATGCCTGCAAGATGGAGGAGAACGGGTCTGTCAGTGAGCACATACTCAGAATGTCTGGGTACTACAACCATCTAGCTAAGTTGGGAATTGAGCTCCCGCCAGAGGCTATCACTGACAGAGTTCTTCAATCGCTACCACCTAGCTACAAGTGCTTTGTGTTGAACTATAACATGCAAGGGATGAATAAGTCAGTCTCCGAGCTGTTCGCGATGCTGAAAGTCACTGAGTCAGACATCTAGAAGGAGCATCCAGTGCTGATGGTGAATAAAACCACTAGTTTCAAGAAGAGCGAGGGAAAGAAGGGAAACTTCAAAAAGGGTGGAAAATCAGTTGCCCCTCCTCCAGTGAAGAAACCCAAGGCTGGACCCAAGCCAGAAATTCAGTGCTTATTGATACGTCTCCAACGTATCTATAATTTTTTATTGTTCCATGCTATTATATATTCTGTTTTGGATGTTTAATGGGCTTTATTATACACTTATATATTATTTTTGGGACAAACCTACTAACCCAAGGCCCAGTGCAAATTGCTGTTTTTTTCGCCTATTTCAGTGTTTCCCAGAAAAGGAATATCAAACGGAGTCCAAACGGAATGAAACCTTCGGGAACGTGATTTTTGGAACAAACATGATCCAGGGAACTTGGAGTGGACGTCAAGAAACTACCGAGGAGGCCACGAGGCAGGGAGACGCGCCTGCCCCCTGGGCGCGCCCCCACCCTCGTGGGCCCCTCGTGGCTCCACCGACCTACTTCTTCCTCCTATATATACCTATGTACCCCGAAACCATCGAGGAGCACCACGAAACACTATTTCCACCGCCGCAACCTACCATGGAGGGCTTCTACATCAACACCATAGCCTCTCCGATGATGTGTCAGTAGTTTACCTCAGACCTTCGGGTCCATAGTTATTAGCTAGATGGCTTCTTCTCTCTCTTTGGATCTCAATACAAAGTTCTCCTCGATCTTCTTGGAGATCTATTCGATTTAACTCTTTTTGCGGTGTGTTTGTCGAGATCCGATGAATTGTGGGTTTATGATCAAGATTATCTATGAACAATATTTGAATCTCCTCTGAATTCTTTTATGTATGATTTGTTGTCTTTGCAAGTCTCTTCGAATTATCAGTTTGGTTTGGCCTACTAGATTGATCTTTCTTGCAATGGGAGAAGTGCTTAGCTTTGGGTTCAATCATGCGGTGCTCGATCCCAAAGGATGTAAAGGGAAACGACACGTATTGTATTGTTGCCATCAAGGATAAAAAGATGGGGTTTATATCATGTTGCTTGAATTTATCCCTCTACATCATGTCATCTTGCCTAATGCGTTACTCTGTTCTTATGAACTTAATACTCTAGATGCATGCTGGATAGCGGTCGATGTGTGGAGTAATAGTAGTAGATGTAGGAAGGAGTCGGTCTACTTGTCGCGGACGTGATGCCTATATACATGATCATGCCTAGATATTCTCATAACTATGCTCAATTCTATCAATTGCTCGACAGTAATTTGTTCACCCACCGTCATACTTATGCTATCTTGAGAGAAGTCACTAGTGAAACCTATGGCCCCGGGTCTATTCTCCATCATATAAGTTTCCAATCTATTTTTACTTTGCGTTCTTTACTTTTAATCTTTATCATAAAAATACCAAAAATATTATCTTATCATCTCTACCAGATCTCACTTTTGTAAGTGGTCGTGAAGGGATTGACAACCCCTTTATCGCGTTGGTTGCAAGGTTCTTATTTATTTGTGTAGGTACGAGGGACTTGAGCGTGGTCTCCTACTGGATTGATACCTTGGTTCTCAAAAATTGAGGGAAATACTTACGCTACTTTATTGCATCACCCTTTCCTCTTCAAGGGAAAACCAACAGTGCTCAAGAGGTAGCAAGAAGGATTTCTAAGCGCCGTTCTTGGGAGTCTACACACAAGTCAAGACATACCAAGTACCCATCACAAACTCTTATCCCTCGCATTACATTATTTGCCATTTGCCTCTCGTTTTCCTCTCCCCCACTTCACCCTTGCCGTTTTATTCGCCCTTCTTTTGTTCATCTTTTCGTTTGCCTTGATGTATTACTTGGCTCATTTGCTCGTTTGGTTGGAATAATTGTTTATTTATTGCTAAACAGAGAACCTAAGATCTATGGATCCTCTTCCGCTTGCTAATCTTTTCAAGAGATCCAATTATGATGAACCCATTGCTAGTGAGTTTTGTGCACTAGATTATCTTTATGAAGTTTTGCTTGAAATCCGTGAATCTGAAAATTGTGATGAAGAAATTTATGAAGAGATTCACGATAGCTCCTTGAATAAAAAGCATGATTGCAATGATTTTACTATAAATTATCTTGATTTCAATTGTGCTAATAATATGCAAAACCCTAAGCTTGGGGATGCTAGTTTTGCTATGTCTACTACTTGTTGCAATGATCATGATTGGGCTGCTTCTTCTTACGATCTTGAAAATTTATTTAAGCCCCATGATGAATATGAGATTGATAATAATGTTTGCAATAATATTGAAAGTTGGTTTGGAAGAGTGTCGAATTTAGATCCCACATATTTGGAGAATGTTCAATCTTATGAGTTTTTTGATAAAAGTGGGTTTGGAGAGGTCATGACTTTAGTTAATGTTAATCCCACTATTTTGGAAGAGTGTCAACTTTGCATGCATGTGGATCATGTTGAGAATATTGTATGTGATAGTTATATTATTGAATTTGCTTATGATCCTACATGTAATTATTATGAGAGAGTAAAATATGGTTGTAGAAATTTTCATGTTACTAAATTACCTCTTGTTATGTTAAGATTGCTATTGTTTCTTTCCGCTTCCTTGCATATGCTAGTTTTTGCTTGCCTTTATAATTTGTTTGCCTATAAGATGCCTATGCATAGGAAGTATGTTAGACTTAGATGTGTTTGTCACGTGTTTTATGATGCTCTCTTTGTGCTTCAATTCTTGTCTTTCTTGTGAGCATCATTGAAATCTCAATGCCTAGCTAAAAAGGCTTTAAAGAAAAGCGCTTGTTGGGACACAACCCAATATTTTTCCTTTCTGTTTTATAATAAATAATTGATCTAGCCTCTGGTTAGATGTGGTTTTATGTTTTAATTAGTGTTTGTGCCAAGCAAAACCTATAGGATCTTCTTGGATGATAGTTATTTGATCTTGCTGAAAAAATCAGAAACTTTCTACTCACGAAAACAATTGTTAAAAATCACCAGAACGTGATAAAATACTGATTCCAATTTCAGTAGTTCAATAAAAAAAATTATATAGGTCGTCCTATTTTGTATAGTTTTCTGAGTTACAGAAGTTTGCGTTAGATATAGATTACTACAAACTGTTCTGTTTTTCACAGATTCTGTTTTTCGTGTGTTGTTTGCTTATTTTGATGAATCTATGGCTAGTATTGGCGTTTATGAACCATAGAGAAGTTGGAATACAGTAGGTTTAACACCAATATAAATAAAGAATGATTTAATTACAGTACCTTAAAGTGGTGGTTTGTTTTATTTCGCTAACGGAGCTCATGAGATTTTCTGTTGAGTTTTGTGTTGTGAAGTTTTCAAGTTTTGGGTAAAGATTTGATGGATTATGGAACAAGGAGTGGAAAGAGCCTAAGCTTGGGGGTGACCAAGGCACCCCAAGGTAAAATCCAAGGACAACCAAAATCCTAAGCTTGGGGATGCCCTGGAAGGCATCCCCTCTTTCGTCTTCGTCCATCGGTAACTTTACTTGATGCTATATTTTTATTCACCACATGATATGTGTTTTGCTTGGAGCGTTTTGTATGATTTGAGTCTTTTCCTTTTAGTTTGAGACAATCATCCTTGCTGTACACACCTTTTGGGAGAGACACACATTAATCGGAATTTATTAGAATACTCTATGTGCTTCACTTATATCTTTTGAGATAGATAATTTTGCTCTAGTGCTTCACTTATATCTTTTAGAGCACGGTGGTGGTTTATTTTATAGAAATTATTGATCTCTCATGCTTCACTTATATTATTTTGAGATTCCTAAGAAACAGCATGGTAATTTGCTTTGGTTAAAATGTTAGTCCTAAAAGTGATGAACATCCAAGATAGGTATAATAAAAACTATCATAAAGAGTGCATTGAATACTAAGAGAAGTTTGATACTTGATAATTGTTTTGAGATATGAAGATGGTGATATTAGAGTCATGCTAGTTGAGTAGTTGTGGATTTGAGAAATACTCGTGTTAAAGTTTGTGATTCCCGTAGCATGCACATATGGTGAACCGTTATGTGATGAAGTCGGAGCATGACTTATTTATTTATTGTCTTCCTTATGAGTGGCGGTCGGGGACGAGCGATGGTCTTTTCCTACCAATCTATCCCCCTAGGAGCATGCGCGTGGTACTTTGTTTCGATAACTAATAGATTTTTGCAGTAAGTATGTGAGTTCTTTATGACTAATGTTGAGTCCATGGATTATACGCACTCTCACCCTTGCACCATTGCTAGCCTCTCTAATACCGCGCACTTTTTGCCGGTATCATACACCCACCATATACTTTCCTCAAAACAGCCACCATACCTACCTATCATGGCATTCCATAGCCATTCCGAGATATATTGCCATGCAACTTACCACCATTCCGTTTATTATGACACGCTCCATCATTGTCATATTGCTTTGCATGATCATGTAGTTGACATTGTATTTGTGGCAAAGCCGCTGTTCATTATTTTCATACATGTCACTCTCGATTCATTGCATATCCCGGTACACCGCCAGAGGAATTCACATAGAGTCATATTTTGTTCTAAGTATTGAGTTGTAATTCTTGAGTTGTAAGTAAATAAAAGTGTGATGATCATCATTATTAGAGCATTGTCCCAAGTGAGGAAAGGATGATGGACACTATGATTCCCCCACTAGTCGGGATGAGACTTGGGACTTAAAAAAAAGGAGGCCATAAAAGAGAAAAGGCCGAAACAAAAAAATGAGAGAAAAAGAGATAAGGGACAATGTTACTATCCTTTTTCCACACTTGTGCTTCAAAGTAGCACCATGATCTTCATGATAGAGAGTCTCCTATGTTATCACTTTCATATACTAGTGGGAATTTTTATTATAGAACTTGGCTTGTATATTCCAATGATGGGCTTCCTCAAAATTCCCTAGGTCTTCGTGAGCAAGCGAGTTGGATGCACACCCACTTAGTTTATTTTGTTGAGCTTTCATACACTTATAGCTCTAGTGCATCCGTTGCATGGCAATCCCTACTCACTCACATTGATATCTATTAATGGGCATCTCCATAGCCCGTTGATACGCCTAGTTGATGTGAGACTATCTTCTCCTTTTGTCTTCTCCACAACCACCATTCTATTCCACCTATAGTGCTATGTCCATGGCTCACGCTCATGTATTGCGTGAAGATTGAAAAAGTTTGAGAACACCAAAAGTATGAAACAATTGCTTGGCTTGTCATCGGGGTTGTGCATGATTAAATATTTCTTGTGATGAAGATAGAGCATAACCAGACTATATGATTTTGTAAGGATAACTTTCTTTGGCCATGTTATTTTGAGAAGACATGATTGCTTTGGTAGTATGCTTGAAGTATTATTATTTTTATGTCAATATTAAATTTTTATCTTGAATCTTTCGGATCTAAATATTCATGCCACAATAAAGAGAATTACATTGAAGAATATGCTAGGAAGCATTCCACATCAAAAATTCTGTTCTTATCATTTACCTACTCGAGGACGAGTAGGAATTAAGCTTGGGGATGCTTGATACGTCTCCAAATATCTATAATTTTCTATTGTTCCATGCTATTATATATTATGTTTTGGATGTTTAATGGGCTTTATTATACACTTTTATATTATTTTTGGGACTAACCTACTAACCCAAGGCCCACTACAAATTGCTATTTTTTTTCTTATTTGAGTGTTTCGCAGAAAAGGAATATCAAACGGAGTCCAAACGGAATGAAACCTTTGGGAACGTGATTTTTGGAACAAACGTGATCCAGGGAACTTGGAGTGGACATCAAGAAACTACCGAGGAGACTATGAGGCAGGGAGGCGCGCCTGCCCCCTGGGCGCGCTCTCCACCCTCGTGGGCCCCTTGTGGCTCCACCGACCTACTTCTTCCTCCTATATATACCTACGTACCCCGAAACCATCGAGGAGCACCACGAAACCCTATTTCCACCGCCGTAACCTTCTGTACCCGTGAGATCCCATCTTGGGGCCTTTTACAGCGCTCCATGGGAAGGGCATCGATCACGTAGGGCTTCTACATCAACACCATAGCCTCTCCGATGATGTGTGAGTAGTTTACCTTGGACCTTCGGGTCCATAGTTATTAGCTAGATGGCTTCTTCTCTCTGTTTGGATCTCAATACAAAGTTCTCCTTGATCTTCTTGGAGATCTATTCGATGTAACTCTTTTTGCGGTGTGTTTGTCGAGATCCGATGAATTGTGGGTTTATGGTCAAGATTATCTATGAACAATATTTGAATCTCCTCTGAATTCTTTTATGTATGATTTGTTGTCTTTGCAAGTCTCTTCGAATTATCAGTTTGGTTTGGCCTACTAGATTGATCTTTCTTGTAACGGGAGAAGTGCTGAGCTTTGGGTTCAATCATGCGGTGCTCGATCCCAGTGACAGAAAGGGAAACCACACGTATTGTATTGTTGCCATCGAGGATAAAAAGATGGGGTTTATATCATATTGCTTGAGTTTATCCCTCTACATCATGTCATCTTTCCTAATGCGTTACTCTGTTCTTATGAACTTAATACTCTAGATGCATGCTGGATAGCGGTCGATGTGTGGAGTACTACTAGTAGATCCAGGCAGGAGTCGGTCTATTTGTCGCGGACGTGATGCCTATATACATGATCATGCCTAGATATTCTCATAACTATGTTCAATTCTATCAATTTCTCGACAGTAATTTGTTCACCCACCATAATACTTATGCTATCTTGAGAGAAGTCACTAGTGAAACCTATGGTCCCGGGTCTATTCTCCATCATATAAGTTTCCAATCTATTTTTACTTTGTGTTCTTTACTTTTAGTCTTTATCATAAAAACACCAAAAATATTATCTTATCATCTCTATCAGATCTCACTTTTGCAAGTGGCCGTGAAGGGATTGACAACCCCTTTATCGTGTTGGTTGCAAGGTTCTTATTTGTTTGTGTAGGTACGAGGGACTTGAGCATGGTATCTGAGGGAGTCCTGGATTAGGGGGTCCTCGGACGGCCGGACTATATACTTTGGCCGGACTGTTGGACTATGAAGATACAAGATTGAAGACTTCGTCCCGTGTCCGGATGGGACTCCCCTTTGCGTGGAAGGCAAGCTTGGCAATTCGGATATGTAGATCTCCTCCCTTATAACCGACTCTGTGTAACCCTAGCCCCTTCTAGTGTCTATATAAACCGGAGGGTTTAGTCTGTAGGACAACAACAATCATAATCATAGGCTAGCTTCTAGGGTTTAGCCTCTACGATATCGTGGTAGATCAACTCTTGTAATACTCATATCATCAAGATCAATCAAGAAGGAAGTAGAGTATTACCTCCATCGAGAGGGCCCGAACCTGGGTAAAACATTGTGTCCCCCTCCTCCTGTTACCATCCGCCTTAGACGCACAGTTCGGGACCCCGTACCCGAGATTCGCTGGTTTTGACACCGACATTGGTGCTTTCATTGAGAGTTCCACTGTGCCGTCACGGTAAGGCTTGATGGCTCGCCTTGTTGTCAAGGACAACATCACCTCTGGGGGAGCTCTGGCTGTAGGCCAAACTCTCCGACTAGGCGGCTTCGTCATGACCGCCCGTTCGGCCGTCGCGCCGACGATGACTTCTCGGGTCATCAAAAACAGCCTCCATGTCGGCTCGGGATTCACTGAGCAGATGGATCCAATGGAGCTCTCTTCCTTGAACGAGCTCTTGGATCGCATCGCCACCCTGGGAGTCGCTACGGACTATGATCGGATCGGGCTTAAACCCGACCAAAGGGAGATTAACTCTCTGCCGGTCACCCATCAGATGGTGGTGGTGGAGGAGCAATGCAGTGATTCTTCCTCTATTTTGAGGACAAACTATGTCTAGATTCCCGAGCTCTCTGAGCCGGATACCCATCTATGGGAGGACATGGCCCAAGCTTCGAACCTAGAATCGGATAGCGGGCCAGAAAAATTGGGCAACATCCCGGAGCCCGAACTGCCAAGCTCGGAAACTCCTCTGCCCCTGGGTTTCAGATCGGGTCAGGGTTTGGACCTAAATCTACCCACCCACCCTGACATAAGTGACCTTTCCCACATTAGACAAGAGCCCCAAGAGACAGTACATCACTATTGGGCTAGATTCCTCCTTGTAATGAGCAAGGTCAAGGACTGTCGCGAGGAATACGCAATTTCATTCTTTTGCAAAAATTGCATGGACAAGGGAATCCTCAACGCCGTAAGTCACCGTGACATAGCACACTTCGCTGACTTGGCGGCCATAGTACAGAAGTACTGTGCGATGGAAAGCGCATGGAAAACCCAAACAAAATTCTAGGATCCTCCGGCTCTCACTAAACCCCCCATCCGAACTAAAAGGGTGTACTCTTGTAAGTCACCTGATCCAATTACAAAGAAACCAAAGTCCACTACAGGGCGTGGAACTGTATTGGAGGGATGGCTCAATGGGCCATGCAAAATTCACAAAGCAAATGGATACCATGCCAACACACAGCCTTAGAGCATGTTGGATACTCCGGCAGGTGGCCAAGAGTGGCGAGGATCTCCTCATCAACAATACAACAGAGCACCATCCCGTGAAAAATAACAATACAATATTGACAGTCTTCGAGACCTTTACCTCAAATAATAGGCGCAAGCGAGCACTCCGCAGCCTTGCCGAAGTCTGCCACGTTGCAGCAATAAATCCATGGAATGACACGGCCATAACCTTCAATGCCAGTGACGAACCTCAATTCCGAACAGCCCGAGCACCAGCCGCTTTGCTCCTAAGTCCAATTGTGGATGGCTTCCGGCTTACTAAAGTGCTCATGGATGGTGGCAGCGGATTAAACCTTATCTACGAGGAAACTCTTAGCAAAATGGAAATGGACAAGAGCCGCATTGAGCAAAGCAGCACGACCTTCAGAGGAATCATCCCTAGTCGGAAGGCACGATGTGCGGGAAAAATCACACTCGATGTGGTATTCGGCACGCGAAGAATTATAGGTCCGAAGAAATCACATTCCAAGTGGCCCCATTCAGTAGCGGATACCACGTCCTTTTAGGGCGGGAGGTATTCACGATCTTCCAAGCTATACCCCATTACGGGTACATGAAGCTCAAAATGCCCGGGCCCAATGGAATCATCACTCTAGCTAGTGATCCGGACATAGCACTCCGCGCCGAAAATAAAACCGCCGCACTAGCCCTCGAGGCGTTATCCGAAGCCCTTGCGGCCGAAGAACTAACTGCGCTGCGCTCCACAGTGGACAGGGACGACGTGATACTCGACAAAAGACCCAAGTCCACCTCTTTTAAACCAGCGGACGAAATAGTCAAATTCCAGGTCCACCCAACGGACCCTACAAAAACAGCATCCATCGGGACACAACTGAACCCCACAATAGACGTTGCACTGCGGGAGTTCTTGCGCGAGAATTGGGACATCTTCGCCTGGCATCCTTCGGACATGCCAGGAATCCCACGCAGGCTGGCCGAGCATAGCCTTAACATTCTAAAGGGGTTCAAGCCGGTCAAGCAGACTCTTTGGTGCTTCTCTGAGCCTAAGCGACAAGCCATGGGAGAAGAGCTGGCCAAGCTACTCGAGGCCGGATTCATTAGAGAAATAAAACATCCGGACTGGCTAGCAAACCTGGTGATGGTACCAAAGAAGGACAAATCCTGGCGCCTATGTGTCGATTTCAAGGACCTTAACAAGGCTTGCCCCGAACACCCTGACGTAATCGGAGGCCCTACCATCGAAATAACACCTTCGACCCACGTGATTATGGCTGTCATCGCCCCATGGACATAACCCTTCTTGGCTTACCTAGCTAGGCAAGAACTCCCTGATGACCCAAACGAGGCACGTTGCATTGTGCGGCGGTCTAAAGCCTACAAGGTCCACGAGGGAGAGCTTTATAAGAAAAGCGCTACCGGAGTACTTCAAAGGTACATCTCCGAAGAGGAAGGACGGCAACTTGTGGCAGAAATTCATGCTGGACTTGGCGGCCACCACGCTGCAGCTCGGGCCCTTGTAAGCAAGGCCTTTCGTACATGTTTTTATTGGCCGACGGCCCGAGGAAATGCATAGGACCTCGTTCAACGTTGCGTCGGTTGCCAGCTTTTTGCAAACCAAAGCCATATGCCACCTACTGCTCTCCAAACAATCCCCATTACTTGGCCCTTTGCGGTCTGGGGGCTTGATATGGTCGGACCCCTTAAAGGGGGAAGCCATAAGAAAAAATACCTATTGGTCATGGTGGATAAATTCACCAAATTGATAGAAGCCAAACCAGTTAAAACGGCCGAGTCCGGACCAGTGATAGACTTCATATCCGGGGTTGTACACCGTTATGGTGTCCCCCACAGCATCATCACCGATAACGGCTCGAACTTCACAGCTGACGAGGTAAAAACTTGGTGTGGCAACATGGGCATTAAGTTCGATTATGCCTTCGTCTATCACCCCCAAACAAACGGTCAAGTCGAACGAGCAAATGGTCTTATTATGAGCGGCATTAAACCCAGACTAGTGTGATCCTTGAAGGAATCAGATACGCACTGGGTTGAGGAGCTCGACTCCGTACTATGGGGGCTGCGGACCACGCCGAATCGCACTACCGGATACACACCATTTTTTTATGGTGTACGGCGTAGAGGCGGTACTGACCTGCGACATCATTCATGACTCACCTCGAGTGCGCATGTACGAAGAGAAAGAAGCCGAGCTTGATCGGCAGGACAGTTTGGACGCCCTGGAGGAGGAGCGTGACGTGGCAAAAGCCCGCTCCACATCCTATTAGCAACAGGCTCCGCGGTATCAAAGCAGAGAAGTACGGGCCAAAACTTATAACATTGGCGAACTCGTTCTACGCCTACCGGAGAAGAAAAAGGACAAGCTCAAGCCCAAATGGGAAGGTCCCTTCGTTATTGACAAAGTTCTGACCGGTGGAGCGTATCGTCTGCGGGATGCATCGGACAATCGACTCGAGCCAAACCCATGGAACGCAGCCAGACCCCGAAGGTTCTACGCCTAGTGCCGGACTCTGTGTTCGTCTCCTTACCTCCGTCAATTTTTTATGTATATCCGTTATCTGTCTTTTCTTTCTTTCTTTCTTCCCTTTTTCTTCACGGCCTTAAAAGGTTAAAATGTGTCTTGACTACACAATCTTGACGCGCTAGGCGTGCTCATTATACCTGGGGGCTTCTTATACAGAAGCTTAATATAACTATGTTCCGGGCTCTATGCCCCCCGCACATGTGTTACTTTTCCACATGTACCTTTTCTTCGCCATTATATGCATCAATATGACTTAAGTTTTGGCCAAGTTGGGTTGCCTGGCTCTTGTGTTTTTGCCCTACGTTTCCCGTTAATTCGGCTAGGGCATAAGGGGAGCACCTCTGTGATTGTTACTGCTGGGTCAGCCGGATGTGCACTACAGACTGGGCGAAGCCGAAAGCTAGCGTTCTTAAGGGAATATTCGGTCGGTGAACAAAAGATGACTTTTACTTATTTCAATAAATGCCCCCAGATGTTTTATCCTGCGTCTCTTTTCACAGTTCTGACATGCACATTAATGCAAGCGTACCCAGGGAAAGGGACCCTTAACGGAACTATTCTCCCTGGAAGATGTTTCTTACTATCCATGTAATATAACATAGCTAGTTGGGTACTTGTCTGTTCAAGCACTTATGACCCCTACGCCTGGTTTCCATGCATACCCCGGTTTTACATAATCGGCGGGTATTCGGATACACTTCGGACTGTCGGGTGCGAAGGTCGAAAAAGGTCCGCCATGACAAATGATTTACAATCTGGCTAGGGACAATATATGTCACTTGAAGTACACAGTCACTTAGACTGACTAAATTCTTCTTCTATACCATCCAACAGGATGTCTAGCCTACAATCCTGTTGGGAATACTTTGCGGCCACCTGGTCATACACCAAATTGACGGGTATCTCTTTCCCATCAGACCCCACAGGTCTGACCTTGGCCATGTGGTTCGGGTCAGCCTTGGTATATCGAGTCTTCACCATGGCCCAGGCTTCCCTTGCACCTTGTCGGCAGGCAGATATCTTTCATAATCGGAAGTGCCGCTGCGCTCCCTTGAGCATCTCTACAAGCTCTCCCATGCCTCCTGGCAGGGAGGCGGAGGGCCACAAGGCTTGGGCAATGCCCTGCATCACCTGCTGAACTTGTTCGTGCAGTTGTGAGAGCTCTGGCAGAAGATCACCTGCAGACCCGGGCATCTCCTCTGCGGGACGACCCGTCAGCATACCTACAGATATAACTCTGTTAGCCGGTTTCTTTGCCGAACTCTATAAAAGTTCATTCAAGCACTTACTAAAAATATCACGTCGAAGCCTCTTATTCTCCTTTACAGAATTAGCAAGCTGGGCCCGAACATCTTTCAGTTCAACACTCAGCCGGGTATTGGCATCTTGGAGATCGTTTTTCTCCCACCTAACCTGCATAAGCACGCGCTCGCCAGCCTTTAACTATCGTTGAGCATGTTGCTCGTCCCCTCGCACGACCTCTGGATTCACTCCGGGATCATCTGTAGAATCTATTGTTAGATTTTCATGCATGCCGGATACTAACTGGTATATGTCGTTCTTTTCGATAGGAACAGGTGTTACCAGATGGGGCCTTCTTGGACTCCTTCATTGTGGCAACTGCAGCCCATAGCTGGGCTTTGCACTCCTCCAGCTCTTGAGACAACTGGGTATTCTTCTCCGTAAGAACCTACGCAAATAATGATCCTTAAATCCGTTGTACCAACTATTTCAAGTCTCAGGGGCTACTGATATACATAATTATCAAATTTTCTTACCTGTATATCCTTTACGTACTGGTCCATGGCTCTAGCAAGACCATTTTGAGCAGCTCGGATGTACGCGTCCCCTGAGTTGAAGGCATCGAACGCCTCTTCAAAGAAACCAGGGCCGCAAAGTACGGCCCGGCGACGCCTGTGATTCATGGCACTCTCCACTTCGGAATTCGTAGCGGACAGCCTATCTGCATCCTCTGTAGGAGGAACATCCGACGTTGTCCCCATGTTAGCACCTGCCTCTAAGTCCGACTCTGGAGCCCGGCTAGTGGAGGCGTGGCCGGCAGGCTCTTCGGATACGGTCCGGCGAGCGTTGTTCCTGCCAGGAACCATGGACGTTATTATATTTTAAAGACGACAACCGCGAAGCAGGGTTCTTTTTCATACCTCTGCGACGGTGTCTTAGTCCTGACCGCCTTCCTTTTAAGTCTACCCGGTTTCGGTGCCCCTTGTTGGTGAAAGGACATGCGGTGCCCCCATGTGTGGTTTTGGTAATTGATGACATTCTCTATGGACTAATGGTTGCCTTGAGTTATATTTGAAGGATTTGTCCATAGGCATTTCTTGAAGTCCATGTGTTGGTTTCAAGGAGTTTATGTGTTGACCAAGGTGCTATTAAGGAATTATCCAAAGATTGGTCATGTGAGTGTTGAGCTTATTGCAAGCATGTCTTGAAGAAGAAGATTGTGTGATCATTCATGTTTACCTTCAAGACATCATCCAAACGAAGAGAGTTGGAAAGATTCAAGGTTGATCAAGACTAAGTCAAGAGTGAATCAAGTTGATCAACTCACAAAGCGTAGAAGATGTACCGAGAGGGATCAAGTGATCCCATGGTATGGTAAGCATTATCCATTGCACTTTGTGTACTAACCCATGGTCTATGTGAGAGTCTATTTGGGGTTAGGTACGTGTCCATGCGCTTGCGTCAAGAGGAAGATATCATACAACCCATGGAAAGGATGACATCAAGTGGTGATCATCATCAAGATTGCCGTGTGCAAGTTCAAGTGGAGCATCATGAAGAGATCAAGTGCTTGAAGCTTGCCATCCATTGTGGTGTCAATGGACTTGTGAAGATGTGTCAAGAGTGGCTCACCCATAGTGGAGTATGGGGGAGCAGTCATCTAGTCTCCATCGACCCAACGCAATCAAGAAAGGTGGTCCATCTTGAGGAGGACAAGATCGTCATCATCTAGCTCAAGTGGATCATGTGCAAGGCAAAGGTTTGCCCTTGATAGGTTTTCTATTTTACCGGTCTCATGGTGGTAGTTGGGAAACCGGGTTATAGGATCGATAGCCGTACTATCAAGGGGGCTCTCAAGTGAGTAGCTTGATCGTATCGTTCGTTGAGAGCTCAAACCATTGCATCCTTGCATCATGTTTCTTGGTTCTTGTTTGGTTCTCTTTGTGAGTCTTAGAGCTTATGGTCATCTTTATGACAAGCTTGAGTTCATCGAAACGGAGTTTGCATCGTCTTCTATGATGTTTTCGTGTCGAAGGTTTTACCGGTCTTTTCCGAGGAAGGGTTCTCACCATTTTCTTTTGGGCATTTTCTCATTTGCTTATTATTGGTATTTCTCTCAAGATTGTGTTAGCCCTTGTCCTAGCTTTCCAACAAACTTGGTTTCGTCGAATTCGAGTCCGAATGCAGAAGTTATGGTAGTTTTGGTGTTACGAAAAGGCTGCGGCGGTACTACATGGGTAGGAGCGGAAGTAATTTTTACTACCGCCCTTGGGAGCGGTACTACCGCTCTTGGGAGCGGTACTACCGCTTGAGCAGTACTACATGGCTACTTCCGTGGCTACTTCCGCCGGGACCAAAAACTCACACAAGTCCAGCGGTGGTAGGCACGGATGTAATTTTTAGTACCGCTTCATAGCGGTAGTACCGCTACCCTTAGCGATAGTACCGCTACCCCTAGCAGTAGTACCGTGATGGCGAGCGGTACTACCGCTCGGTGCGGGCTGTGAGCATAACGGTTGGATTTTTCCCCACCTATAAAAGGGGGTCTTCTTCCCCATTGAACCTAATCCTTTTTAGCTCGTGTTCTTCCCCCATTGTTGACCTTCTTCGAGCTTGCTAACTCTCAATCCCTCCAATGATTCTTGCTAGTTCTTGAGGGAAAAGAGAGAGGAGATCTAGATCCACGTTTCCACCAATCACTTTCTCCTCTAAGTGAGGGGAACCCCTTGGATCTAGATCTTGGAGTCCTTCGTGTTCTTCGTTCGTTCTTCCTCTTATTTTCCTCCCTAGCATTAGTTGCTTTGGTGGGATTTGGGAGAGAAGGACTTGGGAACTCCGTGTGCCCTTGCTATTGCATTTGGTGCATCGGTTTGAGTTCTCCACGGTGATACGTGGAAGTGAATTTTAGAAGCTTATTACTCTTGGGTGTTTGGGCACCCTAGAGCTTGTTCGTCTTGGGTGCCTTGGCGCCCTAGACGGTTGGTGGTGTTCGGAGCTCAATCATTGTGGTGTAAAGCTCCGGGCAAGCGTCGGGGTCTCCAATTAAGTTGTGGAGATCGCTTGAGCAATTTGACGGTATCGGTGACCGCCCCAAGGGTTGCCAAAGTGTCACGGGTTCGGTGACCGCCCCAAGGGTTGCCATTTATGCAGGTTCGGTGACCGCCCCAAGGGTTGCCATTTATGCGGGTTCGGTGACCGCCTCAAGGGTCCCTTAGTGGAATCACGGCATCTTGCGGTGTCGAGGGCGTGAGGAGATTATGGTGGCCCTAGTGGCTTCTTGGGGAGCATTGTGCCTCCACACCGCTCCAAACGGAGATTAGCATCCGCAAGGGTGTGAACTTCGGGATACATCGTCGTCTCCGCGTGCCTCGGTTATCTCTTACCCGAGCTCTTTACTTATGCACTTCACCTTGTGATGGCCATATTGGTTCTTGTCATATATCTTGCTATCACCTAGTAGTTTATCTTGCTTAGCATAAGTTGTTGCTGCACATAGGTGAGCCTAGTTGTTGTAGGTTTTGTGCTTGACAAATTAACCTCTAGGTTTATTCCGCATTTGTTCAAGCCTAAACCGTAATTATTTTAAAGCGCCTATTTACCCCCCCCCCCTCTAGGCGACATCCACGATCTTTCAATTGGTATCAGAGCCTCGTCTCTCTTTGTTGGGCTTAACCGCCTAGAGAGTAAAGATGTCGACTAGGGGATTAGGATTCTCTGACACTCTTAGTTTCGATGGCACAAATTTTGATGTTTGGGTAATTCACATGCTTAATTTCTTTAGGTTCATGGACCCAAATTTGGAGCGAATTGTAGATATGGGTTTTTCTCCTCCAAAGGATCCCCAAAGATTATGTTTAGAGGAAGAGAAAAACTCTTATCTCAAAGCTCAAGCTTCTAATGTGCTTTTCGATGCTTTGAGCAATGTAGTTATATTTCAACTCATGCCGTTCCAGGATGCTCATGAGTTGTGGACGAAGCTTCAAGATAAATATGGTGTGTCCAAGATTTGTAGGGATGATTGTTCTCCCTCCACCTCCGCCATATAGTCTTCTCAACTTCTTCTACTTCACCTACATGTGGTTTGCCACAAGGTAATGATATGGTGAGTAGTGTCGGTCATTGCAATGATGATAGTGTGCTTTTTGTGGATGATTCTTCATCACTATATTATTGCAATGCTCCGTCTTTGGGCCTTAGCACTTCGAGCACTCCAAATGTTTCACTTGCTTGTGTTAATAGTCCTTGCATATCATGTAGAAATTGCTTGACTAAATCTCATGATGATATGCTTGCTATATCTTGTTGCCATGATAAAAATGCATGTATTTCCTCGAGTTGTTGTGCTAACAATGTAGATGAAACACAACACTCCATGGAACAAGATGTGGTCTTGAATGGTGCTTCAAAGGATCCTATATCATCATCTACTGCATTTTGCCTTTTGGCCAAGGCTTCAAAGGTATCTCCCACTTTGAATCCCAATATATCTTTTGATGATATTGATGATGGCAAGAGTGATGATGATGTTGATTATGATGAAGAGAGTGATGATGTTGCCTCCTTAAAAATTAAGGGGAAATGATTTTAAAGCTCTTCTTAAGAATAAAATTGCTCGTTCCAACTTCATGGAAATCATGTCTATTGCTATTGAGGGCAAGAAATATATTAATGAGTTGGAATCTCGTCTTGAGGAGCATGAGGTCACCATTGATCAAATGGAAGGTCATGAGCGTGATTACGCTAATGAGATTGCGGACCTCTCTCAAGCTCTTGAAATTGAACAAACCACCAAGGAATCTCTTGAGGAGACTTTTGCTCTAGAATTATCTAGAGTGAGGGAATCTCGTGATAGAGCTCTTGACGTGGCCAATGATTTTGAAACTAAAAATGAGGAGCTTGAAGTTGTGCATGCTAAACTCCTTGAGGAC
This sequence comes from Aegilops bicornis, assembly GCA_021605145.1. Classification (NCBI taxonomy): domain Eukaryota; kingdom Viridiplantae; phylum Streptophyta; class Magnoliopsida; order Poales; family Poaceae; genus Aegilops; species Aegilops bicornis. The sequence continues at coordinate 580,630,108 of CM038670.1, forward strand.
TTTGAGCACCTCGAAAATGGCTCAAGGGTCATTAAGAGTGAGCTCATCAAACTCACCGAGTCTCATGCTCAACTTAAAGCTTCATATTCAAAAGAGCTTGCCAAGTTGTCTTCTCCTCTTGTTGATAATGATGATGCTTGTGCTACTAACTCTATCTCTTGTGAAGCATCCATATTGAAGGAGAATGTTGAGCTAAGGGCTCAACTTGAGTTGCTATCTAGCAATTATGGGATGTTGGAAGAAAATGATGTAAGGCTCACAAGCTCTCATGATGATCTTCTAGTATCCCATAATGTGCTAAAGATAGCTCATGAGGCCATGCTTGCTAAGGTAACATCTAGTGAGCCTCATGTGGATACTAGCACTACTTCTAGTCAAAATGCTATATTGATATGTGCTAGTCCTTGTAATTCATCTACTCACAATGTTGGTACATCTTGTGATGAATTGCTTTCCTTGCCTTGTTTCTCCAATGATGAAGCTTATACTTCCTCTAGTACTTGTGTTGAGACTAACCATGTAGAGGAAATCAAAGAACTCAAGGCCCAAGTAACTTCCTTGAAGAAAGACATGGAAAAGTGTCATGAAGGGAAATCCACACTCAACAATATCTTGAGTGTGCAAAAATCCCCCAATGACAAAATTGGACTTGGATTCAACTCCAACAAGAAGAAGAAGTCCAAGATGAACAAGAAGAAGGGCCAAGAACACGTCAAGAATTCGGCCAAGATTATTTGCTTCAAGTGCAAAATTGAAGGTCATCATGTTAGATCTTGCCCATTGAAGAAGAAGGCCGTTAGTGACAAGCAACAAGGGAAGCGGCTACAAGTGCATTCTCATGCTCAACCTCAAGTTGAAGAAAGGCCTCTTCCCAAGAAGACTCAAGCTAATGCTTCTCAAGTTGAGAAATCAAGTGAGAAGAAAGTGAAGAGTAGACGTTGCTACATATGTCGTGAGAAAGGTCACCTCGCTTCTTCATGCACTAGTGGTAACTTATCCAACCCAATTATTATTGATGATGTATATTCTCTTGGGAAGGATAAGGTTGGCAATGTGGTTGCCAAGTTTGTTGGTACTCAAAGCGGTTTGAAGCAAAGAACCATTTGGGTAGCCAAGCATATTGTGACTAACCTCTTAGGACCCAACTTGGTTGGGGACCAACTAGCTCAAACTTGATCAATAGGTGTTGTTGGAGGTCATTGGAGATTTGGCTACATTATGAAGAATAGAGGGGACTTCATCATTCTTATTGTCTCAAGCCAAGTCAATTGGGTTATCAAGTTTCTTCTTATATCCAATGTGCCTCCTTAAGGTAACTTGTACTTAAATTGTTTACATTGAAAGTTACTTGCCCCTTTGCATGTTTTGGTTTTGTTCCTTACATGTGTTTGTATGTGTTGTGTCTCCAAATTGCTTATCTTGAGTAATCAAGTTTATGTATGTTGGTTTGCACTTCATGTACATGTGTGTCGTTCATTGAGCCTTTATGCATCTTGTTTGTATCTCAGTTCGCTCTTGTGAGAGATTAATGAAATATCTCATTATGGGGGAGTGATGTGCTTTGTACACCTCACAATCCTATAAATGTGTGTACATGAGTAATACCATCTAGTATTGATATTTCAAGATTATCTAGTCTCTAGGTGGTATATCTCTCATGAGAAATTCAAATTCTAAATTTTCCATTAATTATCTCTTGTTGGATCCTTTTAATTACCTCTTGTCTATCTTTAATTGGTATCACATTATGGGGGAGTAATATGCTATGTGTGTATTACTAGCCTAGAAAATGTGTACATTTGAGATATTGTCACCTATAATTGATATTGTAAATTATCTTGTTCCTAGGTGGCATGATAGCTCTACAAGTTGCAATTTGCTTGTGTTTGGTGTGAAGATGTTGTCGGTTATCCTTGTTATCTACCACCAGGAATTATTTCCAAATACTTCTTGTCTTTTGACAATTGGTACTCACTTTTGTGTGGTAGAATTTATTGATCTTTTTTCTTTGGCTTTTTTTTGCCTTTTCTCTTGCCAAGGTTTGTGTCAACTCCCATTGCCTTCCGTGCCACTTGAGGATCTTGTTGTATTCTTGATCTTGTCTAGTGTTTTCCTTGATATAGTGAACGTGGTGATCCTACCTTGTACATTTGTATTCAAATGAAAATTCTCTATAATGCACAACTCGTGGGGGAGCTATCCTATTCTCTATAAAATACTCATCTTGTGATCCTTATCAAGTGTGTGTTTGTGGAAGGCAAGCCGTTTCTTTTTGGTACTTTGTGCCATCATGAAACTTTGTAGAGGGCTTGGTTTGTTTGAAACCATTCTCTCTTTTGGGAGTTTGACATCCTTCTTTTTGAGTATCATTGGATATCTCATTCCTTGATGTATCTTTTGGGATATCCTCCAAGTGATGATTTATTCATTTGGTATATTTTCTTCGCTTGGTATTTCTTTGTCTTTTGGTCTCGGTTCTTGAAAGTCTTGAGCATGCATATTTACTTCTTGTAGTTTCTTTGGCATGCTTTCTTTCTTTGACCCAATTTATAGGGGAAACTCCACCAAGTATCAAATTGGATGAGATGTGCATGAAATTCATTTTCATATATACATATGCACATATTTATGTGGAGTTTGTCCTATGCATTGGTGTTTCTAACTCTTTGGTCCCAATGAGTTTGGGTACCATTTTGTTCGTGTTGTTCTAGGAAAAATTGGAGATGCATTGGATGCTCGGCTCACTCACAAGGAAGGTGGTGTCACCATGTGCTTATTGGAGTCAAGCTAGGATACTCAATGAACTACTATCTATTACCTTCAGTTGGTTTCTTCTGCATCCTTCCAATGATATCTCGGTAACAAGTATCTATTCATGCATTCTTTTCTTGCATTCAACCTTGTGTAGGTTGCATCTTGGCATGATATTCATTCCATCGTGTGATACTTGTTTCCTTTCTCAAAGCATCTCAACGATGATCTCATGTTGCTAGTTGTGATGTCTTTGATGGTTGTGTGGTAGGAATTCATTTATATACAATAAGACCATATCTAGCCATGTGCTATTCTTCCAAGCAAATATCTTATTGGTATATCTATGACTTCCTTTTGGATATCTTGTTCCTTCATGTTGTAGCTATTTTGGGTGTACATCCTTCTTTGTAGATATATATCATCATGATTTCATCTACCTGGAACCTTATACACTTGAGAGAAACTACATGTCTAGATGATATCCTTTCTTTCACGTCCACCTTGTCTTCCTTATGTTATTTCTTTGGTGGCTCTGTGAAAGCTTTTGCCTTGAGTGCGTGTCTTATCTCATTGCATCTTGATGCACTCTTGTGTGGTGAAGATTATTTTCCTCGTGCTTATCTCTACGAGGCTTTTGCCATCTTAATGTGTATCTCTCGTCTTGATGAGGCTTTCATCTTCTATCTTCACCATGGGTTGTGGCAAGCTTTGTTGTTATCTTTTTAGTGAGCTTGTGAACCCATTTGCTAGTGGGTGTGTGTGAGAATGATAGGCCTTGCATCGTGTGCCTCATTCTTTCAAGACTTTATTGATGCTTAATGCTCATACGTACATTAGTCTTCTCAAGTGCATTGCCTTGAATCACACACATCATTTTGGTTGAGACCATTCTTAAGTTGCCTCTTTTACAATGTTGCTCAACCATGTGCTTGTTGCAAGCGCTAGGCTTAGTTTCCTATGTGCTCACTTGCACTTGTTGTTAGTTTCTATTGATTTTGGGGGAGCTATGATCCTATTTTGTGCACTTTGTATCCTAATACAAAAATTCTTGATGTGCACAAATCATGGGGAGCTTCTCTAGTTTCTTTAGAACAATCCTCTGCTCATATCATAATATCTTTTTCATGTGGCTCGTAGGATCTTCGGTCTAGTTGGTTCAGTTGATATCTTTTGATAGCTTGCTTCAATTGGTATCTTTTGATTGCCTGATTGCTTGTTTCTATCTTTGTTATGTCTTTGTGGCATATCATTCTTTTGCAATCTTGGTGCCTCAATATAGTTTGTCTTCCTCCAAGTATTACCTTTGGATATGTGTATGGCATTCCACTCTCTTGTTGAGAAATACACAACTTTTGGAGGAACACCTTTTATATTGGTCTTCTTAGCTTTTAGCCCATTTTGGCAATCGATGCCAATGGGGAGAAGTTTCAGAGAGTTTTGTGGAGAAGTCTTCAGAGTTTTCTCCTTGCTTTGGTTTTGTTCCTAAGCATTTGCATCTCATACGCATGCATTATTGGTTGTTGCATTGCATGGTGATGCATAATTCCTTATATAAACTCTCTTGAAAGTGATTGTCATCAATTACCAAAATAGGGGAGATTGAAAGGACATGCGGTTCCCCCATGTGTGGTTTTGGTAATTGATGACATTCTCTATGGACTAATGGTTGCCTTGAGTTATATTTGAAGGATTTGTCCATAGGCATTTCTTGAAGTCCATGTGTTGGTTTCAAGGAGTTTATGTGTTGACCAAGGTGCTATTAAGGAATTATCCAAAGATTGGTCATGTGAGTGTTGATCTTATTGCAAGCATGTCTTGAAGAAGAATATTGTGTGATCATTCATGTTTACCTTCAAGACATCATCCAAACAAAGAGAGTTGGAAAGATTCAAGGTTGATCAAGACTAAGTCAAGAGTGAATCAAGTTGATCAACTCACAAAGCGTAGAAGATGTACCGAGAGGGATCAAGTGATCCCATGGTATGGTAAACATTATCCATTGCACTTTGTGTACTAACCCATGGTCTATGTGAGAGTCTATGTGGGGTTAGATGCGTGTCCATGGGCTTGCGTCAAGAGGAAGATATCATACAACCCATGGAAAGGATGACATCAAGTGGTGATGGTCATCAAGATTGCCGTGTGCAAGTTCAAGTGGAGCATCACGAAGAGATCAAGTGCTTGAAGCTTGCCATCCATTGTGGTGTCAATGGACTTGTGAAGATGTGCCGAAGAGTGGCTCACCCATAGTGGAGTATGGGGGAGCAGTCATCTAGTCTCCATCGACCCAACGCAATCAAGAAAGGTGGTCCATCTTGAGGAGGACAAGATCGTCATCATCTAGCTCAAGTGGATCATGTGCAAGGCAAAGGTTTGCCCTTGATAGGTTTTCTATTTTACCGGTCTCATGGTGGTAGTTGGGAAACCGGGTTATAGGATCGATAGCCGTACTATCAAGGGGGGCTCTCAAGTGAGTAGCTTGATCGTATCGTTCGTCGAGAGCTCAAACCATTGCATCCTTGCATCATGTTTCTTGGTTCTTGTTTGGTTCTCTTTGTGAGTCTTAGAGCTTATGGTCATCTTTATGACAAGCTTGAGTTCATCGAAACGGAGTTTGCATGCGTCTTCTATGATGTTTTCGGTGTCGGAGGTTTTACCGGTCTTTTCCGAGGAAGGGTTCTCACCATTTTATTTTGGGCCTTTTCTCATTTGCTTATTATTGGTATTTCTCTCAAGATTGTGTTAGCACTTGTCCCTATCTTTCCAACAAACTTGGTTTCGTCGAATTCGGAGTCCGAATGCAGAAGTTATGGTAGTTTTGGTGTTCTGAAAAGGCTGCGGCCAGATCTTGCCATGGGTAGGAGCGGAAGTAATTTTTTACTACTGCCCTTGGGAGCGGTACTATCGCTCTTGGGAGCGGTACTACCGCTTGGAGCAGTACTACCACGACTACTTCCGTGGCTACTTCCGCTCGGGACCAAAAACTCGTCACAAGTCCAGCGGTGGTAGGCACGGATGTAAGTTTTAGTACCGCTTCATAAGCGGTAGTACCGCTACCCCTAGCAGTAGTGATGGCGAAGCGGTACTACCGCTTCGATGCGGGCTGTGAGCATAACGGTTGGATTTTTCCCCACCTATAAAAGGGGTCTTCTTCCCCATTGAACCTAATCCTTTTAGCTCATGTTCTTCCCCATTGTTGACCTTCTTCGAGCTTGCTAACTCTCAATCCCTCCAATGATTCTTGCTAGTTCTTGAGGGAAAAGAGAGGAGATCTAGATCCACGTTTCCACCAATCACTTTCTCCTCTAAGTGAGGGGAACCCCTTGGATCTAGATCTTGGAGTCCTTCGTGTTCTTCTTTTCGTTCTTCCTCTTATTTTCCTCCCTAGCATTAGTTGCTTTGGTGGGATTTGGGAGAGAAGGACTTGGGCACTCCGTGTGCCCTTGCCATTGCATTTGGTGCATCGGTTTGAGTTCTCCACGGTGATACGTGGAAGTGAATTTTAGAAGCTTATTACTCTTGGGTGTTTGGGCACCCTAGAGCTTGTTCCTCTTGGGTGCCTTGGCGCCCTAGGCAGTTGGTGGTGTTCGAGCTCAATCATTGTGGTGTAAAGCTCCGGCAAGCGCCGAGGTCTCCAATTAGGTTGTGGAGATCGCGGAGCAATTTGACGGGTATCGGTGACCGCCCCAAGGGTTGCCAAAGTGTACGGGTTCGGTGACCGCCCCCAAGGGTTGCCATTTGTACGGGTTCGGTGACCGCCCTCAAGGGTCCCTTAGTGGAATCACGACATCTTGCATTGTGCGAGGGCGTGAGGAGATTACGGTGGCCCTAGTGGCTTCTTGGGGAGCATTGTGCCTCCACACCACTCCAAACGGAGATTAGCATCCGCAAGGGTGTGAACTTCGGGATACATCGTGCCTCCGCGTGCCTCGGTTATCTCTTACCCGAGCTCTTTACTTATGCACTTTACCTTGTGATAGCCATATTGGTTCTTGTCATATATCTTGCTATCACCTAGTAGTTTATCTTGCTTAGCATAAGTTGTTGGTGCACATAGGTGAGCCTAGTTGTTGTAGGTTTTGTGCTTGACAAATTAACCGCTAGGTTTATTCCGCATTTGTTCAAGCCTAAACCGTAATTATTTTAAAGCGCCTATTCACCCCCCCTCTAGGCGACATCCACGATCTTTCAGTTGGTGAGTCACTGCGGGTTCGACATGGCGTCCCGAGGGCCTTCCCTGTAAGACACCATATGTGTGTGGTGGGTGAAGTGCAAAAAAGGGATCCTTCTCGGAAGTTGGGACCACGGTTTTACTTACGTGCGATGCAGGGAGCAGCCCAAGATAGTCGGCTATGATGGCCACCAAGGCACCATCGCAGCTTAGCTGATAGAACGTCCTATCGATGAGCTCCACAAATGTGTCCGGATCTTCTTCAAGTCCGGGGTCGAAGGCCCGGTCAGGGGCCTCTGGCTATGGAGACGGGTTGTAGACCTCCCTCACAGCTTTTCGCAGTTCCTGCTATGAAATAGCAAGGTAAATATTTATGACGAAGAATGCGGGAAGGTCCGGAGTAAAAAGTAGCAGCTCACCCAGTTTGGGGGGTTGTACACGGAGAATCCATCCCGTGGCTTAATGCGGATGAACTCCTCTTCCTCTCCTTTATATAAATCGGATAGTATTTTCGATAGAGCAGCGATGGAGTCCAGTCCTTTACGACCGCAACGGGTGGCATCGTCTTCTCCATTGAAGTGCCACATGGGTTGTCCCCGATATTGAAGTGGCTGCACCCCCCGCATTATACATATTGATATAACCTCGATTATTGTAAGTTCTGATTTGGCCAACGTTTTTATCCGACCCATCAGGTAAAGGACCTCTCTATTATCTTCCTCCTGGGGGCTCCGGGGGCGCCAGCTGCGGCGTTTCTCCAAAGGGGTGTTATTGAACTCAGGAAGGCCCATCCGAATAGGGTCCGGAAGGGGGACGTCCTCCATATAAAACCACTCCGAAGGCTAGTCTTCGAATGTCTTCCTCGGAGTACCGGACAGATATCCGGTCCCGGCGATGCGCCATATTTCGGCTCCGCCCACTTGATATATTGACCCCTCCTGTGTACGGGGCACAAGGCAGAATAGCCTCTGCCATAGCTCGAAATGAGCTTCGCAGCCCAGAAACAGCTCGCAAAGGGCGACGTAGCCAGCGATGTGTAATATGGAGGCGGGAGTAAAATTATGCAGCTGGAGGTCAGAGAACTCTGTGAGCTCATGGAGGAACGGATGGATTGGAAATCCAAGTCCCCTTAATAAGTAAGGATAAGGCATACCCGCTCCCCCATGGATGGGTTGGGAAAGCTCTCCGCTTGCTCCCCGCCATTGTAAGTGGCTAGTCCGGCTCGGACGGGGACCATATACGTAGGAGGGAGAAACCCTTGGGTCTGTAACTCTACTAATTGGCTGTGGGGGACGGAACACTTCTTCCAATTGCCTAGCTTAGGGCTACGGGAGCGAGAGGAGGAGCTGCGATGGCCGGCCGTGATGGGATGGACTTTTCCGGGCGCGCTCCGATGGATACTCGATGTGGGAGGATGGTGTGATCTGGATCTGAGGATCCCCGACTCTTTAAATAGATGATTTACTCACATGGTTAGGGTGGCAAGTGTAAAAATGCCCCGACTTCTCGCATTCGCTCGACACATGGAGGATAGCCATTATTAGGCGCAGAAGCCAAGGAGTGCAACATTCATGGGAAGTCGGACACTACTCAACAGGTACTCAGAATTTGGAGAAGAACCCGCCTTGCAATGTCGAAGACAATTTGCGTGCCGGACTCATCGTCATTGAAGCCTGGTTCAGGGGCTACTGAGGGAGTCCTGGATTAGGGGGTCCTCGGACAGCCGAACTATATACTTTGGTCGGACTGTTGGACTATGAAGATACAAGATTGAAGACTTCGTCCCGTGTCCGGATGGGACTCTCCTTTGCGTGGAAGGCAAGCTTGGCAATTCAGATATGTAGATCTCCTCCCTTGTAACCGACTCTGTGTAACCCTAGCCCCTTCCGATGTCTATATAAACTGGAGGGTTTAGTCCGTAGGACAACAACAATCATAATCATAGGCTAGCTTCTAGGGTTTAGCCTCTACGATCTCATGGTAGATCAACTCTTGTAATACTCATATCATCAAGATCAATCAAGCAGGAAGTAGGGTATTACCTCCATCGAGAGGGCCCGAACCTGGGTAAACATTGTGTCCCCCGCCTCCTGTTACCATCCACCTTAGACACACAGTTCGGGACCCCCTTCCCGAGATCCGCCGGTTTTGACACCGACAGTATCCTACTGGATTGATACCCTGGTTCTCAAAAACTGAGGGAAATATTTATGCTACTTTACTGCATCACCCTTTCCTCTTCAAGGGAAAACCAACGCAGTGCTCAAGAGGTAGCACTTATATTGCAAGGGAACTGGCCACTAGAAGCGGAACTGCCCCAAGTATCTGGCCTACAAGGGAGCCGACGTCAACAAAGGTATATTTGACATACATGTTATTGATGTGTACCTTACCAACTCTCGTTGTAGTGCCTCGGTATTAGATACCGGTTCGGTTGCTCACATTTGCAACTCAAAGCAGGAACTACGGAATAGGCGGAGGCTGGCGAAGGACGAAGTGACCATGCGTGTGGGAAATGGTTCCAAGGTTGATGTGATCGCCGTCGGCACGCTCGCTCTTCGATTACCATCGGGATTAGTGATGAACCTGAATAATTTTTATTTAGTGCCTGCGTTGAGCATGAACATTATGGTCATGCACCCATTGTGAGGGGTTTATACTTATTGAATCTCGATAGTGATGATACACATGTTCATAACATTGATGCCAAAAGATGTAGAGTTGATAAGGATAGTACCACTTTCTTATGGCACTGCCGCTTAGGTCATATTGGTGTAAAGCGCATGAAGAAACTCCATGCTGATTGATACATCTCCAACGTATCTATAATTTTTGATTGTTCCATGCTATTATATTACCCCTTTTGGATGTTTATGGGCTTTATTTTACACATTTATATCATTTTTGGGACTAACCTACTAACCGGAGGCCCAACCCATATTGTTGTTGTTTTTTTGCCTATTTCAGTATTTCAAAGAAAAGGAATATCAAACAGAGTCCAAACGGAATGAAACCTTCGGGAGCGTGATTTTTGGAACAAACGTGATCCGGAGAACCTGGAGTGCAAGTCAAGAAGCTTCCGAGGAAGCCACAAGATAGGAGGTCGCGTCCCCCCCCCCTATAGGGCACGCCCCCTGTCTCGTGGGCCCCTCGGGCAGCCACCGACGTACTTCTTCTTCCTATATATACCTACGTACCCCGAAAACATCCAGGGGCACCACGAAACACAATTTCCACCGCTGTAACCTTCTGTATCCGCGAGATCCCATCTTGGAGCCTTCGCCGGCACTCTGCCAGAGAGGGAATCAAGCACGGAGGCCTCCGACGAGTTGTGAGTAGTTTACCACAGACCTACGGGTCCATAGTTATTAGCTAGATGGCTTCTTCTCTCTTTCTGGATCTCAATACAATGTCCCCCCCCCCTCTCTTGTGGAGATCTATTCGATGTAATCTCTTTTTGCTGTGTGTTTGTCGAGATCCGATGAATTGTGGGCTTATGATCAAGTTTTTCTATGAATAATATTTGAATCTTCTCTGAATTCTTTTATGTATGATTGAGTTATCTTTGCAAGTCTCTTCGAATTATCAGTTTGGTTTGGCCTACTAGATTGATCTTTCTTGCCATGGGAGAAGTGCTTAGCTTTGGGTTCAATCTTGCGGTGTCCTTACCCAAAGGATGTAAAGGGTTGCAAGGCACGTATTGTATTGTTGCCATCGAGGATAACAAGATGGGGTTTATATCATATTGCATGAGTTTATCCCTCTACATCATGTCATCTTGCTTAATGCGTTACTTTGTTCTTATGAACTTAATACTCTAGATGCATGCTAGATAGCGGTTGATGTGTGGAGTAATAGTAGTAGATGCAGGTAGGAGTCGGCCTACTTGTTATGGACGTGATGCCTATATACATGATCATGCCTAGATAATCTCATAACTATGCGCTTTTCTATCAATTGCTCGACAGTAATTTGTTCACCCACCGTAATACTTATGCTATCTGGAGGGAAGCCACTAGTGAAACCTATGGCCCCCGATTCTATCTCTTAACATATTTGCTATCAATCTACTTTTATTTTGCATCTTTACCTTTTGCATCTATATTATAAAATACCAAAAATATATTTATCTTATCATACTATCTTTATTAGATCTCACTTTCCCAAGTGGCCGTGAAGGGATTGACAACCCCTTTATTGCGTTGGTTGCGAGTTCTCAGTTTGTTTGTGTAGGTGCGTGGGACTTTTGAGGAGCCTCCTACTGGATTGATACCTTGGTTCTCAAAACTGAGGGAAATACTGTGGCGACCGATTCTCAGGGTGTTAATCCCAGGAAAATGGTCCTTGTGCTTACCAGCCCCAGGATAACTGTTAGCTGATAAGGCACTAACTTGATACAGAAAATCCAAGCAAAAAAAATACAATATATTTAGAACAAGACCATTCCGGCCTGTGAGTACAACAAAAGGTTTCTAAAGGTTGCTGGCGGAAGCGGGTTATGAAAAATCCTCGTCTATGGGACTCCATTTCCCACAGGAACAGCTGACCAGGTTAACTCCTATCTTCGTGTGGCTGTTATCATCGTTGCTTAGGTTCTGGGACTGTCATCGCAACGCTCCTCTCCAAGCAAGGAAATCTGGCCAAGACAATAGCCAGGGACAAGCCAGTGAGTACTTTGAATGTACTCGCAAACATAATGAACACATGCATGATTTAATAATGATGTGCTGAAAATATATTATGCTCAATACGTTAGTCACATGAGATAAGTAAAACTCTGATGCGTGCAAGCGTGTTATTTGTGATTATACAATAATATGGTAGTATTAAAATCATGAAGTAAATAACATAAAGGACTTCAAAAGAAATGCCACAATCGGGCGTCTGAGCGACACCGCATAAAGGGCTTATAAATAAACAAGGACAATGCCGCAGTCGGGCGTCTAAGCGACACCGCATAAAGGGCTTTAAAAGAAATGCCACAGTCGGGCGTCTAAGCGACACCACATAAAGGGCTTTAAAAGAATTGCCACAGTCGGGCGTCTGAGCGACACCGCATAAAGGGCTTTAAAAGAAATGCCACGATCGAGCGTCTGGCGACACCACATAAAGGGCTTTAAAAGAAATGCCACGGTCAAGGCCCGAGCGACACCGCATAAAGGGCTTTAAAAGAAATGCCACAGTCGGGCGTCTGAGCGACACCGCATAAAGGGCTTATAAATAAACACAGTGAATATCCAGGTGGTAGAACCATCCCAGGGATATTCGATAATACCAATGAAATCACGGGTTGGTCAACAATAAGAATAAATATCATAATTTTCACAATCCACAAGTTGTGAAATTCAGTTCTGGTTTAACAGTTTCACAGTTTCACCTCCGAAGACCGACACTAAGACCGACACTTGACCCATCCCAGACTGTAATCCTTAACCATGGACACGGCTATTCGAATAGGTTTAATCTCTGCAGAGGGTGTACTCTTTATCCACGAGTAACGGATTCCTTTAGTCCATCGGGACTAATTCCGTCTATGGTCTTTTTGTTGAAAACACACCTAACTTGCACACACCAGCTTAACTCACATGTGTCTGGAATCACCCACGACACCTGTTAAGCAAAACTCTAAGTGGGGAGGCTACAACCTCGACGTAACATGGGATCACAAAATTTATACCGTGCGCAAACTGGGGAGCTACCCTCTTTTGGCTACAACCGAAACACACATGCTCCCGGACCCAGTGGCATGATTACCGGATGCCTCCAGTATCTTCCACCACGGCCTCTCTGTACGGTGTGTGCTAGGAAAGGGTTGACAACTTACTGAACCGTACCCTACTTGGTGTAGAGACAAGTGGTGGTACGAAACAAGTATGGGGGTTACTGGCACGAGACTCGATCTACGGTCGACTTAGGAGGTTGTAATATTTCCTGCACGATTAGCATAACGATGCATATATTACAAACAACAGATAGAAACACCACACGACATACCCCCTCATGTCATACCGGACACGACCGTCCCGACGGAGGATTAGGGGCAAGACCGTGTCTACCCAAGACAGAGGCCTTCCCGGCCTTCCTCCTGGTATGCATGAAAGGCATATGACGGCGGTTCATATCACAATCACATCAACTCCATTTGCATGAAATTCATTAACATGCACTCACGAAAGCGAGAACACATCTGCACATAAAATGACGTAGGCTCGTGGTCGGGAGGTGTTGTCCTTGTGCTAAGCAACACACACGAAATTTACACGGGGTTCAGAATGCTTGCCTTCAGGTCATGGGAAGGAAGGGTGCATCCAAAACATCTTGAAATCTTCAAAAATCCTATTTAAAAGAATGTATTTGAATTAACACACAAAATAAAAACAGCACAAAAAGTTGTTTTGAAATTTTTTCAAATAAATCTTAAAATAAACTAGACAATATTTGAGAGAGGTAGCAAAAAGAATCAATTCATTTGGAGTTGTATTTAAAAAGTTATCGACAGTCAAAGTTCTGGTCAAATCTGATTTTAAAATAAAACAGAAAAACAGAAAAACGGTCCGATTAGACACGTACACGTCGAAAGCGTAATCTGGAAGTACGCTTCCACTTACTCTGCGTGGACCGTGCATGGTCACTGACAGTGGGTCCTAGGTGGCCCACTAGTCAGGTTTGACTAGTCCGCCTCCCTTCTTCTTCCTCTGTCCCGAGCGGAGGCGGGACTGGACTCAGCGACTAACGCCGGCGAGCGGCTCCTCGCGGCCTCTGGAGGGCGGGATGGATCCGCTGGTCGAGGGAGATCCTACTGGTAGTCGCTGGGTCGGCGGGGACGGCGTGAGCTGCCGGCGGCGAGCTTCGCGGCGGAGGAAAGCTTCGGGGGCGAAGTGGTTTTGGGGCGGCGGTGGTTCCCAATCGAAATGGAGTAGGGGGATGTGATCACGGGAGGAAGAGACGGTTTCTGGTGAAGATATTGGAGAGGGGGGAAGCTCTGGTTGCACCGAACGGAGCCGGGAGGCGGCGGTGCCGAACTGGCCGGAGAGGTTGAAGATGACCTGCTCCCCTCCAATTGGTGGCGATGGGGGCGCTAGTGAGACGGCGTGAGGCTACCTGAGGGCTCGGAGACGCTCGGGGCTTCCTTATATAGCATGGCTAGGTCGGTCCAAGGCGGCCGGAGATAAGAACGACGGCGGACTGCCATGCTGTAGCTTGGGCGACGTGGCGGCGACGAGCGCTAGGGGACGAAGCTGTTGATGAGCACGCACTGCTCACAGGGGCAGGTGGCGAGCCGGGGTGTCTTTGGCGGCGCCGACCGCGGCAGAGGCGCGCTGCGGACGCCGGCGTGCCGCCAAGAGCTTGCTGGAAACGCTGCAGAGGCGGTCGGGTCCTTGGCGTGACGTATCGAGAGGCCAAGCGAGTGGCGCGGCTCTACGGAGTGGTGGCAAGCCAGGGGCGCGACCCGTCGGCTCGGGCGCGGCACATGCAATACGCTGTTTCTGCTCGCCAGAGCACGCACGGAAGGTGCTCGATGAAATGCCATGGCATGATACAGGGATTGGGTGAGGCGGCACTTAGCAGATCTAGGTTAGGGTTAGCAATGGAGTCAAGGGACATGGTGGATTGGTCAGGGCTCAAGTTCACCATGTAAGCTTGAAGCCATGTCAAACCTGGTTGTGCACACAGGGTGTTTGACAAAATGCCAAAGGCACCTAGGTAGTTCTTGGAGTGGCCAAATTCTCCAGATCAGTGTCTCTATGGATATAAGAGAGGGTGGTGAAGTTGGTTTGCAAAAAGGAGAAACTTGCAAGTGCAAGTTTTGCAAAACTCGATTCTGGGCAGAAAGTAAATGGCAATCGCTTTTATGAACAAGAAATCTTCCAAAGGGTCCACCCTTCTGGACTTAAGGGTTTGGCAAGGAGGACTATAAGTAGGAAAAGGAATTATAGCTAAAGAAGCAAGTTAGGAGATGGTTGCAGTACAAATCACCACATGGCACCAGAATGAAGATGATGATGATTCACTCAATTTTTTCAAAGAACAACCCTTTGTTTTTGCATAAAGATGGATGGCATGCTACTACTGATATCTCATAATTTTGGTGGAGGCTCTAGGGAAACATTTAATTGGGTTGCGATTGCAAAAATGTCTCTTGGACCAGAGAAGAAAAACAGGTGTAAAACTCAAAATATGCAATGAAATAATTATGTTAATGCACATAATTGGTTTAGAGACATCACATGACATCTCCAAATTTTGGTTGAAATTTTAAGTGATTTTATCAAATGGTTGTAGTACAAACAGAGCTCCAAAATTTAAAACAAGCCATTTTAATGACTATAACTCAGGGTGAAATAATATTAATAAATGAATCTGCTGATTTAGAAATTGTTTAAAGAGATGGCAAAGAAGTCCAATATATCTTGGAAAGCTCCACTTGGGGAAAGAAGATAAAACTCCTCAACAGTAAAAGAAGAGTTCTGAAAATCCACAGAAATAAAAATTTAAAACTCCTGGCAAACATTTTAAATCTTGAAAACTTGGCTAAATTTTTGGGGTGTTACAACTACTACCCCCCTTAATAAAAATCTCGTCCTCGAGATTTGCTAAGAGTTAAAATTAAACTGAATAAGAATTAAAACGAAAGGGGCCACAGTGAGAGCAATAAGTGATGCAAAAATACAATGTGGGATACTGGCGCGGTGTGGGGAAAAGTCCACGGTTTTGGGGAAAAACTAGCGACTTCTACACTGGACATAAATTTAGAAAATTTTAAATTTCAAAAAAAAAAGCTGGTCGCACCCGAGAGCACAGTGCTCTCTTTGGCTGACTGGTGGACCCGGGCCCACGGTCAGCCTCTTCTCCTTCGTCCGGCTCTCTTCTTCCTCTCTCCCGCGCGCCCTCCCGCGCTTTCTCCACCGGCGATGCCTAGCGCGTAGGGCACCTAGGCCGTACTGCGGTAGTGCGCGGCGCGCTAGCTGCCGGTGCAGCGTGCACTCACCTCGCAGCCGGTCTTGTTGTCGGCCTTTCATGGATTCGCCTCCGAACACCGGCGGTTGGGCTACGAGCGGCGCTGGTGGACCACGCCCACCGTACACCGAGCTCGGGCTTATAAAATGACCGCGGCGTTCTCCTCTTCTTCCTCACACCTGGCCTCGCTCCTCCTTCTCCTTCCTTCTCCTCTGTTTCCGTTTGCCGGAGCTCGAGACGAGGCGCTAATGGCGGAGGTGGTGCCGGACTGGTACGTACCTTGCTGTGTGGAGGCTGGCAGCGGTGATGGGGCTCTCCGTGCTCCTGTGCGCGATGATCCTCGACGATCGTCGCGATGCCGCTGCTCGGTAGCTGGCTCTCCGCGGTGGCGGTGACCACGATGAGTAGGTGGGGGTGCCGGGTGATAACTGTTGTCGGGAAGTGCTTAGCTAGACGCAACACGGTTGCAAAAATTTCCTTGCAAGCAGTGTAAGTGTTCGTGTAATCGTGGTGGTGAGTCTGCTGCCGTGGTGCGGCGTGAAATAAATAATCTATGCCGTGAGGAAATATACGAAGCGGCAACTCAGGGAAAAGAAATCTCACTCCAGGATTCCTCGCGAGAGAAAACCGTAATACATTAGAGTCAAATCGCGACAGAGCTGCTTACATTAATGATTTTACTCGTCGCATAACTCGGGGTACTGAGCATAAGTTACAACACATAAATAAAAGATGCGACAATAAATACAGCGGTGCATCTAAATTGAAAACGGTAACTGGACGGGGTCCTGAGAAAACGTTTCCGGTACTAGGATACACTCCTCTTCTATTGGGGGAAGTGGATTGACCAGTCGATGTATGTGTCTCTCCTGGTCGGGCCTCGGTGATCTGCCGATGGCGATCTGAGGATTTAAATCCGCGAGGCTCTGCAGATAACCCATCACATGTTGGGTTAAACGCTCTTGAGTGATGACGTATTGGACGAGGTTGGCCAAGACTGGGTCTCTCTCAATACGTCCACCTGGAAAAGATGTTACTCCTCCGGGTGCTGCACGGCTCGGAAAATAATAATACCCTCGTCATTTGGCATAGGGTACCGCGAATCGAAGGCGAGCAAGCGCTTCATACGCAGCAGCTTCTACGGCCATGTGCGGGGTTGGCATAGATTTCCCCACGAAGGAGACTCTGTGGGGTCTTGGTTTGGGTTTACGGGCGGGATGTGCACGGCTGCCCAATATCTTGAGGTGGAAGGGGTGATCCTCGATTTGAACATCTCGTACTGGGGTGGCTGGGTAGCGCCCATGGTACTGCGGGTAAAACCCCACAATATCTTGACAAAACTACCTGGGGTAGCATCTGGAGTCCTCAGATAAATACTAGGGCTCGGCATGGCAAGAAATGGTTGTGGGGATGGTGCACAAGGTGAGGGGTGCTTGGCAAGGTCACTCGGTGGCCCTTTTTATAGCACCGGGGTTGGGTCTTTTACCGTGGTAAAAAGTAAAGAATTGGCCGGCTCAGCTCGGGGTCAACCACAGATACACACATCTTACTAAAGTGACGTATCACTGTGGGGGTTGTCGGGGCGATTTTTGGTGGTTGTGCCAAGGATAGAGAAAACACACTGCATGCCAATACATCCATGCAAGACTAATATATAAAACAGGTGCACGATGCCAGGTTGCGTTAAATTAAGGGATTACAGGATTACAAAGCGAGGGTACACGGGGACTCGCCACTACTCGAGTGACTCAGTCTACTTCGTTTACATCCAAGCGGGCGTCCCTTGTGGACGTCGAGGCTTCTCCACGGTTCTCACCGTCGGAATTTGCTGGAGAGGGCTGAGGGGCTGCAGGCTCGGGGTAGTGATGATGACCGTCACGGGGATTGTTGACTACAACCCCGTTGGAGTGTGCTCCCAGGAGGCGACGAAGCACTTCTGGGGTCATTAAAGCACCTTGGCTGACGGCTGGGGCTGACCTCAGGGTCTCGATCAGTTGTCCAAACAGCATGACTGGGTTGTCGGCGTTGGGCTCGATCTCCTCTCTCGTTGGGGCTCGACGAACCAGCTCTCCAGAGCTGCGATCAGATCAATGGTGATTTGATCGAATAGGTCCTCTAGTGCACTTACATAGCGCACTAGGTGCAGCAATGCAGGGTCCGTCTCGTGATCTCCGTTGGCAACTTGAGGTGGTCTACCATACCCTTCACGCCTGGGGTAGTAGTGGAACGATGACGATTGACTCGGGCTGACAGTGCTGAGATGAACTATAGCCTCTCGAGCAGCTAGTTGGATGGCTTGTGGCTCAAAGGAAGTTGTTCTTCCGGAGAACCTGTAGGGGCGCTCGGGTGCTAGACCCCTACCGTAGATATGTACAGTGGCCCAGAATTAAGGGCTCTCACCACTCATGGGTCCTTGGTACACAACATATTCGGGTGGCTCTTCTAACGCATAGGCACGACGGGTGAGGTTTGCGAGTATGGTCACAGAACCTCCAAGGTTGGTTGCTGTAGTCTCATGGTGCACTACGGGACCAGGCATTGTGGCTCGGTTTTGGGGTAGCGGTTTGTCTTTGGGCTGGGTTGAGGCGAGCGTGTCCTTTTATAGAAAAAGGGAATGGAGCCTTCCTTCGCACGCTTGCGAATGAGACACCTTTGGTGCTGGTCACTCGTGTGTGATAGACGGGCTAGGTCGATAGGTTGGGCACCGACTGCCAAAAGCGTCAGGTCACTGTGTGGCTATCTTGCATGGGAAGCTTGGCTGGGGTTTTGGTTATGGCTCGGTGGGTTGTTAGCCTAAGTTTATTGACCTGGCTAAGATAGGATTAGCCAATGGTCAGCCTGGCTCTGATACCAAGTCTGTGGCGACCGATTCTCCGGGTGTTAATCCCAGGAAAATGGTCCTTGTGCTTACCAGCCCCAGGATAACTGTTAGCTGATAAGGCACTAACTTGATACAGAAAATCCAAGCAAAAAAATACAATATATTTAGAACAAGACCATTCCGGCCTGTGAGTACAACAAAAGGTTTCTAAAGGTTGCTGGCGGAAGCGGGTTATAAAAAATCCTCGTCTATGGGACTCCATTTCCCACAGGAACAGCTGACCAGGTTAACTCCTATCTCCGCGTGGCTGTTATCATCGTTGCTTAGGTTCTGGGACTGTCATCGCAACGCTCCTCTCCAAGCAAGGAAATCTGGCCAATACAATAGCCAGGGACAAGCCAGTGAGTACTTTGAATGTACTCGCAAACATAATGAACACACGCATGATTTAATAATGATGTGCCGAAAATATATTATGCTCAATACGTTAGTCACATGAGATAAGTAAAACTCTGATGCGTGCAAGCATGTTATCTGTGATTATACAATAATACGGTAGTATTAAAATCATGAAGTAAATAACATAAAGGACTTCAAAAGAAATGCCACAATCGGGCGTCTGAGCGACACCGCATAAAGGGCTTATAAATAAAAAAGGACAATGTCAGCGATCGAGGCGTCTAAGCGACACCGCATAAAGGGCTTTAAAAGAAATGCCACGATCGAGGCGTCTAAGCGACACCACATAAAGGGCTTTAAAAGAATTGCCACGATCGAGGCGTCGAGCGACACCGCATAAAGGCCTTTAAAAGAAATGTTACAGTCGGCCCCGAGCGACACCACATAAAGGGCTTTAAAAGAAATGCCACGGTCGAGCGTCTGGCGACACCGCATAAAGGGCTTTAAAAGAAATGCCACGGTCAGGCGTCGAGCGACACCACATAAAGGGCTTTAAAAGAAATGCCACGGTCGGGCGTCTGAGCGACACCGCATAAAGGGCTTTAAAAGAAATGCCACTGTCGGGCGTCTGGCGACACCGCATAAAGGGCTTTAAAAGAAATGCCACGGTCGAGGCGTCTGGCGACACCACATAAAGGGCTTATAAATAAACACGGTGAATATCCAGGAGGTAGAACCATCCTGTGGATATTCGATAATACCAATGAAATCACGGGTTGGTCAACAATAAGAATAAATATCATAATTTTCACAATCCACAAGTTGTGAAATTCAGTTCTGGTTTAACGGTTTCACGGTTTCACCTCGAAGACCGACACTAAGACCGACACTTGACCCATCCTGCATGTAATCCTTAACCATGGACACGGCTATTCGAATAGGTTTAATCTCTGCAGAGGGTGTACTCTTTACCCACGAGTAACGGATTCCTTTAGTCCATCGGGACTAATTCCGTCTATGGTCTTTTTTGTTGAAAACACACCTAACTTGCACACACCAGCTTAACTCACCTGTGTCAGGAATCACCCACGACACCTGTCAAGCAAAACTCTAAGTGGGGAGGCTACAACCTCGACGTAACATGGGATCACAAAATTTATACATGGCATAAGCTGGGAGCTACCCTCTTTCGGCTACAACCGAAACACCCATGCCCCCGGACCCGGTGGCATGATTACCGGATGCCTCCAGTATCTTCCACCACGGCCTCTCTGTACAGTGTGTGCTAGGAAAGGGTTGACAACTTACTGAACCGTACCCTACTTGGTGTAGAGACAAGTGGTAGTACGAAACAAGTATGGGGGTTACTGGCACGAGACTCGATCTACGGTCGACTTAGGAGGTTGTAATATTTCCTGCACGATTAGCATAACAATGCATATATTACAAACAACAGATAGAAACACCACACGACATACCCCCTCATGTCATACCGGACACGACCGTCTCGACGGAGTATTAGGGGCAAGTCCGTGTCTACCCAAGACAGAGGCCTTCCCGACCTTCCTCCTGGTATGCATGAAAGGCATATGACGGCGGTTGATATCACAATCACATCAACTCCATTTGCATGAAATTTATTAACATTCACTCATGAGCAGGAACACATCTGCACATAAAATGACGTAGGCTCGTGTCGGGGAGGTGTTGTCACTGTGCTAAGCAACACACACGAAATTTACACCAGGGTTCAGAATGCTTGCCTTCAGGTCATGGGAAGGAAGGGTGCGTCCAAAACATCTTGAGATCTTCAAAAATCCTATTTAAAAGAATGTATTTGAATTAACACACAAAATAAAAACAGCACAAAAAGTTGTTTTGACTTTTTTTCAATAAATCTTAAAATAAACTAGACAATATTTGAGAGAGGTAGCAAAAAGAATCAATTCATTTGGAGTTGTATTTAAAAAGTTATCGACAGTCAAAGTTCTGGTCAAATCTGATTTTAAAATAAAACAGAAAAACAGAAAAACGGTTCGATTAGACACGTACACGTCGAAAGCGTAATCTGGAAATACGCTTCCACTTACTCCGCGTGGACCGTGCATGGTCACTGACAGTGGGTCCTAGGTGGCCCACTAGTCAGGTTTGACTAGTCCGCCTCCCTTCTTCTTCCTCTGTCCCGAGCGGAGGCGGGACTCCGGCGACCAACGCCGGCGAGCGGCGGCTCCTCGCAGCCTCTGGAGGGCGGGGATGGATCCGCGGGTCGAGGGTGATCCTAATGATAGTCGCTGGGTCGGCGGGGACGGCGTGAGCTACCGGCGGCGAGCTTCGCGGCGGAGGAAAGCTTCGGGGGCGAAGTGGTTTTGGGGCGGCTGTGGTTCCCGATCGAAATGGAGTAGGGGGATGTGATCACGGGAGGAAGAGAGGGTTTCTGGTGAAGATATTGGAGAGGGGGGAAGCTCTGGTTGCGCCGAACGGAGCCGGGAGGCGGCGGTGGCCGAACTGGCCGGAGAGGTTGAAGATGACATGCTCCCCTCCAATTGGTGGCGATGGGGGCGCTAGTGAGACGGAGTGAGGCTACCTGAGGGCTCGGAGACGCTCGGGGCTTCCTTATATAGTGTGGCTAGGTCGGTCCGAGGCGGCCGGAGATAAGAACGACGGCGGACTGCCATGCTGTAGCTTGGGCGACGTGGCGGCGACGAGCGCTAGGGGACGAAGCTGTGGATGAGCACGCACTGCTCACAGGGGCAGGTGGCGAGCCGGGGTGGCTTTGGCGGCGCCGAAGGCATGTAGGCGCTGCGGACGCCGGCGTGCCGCCAAGAGCTTGCCGGCAACGCTGCAGGCGGTCGGGTCCTTGGCGTGACGTGTCGAGAGGCCAAGCGAGTGGCGCGGTTTCACGGAGGCCGGGCAAGCTGTGGGCGCGACAGCGTCGGCTCAGCGCCGCACGCAATACGCTGGCGATGCTCTGCTTCGCAGAGCACGCACGGAAGGTGCTCGATGAAATGCCATGGCATGATACAGGGCTTGGGTGAGGCTGGCACTTAGCAGATCTAGGTTAGGGTTAGCAATGGAGTCAAGGGACATGGTGGATTGGTCAGGGGCTCAAGTTCACCATGTAAGCTTGAAGCCATGTCAAACCTGGTTGTGCACACAGGGTGTTTGACAAAATGCCAAAGGCACCTAGGTAGTTCTTGGAGTGGCCAAATTCTCCAGATCAGTGTCTCTATGGATATAAGAGAGGGTGGTGAAGTTGGTTTGCAAAAAGGAGAAACTTGCAAGTGCAAGTTTTGCAAAACTTCAGTTCTGGGCAGAAAGTAAATGGCACTGTTTTATGAACAAGAAATCTTCCAAAGGGTCCACTCTTCTGGACTTAAGGGTTTGGCAAGGAGGACTATAAGTAGGAAAAGGAATTATAGCTAAAGAAGCAAGTTAGGAGATGGTTGCAGTACAAATCACCACATGGCACCAGAATGAAGAAGATGATGATTCACTCAATTTTTTCAAAGAACAACACTTTGTTTTTGCATAAAGATGGATGGCATGCTACTACTGATATCTCATAATTTTGGTGGAGGCTCTAGGGAAACATTTAATTGGGTTGCAGTGCAAAAATGTCTACTGGACCAGAGAAGAAAAACAGGTGTAAAACTCAAAATATGCAATGAAATAATTATGTTAATGCACATAATTGGTTTAGAGACATCACATGACATCTCCAAATTTTGTTTGAAATTTTAAGTGATTTTATCAAATGGTTGTAGTACAAACAGAGCCCCAAAATTTAAAACAAGCCATTTTAATGACTATAACTCAGGGTGAAATAATATTAATAAATGAATCTGCTGATTTAGAAATTGTTTAAAGAGATGGCAAAGAAATCCAATATATCTTGGAAAGCTCCACTTGGGGAAAGAAGATAAAACTCCTCAACAGTAAAAGAAAAGTTCTGAAAATCCACAGAAATAAAAATTTAAAACTCCTGGCAAACATTTTAAATCTTGAAAACTTGGCTAAATTTTTGGGGTGTTACAAATACTTACGCTACACTTGCTGCATCACCCTCTCCTCTTCGAGGAAAACCAACGCAAGCTCAAGACGTAGCAAGAAGGATTTCTGGCGCCGTTGCCGGGGAGGTCTTCGCTCAAGTCAAGACATACCAAGTACCCATCACAAACCCATCTCCCTCGCATTTACATTATTTGCCATTTGCCTCTCGCTTTCCTCTCCCCACTTCACCCTTGCCGTTTTATTCGCCCTCTCTTTCCCAATCTCCTCCTCTCTTTTTGCTCGTCGTTTTTCTGTTTGCTTGTGTGTTGGATTACTTGTTGCCATGGCGCAAGATAATACCAAATTGTGAAATCAATAATAATGATTTCCTTAGTACTCCGATTGCTCCCTTAATAATGATGAGTCTTGTGAAATCAATACCGCTTTGCTGAATATTGTTATGAAAGATCAATTCGCCGGCCTTCCTAGTGAAGATCTACTCATCTAAACAACTTTGTTGATTTGTGCGATATGCAAAAGAAGAAATATACGGATAACAATATTGTCAAATTGAAGTTATTTCCGTTTTCACTCAGAGATCGTTCTAAAGTTTGGTTTTCGTCTTTGCCTAAAATAGTATTGATTCTTGGAACAAGTGCAAAGATGCTTTTATCTCTAAGTATTTTCCTCCCGCTAAGATCATCACTCTTAGGAACGATATTATGAATTTTAAACAACTTGATCATGAGCATGTTGCCCAATCTTGGGAAAGAATGAAATTGATGCTCCGCAATTGCCCTACTCATGGTTTGAATTTATGGATGATCATACAAAAATTTTATGCAGGTTTGAACTTTGCTTCTAGAAATCTCTTAGATTCGGCCACGGGAGGCACCTTTATGGAAATCACATTAGGAGATGCTACAAAATTACTTCATAATATTATGGCTAATTATTCTCAATGGCACACCGAAAGATCTTCTAGTAAAAAAGTGCATGCTATAGAAGAAATCAATGTTTTGAGTGGAAAGATGGATGAACTTATGAAGATGTTTGCTATTAAAAATACTCCTCTTGATCCCAATGATATGCCTTTGTTTTCCTTGATTGAGAATAATAATGAATCTATGGATGTGAATTTTTTTGGTAGGAATAGTTTTGGAAACAATGCTTATATAGGAAATTTTAATGCTAGACCGTTCCCTAGTAATCCCTCTAATAATTATGGAAATTCCTACAACAACTCTTATGGTAATTTTAATAAGATGCCCTATGATTTTGAGAATAGTGTGAAAGAATTTATGATTTCTCAAAAGAATTTTAATGCTTTGCTTGAAGAAAAACTGCTCAAAGTTGATGATTTGGCTAGGAACGTTGATAGACTTTCGCTTGATATTAATTCTCTTAAACTTGGATCTTCTTCTCCTAAGCATGATATCAATGAGTCTCTCAAACTAATGAGAATTTCCATTGACGAGTGAAAGGAAAGAACCGCTAGATTGCGTGCTAAGAAAGAAAGCTTTATAAAAGCGTGTTCTTCTAGTTTCCGTGAAAATAATGATGAGGATCTTAAAGTTATTGATGCGTCTCCGATTAGATCTATGTTTTGCAATATGAATTTTGATGATGATGGGACTGATGATGAATAAACTTTGCCTAGAAGGCGTCCCAAGAATTCAGAGTATTTAGATCTTAATGCTAAATTTGGTAAAAGTGAGTGTCGGTGTCAAAACCGGCGGATCTCGGGTAGGGGGTCCCGAACTGTGCGTCTAGGCGGATGGTAACAGGAGACAAGGGACACGATGTTTTTACCCAGGTTCGGGCCCTCTCGATGGAGGTAATACCCTACTCCTGCTTGATTAATATTGATGATATGGGTAGTACAAGAGTAGATCTACCATGGGATCAAGGAGGCTAAACCCTAGAAGCTAGCCTATGGTATGATTGTTGTTCTGTCCTACGGACTAAAACCCTCCAGTTTATATAGACACCGGATAGGTTAGGGTTACACGGAGTCGGTTACAATGGTAGGAGATCTACATATCCGTATCGCTAAGCTTGCCTTCCACGCCAAGGAAAGTCCCATCCGGACACGGGACGAAGTCTTCAATCTTGTATCTTCATAGTCTTGGAGTCCGGCCATGACGATAGTCCGGCTATCCGGACACCCCCTAGTCCGGGACTCCTCAAGAGTCTCCTGAACCAGGCTTTAATGACGACGAAGTCCGCGCGCATATTGTCTTCGGCATTGCAAGGCGGGTTCCTCCTCCGAATACTTCATAGAAGGTTTGAACACCAGGATAGTGTCCGCTCGCAAAAACAAGTTCCACATACCACCGTAGAGAGAATAACTTTTGCACAGATCTGCCGACGTATTCACGGGCGTGACATCACACCACGGCCAGCCTTTGTATGAATCGCTTTTTACTGTTTCCACCTCAGCGCATTTAGCGAGGCGGTTTCCTTTGGCACGCCTTATCAAAGCATAGATCGTGCCCCTTATTCCGGGATTCTCATCAATACGGACGTGGGTAACCCATCCGCGCCATTGATTACGGGCGCTTGGGAAATAAGCGAGTTTTACCATGCTGGTGGGGGACGCATAGCTTCGTCCGTCCATATAAGGGGATAAGGATCCACCTTTTCACCTACGCCTTCTTCCTCCTTTGCTTATCCATTTCCGCGCACTCGAGCACCAGCGCCCAAGTCCGCACATCCCACCTTAACCCTTCTCCAATCATGTCTGGAGCGGGAGGCAGGTGGATGGCCTCCCCCGTCACGGAGGGGCACATCACAAGACCGCGGGAGGCCGGATACTTGTCCGGCGATATCGCGCACAGGCTGCCCGATGCGGGGCAGCCTATTCCAACCCCCAGGCCCCATGAGAGGGTAGTGTTTCTCCCCCACTTCCTCCGCGGACTAGGTTTTCCACTTCACCCATTTTTCCGGGGGCTCATGTTCTACTACGGCCTGGACTTCCACGACCTGGCCCTCAATTTCATCCTCAACATCTCGGCGTTTATCGTCGGTGCGAGGCTTTCCTCCGCATCCAGCCCCATTTCGCTTATGGCTGAAGATTTTCAACGTCCGGCCAAGGTAGTGGGCGGCCGCTGCCGGAGTGCGGAGGCGCCATGGTTGGCAAGATGGCCAAGGTCCTATGGCTCGAGGGCGCCTTTGTGGAGACCATAAAGGGGTGGCAATCGGGGTGGTTCTACATCACCGAGCCACCCGACCCCGAATGGGTGGCGGCCCCCGAATTCAGATCTAGCTTCCCCACACGGCTCTCGTCATGGAAGGAGACGGGCTTGACGTGGGGGAATTCGTAAGAGCTATCCGGACTCCAAACATGCGTCCGAAACCTGGTGGACAAGAATCTCAGGCTTGTTGACGTAATCCAGGTGATGCTCATCCGCCGGATTCTCCCATGCCAACAACGGGCCTTTAACTTGTGGGAGTTTGATCCGGCACAACACCGAACCTTGAGCCGGCTCTTCGACACTACGTACGAAGATGCCTGGAAGGTGCTGTTCAAGGGCGCTGAAGCCCCAACATCCGCTAACAAGGATCGCGGATACAGCTCGCGGCGTCCAGCCGGCGAGGTAAGTTATTTTACCCTTTACGGGACTCTTTTTTCATAGATTGACTCTATGTGGGATCTAAAACTCCCTAATCTTTGACAGGACTGGCTGAAGACGTCCGGACAGATTAACTGTCCGGCTCCTTTGCCGGAAGACCAGGAGGACGCCCGATTGACGGGGTTGCTGGCTCCGGTGCCCCATGTGTTGCCGGAGAAGAAGGCCAAGAAGGAGGCCACGGGAACTCGAAGGAGCTCCCGACGCCAGGTGCTGTCAGATTCTGAAGCAGAATCTTCTCCTGAGGACGAGGAGGAAGAAGAAGAAGCTCCTCCGCAGCGGGGGAGGGGAAGAAAAGGAAGGCCGCCCCAATTGGGGAGGCCGGAGGGTCCAAGAAGGGAAGAACCCTTCCTCCGGACTTCTCCACCAACGTCAACGACGACGAGGAGGATTGGCCTACAAGGGCCAAGCCCCTGGCGAGATCGTAAGTGTCCGGATACTCATGGCTTTTTATTATTGCAGAGTGTTCTCTAATGTCGAACAATCAGGCAGCCCGCCTAAGGGCGAAGTTCGCCGATTCATCGAGCGGGTCCCCGGGCTCGTCGGAAATGGAGAGTGCCGCCGACCGCCTCCTCGCCTCACGCCACGGACGACGGCCTTGTGGTGGTGCCCCAAGGGGCTTGGTCAAGAGGAGGTGGCACAGGAGGTGCCACAAGGCAACCTCCGGACTCAGCGCTGCGGGGGGCAAGACCCCAGGGCTCTAAGCCCGACCCTTGTCCGGACTCCATGCCGAAACCTTCAGCGGTTCCGGAGTCCGTAAGCGGTTCCTTCAAGAAGGGTAAGACGCCGTGTCCTCCGGCCCAACCGGAGGCACCAGAGATAGCATCGGAGGCGCTCAACGGCGCCTCCATCGAGGAGGAGCACCGCTGTTATGAGTGCGGTGATCCGACAGATTCGATCCATGAAGAGCGGACTGACCGAAGCCTGTACCAGCCTTCTAACAGGCTTTGTGGTAAGTTTAGAATATGTAAAAATATTACCGCATAGACAGTAGCCCCTGATGCTTGGTTCGGTGTTCGGAAAGAAAAGCCGGACAAAGGATCTAAAAAGAGATACGCAGGAGTCTAACATAAGTATGTCAATATGGGAATGCAGGCTGCGGTGTCGAGCTCTGCCGCACTGACTGCGGAGGTCAATGCATTGAAGCAGAACCTTGAGCGGTCCGAGAACGAGCTCGGACAAGCCAAGAAGCAGCTCGAGGACAAGGAAGGTAAGTAATACCTTATTAAAGAAATACCTTATAGAAAAGGTTTTGGTTGCAGAAAATAACAGGGATAACTTGGGTACTACAGGGGCCACAAACGAGGTGGCGGCCCTGAAGGAAGCGGTGTCCGTGGCCAAAAACAAAGCGGCCGCGGAGCGCACCGAGCGAGAGAAGGGGGAGGCGCAGCTGGCCAAGGTACGGCAAGAGCTCCAAGCTCTCATGAAAAAACACGAGGGTTTGGAGTGTGACTCGAAGACTCGAGAGTCCGAGCTCGCCTCGGCTCTTGAGAGTGCCAAAGCTGCTAAGGCCGAGGCACAAAAAGCCCTCCAAGAAATTGAGTCGTTGAAGAAGATAGCGGTGGGTAAGGCATTCTTTATGCAAAGCAAGCATGTGAAAGTGAATTACCTATTACTTACTCGGATTCGGAGCTCTCCAGGAGCATTCGCAAATTTGCCCCATAGTGTGTCTGATGCTGCCGCATTCTACCGTGCCAAGGAGGGGAGCTCGATGGAAAAGGTGTTCTGGTCTCAGTATGCTGAGGTCGGACAGCCGGTGCCCCTGAGCGACCAGCTGAAGCAGCTGGTCGAGCTCCACAAGGTCGCCGAACAGGCCATGAAGGGCCTTGTAGCGCGGCTGTGGCCATTGGAAGCCATGCCTGGGAGCTACTTTGGCTTGGTGCAGCGGCTGGTGGACGCCTGTCCACGGATTGAAGTCATCAACCGCTCCGTCTGCATTGAAGGTGTCCGTCGGGCCCTTGCCCGTGCTAAAGTGCACTGGGGCAAGCTGGATGCGGAGAAGCTTGTGACGGACAGGCCACCGAAGGGCCATGAGCATCGCACGCCCGAAATGTACTATGAGGGCCTCCTGAAGGGTGCCCGCCGAATAGCGGATGAGTGCTCCAGAGATGTAATTTTTGAATAGACTCGCATTTTTTATCTTGTACGCTAAAAACTTGTTCATATGCGCTAAGCAACGCTTGTTAATTTAAAATATTACCTTCTGTGCAGCCGTTTATCAAATTTGAGAGATGGCAAGTCGTTATTTCAGCCCCATGCCACGAGTGCATGGGTGTTCGATAAACTTGAGCACTCTTGTTCCCATTCTTGGGTCCATCTAGGGAGGCGCTCAACACAACGAACAAGGCAACCGGACTTATAATGCTTGAACACTCTCACTTAGCCATAGAATTCTATAATTTTAAATTTCGTGAAGCCCCTAGTATTCGGAAGACCGAGTTCGGGTGCTATCCACGCCTTGGCGGACAATTCCGGTTCCTCGCTCTAAGCGGCATAAGTCTTTAGGGACCCGAAAAACCTCTCGAACAGCGATCGGCTCTCGCCTATCATGACGGTCAGTTTTAGCTTTCCATCGAGGTGCTCGACCCAGCTCAACTGGGGCACAATCGCAGTGGTTCTCCCGGTGCTACCTTAGCCGATATAGCGGAACGTAAGGTACCAAAACACGGGAGCCGGGCAAATCCAACTATTAACCCAAGACATGATTCGGAGCCGATTCATATAATGCTATAAGTTCGGGGTGCCGCAGCACTTGTGAAAGTGTTCGGACTTATCACACCATAATTTTGGGATACTTAAGCCCCTGGTGTATTGGCCGTACCAAAGTGTACGGTTGCAACATGTCATGAAATGAACATATGTATAGATAAAGCAAGTAGTGCAATAATAAGCAAAAGCTATGTATTGTTTATTCAAAAAAGGTACTGCAATGAAAGCAGAACGATAGAAATATTGCTATAAGCAAGGGATGGGACTATCTAACATGTCCCCCTCCAGGGGTAAGCTGCGGATGGTATGTAAAACAGGTATAATGCTCGTAATAGAGACCACCTGAACATTCGACGTGGCTTTCCGCTTCCCTGGATGTTGCATCGTGAGTTCGGCGATTCAAGTGCCGGACAGGACTTCTCAAAGACGGAGTCCTGAAAGTAAGAAAAAGGGAAGAAAAAAGGAGAAAAAAAAGAAAAAGAATGACACAATCGGGAGCCCCTGGTGCGGTCGAGCCGCATTCTTGGCGTGCCGAGGTCTTGCCCCTCCCCATATGCCCATGGTATCTCCAGAGCGTAATTATGTACGCGTAATACTAGCTTCACGATTTCGCGAGGGCGGGGGTTGGGGCCGGATTGCTACGCTGGCGATGCTTGAATCGTGCCAGGCGGTCTTGTTGTAGGTTACTTCGGGCGCGCTTGACAGTGTCCGGACGCTTAGTGGCCGGACTCGAGAATTGTTGTGAGAGGCTGCTTTGTATCTCCGCCGCGAGGGCCGCCGTGTGCTCCTTCGTTCGGAGAGAGCGTTTGGTGTTTCCATTGACCGTGATTACTCCTCGAGGGCCTGGCATCTTGAGCTTGAGGTATGCGTAGCGCGGCACCGCATTGAACTTTGCAAATGCGGTTCGTCCGAAAGCGATGCATGATAGCCGCCATGAATGGGACGATGTCAAGATTAACTCTTCGCTTTGGAAGTTATCCGGGATCCGAAGACCACTTCGAGTGTAACTCGAGCCCGCATAACTGGCCTCTACACCCGGTATGACGCCTTTAAAGGTCGCCTTTGTAGGTTTAATCCTTGAGGGTCTATGCCCATTTTGCGACCGTATCCCGATAAAGCAGGTTCAGTTGCTGCCGCCGGCCCATCGGGACTACGGTTAGGTGAAATCCGTCAATAATTGGGTCAAGAACCAATGCGCGAAACCGCCGTGACAAATGCTAGTGGGTGGTCCTTCGATCGAAGGTGATCGGGCAGGAAGACCATGGGTTGAACTTTGGGGCGACTGGCTCCATCGCATATACGCCCCTTAGTGCACGCTTCCGCTCCCTTTTGGGTATGTGGGTTGCGATATCATGTTCACCGTCCGCATTGTGTGGGAAAACCTTACATCCTCTATTGTTCGGGCGGCCGGGCTCTTCCTCGTCATCGCTATGCAGCCCTTGTCATTGAGTTCGGCACTTAACTTGCAGCATGCTTGAACACCCAACAATCCCTATTGGTGTGATTGGCTGGTTTTTCGGGGGTGCCATGTATCTGGCACAAGCGATCGAGTATTCGGTCCAAGTTGGACGGGCCCTGGGTATTTCTTTTGAATGGCTTCTTCCGCTGAACGGGTTTAGAGCCTCTGAATCCGGCATTGACGGCCGTATCTTCAGTATTATCGCCGTTAATGCAGTGCTTGTTCTTGTTGCGACGCGACCTGCCGTTGATGTCCTTGGTATCCGAACTGTCAGGATGTTTGGCCAAGTTGTGGCTTTGAGCTAGCCAGCTGTCCTCTCCCGCACAAAAGCGGGTCATGAGTGTTGTGAGGGCTGCCATGGATTTCGGCTTTTCCTGTCCTAGGTGCCGGGCAAGCCACTCGTCGTGGATGTTATGTTTGAAGGCTGCAAGGGCCTCTCGCATCCGGATACCAGCGATTTGATTTTTCTTTGTTAGGAACCGTGTCCGTAATTGTTCCGCCGATTCTTCCGCTGCTGAATTATGTGGCTAAGGTCATCGGCGTCTGTGGTCGCACATATGTGCCCCGGAAGTTATCAAGGAATGCGGCTTCCAGGTCCTCCCAAGAACCAATTGATTCTGCCGGCAAGCTGTTGAGCCAATGCCGAGCTGGTCCTTTAAGCTTGAGTGGGAGGTATTTGATGGCATGTAGATCACCACCGCGGGCCATGTGGATATGGAGGAGATAGTCCTCGATCCAGACCGCAGGATCTGTGGTACCATCATATGATTCGATGTTTACGGGTTTGAAGCCCTCGGGATTTGATGATCCATTACTTCATCCGTGAAACATAGTGGGTGTGCGGCGCCTCAGATTGGGCTATATCACGACGTAGCTCATATGAGCTTTGTTCATCGTGGTTCGCCCGTCCGGGTTTGTCGTATCCGCGCGACGGTAATCATCCCGCGTCGTTACGCCCACGCCGATCCGTAGATCGATCTTGTATGTTTTGCCTTATCCTCCAATATATCTCACAAGTCCGCGCCGCTTTTCCGTGCCTTGGTACTTTTGAGCAGCGCCGGGTGTGGCTTGAGCGGAGGGCCGAGAGGCTTCTCCGTCATGCCACGGGGTGGCCGGTCTGCCATGTCGTGCGCTGGTGACTTGGGTGCTTCCTCCTCCGATCGAGGGAACGGCCTGCGTTTGGGGTAGCTTTTGGAGGGGCGTTCGAGTTCATACTCTTCGGCTGCAAGGACTTCAGTCCATCTGTTAGCTAGCAGGTCTTGATCAGCTCTAAGCTGTTGCTGCTTTTTCTTGAGGCTGCTTGTCGTGGCTATAAGCCCGCGCTTGAAACGCCCTGCTCGGCGGGATCCTCGTGCACGACAAATTCGCCGTCGCCGAGGCTTGCCTCATCTTCGGAGGGAGGCGCATAATTATCGCCCTCGACCTCTCTTTCTTCCGCATCGTCAGGCGGACTTGCTTCTCCCTCCTCCCGCGCCGAGTCCTGCCGGAGGGGTTCTCTTCGCACCGTCCGGTGTTATTATCTCCCGTGCGGAATCACTGCTTTTTATTGTGGCGGGATTTAGAGCGGCGCCACGACGCCGGGCGCTCGCTGTTTCTTGAGGGGTCATCCTCCGTTGTTCCATCGTCGTTCCCATCTTTTGGGATGTCCACCATGTATATGTCATATGACGAGGTGGCCTTCCAAAGGCCCTCGTAGGCGCTGGGTCTTGGTCGCCTCTCGCCGCCGCCCATACCGTCGACGTCTTCGGAGTCGAAGTCTAGCATGTCGGTTAAATCATCGATGGTGGCTACAAAGTGGGTGGTGGGTGGGCGTTGAATTTCTTCGTCGTCCGCATCCCAACCTTCCTGTCTGTAGTCCGGCCAGGGCTCTTCGGATAAAGAGAGAGACTTTAGCGAATTCAGAATGTCGCCAAAGGGCGGGTGCTGAAAGATGTCCGCGGCCGTGAACTCCATAACAGGCGCCCAATCGGATTCGATTGGCAGGGGCGCGAAGGGTTCGGAGTCCGGAGAGGAGTCCGACACCCTGGAGTCGAGGTCTTCGCAAAGGAAAGGGATGGAGTTCGGCTCGATCGCTGTAGAGATTGTAGCCCCCGAGGCGGTGTCCAACCACTCGTCCTCGATCGGGGAATCCGCCCGGATTAAGGGGCGGAGCGGATGTCGGTGCGGCCTGTGGCACTATTCGCCGCAGAGCTAGATCATGCCCATCGAGACAAAGGCGGCACGCTATCGAGGCTCAATCCCTCAAGATCAAGTCTCCGCGGATATCGGGCCGTATAGTTCAAACTTGCAAATCTGACCGATGGCGGGGCGAAGCTTCGATCCGCTCCAGATGGCTGTTTAATTGCCCGCTGTGCAAAGCCGCCGAACACGAAGATCTGTCCGGGAGAAAAGTCTCACCCTGGACCGCATCGTTGTTGATGATCGAAGGAGCCATCGGGCCTATCGGCTGACGACAGAGGAACTCTCAATGAAAGCACCAATGTCGGTGTCAAAACCGGCGGATCTCGGTAGGGGGTCCCGAATCGTGCGTCTAGGCGGATGGTAACAGGAGACAAGGGACACGATGTTTTAACCCAGGTTCGGGCCCTCTCGATGGAGGTAATACCCTACTCCTGCTTGATTAATATTGATGGTATGGGTAGTACAAGAGTAGATCTACCACGAGATCTAGGAGGCTAAACCCTAGAAGCTAGCCTATGGTATGATTGTTGTTCTGTCCTACGGACTAAACCCTACGGTTTATATAGACACCGGATAGGTTAGGTTACACAGAGTCGGTTACAATGGTAGGAGATCTACATATCCGTATCGCCAAGCTTGCCTTCCACGCCAAGGAAAGTCCCATCCGGACACGGAACGAAGTCTTCAATCTTGTATCTTCATAGTCTTGGAGTCCGGCCGTGACGATAGTCCGGCTATCCGGACACCCCCTAGTCCGGGACTCCCTCAGTGAGATTGGATAATCCTCAACTTCTAATAATATTGAACCCACTATCTCGGACTTCAAGGAATTTGATTACGATAATTGCTCCTTAAAAGGTTGCATCTCCTTGTTGCAATCCGTTGTTAATTCTCCTCATGCTTATAGTCAAAATAAAGCTTTTACCAAACATATTGTTGATGCCTTGATGCAATCTTATGATGAAAAACTTAATTTGGAAGTTTCTATACCTAGAAAACTTAATGATGAGTGGGAACCTACTATAAAGATTAGAATTAAAGATTATGAGTGTTTTGCTTTGTGTGATTTGGGTGCTAGTGTTTCCACGATTCTGAAAACTTTATGTGATATTCTAGGTTTCCATGATCTTGATGATTGTTCTTTAAATTTGCACCTTGCGGATTCCACCATTAAAAATCCTATGGGAAGGATCAATGATGTTCTTATTGTTGCAAATAGAAATTTGGTGCCCATAGATTTTATCATTCTTGATATAGATTGCAATCTTTCTTGCACTATTATTCTTGGTAGACCTTTCCTTAGAACGATTGGTGCGATCATTGATATGAAGGAAGGGAATATTAGATTCCAATTTCCCTTAAAGAAAGGCATGGAGCACTTTCCAAGAAAGAAAGTTAAATTACCTTATGAATCTATCATATGTGCTACTTATGAGTTTAGTGCCAAAGATGGCACTCGTTAGATCTATCTTCGTTTTTATGCCTAGCTAGGGGCGTTAAACGATAGCGCTAGTTGGGAGGCAACCCAATTTTATTTTTTGTTTTTTGTTTTTGTTTCTGTTTAGGAATATATAATCCATATACCTTCTGTTTAGATGTGGTTTTATCTTTTAATTAGTGTTTGTGCCAAGTTAAACCTATAGTATCTTCTTGGATGATAGTTGATTTGATCTTGCTGTAATTTCCAGAAACTTTTGGTTCGCGAAAACAATTGTTAAAAATCACCAGAACGTGATAAAATAGTTATTCCAATTGATTCTGATCAATAAACAAATTTCCTAGGTCTTCCTATTTTTGCTGAATTTTTTGAGTTCCAGAAGTTTGCGTTAGTTACAGATTACTACAGACTGTTCTGTTTTTGACAGATTCTGTTTTTCGTGTGTTGTTTGCTTATTTTGATGAATATATGGCCAATAAATAGTTTATAATCCATAGAGAAGTTGGAATAAAGTAGGTTTAACACCAAAATAAATAAAGAATGAGTTCATTGCAGTACCTTAAGTGGTGGTTTTGTTTTCTTTCACTAACGGAGCTTATAAGATTTCCTGGTGAGTTTTGTGTTGTGAAGTTTTCAAGTTTTGGGTAAAGCTTTTATGGACTATGGAATAAAGGGTGGCAAGAGTTTAAGCTTGGGGATGCCCAAGGCACCCCAAGATATTCAAGAATAGCCAAAGTTTAAGCTTGGGGATGCCCGGGAAGGCATCCCCTCTTTCGTCTTCGTTCATTAGTAACTTTACTTGGAGCTATATTTTTATTCACCACATGATATGTGTTTTTCTTGGAGCGTCGTGTATTATATTAGTCTTTGATTTTTAGTTTACCACAATAATCCTTGCTGTACACACCTTTTGGGAGAAGCCTATTTGATTAGAATTTGCTAGAATACTCTATGTGCTTCACTTATATCTTTTGAGCTTGATAGTTTTTGCTCTAGTGCTTCACTTATATTTTTTAGAGCACGGTGGTGTCTTAATTTTGAAGAAATTTCTAGTCTCTCATGCTTCACTTATATTATTTTGAGAGTATTTTTAGAACAGCATGGTATTTGCTATGGTCATAAAGCTGGTCCTAGAATGATGAGCATCCAAGTTGGGTATAATAAAAACTATCATAGGAAGTGAATTGGATGTTATGATCAACTTGAAACTTGATAATTTTTTTGAGATGTGGAGGTAGTGATATTAAAGTCATGCTAGTTGGGTGATTATGAATTTAAATAATGCTTGTGTTGAAGTTAGCAAGTCTCGTAGCATGCACGTATGCTTAAAGTTGTGTAACAAATCTGAAACATGAAGTGTACTTGGCTTGTGCATCCTTATGAGTGGCGGTCGGGGACGAGCGATGGTCTTTTCCTACCAATCTATCCCCCTAGGAGCATGCGCGTAGTACTTGATTTTTGATGACTTCTAAATTTTTGCAATAAGTATATGAGTTCTTTTGACTAATGTTGAGTCCATGGATTATACACACTTTTACCTTTCCGCCATTGCTAGCCTCTTTGGTACCGTGCATTGCCCTTTCTCACCTTGAGAGTTGGTGCAAACTTCGCCGGTGCATCCAAACCCCGTGATACGATACGCTCTATCACACATAAACCTCTGTTGGGGGTTGGGTGCGACATATGCCAAAGGATGGCTTATCATGGAGGGGGCGAGTAGAACGTCGCCGGTGCCTGGAAACGGGTTGAGGCGAAGGCATGCACGCCGGCGAATCTTACCCAGCTTCAGGGCTCTCCGGGAGATAACACCCCATCGCTGCTCGCTGGGTCTCCGCATGATCACTATGGCAAAGTGAGTACAAGGTTGCTCCTTGAGCCGTATGGGGTGAGGAAGGAGAAGGGCACGGCTAGCTCCTCTCTTCCATCTATGTGTGTGTCAAACTACTAAGTTCCAACCCTTTGCATGGGTGCCCCGGGGGGGTTATATCGGCCTACCTCGGGGTACAATGGTAATCCGTGGCGCAGGTCCCCGCCGCCTCTAAGTCGCCAGATTCTCCGCCGACTGGGGCCCGTCGACCAGTGGGCCTCATTGCCGGGTCCAGCATTGGGCCGACAGTTTGCCCGCTGTGGCAGTCTTGCCGACAGGGTTACCGTGGCAGCGCTTCTAATGACGCGAAGCTTGGTGGTCATGGCAATAACAGTGCCGCCGCTGGCGGGCGATCACTGTTGCCATTCCCTGTCCTGTCTGGTTAATGGCGCATGGAGCCCGTGGGAGGGGCCGGCCGACTCTCAGAGGCCGACTCCCAGCGGGCCCGTCTTCGGGCGCTCTCGCCGTCTTCTGCACTGTCGCCGACAGGCGGGTCCCGCCGTCTTCGGGTCGTATAGACAGGCCATCGTGGGTACAGGAATCTGCCCACGGGCCGACGTCTGTGGCAGCGTGGCATGATGTCGCGCGGACGGAGATCTCCGCCAAGACGGGCGCCTGTGGCCATGCTTATCCTTTATGAACGGGGCAGGGATGGGGCTGCGAGGCGGCCCCATCCCGTCCCGTCAGTAGTCGCATCAGTAGGAGGCGGTTGGAGTCGCTGGCCGACTCCCCGTAGCCGGCTTCATCGGAAGTCGCTGGCTTGGAGTCGGCTTATCTTGAGGCCGTCTCTGGGACTCGGCTGGGAGGGGCAGTCGGCGGCTCTGTCGCCGACTCTCAGAAGGCGGCTCTTCGTCTTGGGGTCTTGAGGGGCGCAGTCTGCCCCGATGTTTTGAAAGGTCCAGGGGCTCGGGTTTGCCTACCCGTGGCCCATTACTCCGGCAAGAGTCCCCGGTCGGTGAGGCGCCGAGGGCAACATGTCGAGGAGTCTCAACAGTTTCATCCCTCTAATGGAAGAATTGGGCTCGGCTCGCCGTCTCTCTCTTGAGCCGACTAGTCGGAGTCGGCCTTGCAGAAGCCGCCTTGCTCCTCAAAGGTTTCAAGGTCGTGGCGGGATCCGGCAGCAGCGTTCGATAAGCTTCTGTGCAATCGCTGTTATGGGCCCGCCACGTGAGGCCACGCGGCAGGGCTGCCCGTCACCACGCTGCGTGACTAGACAGGCCCGTCAGGCGAGGCCCGCCACTACCGCGCCTCGGCGCACGGGCGGATCCGTTGCGGCCGTGCGGGCGGTTGGGCTCCCCACGCTATTTTATCTTATAGGCGCGCAGTAACGTCGTGGGTTTAATCGTGGGGGCGTGGGCGCAGTTAATCCCACGCCCGCCCCCTCGGCTTCTCAGCCTAGGCGCCTATAAGTAGGCGAGAGGAGGGGGGCGGCGATGCACGCGCACCCACTCTCCCCGCTTCCTCTCCTTCTTGCTCCGCCGCGCCGAACCACGCCGCGCCGCGGAGATGAGCTCCTCCTCCGCCGCCGCGCCTCCCGCCGCGCGCTCCGGCGTGTGGGATGGCTCCATTGTCGACGACGACATCATCGAGTTTCTCCGCCAGACGCGCCGCATCCCCGGCACCAACCTAGTGCGGACCCACGCCGCGCCGGCGTGTGAAATAACACCGGCACCGGAGGAGGGCGAGCGGGTCATATTCTGCTCGCACCTCATGCGCGCTGGCTAGGGCTGCCGGGCGAGCGGCTTCTTCCGCTGCTCGAGTTCCACGGGCTCGGCCGCACCACCTCACCCAAACACGGTGGTGCTGCTGCCGCCGCAGATCCTAGTGCGAAGGCTTTCTTGCGTTCTCCCCACCATCAAGCTGTGGGGAATTCTTCCAAGCCAAGCTCGAACCCACGCCGTCACAAGGCCGGCTCAGGCGGCATGTTCATCGCAATGAGGAGGCCGGTGCTCGAGAACCCCTTCCTGCCATCCCACCGATTAAGTCGGTGAAGATGTGGTAGCTCACGCATTTCTCGTTAAGAACGCCGCCCGAGGGCGATCGGGTCAACTTGCCGCCTTTACGACGCCGGGCGAGTTGGCGGGCGACTCAGCTGGTCCCATCGGGCCAGACGCCGACTCCGCAGGGCGCCCGCCGCCGTCACGGCTCGAGTGTTGTCGCAGTCAGAGGGCCTGACTGGGGCCGACCTGCTGGCCGCCTTCATGGCGCGCCGAGTTTTTCCTCTCCAAGGCCGACCTCATCTGATCTGCCAGATGAGCGGCCGTCGGGACCCCAGTCGGCTGTGCTCCAAAGATATGCCCCACGCGGAGGTGGTGGACACGGTGAATTTCTGGCGAATCGCGGCCTCACGGAGGAATGGCAGTTCGGCAAGGAGCCAGACTTCAGACGCCAACCCCGCCTGTGGTAAGTCATCACTTGCTTTCCTGCTTTTCTTCAAAGAATCCGCTCTAATCTTCTTTGGTCTTTTTCGATTCAATCCCCTTATGCAGCCTTCGGCCGGCACCGCTGGGCCGGCTTAGAATTCGCCCCGCCGGGCGGAGAGCGACGCCGACGACCCCGACTTGGGGTGGCGGCGATGGAGACCGACGCCGAGGGAGGAGGAGGGGCCGACGACTTCAGGCCTCACGGCAACCTTCGCCGACCGGCCCGACGACGACGGGCGAAAGGAAGTCGCCCTCGCCGCCAATGTAAAGCCGCCATCCAGCGCTGAAGTTCCTCCGCCGCCTTTGGGTGGTCGAGGCGGCGCGAAGAAGCGCCAGGCCGGGCCGAGCCTGCCAGGCGGCCGGGCGAAGAAATTCAGGGGGACGGCCGCCGCGACCCAGCGCGAAGAGGCGGTCGCGAAGGCTAACCGCTTCCGCAAGGAAGTGAAGAAGCCGCCGCTGGTCTCCGCGTAAGTACTTCTTATTTTGTCTTGTTTTCTTCTGGTCCGTCTTGTCCAAGTCTTTACATGTCTTTTTCTCATCAGGGCTCCCCTCACCTTGGAGAGGGTCGCCGCCGCCTGGTCATGGGGTCGGCGGAGACGCCCGCCAATACTCGACGGATTGATCTCGCGGCCGCCCTCCGGGAGGCGACGGAGCGGAATGTGCAGGAGAAGCGCGACGAGGAGGAGGCCGCCCGTCTGGAGAAGGCGGAGGCTGAGAAGGCGGCGGCTTCTGCCCAGAAGAAACTGGAGGAGGTCGAAGCCGCCGTTGCAGCCAAGAGG
Organism: Aegilops bicornis; assembly: GCA_021605145.1. Classification (NCBI taxonomy): domain Eukaryota; kingdom Viridiplantae; phylum Streptophyta; class Magnoliopsida; order Poales; family Poaceae; genus Aegilops; species Aegilops bicornis. The sequence goes on from CM038670.1 coordinate 580,669,689, forward strand.
CGAGCCGAGGAGGCCGCGCGCCTCCAGTCGGCGCTGCTCGTCACCCCGCTGAGCTCTGCGCCGCCGCCGCCGGAGTTCACGGGGCAGACGGAGGGAGTCGGCGGTGAGGTCCCCGTCGCGGAGAGGGAAGGCGGCGAGGCCTCCCTGTCGGGCACGGCCGTGCCACCCCCGCCGCCTCCACCGCGGTCCGAGAGCGCGCAAGGCAAACAGCCGGCGGACCCGCTTGTGCCGCCGACCGACGACGAGGCCGTGGCGAAGCTACTTCTTCAAGTCGCCGCCAGCGCGACACCGTTTTGAGAAGGCGATTTGGCGCGCCCCTTTTTGAGACCGGGCGCCGCCAGCTCGGCCATTCCAGACGCCGAGGCGACAAGCGCCGCGCCCATTGGGTGGTGCGAGGAGGCGGCACAGCCCGCTGAACACGGGCGCCCCGGACGCCCAGCGGTGCGAAATGAGGGCGACGCCATCCAGAATCGCTCAAGGCGCACTGGCATCGCGAGCCGCCGTGCAGTACGCTTCTTCTTTGAATTTTTTCGTTTTTCTTCTCCGGGCGCGCCAGCGCACTCCACTGGTGTAGTCCTCGAGTTTCGGGCCGGGCCGAAAGCAGCGTGCTCGAACTCTATTTGCTTACTTCCAAATTTTTACCTTTGTCTGGAATTCTTGTCGCAGGACTATCACAACCTCCGCGCTTAACGCCTTTCAACCGCAACGTTGAGGAGCTGGGCAAGCGGACTGCCGATTTGGCGAGGAGCCGAGGTGAGTTTTCTTCTTCGGGGCGCTACTGGCGCACCTGCTGGCTGTAGTCCTCGAGATTCGGGCCGATCACTGCACATTCGGGCCGGATCTTCCCGGCGACCTTCTTAGCCGACGACTTCAAGGCCCTTCTTCTTATTTTTATTCTTCAGAGGCCAGCGCCACTCTTCGGCGGCAGTTGGCACGGCCAACACCGCCTTGCGCGCCAAGGAGGAGGAGTGCAGCAAACTCGCCGCATAGCGCGACCTGCTGGCTACGCAGCTGGCAGAGCAGAGGGAGCTGCTTAAGGCGGCGCAGGACGAGGCAGAGAAGAAAGAGGCCGCTCTCCTGGCTGAGTTTGAGAACGAGCGCTCCTCCTGGACCGACAAGGAAGCGCTGCTGACCTTCGGCTTCCATGAAATCGAGGACATCGTCGATGGTGAGTTTGCTTTTACTTCTTCTTTTGGGTCGCTGACTATGGGTCAGGCCGACTCCTATTTTTCTGACTTGCTTCTTCTTCTTCTTGGCAGACTTCTTGAGGTGGCCAATCAAGCCATTGAGGTTGATCGCAAGGCGCGAAGGACGGGTGGTGCTGAGATCGCTGCCAACGCCCCCCGGACCCTTGACGAGCAGCTCCTGAGCATTGAGGCTCGTCTGCGGCCGGCCCATCGGATGCTACTCCGGCTTCAGCGTGTCGGCGCCCAGGCAATCACTGCTTTGTGGCCGGACATGCCGATTCACAGACTCCCGGGACCGCCGACCGGCCGGAGGTCGCGGCCGGGCCGCCTTGAGGCTCGGAAGGGTTCCGCGGCTCGGGCTGGAGCTCGCCGGGCCCTGGAATTCGTCAAGGCGTGGTATCTAGGGCTGGATCTGGACCGGCTGGCCGCGTTCCGGTCAGAGGCCCAGGCGGAGTTGCTGGCCGCGGAGGACGCCCTCGTCGAGCGTGCGGCGGCGATTGCCGACTACACGGACACCAGCGTCTTCGTCCCTGAGCGGGCTGAGGACGGTGGGGAGGCGCCGCCGGAGTGGTTCGGAATGAACCCGGACTACGACAAGGACTCGGCGGAGGTGATTGACTCCAGCGCCGAGGAGGAAGACGAGGCGGAGGACGGAGACGACATGGAGGCGCCAGAAGACGGAGCGGGCGACCAGCCTCAGCTCGACCGCACCTCCAGCAACGAGCCGCGCCCGTCTGGGCCGGCTGCCGCCGGAGATGATCAGGCCGAGACCGCCTGGCCAAGCCGGCCTCCGGCGCTCGACGCCGCTGCCGCCTCCGCCTTCCGACCCCATCTGCCGCTTCCTAGGCCGCTGTCTCGCCTTTATTTTATCTGTTTTGCTAGTCTTTGAAAGAACTTGTTAATTCGCACAATTCCACCCACGGGGTGTATTCTGAACCTCTGTACGAAGATCCGGCCAAGGGTCTAAGCTTGTGTAGATATTATTCTAATTTTATATTTCCTTGCTTATTGCTCTTATGGCTTTTTCCTTTGCCGCCTTCCCTTAGTTGCCGCCTTGCCCATCGGGCAACTGCTCGCTGAATCGCCGTCTAGGTCAAGTGCTTGGCTACTTTTGAGAAGGCAAGTACTTGGCCATTTTTAGAGTCATTAAGCAAGTTGGGTAGAAGCGGCAAACCGACTACTTAAGAGTCGGTTTTACAAAATGGGCTGGAAGCCGACTTAAACTATGTTTATGCTTTGGGTCCTTAGCCATTTTTTCGTGTGGGCGCTCGTTCTTCCTTACTCCTGCCCACTAAAATAGCTCGCTCATGAAAGCTGCAGCTTCTAACAGGAGATGCTTGGGCACCGTGACGTTACTTGTCCGATTGCAGGAAGCATTTCATAGCCCATATGGTGAGTCCCCGGCCGGCTAGTCGAGCCCGGTGCCAAATAGCATAACAAAGAGTAACATACTCGAAGGCATAATTCTTATCATACAGATAACAAAAGAGGGCAGTCCCCGAGCTCGTCTCGGGGGCCCCGAAGTCTTGGTACTTTAAACACAAAGGGTAGCGTGATACATACTGTATTAACTGTAAAATCTTCGGAGGAGATTCGCATTCCATGGCCGTTCCGTCTCTTTGCCGGAGTCGTCCCTCTTGCGTGCTCGGGCTTCGAAAGCGCCGATCGTAGTAGGAGTCGTTGCCCAGCACTTTGCTGATGATGAATGGGCATTACCAAGGCGCCGACAGCTTGTGCTGGCCGGCTGTTCGCTGGATCAGCCGGAGCACAAGGTCGCCCTCTAGGACTTGGCTTGACCTTCTTGTTGTAGTAGCGGCGCAGGCTCTGCTGGTAGATGCTGGACCGGCTGAGTGCCAACAGCCGGCCCTCTTCCAAAGAGGTCGACACCGCCTTTGACGCGTGCTTCTTCCGCTTCCTCTTCGGTGTACATGGTGACTCGCGGGAGTCGAACTCTATATCCGTTGGGATGACGGCTTCGCACCGTGAGACGAGGAAGAAGGTGTGAAGACAGTTGACTTGTTTGGAGTCGTGCGCAGACTCCAGAGGACGGCTGGCAACTCCTCGAGCCAGCAGACGGCAGAACGCTCCAGTGGCTCGACAAGTCGAGGCTTGATGCCAGACAGGATGAGGCCGTTCGCTCGCTCCACCTGGCCGTTTGACTGTGGATGGGCAACGGATGCTAAGTCCAGTCGGATGCCTTGTGTCGCGCAGAAACGGGCCTGGGCGCCTTTGGCAAAATTTGTGCCATTGTCGGTGATGATGATGTGTGGTACGCCGTACCGAGTCGTGATGTCGGTGATAAAAGTCACTGCAGTAGGACCATTCAACTTCTTGATGGGTTTTGCTTCTATCCACTTGGTGAACTTGTCCACCGCGACAAGTAAGTGAGTTGGCTGCCTCGTGCCGTTTTGAATGGTCCCACCATGTCCACGCCCCAAACAGCAAAGGGCCAGGCGATGGGAATAGTCTTGAGTGCAGAAGCCGGCTGAAACGGCTTGGAGCGGAACACCTGGCACCCCTTGCATTTTTGAACTAATTCCTTGGCTTCTTCTAGGGCAGTCGGCCAGAAGAAACCGTGTCGGAAGGCTTTGGCGACGAGTGCTCTTGAGGCTGCATGATGGACGCACTTTTCATACGATGGATGTCTTCGAGAATCACTTGGCCTTGTTCGGCTCGACGCAATACCGGTAGACACCGTGACGCCGCTACCGACCAGCTCTCTGTTGACTATAGTGTAGGTTGCCGCTCGGTGTTGCACTTGCCGAGCCAAGGTCTCATCGGTTGGTAGCTCTCCGCTTACTAAGAACTTCAGGATGGGCTGGGCCCATGAGGGTGCTGCTATTTCCTCGACTGCCAGTACTGCTACTTGGACGAGGGCGGCTGGGCTGGGAGGCGGCGGGTTGGAGGCTGCAGCAGCTTGCTGGGTTGAAGAAGTCCCCGGGCCGACCGGGCGCAGTCCCCCGGGCCGAGTAATCTTGGAGTCTTCGCAATGGTCGCCAGATCCCGGGCCGGGTTCTCAAGTCCCGGCCGGCTTCGACCGCAGCGTTCTTGGGGCCGTCTCATTGGAATTCTTGTGCCGTCTCTTGAGGCTTTGGAGTCGGATCCGACTTCTTCGTGGGGAGCCGCACAAAATGGAGTCTCGACTGTGACGACTTGACAGATGGCTTGAGGAGGCGCCAAGGGCGACGCGGATGGTATTGCTGGCGGGTGGAGCCGATTCTTGCGCTGTGGTATCCGCTTGGTCGTTGTCGCTTTCTTGGCACGTGGAGGAACTCGCACCCTCAAAATATCCACTCAGCTGTTGTACCAGAAACGGTAGCTCGCCATGTTTGCATCTTTACGCCCCTACCGCCGGATGACTGTTGGACCACCAAGTCGGAGTCGCCATAACACAGGATCCGGCGAATGCCAAGCTCTTTGGCAAGCCGGAGCCCGTGAATGAGCGCCTTGTATTCGGCGACGTTGTTCGAGGCGGCGAAATGGATCTGCAGCGCGTACTTGAGCTTGTCGCCTTTGGGGGAAGTGAGGACCACGCCGGCTCCCAAACCGGTGCGCATCTTGGAGCCATCGAAGTGCATCCGCCAATGGGTGGAGTCGGGCGCTGGCGGCAGGTACTGGGTCTCGGCCCAGTCGTCGAGGAAGTCGGCCAGTGCTTGTGACTTGATGGCGGTGCGGGAATGGTAATAGATGGTGTAGGGGGCCAACTCTATGGCCCATTTGGCCACTCGGCCAGAAGCATCTCGGCTTCCGATGATCTCTGCTAGTGGGGCCGTGCAAAGCACGGTGATTGGATACTCTTGAAAGTAAGGTTTCAACTTCTTGGCAGCAAAGTGCACGCCGTAACACATCTTCTGGTAGTGGGGGTAGTTCTGCTTGGAGGTCGACAGTACTTCGCTCAGGTAATATACCGGTCTCTGGACAGGTAGTGCCTTGCCTTCCTCCTTGCGCTCGACTACAATGATCTGGCCGACTACCTGTTGGTGGCGGCAATATACAGGAGCATGGGCTCCTTTGGAGTCGGAGCCGCCAAAGACCGGGGGAGTAGTCAGCATTTTCTTCAACTGGAGAAAAGCTTCGTCCGCCTTGGAGTTCCATTCGAAGAAGGTGGTCTTCTTCATGAGCTGGTACAGAGGAAGAGCTTTCTCGCCCAGCCGGCTGATGAATCGGCTGATGGACGCCAAGCATCCAGTGAACTTTTGCACATCGAGCAGTCGGCGGGGTACTTCCATCCTTTCGATTGCCTTGATCTTCACGGGGTTGCACTCTATGCCGCGTTCAGAGACCAGAAAACCAAGGAGCTGGCCGGTGGTACTTCAAGACACACTTCTTCGGGTTGAGCTTGATCTCGAATCGGCGCAGATTTTCAAAGGTCTCCTTGAGGTCTTCCAACAGCGTTCCTCGCTTCTCCGTCTTCACCACCACGCCGTCCCACGTAAACGCATGCGTTCGCCAAGCTGCTTGAGGAGGCACTTCTACATGCAACGCTGAAAGGTGGCGTCGGCATTCCTCAAGCCGAACATCATGGTCAGGTAGCAGAAGGCTCCAAACGGCGTGATGAAGGCGGTCTTCAATCTGTCGGCCGGGTTCAGCTTGATCTGGTGATATCCTGAGTATGCATCTAAGAAGCTCAACAGCTCGCATCCGGCTGTGGAGTCTATCACCTGATCAATTCTCGGCAAAGCGAACGGGTCCTTGGGGCAAGCTTTGTTGAGGCTTGTGTAGTCAATACACATCCGCTTAACGCTTGTTCTTCTTTAGTACCAAGACCGGGTTCGCTAACCACTCTGGGAAGAACACTTCCATGATGAAACCAGCTGCGAGGAGCCGGGCTATCTCTTCTCCAACAACTCTTCTTTTCTCTTCTGACAGGCAGCGCAAGGGCTTCCTGACGGGCTTCACATCAGATCGGACATGTAACTTGTGCTTGGCGAATTCCGTCGGTACACCTGGCATGTCTTTAGGGGACCATGCGAAAATGTCCCGATTCTCACGGAGGAAATCGACGAGCTCACCTTCCTATTTACTGTCAAGGTTTGCACCTACGGCAGCGTACCTCTCCGGGTGCTCCGGGTCCAAGGGTATCTTCTTGGTCTCTTTGGCCGGCTTGAACGAACCCTCAGCTTCTGACTCCTTGGGGTTGGGCAACATCTCTGGCTGCTTGCCGGCCATTGCCACAACCCGATCAAGAAGCTGCTTCTCAGCTGCGATCACCAGGGACTCGGCCAGCCGACTGCTTTCAGCTGCACAGCAGACGCCTTTCTCGTAGTCGCCGGCCACGGTCAGAATCCCGTTGGTACTCGTCATCTTCATCTTGATGTAGGCGTAGTGGTGGACCGCCATGAACTTGGCCAGAGCAGGACTGCCAAGCAGAGCATGGTATGGGCTTTCGAGGTCCACCACTTCGAACCAGACTGGCTCTCGGCGAAAGTGATCCTTGTCCCCAAAGAGGACGTCTATCAGGATCCTGCCGATCGGTGAGCAGGAAAGGCCAGGTACAATTCCGTGGAACACAGTCCGGCTGTTCTGAAGTTGTCTTTGCTTGATTCCTAACTTCTCCATTGTATCCTTGTACATGATGTTGATGATGCTGCCTCCGTCTATCAGCACTCGCGAGAAGCGAGCGGCCCGCCTATCCGCGGCAAGGGTGGCTCCCAAGACCAGTATGAGGAGCCCGGATTCGGCATCACCTCTGGGTGATCAGCTCGGCTCCAACTGATAGGTTTCTTGGACCAGTGCATGAATTCTTGAGTATCTGATGCTACTGCATTCACTTCTTGTTGTTGCTGCCGCCTGCTGCGGCGATCGTGGGCTACACTGGTGAACACTACATAGGCTCCATGCTCTTCTGGGTACTCTTCTTGTACTGCGCCGACTGGCCTGACAGCCGGCTGTTGGGGCGGTGGTGGAGGCGGCGGCCCAGCAGGCGGGGGAGGGATGAGGCCGTCTCCCTTGGCGATCCTAGTGAGCCAGTGGCACTTCCGGGTGGTGTGGTTCGATGGCTTCGTGCCGCTATGGAAATTGCAGGGTCCATCTAGAGTCTACTCGTAAGAGAAGGCCGGCAACCAGTTGGACTTGAAGCCTTTCTGCCGCTTGGCAGGAGGCTGCCCTTCTGGCTGTTGGTCTTCGACTGTCACTACCTGCCGGCTGTTGGAAGCCGGCTGCAGGGCCTTGCGCCAGGATCATTCTGCTTTGCCGCTGACCGGGTGTCGCCAGCCGGAGTTCTGGGAGCTTGAGGAGCCACCTTGCCAGTCGCACTGACTTCGATCTCCGACTTCATGGAGGAGTCGGCTGTGGCGTACTTGTCTGCTATGATCAGCAGCTCGTCGAGGGTCTCCGGCTCGTCGCAAAGGAGCTTGTGCTTGAGGAGGGTGCCTTCTCTGCACCCGGCGGTGAAGTACTCGATTGGCTGCACCTCGTGCACTCCCTCGCAGGAGTTCCGAAGCTCGGCCCAGCGCATGAGGTAGTCGCGAGTAGACTCGTTGGGGCCTTGCATGCACAAGGAAAGTTGGCGAGGCTTGGGAGGTCGCTTGTATGTGCTCGTGAAGTTGCGGACGAAGGCCTGGTGAAGTCGACCCAGCTGTTCATGCTGCGGGGCTTCAAGCTGTTCAACCATGTCCGGGCCGGGCCCTGGAGCATGAGGGGAACATACTTTACGGCAACGCGCTTGTTGCCGTTAAGCTAGGCCGACGGCCGTGGAGTAGTCCACTAGCAGTCCCTCCGGCTTCACGGAGCCGGTGTATTTGGGTGTATCTCGGGAGTGTGAACCTCACGGGAAGGGCTCGTCTCGGATGCGAGGTCCAAAACAGGGCGGGCCCAACTCGTCTTCTTCTTCCAGCGCCAGGGATCGGTGGAGTCGCTCGATCCGGTGACGGGCGTCGTTTTCTCCGACTCCCTCTCGGCGGCCAAGGCGGTCGCCGAGAGTCGGATGCTCGACGGGTGGCGGGGAGACCCGCATTTCTCTGCGGGGAGGAGGAGGCAGATAGTCGTCCCGCCGCTCCACTGCTCTCGGGCGGCCGTCTTCGTCGCGCTTGATGGAGATGTGGGTCCGACTATGGCTGACAGCCGGATCCTTGTTTTTTTCCACGGACGCCGCCACCGGCGTCGAGACGGCGCGCTTGATCTCGGCGGGAGGCAAGTCACCGTGTTGTCGTCGCGGGCGCCTCCGCGCGGCAGCCGTCTTGTCGGCGGCAGCGTCAGAGCTGCTGGACTCGCCGTCATCGGCGGCGCTCTCGCCTCGAAGTTATCCAGCTTAAATGCCGCCGCTGGCGGCGCGGATATTCTCCGTGGCGTGGCGTATGTGGTGATTGGCCCCAAACAGATTGGCGATAGCTACGCTGCCGCTGGACCGCGCTTAGGCGGTTAGGCCTGCCGGAGCCGGGCGAGCCGCCACGGTGTGATCCATCTCGCGCTGGTAGGCTTCGACAAGCGCCTCATGCTTGCTGCTTCTTTGCGCCCACGAGGCTGGAGGCGGCGCGCTTCAAGCCCCAAATACGGGCGTCTTCCGGAATAGGCGCGGTTAGGTCTTACAGAACCGTGTCGAGAGGGTCATGAGCTCCCTCAGCGGAAGGCTCACTGTGACCGATGACGAGCACCTCCATGACGGTGCTTCCGCCGCTCTCCGCGTGAGGGAGCGGCTCATCGTAGACCACCACATTGGTGGGGAACGCGTCGAGCGACGCGGTGTCGGAGTCGACCAAAGATCGGGTCGGTGGAACCGACGGACTCTGTGTCGGCGGCAGTTCGCCGGCGACGTGGATCTCGCTTTCGAGGAGGCCCGCGAGAGGCTCGGGGCCATCCGTGCTCGCATCGGATGCAAAGCTCGTCGGAGAGGCGAACCTCGCCCGACAAGTTCGGGCGAGGCAGCTCGCCGCCTCATTTCTCAGCGCCATGCAACAGATCGGCGCAGACTCGTCTGGGCGCGGGCTGGCTGCGCTCGCCAGCGAGGAAGAGGGTTCCTGTCCAGAGCAGGTCTCCGGACGACGGTGCACCTAGCCCCACGGTGGGCGCCAAATGTCGGGGGTTGGGTGCGACATATGCCAAAGGATGGCTTATCATGGAGGGGGCGAGTAGAACGTCGCCGGTGCCTGGAAACGGGATGAGGCGAAGGCATGCACGCCGGCGAATCTTACCCAGCAGTGGCTCTCCGGGAGATAACACCCCTACCGCTGCTCAGGGGTCTCCGTGATGATCACTATGGCAAAGTGAGTACAAGGTTGCTCCTTGAGCCGTATGGGGTGAGGAAGGAGAAGGGCACGGCTAGCTCCTCTCTTCCCTCTATGTGTGTGTCAAACTACTAGGTTCCAACCCTTTGCATGGGTGCCCCGGGGGGTTTATATAGGCCTACCTCCCAGGGGTACAATGGTAATCCGGCTGGGCGCAGGTCCCAGCCGCCAGTCTCTTAAGTCGCCGTCTTCTCCGCTGACTTCTTGGGCCTGCCGACTAGTGGGCCCCGCCGTCGGTCCAGCATGGGGCCGACAGCCTTGTCCGTCATGCAAGTGGTCTTGCCGCCGCGGGTTAATGTAGCTGCTTCTAATGACGCGAAGCTTGGTCGTGGGGTCATGGCAACAGCGCTACCGGCGGGCGATATCACTGCCATTCCTCGCCTTGTCTGGTTAATGGCGCATGGAGCCCGTGGGAGGGGCCGGCCGACTCTGGAGGCCGACTCCCAGCTGGTCCGTTTTGGGCGTTTCGCCGTTTTCAGACTTCCGCCGACAAAGCGGTCCCGCCATCTTCGGTCAGATGCAGACATGTGCCATCGTGGGTACAGGAATCTGCCCACGGGCTGACGCCAAGGCCGGGCGTCAACAAAGGTTGCCACGGACGGAGATCTTCGTCAGTACGGCGCTTGGAGGCCATGCCTATCCTTTGTGAACGGGGCAGGGATGGGGCTGCGAGGCGGCCCCATCCCGTCCCTGGCTGCAGTCGTGACCGCAGAGGAGGCGGTTGAGTCGCTGGCCGACTCCCGTGAGCCGCTTCATCAAGTCGGGCTTGGAGTCGGCTTATCTTGAGGCCGTCTGGGACTCTGCTGGGAGGGGCAGTCAGCGGCTCTGCTGACGACTCTCAGAAGGCGGATCTTCGTCTTGGGGTCTTGAGGGGCGCAGTCTGCCCCGATGTTTTGAAAGGTCCAGGGGCTCGGGGTTGCCTACCCGTGGCCCATTACTCCGACAACCTCCCTATATCTTCCTCAAAACAGCCACCATACCTACCTATTATGGCATTTCCATAGCCATTCCGAGATATATTGCCATGCAACTTTCCACCGTTCCGTTCATCATCATGACATACTTTACTTTTGTCATATTGCCATTGCATGATCACATAGTTGACATCGTATTTGTGGCAAAGCCACCATGCATTATTTTTCATACATGTCACTCTTGATTTATTTCACCATCTCGGTACACCGCCGGAGGCATTCATATAGAGTCATATCTTGTTCTAGTTTCGAGTTGTAATTCATATGTTGTAATCAATAGAAGTGTGACAATCATCATTATTATAGCATTGCCCAAAAAAAGGGCAATGTTACTATCTCTTTTTCCACACTTGTGCTTCAAAGTAGCACCTTGTTCTTCATGTAGTGAGTCTCATATATTGTGCTTCAAAATAGCACCATGTCCTTCATATAGTGAGTCTCATAAGTTGTCTTTTTCATACTAGTGGGAATTTTTCATTATAGAACTTGGCTTGTATATTCCTACGATGGGCTTCCTCAAATGCCCTAGGTCTTCGTGAGCAAGCAAGTTGGATGCACACCCACTAGTTTTCTTTTGTTGAGCATTTATTTATAGCTCTAGTGCATCCGTTGCATGGCAATCCCTACTCCTCATGTTGACATCAGTTGATGGGCATCTCCATAGCCCGTTGATTATCCTCGTCAATGTGAGACTTTCTCCTTTTTTTGTCTTCTCCACACAATCCCCATCATCATATTCTATCCACCCATAGTGCTATATCCATGGCTCACGCTCATGTATTGCGTGAAGGTTTATAAAGTTTGAGATTACTAAAGTATGAAAGAATTGCTTGGCTTGTCATGGGGGGTATAGAAGTTGGGAACATCTTTGTGTGACGAAAATGAAGCATAGCCTAACTATATGATTTTGTAGGGATGAACTTTCTTTTGCCATGTTATTTTGAGAAGACATGATTACTTTGATTAGTATGCTTGAAATATTACTATTTCTTTTATCAATATGAACTTTTATTTTGTATTCATTTGGATCTGAACATTCATGCCACAATAAAGAAAATTACATTATGAATGATGCTAGGTAGCATTCCACATCAAAAATTCTCTCTTTTTTATCATTTACCTACTCGAGGATGAGCAGGAATTAAGCTTGGGGATGCTTGATACGTCTCCAACATATCTATAATCTTTGATTGTTCCATGCTATTATATTACCCCTTTTGGATGTTTATGGGCTTTATTTTACACATTTGTATCATTTTTGGGACTAACCTACTAACCGGAGGCCCAGCCCATATTGCTGTTTTTTTGCCTATTTCAGTATTTCGAAGAAAAGGAATATCAAACGGAGTCCAAACGGAATGTAACCTTCGGGAGCGTGATTTTTGGAACAAACGTGATCCGGAGAACTTGGAGTGCAATTCAAGAAGCTTCCGAGGAAGCCACGAGATAGGAGGCCGCCCCCCCTATAGGGCGCACCCCCTTGTCTCGTGGGCCCCTCGGGCAGCCACCGACGTACTTCTTCTTCCTATATATACCTACGTACCCCGAAAACATCCAGGGGCACCACGAAACACAATTTCCACCGCCGTAACCTTCTGTATCTGCGAGATCCCATCTTGGAGCCTTCGCCGGCACTCTGCCGGAGGGGGAATCAAGCACGGAGGCCTCCGATGAGTTGTGAGTAGTTTACCATAGACCTACGGGTCCATAGTTATTAGCTAGATGGCTTCTTCTCTCTTTCTGGATCTCAATACAATGTTCTCCCCCTCTCTTGTGGAGATCTATTCGATGTAATCTCTTTTTGTGGTGTGTTGTCGAGATCCGATGAATTGTGGGTTTATGATCAAGTTTATCTATGAATAATATTTGAATCTTCTCTAAATTCTTTTATGTATGATTGAGTTATCTTTGCAAGTCTCTTCGAATTATCAGTTTGGTTTGCACGTATTGTATTGTTGCCATCGAGGATAACAAGATGGGGTTTAGATCATATTGCATGAGTTTATCCCTCTACATCATGTCATCTTGCTTAATGCCTTACTCTTTTCTTATGAACTTAATACTCTAGATGCATGCTGGATAGCGGTCGATGTGTGGAGTAATAGTAGTAGATGCAGGCAGGAGTCCGTCTACTTGTTATGGACGTGATGCCTATATACATGATCATGCCTAGATAATCTCATAACTATGCGCTTTTCTATCAATTGCTCGACAAAGAATTTGTTCACCCACCGTAATACTTATGCTATCTTGAGAGAAGCCACTAGTGAAACCTATGGCCTGTGGTCTATCTCTTATCATATTTGCTTTCAATCTACTTTTATTTTGCATCTTTACTTTTTGCATCTATATTATAAAATACCAAAAATATATTTATCTTATCATACTATCTTTATTAGATCTCACTTTCGCAAGTGGCCGTGAAGGGATTGACAACCCCTTTATTGCGTTGGTTGCGAGTTCTCAGTTTGTTTGTGTAGGTGCATGGGACTTTTGAGGAGCCTCCTACTGGATTGATACCTTGGTTCTCAAAACTGAGGGAAATACTTACGCTACACTTGCTGCATCACCCTCTCCTCTTCGAGGAAAACCAACGCAAGCTCAAGACGTAGCACTGATGGACTTTTGGAGTCACTTGATTTTGAATCACTTGACACATGCGAACCATGCCTCATGGGCAAGATGACTAAAACCCCGTTTTTCGGAACAATGGAACGACAAGTGACTTGTTGGAAATCATACATACTGATGTGTGCGGTCCGATGAGTGTTGACACCCACGGTGGATATCATTACTTTCTCACCTTCACCGATGATTTGAGTAGATATGGGTATGTATACTTAATGAAGCATAAGTTTGAAACGTTTGAAAAGTTCAAGCAATTTCTGAGTGAAGTTGAGAATCCTCGTAACAAGAAGATTAAATTCCTACGATCCGATAGAGGGGGAGAATATCTGAGTTATGAGTTTGGCAATCACTTAAGACAATGTGGAATTTTTTCACAGTTGACGCCACCTGGAACACCACAGCATAATGGTGTGTCTGAACATCGTAATCATACCTTATTGGATATGGTGCATTCTATGATGTCCCTTTCCGATATGCCACTCTTGTTTTGGGGTTATGCATTAGAGACAACTGCATTCACTTTAAATAGGGCACCATCTCAGTCCATAGAGACAACACCATATGAACTATGGTTTGGCAAGAAACCTAAGTTGTCGTTCCTTAAGGTTTGGGGTTGCGATGCTTATGTCAAAAGGCTTCAGCGGGAAAAGTTTGAACCCAAAGCGGACAAATGCGTCTTCATAGGATACCTAAAGGAGACAATTGGGTATACCTTCTATCTCAGATCCTTGGGCAAAGTGTTCGTCGCTAAGAATGGGTCCTTTCTCGAGAAAGAGTTTCTCTCGAAAGAATTGAGTGGGAGGAATATAGAACTTGATGAGTTTGTTGAACCTTTACAAACAATGAGTAGTGCGGCGCAGAAAGATGTTTCTGTGACACCTACGTCAGTTGAAGAGGAAGCTAATGATAGTGATCATGAAGCTTTGGATCAAGTTGCTATTGAAACTCGTAGGTCGACAAGGATACGTACTGCTCCTGAGTGGTACGGTAACACTGTCTTGGAGGTCATGTTGTTGGACAACAACAACGATGAACCTATGAGCTATGGAGAAGCGATGGTGGGCCCGGATTTTGACAAATGTTTAGAGGCCATGAAATCCGAGATGGGATCCATGAATTAAAACAAAGTGTGGACTTTGGAAGTATTGCCTGAAGAGCGAAAGGCCATTCGAAATAAATGGATCTTCAAGAAGAAGACGGACACGGACGGTAATATCACCGTCTATAAAGCTCGACTTGTGGCAAAGGGTTTTTCACAAGTTCAAGGAGTTGACTATGATGAGACTTTCTCACCAATAGCGATGCTTAAGTCTGTCAGAATTATGTTGGCAATAGATGCATTTTTCGATTATGAAATCTGGTAGATGGATGTCAAAACAAAGTTCCTTAATGGTTTCCTTAAGGAAGAGTTGTATATGATGCAATCAGAAGGTTTTGTTGACAAGGTGTGCAAGCTCCAGCGATCCATTTATGGGCTGGTGCAAGCATCTCGGAGTTGGAATATTCGCTTTGATGAGGTAATCAAAGCGTTTAGGTTTATACAAGTTTATGGAGAAGCTTATATTTACAAGAAAGTGAGTGGGAGCTTTATAGAGTTTCTAGTATTATATGTGGATGACATATTACTGATTGGAAACAATATAGAAATTTTGGAAAATGTGAAGGAATATTTGAACAAGAGTTTTTCAATGAAGGACCTAGGAGAAGTTGCTTTCATATTAGGCATCAAGATCTATAGAGATAGAACAAGGCGCTTGATAGGACTTTCACAAAGCACATACCTTGATAAGATTTTGAAGAAGTTCAAAATGGATTAGTCCAAGAAGGGGTTCTTTCCTATTTTGCAAGGTGTGAAGCTGAGTAAGACTCAATGCCCAACGACTGCAAACGATATAGAAAAAATGAGTGTCGTCCCCTATGCTTCTGCCATAGGCTCTATCATGTATGCGATGTTGTGCACAAGACCAGATGTCTGCCTTGCCATAAGTATGGCCGGAAGGTTTCAAAGTGATCCAGGAGTGGAACATTGGACACCGGTCAAGAATATCCTTAAGTACCCGAAAAGGACTAAGGAAATGCTTCTCGTTTATGGAGGTGATAAAGAGCTCGTCGTAAAGGGTTATGTCGATGCAAGCTTTGACACTGATCCGGATGACTCTAAGTCTCAAACCGGATACACATATGTTCTGAACAGGGGAGCGGTAAGCTGGTGCGGTTCCAAGCAGAGTGTGGCAGCTGTTTCTACATGTGAAGCGGAGTACATAGCTGCCTCGGAGGTGGCGAAGGAAGGTGTTTGGATGAAGCAATTCATGAAAGATCTTGGAGTTGTGCCCAGTGCACTGGACCCAATGACTCTGTTCTGTGACAACACTAGTGCCATTGCTCTAGCCAAGGAACTAAGGTTTCACAGGAGGACCAGGCACATAAAGTGATGCTTCAATTCTATCCACGATTACATCAAGGAGGAAGACATAAACATTTGCAAGATACATACTGATCTGAATGTTGCAGATCCGTTGACTAAACCTCTTCCACGGGCAAAGCATGAGCAACACCAGACCTCTATGGGTGTTAGATTCATTACCATGTAATGCTAGATTATTTACTCTAGTGCAAGTGGGAGACTATTGGAAATATGCCCTAGAGGCAATAATAAAGTGGTTTTTATTATATTTCCTTGTTCATGATAATCGTTTATTATCCATGCTATAATTTTTTGACCGGAAACTCAAATACATGCGTGGATACAAAGACAACAACATGTCCCTAGTAAGCCTCTACCGGACTACCTCGTTGATCAAAAAAGGCTATGGTTTCCTAGCCATAGACCTGAGTTGTCATTTGATAACGGGATCACATCATTAGGAGAATGATGTGATGGACAAGACCCAAACTATAAACGTAGCATATGATCGTGTCAAGTTTATTGCTACTGTTTCTTCATGTCAAGTATATGTTCCATGACCACGAGATCATGCAACTCACTGACACCGAAGGAGTACCTTGTGTGTACCAAACGTCACAGCATAAATCGGTGACTATAAAGGTGCTCTACAGGTATCTTTGAGGGTGTCTGTTGAGTTAGCATGGATCAAGACTGGGATTTGTCACTCTGTATGAGGGAGAGGTATCTCAGGGCCCACTCGGTAATACATCATCACAATGAGCTTGCAAGCAATGTGACCAACGAGTTAGTTGCTACCTCTTGAGCACTGCGTTGGATTTCCTTGAAGAGGAAAGGATGATGCAGCAAAGTAGCGTAAGTATTTCCCTCAGTTTTTGAGAACCAAGGTATCAAACCAGTAGGAGGCTACGCCATGAAGTCCCTCAGACCAAGACAAAGCAAATAACTCCTCGCAACCAACGCGATAAGGGGTTGTCAATCCCTTCACGGTCACTTACAAGAATGAGATCTGATAGAGATGATAGATAATATTTTTGGTATTTTTGTGATAAAGATGCAAAGTAAAATAAAAAGCAAAGTAAAAAAGCAAAGGCAATAATAAAATGATGGAAGATTAATATGATGAAGATAGACCCGGGGGCCATAGATTTCAGTAGTGGCTTCTCTCAAGAGCATAAGTATTTTACGTTGGGTGAACGAATTACTGTTGAGCAATCGATGTAATTGAGCATAGTTATGAGAATATCTAGGTATGATCATGTATATAGGCATCACGTCCGAGACAAGTAGACCGACTCTGCCTCGCATCTACTACTATTACTCCACTCATCGACCGCTATCCAGCATGCATCTAGAGTATTAAGTTTATGAAAACAGAGTAACGGCTTAAGCAAGATGACATGATGTAGAGGGATAAATTCATGCAATATGATAAAACCCCCATCTTGTTACCCTCGATGGCAACAATACAATACGTGCCTTGCTGCCCCATCATCATCGGGAAAGGACACCGCAAGATTGAACCCAAAGCTAAGCACTTCTCCCATTGCAAGAAAGATCAATCTAGTAGGCCAAACCAAACTGATAAATCGAAGAGACTTGCAAAGATAACCAATCATACATAAAAGAATTCAGAGAAGATTCAAATATTGTTCATAGATAATCTTTATCATAAACCCACAATTCATCGGTCTCAACAAAGACACCGCAAAAAGAAGATTACATCGAATAGATCTCCACGAGAGAGGGGGAGAACTTTGTATTGAGATCCAAAAAGAGAGAAGAAGCCATCTAGCTACTAACTATGGACCCGAAGGTCTGATGTAAACTACTCACACTTCATCGGAGGGGCTATGGTGATGATGTAGAAGCCCTCCATGGTGGATGCCCTCCCATGAGCTCCTAACAGGCCCCAAGATGGGATCTCGTGGGTACGGAAGGTTGCAGCGGTGGAATTAGGTTTTTGGCCCGTGATCCGATCGCTTGGGGGCAATGAGGTATATATAGGAGGAAGGAGTACGCCGATGGAGCAACAGGGGCCCACGAGGGTGGAGGGTGCGCCTGGGTGGGGGGTGGGCGCGCTCTACCTCATGGCCTCCTCTTTTGTTTCTTGACGTAGGGTCCAAGTCTCCTGGATCATAATCTTCCTAAAAATCACGTTCCCGAAGGTTTCATTCCTTTTGGACTCCATTTGATATTCCGTTTCTTCGAAACTCTGAAATAGGCAAAAAAACAGCAATTCTGGGTTGGGCCTTCGGTTAGTAGGTTAGTCCCAAAAACAATATAAAAGTGGAAAATAAAGCCCAATAATGTCCAAAACAGTAGATAATATAGCATGGAGCAATCAAAAATTATAGATACGTTGGAGACGTATCATTAGTCACGGGATCTTGTGTTACAGAACGAGTAAAGAGACTTGTCGGTAACGAGATTGAACTAGGTATGGAGATACCGACAATCAAATCTCGGGCAAGTAACATATCAATAGACAAAGGGAACTGCATACGGGATTAGTTGAATCCTTGACATCGAGGTTTGACCCATAGGATCTGCATATAATATGTAGGAACCAATATGGGCATCCAAGTCCCGCTATTGGTTATTGACCGTAGAGGTGTCTCGGTCATGTCTGCATAGTTCTCCAACCCGCAGGGTCTAATTTGAAGCACAAGTGTGGTAAAAGGATAGTAACATTGTCCCTTCTCTCTTTTTCTCTCATTTTTTTGGGCATTTTCCCTTTTTTATGGCCTCTTTTCTTTTTTCTTTTTTTTTCGTCCGTAGTCTCATCCCGACTTGGGGGGGATCATAGTCTCCATCATCCTTTTCCTCACCTGGGACAATGCTCTAAAAATGAAGGTCATCACACTTTTATTTTCTTACAACTCAACAATTACAACTCGATACTTAGAACAAAATACGACTCTATATGAATGCCTCCGGCGGTGTACCAGGATATGGAATGAATCAAGAGTGACATGTATCAAAGAATTATGAATGGTGGCTTTGCCACAAATACGATGTCAACTACATGATCATGCTAAGCAATATGACAATGATGGATCGTGTCATAATAAACGGAACGGTGGAAAGTTGCATGGCAATATATCTTGGAATGGCTATGGAAATGCCATGATAGGTAGGTATGGTGGCTGTTTTGAGGAAGGTATATGGTGGGTGTATGATACCGGCGAAAAGTGTGCGGTATTAGAGAGGCTAGCAATGGTGGAAGGAGGAAGAGTGCGTATAATCCATGGACTCAACATTAGTCATAAATAATTCATATACTTATTGCAAAAATCTACAAGTTATCAAAGCAAAGTATTACGCGCATGCTCCTAGGGGGATAGATTGGTAGGAAAAGACCATCGCTCGTCCCCGACCGCCACTCATAAGGAAGACAATCAATAAATAAATCATGCTCCGACTTCATCACATAACGGTTCACCATACGTGCATGCTACGGGAATCACAAACTTTAACACAAGTATTTCTCAAATTCAAAACTACTCAACTAGCATGACTCTAAGATCACCATATTTATATCTCAAAACAATTATCAAGCATCAAACTTCTCATAGTATTCAACACACTCATAAGAAAGTTTTACTATTCTTGAATACCAAGCATATTAGGATTCTTTAAGAAAATTACCATGCTATTTAATATTCTCGAAATAATCTAAGTGAAGCATGAGAGATCAATAGTTTCTATAAAACAAATCCACCACCGTGCTCTAAAAGATACAAGTGAAACACTAGAGCAAAACTATATAACTCAAAAGATATAAGCGAAGCACAAAGAGTATTCTAATAATTTCCAAATCATGTATGGCTCTCTCAAAAGGTGAGTACAGCAGGGATGATTGTGGTAAACTAAAAAGCAAAGACTCAAATCACACAAGACGCCCAAGCAAAACACATATCATGTGGTGAATAAAAATATAGCTCCAAGTAAAGTTACCGATGGAAGTAGACGAAACAGGGGATGCCTTCCGGGGCATCCCCAAGCTTTGACTTTTTGGTGTCCTTAGATTATCTTGGGGGTGCCATGGGAATCCCAAATCTTAGGCTCTTTCCACTCCTTGTTCCATAATCCATCAAAAGATTTCACCCAAAACTTGAAAACTTCACAACACAAAACTCAACAGAAATCTCGTGAGTCTGGCCACAATAAAGAAAACAAAAGACCACTTCAAGGTACTGTAATGAACTCATTCTTCATTTATATTGGTTTTAAACCTACTGTATTCCAAGTTCTCTATGGTTTATAAACTATTTTACTAGCCATATATTCATCAAAATAAGCAAACAACACCCGAAAATCAGAATCTGTCAAAAACAGAACAGTCTGTATTAATCTGTAACTAACGCAAACTTCTGGAACTCCAAACAATCAGAAAAAATAGGACGACCTAGGAAATTTGTTTATTGATCAGCAGCAATTCGAATCACTATTTTATCATGTTCTGGTGATTTTTAACAATTGTTTTTGTGAACGGAAAGTTTCTGGAAATTACATCAAGATCAAATAACTATCATCCAAGAAGATCCTATAGGTTTAACTTGGCACAAGCACTAATTAAAACATAAAAAACACATCTAACCAGAGGCTAGATCAAAGATTTATTCCTAAACAGAATCAGAAGCAAAAAAACTAAAATAAAATTGGGTTGCCTCCCAACAAGCGCTATCGTTTAACGCTCCTAGCTAGGCATAAAAGCAAGGATAGATCTAGGTATTGCCATCTTTGGTAGGCAATCCATAAGTGGCTCTCGTGATAGATTCATATGGTAACTTTATTTTCTTTCTAGGGAAGTGTTCCATGCCTTTCTTTAATGGAAATTGGAATCTAATATTCCCTTCCTTCATATCAATAATTGCACCAATCCTTCTAAGGAAAGGTCTACCAAGAATAATAGGACAAGAAAGATTGGAATCTATATCAAGAACAATAAAATCTACGGTCACATAATTCCTATTTGCAACAATAAGAACATCATTAATTCTTCCCATAGGTTTCTTAATAGTGGAATCCACAAGGTGCAAGTTTAGAGAGCAATCATCAAAATCACGGAAATCTAGCAAATCACACAAAGTTTTGGGAATAGTGGAGACACTAGCACCCAAATCACATAAAGCATAAAATTCATGATCCTTAATCTTAATTTTAATAGTTGGTTCCCACTCATCATGAAGTTTTCTAGGGATAGAAACTTCCAACTCAACTTTTTCTTCATAAGATTGCATCAAGGCATCAACGATATGTTTAGTAAGCGCTTTATTTTGACTATAAGCATGAGGAGAATTTAGCACGGATTGCAACAAGGAAATACAATCAATTAAAGAGCACTTTCATAATTAAATTCCTTGAAATCCAAAATAGTGGGTTTAGCAATATCTATGGTTTTGCTTCCTTCAATCCCACTTTTATCAATTTTAGCATCAAAATCTAAAAACTCCGAATTCTTGGAACGCCTTCTAGGTAAAGGTGGATCATATTCAGCAGTCCCATCATTATCAAGATTCATATTGCAAAACAAAGATTTAATAGGGGACACATCAATAACTTTTAGATCTTCATCTTTATTTTCATAAGAATTGGGTTTAGCGGCCATCTTATTGACTAAGGTAGCCTGCTTATCCGAAATTTCAGCAGTCAACTTCTCAAGACGAGCAATTTGGGATCTTAAACCATCAAATTCTTTAGACATATCATCGAGCTCTTTATTCATATAACTCATAATTTTTTTTGTTCCTTAAGCTCGTTTCCAAAGAAATTATTATGCTCAAATTGCAAAATCTTAATACTCCTAACGTAGCTTTCGATCTCTTCTAACCTTTTAAGGTGAAGATCACCAAATCTAGGTAGAGCCATCGTGACAAACAAGCAATCCAACACACGAGCAAACAAAAGGCAAGCGAGAAAAAAGGCAAACGGAAAAGAGAGGGCGAATAAAACGGCAAGGGTGAAGTGGGGGAGAGGAAAACGAGAGGCAAATGGCAAATAATGTAACGAGGGAGATAAGGGATTGTGATGGGTACTTGGTATGTTGACTTTTGTGTAGACTCCCCGGCAACGGTGCGAGAAATTCTTTTTGCTACCTCTGGAGCACTGCGTTGGATTTCCTTGAAGAGGAAAGGATGATGCAGCAAAGTAGCGTAAGTATTTCCCTCAGTTTTTGAGAACCAAGGTATCAATCCAGTAGGAGGCTACGCCATGAGTCCCTCGTACTGCAAGACAAAGCAAATAACTCCTCGCAACCAACGCGATAAGGGGTTGTCAATCCCTTCACGGTCACTTACAAGAGTGAGATCTGATAGAGATGATAGATAATATTTTTGGTATTTTTGTGATAAAGATGCAAAGTAAAATAAAAAGCAAAGTAAAAAAGCAAAGACAATAATAAAGTGATGGAAGATTAATATCATGAAGATAGACCAGGGGCCATATATTTCAATAGTGGCTTCACTCAAGAGCATAAGTATTTTATGGTGGGTGAATGAATTACTGTTGAGCAATTGACAGAATTGAGCATAGTTACGAGAATATCTAGGTATGATCATGTATAGGCATCATGTCCGAGACAAGTAGACCGACTCCTGCCTGCATATACTACTATTACTCCACTCATCGACCGCTATCCAGCATGCATCTAGAGTATTAAGTTTATGAAAACAGAGTAACGCCTTAAGCAACATGACATGATGTAGAGGGATAAATTCATGCAATATGATAAAACCCCCATCTTGTTACCCTCGGTGGCAACAATACAATACGTGCCTTGCTGCCCTCATCACACTGGGAAAGGACACCGCAAGATTGAACCCAAAGCTAAGCACTTCTCCCATTGCAAGAAAGATCAATCTAGTAGGCCAAACCAAACTGATAATTCGAAGAGACTTGCAAAGACAACCAATCATACATAAAAGAATTCAGAGAAGATTCAAATATTGTTCATAGATAATCTTGATCATAAACCGACAATTCATCGGTCTCACCAAACACACCGCAAAAAGAAGATTACATCAAATAGATCTCCACGTGAGAGGGGGAGAACTTTGTATTGAGATCCAAAAAGAGAGAAGAAGCCATCTAGCTACTAACTATGGACCCGAAGGTCTAAGGTAAACTACTCACACTTCATCGGAGGGGCTATGGTGATGATGTAGAAGCCCTACATGGTGGATGCCCCCTCCGGTGGAGCTCCGGAACATGCCCCAAGATGGGATCTCGTGGGTACGGAAGGTTGCGGCGGTGGAATTAGGTTTTTGGCTCCGTGATTCCGATCGCTTGGGGCAATGAGGTATATATAGGAGGAAGGAGTACGTCGGTGGAGCAACAGGGGCCCACGAGGGTGGAGGGCGCGCCTGGGGTGGGCGCAACCGCCACCTCGTGGCCTCCTCTTTGTTTCTTGACGAGGGTCCAAGTCTCTGGATCATAATCTTCCTAAAAATCACGCTCCCGAATGTTTCATTCCGCTTTGGACTCCGTTTGATATTTCGCTTTCTTGAAACTCAAATAGGCAAAAACAACAATTCGGGCTGGGCCTCCGGTTAATAGGTTAGTCCCAAAAATAATATAAAAGTGGAAAATAAAGCCCAATAATGTCCAAAACAGTAGATAATATAGCATGGAGCAATCAAAAATTATAGATACGTTGGAGACGTATCATTAGTCACGGGATCTTGTGTTACAGAACGAGTAAAGAGACTTGCCGGTAACGAGATTGAACTAGGTATGGAGATACCGACAATCAAATCTCGGGCAAGCAACATACGGATAGACAAAGGGAACTGCATACGGGATTAGTTGAATCCTTGACATCGAGGTTTGACCGATAAGATCTGCATATAATATGTAGGAACCAATATGGGCATCCAAGTCCCGCTATTGGTTATTGACCGTAGAGGTGTCTCGGTCATGTCTGCATAGTTCTCGAACCCGCAGGGTCTACACACTTAACGTTTGGTGACGATATAAGTATAATCGAGACATTAT
The DNA here is from genome assembly GCA_021605145.1 of Aegilops bicornis. Taxonomy (NCBI): domain Eukaryota; kingdom Viridiplantae; phylum Streptophyta; class Magnoliopsida; order Poales; family Poaceae; genus Aegilops; species Aegilops bicornis. Next base: position 580,693,102 of record CM038670.1, read on the forward strand.
GGTGGTTCCCGAAGGTTGTTCAGAGTCCCGGATGAGATCCCGGACGTGACGAGGTACTCTGGAATGGTCCGAAGGTGAAGATTGATATATTGGACGAAGGGTATTGGAGTCTGGAATTGTTCTGGGGGTATCGGGTGATGACAAACATCACCAAAAGGGGGTTCGGGTGGCCCCGGCAAGTGTTGGGGGGCCCCAAGGGCCAAGGGGAGGACGCAAACCAGCCCACTAGGGGGATGTGCGCCCCCTCACCCTTTCCCACATAACCAGAAGGGGTGGGTGCTACCCTAGGGCAGCCGCTCCCTTTGCCTTGGGGGCCAAGGCTCCCGGGAGGGAGGCGCCCAAACCCATCTAGGGTTTCCCCCTGGTGGCCGCCGGGCCCCCTAGGGAACCCTAGGGAGCCCCTCCTCCTCCCTTCCCCTATATATAGAGGGGTAGAGGGAGGGCAGCCGCACCCATCTATGCCACGGCGCTGCCCTCCCTCTCCCTCGTGAGGCTTGGCGAAGCCCTGCTGAGATTTCTCCACCACCGCCGCCATCACGCCGGTGTGTTGCCGGAGGGCTCGAGCTACTACTTCACCATCACTCGCTGGATCGAGGAGGTTAAGGCGTCATCAAGCTGTACGTGTGTTGAACGCGGAGGTGTCATCCGTTTGACACTTGGATCGGGAGTTCGCGGGACGGATCGTGATTGGATCGCGAAGACGTTCGACTACATCAACCGCATTTCCTAATGCTTCCTCTTAGCGATCTACAAGAGTATGTAGATGCAATCTCTCCTCTCGTAGATGTTCATCTCCTAGATTGATCCTGGTGAGCGTAGGAAATTTTTTGTTTCCCATGCAATGTTCTCCAACATGGCCCCCACCAGCCCTTCCCACGGCCTCTCCGGCCACAACCGGAGCGACATTGCGAGAAAAAACAGCCTCTTTGGCTTTAGCTATGGCTGCCTGGGCGGCCTCATTGGCACGAACTAGAGCGAGGATAGCAGAAGGAGAACCAAAGCCAGGCTCAAAAGTGATGACAACATCCAAAAGCACATGAATCAAATGATCGTCCGAGCGTGTAGGAAGAACCAACCGAACAGGAGAAGAAACCGTGGGTGTGGGAGGGGAAGGGGTACCTGGAGGAGGGAGATCCTTTGCCACTGCATGATGCACTGCCTGATCAACCACCCGCTCGCCGCTGTTCTTGATCTGACCACTTTTGCGGGTAGTGGAGGTCGGGATGAAATGGACGGGGAACGAGCCACCGGGGAGGGCGAAACCGCAGCAGATGCCGGACCGGACGCCCCGCCCAGGTCTGCGTCCAGCCGATGGCAAATGCCGGGCGCCGACTGCTTGGTGCCCGTCGAGGCCCTACTCTTCGCGGAGAACTTCTTGACAGAATATTTCTTCTTGCTTGCACGCACCACCACACCGTAGGAGGAAAGGAGGTAGGTCCTCGATGCCGGAGTGGGAAGGAGAGGCAGGTCGGGCCGGCAAGTTGGAGCAAACAGCGGACACCGTGGTACCCCCGAGGGTGGGAGCACCCGGAGCCACCATGGTTGGGCCCTCCACACCCACATCCCTGGTCTTCACCGCACCTTAGGACACACCATCTAGCGGGGTGTTATCCTTGAACAGAACATGGACCTCCGAGCCCATGCCATCCCATCCGGAGCGGGTGAAGCGAGGGTCAGTGCCACCACTAGGGTTACCTGCATCATTGTCACCATCGCCATGCTTGTAAAAAGGAGAAGGCCTGGGGGGAGGAGGAGGGGTGTGATGGGCCTCCGCCCCTTCAGCATGAACACGCAGACGAAAACCAGCCGAGGAAGGGAACAGATCAACGACACCATGGACACAGAGAGGATCAACACACCACACCTTGATGCGGGCCGAGCCTAAGTTCTCCAGGTACTCAGAGTCGATTTCGACCGGCTTGCCAATCAGGACGCCAAATGCCATGAGGAAAGATGTGGAGCGGAGGGCAGGAGGCACATCATCAACCAGCATCCAAATGTCAGAAAGGCGACCTTGACAGAAACTACAAGTTGCATGGTTGAGTGGGAGAGTGAAACTAGTACATGAAGCAATCATCTTGAGGCATTCTTTGGAAGGGAAGACGGTGGCAAACTCAAACTCCGATAGCCGGTGGATCTGCCAATCCCACCCGTCGACGTCTCAAATCCGGAGCTCATCTAGGAGGGTCTGGGGAGAGATCCTCTGATCCTTGACGGTGATAATTGCGGCATTAGACAGGGAGGGAGCGAAAACCACCTGTGGAACATCGCTATCAAGCGCAAAGAAGGAGCAGCCCGGGAGCCCGAGACCATAATGGATGAAGGAGTGAGGATTGCGACGATACTGACAGTCCACCGTTAAGTGGCCCTCCTCCCTGCAGACGAGGCAGAATGGTGGATTGAAGCAGCAGGACTGAAAGTGACCAGATTGGTGACAAGCGAAACAGGTAAGCGTGGAGCTGGGGCTTGGGTTAGAGGACGGGGGCGGGATAGAGGAGGGGGTTGAGGGAGAATGCCATCTCCGGGACCCGCTGAAGACGAGCCAAGAGCAGAGGAAGGGAAGCGACGTCCTTTGGACCCCTGCGGAGGGGGGTCGTACCCGCCATGCGGCATCGAAGCCACCGACCCGCGCGGAGGAGGAGGTCGAGGATCAGAGGAGGAGGCGGTTGCCCCGTTGCTCGCCGCCGCCACCTCCCGGGGGTCCGCAACCCCCATCGATGAGCCACTAGGCTGAGCCGAGAACAAGCCACCCCTAGATCTAGGGACCGCGGATCCGTCGCCCTCAACCATGGCCTCCGCCGCATGGGCTCGCTCATTGTGCGGCAACCACTCCGGCCTGGTGGCCCAGGCGTCACGCTCCCGAGCCACCTTCTCACACACCGCCCGCTCCGCCTCGAGCTTGGACCGAAGCGTGGCCTCGTACGCCAGATCCGTGGCCGTCTCTGCCGAGCCCTCGTGGAAGCGCTTGTGGATGGAGAATGCCCCGCTGGAGGAGCCCCGCAATTTGTCCATGGAGAGGACCGGCACGAACGAGATGGAGAGGGGAGTAGGAGGGGTGGATCTGAAAAAAGTGCAAAAGGGAAGCGCAACCGACGCACGTTTGTTTTGGATGCGGGGAACCATGGAAATGGCGGGAGGAACCCTTGCGGACCCATATATACCCGAAACAGGCCAGGCCGAGGGGGGCGGGGCCAAGCCAGGTGGGGGCCGGGCCACACGCGACCCATGGCCCAAGCCAGGCAGAGGAGGAAAAACATCGAGGGAGGAGAGAGGTGGAGGCCCAGAAGGCCCATCAGACACAAGGCCATCCGGCCCTAGGGGCCCGCTAGCCCCCGGACCAACGGGCAGCTCTAGCGTTTGTAACAACCCCAAGGACGCCGGGCCCAGCGAGCCTGACCCCGTCGGATACCCCGCCGCCGGCCACTGGGATGGGGAGGCGGGGGGATCCGCCACCACTAGAGATGAACAACGCCCTAGCGCTGGCCCCAGGACACCACGCGCCGGCGAGGGGAAGGGGAACATACCAGTTTTCCAACGCCGACGAGACACGCGAGACCACCCTAGATCCACCTATGAAGGGGAGTAGGCAGGCTGGCCCCGCCCCCCAGGGCAAACTTCCGCACGCGCGTAGACACCGCTCTGATGACCACCAGAGCCGCCGCCCGGAGGGGGCGGGGAAAGGGGGCTCCGCATCGGAGGTAGATTCCCCCTTGTCCCTGTCGAGAGCCCAGAACCTATTACCCACCCGAGGGGGCGGGGAGGAGGCAGGGAAGGAGGGGAAGAAAGGGTCGCCGGAGATCCAGGGGAGGAGAGGACCGGCAGCAGGGGGAACCAGCCAGAGAAGGGGCCGCCGGTGACGGTGTCCTGGAGTAGGGGGTACTCACCACGTCGTCTCCCGATTAGTTGGATTGGGCCGAGGACCTCCATTGTCGTTTACTCATGGGCCAGTTCGGACAGCCAATGCATACACGAGGAAGATTCCACAAGACTTGGTGATCAAGACAAGGTCTCCTCTCCACCGGCGTATTCGACTAGGACTCTTGTTATCCTAGGCCTCTGGTACATTATATAAGCCGAGGTCAGGCTAGATGCTAGATTATTATGACATCAATCATCATACCTCTAGGGTTTAGACCACATCATATGATCTCGAGGTAGATCAACTCTTGTAATCTCTATATTCATCAAGATCAATCAAGCAGGAAGTAGGGTATTACCTCCATTAAGAGGGCCCGAACCTGGGTAAACATCGTGTCCCCTGTCTCCTATTACGCATCGATCCATGACACACAACTTGGGACCCTCTACCCGAGATCTGCCGGTTTTGACACCGACAATGGTGCTTTCATTGAGAGTTCCGTTGTGTGATCGGCAAAAGATCAATGGCTCGCCTGCGACGTCGGCGTCTTTGTTGCTGGCTCGACTGGTCACCTTAGCTTGACCAAGGACTGTGCCCTGCCTCCAATTTCCATGTTCAGACGAGGGCCTTCATAAACATCAATTCTGATCTCTATCATGATCATGGAGGAATCATCCATGGAGCTCGGGGGCTCAACGTCAACATTGCCCTCGGGCGACCGTACTGTTTTTCCGAACAACGAATTTGTATCCGCTACCACCACCTCCTCGAGCATCTTTTTGATGATTCCTTTGGTGGAGTTGTGCGGAATTGAGTCTACAACAACACTGTAAAATTTCGTCGCATTTCGATGGAGCAATCTCTGCCGATCTCCGATATACTGGAGCCCTGTCGAATCTGGACGGGAATCTGGACGAGTTTGGAGCGTGGTGTCCAGAATCTAGCTCGGACGTCCTTTGGAAGATCCAACCGTTGATGGCTGCGGAATCCCTATATCTACCACCTCTCAAAATTTCACCTCGATCCGACCGTCCAAACTCTAGGAACCTTCCGATTAGTGCATCACTTTTCGGACCTGTTTTCTGCACGAATATGAATCCGACCCGAATTCATCTTTCTTCACGAACAAGGTATTGGACGACCTTTTAAAGGAATTTTCTTCTAGGGTATTGCACGTTGTTCTTAAATGTGTGCCCATAAAATTTTAAGCCTTCTCTAAGGTATTCTTCACCATCAAGCTGGTGTCATACCAATCCGGCAATATTGTTGTACGGCTGTCGACCTGCGCTAGACACGTCGTCGCTTTGTTGAGCCGAGCTCAACTTTTTCGGATGGCCATCTCTGCGAGCCGAACAAGAGTTCAGCATCGTGAAGGATAAATCATCACCAACACCGCCACCCCACGGATTACACGGAACGGGCACACCGGCATCGCCGCACGGTCACTTCATCAAGCCGGCATTGACCACATCACGAGCTACGACCTGCATCGGCATGGCTGCACTGTTGCTTCTTCAAGCCAATGTCCATCACGCCGACCTACTTCGACACCTCGGCGGGACCGGGGGCTCCGCTATTTCTTCATCAACATGCCTCGATGACTTCAGCGTCGCCGGCCGACCAGCTTCGACACATCGACTGGCATGGCGATTGGTTCAGACCGGGCCGCGCTGTCACCTCAGCGTGCCAACTTCGTCGTCCCACCTCCGTCGACACAGTTGTGTCATCTCCTTGGCATGTTGCCCTGTGTTGGCAACCCACGCTGTTAGCTTCATCAACCTACTCCGGACACTTCGGCGTCACTAGCCGACCAGCTTTGTTACGTTAGCTGGACCGGGGGCTTTGCCTCGGCGCGACAATCTTTACCAGCATCGCCATGTCGTCGGTTCATCGCCCATCAGGCAATGGGTGTGCGGATCGAGTCCCAATTTTGGAAATAACCTTTTTCGGACTGCTTCAACAAATAAACTAGGTGCTATTAATCCTAGCAATTTTTGCTTGTTTGGATTTATTTTTCTCAAGGAATTATTACTCTGGCTTGTCCCATCATTTTTACATAGGTCTATCAAATGATGGCCGCATTAACGATGGTCGCGTGGTGGTTCGGTCAGTTTCCGTACACAGTTCAGCGAACGCCGAATCCGGAACTCGGACCGGCCTGTGAATTCGGGCTTTGCCACGCCTTCACCGCGTCACGCCGACGCCCTGCACCAACGTTGACTTCGGCGTTAGGCCACATCTCTTTAAATAAATCATTTTTGCGAAAAGCAATTATGCAAGGATTTTATATATATTTATATTATTCTTTTTGGACCGCACTATTTTATGTGTGTAGGTGATCGACTTCGACTGCGTCACGTGGTCACTTCGGCAAGCCAACGTCGTCGCCCAAATTGGCATAAATTGGCTTGCATGATCATCTTGTTGATTGAATTGCCATATCGGCATGTTCGGTTGCCTCGGGGACTTCAGCATCATCAAGAGGGTCCTACCTCGTCAGGTGTTTGGTGCACGGGCCATATTTCTTTTATTACTCACTTCGCATGAATTATTAATCATGCAACCTTTTTTTATTACTGTTATCTTCGGCTTGCACTATCTTGTGTGCACATGTAGATGATCTGGATTGGGCAGCGCTGTCACCTCGGCTGGACTGGGGGCTTCGTCATCACTTCATTAACCCATGCCGGCAACTTCGGCGTCGTACTGTCGGCCTGCTCTGTCGCCTCAGACGGACGGGGGGTTCCACCTCACCACATTGGTCGTGTTGTGTCGCCACTTCGGAGTGCCGAGCTCTTCGCTCCTCCATCTCGGGACCGGCTTAGGGGCTGGGACCTCGTCCCGCCGTAAAACTCAGACCGTGTCATCGATGCCGAGCACATTAACCATCTAAGTCGCTTTCATGCTCAAAGTTTTAAATTTTTAATTTGTGTTCGGTTCGATCGTGCTCACGTGAGTTGTTTGTTAAAAGAAACTCCCTTTACCCATGTTAGCTGGGGGCTCTTAAATTTATATGAGCCATTTTATAATAAGTGTGTTTTCTTCTTGTTCATTTCAAAGTCTTTTTTATCACTCCTTCCTCGACTCAAGTGTGTGGTCAATAGCCGGATAGTCTGGGTCTGATCTTGACCCACTTGCAGTCTTGAGATCGGATGTGTCATGTTAAAGCACGACAGAAGCACAAATTTTTTAGACCAATTTTTGGATTGGCGCCAATTGACTTGATTTAGTTCAGACGTGGAGTTTCCGCATAAGTCTTTTGGTTTTTAAGCCTATGGCACTTTAAACTATTTGTGTGTTTCCAGCATAAGTCTCATAGTGCAACGCCAGACACAATTAGAGATTCTGCAAAAACATTCTCGGATATTGCTATATATGCATAGGTTTCGAATTGTGTCTTTGGTCAATAGTTGGGTTGCCCGGCTCTTGTGCTTGCCTCCTATGTTCCGCTTTGTTCGGCTAGGTGTGCAAAGGGAGAACCGCTACGATTGTGCTTCCAGCTCGCATGGTTAAGCGCCTCAGTGGAGAAAGCCGAAAATTGACTGTCACAATAAGCGTAAACTAGTCAACGATCCGATGACTATGTTAAACTATAAGATCGATGGAGGTCACCCCATGTTAAGCGATGGGTCATTCATAATATTTGTCGAAGTGTTAACGACTTGACCTCGGCTGTCGCCGAACATTAACCGGTAGCTAATATTTGGCCTCCCAACTTTAAGCTCCTATGACTAAGTGAAAGTTATAAAGCCCGCATATCTGATTGCCTCGTTTCCGCTAACACAATCGCCTTCGGGCACCGAGACATCGGCTAAGGGTTGTTTGTTATTGCGGAAACACCCTGCGTAGCATCTACAAGGGGGTGGAAGACGATGATGGGCCACTTCCAATTGATAAACGGTCGCAACGGAGTCAAAATAAACATATCATCGGCATTTGTATTTAATATACAAGGGCTGCCTTCCATAATCATCGTTATAAAGCCATAAATATGCATCAATTTGACTTAAGATTTTGGCCAAGCTGGGTTGCCTGGCTCCTGTGCTTACCCCTACGTTCCCGATTGTTCGGCTAGGCAGTAAAGGGAGCACCTCTATGATTGTTACTCCCAGGTCATCCGAGTTAGTACCTCAGACTGGGTGAAGCCGAAAGCTAGCGACTTTAAAAGATATAATTGGTCAGCAACGACGGAAGTGGAAATTTAGGTTCGCTAAAGACCACATAGTTCGGGAACTTTCCCCAAACTAAATCTTCAACATTTTGCTCCCACATTGATCGGAGCTGAGGTTTCATGATCATGCTTAGCATGACAAACCAAAGAAAGGAACCGATAGCGGGACTATTTTCTTTGGAAGATGTTTCTTACGTTAAAAAGTAATATAACATATCTCTCCGCGTACCTTTGTTTATAAAACCGTCTGGCTGGATTGCCTTGTTTGCCGTAAATCTTTGCCCTCATAAAGGCTATATAAAGTAGGCCAAACACTCCTTGGCTGCTGGCCGAGGAGGCTGAAGCCGATGGTCGGTCAACAAAGTTTTGTACAATGCGGATCCGAGCATTAATGACATAGAGTACTTGGATACATAGAATCATTACACATACTTTATGATTTTACTCTGGATCCTTAATTCGGCCACCCGTGCCTGCATTAAGACTCGAGGGCTACTAGGTTTCATGCTTATCATTTACAAATATTAAAGGGGTACATCGATCCCCTGATCTGATGTCGCCACCCAAGCAGTGTCTCGGGGGCTACTGCATTGCCTATTCAATGTAGAAAATTCAAAGTGCTCAGTGTTCAGCTTGACCGAACTATGCGCAAACGCGTCTTTGGACAACAATAGGTACCATCTGGACCTATCCGACATCAAGCTAATATATTACGGCGACTTCTCAAAACTCTCTCTCAAGGGCCCGTCCGCCGATCACTACCTCCTCTAAAGTGCATCTCGGAATTTTAGGCCGACACACACCTTGAGGGCTACTGGCTACATATCTCATCAGTAAATAAATTGCATCAATCGGAATTAAAATCCGCAAACAATCAGCCCAAGCCCGAGGTGGTGCGTCATCTCGGAAGCAGTCCGGCATAAAGCTGGGATGCAAGCGGCTGGCTCTATAGAGGGCATTTCCGGCACTAAGCTCGGCTAACATCCTTCAAACTTCTTCAAGCCAAGGTGATCTATGACACCTCGGATACGGTCCGGCGTTGGAGCTCGGATATAGTCAGGCGTTGGAGCTCGGATATAGTCCGACGTTGGTGCTCGGCTGCAAAAGATATCTCGAATGCAGTCCGGCGTTGGAGCTCGGATACAAGAGGACACCGCCGCATGGGAACAACTTCAAACCCGAGGTGTGGCGTAAAAAATAACAAGGCATTTATAAAGGCGAGAACTTAAAGGGGCTACTCGGATACCCGACGTGTAAACTCTTCGGATTCACTTCGGCGATCCTCAAGATAGAAGATAGGAAGATTTGTTGAACCAGTTTTCAAGACCGACGACCGAAGACGAAGAACAATTTGGAATAATCGAGGAGCGTCCCCAACTTGAAGACCGGTTCAGCGGGATACTGATGGTGTCCTAGACTAGGCGGTACTCACCACGTCGTCTCCCGATCAGTTGGATTGGGCCGAGGACCGATAACCCACAAGTATAGGGGATCGCAACAGTTTTCGTGGGTAGAGTATTCAACCCAAATTTATTGATTCGACATAAGGGGAGCCAAAGAATATTCTCAAGTATTAGCAGTTGAGTTGTCAATTCAACCACACCTAGATAACTTAGTATCTGCAGCAAAGTATTTAGTAGCAAAGTACTATGGGAGTAACGATAACGGTAGCAAAAGTAATATTTTTGGGTTTTGTAGTGATTGTAACAGTAGCAACGGACAACTAAATAAGCGAAGAAAATTATGTGAAAAGCTCGTAGGCATTGGATCGGTGATGGAGAATTATGTCGGATGCGGTTCATCATGTAACAATCATAACATAGGGTGACACAGAACTAGCTCCAATTCATCAATATAATGTAGGCATGTATTCCGAATATAGTCATGCGTGCTTATGGAAAAGAACTTGCATGACATCTTTTGTCCTACCCTCCCGTGGCAGCGGGGTCCTAATGGAAACTAAGGGATATTGAGGCCTCCTTTTAATAGAGTACCGGACCAAAGCATTAACACATAGTGAATACATGAACTCCTCAAACTACGGTCATCACCGGAGTGGTCCCGATTATTGTCACTTCGGGTTGCTTGGATCATAAGACATAGTAGGTGACTATAGACTTGCAAGATAGGATTAAGAACTCACATATATTCATGAAAACATAATAGGTTCAGATCTGAAATCATGGCACTCGGGCCCTAGTGACAAGCATTAAGCATAGCAAAGTCATAGCAACATCAATCTAATAACATAGTGGATACTAGGGATCAAACCCTAACAAAACTAACTCGATTACATGATAGATCTCATTCAACCCATCACCGTCCAGCAAGCCTACGATGGAATTACTCACGCACGGCGATGAGCATCATGAAATTGGTGATGGAGGATGGTTGATGATGACGATGGCGACGGATTGCCCTCTTCGGAGCCTCGAACGGACTCCAGATCCGCCCTCCCGAGAGGTTTTAGGGCTTGGCGGCGGCTCCGTATCGTAAAACATGATGAATCTTTCTCTCTGATTTTTTCTTCCCGAAAGTGAATATATGGAGTTAGAGTTGAGGTCGGTGGAGCGCCAGGGGGCCCACGAGGCAGGGGGCGCGCCCAGGGGGGCAGGCGCCCCCACCCTCGTGGACCGGGTGTGGGGCCCCTAACGTGGATTCTTCTTCTAGTCTTTTTAATATTTTCCAAAAATACGTTCCGTGGAGTTTCAGGTCATTCCGAGAACTTTTGTTTCTGCACATAAATAACACCATGGAAAGTCTGCTGAAAACAACGTCAGTCCGGGTTAGTTCCATTAAAATCATGCAAGTTAGAGTCCAAAACAAGGGCAAAAGTGTTTGGAAAAGTAGATACGACGGAACGTATAACTCCCCCAAGCTTAAACCTTTGCTTGTCCTCAAGCAATTCAGTTGATAAACTCAAAGTGATAAAGAAAAACTTCTACAAACTCTGTACTCTCCAGCTAGTGCTTTTGAATAAGAGGGTGACGTCAGGACCCCGATTGCAAGTCACATCGACCTAGCCGGTAACACCTCATATCACTTTGCGGCCTCACGCACGGTATTCCCACGGGTGTCGCCTTACCATGGCCCGGGACCGTTTGCGCCTTTTGGCTCACGTATATGATAGTGTCGCTAGCATCCACATGACAGAGAACCCGGGCCGACATGGCTAGTCGTGAACCCAAAGCGGCACTAACCCATGGGGACAGGCATACATGAATCACATCGAGCATGTCGGTCATCAACGTGTGAATCCGGGCTGTAGCATTGGGCTAACAGGACTCCGGTAACCCGAGCTGTAGCAGGCTAGTTAGGCAGGACTCCGGATGTCACCGCGTGACATTTCCCGAAGGGACAGAACCACGAACGAAGTGAAACACATGTTGCCGATCAAGTGTCCAGAGCAAGAGTGCTTTGGGCTAGCAGGACTCAGTGAACCGGGTCAGAAGCGGACTACTATCGCCAGAAGCACTAGACTACATTTCCCCATATGAGAGGCTGCCAAGGATAAACAACTAGATTGTCGGATCCCACACATACCAAGCATTTCAAACATACACACAATATGCTCAATATGTGTAAATACAACATGGCATCACAACATAACTCTACGACTCAAATATTTATTCATTAGGCTCCGAGGAGCGAGATATTACAAACATCGGTCTCATGACCCAACACTCGTGAGCATACCACCAAAGCACAAGCGGAAGCTTAACATGTCTCGGTACTGCATCTACAAATGGAAAAGGCCGAGAAGCCCGACTATCTACTGATCCTGCCGAGGGCACAAGATCGTAGCCGAGGTAACAAGCTAAACGTCAAGTCCACGTGGAACTACTAGCGAGACCGACGCCTCTCTCTGCAAAACATAAATTAAGCAAACGTGAGTACAAATGTACCAAGCAAGACTTACATCAGAACTAACTACATATGCATCAGTATCAACAAAGGGGTGTGGTGGAGTTTGACTGCAGCAAGCCAGCTTTGACTCGGTGGCTATACTGAACTACGACTCCAAGTAACTCTTTTGAGGTGGCGCACACGAGTCCACATATTCACCATATCAATACACCACTATGGATCCGATCCGCCTCCCTCACGAGAACGTCATCCATAGCACTCACGCTTATCTTGCGCATTTTAGAGTATCCACTTTCACTTGTCTATGAACTGTTATAGGCAACCCAGAAGTCCTTCTCTTCGGACACGGCTATTCGAATAGATCATATTAACCCTGCAGGGGTGTACTTCTTCACACACACTCTCTCGCCACTTACCGCCATGTACACCTCGTGTATCTCGGCAACCTTCAAGCGGAAGCCTGGCGAGGGAGTCGGCCATGACCTGACTAACCACACAAGTCTCTAGTCCAGGTTTATCGCCTATTCGGGTTCCATCCGCGAGGAGATCCGGCCGGGGTGTCGCTCACGGCCCCAAACGATGAGAGCAGGGTTCCCGAGGCACCAAACGGGCGTCTCGGTACACCGTGCCTCTTGTCTCTACCGCAACATAGCCCACCCCTAGGGTCAGCGCTACGCACGGCCCCCAACACATATCATACAAACACCAGAAACTAGTTGCAACTCCTGGACAGAGATCGAGGCGACTAATAAGCCGAGAGGGGTCGAGTTACCGGAACCCAATGTGTGGTAGTAACTGTTTCATGGATCACAAACACAGAACTCAGTTCCTAAGGACGGCTGCAATGAGACAACCCACCATGTACTCCTACATGGCCTCTCACCGCTACCTTTACCAAATCGTGTTCACACACTTAACTCACACAAAGTAGGACATGTTCACACACCTCTGATTCATCCTCAATGAATCAGACCTGACTCAACTCAAGCAGTAGCAGGCATGACAAACAAGCATGAATGAGTAGGCACATCAGGGCTCAAACAACTCCTACTCATGCTAGTGGGTTTCATCTATTTACCGTGGAATGACAGGTCATGCAAAGGATAAAGGGGTTCATCTACCACAACATGTAACAGTTGAATCGCTGTTGTCCTAATGCAGTAAAAGAGAGCAGAAGCAAGAGAGTGGGATTGTATCAGAATGAACAAGGGGGTTTGCTTGCCTGGCACTTCTGAAGATAATATAGTTCTTCATCGGTGTCATCGAACTCATCGTCGGGATACGCCTACCGAGAGGGGGGACAAACACCGGCAACAGAGAAAGAACACAATCAATGCAATGACACAATATGATGCATGATCATGACATGGCAATATGTTGTAATTTGAGCTAATGCATCTAGCTATGATTTAAATGAAGTTGGCTTGAATCAAAGATTCAAATTCAAACTCCATATGTGATGGTTTAAATGCCCTTTATATGATTTGTTCTAAACAGCAGCTATAAGTTGTTCTAACATGCATGAAAATGGTACAGATGGATAGATTGGATTTTTCTGATCATTTTTCATATATAAATTATTTGATTTGGAGCTACGGTTGAATTACTATGATTTTTAGAAGTTTAGGCAATTTTCTGGAATTCCTGAATAAAAATAAATCCAGAAAAGGCATTACTGCGTCAGCCTGGCGTCAGTGTGACGTCAGCAGGTCAAAGGCGCCAGCCCAGGTCAAACCTGACGGCTGGGACCCACATGTCGGTGAAACCACTAACTAACAGAGTTAGTTTAGTGTTAGGTTAGCACTAACCTAGGTTAATTAGGCACAGGCCCACACGTCAGTGGCTTGATTAGTTAACTAGATTAATTTAACGCTAATTTAAACATACGCTAATTAAGCAGGGGCCTGGGCCCACCTCTCGTTGACCCAGGGGGAGTCAAACCCCAGGTCAACAAAGTCAACTTCGGCCGGCTCGGCCGACGGCGAGAGGCTGTGACGCGGAGGGCCTCGGGTTTTGACTTCCGGCGACCAAATAAATCGACCGAGCCCATCTACGAGGAGCCGGGCTCACGACATCGATCGGTGGGGTTAGCTTGGGCCAGGTGGTCTAAGACGACGGCGGTGGCAACGGCAGCGGGCGGCCGGAGTTCGCCGAGCTCGGGACGAGGCTATGGAGGCCGTGGAGTTGCGTGCTTGGCTCCCACGGCACCTACATCGCACAATGAGCACGTGGGTGAGCTCGGTTGGAGGCTACAGTGACTGTACACGCAGCGGTGAGGAGCTCGGGCGGCGTGAGTCGGTCATCGCCGAAACGACGGCTGCGGGCGAGAAGTCGAGCACGGGAGCAAGGAGGAGGTGGAGAAGCTCACTGAGTCCAATGAGCGTGAGAGCGAGGTCGGGGACGCCCGGTAGCTCCCGAATCGACGGCGAGGATCCACGGTGGCCGGCGAGGGAAACGGCGATGCTGGCGACGTTGTGGTGCATCCGACGTCCCATGGCTTGGTGGAGAGGATGAGGACGACGAGGCGGGGCTTTTGGATACACTTAATGGGAGAGGGAGGGTCGGTGGCCATGGCTACGGTGAACGGCGGACGGGCTCCGTTCGTCATGGGAGGGAGAGAGAGCAGCGGGGGATAGGGACAGAGGGAGAAGTGGACGTGGCGCCAGGGAGGTGCGTGGCATCTCCAGGGGGGTCGGGGAAGCGAGCAGAGAGGCAGGAGGTGGCGCTCGGAGGGTGCGCGTGCGGCGAGCACACACTCGGCGTCCTACTGGCGCAAGGTTGAGACAACCTTGCTCCTGGTGGGTTGGGCTGGCTTTGCCCAGCCGGGCTGCTACAGAGGTGGGCCGGTTGGGGCGCCAGGTAAGTGGCCAGGTACTATCTCTCTCTCTTCTGTTTCTTTTTCTATTCTGTTTTTCTTTGTTCTGATTTAGTTTAGGAACTAAATCATTTTAGATAATTCTGGAAATTATTTTGGTGGTTAACTGAATTATTTCAGGCTCCACAAATAACTTCAGAATATTTGGACCATTTAAAATATATATAGCATTTAAACGGCTCCAATTCAAATACTTTTGTGTTAATTCAAAAATCCAAAGATGACCTAAAAATATGTTTCCACCATTGTTGGCAGAGGTTTTCACCTTTATCAAAAATAATGAACATTTTCAAAGGCATTTTGGATTCATTGAAAATGATTTTTATTTGAACCTAGTTGAATTCTTTCTGATGCTAGGGTTTGATCAATCCCTATTTCAATTTAAATAGAATTTAAACATGATGCAACACTCTAATGCAAGCACTTAGCATTACCAGAACTAGGGATGTGACAACTCACCCCACTAAACAAGAATCTCGGCCCCGAGATTCAAGACGTGAGGTAAGAAGACATAGGGGCACAAGACCAACACAATCTTCACGATCCAAGTTGCACCTCATAAGGTTGTTGATTCGTTGCATACATTGATCTTGACATCCCTGCTTTGAGAACTTCATCTAATATGACAAGAGAGGAAAGGGAGAATTTTAGAAGAATCAATCTTCTTGAGGATCGAACAACTCAGGATTAACTCACGGAATGAGACATAGCAACATCCCTCAAGCTGAGACATGAAACATACATCCGGAGGGATGGAGTGTCACAGATGACGAAGGTTCACTAGGTAGACAACAATTTCACACTTAAGGAGGTGGTGAACGGTTGTCCACGTAGCGAGGAGTTGAGTTGCCATGATACTATAACGAGACATCTTAAGGAAGGTGACCCGTAGAAAAATTCCCTTAAGTGGCAAAAAGAATTACTTTTGATATAGAGATCATTGAGACTCTTTATACCAGCCTAAGGCAATCACAATCGATCATTTGAAAGAGTTCGAAAGAATGACATACTCGGACTAGAATGGATGATATGGACTACCTTGTTGAAGACAACGCAATGGATGGTTTTGCTTATCATCGAAAATGGATGGGACCCATGGTAGGACCACTTTTGAAGATAATCCTAAACAACAATTACTGAGAGGGCAGCCCATGGGAATTGGCACAATGGCGGTGCAAGCTGGGAACAAGATGCAAATGTTGGGAATGTTCCAACCATCATATCTGCCTGAGATTCAGATCCGGGTGGTGATAGGATACTTCAGACTCAGCATGTCTGAAAAGAAAGGTTGCAACACAAATCAACGAGATGACGTTGCGAGATTCTCGGGATATGGACTTGGTAGCAAGCTCCAAAACATGAGCGGGTTCTGCTACAAGCATGTGAATACGTTGTCCCAGACAAACATGACCACATAGTAGTCTTACAACGAAACACTACCGAGTCCTGGTTGGGAACCATCAACGAGGATAACGAAGTCCTTTCATAAGTCTGCATCCTAAGAAAGAACTTCTTATCCTTGAACAAATCAATCAGTGGCTTGGTGTGCTAGGAAACACATATGGATTGGAGGCGGCCAACCTATCAAACCATAGGGCACTTCGCACGTGCATGACTAACTTGGAACTATTCCAGAGGAAACAAAACAAACCTTTCTCAAATTCATGGCGGCAACTTACACCTAAAGCACATGAATTCGAGGAAGTCACTTTTTCCATCCAAGCATAAGCTTCATGAACGGAACACGAAGACATTTCTTATAAAGTTTCCAACACTAGGTTGATGTTCAACATGAATCACGGGGGAGACAGAATGCTGCTGATGGGCTCAACAACAACTCATCGGAATTTCCATATCACTGGACTTCCACCATCATGTGAACATGGTGATAGCATTGATCAGACAAAAAGATGTAATGGGGTATGCTCGAGGGATCAACCACGAGTAAGACAACATTACGAACATCGTTGGTTCTGATTTGACTTAATAATAGCCCATACTCAAGTCAAAGTTTTGACAAGACAATATATAGACAACCCATCACGAGGACCCATCGATGAAGATATCATCTTTCTTCAACACACACTCAAAATGATATCCCTTAAGATGAACTAAGTCGGACAAGCTTTTATCTTCCAACTCTCCAAGTTGTTGTTTAGCTCAACTAACTAGCTCAGGTATCCAACATGATTCTTGGAGAAAAGGGTGGTTCACAAGAAACCAACTTGATCACGAGCTCAACATAACGGTCAGGGGACAACCTGGTAATACTTCCGAGAAGATATTCGGAAATCACGAACCACCGATATGTCTCTAAGCTCGAGAACAATCTTGCTTTTCAAGGCAAGACGACATGATCAGAAGAGTGAGGGATTGACACAATCCTAACTCATTGATCGAAGGGTGCACCAAAAATAAGGACTAGGTAGCACGATTAATCTTAGGATGATGATTCAATAACCAACACGCTAAGAATGAGAATATTGTCCATTTACTACCAAGCAAGGGGGTTGCTAGGCGTATCGATTTCACATACCACAATTCACTTGTCGGCATTCCGTTACAACAACACGGACCGAGGAGCGAATAATGATGGTGAGAAGTATCACTGCATTAATAATTCATAAGAGGTGGTGCAATTCTCATGACATTCTTGACATAAAGATGGTAACACTCAAGGTGGAACAGACTCAAAAGCTGGGTTGGCATTTTGATCTGCGGAATACAACTACTTTAACCCAATCCTAGATATGGATGAGGTACTGGAGTTTGTTTCTCCTAGTCATTCCAGAATAGAATGGCTTGACGGACCACAAGGATAATAGGCATCGATAAACACGATCGCACACATACTCTTGGTTATCAACTGATAGAGGAGGGTCGGAATACAACTAAAGAGAACAACCAAAGGAACGTATAATTTTCTGAGTTGTGGATGCACAGATTAGTATGTCGAGCAAAGCTCAACATTTCTTCCGGATAATCCATGCAGAGAAGGTAGAACTGGCAGAGTCACAATATAGAATGGAGTACTCCTCAAGAGCACCCTGGTTGTGATCTTTTGGCTCAAAAGAACTTCTGCCATAAGCAGTTCATGGTATTTGGAAGAAGGAAATACCACGGACCTCGAGGACTATTGCAAGGTTACTAATATCCTAAAGGAGCTAGCAATTACTATCAACATGAAGTAAGTAGGGTGAATCTGGGTTCAAGAACCGTGAATAGAATACCTACTACTAAATGGCATCACGGGATGCTTTCAAAATGATGGCGAGAATCATCACACGGTGAACACAAATCGTTGCTAGATTACTAGTTGACTCTCTAAAACTCATTGTGTCATAATAATAGTTCCAACATATATGTCAAGGCAATAAATTAACTCAACGCACCGGTTAGTGTGCTTATTCTGACCAAAGGGACATCAAAATGAGAGGAAGGAATTTTGCAAATGCTTCATATTGTTTTAGAAACCTGGGATGACTCGGACAACATAACGGCTGTAAATGCTCAAAAAGATTTGAGACATCATGCAAAATGGTGGCATAACCACTCAACATCACAATATCAAGATTCTGAGACCAGCTATGAACATACGGAAGTAGTAAAAACTGAATTGAGACTTAAAACCAACAATCTTAAAAGTCTATGGATTAGTAACACGTCATCCTGATAGATAGATGAGAAGCCTAGTTCTTAAACCCCGTAGAAGAGAAGAGGTTGACTCAGATCAGAGGGCCATGAGGTATAAGGAGTAAAAAAAGATCCTTACGTTCCCTTCCACAATCAATTCCCTTACATAACTAAAGCATTTCTAGACACAACTTCGACCAGTTTGGCTTGGTAATCCCACAGCAACAAAGCTCGATACCAACGCTGTCAGACCCCGATTCCAAGTCACATCGACCTAGCCGGTAACACCTCATATCACTTTGCGGCCTCACGCACGGTATTCCCACGGGTGTCGCCTTACCATGGCCCAGGACCGTTTGCGCCTTTTGGCTCACGTATATGATAGTGTCGCTAGCATCCACATGACAGAGAACCCGGGCTGACATGACTAGTCGTGAACCCAAAGCGGCACTAACCCATGGGGACAGGCATACATGAATCACATCGAGCATGTCGGTCATCAACGTGTGAATCCGGGCTGTAGCACTGGGCTAACAGGACTTCGGTATCCCGGGCTGTAGCAGGCTAGGCAGGACTCCGGATGTCACCGTGTGACATTTCCCCGAAGGGACAGACACATGAACGAAGTCAAACACATGCCGGCCAGTCAAGTGTCCAGAGCAGTAGTGCTGGGCTAGCAGGACTCCGGTGAACCGGTCAGAAGCGGACTACTATCGCTCAGGAAGCACTAGACTACATTTCCCCATATGAGAGGCTGCCAAGGATAAACAACTAGATTGTCGGATCCCACACATACCAAGCATTTCAAACATACACACAATATGCTCAATATGTGTAAATACAACATGGCATCACAACATAACTCTCACGACTCAAATATTTATTCATTAGGCTCCGAGGAGCGAGATATTACAAACATGGGTCTCATGACCCAACACTCGTGAGCATACTACCAAAGCACAAGCGGAAGCTTAACATGTCCGAGTACAGACATCTACAAATGGAAAAGGCCGAGAAGCCCGACTATCTACAGATCTGCCGAGGGCACAAGATCGTAGCTGAGGTAACAAGCTAAACGTCAAGTCCACGTGGAACTACTAGCGAGACCGACGCCTCTCTCGCAAAACATAGAATAAGCAAACGTGAGTACAAATGTACTCAGCAAGACTTACATCGTAACTAACTACATATGCATCATTATCAACAAAGGGGTGGTGGAGTTTGACTGCAGCAAGCCAGCTTTGACTCGGTGGCTATCCCGAACTACGCATCGCAAGTAACTCTTTTGAGGTGGCACACGAGTCCACATATTCACCATATCAATACACCACTATGGGTCCGCTCCCGTCTCCCTACGAGAACGTCATCCATAGCACTCACGCTTATCTTGCGCATTTTAGAGTATCCACTTTCACTTGTCTATGAACTGTTATAGGCAACCCAGAAGTCCTTCTCCGCGGACACGGCTATTCGAATAGATCATATTAACCCTGCAGGGGTGTACTTCTTCACACACGCTCTCGCCACTTACCGCCATGTACACCTCGTGTATCTCGGCAACCTTCAAGCGGAAGCTTTGGCGAGGGAGTCGGCCATGACCTGACTAACCACACAAGTCTCTAGTCCAGGTTTATCGCCTATTCGGGTTCCATCCGCGAGGAGATCCGCCGGGTGTCGCCACAGCCCCAAACGATGAGAGCAGGGTTCCCGAGGCACCAAACGGGCGTCTCGGTACACCGTGCCTCGTGTCTCTACCGCAACATAGCCCACCCCTAGGGTCAGCGCTATGCACGGCCCCCAACACATATCCTACAAACACCAGAAACTAGTTGCAACTCCTGGACAGAGATCGAGGCGATTAATAAGCCGAGAGGGGTCGAGTTACCGGAACCCAATGTGTGGTAGTAACTGTTTCATGGATCACAAACACAGAACTCAGATCCTAAGGACTGCTGCAATGAGACAACCCACCATGTACTCGTACATGGCCTCTCACCGCTACCTTTACCAAATTGTGTTCACACACTTAGCTCACACACAGTAGGACATGTTCACACACCTCTGATTCATCCTCGATGAATCAGACCTGACTCAACTCTAAGCGAAAGCAGTGCATGACAAACAAGCATGAATGAGTAGGTACATCAGGGCTCAAACAACTCCTACTCATGCTAGTGGGTTTCATCTATTTACTGTGGAATGACATGTCATGCAAAGGATAAAGGGGTTCATCTACCGCAGCATGTAACAGTTGAATCGTTGTTGTCCTAATGCAGTAAAAGAGAGCAAAAGCGAGAGAGTGGGATTGTATCGGAATGAACAAGGGGGTTTGCTTGCCTGGCACTTCTCAAGATAATATAGTTCTTCATCGGTGTCATCGAACTCATCGTCGGGATACGCCTACCGAGAGGGGGGACAAACACCGGCAACAGAGAAAGAACACAATCAATGCAATGCCACAATATGATGCATGATCATGACATGGCAATATGCTGTGATTTGAGCTAATGCATCTAGCTATGATTTAAATGAAGTTGGCTTGAATCAAAGATTCAAATTCAAACTCCATATGTGATGGTTTAAATGCCCTTTATATGATTTGTTCTAAGCAGCAGCTATAAGTTGTTCTAACATGCATGAAAATGGTACAGATGGATAGATTGGATTTTTCTGATCATTTTTCATATATAAATTATTTGATTTAGAGCTACGGTTGAATTACTATGATTTTTAGAAGTTTAGGCAATTTTCTGGAATTCCTGAATAAAAATAAATCCAGAAAAGGCATTATCACGTACCGACTGGTCGGTGTGACGTCAGCAGGTCAAAGGCGCCAGCCCAGGTCAAACCTGACGGCTGGGACCCACATGTCGGTGAAACCACTAACTAACAGAGTTAGTTTAGTGTTAGGTTAGCACTAACCTAGGTTAATTAGGCCTAGGCCCACACGTCAGTGGCTTGATTAGTTAACTAGATTAATTTAACACTAATTTAAACCTACGCTAATTAAGCAGGGGCCTGGGCCCACCTCTCGTTGACCCAGGGGGTGTCAAACCCCAGGTCAACAAGGTCAACTTCAAGGCGGCTCGGCCTTTCTTGAGAGGCCAAACGCGCGGAGGGCCTCGGGTTTGACTGGCGACCAAATCGACTACCGAGCCCATCTACGAGGATCCGGGGCTCACGCGCATCCGGTGGGGTTAGCTTGGGCCGGGTGGTCTAAGACGACGGCGGTGGCAACGGCATGGCGGCCGGAGTTCGGCCGAGCTCGGGGACGAGGCTATGGAGGCCGTGGAGTTGCGTGCTTGGCTCCCACGGCACCTACACGGCACAGCGAGCACGTGGGTGAGCTCGGTTGGAGGCTACGGTGACCGTGGCCACGGCGGTGAGGAGCTCGGGCGGCGGCGTGAGTCGGTCATCGTCGAAACGACGGCTGCGGCGAGAAGCTGAGCACGGGAGCAAGGGGAGGAGGTGGAGAAGCTCACAGCGAGTCCAATGAGCGCGAGAGCGAGGTCGGGGACGCCCGATAGCTCCCGAATCGACGGCGAGGATCCACGGTGGGGATCCACGGTGGCCGGCGAGGGAAACGGCGATGCTGGCGATGTTGTGGTGCATCCGACGTCCCATGGCTTGGTGGAGAGGATGAGGACGACGAGGCGGGGATTTTGGATACACTGAATGGGAGAGGGAGGGTCGGTGGCCATGGCTACGGTGAACGGCGGCGACGGGCTCCGTTCGGTCGCGGAAGGGAGAGAGAGCAGAGGGGGATAGGGACGGAGGGAGAAGTGGGCGTGGCGCTGTGGGAGGTGCGTGGCATCTCTGTGGGGGGTCGGGAAGCGAGCAGAGAGGCAGGAGGTGGCGCCTGAGGGCGCAAGGCGGCGAAAGCACACACGCCGGGCCCCATCGCGCAAGGCTGAGGACAACCTTGCCCCTGGTGGGTTGGGCTAGCTTTGCCCAGTCGGGCTGCTACAGAGGTGGGCCGGTTGGGGCGCCAGGTAAGTGGCCAGGTACTATCTCTCTCTCTTCTATTTCTTTTTCTATTCTGTTTTTCTTTGTTCTGATTTAGTTTAGGAACTAAATCATTTTAGATAATTCTGGAAATTATTTTGGTGGTTAACTGAATTATTTCAGGCTCCACAAATAACTTCAGAATATTTGGACCATTTAAAATATATATATAGCATTTAAACGGCTCCAATTCAAATACTTTTGTGCTAATTCAAAAATCCAAAGATGACCTAAAAATATGTCCACCGTTGTTGGCAGAGGTTTTCACCTTTATCAAAAATAACGAACATTTTCAAAGGCATTTTGGATTCATTGAAAATGATTTTTATTTGAACCTAGTTGAATTCTTTCTGATGCTAGGGTTTGATCAATCCCTATTTCAATTAAAATAGAATTTAAACATGATGCAACACTCTAATGCAAGCACTAAGCATTACCAGAACTAGGGATGTGACAGGTGATGACTCAACATGAAAGTAAATAGATAGGCCCTTCGCAGAGGAAAGCATGGATTTGTAGAGGTGCCAGAGCTCGATTTTAAAGCAGAGATAAATAATATTTTGAGCGGCATACTTTCATTGTCAACATAACAACCAAGAGATGGCGATATCTTCCATGATACACACATTATAGGCGGTTCCCAAAAAGAATGGTAAAGTTTATACTCCCCCTCCACCACCAAGCATCAATCCATGGCTTGCTCGAAACAACGAGTGCCTCCAACTAACAACAGTCTCAGGGGGAGTTTTGTTTGCAATTATTTTGATTTGATTTGCATAAAGCATGGACTGGGCATCCCGTTGACCAGCCATTTTCTCTTGAGTGAGGAGCGGAGTCCACTCCTCTTGAGAATAACCCGCCTAGCATGGAAGATACGGACAGCCCTAGTTGATACATGAGCTATTCGAGGATACAAAACAGAATTTCATTTGAAGTTTTAGAGTTTAGCACATACAAATTTACTTGGAACGACAGGTAGATACTGCATATAGGAAGGTATAGTGGACTCATATGTAAAGTCTTTGGGGTTTAAGGAATTGGATGCACAAGCAGTATTCCCGCTTAGTACAAGTGAAGACTAGCAAAAGACTGGGAAGCGACCAACTAGAGAGCGACAACAGTCATGAACATGCATTAAAATTAATGAACATTGAGCACAAGCATGAGTAGGATATAATCCACCATGAACAAAAATATTGTGAAGGCTATGTTGATTTGTTTCAACTACATGTGTGAACATGTGCCAAGTCGAGTCACTTAAATCATTCAAAGGAGGATACTACCCCACTATACCACATCACAACCATTTTAATAGCATGTTGGCACGCAAGGTAAACCATTATAACTCATAGCTAATCAAGCATGGCACGAGCAACTGTAATCTCTAATTGTCATTGCAAACATGTTTATTCATAATAGGCTGAATCAGGAACGATGAACTAATCATATTTACAAAAACAAGAGAGGTCGAGTTCATACCAGCTTCTCTCATCCCAATCAGTCCATCATATATCGTCATAATTGCCTTTCACTTGCACGACCGTACGATGTGAAAATAATAAGGGTGCACGTGCATTGGACTAATCTGGAATCTGCGAGCATTCAATAAACAGGAGAAGACAAGGCAATATGGGCTCTTGGTTAATTCAACAATAATGCATATAAGAGCCATTTCAACAATTTAATCATGATCTTCTCCTATCGACCCCCAAAGAAAAGAAAAGAAATAAAACTATTTACACGGGAAAGCTCCCAGCAAGCAAAAGAAGAACGGGAAATCCTTTTGGGCTTTCCTTTTTAATTATTACTACTACAGCAAGAAAAGTAAACTAGCAAAAAGCTATTACTAATTTTTTGGTTTTTCTTAAGGTTTGTTAAACACACAAGAAGAAAGCAAGAAAAAAGGAAAAATAAACTAGCATGGATATTATAGTGAAAAAGTATGAGCACCGACATCTAGCAATGAGTGTGTGTGAACATAAATGTAATGTCGGTGAGAGATACGTACTCCCCCAAGCTTAGGCCTTTGGCCTAAGTTGGTTTATTGCCACGGGTGGCCTAGCGGATATCCATAGTTGTAGCCGGGGTCGTACTGCGATGCGGCAGTTATTGCCTCCTGGGCTGCAGCGTGGCGGCGAGCTGCCTCCGCCCTCCACTCGTACTCATCTGCCTCCTCTCTGGTAATAAAATGTCTTCCTTTTGCCTGATAATCAAAGAAGGCAGGAGCAGGGAGAGTAATACGGACAACACGACGTCTGTCAAAGATTAAGCGATACTGGAGAGGTGATTCATTCTTCTCGACAAACTGGTGGTGAACCATAGCATTAAAGTCTAAATTAGTAGGAGGCAATTCAATATCATCATTACGTATGGTTACACCAAGAAAATCAGCTAAGCGGGTTGCATAAATTCCATCAAAGAAATCTCCATTAAATCTATTGTGATGCAACCTACGTGCAACAATGGCTCCCAAATTATAAGATTTGTCTCCTAACACAACACTCCTAAGAATACTGAGGTCAGGGACACACATATGACATGTTTTATCTTTACCATTTAAGCATCTACCTATGAAGAGAGCAAAATAATGTATAGCAGGAAAATGAATGCTCCCGATGGTAGCTTATGCTATATCTCTAGATTCCCCCACAGTTATACTAGCAAGAAAATCTCTAAATTCAGATTTGCGGGGTTCACTAGCACTACCCTATTGTGGAAGTTTGCAAGCAGTGGTAATATCCTCTAAGTCCATAGTATAAGACTTTTCATAAAGATCAAACAGGACAGTTGGAGAATTGCGTGAAGATGAAAATTCAAACCTCCTCACAAAGGAACTAGTGAGATAGTGGTAATGCTTGGCACTTTTCTCCCTCGAAGCTCACAAGATCAGCGTTACACAAATATCGTTAAATTCTTCCTTGATTCCTTTCGATCCATAAAGTTTTCAAGGCCATTCACAAGGTCAAGACTGAGCGTCCCTTGGTGGCTCATCGTCGGCATCACGCATTGCAAGCCTGGGTCCTTGCTTCCTTGAAGAACCACCTTGGTACATTTTCCTAAGCATATTTCTTCCTCTGAAAAATTTCTAAATTTTTTATTAACTTCAAATAAAAGTGAACCAAACTCAACAAAATTGATAGCAACTACTCCTACAAGTGCCTAGAGCCTATATCATGCATTAGAACTACTTGGAACCATATAAATTTGACATGCAAGCTCAAGAACATGGTCACCTAGGCAGCACAAATTTGCAATGAATAAAGCACTAGAACAAAAACTTATTGGATCAATGGAGGAGTCACATACCAAGGAACAACCTCCCCAAGCAGTTTTGTGAGAGGTTCTTTGAGCAAGGAGATCAAAAACTCGTGCTTGAGCTGGATAGTGATTTTTTTGGGAGGAAGAAGAAGTGTGTGGGTGCAGGAATAAGTGGAGGGGAGCCACCATGGGCCCACGAGGCAGAGGGCGCGCCCTGGACCCTCGTGGCCAGGTGCTTGCTCCCCCTGCTGTGTTCTCAGTGCCAGATATTCTCAAATATTCCAGAAAAAAAACATATTTCAATTTCAGGGCATTTGGAGAATTTTTATTTTCAGGGTATTTTTATATTGCACGGATAATTCAGAAAACAGACAGAAAATACTAATTTTACTTTTATTTCAACTAAATAACAGAAAGTAAAAGGAGGGTACAGAAGGTTGTGCCTTCTAGTTTCATCCATCTCATGCTCATCAAAAGGAATCCACTAACAAGGTTGATCAGGTCTTGTTAACAAACTCATTCCAAATAACATGGAACCGGAGAAATTTCGAATAACACTATGTTAACTCAACGGGATATGCACATCCCCAATAATAAGAATATCATATTTCTTCTTGACAGTAGGTAGAGGAAATTCAAAACCTCCAAAAATAATCGATGAAAATTTTCCAATAGAATTGATACTGTGAACTTTAGGTTGTTTCCTCGGAAAGTGTACCGTATGCTCATTACCATTAACATGAAAAGTGACATTGCCTTTGTTGCAATCAATAACAGCCCCTGCAGTATTCAAAAAAGGTCTTCCAAGAATAATATACATACTATCGTCCTCGGGAATATCAAGAATAACAAAGTCCGTTAAAATAGTAACATTTGCAACCACAACAGGCACATCCTCACAAATACCTACAGGTATGGCAGTTGATTTATCAGCCATTTGCAAAGATATTTCAGTAGGTGTCAACTTATTCAAATCAAGTCTACATATAAAGAGAGAGGCATAACACTAACACCGGCTCCAAGATCACATAAAGCAATTTTAACATAGTTTCTTTTAATGGAGCATGGTATAGTCGGTACTCCTGGATCTCCTAGTTTCTTAGGTATTCCACCCTTAAAAGTATAATTAGCAAGCATGGTGGAAATTTCAACTTCCGGTATCTTTCTTTTATTCGTAACAATTTCCTTCATATACTTAGCATAAGGATTCATTTTGAGCATATCAGTTGATCGCATACGCAAAAAGATAGGTCTAATCATTCTAGCAAAGCGCTCAAAATCTTCATCATCCTTTTTCTTGGATGGTTTGGGAGGAAAAGGCATGGGTTTCTGAACCCATGGTTCTCTTTCTTTACCGTGTTTCCTAGCAACAAAGTCTCTCTTATCATAACATTGATTCTTTGATTGTGGGTTATCAAGATCAACAGCAGGTTCAATTTCTACATCATTATCATTGCTAGGTTGAGCATCATCTTGAACATCTTCATTAATATTATCACTAGATTCATGTTCATTACCAGATTATGTTTCAGCATCAGAAATAGAGATATCATTTGGATTCTCATGTGGTTCATCAATAGGTTCACTAGAAGCATGCAAAGTCCTATCATTTTTCTTTTTCTTCATTTTAGAAGGACTAGGTGCATCAATATTTTTTCTCTGAGAATCTTGCTCAATTCTCTTAGGGTGCCTTCAGGATACAAAGGTTCCTGAGTCATTTTACCGGTTCTAGTAGCCACTCTAACAACATAATCATTTTTCTTACTATTTAATTCATTGAGCAAATCATTTTGAGCTTTAAGTACTTGTTCTACTTGAGTGGTAACCATAGAAGCATGTTTAGTAATGAGTTTAAGTTCACCTTTAACTCTAGACATATAATCACCCAAGTGTTCAAGCGTATCGGAACTGTATTTCAATTGTCTACCCAAATAAGCATTGAAGTTTTCTTGTTTGACAATAAAATTATCAAACTCTTCTAAGCATTGTCTAGCAGACTTATAATGAGGAATATCACCTTCATCAAATCTATAGAGAGAATTTACCTTTACTACACCGTGTCGGGTTATCAAGACCATGAGTTTCTTCAATAGGTGATGGATTGAGATCGTATGTTTCTTCAATAGGCGGTAAATTAAGACCATGTATTTCTTCAATAGGAGGTAAATTCTTAACATCTTCAGCTTTAATACCTTTTTCTTTCATAGATTTCTTTGCCTCTTGCATATCTTCAGGACTGAGAAATAGAACACCCCTCTTCTTCGGAGTTGGTTTAGGAATAGGCTCAGGAGTTGGCTCAGGAGGTGTTCAATTATTTTCATTGTCAACATATTATTCAATAGAATCTCAGCTTCATCCGGTGTTCTTTCCCTGAAAACAGAACCAGCACAACTATCCAGGTAATCTCTGGAAGCATCGGTTAGTCCATTATAAAAGATATCAAGTATTTCATTTTTATTAAGAGGATGATCAGGCAAAGCATTAAGTAATTGGAGAAGCCTCCCCCAAGCTTGTGGGAGACTCTCTTCTTCAATTTGCACAAAATTATATATGTCCCTTAAAGCAGCTTGTTTCTTATGACCAGGGAAATATTTAGCAGAGAAGTAATAAATCATATCCTGGGGACTACGCACACAACCATGATCAAGAGAATTAAACCATATCTTAGCATCACCCTTTAATGAGAACGGAAATATTTTAAGGATATAAAGATAGCGAGATTTCTCATCATTAGTGAACAGGTTGGCTATATCATTTAATTTAGTAAGATGTGCCACAACAGTTTCAGATTCATAGCCATAAAAAGAATCAGATTCAACCAAAGTAATTATATCAGGATCAATAGAGAATTCATAATCCTTATCAGTAACACAGATAGGTGAAGTAGCAAAAGCAGGGTTAGGTTTCATTCTAGCATTAAGAGATCACTGCTTCCATTTAGCTAATAGCTTCTTAAGATCACTTCTATCATTGCAAGCAAGAATAGCTCTAGCAGATTCTTCATCCAGAACGTAACCCTTAGGCACAACAGGCAATTCATATTTATTAGGGGGAGAGTCTGCATCATCACTATCTTCAATATTATCAGTTTCAATAATTTCATTCTCTCTAGCCTTAGCAAGTTGTTCATCAAGAAATTCACCAAGTGGCACAGTAGTATCAAGCATAGAAGTAGTTTCATCATAAGTATCATGCATAGCAGAAGTGGCATCATCAATAACATGCGACATATCCGAATTAATAGCAGTAGCAGGTTTAGGTGTCGCAAGCTTACTCAAAACAGAAGGTGAATCAAGTACAGAGCTAGATGGCAGTTCCTTACCTCCCCTCGTAGTTCAGGGATAATTTTTTGTTTTCTCGTCTTTCAAGTTCTTCATAGTGACCAGCAGATATAAATCCCAAGTGACTCAAAGAATAGAGCTATGCTCCCCGGCAACGGCGCCAGAAAATAGTCTTGATAACCCATAAGTATAGGGGATCGCAACAGTTTTCGAGGGTAGAGTATTCAACCCAAATTTATTGATTCGACACAAGGGGAGCCAAAGAATATTCTCAAGTATTAGCAGTTGAGTTGTCAATTCAACCACACCTGGATAACTTAGTATCTGCAGCAAAGTATTTAGTAGCAAAGTAATATGGGAGTAACGGTAACGGTAGCAAAAGTAATATTTTTGGGTTTTGTAGTGATTGTAACAGTAGCAACGGAAAAGTAAATAAGCAAAGAACAATATGTGAAAAGCTCGTAGGCATTGGATCGGTGATGGAGAATTATGCTGGATGCGGTTCATCATGTAACAATCATAACATAGGGTGACACAGAACTAGCTTCAATTCATCAATATAATGTAGGCATGTATTCCGAATATAGTCATACGTGCTTATGGAAAAGAACTTGCATGGCATCTTTTGTCCTACCCTCCCGTGGCAGCGGGGTCCTAATGGAAACTAAGGGATATTAAGGCCTCCTTTTAATAGAGTACCGGACCAAAGCATTAACACATAGTGAATACGTGAACTCCTCAAACTACGGTCATCACCGGGAGTGGTCCCGATTATTGTCACTTCGGGGTTGCCAGATCATAACACATAGTAGGTGACTATATACTTGCAAGATAGGATCAAGAACTCACATATATTCATGAAAACATAATAGGTTAAGATCTGAAATCATGGCACTCGGGCCCTAGTGACAAGCATTAAGCATAGCAAAGTCATAGCAACATCAATCTCGGAACATAGTGGATACTAGGGATCAAACCCTAACAAAACTAACTCGATTACATGATAGATCTCATCCAACCCATCACCGTCCAACAAGCCTACAATGGAATTACTCACGCACGGCGGTGAGCATGATGAAATTGGTGATGGAGGATGGTTGATGATGACGACGGCGATGGATTCCCCTCTCCGGAGCCCCGAACGGACTCCAGATCAGCCCTCCCGAGAGGTTTTAGGGCTTGGCGGCGGCTCCGTATCGTAAAATGCGATTAATCTTTCTCTCTGATTTTTTTTCTCCTTGAAAGTGAATATATGGAGTTGGAGTTGAGGTCGGTGGAGCGTCAGGGGGCCCACGAGGCAGGGGGCGCCCCCACCCTCGTGGACAGGGTGTGGGCCCCCTGACGTGGATTCTTCTTCCAGTATTTTTAATATTTTCCAAAAATACGTTCCGTGGAGTTTCAGGTCATTCCGAGAACTTTTGTTTCTGCACATAAATAACACCATGGAAAGTCTGCTGAAAACAGTGTCAGTCCGGGTTACTTCCATTCAAATCATGCAAGTTAGAGTCCAAAACAAGGGCAAAAGTGTTTGGAAAAGTAGATACGACAGAGACGTATCAAGGACCCTCATGGTCGTTTACTCATGGGCCAGTTAGGACAGCCGATGCATACACGAGGAAGATTCCACAAGACTTGGTGATCAAGACAAGGACTCCTCTCCACCGGCGTATTCGACTAGGCCTCTTGTTATCCTAGGCCTCTGGTACATTATATAAGCTGAGGCCAGGCTAGATGCTAGATCATTATGACATCAGTCATCATACCTCTAGGGTTTAGACCACAACATATGACCTCGAGGTAGATCAACTCTTGTGATCTCTATATTCATCAAGATCAATCAAGCAAGAAGTAGGGTATTACCTTCATTAAGAGGGCCCGAACCTGGGTAAACATCGCGTCCCCTGTCTTCTGTTACCCATCGATCCATGACACACAACTTAGGACCCACTACCCGAGATCTGCCGGTTTTGACACCGACAGCCGGTGACAGGAGGACCGAGGAGGGGAGTGGCGACGGGGACGGAGGAGGAGTGGGAGGGGAAAGGGAGAGGAGAGCCATCTCGCCCGTCTTCTAATCAACTACTATATCATTTGAACGGAAGCTCGCATCCACTGTATTTTAAAAAAAGAACCTTGCCCAACAGCCGAAGTAAGGTTACTTTTTGCGGAATAGCACCCAGTAACAAAGGGATCAAGCATGATTTTAACTGTAGTAGCTTCAAGTACAACAGCTAGTCAATACAGACTCTATCTTAGTTGCGTAAGTTGTGAGTACCTGTCCGTGTTGGCTAGCAGATGTAGAATATAGTAGTTGTGCCGCTCAGAAATTCGTTGGTGCTTCCGGCAGTGCGCTCTCCTACACACGGAAAAAATATTTTAAAGTGTGAAAAATTTCCAAACAAATTTTTTGCTCATACTTCCCGACGTTATATGTGTGCACGTCAAGTTTCGGAGAAAACTGATATTTTTTGTGCCTTGTGTAAAAAAGACAAAAGGATGTTTTGTGAAAATCATTTTTTAATACCGGATTTTGTCTTTTTCACACATGACACGAAACAACTTTATGAGCATGTACAATATCGAGATGTACGCGTCAAAGTTTTGTTTGAATTTTTTTGACATTTCAAAATATGTTTAAAACACATTCTAAAAACCAGGAGCATGGGCTCCTATGTGCCAAAATGCCGCTCTTGTGTACCGCTCTACAAGAATGGTAAGGGCTTGCTTCAAGCAGGCTTCATCTCGATTTTTTTCCTGGTGGATATACACTTGAGTGCAAAAAGGGCTAACTATGTCTAATAGGAAAACATGTATAATTTCTCGAGAGTATAAAAAATTGATCACGATTAGCCATGTCCTCCATTATGGACACCTTAGCGCAATTATACTAGAATCATTGTGAGATTCCATCATTTTAGTAATATTTATTAGGTTACTAAATTGGTTTGCTTAATTAAACTTCTGGTCACTAAAAGATTGTTGGTGTAGGTAGGAAAAATTGGCTGTACGCAAAACTTCTCTTCCGAAACATCTTGATTTTACAAAACCTACACGTAGCATTATATGTGTTTATATTCTTTTGGGTGCATGCTTGCCAATACGTTCAATAAATTGATCCTTTTGGTTTGCAATTTTTCATGTTCGGTTTATTAGACGAAGAGTAGGTGTTACGGATTAGGTCATGGGTCTACACTGACCTCTCCCAGTGGCATTGATGGAACTCTACAATTGTTTTTCTTTTGCTTACTTTGTGATTGATAGCCTACTCTAGATTCTCGGTACATTATGACATGTGAATTATAAGTGCTAGCTATTGATCCAAGGACTAGAACTGTAAAACTAAGAGATTGGGATCCCTGCCGAGTCCGGGTCATCACATTCTAGGATTCAAGAATTTTGGTTGTGACACCCACCATGCGGTCCATGAAGCACAACCAACCTATTTCTTCGTGGCTTGCACTCAGAAGCCTCACTAGGGTAGATATTCACGAAGTTGGCAGTCTTCAGGCTCGCACAAACTGTTGCAGCCTTCACACGAAGAACTTGATAGGATCACAAGTGACTCCTACCGTCAATGATGCACTCACCATCCAAGAGTAATAAGCAAAGCATAATCACTTGATAAGAGCTCCTTGCAAGATCTTCAATCAAAGCTTCTCTCAATAATCCATAGGAACACTCTCTTACAAGGATAGAATTGTGGTGAACAAAATCTGAGTTGTAGTGATGAGTTCTTGGCCTTCTAAGAATCAAGAAGTAAAAAGTCGAATCACACGACACTTCTTTCTTGTTCTTTTTGCCATGGATCTCTCTTTCTCTACGTGGTAGGTGGATGGGTTGAAATGTCGTGTTTTTTTTTTGTGGCAGATAATGATGAATGAAATGAATGTGGTGGTCAGCCACGACGGGGTGTGAGTAGAGAATACATAGAGAGAGTCCAAAATCCAGTTGTTCCTTAAAGGTTAACTAAGGCTAGGAAGCACCAATGGAAGACTAGCAGAACTACCGAATCAATTCAAATAAATTAGAACGACCATGTCAATGTTCAAGAACCATATTCAGAAGTACTGAAGAAAGAATGAGACAAAATGTAGCACCTTTTTTAAGATAGAAAAGCTCGGAATAACTAGTAAAACCAATTGCTCGGTAGTACCTTAGTAAACACAAGAGTTATCCGGATGATATTTACAGAAAAGAGCCAAATCACAACTCGAAAGTTCCGGACGAAAATGAGCGGAGGTACCAAACTCATGCCATGACCAACAGATAAGCAAACTGAGACGACTCGAAAGTGATGAGGAAATTTTTTGTGCTCGAAAGTGTCGGAGCAAACAAACAATGTTTCAAGGAGGAATGACTCGACAGTTCGATACCAAAATAAATGGCGGTTCTGAACCGTTGAAACTAGGTTTGACCTCTGAGTATGAATGACCCTAAGTGGTTCGGTAGTACCGGCAGAAAATCTTTGAAAGTACCAGACTTAGAGAAACTCATACAAAGGGAATGACTACGGAGATTTTCGAGGACTTTGGCTTAGGATCCATTCTTGGAGCTCAAACAAAGTATTTTCTTGTACCCCTCTTCATAGTATGGTTGTGATATACGCAATGTGAATCTTGTATTCGCCAAAAGTCCAGAAAATACATAACAAGAGCTCGAAGAGAACAACAACTAAAAAAGTTGTTTGAATGGGTCACAAGTGATCTTCCACTTGTAGCCAAACCTGATACACAATGAGATCACATGCTATAGACGAAATAAGCTCAATGAAACATCAGTCATCTCAATGGTTTTGCCATAGATCATCAAAACCAATGGGGGTACAATGGAGATGCACTTTCACCTAGCTACATAAAACCCCACTACAAGAGCTTCACTATAAGACGTCGTAAATGCTGATGGATGCTATGGAATATACTAAAAATATTTCTCCATTCAAGTGAAATGTGAGTGGTCGGATATCAACCTTCACGTGCTTGCACGAGCACTTGGCACCACAAGCCACAATACAATACAATACAACAAAAAAATACATGATACTAGTCACACTTGAAACTGTGAGCATACTGTTTTCTTACTCTACGCGCCACCATGCATGGCTATGTTGAATCACTCCTGTGGTTTGCCACTGCTGGATCCCGCGGGATGGTGCGATGCAAATATAGAGTCGACTCTTGAACCGGTGTAACATGAGCAGCAGTGGAAACCTGATCTCCTCCTCTCGTATTCGCTCTTGAAATGCTCAAATTCCTGGCAACTCGCCACAACTGCATTTCCTTTGGCGTTTCGTTCACATATTTTCCGAAAAACTCTTTCAAGTGAGCTTCATCCTGTGGTTGGTACTTGATTTC
The DNA here is from genome assembly GCA_021605145.1 of Aegilops bicornis. Lineage (NCBI taxonomy): Eukaryota > Viridiplantae > Streptophyta > Magnoliopsida > Poales > Poaceae > Aegilops > Aegilops bicornis. Next base: position 580,727,402 of record CM038670.1, read on the forward strand.
TATTGAGTTCAGTTTCTTGTGTCGAACAAGTGTTGAAACACATTGGTTGGGACATGTCCTTTTCGGCCCTGCCTTCCCTTTGCTCCTCTTCGGACGACCTAAAAACTGTTGTGTACAAGATTTTTTGTCTCAGATGTACAAGAAACAAAGAACTAAAGTGTAGAGTGCAATTAAAAAGAGGCATGTACCTTGCAGCGGCGCAATCGGAGCTTTTCCAAATTAGGGGCGTTCTCAAGGATTTTCATCAACACTTGGAGGTTGATTGCTCCAATATCACAACCGTCGAGAAGCAAGGTTCTTAGGTTTTCGAGGACCGGAAAATCTTGAGACTCATGGTCCAGCAATGCCTGAAATAAAAGAACAAGATAAAGATCCACCCATGTCTAAAACATCACCATCACACAGCTCACTATGTGTATAACTTACTGACCAAAAATTCTATACCAACGTTTAGCTAATACTGTACACTTTTGTCGCAATAATAATAACAATACTGTGCACTTTTACTACTCCAATTTGAGGTGAGTCAAGTTCACAAAGAAAAAGAAGTTCGCCAAAAAAAGTTCACAAACAAAATTGGGCTCATGAGATTCCTAAAAAAAAGGGCTTATGAGAATTAATTAGCACAAGCACTGCTAAAACACTCGTGTTACTAAAAAAAAAAGCTAAAACACTCGAGATCCAAAAAATGCGTACCGTGGTGGTGAACCCCGAGAGTTCTAATTTCGTGACATTGGTTAGTCGGCCGAGGAAGCTGCACATGGATCTCAGGAACGGGAGCTTGGCTTTGTAAGCCCGTTGGTCCAGATCGTTTAGATAGATGGACGCCTCGACGAGCGATGGCAGCGCCTCGTTTCCTGGAGCTTTGGTCACCACCGAGGTCCTGCCGTCGCGGCCGAACGGAAGGACGAGGCGGAGGGAGGCGAGGCGAGGACCCGCGATGGCCACGGTGTCAGTGGAGTAACTGACCGAATTACTTGTGACTGCGAGGCTCTTGAGCGTGGGCGAGGCAATGGTGAGGACCCCGTTGTAGCAGCAGTTGTCGAGGTGCAGGTCCTCGAGGACCGGCAACTGGCCGCCAATCTCCTCCCGGGAGCCGAGTCCTAGCGTCACGCCGGAGAGCCGGATCCTCGTCAGGCGGCAGGCGGCGGCGCCCATGTCTACGTGGCAGGGCGGCCACACGATGCAGCCATTGACGTAGTCGCACTGGAGGTCGATGGTGGCCGGGCGGCGCATGAAGCCCCGCCGGATCCACCTCCCAAAGCTCGTAGTGTTCATGGCCACCCTGTTCATGGCATCCGCGAAGTGGAGGCGGAACGTGTCCAGAGGCGGCCGCGCGGCGCCGGGAGGGCACGGCAGCATGGTGTCGGCGAAGTCCTCGAAGCGCTGGTACTGGCGGGAGTCGGGCGTGCCGCTGCCGGGGAACTCCCGCTGGTCGATGTCGACGCAGCGCACGGAGCGCCAGACGTGCCGCCAGCGCCGGGACAGCGCGCTCGTCCGCACGGCCTGCAGGGACCCGAGGCGCGAGAGGATGTCCTCCAGGAGGCAGTCCGGCAGGTCGCTCAGCCGGTCCGCGTCCACGGGAGCGCGCTTGCGGGACGGACCGAGGTGGCCGCAGTCTCCAGCCATATATGGTGACAGGGATGAGCACGCTGGTTGCTTCCTCGGCCGGGCTCGAACTTGATCGTATCGACGAGGGAACGAGCTGCTCCCCTTCGGTGGCCTTATTTACGAGCCATGTGGCCCGACTGCTGGGATGGTCCGTCTCCGACCCTACTGTGTGTACGGGTGTGCTAGGCCCGTGTACCCATCGGCTTAACCCGTAGCTAGCTTCGGCTGCGTGATGCGCATGCTGTGCACGAGTGCTGAAGAGAACTGTTCACTGAAACTCTCACGGACTATATCGGGCTCGGAGAACTCTTCCGGCGATATGTGTCCGATTCGATGTCTATGAATCTTCGAGGGGCATCAGAATCTAAATTACTCCCAACTCGAATCCACTATTCACACTTAACACGAACCATTACTCGCACTTTCCCTAAATTTAAGATCAAGGACGCGTCTAGCGAGCGGCAGGCCGCCCTGGGATCGCTAGCCAGCGCCCACCAAAAAAGGAAATCACCTGGTCCCCCCTCCCCTTCCAAATCAAAAGGAAACCTCACCCATCCGCCCGTAGGAAAACCGCCTGAGACCCAACCCGCTCGCACGAAAACGCCCAAGCCCCGCCCGCACGAACAGGTAAGCCCCAGAAACAACCCGCGAGGACAGCTGGCCGCGGGATTGTTGGGGAACGTTGCAGAAAATAAAAAATTTCTCACAGTTTCACCAAGATCCATCTATGAGTTCATCTAGCAACGAGTGATAGGAGTGCATCTACATACCTTTGTAGATCGCGAGCGGAAGCGTTCAAGAGAACGGGGTTGAGGGAGTCGTACTCGTCGTGATCCAAATCACCGACGATCAAGTGCCGAACGGACAGCACCTCCGCGTTCAACACACGTACGGAGCGGATAACGTCTCCCGCACCTTGATCCAGCAAGAAGGAGGGAGAGGTTGAGGAAGAAGGCTTCAAAAGCAGCACGACGGCGTAGTGGTGATGGAGTGGCGATTCTCGTGAGGCTTCGCCAAGCTCACGCGGAGGAGGAGAGGTGTTGGGAGGGAGGGCTGCGCCTTGGATGTTGTGTGCAGCCCTCCCTCGCCCCTCTATTTATAGGGGAAGGGGAAGGGGCGGCCCCTCTAGATGAGATCTAGAGGGGCGTGAGGAGGGCTTGCCCCCAAGCAAGGCGCCCCACTAGGGTTCCCCCTGACCCTAGGCGCATGGGCCCAAGGGGGGATGCGCCTAGCCCTCCAGGGCTGGTTCCTGCCCACTACGGCCCATGAGGCCCTCCGAGAGGTGACCCCTCCCGGTGGACCCTCGAACCCCTCCGGTGGCCCCAGACAATACCGATATGCCTCAAACTTTCTCGGTGACCGTATGACAACTTCCCATATATAAATCTTCACCTCCGGACCATTTCGAACTCCTCGTGACGTCCGGGATCTTATCCGGACTCAACAGCATTCGTAATCACATACAAGTCTTCCTAATAACCCTAGCGCCACCGAACCTTATGTGTAGACCCTACGGGTTCGGGAATCATGCGAGACATGACCGAGACAGCTCTCCGCCAATAACCAACAGCGTGATCTGGATACCCATGTTGGCTCTACATGTTCCACGATGATCTCATCGGATGAACCACGATGTCGAGGATTCAAGCAACCCCGTATACAATTCCCTTTGTCAATCGGTATGTTACTTGCCCGAGATTCGATCGTCGGTATCCCAATACCTCGTTCAATCTCGTTACCGGCAAGTCACTTTACTCGTACCGTAATGCATGATCCCGTTATCAAACACTTGGACACTTTGAGCTCATTATGATGATGCATTACCGAGTGGGCCCAGAGATACCTCTCCGTCATACGGAGTGACAAATCCCAGTCTCGATCCGTGTCAACCCAATGACACTTTCGGAGATACCCGTAGTATACCTTTATAGTCACCCGATTACGTTGTGACGCTTTGGTACACCCAAAGTACTCCTACGGTATCCGGAGTTACACGATCTCATGGTCTAAGGAAAGGATACTTGACATTGGAAAAGCTCTAGCAAGCGAACTACACGATCTTGTGCTATGCTTAGGATTGTCTTGTCCATCACATCATTCTCCTAATGATGTGATCCCGTTATCAATGACATCCAATGTCCATAGTCAGGAAACCATGACTATCTATTGATCTACGAGCTAGTCAACTAGAGGCTCACTAGGGACATGTTGTATTCTATGTATTCACACGTGTATTACGATTTCCGGATAATACAATTATAGCATGAATAAAAGACAATTATCATGAACAAGGAAATATAATAATAATCCTTTTATTATTGCCTCTAGGGCATATTTCCAACAGTCTCCCACTTGCGCTAGAGTCAATAATCTAGTTACATTGTGATGAATCGAACACCCATAGAGTTCTCGGTGTTGATCATGTTTTGCTCACGGAAGAGGTTTAGTCAACGGATCTGCAACATTCAGATCCGTATGCACTTTGCAAATTTCTATGTCTCCATCTTGAACATTTTCACGAATGGAGTTGAAGCGACGCTTGATGTGCCTGGTCTTCTTGTGAAACCTGGGCTCCTTGGCAAGTGAAATAGCTCCAGTGTTGTCACAGAAGAGTTTGACCGGCCCCGACGCATTGGGTATGACTCTTAGGTCGATGATGAACTCCTTCACCCAAATTGCTTCATGCGCTGCCTCCGAGGCTGCCATGTACTCCGCTTCACATGTAGATCCCGCCACGACGCTCTGCTTGCAAATGCATCTAGCCATCGCTCCACCATTCAACATATACACGTATCCGGTTTGTGACTTAGAGTCATCCAGATCTATGTCGAAGCTAGCGTCGACGTAACCCTTTACGGCGAGCTCTTCGTCACCTCCATAAACGAGAAACATGTCCTTAGTCCTTTTCAGTTACTTCAGGGTATTCTTGACCGCTGTCCAAAGTGTTCCTTGCGGGATTACTTTGGTACCTTCCTACCAAACTTACGGCAAGGTTTACATCAGGTCCGGTACACTGCATGGCATACATAATAGACCCTATGGCTGAGGCATAGGGGATGACACTCATCTCTTCTATATCTTACGTCAGGTGGGACATTGAGCCGAGCTCAATTTCACACCTTGCAGCATGTGCAAGAACCCCTTCTTAGATCGATCCATATTGAACTTCTTCAATATCTTATCAAGGTATGTGCTTTGTGAAAGACCTATGAGGCGTCTATCTCTATAGATCTTGATGCCTAATATATAAGCAGCTTCTCCAAGGTCCTTCATTGAAAAACTCTTATTCAAGTAGGCCTTAATGCTGTCCAAAAGTTCTATATCGTTTCCCATCAAAAGTATGTCATCTACATATAATATGAGAAATGCTACATAGCTCCCACTCACTTTCTTGTAAACGCAGGCTTCTCCATAAGTCTCAAGATAAACTCAAACGCTTTGATCATCTCATCAAAGCGAATGTTCCAACTCCGAGATGCTTGCACCAGCCCATAAATGGATCGCTGGAGCTTGCATACCTTGTTAGCATTCTTAGGGCCGACAAAACCTTCCGGCTGCATCATATACAGTTCTTCCTTAAGATAGCCATTAAGGAATGCCATTTTGACGTCCATTTGCCATATCTCATAATCATAGTATGCGACAATTGCTAACATGATTCAGACGGACTTCAGCTTCGCTACGGGAGAGAAAGTCTCATCGTAGTCAACCCCTTGAACTTGCCGATAACCCTTAGCGACAAGTCGAGCTTTATAGATGGTAACATTACCATCCGCGTCCGCCTTCTTCTTCTTAAAGATCCATTTGTTTTCTATCGTCACGATCATCGGGCAAGTCTGTCAAAGTCCATACTTTGTTTTCATACATGGATCCTATCTCGGATTGCATGGCTTCAAGCCATTTGTTGGAATCTGGGCCCGCCATCGCTTCTTCATAGTTCAAGGTTCACCGTTGTCTAACAACATGATTTCCGTGACAGGGTTGCCATACCATTACGGTGTGGAACGTGTCCTTGTGGACCTCTGAAGTTCAAGAGCAACTTGATCCGAAGTACCTTGATCATCATCATTAATTTCCTCTCCGGTCGGTGTAGGCACCACAGGAACATTTTCCCGAGCTGCACTACTTTCCGGTTCAAGAGGTAGTACTTCATCGAAGTTCTACTTTCCTCCCACTTACTCCTTTCGAGAGAAACTCTTTTCCGTAAAGGATCCGTTCTTGGCAACAAAGATCTTGCCTTCGGATCTAAGGTAGAAGGTATACCCAATGGTTTCCTTAGGGTATCCTATGAAGACGCATTTTCCGACTTGGGTTCGAAGCTTTTCAGGTTGAAGTTTCTTGACATAAGCATCGCATCCCCAAACTTTTAGAAACGATACTTAGGTTTCTTCCCAAACCATAATTCATACGGTGTCGTCTCAACGGATTTAGACGGTGCCCTATTTAAAGTGAATGTAGCTGTCTCTAGAGCGTATCCCCAAAATGATAGCGGTAAATCAGTAAGAGACATCATAGATCGCACCATATCCAATAGAGTGCGATTACGACGTTCGGACACACCGTTACGCTGAGGTGTTCCAGGCGGCGTGAGTTGTGAAACGATTCCACATTTCCCTAAGTGTGTACTGTCATGGTTCTAAGTCTGACAGTAGAATGGGGGGTAGGAATGGAGAGGCAAGATCCTAGCTATGGAGTAGTTGTATACGCAAGGGATTTATGAGTTCAGGCCCTTCTCGGAGGAAGTAACAGTCCTACGTCTCGGAGCCCGGAGGCGGTCGACTGGATTATATGTGTATGTGTTACAGGGGTGCGAACCCTTCTGCCTGTGGAGGGGGGTGGCTTATATAGAGTGCGCCAGGACCCCAGCCAGCCCACGTAGCAGAGGGTTTAAGGTACGTTAAGACCTGGCGTTACTGGTAACGCCGGACATAAAGTGTCATCATGATCATAAAGACTACTTAATTACAGACCGTTTGGATACAGAGTGATTCCTGAGCACCTGATGGTCGAGTGAGACTTCTTGGTCGAGTGTCTCTAATTCTGTCGAGTGGAAGCCTACCAGGTCGACTGGAAGACAGCTTCTTTATGAGTGTCCTTGGGGAGGGTACCTTTGGGCAGGTCTATGACCCTACCCTAGGTACATGACTTCATCATTAGCCCCCGAATGGATCGAGGTTTGAGTGAGGAAGGAGTTGATAATCTTTCCGACCTGTTCTTTGTGTTGCGAGTGTGTCTTACTCTGGATCAACGACCTTTTAGTGATGGCGTCAACTTCTCTTTCAGTCGCCTTGATCCATTCTTCACATTTGTCGAGTGAACTTTGTGAACTTGAGGATTTCCGAGCGACGGATCGGAGGAAATCTGCTGTCTGACAGGTTGCTCCGCGGTTAGCGGATTTCGCGGGATCTGAATTTTGGGAAGCGCGCGAAGCGGAGAAAACTGCGGCACTCGGATGGGATAAGGCGATGACGCCTCGATCTTTGCGCCGCCTTTTTCGCCACGTATCGCTAGGCGCTGTTGCGGATTTGACAGATTGCTCAGCCTACCGATCACCACTGGAAGCGGCCTCATATAAGGCATCGGACGGGGTATTTTGAACAGTGTGACCCCAATCTTCCCTCGCCAGCCTCCAAATCCTTGATTCGCCCTTAGCCTGCTCAGCGCCGCCTTCAAGACTGCTTCGCCGGCGACCATGGTGAAGGAGAAGACCGCAGCCTTGAGCGGGTGAAGAAGGCGGCAAAGGCGAAGGGGAGAGCACCCAGTCGGGGCGGATCTTCTTCGCGGTCCAAACTGCCGCAAGGTTGGGTCCAGGGAGATTGGATCCGCTCGACCATCACCGAGAAGGACCTCAACGATCTGGCCAACGAGGGACTGATCCCCCATGGGTCGGCGAGGCTTCCGGGAACGGAGTGGCAGCCGCTTTGAAGAGGGTGAGTGCGTTCTCCTAGCCACTCACGAGACCGGGATTTTCTGCCGCCGAATCCTTTCTTCCGGGTTTCTGAACTTTTTGGAGTGCAACTCCATCATTTCACTCCCAACTCCATTGCCTATCTTGCCGCTTTCGTGTCACAGCGAAAACTTCTTGGGTTGTTGGCCGCACTGGGGCCTCTTCAAGCATATATTCACTTGTCTCTCTCAGACGGTGAAGAAAGCAAACCCGAATGATGAGAGAACCCATGTAATCCAGATGTGTGGGGGACTCGGGGTCCAGATGAGGGGGAAGAGCGCTTTTCAGGCTATGACTCTCCCTGACTCGGTTAGAGGGTGGCAGTCGACCTGGTTCTACTGCCAAGACCAGCCGACGCCGGGGCAGTCGACTGGACTCCCTCCTTTCTCCATGAGTCGAGTGAACAAGCCATCTTCCCGGAAGGTGCTACCAGAGGAGAAGGCCCAAGTAAAATTGTTGATGGAACGCGTAGTCCAGCTCATTCGCGGGGTGACCGGCATGGATCTTCTGGAAGTTTTCCTCCGATGGCGTATTCAGCCACTCCAATACCGAGGCCATCCGATGTGGATGTGCTCCGGTACGGATGATACTACTCGGGTCCATCCAGAGGAGGTCAATGAAGCCACGCTGGAGAAGTGGATGACTGCCATCACATGAAACAAAGATAATCCTCGCGGAGCTAGGAGGATTCCCCCACTCGACCATTCTTACGATCCAGACAAGGTATAACCACTTATCTCCGACTGTGATTCTGCTGCATTCATTCTGTTTTGATGCCAATTGCCGAATCGACTTTTGCCTTGTTCTGTTGTCTTCTAGGCCACCACCGAGATGTACTCGATGCCCAACGGGCGCAGGAACCACCGAAGAAGAAGAAGGAAGCGGAGGTGAAAGCCAGGAGGAATGGGAGTCCAACGGCGAGGAGGATGAGGGGACGACAGCTACGGTGAAGAGGAGGACGAGGAGGAAGAGGAGGAAGACGTCGATCCTCCCCGCGGAAAGTAGGTCCAAGTTGACGATGACCCGGCGGCGAAGCGCCGTAAATCTGTTGCGCCATCAGGCGGTCGGCAAGCGACCTCGGACAACTTCCCTGCGCCGATCGAGAAACCGCCAAGCAACCTCGAGCAACGTCGTCGAAGCCGGTGAAGGCCCTGCCCAAGATGCGGATGGTCATTCCCACCATCTCCGGGTAATCAGCAGAACTTGTATTTCCCTATTCAACATGAGTGTACTTTTGGTCGACTCGATGACTGATCGGCCGATTCTTGAAATCTGCAGTGCTGCTACCTCCGAGACCTCAGCCAAGCACGAAGATCAGGAAATGGAAGATTCCGTCACCTCCAACCTTGGTATGATCTCTCCAGTTTCGCTTTTAGTCGATTGGATTTCCATGTTTACTTTTGAATCTTTCTTGTAGTTCCGCCTCATGTCATTGATCTCCCCGATGATGACGAGGAAACGCCGTTGAGGAAGAGGAAGGACAAGAGGGTGCCTGCTGGCAAGGCTGCTCCAATTGTGACGATACCTGAGACGCTGGTTTCCGAGGGAGGCAACACCGCTCGGGCCTCTGTGTCTTTTGTCGCATCACGACAAGTGCCCGACCCACTTTGTCGACTGCTGATCCACCATCCCTTTTTGCTACACACCACGTCCCGGAAGACCAAGTGAGTGCTGCTAAGGAGGCTATAGCCAGGCAGGGATCATGATGGAGCAAGTGAAGGCAGTCCAAGAGGCCAGCCAGGCGGCCTATGATGCTAGTTCAGCTCTCCAGAGCAATGTCCAAGTAAGTCGATCGTTGCTTGCTGTTAGGATATGCTACCAAACCGCTTGCTCATAGGACATGCTACCAAACCGCTTCTTCTCAAGATTTCCATATCTGTACACCCACTGGGTGGGTGTGTCGATTGAGTTTTTGTGGGGGCACGCTGAGTGCACCCACTGGTGTAGTCCCCGAGACTATGGTCGACTGCGTGCAGTCGAGTGTTGACTTTATCCTCTGAACTTCTTCACTCGGCCTGGTCGGACCAAGTCGAATGGAACCGTAAAACCGGTGGGGGCACGCTGAGTGCACCCACTGGGTGTAGTCCCCGAGACTATGGTGGACTGCAGGCAGTCGGCTATAGTCTAAAGAACTATTTTTTTTACTGCGGCTAACCGCTGACAATTAGCCATGGTTTTAGAATCATAACCTTTTTGCCTCTTTTGGTCGACTGGTCGAACCAAATTGGTAAAACCAGTGGGGGCACGGTGAGTGCACCCGTTGGGTGTAGTCCCAGAGACTACTCTCAAATGTTTTGATTCGGTTGTAGTCTTAGAAATGCTATGATTTTTCCTTAGTCACTCGGATGTGATCTGTCTTTGATGTCTTTTGTTGATTGACTCTTTGTAGAAATCTTGCGAGCTTGTGGCTCGCTATACTGAGTTAGAGAACAAACAGATCCAGCTCAACCTCGACTTGAAGCTTGCTCGGGAGAATTTGCGTAAAGCGAAGGATGAAGCAAAAGGTATGGCTGGTGAGAACTTGACGACTGTCTTTGTTTTTCTGTTCATTCTCAACTCTGTTCTCATTGTTGCTTTGCAGATAACTGGAGGAGACTCTGAAAATGAAGGACCTTGACCTTGCAGAGAGGCCTGTATAGGCGGCTTTGGAGAAAACAAAGCTCGCTGAAGAGAAACTTGCCTTAGTCAGCAAACTTGAAGATGAAAATGCCAAGCTGAAAGCCGCTCTTGACACGGCCAACAAGGAAGTTAGTCGACTGAAGAACGACAAGATTGCTCTGTCTGACAAGGCTGGCCAACTGGCGGGGAAGCGAAATGACCTGGAGGTTTATCTTGGAGGGCTCGCCAAGAAGTTGTTCCTCATGCTTGAAGGTAATCTCTTTTATCCGACTATCTTGCTATCACCGGCTCATCGCATGATTGTTGTTTTGAGTCTGAGCTGTGTTTTCAGAATTCTGTCAAAACTTCGAAGAAGAAACCAGTCGAGTGGAAACCAGCCTGGACCCCATCAACTCTCCTGTGAAGGACGAAGCTGCTATGAATGTGCTCCGACTGGAGTCTCGTGTTGCTCGCGTGGTGGATTATCTTGCTCGACTGAAAGCTGCGGTGTCGCGGATCGACTCAACTCTCTGGCCAGAGCAAACGCTTCAGAATGACCTTGAATCCTTAATGACTCGACTGAATGAGATTCCAAGTCGAGTGCAAGAATGGAAAAAGTCTTCTGCCAGGTGTGGTGCTGATGTTGCTCTGTCTCTGGTTCGTGTCCACTGCAAGGAAGCGCAAGAGGAAAAGTTGGCGTCCCTCAAAGTTGCCAACACCAGGAAGTACGACTTCCGATCTTTCATGGAGACCTTCATCGCTGCTGCTACCCGTATTGCCGACGGAATCGACCTCGACCAGTTTGTTGCACCTTCCAGTCCTCCACCGGAGGAGTAAAAAACTTCTAAGTCCCACCTTAAATTTGCCTCGGAATGCCGAGTGGTTTTTGTAACCGACAAATTTTAACAGGCTTAACGCCTGAGCACTTTCGGATCAGTAGGACGTTTATCTGAACTTGATCTATCCTTGAACATGCTTTATTTGCCTTCGAGAGAACTTTTCTACTCATTCAGAATATATTTCATTGTTGTAAGTAGTATCCTTGAGGTGAAACTCCAGTCGACTTGTACTTCATCTATCTTGCAGGTAGAGACGGAGCACAGACTGCGACTGACCTCGTCGTTCTTGCGGATTGGGATGGACCGCACGTTGTACTTGTGGCGAAGCTCCGAAGGAGAAGGTAGCAGTCGACCTGTACCTCGTCGTCCTTGCGGATTGGGATGGACCGTACGTTGTACTTGTGGCGAAGCTCCGAAGGAGAAGGTAGCAGTCGACCTGTACCTCGTCGTCATTGCGGATTGGGATGGACCGTACGTTGTACTTGTGGCGAAGCTCCGAAGGAGAAGGTAGCAATCGACCTGCACCTCGTCAGTCCTTATGGGTTGGGATGAATTCCTTACTTAGGCGAGTCTTGGACTGCAGCTAAGCCTCCGAGCGGGAGGTGTGCTCTCCACTCGGTAGGATTTTTATCACTTAGGCGAGCACTGGGCTGCAGCTAAGCCCCCGAGTGGGAGGTTTGCTCTCCACTCGGTAGGGTTTTTATTACTTAGGCGAGCATTGGGTTGCAGCTAAGCCCCCGAGTGGGAGGTTTGCTCTCCACTCGGTAGGATTTCTATTACTTAGGCGAGCACTGGGCTGCAGCTAAGCCCCCGAGTGGGAGGTTTGCTCTCCACTCGGTAGGGTTTTTATTACTTAGGCGAGCACTGGGCTGCAGCTAAGCCCCCGAGTGGGAGGTTTGCTCTCCACTCGGTAGGATTTCTATTACTTAGGCGAGCACTGGGCTGCAACTAAGCCCCCGAGTGGGAGGTTTGCTCTCCACTCGGTAGGATTTTTACGGTGTAGCTCTGAAGGAGAAGGTAGCAGCCGACCTGCACCTCGTCGTCCTTGCGAAGCGTTCATTATATTGAATGTTTATGCGAATCCTTGGGCTGTTGCTAAGCCCCCGAGTGAGAGGCTGACTCTCCACTCGGTAGGATTTTGAATACTTAGGCGAGTACTTGGACTGCAGCTAAGCCCCCGAGTGGGAGGTTGGCTCTCCACTCGGTAGGATTTTGAATACTTAGGCGAGTACTTGGACTGCAGCTAAGCCTCCGAGTGGGAGGCTGGCTCTCCACTCGGTAGGATTTTGAATACTTAGGCGAGTACGTGGCCTGCAGCTAAGCCCCCGAGTGAGAGGCTGGCTCTCCACTCGGTAGGATTTTGAATACTTAGGCGTAGTACTTGGACTGGCTAAGCCCCGAGTGGGAGGCTGGCTCTCCACTCGGTAGGATTTTGAATACTTAGGCGAGTACTTGGACTGCAGCTAAGCCCCCGAGTGGGAGGCTGGCTCACCACTCAAGATGGGATTTTGAATACTTAGGCGAGTACTTGGACTGCAGCTAAGCCCCGAGTGGGAGGCTGGCTCTCCACTCGGTGGGATTTTGAATACTTAGGCGAAGCAGATTCAGACTAAGGCCCCGAGTGGGAGGCGGCTCGCCACTCGGAAATGATTTTTTTTTACAAACTTAGGCGAACCGGATTCGCAGCTAAGCCACCCACTGGGGGAAATTTCAACAAGAAGTAATAACAATCACTGGGAAAATTATAACATTCTTGTCTTAGATAAACGAACTACAAAAGTACTTTTATTACATCTCAACCGAGTGAGTATTTAAGTATAAAAGGGGCGGAGCAGCTCCGCATTCCAAGCTCGAGGCTCGTCAATCTGGTGATCAACGTTGTAGAGATGATATGCTCCGTTGTGGAGAACTCTCGTGACGATGAAGGGACCTTCCCAAGTGGGAGCGAGCTTGTGTGGTTTCTGTTGATCCACTCGGAGGACCAAATCTCCCTCTTGGAAGGCTCGACTCTTCACATTTACGGCATGGAATCGACGCAAGTCTTGGCTGATAGATAGTCGAGCGGATTAGGGCCATCTCCTCTCCTCTTCCAAGAGGTCGATTGCATCTTGCGGGCTTGTTCCGCTTCTTCTTGAGTATAGTTCGACTCGAGGCGCATTGTGAAGCAGGTCACTCGGCAGAATCGCTTCAGCTCCATTGACCGGGAAGAATGGAGTTCTCCCGGTCGACCGATTAGGAGTGGTCCTCAATCCCGGAGAGAACTGATGGAAGTTCGTCGACCCAAGCTCCTGCTGCGTGCTTGAGATCACGCATCAGCCGTGGTTTCAACTCTTTGAGAATGAGGCCGTTTGCACGCTCTGCTTGTCCATTCGACTGAGGATGAGCAACTGAAGTATAGTCGACCCGCGTGCCCTGAGAGGTGCAGAAGGCTTTGAACTTGTCATTATCGAAGTTTGACCCATTGTCGGTGATGATGCTATGCGGAACTCCATATCTGAATATCAACTATCTGACGAAACTAATAGCAGTGCATGCATCGAGGTTCTTGATGGGTTTGGCTTCGATCCACTTGGTGAACTTGTCGACTGCTACTAGCAAATGAGTGAAGCCGCTCGCCAGCTTATCGATGGTCCAATCATGTCTAATCCCCAAACAGCGAAGGGCCGACGAGTGGAATGGTCCTCAAGGCTGAGGCGGGCTTGTGTGACATGTTGGAATAGAACCGACACCCTTCACACTTGTCGACTATTTCTTTTGCCATTTCATTTGCTTTCGGCCAAAAATCCCGCTCGGTATGCTTTAGCCACAATGGTCCAAGAGGACGATGATGGCCATAGGTCCCCAAGTGGATATCCTCAAGAATTATCGACCTTCTTACGGCGTGATACACTTCGGCCGACTCGATCGCGCTTTCTGCAGCCTGTTGTCCCTTGATCCTTTGTAAAGGTCTTGGATCGACGGACGATATGTCGAGCCTCTTCTTCATTCTCCGGGAGCTCTTTCCTTAGGATATATGCGATGTACGGCCTTTGTCGATCGGGAGTGATGACCACAACTTCCATAATCAGGTCGACCACGGCTGGGACCTCAACTTTAGTCGGATCATTGGCACTCTTTTGTTGCGGGGCTTCTTCCGTGAAAGGATCCTCCTGTACTGATGGTGCATGAATGTGCTCCAAAAATACATTACTGGGAATGGCTTCCCTCTTGGACCCTATCTTCGCCAAATCATCCGAAGCTTGATTTTTTAGTCGGGGTATATGATGAAGCTCTAACCCCTCGAATTTCTTCTCGACTTTCTCCTTTGCATTATAGTAACTTTGTCATAGCTGGGCTTCGACATCCCACTCCTTCATCACTTGATTAACAACCAGATCCGAGTCGCCAGAGACCATAAGGCGGCATTTAACGCCGAGTGAAATGGCCATACGCAAACCATATAGGAGTGCTTCATATTCTGCTTCGTTGTTGGAAAATCAAAGTGAATCTGGAGAACATATTTGAGCTTATATCCTCGGGGGGAAACCAATACAACCCCCGCACTGTAACTGCTCAAAGATCTTGGAACCATCGAAAAACATAGTCCAAAGGCTCGAGTGAACTTGAGTCGGAAGTCATTGCTCGATCCACTCGGCGAGGAAGTCTGCTATTGCTTGGGACTTGATGGCTTTCTTTGCCTCAAATTTGATATCAAGGGGAAGGATTTCAATCGCCCATTTAGCCACTCGACCAGTTGCATCTCTGTTATGAAGAATTTCCGACAATGGGCCGTCGCTGACGACTGTAATGGAATGATCATAGAAATAATGATCAACCTTCTTTGTGGTCATATAAATCCCATAAACAAGCTTCTGATAGTGAGGGTATCTTTGCTTTGATGGGGTCAGCACTTCAGAAAGATAATAAACTGGGCGTTGAACTTTGAAGGCTTTTCCTTCTTCTTCCCGCTCGACCGTAAATGCTGATCGACGACTTGTCCAAAGTGGCTGCAATGTAAAGCAACTAAGGCTCTTTGTCTGATAGGAGCAGCAAGCACCGGCTGGGTGGAGAGCGAGCTTTTAGCTCGCAAACGCTGCATCAGCTTCGGAGTCCACTCGAACTTGTCGACTTCTTCATCGATCGGTAAAGAGGCAATGCATTTTCACCGAGGCGAGAGATGAATCGACTTAAAGCGGCCAAGCATCCAAAGAAGCTTCGACGGACATCGTGCACACGCAGGCGCTTCATTCGAGTATAGTGCCAACCTTTTCGGGTTAGCATCAATTCCTCGCTCGTAAACGAAAACCGAGTAACTTTCCACGGGAACTCCAAATGTGCACTTTGATGGGTTAAGCTTGATATCATACCTCCTGAGATTGGCAAATGTTTCAGCAAGGTAAGTCAACAGGTCGGAACCCTTTCGTGACTTGACCACTATATCATCCATGTACGCTTCCACATTCCGACTGATTTGAGTGAGCAAACACTTCTTAATCATCCTCATGAATGTGG